>CAMRHE010000471.1:0-1260000 GCA_947044405.1 Leptodactylus fallax | reverse complement strand
ACTCACTGCTGTCCATTTCCTTCTGATCCTCCTTGAGATGGTTCTACTCCTTCATTGGAGTCCAGCTGTGTTTAATTAAACTGATTGGACTTGATTAGGAGCGGCTACACCTGTCTATATAAGACCTCACAGCTCACAGTGCATGTCAGAGCAAATGAGAATCAGGAGGTCAAAGGAACTGCCCAAGGAGCTCAGAGACAGAATTGTGGCAAGGCCCAGATCTGGCCAAGGTTACAAAAGAATTTCTGCAGCACTCAAGGTTCCTAAGAGCACAGCGGCTTCCATAATCCTTAAATGGAAGAAGTTTGGGACGACCAGAACTCTTCCTAGACCCGGCCGTCCAGCCAAACTGAGCAATGGTGGGAGAAGAGCCTTGGTGAGAGAGGTAAAGAAGAACCCAAAGATCACTGTGGCCGAGCTCCAGAGATGCAGTAGGGAGATGGGAGAAAGTTCCACAAAGTCACTATCACTGCAGCCTCCACCAGTCGGGGCTTTATGGCAGAGCGGCCCGAAGGAAGCCTCTCCTCAGTGCAAGACATAGGAAAGCCAAAAAACACATGAAGGACTCCCAGACTATGAGAAATAAGATTCTCTGGTCTGATGAGACGAAGACTGAACTTTTTGGCGTTAATTCTAAGCGGTATGTGTGGAGAAAACCAGGCACTGCTCATCACCTGCCCAATACAATCCCAACAGTGAGACATGGCGGTGGCAGCATCATGCTATGGGGGACAGGACGACTGGGTGCAATTGAAGGAAAGATGAATGCGGCAAAGTACAGAGATATCCTGGAAGAAAACCTCTCCCAGAGTGCTCTGGACCTCAGACTGGGCCGAAGGTTCACCTTCCAACAAGACAATGACCCTAAGCACACAGCTAAAATAACAAAGGAACAACTCTGTGACCATTCCTGACTGGCCCAGCCAGAGCCCGGACCTCAACCCAACTGAGCATCTCTGGAGAGACCTGAAAATGGCTCCACCAACGTTCACCATCCAACCTGACGGAACTGGAGAGGATCTGCAAGGAAGAATGGCCGAGGATCCCCAAATCCAGATGTGAAAAACTTGTTGCATCATTCCCAAGAAGACTCCTGGCTGTACTAGCTCAGAAGGAAGCGGCTTCTACTCAGTACTGAGCAAAGGCTCTGAATACTTATGGCCATGGGAGATTGCAGTTTTTCTTTTTTAATAAATTTGCAAAAATATCTACATTTCTGTTTTTTTTTTCTGTCAAGATGGGGAGCTGAGTGTACATTAATGAGAAATAAAATGAACTTTTTTTGCTTTTAGCAGATGGCTGCAATGAAACAAAAAGTGAAAAGTTTAAAGGGGTCTGAATACTTTCCGTACCCACTGTATATAATATACTACATAAAAAAGCTAATATTTGACATGGTATGTCAGCGCCATCTAGTGTCAATGAAATAATACAGCAATGCCAATAACACTCAGCATCAGATTAGTAGCAATGTCTTCTCATGCGTCAGGGGAACACACTGATGTCAATGTACTCAATGATTTATTACCTGGAGGAATAACAGAGGAACTGCACAATGCAGAGATGCCGCAGAATTGTTATTGTACGTGCAACATAATAAAGGCATTTCCACCTTAGACATTGATGATACATCCAAAGGACAGGCCATAAGTGACTGATATAGGGGTAGGCAACCTGCGGCACTCAGGCTGTGGTGAAACTACAACTCCCAGCAGGCATACTTGATCTGCTGTTCCTGGGACTCCCATACAAGCAAATGGAGCATGCTGGGAGTTGTAGTTTCACAGCAGGTGCCATGCCGAAGGTTGCTGACCCCTGAATGAATAGATGGAGCTCTCCAGAACCCGACCCCCATCCTACATGACTATTAGTTTACCAGTAAAGAAAATTCTTCTGTGCAGATGAATTGTAAAAATAGCTGTCACGTCTGGAGGAATCTAGCAAGTCTGTCCTGGGCATCACACAGACCTTCTATGCACCCCGGCAGAGTAGTCTACGTCCTGGCTGCAGTCACCACCCCCGGAGCAGAATTCCCTTATTTCTATAGTAAAGCCATAGATCTGCTGCGGTGTGCCAGGCACTAACACTAAGGGCTATCCAGGGTTATAATAGGGATTGCTGTGACCTCTTCACTACTTCACAGTGCTGTATAGTGGCTCTGCTTGGTATTACAGCTCAGCCCCTTCACTTGAATGGGACTGAGCTGCAGAATGGCCATGTGACCTGAGAAGAGGAAGTGGAGATTAATATGACAGTCCTGAATAACCCCTTGCTTTACAGAAAGATCTATTCAGCCGGCAACCAATATAGTTTAGGAGAATCTGCCTAAAAAGAGCTGATCCTCGGTCTAGGCAGGAGATATGACCGAGAATAAGAGTTCTTCATAAAAACTACAATGCTCATCGGCTACCTGCACACATGAGGCTGACTAGACGCAGGTTTCCAAATGAGGAGCTTATGATAATAGCAGGAAAACCTAACACAGGCAGAAGACAATAAACTGCTGCCCTCTAGTGGCCAGTCATATGTACAGACGATACCGTCACTGTCTGCAGCTACTTACTGTTCATACAGCTTATGTTAGAGAAAGCAACAGCCAAGTCACAGACACAGGCCCAGACTTACTAACATTCCTACCGTGTAATCTAAGGCAGTCTGAACATACACCAGATTTATCACAGGGACTGACGCTGGGCGACAAATCTGGCGTATCTTTACACTGTCTAGTCTACACTCATATCACACTTTAGCCAAAATTTACGACAAAATTTTGGCGCTTCTTGATGGATTTAAGCCACGCCATGTCTAGCAAGGCCAAAAAGTTTTAGTTTTAGCTTCATGCACAGTTGGAATTTTTTCTATAGCCCCCGCCATTCCTGAGCAATCTATGCAGATAGTTTTTGTGCCTGATATGCTACTTAGGGTCTGTACTGTCAAGTGGGCAGTGTCAGACAGGAGCAGGAAAGGGGGGGGGGTTGTGACTCATCTCCCTTGCCTGTTCCTGCTTGACACCACCCACTTGACATTAGGGAGTCTAGTTAACCTATCAAGCAACAAAACTTAAACAGTACAGATTGCTCAGGAACGGTGGGGGCTAGAGAAAAAATTCCAACTGTGCTGGAACCAGTGGGGTGGAGCCTAATAGGTTAGGGCTACACGGCGATATTCGTTGTGGACTTAAAATTGCACAAAAAAAAACCCATTTAATTCTAAAGTGTCGCATGTGACACGATGTTACTACAAAGTGACAGTCCTCGGCACCACAATGACCAGAAATATAACTCACAAGCATGTACAGAAAATAAACTGCAGACGTTCTACATCATAGTAAAAGGGTATATTGGGACTAGCACAAAATGCCACAATGTGAACTGAGCTTAGCAGGCCGGACTGTACAACCAGGCAGCTCTCCTAGTGCAAACTTCTAAAGGAACCGAAAGGAGTGTGAAGATACTGCAGCAGGAAGGAGCCCCGGCAGCAGGAAGGAGCCCCGGCAGCAGAAAGGAGCCCCGGCAGCAGAAAGGAGCCCCGGCAGCAGAAAGGAGCCCCGGCAGCAGAAAGGAGCCCCGGCAGCAGAAAGGAGCCCCTGCAGCAGAAAGGAGCCCCTGCAGCAGAAAGGAGCCCCTGCAGCAGAAAGGAGCCCCTGCAGCAGAAAGGAGCCCCTGCAGCAGAAAGGAGCCCCTGCAGCATCAATGAACTATGTGCAGAGACTCTTTTCCAGCACCCCCAGATCTGGAACTTGGTTCCCTTTTTGTCTACTCGTGAACAAAAGGCAAGGAGATCAGAAACGCTCCAGCCATTTGTTTTGCCTATTTATGTTATTACTAATAAATGACATAGTGACGCTCATATATATCTGTTTTAGCTGATTTGTTCTACCTGGATTGTCTGTCACCTCGAGTCCTTCCTCCACTATAGATTACATTTACCATGATGCCTCTGGCTCACCAGGAGGATTCCTATCACAATGTGCTTGAGTCTAATCTAAGACCCCATGCACACCACCATAGTTTTGGACTGTGCACTATCCATGATAGCACACAGATAACATACAGACCTATTCATTTTCATGAACCCAGCTGTATTTTTCACGCATCCGTGCAGGGGCCGTAGGATGGATACTATCAATGTGCCATGCATTTAGTTTTCCATGGATCTGTGCACAACTACGGTCATGTGCATGTGGCCTTAGGGTAGAAAGTGATAGATCAGTGACCTCTAACTCACACTGTAAAGCAGCCAGCAACCTTTGGTACTCCAGCTGTTATCAATATACACCTCCCAGCATGAAGTACACAAGCTGGAATTTGTAGTTCCACAACAGCTGGGGCCCCAAAGGTTGCCTAACCCTGCTGTAGAGTCTCAGTATATCCTATGTGATGCCGCTTCAGCCTGTCTCCCCTTGCCTCTGACTTGTGGTAGGTTTCTCCCTTTCAACTTTTACAAGCCGGAGGAAAGGGGAGTCACATGAGACTGTACCACATAGGATACACAGGAGATTCTGCACACAGCATACACAGACTGTACAGGCAATGTGTGTCAGGAGTTTAATAACTCTACAGTTAATCACATTATTGCTTTCCTAGTCCCTTAGATAAGACAGACTTGATATCCCCGACAGCACTCTATGTATGGGGAGACATATGGAGAAACAAGGAGGGCAGATCTGGGCGATGAGAGGCCTGCGAGCTGCCTGGCGGGATTGCATAGATAATTATGTCCTGCAGACAGAGGACTGACATCTTGTACACTCAGAACCTCCAACACAGAAACAAGGGAAGATTACTGGGTAGTGGAAAACAAGGTTACCATGGTTACACATACTCTTTGTTGTGTTTCAATGCCACGTGATCGGACTCGAAGTAATAGACGTCGGGCTCTTCGTCCTCCTCCTCCGCAGGCTGTACACTGACGCTCTCCTTGCAGGATGGTGCGGCACATTCTGTGACAGGACAGGAGGGTTTATCCTGCGAACACTTTACGGCACTGCTTTGTTTTTTGTCCCCCTCTTCCAGATTAACCGCGGTGCCATTGACGGCACTGCCGCTGTTCTCCCCAGAACCCTCCTCCGCCTGCCCGTTCTCTCCACCTTGAGTCGGGCTGTCTTTGACAGACACAGACTTCCTCGGGGAAGTTCTTAAAGTATATCTATGTTCTTGAGTGTCTGAGAAGCAAGTCTCCAGCGAGGCAACGGCCTCCAACCCTGGTGAATCTGCCGCAGACTCTGCCGACCCCGGCTTGTCCTGAGCAGGGCTTGATACTCGGTTTTGTTCCTTTGACACACTGTCACCTACAACGTCTAGCTCCTCCTCGGAGTCCCGTACAGTGGATAGTGGGTCGGCGCAGGGGGCCCCCGCCGCTTCATTGGTCTGGTTTATATAGTCAATAGGTAGGCAGTTATTAACTATTTCATGGTCCTGTCTGTCTGCCTGCTCCTCGGAGTGCGTGCAAGGCACATTATGGTCTGAAAGCGCATCCTTTTTGCTGATACTGAGCACGGGACATGGGGTTAGCGAGCCCCCGTTCTCCGATACGATTAACTCCTTGGAGGGAGGGAACGCATTAGCATTATTCTGTTTAATACTCCCACCTGACG
The DNA here is from genome assembly GCA_947044405.1 of Leptodactylus fallax. Lineage (NCBI taxonomy): Eukaryota > Metazoa > Chordata > Amphibia > Anura > Leptodactylidae > Leptodactylus > Leptodactylus fallax. The sequence goes on along the minus strand of CAMRHE010000471.1, from coordinate 1,254,404 downwards.
GGCAATTATTACAATTTACAGCAGCAGCAGTCTCATTGTCAATACCATTAACCGCCTGATGGTTGAACACGTCGCCATCAGGGTGGCTTTTTTTTCACGAGTTCGTCAGACTCGGCGTCAGTTTTGATTTCCCTTTGGTTACTATCATCCAGTAAAAGACATCGATGAGCTCGTTTAGGGCGGGGAGCCTCTGCCTCATTGTCAGACTCAGAGTTCCTCCTGTCCAAGGGCTCTTTCAAAGTATCAGGCAATTCCTCCTCCGGGCTTCCAGGTTCCTCCGATCGCAGGTAACGTTTGATTTTCTTGAGCACAGGTGACAGCGGGGCACTCGACTTTTTGTCGCTGTTTTCCACGCTGTCTTTCTCGTTGCTGTCCTTCTCGGAAACAGACAGCCCCCTCTTTCTTGGGCTGACCCAAGATTCCCGAGGAGCTGACTGTTTCAATTCTCCGCCCTTGGGGATGTTTCCTTTTTGGACCTGGGAAGGTTCAGGCCTTTTCTTAGGAGACCGTGATCTTAGAAGCGTTGGGGGGATAACGTCGTCTGGGTGAGCGATGCTGCGGTTCCTAAGCGTTCGGCCACAGAAGCTTTCATCCAATCCGTTTAACCCCACGGTAGATCTTGTGACACGAGTCGATCGAGAAGCAGCCATGCTATGGATCACCCCAACTGTGGAATCGACATGATCCTCTCATTGGGAAACCTGAAAGACAAAGACAAGTTAGTTTAGTCTAAAAACTCAAGGCTATATATATATATATATATATATATATATATATATATATATATATATATAATCCTACCCCTCCTTCAGCACAAATAGGGAATGTGCCAAAATTTGCATCTTTTATACCCCTTTTATACCCATCTTTAACCATTTGACCACATAGTAAAATAAAAATATTCTGAATGCCTTCAGTCACCACTAGGTGTAGCTTACAGCATTCAGATTTATAGGATTGCCATTGAGCCCAAAAATAAATCTGTATGCAGAAAGCTCCCCCTAGTGGTGAAAACAGGAAATCAGAATTATATTATTTAAAGGGGGTTTCTGGGACTCAGAATAGGTCTTCAATATGTAATTGGTTGGGGTCTGAAATCATTGCCCCCCACAGATCAGCTAGTTGCAGTGATCAAGTGAATGTTGAAGCCTATTCACAGAATATGAAGCACAGCTCTGTACATTTAATGGTTGTGCTTGATATCGCAACTCAGCCCATTCACATCCTGTAACATGTGACCGATGAATGTGACATCATCAATACAGAGAAGAGGCTGCAACAGTACGTCTGTGGGGGTCAGGTGTTGGACCCAACCGATCACATACTGATGACCTATCCTAAGGGTAAGCCAACCCCTTTAACTGCATGTTCACATAATGCATGACACAATTGTATTTTCCATAGTGTGACACTATACGTCTATATGTGTTTATATACCATGAGCTACCTATAATAAATGAGAATGCAAACTGTGCAACGTCCTCATGTAAATATAGAAGCAGCGAGCCCGTATCTAGGACACTTCTGGCAGGATACACAAATTACAGAGGAACATCCAGGGAAGAATGCCAAGAGGATTAAAGGCGAAAAACCACTGTCCATACATTACCTGATAGGAAATTACATGTATTATGGGGACTCACCCCAAACTGCTCACACTGACTGCTACATGTCCCATCTTTATGCAGATTTAAAGGGGAAATACAATACCCCTGCACCTCTATTCTGGCTCTCAGAAGGGGGTCCAAATAGGTAGCGCTATTGAGCAGAAGGGAGAAGTATAAGAACTTCCTATATATGTCCCATTCCTTTTGTAGCCATTCTTAGCTTTGGCTCAAAAAAACACAGCAAAAAAGAGCAGCTTTTCTGCAACGTGGGGCCTCAGCCTAAAGGATTTTTCCAGGGCTATTTAATTGATGTATAGTATAGGTCATCAATTAAAGATCCGTGGGGGTTCCATGCCCAGGACCCTTATAGATCAGCTATTTGAAGCGGCACAGGCTTTCTGCTTCACAGGCTGTGTGACATCACATTTAGAGATGAGTGAAGTTTTCAAAAATTCGATTCAGCAAGTTTTCCGATACGATTCTATTCGATCCGAATTAAATTGCGACAAATAAACAGCTATTTCCTCTCTGCAGAGAGCCGGGGTGGGCGGCAAAATGGCGGAACCCATTGGATTCCGCGGTCAAGTTTGACTACGGCATCCAAGGTGTTAAAACCCCCTATCGGTTATGGAGCAGGGTGTTTTAACACCTTGGATGCCGTGGTCAAACATGCCGTGGGCGCTCGCAAGGTTAAAGGGCTGTGACATCACAGGGCTGGCTGCACGCATGGCATTGTGGGTGATCCCGCTTTCCCAGAGTTCCTTGCCCCTTGTCCTAACATGTAGAGCAGTAGTGAAAAGGCCAAAGTGCTCACCTGAACACTGCAGCCTGTTAAACAAGTGACTGACTGGAGGTCTGGGTGTCGGACTCCTGCTGTTCTTTAACCAATGACCTTATCCTAAGGTTGTCTCAGCCTTAGGCCGGTTGCAGAAGACTGTGTGCTTACAGCCGGGCGTGAATTAAAGGCACGGCCAGCGCACAGGGAACACGCGGATGTCACCCATGTGCCTCATGTGCACGGGTCGTGCTTCCACGGCCACTTTCATTAAATGAATAGGAGCCACAGAAGCAGGGCCACAAAATAGGACAGGAATAGGACCTGTTCTATATTTTGCAGCCCGGACTGTCGGCCCACACATGTGACCGTGTAATTTCCCGTCATGTGTGCGGGCCCATAGAAATGAATGGGTCAGTGTGCTATCTGTGAAAAACATGGATAGCACATTGATCTCTGCCAGAGGCCTTAGATTGTTTTTCTCAGCAATGAAGATTCCTAGCAAGTTCTGGAAGTCGTCTGCTCGGGCAGAATCTTCTGACAGACTTCCTTCCTGCTCTGTGAAGTCAAATGCCCTACTAGTTAATGCCCTCACATCCCCTGTAACAAACCACATGGAGGAGGACGGCATGAGGAGCCTCATGTCTCCTGCACAGTCTGCAGGGTTATTGATAGTTTTCAGTTTCTTCTCAGAGATTACTTCCAGCCGCTATGGCTGCTGCTCTCGGCTCGACCACTGCAAGGATTTTCACGCACCACAGCCACAGATTTACATTCCTGCTATTTCAGCAAAGCGTGTGCATGAAGTAGAAAAGTTGGCACAGATACATCTCACTTCCTGCAAACTCACAGCGAGAGCCTGAAAGTCCCTGTCAGAGGATAGCACGAGGAGGTGATGGAGCAGCAGGTGCAGGCGTGTACAAGGACGTAGTACACTGTGAGCACAGAAGTCAGGACACCCCCCCATGACAAAGCCAATGACTCTGTCCCGTCCCTATAACAGATGCAACCAGTAATAATAGCCCCTATAGTCTGCACCGAAAGGGTATGTTCACACGGCGGATTTTGCTGCAGATTTGGGGGTGGATTTCACCCCGAATCCGGGTCAGTTTCCACCCGGAATCAGACGCCCATTGTTTTCAATGGGAGGCAGAGATCACAGCAGTACACGGAAAAAAGAAGCGTCCTGCTCGATATTGCCGCGGATTCTGCGGCGGATTCAGCCATGGAGTCCGCGGTTCGAGACTCCCAGACTCATCTGAGCCTAATCAGCAGCAAAAAGCCGCGTCGGAATGCCGATGCCCACCATCAACATCCTGTCGTAGCTAGGCCACGGGCGAAAATACTGGCGGTGGAACACGAATTCCTCTTTATTTTCCGCCGTGTGAACATACCCATAATGTGAGATCACAGTCAGATAGAAATCTGTACAGAAGGATCAGGATCTCCGTCTCCTCTGTGGACTCTCCATTTCAGAAACCGACAGCGTTTCCATAGGTATAATTGATATGCTGCGATTTCCAAAAACGCAATGTTTTTGGAAATCGCAGCATTTCCACTGCGGGTATTTATCTGCAATGTCACTTTGCAGGGACTGCAAGCCCCACGTAGGGCTTCAGCCTTAATAGTGGATGTGTCTGAGCACTGGGGGTCCCACTGACCACAAGATCTTGGGTCTCCTCCTGGAGAGAAGGTTACACAGACCTGCCGCAACGCTATTGGAAATAGCCGAGTGCTGTACTCAACTTCTCTTATGCATTATTGGTGGGGTCCTGGTGATCAGACACTTCTCTCCTATCTAGTAGACAGGGAATAAGATGTGTTTGAGGGATCTTCAATTGATCTCGCATCTTTTAGTTCATCCACACTCGGACAAGGATCCAACACTTGGGCCACTGCGGACCAGCTGTGTGCTGCAGCAGCACCGATTTCCACTTACAGGTCATGTTCATTGATCACATTACCTTTCCGCAGTTCAGTCCTGTTCAAGTAAAAGGGGCTGAGCTACTATACCAAGAGCAGCCACTATGCGATGTATGGCGCTGTGCTTGGCTTTGTGTGAAGAGCCGCAGCACTCAGCCGAACACTGCAGTCCCCTCAAACAGCTAAGCATAGGTCAACTGAATTCCCTCCTACACATGCATGCTCAGCCGGGCCTGCATGTATTCCGAACCTCTGGTGGTGACTTACCTTTCCTGAGAATAAAAGGATCGTGTATGTTGACTTTTGTCTTACGTTTATGGAGCCTTTAAAGGGTTTTTCCACTGTATAATTAGCAGATAATTGTCTAATTGCTGGGGGGCAAACATTAGGACCCCCACTAGTCAGTGAAATGGAAGCCTAATACTTCCCCTAAATGCCTCATGAGAACGTAGTGGTTTTGTGTATGCTCGGACCTCCATAGATGGCTGCACTTTCGTCATCACTGGGGGTATTCACACTTAGTGTTTTTAGATCATTAACCACTAGGTGTGAATATGCCCATACCCTCTATGGGGAAGGTAGGAGAAACAAAGAGGCAACAGGTAATGTTATTAGGTCTCCCCAGGAGATCAGCAGCATTGGACGTGTATGGCGGCTGCTTATCCCACCTGTACTAATACAATGTGCGCATTTATCATCTCAGGTAGACACAACTAGACGATAGCGGACGTTGTGCCTGGCGGTGGAGGGGCCCCCATTTATCAGGCTTTCATTCATTAACACTCTACACTAGTGACTACAACTCCCAGCATGCTACCTTGAGTCTGCTAGGAGTTGTTTCCCACCAGGTAGACCCCCAGCACTCCACCATGTAGCCCCTCCATCAGTATACCCCACCCCCCTCTCACTGTGAACCCCCAACTTTCCCAGCAGCCCCATGTACACAGTACAACCCCACAGGCCCCGCCCACAGTCTCCAGAGACCACGCCCCTCCATCCTAATTCCCCCTCAGGCCCGGTACGTCGTGTCACGGCTCACCCCTCGCCTCTCCCCGCAGCCGCACACGTGACCCCCGCCTCATACATACACACACGCTCCTCCCTATCACCGGTCCCGCTTCTCACCTCCCTCCTCACTCCCCCGGACATGTCTTCCCATCACGTTCCCGCGAGAGGATGCAATTCTCGCGAGAGCAGGCGGGCATAGCAACCATTTCAGTGACCCCTCCCCTTTATTATAATAGAATCCAGAGGCAGAACACACGCCCCGCCTACATGGTGGGCGTGGAAAACGAGCCAATACAGCGAGACCTCTCTATCCTAAGATAGCCACGGGAAGCGCTAATGGGCGGAGCCAGGCACACCCATAGCAACAGTATCGCTGACTCCTCCCCCTGCTGCGCTGTTATGGAACCTACTCAGCAACAGCCGGTGAAGGGGGAAGTGCTAAACACGCCCATAGCAACAGTGAGGGGCGTGTCTTGTAGTTACGTCCCCTTCCGGAGCTCCGGTATAGTGGAGGCGGCCGGGGGCGGGGCCTGGAGCCTCACCTGCTCACACCTCACCCCGAGCACATGGGTGAGATGACAACAAAGGCACAAGTAACCCTATGGAGTATGGCTGGGCGCACATGCTGCGTTTTTTCATCAATAACTGCAGTTATGAGTATCAGTAGAGTAGTACTTTTCAGTTTAATGTCCATCAGCATACAGGTGAAATGCAGAGTAACGTGCTACATATTACTGCAGTTATTAGGGGGCATTCACACAGTGCATCAGAAAAATCTGACTGCTTTGGTGCACTTTTTGGCTCAGTTTTTCTAACTGCGGCCAGATGCACAGTGTGAATACATCTTTTAAAAACCACAATGTGAGCCCGGCCTACAAGTGCGTTAGACTAGTGTGTGCTGTAAGGTTAGGGACTACACAGCCATTATGGCCGCCACACCTGTCATGTGACCAAAGTTCGCCACGTCGTCCTGCAACACCACCGCAGGGTCACAACATCAGTGCAGAAGTTGCAGGAAGACGCAGTAATCTGATCATGCAACAAGAATCACACGCAAAGTCGCTGTGTGACCCCAGCCTGATGGGCGTATGAGAGCAGTATTATAAGGAACAGGTGGAGCAGACTAGCGTGCTGCGGTACTATAAGATGCAGGTGGAGCAGACTAGCGTGCTGCGGTACTATAGTGTGCAGGTGGAGCAGACTAGCATGTAGCGGTACTATAGTGTGCAGGTGGAGCAGACTAGCATGTAGCGGTACTATAGTGTGCAGGTGGAGCAGACTAGCGTGCAGTGGCACTATAAGATGCAGGTGGAGCAGACTAGCATGTAGCGGCACTATAAGATGCAGGTGGAGCAGACTAGAATGCAGCGGTACTATAGTGTGCAGGTGGAGCAGACTAGCATGCTGCGGTACTATAGTGTGCAGGTGGAGCAGACTAGCATGTAGCAGCTCTATAAGAAGCAAGTGGAGCAGAATAGAATGCAGCGGCACTATAAGATGCAAGTGAAGCAGACTAGCATGCTGCAGTACTATAGTGTGCAGGTGGAGCAGACTAGCATGCTGCGGTACCATAGTGTGCAGGTGGAGCAGACTAGCGTGCAGTGGCACTATAAGATGCAGGTGGAGCAGACTAGCATGTAGCGGCACTATAAGATGCAGGTGGAGCAGACTAGCATGCTGCGGTACTATAGTGTGCAGGTGGAGCAGACTAGCATGTAGCAGCACTATAAGAAGCAAGTGGAGCAGAATAGAATGCAGCGGTACTATAGTGTGCAGGTGGAGCAGACTAGCATGTAGCAGCACTATAAGAAGCAAGTGGAGCAGAATAGAATGCAGCGGCACTATAAGATGCAAGTGAAGCAGACTAGCATGCTGCAGTACTATAGTGTGCAGGTGGAGCAGACTAGCATGTAGCGGTACCATAGTGTGCAGGTGGAGCAGACTAGCATGTAGCGGTACCATAGTGTGCAGGTGGAGCAGACTAGCATGTAGCGGTACCATAGTGTGCAGGTGGAGCAGACTAGCATGTAGCGGTACCATAGTGTGCAGGTGGAGCAGACTAGCATGCTGCGGTACTATAGTGTGCAGGTGGAGCAGACTAGCGTGCAGTGGCACTATAAGATGCAGGTGGAGCAGACTAGCATGTAGCGGCACTATAAGATGCAGGTGGAGCAGACTAGAATGCAGCGGTACTATAGTGTGCAGGTGGAGCAGACTAGCATGCTGCGGTACTATAGTGTGCAGGTGGAGCAGACTAGCATGTAGCAGCACTATAAGAAGCAAGTGGAGCAGAATAGAATGCAGCGGTACTATAGTGTGCAGGTGGAGCAGACTAGCATGTAGCAGCACTATAAGAAGCAAGTGGAGCAGAATAGAATGCAGCGGCACTATAAGATGCAAGTGAAGCAGACTAGCATGCTGCAGTACTATAGTGTGCAGGTGGAGCAGACTAGCATGTAGCGGTACCATAGTGTGCAGGTGGAGCAGACTAGCATGTAGCGGTACCATAGTGTGCAGGTGGAGCAGACTAGCATGTAGCGGTACCATAGTGTGCAGGTGGAGCAGACTAGCATGTAGCGGTACCATAGTGTGCAGGTGGAGCAGACTAGCATGCTGCGGTACTATAGTGTGCAGGTGGAGCAGACTAGCGTGCAGTGGCACTATAAGATGCAGGTGGAGCAGACTAGCATGTAGCGGCACTATAAGATGCAGGTGGAGCAGACTAGAATGCAGCGGTACTATAGTGTGCAGGTGGAGCAGACTAGCGTGCAGTGGCACTATAAGATGAGCGGAGGTGGAGGAGCAGACTAGCATGCTGCGGTACTATAGTGTGCAGGTGGAGCAGACTAGCATGTAGCGGTACCATAGTGTGCAGGTGTAGCAGACTAGCATGCTGCAGTACTATAGTGTGCAGGTGGAGCAGACTAGCATGTAGCGGTACCATAGTGTGCAGGTGGAGCAGACTAGCATGCTGCAGTACTATAGTGTGCAGGTGGAGTAGACTAGCATGCTGCAGTACTATAGTGTGCAGGTGGAGTAAACTAGCGTGCAGTGGCACTATAAGATGAAGGTGGAGCAGACTAGCATGTAGCGGTACTATAGTGTGCAGGTGGAGCAGACTAGCATGCTGCGGTACTATAGTGTGCAGGTGGAGCAGACTAGCGTGCAGTGGCACTATAAGATGAAGGTGGAGCAGACTAGCATGCTGCGGTACTATAGTGTGCAGGTGGAGCAGACTAGTGTGTAGCGGCACTATAAGATGCAGGTGCAGTTGACTAGCTTATACGAGTACATTAGCATGCAATAGCACTATAATGTGCAGTTGGAGCACACTAGTGTGTAGCAGCATTACATGAGTGCATTGTAACAAAACAGTAGCCACATGTGACTGAACCCTTCCCATACGCAGCCACCAACAATCACACAATTCTACACTATAACTATGTGATCACCTCTGCAGGAGGCGTAGACTGGTGAGAAGAGGTGCCACAATGTGCAGGTGGAGCAGACTGGTGAGCAGAGGCGCCACAATGTGAAGGTGGTGCAGACTGGTGAGCAGACGAACATGGACTGTCCTCACTAAAGCCACGGACATAATAATGTAAATGGTGCTATGACCATTCGGATACTTATTGCTATGGGGCTAAGCTGCACCCCCAGGGTACTCTCTGGCCATGCATAACACACCAACCCCCTTCAGATACTCCCCATCACCACTAATCGTACCACAGTCCACTAGGTCACCATTTACACCACAGCTGCTTGTGTCAATGCCGGCAAACATCCCTTACTGTCTACATGCAGCAGATTTGTTGCAGAATTGTGGGACTGTCCTGCTGATGTGAATGAGGCTTGCAGAAAGCCATGCACTTCATTATGAGTGGAACTTGCAGACGTTCCTGCAGTAACCCTGCCACATACGAATTTACCCGTGGGGGGCGCCGTCACCCTTGTGGAGTATCTGTCCTCTATACTTTCTCTCCAGTATGATCCTGTCACACGGCTGTCACGCTGCCAGAGTTTTCTAATCCAGTGTTAAACATTTATCAGTTATGGTTTTTCCCCTGCGCTGGGCCGTGCGGTTTTGCAGGTTTATCAGCAGTAAGTAATAAATTATAGAACTAGTATATGGCCGGGGCCACACGGGGACTGAGCGCAGCGGGACCACACGGGGACTGAGCGCAGCGGGACCACACGGGGACTGAGCGCAGCGGGACCACACGGGGACTGAGCGCAGCGGGACCACACGGGGACTGAGCGCAGCGGGACCACACGGGGACTGAGCGCAGCGGGACCACACGGGGACTGAGCGCAGCGGGACCACACGGGGACTGAGCGCAGCGGGACCACACGGGGACTGAGCGCAGCGGGACCACACGGGGACTGAGCGCAGCGGGACCACACGGGGACTGAGCGCAGCGGGACCACACGGGGACTGAGCGCAGCGGGACCACACGGGGACTGAGCGCAGCGGGACCACACGGGGACTGAGCGCAGCGGGACCACACGGGGACTGAGCGCAGCGGGACCACACACTATTTGGACAAGTCTCATCCACACTTTGCCACTAAAACCCACAGTGCAAAGTGACTCGTACCGCCCATCACTTGCATAGAGTTGGCTACAGTGGATGGATCACCTGAAGCCCACTGGGACCCCAACCTGTCCATTAAACAAAGGGGCCACGGTGTTGATTTAGCACTGCGCCCCCTTCAGTGTCCTGACACCTGCTGTGCAGGGAACTGCAGCTCTACTTGGGTGAATGAGTGTGTGCTGCAGTTCCCTTCCCAGTGGGTGGCTGGGTCGGTGCGGCAGATTACAGCAGTGACCCCTTTATTCTCAGGACCAGTCTGTAATTCTGCACTGCAGTTTCCTGCATAGGTCGGGAGCAGCAGTACTTACCCTTTATGTTCCCTGTTCGCCTCCAAACTAGAAGTGTTGCCGCCCCATAAAATGACACAATTTGTAACGTGTTTCATAATTCCCTTCGGGCTCCGACCCCTGCTTTCCTATACGTGTGGAGCTGCTGACACAGACCTCATTGTATGCCCTGGTCTATAGGATCACTGTATGGAGGAGTGTGGACACTGATGGATCTGAAGAGGGGATGAATAGTGCCCACCCTGCAGTATCCAAATACATAACATGGCATATAGCGACCCCTACAGGGCCCACAAAATACATCTGCAAATATAAAGCACTCCTATCACTATACTAAATACATTGACTAGAATAGGACAAGCTAACTAATAAGAGGAGGGTCACAACTTCCCCAGACATAACAGCGGACCCAGTAACCACAGCAGGGCCAGGAAGGGGATCTCCACCTGAAACATCCTCTTTAAGGATATGTTCATACACGGCAGATTTGGTGCAGAAATGTATGAGACCGTCCCACTCTACTAGACATTTGGCATGTTCTCGTGGGCCAGAGTTTGACACCTATACCTTAGGGTAGGTTCACACACACTGTGGATACACGTGCAGATTTCTGTTGAAGAAGTGTGAAATCTTTAGCCAGTCTGTATCATTTGGTACAATTTTTCTGCAGTGGTTTTCCAGAAAATCTGCAGCATTGATAGTTCTGTGGGAACAAACCCTTAGGGGGTCTTGACATGCTGCAGATTTTTATTTTTTTGCTGAAATTTCTACGACAGAACTCAGCGCTGTTCATCTGAATGGGAATTGCAGAAATCCATCTGCTGCCAAAATAATCCCATTCAGATCCATAGCGCTAGAAGTGGCAGAAATTTTGGCAAAAATTTGTGTCGTTTTTGTGGCAGATGTGATTGCAGATTGTTGCAGTTTTTATTCTTTGCATTGCAAACCCAAAGTGAATTTCAGCACCGCTTAGTAAATACTTGTATTCCCTATGACATGACAATTCTAGAGCATCTTTTTGAAAACTCTATGTTGTGCTGTTCCCCCTGTTATTCCTCCTGGAAATACAAAGTGTTATCAATACCCTAAAGAGGTGTCTCCTACCCAGTTTGACACGAGCAGTTCTGACTGGATCCACCTGGTAACACCCAGTGGTCAATTTATTACTACATTTCCAGGAGGAATGACTGAGGGACAGCACAACACACAGTTTGTGATACTCCAGAATGGTTCTTTCATGGTGAATACCAGTATTTACTAACACGGACATGTCAGGAGCGGTAACAGATCCCCTCTAAAAATCTAATTCACTTTGCTGCAACTGTAAAACACACTGATTTTTTTTTTGCATATCCTTAAAGGGGAAGTTTATATTAACTTTCCTGATCCAGTGGACTCTTGATGATGGACCAAGGGGTTCCATCCTGGTTCCGATCCCCAGGACATGTGATCGGAACTAGCTCTCCGACCCTCGGGTCGATCCGCCTCCTCCCGTACGATCCATCATCAAGAGTCTGCCATATAAGTTAATCTAAACTTCCCAGACATCCCCTTTAAATTTTAAAAATGATCAGAATGCTTTAAAATTATAAAATACTCACCTTACCGATCCGCCGCTTCCTGGGCGACCTGCCATCGACATGGAAATGTGACTGTATAGCCAGGGGTTGGCTAAGCGGGTACACTTCTGGCGAGAATATTCAGGGCTTCAATGAATTTGCAGCGGCCACTATAGGTGAGCTGGGGTATTACATTACGTCCATGTAACTAAATTACTCCCCTGTAAGGGCTTATTCACAAACTTCTGCTTTTACCGCAATTTATCTGACATCAAAGTGCTTTGATTGTAGAAAAATAACATGAAAATTGTAACGTGATTAAGATGTAGAAGGTGAGTGGGAAGAAAACACCAGAGAAGGAGAACTGATAAGTACAGCGCCGCCATCAGGAAGCCATGAGGATCAGAGCGACCAACCAGACCATGGTAGATGCTCCACAGCAGCGATCGTAATGACTCCACCACAGCACCAACAATAATATCCAAAATTTGGTGTCACCCTCAGCCCAGTCTGTTCATTGCAGATAAATGGCAAAAGTCTTATCATAGGTTGTCACAAAATTTAACGCACATTTCATCACTTTCTGACCATATTTTATCAATGTATTTCCCAACATGTCACTGCACAGTCTGCGGAGCTACATTTATACCGCACCATTCACACCGCAGTGCGAGCGCAGACTGGGGACAGTCACATTATATATATTATATATACACACACACACTCCATAAAGATTCATAATGGAGTCAGGATACTGCTGTACAGCCCTGCGTATACACCTGAGTACTGTATATCATCATACGGCCCTGCGTATACACTGGAGCACTATATAGCATTATACAGCCCTGTGTATACACCGGAGCACTATATAGCATTATACGGCCCTGCGTATACACCGGAGCACTGTATATAATCATACGGCCCTGCGTATACACCGGAGCACTATATATCATTATACAGCCCTGCGTATACACCGGAGCACTGTATAGCATTATACAGCCCTGTGTATACACCGGAGCACTATATACCATTATACAGCCCTGTGTATACACTGGAGCACTATATACCATTATACAGCCCTGTGGGTATACACCGGAGCACTATATAGCATTACACAGCCCTGTGTATACACCGGAGCACTGTATACCCCCGCGTCCCGGGCACTGATACCATTATACAGCCCTGTGTATACACCGGAGCACTATATACCATTATACAGCCCTGTGTATATACCGGAGCACTATATACCATTATACAGCCCTGTGGTATACACTGGAGCACTATATACCATTATACAGCCCTGTGTATACACCGGAGCACTATATACCATTATACAGCCCTGTGTATACACCGGAGCACTATATACCATTATACGGCCCTGCGTATACACCGGAGCACTGTATATAATCATACGGCCCTGCGTATACATCGGAGCACTATATACCATTATACAGCCCTGTGTATACACCGAGCCAGCACTATATACCATTATATAGCCCTGTGTATACACTGGAGCACTATATACCATTATACAGCCCTGTGTATACACCGGAGCACTATATAGCATTAGCTGCGACACAGCCCTGTGTATACACGGCCGGAGCACTATATAACCATTATACAGCCCTGTGTATACACCGGAGCACTATATAGCATTACACAGCCCTGTGTATACACCGGAGCACTGACTATATAGCATTATACAGCCCTGTGTATATACCGGAGCACTATATAGCATTACACAGCCCTGTGTATACACCGGAGCACTATATAGCATTACCCCGGCCCACAGCCCTGTGTATACACTGGAGCACTATATAGCATTACACAGCCCTGTGTATACACTGGAGCACTATATATCATTATACAGCCCTGCATATACACCGGAGCACTATATACCATTACACAGCCCTGTGTATACACTGGAGCACTATAGCTCGTTATACAGCCCTGTGTACACTGTGCAGCATGCTCTGCTGGTGACCCCCATAACGCGTCCCTGGCACATGGAGGAGTGGTCAGAGCGTTGCTATGTATGACAGGAAGTGTCCGTGTGCCGGCAGCTCTCACCTGTTTGGTACCCGCGGTCCGCCGGATCCTCATCGGGGAGCCAGGCCGCTGCACACTCGCCGGAAGCCCCCTCCACGCCGACGCCACTTCCGCTTCTAGAGTGGCGACACCTGCTGGAAACCGGAGGAACTGCACTGCTGCACGTGCTGCTCCTATAGAATAAATAGGCGGGGCGCTGTGTTATAGGGGGTCACAGGGTGATAGAGGGGGTGCTCTGTTATAGGGGATCACAGGGTGATAGAAGAGGGGGTGCTCTGTTAAAGGGGGTCACAGGGTGGTAGAAGAGGGGGCGCTGTGTTATAGGGGGTCACAGGGTGATAGAAGAGGGGGCGCTCTTATAGGGGGTCACGGGGTGATAGAAGAGGGGGTGCTGTGTTATAGGGGGTCACAGGCTAATAGAAGAGGGGGTGCTGTGTTATAGGGGGTCACGGGGTGATAGAAGAGGGGGTGCTGTGTTATAGGGGGTCACAGGCTAATAGAAGAGGGGGTGCTGTGTTATAGGGGGTCACGGGGTGATAGAAGAGGGAGTGCTCTGTTATAGGGGGTCACGGGGTGATAGAAGAGGGGGTGCTGTGTTATAAGGGACACAATGTAATATAGGGGGTGCTGTGTTATAGGGGACACAGTGTAATAGAGGGGGTGCAGTGTTATAGGGGACACAGTGTAATAGAGGGGGTGCTGTGTTATAGGGGACACAGTGTAATGGGGTGCTGTGTTATAGGGGACAGTGTAATAGAGGGGGTGCTGTGTTATAGGGGACACAGTGTAATGGGGTGCTGTGTTATAGGGGACAGTGTAATACAGGGGGGTGCTGTGTTATAGGGGACACAGTGTAATAGAGGGGGTGCTGTGTTATAGGGGACACAGTGTAATAGAGGAGGTGCGGTGTTATAGGGGACGCAGTGTAATAGAGGGGGGTGCTGTGTTATAGGGGACACAGTGTAATAGAGGGGGTGCGGTGTTATAGGGGACACAGTGTAATAGAGGGGGTGCTGTGTTATAGGGGACGCAGTGTAATAGAGGGGGTGCTGTGTTATAGGGGACACAGTGTAATAGAGGGGGTGCGGTGTTATAATAATAATAATAATAGTCCTTTAATAGTCCCACAATGGGGAAATTCAGTGTGTTACAGCAGCAAAGATAAGATAAGATAAGCAGATACAAATACAAATACAACATGTACAGGAATGTACCAAGGTGAGAGGCATTACATTAATAGCAGACAGACAGATAGGACGTAGCAGAGGGGGGGGGGGGATATAACAGGCAGAGAGATATTTCAGTTCTCTGTGTGTAATGATCTCCGCTTAGGTCGGTGTTGGTTGTACAGCCTAACCGCGGTGGGGAGGAAAGACTTCCGATAGCGCTCCTTCTCACACCTAGGGTGGAGCAGTCGGTCACTGACAGTACTGCTCAGCGCGATCACAGTCTCATGCATGGGATGGGACTTCTTCTTCTGCATGGAGCTCACCACAGACAGTATCCTTCTGTCACCCACCACCTGCACTGGGTCCAGTGGGCTCCCCAGGACAGAGCTGGCCCTTCTAATCAGCTTGTCAAGTTTATTTCTGTCCCTGGTTGATATACTGCTCCCCCAGCAGGCCACTCCAAAGAAGATGGCTGATGCCACTACCGAGTTGAAGAAAGTCCTAAGAAGTGCCGCCCAGATTCCAAAGGCTCTCAGCTTCCTAAGCAGGTAGAGCCTGCTGTGGCCCTTCCTGTATAGGGCCTCCATATGATCTGCCCAATCCAGCCTATTGTTAAGGAGCAAACCCAGGTACTTATAGGTGTTCACAATCTCGATGCCCGTCCCCAGGATGTCCACTGGTTTAGGAGGGCTTCTGCCTTTGCGGAAGTCCACCACCATCTCCTTGGTCTTCCCCGTGTTAATCTTCAGGTGGTTCCGGTGGCACCAGTCCACAAAAAACCGGTTCAGTTCTCTGTACTCCCTGTCATCATCGTCTGTGATGAAGCCTACTATTGCAGAGTCGTCAGAATACTTCTGTAGGTAGCAGCTGGATGAGTTGCACCTAAAATCTGCAGTGTACAGTGTGAAGAGGAAAGGGGCGAGAACCGTACCCTGAGGTGTCCCCGTATTACAGATCACGGTACCTGACACACAGTCTTGGGCTCTCACGTATTGAGGTCGATTTGAGAGGTAGTCTAGGATCCAGTTGGAGAGGTGGTGGTCCACTCCAGCAAGGCCCAGCTTGTCTCTCAGTAACCTGGGCTGTATGGTGTTAAAAGCACTGGAGAAATCAAAGAACATTATTCTCACCGTGTTCCCTGGTTTTTCCAGGTGAGACAGAGCCCTGTGCAGAAGATGGATGATGGCATCATCTACCCCAATGCCTGGTCGATAAGCAAACTGGAGAGGGTCCATAGCGGGGCTCACTAGAGGGCGAAGATGTGTGAGAACCAATCTCTCTAAGATCTTCATCAAGTGGGATGTCAGTGCTACAGGTCTGTAGTCGTTGAGGTCCATAGGGTGAGGTTTCTACGGAACTGGTACCACACAAGAAGATTTCCATAATTCAGGGACTATTTCCTGCCTCAGGCTCATATTATACATATATGTAATTATACCACACAGCTGGTCCCCACAAGTCTTAATTAGCCTTGCACTGATGTCATCTGGCCCTGCGGCTTTCCTCGCCTTGATCTTTTTCATCTCCTTCCTCACCTGGGCCCGTGTGAAGGTCAGACTGTGGTCAGATAAAGACAGATTTCTGGATTTACTGGTCTGTTGGGAAGTGGCCGCATGGGGAGAAGTCATTGTGGTGGGGGGAGCTGAAGGACATGCTGGGGTGGGAGGAGCTGGTGTGTGATCAAATCTGTTGAAGAATAGGTTTAGTTCATTAAGCCAGTTAACATCTGCCTCAATCTGGCAGACCGACTGTTTATGACCCGAAATTGACTTAAGCCCCTCCCAGACCCCCCCTTATGTCTTTTCTTTCCATTTGCTTTTCCATTTTTTCCTTATAACTGGCTTTTCCTTGCCTGATTAGATGCCTCAGCTCCTTTTGTACTTCCCTCAACCCCTCCTTATCTCTTGTCCTGAATGCCATCTTTTTCTCCTTAAGTAGTGTTTTTATATCAGAGTTAATCCATGGTTTGTTGTTGGAGAAGCACCTCACCACTTTAGTGGGTACTGTGTTGTCCACACAAAAATTAATGTAGTCCGTTATGCAGTGTGTGAGTCCTTCTATATCTTCCCCATAAGAATCCTGCAGCACTTCCCATGCGGTTGTGTCAAAACAATCCCTCAGAGCCTCATCACTCTCCTCGGACCATATCCTCACTGTGCGGGTGACAGCTGGTTCTCTACGTACAAGTGGCTTGTACACAGGTCGGAGATGTACTAGGTTGTGATCTGATCTCCCCAGGGGCGGTAGGGCTGATGAGTTATATGCCTCCCTCACGTTGGCAAAGAACAAGTCCAGTGATTTGTTGTCTCTTGTGTGGCAGGTTACAAACTGTGTGAAACTGGGAAGTGTGGATGATGGAGAGGCGTGGTTGAAATCGCCAGACACAAGAAGGAGGGCCTGGGGGTGCTGAGACTGTAACTGGCTCAGCATGGCTTGTAGGACCTCGCAGGCAGTGTCAGCTTTCGCAGAAGGGGGGACATATGCAGCTATCACGATGACATGTGATAGTTCCCTTGGTAGATAGAAAGGTTTCATGCTCACAGCTAATAGTTCAATGTCCTTACAGCAAGTTTGCTCCTTAATCACAATGTGCCTAGGATTACACCATCTATTATTCACAAACATTGCCAGCCCTCCTCCTTTCCTCTTACCGCTCTCCCTTGTCCTGTCTGCGCGAAGGAGTTTAAAACCATCCAAGGAGACCAGAGGGTCAGGAGTAACTTCAGTGAGCCAAGTCTCTGTAAGTAGCATCATGCTGCACACCCGAAACTCCTGATTATGCCTGGTGAGCGCTGTTAGTTCATCCATCTTGTTTGCAAGAGATCTCACATTGCCCATAATGATGGAGGGAACAGTTGGTCGGTAACGCCTCTTTTTAATCCTCTGAAGAGTTCCTGCTCTGCAGCCCCTCCCCCGCTTTTTCTTTCTCCAGAGTTCTTGGGGGATGGGTGGGCAAATGGTGTGCAGCCCTGTTGTTGTGACTCTAAGCTGCAGTAATTTCTCTCTTGTGTAGACAAAAGAAATGCCTGCAGACACAAGAGTCTCCATTTCAGCAGGACAAAAAGACAGATAAAAACAAAAAAAAAAGTATCACAAAGGTCCAATTCCAAGTCTTTGTTTCTTCATTTCTTCATAGTGTAAAGTCCATTAAGTAGAGAGATAAAAAACAGACAGAGAAAGAAAAAATAAGAGAGAGAGAGTCTCAGAGCTGCCTAACAGGCAGCCACTTCAGCGGCGCCATCTTGGAAAAAAAAAAAAAAAAAAGGGGGACACAGTGTAATAGAGGGGGTGCTGTGTTATAGGGGACACAGTGTAATAGAGGGGTTGCGGTGTTATAGGGGACACAGTGTAATAGAGGGGTTGCGGTGTTATAGGGGACACAGTGTAATAGAGGGGGTGCGGTGTTATAGGGGACACAGTGTAATAGAGGGGTGCTGTGTTATAGGGGACACAGTGTAATAGAGGGGTTGCGGTGTTATAGGGGACACAGTGTAATAGAGGGGGTGCGGTGTTATAGGGGACACAGTGTAATAGAGGGGGTGCTGTGTTATAGGGGACACAGTGTAATAGGGGGGTGCTGTGTTATAGGGGACACGTTAATAGAGGGGGTTGCGGTGTTATAGGGGACACAGTGTAATAGAGGGGGTGCGGTGTTATAGGGGACACAGTGTAATAGAGGGGGTGCTGTGTTATAGGGGACGCAGTGTAATAGAGGGGGGTGCGGTGTTATAGGGGACACAGTGTAATAGAGGGGGTGCTGTGTTATAGGGGACGCAGTGTAATAGAGGGGGTGCTGTGTTATAGGGGACGCAGTGTAATAGAGGGGGTGCGGTGTTATAGGGGACACAGTGTAATAGAGGGGGTGCTGTGTTATAGGGGATACAGTGTGAAAGAATAGGAGGTGTTATGTTATCATGGACACAGTGAGATGACATACAACTTACAAAAGTCAAGCCCTCCTACTGTATGTCAACAGTTATGGCTTTTGCAGTGCAGAAATGGAAAAATATTAAAAATTGCTGAAGCCTTAATGGCTAAACTTGGCTTTATCTTTACAGGGGTTAATAAACCGAACATACTCAATGCACAGCAACCAATCGTGACACAACTTTGTTTTTGTTACAACAGTTTAAGGCTCTGTTCAACTTTGAGACAGAAAACTTACTGTTATCTGCAGGTGGTTGTTTGTGTCCCTGTCTTTCAGCTCTTTATTCACTGTGCTGTCTTTCTCCTCACCCTTCCTTCTCCATAGACTTCTTTTAATGTTCTGAGTAGTGAATTGATACATTATAAAGTTTCTTATATTCGCCTGTACCATTCCTTTCTTAAAAAAGTCCAGAGCTAGCACTGTTTTTCAGGCTATATAACAGTGATGGCCTGTCCCTAGTGTTGCAGCATTTTTTGTAACATCAAGTAGAATAAGTGTGTTATTTTAAGCCACATAAAGTGTGCAAAGAGAACCCAAAAACACGAAATTACAAGTTTTATTTGAGAATACAACAAAATTGCTACCAGTTACATTGTAATTCCATCACTATCAAGGTCCAACCCTTACTGACTCACGTACAGGCCAATTGTTATTTATTTATTTCACTGACATTATCCACAGCACAGATAGACATCACTTACATCAGTCCTTGTCTCCATTAGTTCTCACAAGCTAAACTTCTAAATACAGTTCACCCATGGGGTGCTAATGCACAATGTCCACAACAGATCTAGGTTCACTCTAGTCCTTTAAGTCATGGCAGAGTCCAAACTGCATCAGCATCTCAGGGGGGCCCATTCTAATGAAGACAATGTCCCTTACCCGTTTCCAAAACATTAAGGGGCCAGTCAAAGAAAAGCATAGTCGAGCCAAAGCCTGACAGTTGTCTCCATCCTGTATTTTATTTTCATTCACATTCTAATTGTTATTAGAATGTGGATGTTTACTCACATCTGTTGCATAGTAAATGAGCAACACAGTTAGATAAGTCAGGCTCACTTTTGCTCTAATACACTTCCTTTCCCCCCTTCTTTCTGTGAGTGAAAAGGCCAGGGAGCTATGCTGAAATCTTGCCCGGCCCTGTGTTCATGTCGGCAGTGTGGGGTTTGGAATAAAGGAGCCGCCCTCGGTGCTCCAGATTGCTCGTTTGCATATTGTGAAATAAATGAATGTCTTTGCCGTGGAGGCATGAATTGCCATAGGGAAAACAGTGCTACATTCAGGTGAGCCTGACTTATGTGTGTTACTGGTTTATTGTGCTTCACCATTTCATCTATTAGACATCAGCAACTCTGCAAACACACTCGTAGGGTACTGATGTATTTACATGCCAGTCAGGACCCTGATGTGTACGGCAAGCAAGCGCCGTATCCCTTTAATTGCTTAAATAGACAGAGCGCCATACATATGGTTGTGGCTGTATCTGGTACTGCGGTTCACTAGAACCACTGAGATCCATTATCATATATATGGCACCATACCTATGTACACAAGGGGGTGCAGCTGTTCCCTCAAATATTGCTGGTGTCAGAAAGCCCCCTTAGGCCCATGTTATGGAAACGCAGAGTTTTTGGCTGCTGCAATTTTGTGATGACATCAGATAGCATGAGCCGTAATGTTGGAGCAGCAACATCACATGGCCTAGATGGTAATGGCTGTATTGTTGTGGTGGAACCATGAGATGGTTTAAAGATAATCAAATACAGTATTTTTTTTTATTACTTTTTATACATTTATTACCCGCATAGAAACACGTGATCGCTTATTCTGATACATCACCTGAAATAACAGCTACACGATAAAGGGATTGTCCACAAAAATCATAAATAATATCTTCCTATAGGTAAAGTTAAAAAGGAAGAAACCCACTCACTATTTACTTTAAAATTCGCCGCTGATCCAGGGGATCCTGCTCATCCACGTTGACTTTATGGCAATGACGTGCCATGCCCATGTGCTGCAGCAGCGACTGGCGAGGCCAGTGATTAGCTGCAGCAGTTGTACAAAAGAAAACTGGGACCACTGGAGCAGAATATCACATTTTTATAACATTTACATATCATGGGATTATATACACAGCAAATAATTTCAATTAACATTATTAAAATTGCACAAAAAATGTTATTTCTATGCAAGTAATTAGACCTTTTCATAGAAATTGTAGCTATATAATTTCACATCTTTTGTTCCTTACACACATGATAATAAAACTTTGCACATCCTCCGGTCTCTATTTTAATGTCTTTAGCTTGAGTCATCCTCATGCTGAATGAGGTGGAGCCATAGAGCCATATGCAGACGCTAACTGCTTTCGAGACGATGAGGGGGAGTGTGATTTCTGGATGCGTTCCCTAGAATAAGACAAACAAATGTGGTTATTATTGTGGAGTGACTGGGATCAGTGGAGGTCCCGAGGTGGAGGTGATCGGTATCAGCATTGCACCTCACATTGCAGAATCTGCTTGCTTGAATGTGTCTGTGATCACAGTAATATATTAGACATATTCAGACATAAAGGCAGCTTGGATAAGTAAGATACTCAAGTTATTCTAGCTATATCTGTCTCACTAGTCCATTCAGCAGGGAGGAAGTAAAGGACTGCAGTAATGTAACTCTCCTACTATACACCACATTGAAATAAATGGATTGTGCATCCTGCAAGCATGATTATACATTTCTTCAAATTCTAGATTAGAAACTTAAATTGCCACACTCAGGTGGTTTTTGAGGAGGTAGTTATACTGGAGGTATGATCTAAAGGGGTTTTCAAACTAAGACATTTATCTCCTATCCAAAGTATTCCTGATCACTCAGGGTCTGACCAGTTGGGCCTGCAGCACCGACACTCCATTCATATGGGGTGATCAGAAATGTATCCCCTATCCTGTGGATAAGTTATTGGTTGTCATATGTGGCAATCCCTTTTTGAGCTAAGGTCACGCAGCAGACCCAGTCACTTTAGTACCGGCCACAGTCACTGATTTCACTTGACTGCGCCTATTCCATGAGCTTTCCCATGTGGTTAGCCCAATAACTGAATTGCTGCAGGTTCAAAACCACACAAAAATGTTTCAGACACAATGGGGGGAATTGGTCACACAACTTTTCTGATGATATTGCTGTGCAAGTTTGGCACAAGGCACTCATGCCAGTTTCCTCATGTGGGTTAGAATGGAAGTTACGCCAGTTACTAACTGCCGTAGAGTTCTATTCTGGCGCTGGGACTTCACTCTAAGGCCGGAGCCCCATGTGGCACGTGGTTTTACAGTCACAGCAAGGTGGAGCGAATCCCATCCACACCCTACGAAAAAATAAGTGCTGTGGACACGCTGCTATTTCCAAAAACCATTGCGGTTTTGTAAATCGCAGCAAGTCAATTATACGTACGGAAACACTGGTGGTTTCCCTATAGGTATAATTGAAACAAAGTCCGCAGAGGAAACCTAAGCGGACTTTCTGTCAAAAGCGCTGGGGGAAAAACTGCAATGCATGGGGCCTTAGCCTAAAGGGGTTTTCTGGGGCTTTGCTATAGATGAGCTAGGCCTTAGGATAGGCCATTTAGATTATTGGGGAAGGGGCTGATGGAAGAGGCTATGGTGCTTTGGCAAATGTCATGCTGCCTTCGTTGTTTACCATACACAGCGCTATGCAGCTCAGTTTCATTCAAGTGAGTGGGACTGAGCTATAATAACAGATGCAGCCACTGCAAAATATATAGAGCTGTGTCAGGTAAACAATAAAGGAGACTCTGCAATCAGATCACATGACCTTCAAACAGCTGATCTGTGGGGGGTCCCTGGTAGTTGGATCCCTACCAATTTGATATTGATGACCTACTTTAAGGTTAGACCATCAAAATTAAAGTCCTCAAAAACCCTTAGGATTGAACATCAATTAAAGATCAGCAGAGGTCCGACACCTGGACCCCAAGCTGATCAGCTGTTTGATGAGGTTGCAGCCTTTTCACTACTTACCAAGCACAATGTTGTAAATTTGTGTAGCGTCTGTGCATGGTATTGCAGCTCAGCCCATACACTTGAATAGGACTGAGCCGTGATCAGGCCATGTGACTGATGAACGGGACATCACATGATCTGTGAAGTGGAAGCCGCACTATGCTTCAAACAGCTGATCCGCGGGGGTCTTGGTTGTTGCACCCCCAAGGATCTTCAATTGATGATCTATTCTAAGTCCTGGAAAAGCCCTTTAATATTTATTATAAAATAAATATATATAAAAAAAAAATTGATTCCAAAAATTGAATAAAAGACAATCCAATTATAGCAGACCCTTTTTTTTATTATACTACGTTCATGCTGTTATAGTGACTATTTGGTGGCTATGTCCATGTTGTACTCACTGTAGGACTTTGTCTCTTTCAAAGTTTGATAGATAGCGCCCTGTCTTTGAAAGAAATGATGTTCGGAAGCAGGTTGCAGTTTTGCCACGTGCAGGTTTATCTATATTATATCGTCCAACGCCAACTGGGTTCTGCAAGATGAATATTTTTGTAATGCAGCTTTGTTATTACATTTCTGTACGTCTGTATGCGCATGAATTACTAGGAAGATTGTTTTATGGTATATAAAGGTTTTAATACAGAAATCCAACTTTTTTGCACCCAATAACGTTAGCCCACATTTAGACGGCCATAATGCATGAGGTGCAGGGGGCTGATGGTGAGACCGAGGAAGCCCCCTCCATCCACAGACTACTTAGATGCATGGTTGGCATTGATCACAGCATCTATGCGGTCTAATGGTTGGGATAAAAGTTATCTCCGATCTTGTCTGTTACACTGGGACTCAGGTTGTCAACTGCTTCTGAGCCTGTACAATCCCCCTGACATATACAGTATATATATATTTTGAGGGAATGCCTTTAGCTTAATATGCTCAAGAATTTAAAATGTCAAGAAGGGGTTAAAATCACACTAAAACTATAGTATTTTTACCAGATTACCATAACTATGTGCATCAAGCATACAGAGGACAATACACTTACAGTGCTTCCAAAAAGGATCCTACATGACTTTCTGTCAAATCTCTTAGTAGACGATAGGAAGGGCGCAGATGATGCCCGCATGGAAGCAAACAGGGGTTTTGTTTCATAAGAGCCAGGTCCTGGCGAAATCTAGGATAAAGTGGACAAGTAAAATGACAGGCAGTACGAGACTCACAGCTCAGATGTGTATACAGAATCCATGGCCCCTGCCCACTCATACACAACCGCACTCACCTGTCTTCTGGTTTTCCCACCAAAGCAACTTATCCCCTATCCACAGGATTGGCGGGGGTTTGACTGTAGGGTCACCACTGATCACGAGTTTGGTGGCGTTTTGCTCCCCAGCCTGAAAGGAGCTCTAGTCCGCTATCTCCAGCAGTCCCACTGAAATGAATGGTGTGGGGTGTCCCAGGAATTGGACCCCACTGATACGATAGGGAATGAGTTGCTTTGGTTGGAAAGCCTCTTTAATTCTAGATTATAAGAATAAGGTCCTTTTTACCCCTGTCAGAATGGAGCAGTAGTCGCAGAGGCCTATCTTAAGAAGAGGTCATCAATATGTAACGCCTGGAAAATCCCTTTAACTCTATGGGACGGTCAGAGACAGCTGAGTGCTGTATTTGGCTCCTCTTAGGCAGTCCCATAGACATGAATGGAGTAGAGGTGCCCCTGCACAACTGTCACTTCATTAAGAGACGAGTAAAAGGAACTCTCGTGATGGGTGCGGCTCCAAGCGATTACATTTTGGACCTATCCTGTGGACAGGGCCGGCGTTAGGGGGAGGCAAACTGGGCAACTGCCCAGGGCCCCGTCCCCAAAGGGGCCCCCAGGATCCGGAGCCTGATTACTCGGGATCCCGGAGTCAGGACGGCCATATCAATAACAGAAAGGGACCCAGCGTCATGTGCCGCAGGGTCCCTTTCAGATGTGAGTGAAAATAACAAACATTTTTACTCACCTGTCCTTGGCTTGGCGTCCGACGTCATCTTCAGGCGTTCCGGACATCACCGCTGAGGCCTGGCTGCAGCGGTCACGTGGGGCGTGCTGACAGCCTGCCTCACGTAATCGCTGAGGCCCAATCACAGGCCTCAGCGATGACGTCCACAACGCGTGACGTCAGCCACAGAGAAGAGGAAGCGGCGATAGCGGAGCAGCGCGAGGAGTCCCAGCAGAGGTAAGAACAAGGTGAGTATAACTGTTTGTTATTTTCCCTTATCTCTAATGGGCCTTCGATTATTATACTCTGGGGTCTGAAGAGACCCCAGAGTATAATATAATAGTAGCACTGACGGAGTCTGTAGGGCCACTGTGGAGCATTATACTGGGGGGCCCCCTCTGGATAGCATATTATACTGTGTAGGGCCACTGTGGAGCATTATACTAGGGGGCCCCCTCTGGATAGCATATTATACTGTGTAGGGCCACTGTGGAGCATTATACTGGGGGGGCCCCCTCTGGATAGCATATTATACTGTGTAGGGCCACTGTGGAGCATTATACTAGGGGGCCCCCTCTGGATAGCATATTATACTGTGTAGGGCCACTGTGGAGCATTATACTAGGGGGCCCCCTCTGGATAGCATATTATACTGTGTGGGCCCCCTGTGGAGCATTATACTACGAGGCCCCCTCTGGATAGCATATATATTGTTTTGGGCCACTGTGGAGCATTATATTGGGGGCCCCTCTGGAGAGCATGTTATATTCTGTGGGGTTACTTTGGAGCATTATGCGCTCCAGAGGGGCCCCCCAGTATAATGCTCCAAAGTGGCCCAACAGTATATAACATGCTCTCCAGAGGGCCCCCTCCCCAGTATAATGCTCCACAGTGGCCCCACACAGTATAATATGCTATCTAGAGGGGCCCCCAGTATAATGCTCCACAGTGGCCCAACACAGTATAATATGCTATCTAGAGGGGCCCCCCAGTATAATGCTCCACAGTGGCCCAAAACAGTATAATATGCACTCCAGAGCCCCCCCCCCAGTATAATGCTCACGGTGGCCCCACACAGTATAATATCCTCTCCAGAGGGGACCCCAGTGTATGGGGGGGGGCGGCTCTGGAGAGCATATTATACTGTTTTGGGCCACTGTGGAGCATTATACTGGGGGGGGCTCTGGAGATCATATTATACTGTTTTGGGCCACTGTGGAGCATTATACTGGGGGGGGGCTCTGGAGATCATATTATACTGTTTTGGGCCACTGTGGAGCATTATACTGGGGTAACCTCTCTGGGCAGTATATTATACTGTGTGGAGGCCATTCTGGAGTATGTTATACTGAGTGGGGTCACTGTGGAGCATTATTTTGGGGGGGCCATCAGCAGAGCATATTATATTGTGTGGCGCCACTGTGGGGCATTTTGCGGGGGGAACTAAGAAACATTATACTAGGGAGCCCTCTGGGGAGCATATTATACTGCGTGGGGCCTACTGTGGAACATTATACTGGGAGACGCTCTGGGGAGCATAATATATTGCGTGGGGCCACTGTGGAGCAAAATACTGGGGAGGGGGGCACTGTGGAGCATTATACTAGTGGGGGCCCTCTGGAGAGCATATTATACTATGGGCCACTGTGGAGCTTTATATTGGGGGGAAGGGGCAGTGTGGGGAGCCGGTTATACTGTGTGGGGCCACTGTGGAGTGTATTATATTGTGTGGGGCTTTTCGGGAGCATGTTATACTCTGTGGGGCCATTGTAGAGCATTATACTGGGGGGGACCACTGTGGAGCATTATACTGGGGGAACCCCTCTGGGTAGTATATCATACTGTGTGGAGGCCATTGTGGAGCATGTTATACTATGTTAGACCACTGTGGAGCATTATACTGGGGGGCACTGTGGGGTGCATATTATACTGTATGGAGCATATTATATTGTATGGGGCTGCTGGGGAGCATATTGCACTATCTGGGGCCACTAAGGGGTAGTATACTTTGTGGGCCACTGTGGAGTATTATACTGTGTGGAGCCTTATATACCATGTGGGGCCACTATGGGGGGCTCAGGGGAGCATTTTATACTGTGTGGGGCCACTGTGGAGCATTATATACCATGTGGGGAAACTGTGGAGGGCTCAGGGGAGTATCGTATACTGTGGAGAACTATATACCATGTGGAGCATTATACTGTGGGGGGGGGGCTCAAAATTCCTGCTGGCAGCCCTGTGTGCTATGTCTGCATCACAGCTCCCTCACTATAATCTTGCACATACGTGTAGTGCTCCATGGCCATGTCATTCCCCATACAGTACTGTGCATGAGCTGGCCATGGAGTTATTGGGGGCTGCACAGTATTATAGGGGCTGACTATACTGGGAACATACTCAGTGACACCAGATAGTCAGCACATATGTAAGACTTCAGTGAAGGAGCCGCGGTGTAGGCTATTAGCAGGAAGCTGTTGGGTGGGGCCCCAGAACAAGATCCTCTGGTGGGCCTAAGGCCCTTCAGTCCGACACTGTATAACGGAGAACTTTTATATATAAGGGTGGGTTACTATATATAATTGGGAAACTTAAATATGAGGGGGCTATTATAAGGGGGAACTATTATTTATAAGATGGGCTATTATTTATAAGGGGGGAACTGTTTATAAGGGGGTATAATTGTTAAGTGGGGCTTATTTATAAAGGGGGCTATTAGTGATAATGGGGACTATTATTTATAAGGGTAACTATTATTTATGAGGGGGCTATAATTTATAAGGGAGCAGTATTATTTTACGGGGTGTCTGTTACTGATAAGGGGGAATATTACTGATACAGGGCACTATTTATCATTTATAAGGGCGCTATTACTGATAAGGGTGTAATATTATTTATAAGCAGGGACTATTATTTATAAGTAGGTGTTATAATAACTGATGACTAGGTGTAAAAATCTATTAGGTGGTACAAAGGTGCTCATTTGAATTGTGTGTGGTAAAATGGGGCTTGTTATTACTTTTTTGTTGGCAGAAAGGAGGCGTTATTATGGGGGTTGCGACTGGAAGACGATGGTGTTGTTTGCATATCAGCATTTGGGGCCCCGCTTTTAATTTTGCCCAGGGCCCCACTTTGTCTAAAACCGGCCCTGCCTGTGGATAAGTGGTATGTTCTAGTCTTGCACAACCCCATTAATTAATGGGATGTTTAGAAGTCCACCAAGTAAGATGCAAGCAGGAGACATGAGTTCTTACAAAGCAGAAAACCCCGCCCATTCTGCCATGCTTTTCCTGTAACATTGTAATGTATTTGTTCCATCTATGATACTTACAATTGGCCGGGGCCAGTGAGTCAGGGAACTGCAGAATATTCGCTCTGTCGGATGTTTTGGATACTGAGGCATTTTCCCAAACTTTCCGTGCTTATTTTTCTGCTCATTTTCTTCAGTAAATGATGTGACTTTATATTGTCCAGGCTCTGACTTGTTATGTTTCTGAATATATAATAAAAATGATTTTACCTACTTATCAGGCACATTTTGAATTGGTGCTTATAAAATCCAAAAGAAATTATACTTGTGAATACCTTCTCTTTATTTTATGAAAAAAGATACCTAACCAATATGGCAGTCATTACAACCAGAATAGTGTAGTCTGCAGCAAGTCTGTGCAACTTAGAAGTTATCCCCTGCTACATGGCTGGAGAATTTTCCGGAAATCCCCCCTTAAAGGGGTTATACAAGACTGTGATACTGAGCTCCACTTCCTACTCTCAGGAAGTGACATCCGTTGGTCACATGGTCATGCTACAGCTCCGCCCCATTTATTTTAATGGGATTGACCTGCACCATGGCCATGTGACCAACAGACGTGATATCACATACCGATGAGAGGAAATGGAGCTCAGTATCATTATCATTTTGGATAACCCCTTTAATGATTGGGCAGAACACTTCTGAATTGTTTTGCCTGACCATGGAGAGAACTGTACAGCCTTTTAGTTAGCTGCATGGTTCTCTCTATCTCTATGATAAGTGCAGGGAGAAACAGAGAAAAAAGGAGGCTGAACAATGAATGCCCAGATTCCTGAAATGGATAGAAAAGACAGTCTGTGTGGTGGGGGCCTCTTTATTAAGTACATGTGTCTGGACACTGGTTTGCACTGCAAAATGCCATACTTTTAGTTCCAGCAGTGTAAGGTATGACAGCATTGTTTGAAGAATGGACAACGATGCAATGCCCCGCACTGCCTCTACTAAAGGTACAACGTACTGCAGTGCGAACAGTGTCCAGATCTATGTAACCAATGAAGAGGCTGTATCACTTATCCAAGCACCTCAGCCCCTTCAAACAGGTGACTGCTGGAGGTGTCAAGATGCGGACCGCCACTGATTTGACACTGATGGCCTATCCTAAAAAGACTTGATAACCTATTAAAATCAAAGCTTCTAGAATGATATAAGAGATTATAGTTACAGGTGTAGCAAAGTATCCATATGGGATGGGCTCTGATCTGGATCCAGTGAATACGTCATAAGGTCCTCTTTTACCCACAACGTGTTGTAAGGTTTCATCTACAGAGTACTTGATATTGTAGGTTCCTGGTCCCAGGTCAGATCCCTGTAAGATAAAGTTCACATTTGGAGAGACATCAGAAGGCAGCATACACATGGTTTCTTTCCTAGCAGCCACTCACAATGCTGGCCTTTGTGTGAATTTTACTTGTCTCGCTATCCATGATGCCTTTCGAACTTGCAGATTTTGAAGCCCTCTCTTCTATTAACGCATAAGGGTTCCCTCCTGCTCCATAAGTTCCAGGTCCTGGGTTCTTGTTCTGCATGAAAGACAGAGAAGTGGCCATATTGGTTACCTGTATAACACTAAACTATGTACCAACAGAGATTCACTTAATAAGACATTAAGAATAAAACTACCATGAAAAACATTTTCCGTCTCTATGGACAGGTTCAGTTGACCTGAAACTGGTTTATTTAAAAGATGTTTTACCAACTTTTGCAAAAATGTACCAACGCACTGCATATTTACAATTGCAACCGATTTTTTAAAATGCATGCGTGTTCTCTCCAGTCTAACTATATAGGGACAGCCCCCAAAACAGAAAGACTGACATATTTCATGGACGCTGATTTGCAGCACCCACAAAAAAAGATGTGGCCCCACCCCGAGTGTACCAAACAGCTCATGTGGATACGGAATAATTTGCAAGACTGCACTTTGACACCAAAAAGATACGTTCTCTATGTCACTAACTGTCCCTACAACATCATATAAGTGGTTTAAGGCTGGGACCCCACGTAGCGTAAACGCTACAGCGTTTTACAGTACCTGCAAAGTGGATGGATTCTGGCTAATCCCATCCACACTGCAGAAAAATATCTGCAGCAGACATGCTGCGATTTCAAAAACCGTTGCATTTTTGTAAAATGCTGGCGTTTTCCGTATAGGTGTAATTGAAGCAGAAAGTCTGCAGAGGAAAACTCTGCGGACTTTCTGTGAAAAGCGCATCCTGCATCGCTTTTTAGATGTGGCTCGCTTACATGCGGCCTTAGCCTAAAAGACATTCTGGTGGTGGTAGAGGTCTTTTAAATGGGGTTCTGAAGGAACTGTGTTTATGCTTACTTCCAACGTGGTTCTATTTGTGATGAACCATAGGTTTCCAGTCTGGTTCTGACCTTGGAACCAGCACCAGCCCCTATAGTACAGTAAACTAGCAGTGAACATGGCAGAGGAGGTAGAGTGACTCAGCGGGGTGCTGGTTCTGATCACGTGACCCAGGATTGGAACCAGATGGTTCGTCACAAACAGAGGAAGTAAGTATTGAAACACTCCCTGGAGAACCCCTTTAAGACCAGAGCCACACAGTGTAAGCATGTTGCTAAATGCTGAATATCAACGAAATAACTTACCTGAAACTGCTGTGGTTCACCTGCATTAGTTGCTGAAGGTCTCCTTTGCTTTGCAAAGACTGAAAGTCGCAACTGAAACCAGCAGTAAAAAGTGACAGGTCACTACGCACTGCAAGTTTTCGTTGCAGAATGTGCATGTGTAAGTGGCCATGCACACGACCGACTCCCATCTGGGAAACATGGTGTATGTGTAGGCCATATTTCCCGGACTGCACTCGGCCGTGTGCATATAACTTATGGCCCCCACACAGTCCGTGTCTCCCAGACAGGACTAGGCTGTGTGCAGTGCCACTAAACTGATATAAAGCTGTCAGTTTAGTACAGAAGAAATCGAGCCATTAAGAAGCTCACTACATCATGACTGACAACAATGCAGTAAGTTCTATGCACACAGCCAGATTCAGTCTGGGAAATACAGCTCCCATGCAGACTGTTTTTCCTGGACATGTGCATGGCCACTGAATCTCATCCACAAAAGAGAATTGTAGATTACAGCCGGGGAAAAACTGAGCAAATTTGCTGCTGATTACCAACTTAAAGAGGACCTTTCACGTCCTCATGTATATGCTGTTTTACATACCGTTAGAAAGCCGACAGCACGCTGAATTCATCTTACTGTCAGCTTTCCCATTATGTGCCCCGGGGCTGGAGCTATCAGTGGTCTTAGTTTCATGGTTCACCGTCAGAAGGGCCTTCCTGACAGTCTAGCTGCACTGTGAGGAACGCCCTCCCCGACTCTACTCGTCCATAGACTTGTATTGGGGGGGGGGGGCGTTCCTCAAAGCTCAGCGTCATCACTGGGAGGTAAGGAACGCCCTCCCTGACTGTACAGGGATATGGACGAATACAGTCAGGGAGGGCGTTCCTCACAGCCCAGCTAGACTGCCAGGAACGCCCTTCTGACGGTTAACGGTGAAACTAAGACCCCCGATATCTCCATCCCCAGGGCACATACCAGGAAAGCCGACAGTGCGCTGAATTCAGCGCGCTGTCGGCTTTCCAGCGGTATGTAAAACCGCATATACATGAGGACATGAAAGGTCCTCTTTAAACCTGCCAAAATTTACAGCTGTATAATGGATAGGTTTTAAAGACATGCCATGCATGGATTTCTCTGCAATGCAAAGATTGAAAGCCACAGGGGGAGCTGCAGAGGAAAATGCTGCTGAATTTGCTTGCGGACAATCAACAATGTTTTCACTGTGTGCATCCCCAGCCTTAAAAGGTATTATAATCACAGACGTTTATGGCATTGCTGTAGGATATACAATGCATTATCGATGTGGGTGTGCCCCAGCTCTGGGACCTCAATCTATGTTTAGAATAGGGGTCCCTTGACCCTAGTCCTACATGTTAGGCTGTTTCTGTGACACCCGTAGTCTGGATTTTGCATCATTCTGCAGCATAAATTTTCCACTGCATGTAGATTTACCCTTACAGTAGAAAATGTTCTGTACAAAGTAGCCATCTTGTCTGTGGCAAAGAATAAATACACAATAGTCTGCAAAATAGTGAAAACGCTTTACCTTTTTATCTTCCTTGAACCGTACATCCCTGGTGCTGCACACTCCCCAAACACTAGATGGCTTCTTCTCCATCAGGTCCACAAATGACTTTGTATTGTATCGACCTGGTCCCATGCTTTGTTTCTATGATAGCAGAGAAGATGTCAGACCACAGGGTTAAAGGGAACCTGCCAGTCTCTTTATGTGGTGACAGACACAATGATTTTAGTGGTTTGTCACTTGTCAACTTAAATATCAGAGATATGCAGGATCCTCCAGCCGCTGATTGACAGATTTCTCCCTATTACAGTGCATAGTAAGAAATATGTCAGTCACATAACACTACTCGCTGTCAGCGCTCACAGTGGGCTGCTAGGAATAAGAAGTGAGTACTCCAAGAGATTGAGAGCACAGCAAAAAGAGGCTAACTGTTCCTTTTAATGATGACCAGAATGTAACAATACATAAAATCTTCTCTCACCAACAAGCGGTTCCTCTCCCAGGTCTCTTTGTAAAGAAGATGAGGCATTTCCGTCAACCTTTCCGTTTCTTCCGCTCTTTTCCATCCAGGTGCAGACGCATTTCTCTCAAGAACAGATGGACAGAAATCGCCAGGTGCTGCTTCATAAGTCCCCGGACCCAGCCTTCTCTCCTGGATTAGATTACAATATTATTCCACATGGATAATGCACACAGTGATGTCATAACGTAAAAGCTTATCAACTCACACAAATCACATCACAGAAACCATACACCCAATGATGTCACAGAATAGGGATAATAAACAGTGATGTCACAGTACAGAGATAATCCACACAGCAATGTCACAGTACAAGGATAATGCACACAGTGATGTCACAGTACAGGGATAATACACACAGTGATGTCACAGTACAGCGATAATACACACAGTGATGTCACAGTACAGAGATAATACACACAGAGATGTCACAGTACAAGGATAATGCACACAGTGATGTTACAATACAGGGATAATACACACAGTGATGTCACAGTACAGAGACAATACACACAGTGATGTCACAGTACAGAGCTAATACACACAGAGATGTCACAGTACAGGATAATACACAGTGATGTCACAGTACAGAGACAATACACACAGTGATGTCACAGTACATTGATAATATACCTAGTGATGTCACAGTACAGAGATAATAAACACAGTGATGTCACAATACATTGATAATATACCTAGAGATGTCACAGTACAGGGGTAATATACACAGTGATGTCACAGTACAGAGATAATACACAGAGTGATGTCACAGTACAGAGTTAATACACACAGTGATGTCACAGTACATTGATAATATACCTAGTGATGTCACAGTACAGGGATAATACACACAGTGATGTCACAGTACAGGGATAATACACACAGTGATGTCACAGTACAGGGATAATACACACAGTGATGTCACAGTACAGAGATAATAAACACAGTGATGTCAAAGTACAAAGATAATACACACAGTGATGTCACAGTACAGGGATAATAAACACAGTGATGTCACAGTACAGGGATAATACACACAGTGATGTCACAGTACAGGGATAATATACACAGTGATGTCACAGTACAGAGATGATACACACAGTGATGTCACAGTACAGAGATAATACACACAGTGATATCACAGTACAGAGATAATACACACAGTGATGTCACAGTACAGGGTAATAAGCACAGTGATGTCACAGTATAGGGTAATAAACACAGTGATGTCACAGTGTAGGTATAATACACACCGTGATGTCAGAGGACAGGTATAATGAACACAACAGGTCAGAACCAGATTATACAATATTATACCTGCTAATATAGTTTGTTTAGTGAATAAAGCTGAGCTAGCGTACCATGCACAGTTGTGCACACAGACCAGCCTCGGTGTCTGATGGATATTTAGCAGTGTGTTTACACTGAGTGCCCCCAGCTTTAGTGCCCCTTGGCTAGGGGCATCTCAACTCACCAACTCTGAGGTTGCCCTCTTGCAGTAAGATATTTGTGTGTATGTGCCTGGCTTCTTCAGTTCAGGGTACACTGCTGATATATCAAACCTGCAAAATATAAGATTATGAGCTATAAGACATATGGGAGCTATAAGACATATGGGATATACAGTAACCATATCTATAGATGTAAAAGAACAATATAATAGGGATCAGTGATTACTCTCCATTAAAGGATTTGGTAGCTTAGCTGCATATTAACAACAAAGGTCAGTGACCATACACCATGACTACGCCCAGCGAAACCTATGGACATATTACTGACTGTCTTAGGAAAACCAGAACTACGGTATGTGCAATAAAATTCACATTTTATAACCATTCTCGATCCAGTCTGTATAGTTTATAGTTTAGAGATCCCGGGAATGGTACTTATACTGTATAAGGGATTAAATGTAACATCATTTTGCAAAACCCTTGAGCCCCTGTGCAGTGCCTTGTGCTAGTACCCGCCATTCTGTACAGTATGTAGTGCTGATATGCCACTGCCTGTATAACATAGGGAGTGTATTGGCACATATTGTGCACCTGCTTTACCGTAGATATGGGCACAAAGAGTGGGATGAGGGCAGCAAGCTTTGGGGGCTTGAGGTCTGTCTGCACACCCCTAAGGTCAGCCCTGTCTATGTGTATAGATATATATATCATGTCAGTGAACCTAACCTGCAATACCTGGCACAACCTATGGACCAGTGTGGTGCTGTTCTGAGAGAAAGCAACCATGTATTTCTAATTCTGGACAATCCAAGGGTCAAATGTATTATATATATATATATATATATATATATATATATATATATATGTATATATTAAGCGACATACAGTATATCAGCTACTACGATGGCATTACTAGTAGCAGGACCGGCCGTGATGATCAGATCTAGTAAAGGGAGAATACACACACAGCGGTTTCTGATCCTCAGTCATTGATAAGTACAGTGGAGCAGAACATGGCCCTGTCGCCAGGCTCGGGAGGACAATGTACCTGGCACTTTGGCAGCCAAAAGGAGCTCCTGTGAACTTCTTCTCAGCCATTCCGTGCCCTGGTCGCTATAGCAACGAGACGCCTGTGATACTTAGCGGCGCTGCCTGTCACGTGACAACAGCCCGCAGCCAATCCTAGGAGAGACGGGTTTCTTGGGAGTCTGCGTCTACTTAGTATGCATTCTTAAAGGGACCGCACTCTTCATCGGGAGGTGATCGGTGTGTGTAGGGGATATGTGTATAGGGGACCTACAGGCAGCAGAGCTCTGTGTATAGGGGACATGCAGGCAGCAGAGCTCTGTGTATAGGGAACATGCAGGCAGCAGAGCTCTGTGTATAGGGGACATACAGGCAGCAGAGCTCTGTGTATAGGGGACATGCAGGCAGCAGAGCTATGTGTATAGGGGACATGCAGGCAGTAGTGCTATGTGTATAGGGGACATGCAGGTAGCAGAGCTCTGTGTATAGGGGACATGCAGGCAGTAGAGCTATGTGTATAGGGGACATGCACGCAGCAGAGCTCTGTGTATAGGGGACATGCAGGCAGCAGAGCTATGTGTATAGGGGACATGCAGGTAACAGTGCTCTGTGTATAGGGGACTTGCAGGCAGCAGATCTCTGTGTATAGGGGACATGCAGGCAGCAGAGCTCTGTGTATAGGGGACATGCAGGCAGCAGAGCTATGTGTATAGGGGACATGCACGCAGCAGAGCTCTGTGTATAGGGGACATGCAGGCAGCAGAGCTCTGTGTATAGGGAACATGCAGGCAGCAGAGCTCTGTGTATAGGGGACATGCAGGCAGCAGAGCTCTGTGTATAGGGAACATGCAGGCAGCAGAGCTCTGTGTATAGGGGACATACAGGCAGCAGAGCTCTGTGTATAGGGGACGTGCAGGCAGCAGAGCTATGTGTATAGGGGACATGCAGGCAGCAGAGCTATGTGTATAGGGGACATGCAGGCAGTAGTGCTATGTGTATAGGGGACATGCAGGTAGCAGAGCTCTGTGTATAGGGGACATGCAGGCAGTAGAGCTATGTGTATAGGGGACATGCACGCAGCAGAGCTCTGTGTATAGGGGACATGCAGGCAGCAGAGCTATGTGTATAGGGGACATGCAGGTAACAGTGCTCTGTGTATAGGGGACTTGCAGGCAGCAGATCTCTGTGTATAGGGGACATGCAGGCAGCAGAGCTCTGTGTATAGGGGACATGCAGGCAGCAGAGCTATGTGTATAGGGGACATGCAGGCAGCAGAGCTATGTGTATAGGGGACATGCAGGTAACAGTGCTCTGTGTATAGGGGACATGCAGGCAGCAGAGCTCTGTGTATAGGGGACATGCAGGCAGCAGAGCTCTGTGTATAGGGGACTTGCAGGCAGCAGAGCTCTGTGTATAGGGGACATGCAAGTATCAGTGCTCTGTGTATGGGGGACATGCAGGCAGCAGAGCTCTGTGTATAGGGGACATGCAAGTATCAGTGCTCTGTGTATAGGGGACATGCAGGCAGCAGAGCTATGTGTATAGGGGACATGCAGGCAGCAGAGCTATGTGTATAGGGGACATGCAGGCAGCAGAGCTATGTGTATAGGGGACATGCAGGCAGCATAGCTATGTGTATAGGGGACATGCAGGTAACAGTGCTCTGTGTATAGGGGACATGCAGGCAGCAGAGCTCTGTGTATAGGGGACATGCAGGCAGCAGAGCTATGTGTATAGGGGACATGCAGGTAACAGTGCTCTGTGTATAGGGGACATGCAGGCAGCAGAGCTCTGTGTATAGGGGACATGCAGGCAGCAGAGCTATGTGTATAGGGGACATGCAGGCAGCAGAGCTCTGTGTATAGGGGACTTGCAGGCAGCAGAGCTCTGTGTATAGGGGACATGCAAGTATCAGTGCTCTGTGTATGGGGGACATGCAGGCAGCAGAGCTCTGTGTATAGGGGAC
Source organism: Leptodactylus fallax (assembly GCA_947044405.1). Lineage (NCBI taxonomy): Eukaryota > Metazoa > Chordata > Amphibia > Anura > Leptodactylidae > Leptodactylus > Leptodactylus fallax. The sequence continues at coordinate 1,217,113 of CAMRHE010000471.1, read as the reverse complement.
ATGCAAGTATCAGTGTTCTGTGTATAGGGGACATGCAGGCAGCAGAGCTATGTGTATAGGGGACATGCAGGCAGCAGAGCTATGTGTATAGGGGACATGCAGGCAGCAGAGCTATGTGTATAGGGGACATGCAGGTAGCAGAGCTCTGTGTATAGGGGACATGCAGGCAGCAGAGCTCGGTGTATAGGGGACATGCAGGCAGCAGAGCTATGTGTATAGGGGACATGCAGGCAGCAGAGCTATGTGTATAGGGGACATGCAAGTATCAGTGCTCTGTGTATGGGGGACATGCAGGCAGCAGAGCTCTGTGTATAGGGGACATGCAAGTATCAGTGCTCTGTGTATGGGGGACATGCAGGCAGCAGAGCTCTGTGTATAGGGGACATGCAAGTATCAGTGCTCTGTGTATAGGGGACATGCAGGCAGCAGAGCTATGTGTATAGGGGACATGCAGGCAGCAGAGCTATGTGTATAGGGGACATGCAGGTAACAGTGCTCTGTGTATAGGGGACATGCAGGCAGCAGAGCTATGTGTATAGGGGACATGCAGGCAGCAGAGCTCTGTGTATAGGGGACATGCAGGCAGCAGAGCTCTGTGTATAGGGGGCATGCAGGCAGTACAGCTATGTGTATAGGGGGCATGCAGGCAGCACAGCTATGTATGTAAGAATCCCTGTAGATCGTTTACCCTGTGCCCATTACCACCGGGGGAACATACTGTACAGACATTTCCTCTGCAGGTCCGCTATAGGGTACAGCTACACAGGACTGGTTCGCTGCTGATTTTCTGTCCACAAGGTGTGTTTTTTGTGGCAGAATTCATAGGTTAATGGCAGCAGGTATGTTTGTGTGTTTAGCTTTGCTATACCATGCTGCGGATAGAAAAATAACATGCAGGTCAGTTTAGGTAAATTTTACATCCGGATCATTTTGAACTACTTCAGTACCGGGCCAATTTCTGGTCCAGGACCAGACACATTTTCAGGTATTTGTATGTGCGGTTTTTATCATTCGGGTTATTCAACTAATTTCTGTGCCTTTTTTCGGTGACACATAGGGCTTTATTTTTATGTTTTTATTTTTGCATGTGTTTTAATGTTTTTTTTAATTGCCATGTACACAGCAATCAGGAAGGCAGGAACGGTAATAAACCTTCCCTGCCTTCTGTAGGGGAGCTCCGGCTGTAGTTACTGCCCGTTTCTGCAGCTGCACGATTTCATGCAGCAGCTTAAAACTGCAAGGACATACCGATACGTCCTTGCCAGATCTAGACAACCACTCTCCGGATGTAAAAACCCAATGGGTGGTCTAGAAGTGGTTAAGAACGATAAAGGCGGATTCATCTCATGACCAGGGCTGTGGAGACGGAGGCAGAACTAATTTTGGGTGGAGTCGAAACAGAAAAAAAAATGACCAATTCTGGGTTCAAAATAAAAAGATGAATTATTTTTCATTATACAATTATTAATATTTATAAGTGCAGCACTCGGCTACTATCTCCGGCACTTCCATTGAAGTGAATGGGAACACATCTCATCCAGCAAGGGCACGACTACACTCAGCCCCGCTGCAGTCAGGCTGAATACACAATGGGGAGAAATACAATCCCATTCACAGAATTAGTTGGGGTCTCAGTGGTCAGGACCCCACCGATCAGCTATTTGTCCTCTATCTTATGGATAGAGAGGATAAATATACTTTGTGGTATAACCCCTTTAAATTTGTAGATGTTAAAAGTTAAACATTTTTGCTGAGCCTTAAAGGGGTTATCCAAATACATCCAAAGCAGTGCTAAAGCCTCCTTGTTCCCTTGTGCACCCTTTGCTTGCTTTTATTTTACTTGCTGCTCCTTGTATTACTGTTATTTACATGCAGTGCATCTGTGGACAAACTACATTTCCTGTGATTCATCTACCTGTTCTTGATCTCTGTTGCTCACAGGGAAGGAGGGGGAGCTAGTGAGTTTGCAATCAGATGTTACAGTGATTTATTACTGGTGATTTCATTGTAGGGGAGAGTGAGAGCAGGCAGATGAATCATGGGAAATGTAGTTTGTCCACAGATTCACCGTATGTAAATAACAGGGATTCAAGGAGCAGCAAGTATAATAAAGCGAAGCAAAGGCTGCATCTATTTTGATCGGTTGCCAATGGATACGACCATGAATGTAGGAATGTTCTATGGTCTGGGACTTGTCAGAAACTCAGCCATGATGTCTTTATTGTGGACAGGTTAGGCTAGGTTCACATCTGTGCCGGATTCTCTGCACAGAGGACTTTTCTCTCCACAGGATTCAGTATAAAAACGGCAGACACCCGGCGGAGCCCATTATAGCTTATGGGGTCCATGGTTAGCCGCTGTTTTAGCAGTCCATCGTTCGGGTCCGCCGGGAGAGACTCATGCACAGATGGGAGCACTACATGTATGAGAAGATAACCTGTCACAATAAGGACATCATGGCTGGTTATCAGGAGGACACTACATGTATGAGAAGATAACCCGACCACAATAAGAACATCATGGCTGGTTTTCAGGAGGACACTACATGTATGAGAAGATAACCCGACCACAATAAGAACATCATGGCTGGTTTTCAGGAGGACACTACATGTATGAGAAGATAACCCGACCACAATAAGGACATCATGGCTGGTTATCAGGACACTACATGTATGAGAAGATAACCTGACCACAATAAGGACATCATGGCTGGTTATCAGGAGGACACTACATGTATGAGAAGATAACCCGACCACAATAAGGACATCATGGCTGGTTATCAGGAGGGACACTACATGTATGAGAAGATAACCCGACCACAATAAGGACATCATGGCTGGTTATCAGGAGGACACTACATGTATGAGAAGATAACCCGACCACAATAAGGCTGGCGGGGGGGGGGTGGTTGGGGCTGTTGGGCCGAGGGGGGGGGTTTGGGGGCCCATGTGGGACCTGAGGGGGGACCAAAAAGGACATCATGGCTGGTTATCAGGAGGACACTACATCTATGAGAAGATAACCCGACCACAATAAGGACATCATGGCTGGTTATCAGGAGGACACTACATCTATGAGAAGATAACCCGACCACAATAAGGACATCATGGCTGGTTATCAGGCGGACACTACATGTATGAGAAGATAACCCGACCACAATAAGGACATGGCTGGTTATCAGGAGGACACTACATGTATGAGAAGATAACCCGACCACAATAAGGACATCATGGCTGGTTATCAGGAGGACACTACATGTATGAGAAGATAACCCGACCACAATAAGGACATCATGGCTGGTTATCAGGAGGACACTACATGTATGAGAAGATAACCTGACATAATGACTGGGTTTCTAACAAGTCCCAGACCATAGAAAGTTCCTGCATTCATGGTAACATCCATTGGTAACCGATCAAGACAACAGAGGTCACCACTAAGATGGTTTGAGGAAATCTATAAAACTCTGTAAAATGTTTAATTATTTCTATTTGCAAAAATGTTTCACTTTTAATTGTCTACACATTTAGATATGATTATGTTTATGGGAAACCCCTTTAAGTCCATGTATGCCCTATGTAGAAATACCTTTAAGGTCGGGGCCCCACGTAGTGTATACGCCGCTATTTTGCTGTGGAAAAAAACACGGCATTTTGCATTACCTGCAAGAGGATGGGATTCTGGCTAATCCCATCCACACATTGCAGAATAATATCCGCAGCGGAAATGCTGTGATTTCAAAAACCGTTGCGTTTTTGTAGATCGCAGCATGTCAATTACACCTACGGAAACGCTGGTATTATCCGCATAGGTATAATGGAAGTAGAAAGTCCGCAGAGGAAACCTCTGCAGACTTTCTGTGAAAAGCTCTGCAGTAAAAACCGCAATGGGTTTCTGCTGCAGTTTTTCCAGGAGCGCTTTTTGGCTGTGGTTTGCTATGTGGGGCCTTAGCCTCAGGGGGTTCTCCAGCCCCAACTCTTTTTTCACACTGATCCACATGCACGCCTGGTATCTGCCAGTTCTGTATCCATCTAAAAAAAAAAACAGCGGATTTGTCAAAAAATGGACACAAACACAGCGCACACCATAATCCGTGTTTTTTGACAGATCCATCAATGGGTAGCCGTCAAAAAACTATTTCTTGGATCCGTTTTTTTTACATCCGTTTAACGAATGCATAAAAATGAATGCAAAAAAATGGACGCAAATGGATGGCCATCCGTTTACATAGACTTCAATTAAAGAAAAAAAAAACGGTCTGGTTGCTGTACGTTTTTTTAGGACACAAAAGTATGGTATGCTACATTTTTGCGTCCTTCAAAAAAAAAAACGGACAGCAACGGATCATTTTTTTTTTTTATGGCTAGGTTCCCACCTGCGCCTGATCTCCACTCAGGGATTCCTTTCCCCATTCCACTTTTTCAGGCGTAAACCTGGCAGACCCCAGTATAGTCTATGGGGTCTGCGTGTTTCCGCAGGTAACCTCTTTTTTTAAGCGGATTAGGTTTCCGTTCGTGGGGTCCGCTTGAGGAAACCCGAATGCAGGTGTGAACCTAGCGTAACACTGATATCTATGTAAATGGATGGCCATTTTTTGCTTCTGTATTTTTGCATTCGTTAAAGGGATATAAAAAACGTGATCTGAATAGAGCCATATCTATGTAAACGGATCACTATCAGTTTGCCTCTGTTTTTGCGCCCTTTTTGTCAATGTAAAAAACTGATGTAAAAAATGTGATCTTAATAAAACCTAAGATGCGGAGATGCCAATGGAGATGTGAACCCCAACCTTATCAATGCAAATCCACAGTGTGAATAGAGGCTAAATACAAATTAATGCAAGCAAAAAGTTGAGCAGTTGCCCATGGCAACCAATGTGATCTCTTCAGTTACGCTAGGTTCACACTAGCCATAGACTATAATGGGGTCTGCCCAATAAATGCAGAGAGAAAAGTCGCAAATGGGGGACAGAAACCCCCAACGGAGACCGAGCGCTAGTGTGAACCTAGCCTTACTGCTTAACCTGGATGGCACTTGGTTGCTATGGGTAACTGCGCCATTTCTTTGGCTGAGAACCAAATGTGACTGGAAATTGCCATGAATGAACATGGTTGGGTATGGGCAATAAAATGGCAGAAAAAAAAAATCTCCTGTGACTTCATACATTCATGCCACGTCATACCATGATGTGTATATGACGTGTTTGCTTCAGTTTTACCTCACATTTACATAGCTGCGCTTATTTGACGCGTTTTCTGTGTTTATTATCATTCATGAGTCACATAATGGCGGCTGTTGTGACAGGATTATTAGTACAGGACTGGTGTACATAGGGGTGAGCAGCTTCATCAGCACCCCTGTTGTGGAGCTACAACTCCCAGCAAGGTGCCTGAGCCTGCTGGGAGTTGTAGTTGGAGCAGGCAGCCGGCAGTGTGACAGAGTTGTCAGTCCCTCCCTCGGCTCCCGCCCCCCATGACGACGGTTGGTGGCGAGCAGCAGTCAGTCAGGACAGAGGTGTGACATGTCGGCCATGGCTGGTGACTCCGCCGCTCGAGTTCGACCCCCCTCGGACCCCAAAATGTACCCGCTGCCGAAATCACGGCATTCTGGTACCGGTGCGGGGGCATTCGGGGCGTTGCGGGTGGAAACTCTGTAACTGCCGCAAATGTGCCCTCATTACCGAGCGACACAAGATCATGGCGGCGGACAAGCTGCTCCCCAAGCCCGGGAACCTAGAGCCGGCCCCCAAGGACGGACATGGGAAGGCCGGGACACCGGAGAGAAGCGACAACGTGCTGAAGAGCCTGGCCCGGGCGGAACCTACGGGTATACACGTCATGTGCAGTAGTGATGGAGGCCAGACATGACGTCACCGCATGTGTGGTGACGCCATGACAGGCGGTTATAATGTGCTGTGGTGACGGTTATGAATTCTGAGGGCGGTTATTACTGAAGCCAACATACAATGTGACCATGTACTTACATGGACCTTTAACCCCTTAATGGCCAGGCCTTAAAGGGGAGTTCCACGACTGACATTTAGAGATTTTGCGCATGCTGTGGTTTCAGGTTCAGTTCGCAGGCAGATTTTGAGGCGAAATCTGCCTCAAAAAACCTCTCTTGTCCATTTATATGGGAATCAGTAGAAGATTTTTTTTCCTTTTTTTTGGGAAGAGGGAAACAAAATAAATGGGAGACGGAACAAAACACGACACAGTTTTTGCAAAAACCGCTAGTGTTTTTTTTGTGAAGCGGTTGATTTTTTTCAGCCTGCAAAAAAAAAAACTCTGTGTGAACGGACCCATAGGGCCCAACATTTTTTTTTTTTTTAAATTAGCATTTTTCCTGACACTTGGGCCTATTTATTAAATATCAATTATAGAGAAATTTATTTCTTTTTCTAGTTTTATTTGGGGGTAAGTAGCCCAAGTAAAGTAATTGCTTCACGCCTGAGTTCTGGTTTCCGTTCAGGGGGTCTGCTTGGGGACCCCCCGAACGGAAACCTAATCCGCTTAAAAAAGTGGTTACCTGCGGAAACCTGTAGACCCCATAGACTATAATGGGGTCTGCCCAAAAAGGGCAAAAAATGCAGAGAGAAAAGCGCTGCATTTTTCAAGTGGAATGGGAGAGCAGGCGCAGGTGTGAACAGAGCCTTATGAAGACTGGCGTTATTAACACTAGTCTTCATAACCCCTCGAGGGTATGATGAGGTTGCACGCCTCTTTATAACTAAGGCCCAGCGGAGGGAAATGTACGTCAGTTCATAGCTGGATTACATTTCCTGCATCATTTATGCCAGATTTATGATGGTAAATCTGGTGGGCCCTTACGAGGGACGTGGCAAAGGAGGTGCAGGTTTTAAAAAGTCACAATTTTTTGCATAAAACCACGTTTTGCATAAATAAATTGCAACTTTTTAAGCCGGTTTGCACACGGAACGGCACAAAAATCAGACAGGAATAAGACCTGTTCCGTTTTTGCCGCCCTCAGAATTTCGGCCCGCACACAGGTCCGTGTAATTCATGGTCATGTGTACGGGCCCACAGAAATGAAAGGGTCAGTGTGCTATCTGTGAAAATCCCAGATAGCACACTGACCTAGCCCACGGTCATCTGCAAGGGGCTTTACACCAGAAAACTGGTATACAAGGCATAGTAAATGTGGGCCTATGTTCATATATATTTTTATAGCATGTCCCCTATGATGTCATAAGACATCCCTATCAAAATTCATGTTTTTGTCTGCAATTTAACATCCGGGAGAAGACAGCAGTGGTGTAGGATACCCAAATCTGCCAGGGACGGGTGCCAGGACAGGGGGCTGTTTGCATGGGTATCTGGAACTGCTATAGATAGCGCTTTCAATGGAAAATAAAAAAAAATAATTTTAGAGAGTGAATGTTCCCTAGACCTCTTTTATGACATAATGGGAGGAAATAGTTTCATGTTAAAAAACAAAAAAAAGCTAAGAAATTAAAAACTGTGTTTTTTTTAATGGCATTTTTACCATTGTTTCCCCCTGTAGCCTTATATGCAGGCAGTGGCCCAGATTTATTATTGTGGTTATGACTGGACACTGACATAAGCATAGCGCAGTGTGGAGCATCTTGGCACATCTAGTTTGTGGTAAAAAAAAATTTTGACTTGCTAGACATGTGGGTGTGGATTTTCCCGCAGAGGTTTCCTCTGAGGACTTTCTGCTTCCATTCTGCCTATAGGGAAACCGCCGGCGTTTCTGTAGGTATAATTGACATGCTGCGATTTCCAAAAACGCAACGGTTTTGGAAATTGCAGCATGTCTGCTGTGCATATTTTTTTGCAATGTGTGGATGGGATTCATTAGATTACACTTTGTAGAGGTTGTAAAACGCTTTTTTTCCGTGGCTCGCCCGTGGGGCCCTGGCCTAAAAGGCAATATAAATGTAAACTAGACACTGTAAAGATACGCCAGATCTATCATCCAGCATCAGTCACTGTGATAAATCTGGTGTGTTTTAAGACTGCCTATCTAAGTTTGCGCTGTCTAAAGCCACATTCACACTACCAAGGTACAAAACACTAGTGATCAGTAGGAGGCGGACAAAAAGTGCCCCTAAGGCCTCCTTGTGAAGGTAGTGCCAGTGCACTTGCATGACCAACACTCCATTCACTTCAGTGAGGCGGCAGGGACTGCAATCTCTAGCAGCTCCATGGAAAGGAATGGATTGCTGGTCACACAAGCGTACTGGCACCCCATTCACAAGGAGGCTTTAGGGGGGACATTCAGTCTTCCATTCTCCTGATCACTGGGGACCCAGGGTTTGGTGGATAGGGGATTGTTGTCCATAATTGCACAACCCCTTTAACTATTAGTAAATCTGGGCCATTGTTTTTCAAGAGTTTATTCTTATAATGAAATCAACAGGAAATAGTCTTGAAAAAAAATATGCCAGAGCACGCTGCATTTTGAGAAAAAAAAAAACACAAAAGAGGCAAAACAACTAAAATTGAAAACAAAAATGGCAAGGAAGAAAATGCTATGTATGTAAGGTTATTCATCGTTTTTATTGAATAACCAGTAACATCTGGCCACAATTCTAAGAAAATTGCTTGTGTGAAATCAGCCTTACCCCTAAAAAAAAAAACAAAAAAACGTATAAAAATATTTCTGTATATATCTTCGTGTCATGAACAAGAATGTTACAACATGGCTACAAAAGGAATGGGACATATCTAGGAAATTCTTAGACTTCCCCCTTCTGCTCAATCCACTCCTGGCTTTGGCTCAAAAATCAAAGCAAAATCTGCAACAAAAAAAGCTGCGTTTCTGCAACGTGGGGCCTCAGCCTAAAAAAATCAGGTTATCTGTAGAGTTATTAGCAGATTGATATTGAGATGCTGCTCCTACCTGCACTTCTATTGCAAAGTATGAACAGCATTTTGTCTATATACTGCTGGCATATCTGACCCTGCTATAATATGACATAACCAGTAGGTGCTGTCTATAAGGAGCATTGATAACCTATGTAGTTTGTGTACCTAAGTGTAGATTCCTATCGCTGTTGTGCCATTCAGTAACTATGTCACCATGATCATGCTTTAGATCTGAAAAGGAAGAAAATGTCTCCAGCCAGGATTTCTGCTTCTGAAGTTATAAAAAGAAGCTCAGCCGCCATACTGACAGGTGAATGTGGAAAGTAGATAAGTTCGATTACAGAACATCAGTCCATAAGGTTACAATCTGGAGTATAACGCCCTGTTCACACCTGGCATTACTGGTGTGTGGGATGTTTTGAAAATGCTAGGAAGATTCTGTATAGATAGTATCTCACTCTCCATGGATTGAATAAAAGCTATGTTTGCCAATAATTTCCCATTCTATTTCACACCTTGTTCACTATCAGGTGGAAATATTGGCCAGAGGGATCGTGAGATTCTCCCCTTCAAATAAATTTCAATTGCTTTAGTAAATGTATCGCATTTAGGTTAAAAAGTCACCTGATAGTAACAATATTTATTCAGTGCAAAAAGGCCTTATTCACACAGCAGTGCTGTTCTTCACAGAATGTGCCCACACGCTGGCGGTTTCCCTATAGGTATAATGGAAGCAGAAAGTCCACAGAGGAAACCTCTATACGGACTTTCTGTGAAAAGCGCTGCGGGAAAAACCACGATGCGTCACTGCGCGGTTTTTCGCTGCGGCTCACTACGTAGGGTCTTTGCCTTAAGGCTTGTTTACAAATGTTTGCTGTACCATTTAGGCTATATGTGCACAACAGTGATGTTTTTGACTGATCTAAGAGCTGTTAAAAACAGACGTACATGTTTTTCACAACGGTTTTGCATCTGTTCCATTTTTAATGGCCAAGTGTCCTCTGATTTACATCCATTTTTAACTGTCAGTGAAAAAAAAATGGATGAATTTCATTGGTCTTTCTTTTTTTAAACATTTTTTTAATTGAAATTGTAAACAACAGACCAAGAACGTACCTGATGTTCAAATGAAGAGTCAAATCATAACAAGAAAACAATAGACAATGTACAGAATAGAGTAAAATAGAATCCAATTCCCCCCCCCACCCTCTTCTGTCACTCCCTGCCATAAAGATGAGTCAATTACCCCAGTGAAATAGGGTGTCACCCATGTAGTAATACCATACCGTATATTTGAAACAGTCATATAGTAACCATCTAGTATATTAAGGTTTCATATTTATAAAAGGACCCCATAATTGGAAAAAACACCTTATCAGTTTATCTTTGTGCTGGGTTGTATTCTGGCTATCCATACAAAATAAATATTCTACTTTTGCAATAATTAGTGCAAGGGGGGCAGGAGTTGGGTTTGCCCAGTGTTGTAAGATGCTCTTTCTTGCATCTCCAGCCCATATGGCCATGGTATATCTGTAATCGAATAGCGGCTTTTGTCAGCTTTCACGATAATATTAAAAATCGCCCACTCAGGGGTCAGATTCATGTGGATGTTAAAGTTGTGAGCAAGGTAGTTACTAATTAAATCCCACATATCTCGTGTGGTCTTTTTTTTTTTTTTTTTGACCCAACCCTCTCATCCGTTTTTAACGGACATAAAATGGACGTCAATGGTCAGTCAAAACAGCAGACACGTTTTTTACATACAGTTTCAGGAGGAGAACTGTCACTAAAGTGGCGCTAATGACACTTATTCCCTATTCACAGCTAACTGCTTTTCTTATTTTTGCAGGACCTCCCATGTACCCCTCAGAATATTTGCCAACCTTGGATTACTTCGAAAGAGAGACCACAAGGATGTATCTTGGTTGTCCGTCTATGTATCATTACCCTGCATTCCCAATAGGCTTCCCTTCACCTGGATTTAGAAGTGCATTAATGTCACCTCCTCCTCCCCCTACTGCTCCTCCTGTCATTCCATTTAGAGGCTTACGACCATGCTGCCCAGTGAGTACAGCACAATGAAGAGGTTTGGTGGATTACATGTTGGTAAAGAATTGAAGTGTAATTTATTAGAAAAAAAAAATCTTCTGACCAGCGCTTTGGAGTCAGAGTTGGGGCCAATTTTGAGTGGAGTCAAAAAACTCAGATTCCAGCTTCAAAATAAAATGATAATCGTTATATATTATATTATAGTTTACAATTATGGATATTGTATACTTAATTACATGTATAGTTTGTTGCATGCTTCCCATTATAGGAATCAATCAGTGTCTTTTTTTCCTAAATTAGAGGAGCTTTACTGCTTCTGTCTGACCAAGGCTGTCAGCCATTTATGAAGGAGTCAGAGTCGGGCTGTGGAAAAATAGAAGAGTCAGAGGTTTGTCCTACAAACTCCACAGCCCTGTTTCTGATTTGCAGCCCTGCAAGATTTATATTGGAAGTTTCAATCATTGGGGATCTGGATGTTGACTCTCCCCACCGTTCACTGGAGTGAAGCTAAAGCAAGGATGGGCTGATAGAAAGTCTATGAAATTGGCATCATAAAGTGAGCAGAGACATCCTCACCTTCCAGACCTTCACAAAATTGAAATATCTGACATGTCAAAACTTGAAATGATAGCTACACTTTAAAGGGAACCTAGCGTGTAAATATGAGACACTAAACCATGAATAGGTCCTTATGGACTTCTACATTTCCTACTGACATTCAAAATATGGGCTTTGTGAAATAGACATTTTGGTGACTTGTGTAAAGGCACCATTTTTACACGATCAAAGCCATAACATGTACATAGAACAACCAGTGTACAAATGAAGACCTTGTATTATGTAAGGCCATGATCGGATTTTGGAGGTGTTGCTTTGCCTTTTGACTATAATCTAATCCATGAGTTATCTACAAAGATAATATATGGGCAACATATGAACAATATTGATCATGCTATAAGACAGTGGATCCCAAACTGTGGGTCGTGACCCCCTGAGGGGTCATGTGAAGACTGCCAGGTGGTTTGCGAGCCATCACTGGTAATTAGACTGTGCATAAAGATCAGCGCCATATTTGTAGCACAGTCTTCAGCAGGCAGGTAAGTAAAAACAACAAACTACTCACTGCTCCTGGGCTTCTGGCAAAGTCCCGGCATCTTCTTCAGACCACTTGTGATGTCTTAAGCCCCAGGGGTCACCATTGAGGTCTGTGATTGGGTCTCAGCGGTCATATGGGGCGAGCTGACATCATAATGCTGGGTCAATGTGTCATGGCATCAACGTGCCCCACGCTCAATATCACAAGAAGCCTGAAGAGGATGCAGGTGACCGCTGGACACCGCAAGGATGCCCAGGAGAGGTTAGGCAAGGTGAGCATAAGTGTTTGTTTTACTCACCTTCCCTGGGCCTCCACTTATACTGGGAGACCCCAGAGTATAAAAATTCATCTAATCAAACCCGGGGGGGTGAGGTGGTTTGGCAACCTTGTGAATATTCGTCAAAACAAATCTCTTGGGTTTCACCCATCTCTACTAATGAAGAGTTACAGCCACTTGAGCATTATACCGTGTGGGGCACAGCGAAGCATTATATACTGTGTGGGACCACTATGGAGCATTATACTGTGTGGAGCATTAACTGTGTGGGGCCACTGTGGAGCATTATACTGTGTGGAGACACTGTGGAGCATATTATGCTGTGTGGGGCCACTGTGGAGCATTATACTGTGTAATGGCAGAAGAATAAAAGGAAGAATAATAGAAAGATCACAGAGGAATAAGAGGCAGAGTACAGGTAGGGATATTTATTTTTCAGATACGGCTAACTATGGTAGAGAGGCATCCCTAGTAAATTTCCTGTCCAAAAGCGATATTTTAATATGATTTGTTTGTTTTTTTAATTTTGCAGCTTCAAGATGGAAGGGGTGATTTCTACTACTCTCCAATTCCTCAGTACATGCCACCTGAATATCTGCCTGGTCTACACTACATGCCTCCTACTGTGCCTATGAACATCAATTTTATGGCAGAACCAAAGAAAAGCTTATCTGGTAAGGTGAAAACATACAGTAGCCTAGATTTACTAATAGACGGTGTAGGCCTAGTCAGGCAGTCTGAAAACACACCACATATATCACAGGGGCTAATGCTGGATGATAAACCTGGTGTATCATCAGACTGTCTAGTGTAAGTTTTTGCCACCTTTTAGTTGGCTTAATTTGTGGTAAGTTTATGACACGATTTTGTCACATTTTTGGAGCATTTTGGCACACTTAAGCCTTGCCCACTTTTCTGGGAAGCTACACCCCACATCTCTAGCGATTTAGAAAAATTGTAGCTCAAACTGCCGTTTTTTCACTGTTATGTCTCTCATAAAAATTTGAACAAAAAGTGATCAAAGCAATAGACATTCCCCAAAATGATATAACTAAAAAGTACACCTGGTCCTGCAAAAAAAGACACCCTATGCATCCCCGTACACGGAAGTATAAAAAAGTTACGGGTGTCAGAATATGGAGACTTTTAAAAAATATATATTTTTGCACAGTTTTGGATTTTTGTTAAGGGGTTAAAATGTAAATAAAACCATATAAATTTGGTATCCCCGGAATCGTACCGAAACATAGAATACAGATGACATGTCATTTTTGCTGTAGAGCGAATGCCATAAAAACAAAGCCCGCAAGAAAGTCACACCAATGCACTTTTTCTTCAAATCCACCGAATTTTTTTCCAGCTTTCCAGTATATTGTACAGAATAATAAATGGTAGCATCATGAAAAAAAAATTTGACCCGCAAACATTAAGCCCTCATATAGCTCTGAGAACGGAAAAATAAAAAAGTTATTGGGTTTGAAAGGGGGGGAGTGAAAAACAAAAATTGAAAAATGTCACCGGCGGGAAGCGATTAAGAAAGTGGCAAGGGTCACACAAAGATTAAAAAGTCACAATTTTTTGTCGCAAGAAAACAATATGTGCTAAAAAATGTTGACTTTTCATGCCTTGTACACATATTAAATCTGCCCAAGTATTCCTGACTATCAAGCTGCTGAACACTACAAGATTTCTTACTACCAATTGTCTGGTAATGCGGAGGTGTTTGTGTTCCAGATAACCAGAGCCTTAAGATTGCATCAGAGAGGAGCGAGACACCAGCCAGGAACAAAAACACCTAATCACGGAGGAAGTCCCGTCATGGTGCTAAATAAATACCCAACGTATATTTTTAAAGTAATGCCTAAAGAAAACCTGTCATCAGTTTCATGCTGTCCTAAGAACGGGGAGCATGACATAGTGCCAGCCTCCTCATTAGACAGAAGCACGCTTTACTATGAAGAATTGTGGCTCGATTGACAGATCTGTCTTTCTATATACATAGGGAAGGGCCTGTCAGTCAGGACACGCTGGGTTAGGGAGACGTTGCCGTGCTCCAGAGTGAGACGTAATTCTTTGTTATCAGGGGACAGATCTCTAATTCTCGCTGCCCATTACTAGGATAGCGGGAAACTGATGACAGGTTCTTTATTAAGCTATAGTTTTGTTTAGAAACCAAAAATTACCATCTGTATGCATTTTATGTGTATTTGAAGAAAATGTTAAAATCTGTAAGTACAGTTTAATATATGCCATGGAGAGACAAGCATGTAAGAATTAGCAGAGCACACTCCTATAGAAGTGATCCATAAAAGCTGAGCTCAGATGCTGAATTCTGTACTGATAAATATTATAAAGTTAGGCTCTGTTCACACCTTGTTTGAGCCATAAAGCTGAGGTAAGAAACAACCCTGCACTGCAAAAAAACAAATATATGTCGCCTGTACCTTTCAAAACTAAAAATAATCCTGTCAAACCTATGTGAAAAGCATACACATTTTGATATATGTTTGTTCATTAGAAGTCTATGGATTCTGTACAGTATACTTCTGGATCCTATTATTTATTTATATTGGCATATGTGTATGACATAAGTAAAAACTGGGTGTGAACGGAGTATAAACTGCTGCTGGTTTTGAGGTGGATTCCACCCCAAACTCAGTGGCAGGTTCCACAGGAGTGTCTACAAGGTTAGAGACTTACAGGGTGCTGAAGGCACCTACTGCATAGCCCCTGAATTTAAGTTTAGGGCTCTACATGGCATCTGAAAACTTGCCCAGAGGACCAACAAGAAGGGTTACTATCCACTAGCCAAAGGATGATCAGTAGGGGGCAGACCATTCCATTTAATTCTGTGGGAATGGCAAAGATAGATGAACGCTGTACTTGGCTTCTCTTTTGCAGTCCCATAAAGATGAATGGAGCAGTTCACACAGGACACTCAGGAAACCCATTCTCTTGAACAGTGGGGGCCCCAGCTGTTGGTCCCCACCACATAGCCCACAGGAGAGGGGATAACTTGTAAATACCAAAATATCCTATTAAGGGAAAATTTTTCTGTCAGCATCTCCGGGCACATCAGCATCACCCAGAGATCTCTTGTAGATGTTGATTTGCAGAGATTCCCCAATTCTGCACTGCTGCCTCATCCTGTTCTACTGGTATATAGATGGGTGAAAAAAAAAACCCCTAAGGCAGCAGAAAAAAATGCATCATTTTACAGTCCCTACAAAGTGGATGGGATTCTAGCAAATCCCATCCACAGATTGCAGAAAAATATGCGCAGGGGACACGCTGCAATTTCCAAAACCGTCGTAGTTTTGAAAATCACAGCATGTCCATTATACCTACAGAAACTCCGGTGGTTTCCTTATAGGTATAATGGAACAGAAAATCTGCAGAGGGAACCTGTGAAAAGCGCTTGTTTTGTGAAAATAGACGTCTTCCTCTCTTCCCCTAGGGCAGTGCTTGTGTACACTGAATGCAGTTTTTACACTCCATAATGTATGTATTAGGGTGAATTCACATGCGCAGATTTGTTGCCAAAATCTTTGTGACTAACAATTTGTTTTATTCATCTGAATGGGACAGTTTTTGCTGCAAACAGATGACTTCCTACAGGTCTCATTCTGGTGAACGATAGAATTTCTGCAACAAGTTTGACATGTGTGAATTGACCCTAATACTACTGAGACTTTGCTCAGCGATGTCACTGAGTAGGACTATATTAATGTACTGCCTTCTCATGAATATTCAGTAACCAGTGAAATGGCTAGGGAATTTATAGGATGACATGTTAGGAAAACCGATTTGTAACAAAAAGAATAGTCTGCCTCATCTGACGGATTACACTGTTATGTTTATGCTCACTTGGTTTTTAGCACAAATACTTTCTATAAATGTATGATTTATGCAGTTTTTGGATAGTTTGCAGGTTAATATAACCACATTTTGCAAATAAAAGTTAAAAGTTTCATTTGCTAATCTTTCTTTCTTTATCCTGCATACTACACCCATGTGCCGTCTCACAGTAAGTAGCTTTTATGTTACTGTTGCTCTGTTATTTTCCTTTCATTTAATTGCAAATTTGCAAAATTAAGAGCAGTGCATAGTTTGGTGTAGTCACTATATATATATATATATTCAATATTCCGATCCACCGCTGGAGGTAATACTACTATTTTAATTCTTTGGATTCCAAGCCTCCTCTCAATCTTGTACCTAGACTATTTTCTGGTGTTTATCCATAAGGGGGCAGTAGAGCACAAGCTATTTTATCCTGCAATTGGTTATATTGTTGGATATATATATATATAATATGCTGCTAGGTTTTATGCATGTTATTATCTCTATGTATTACTGAACCCCAACAACGGTTCACAGAGGGACCATGACTGGTTCCAGAGTCACATAGTGCGATTGGGCTTTATGTTCTCGTGTTTCATTTTCGAGCGTGCTCTGTCTGGTCATTTTGTGCCAATGTTTCTTCATTAGAAAAACACAAACTGCAGCAGCATGCACATATTTTGCATGAAACCTTGCTTGTATTTTTCTCCATAGGGTTTGGACCAAGTTTGCTCATCGGTAGCTAAGCACTAAGACCCCCACCAATGATGACCATTTTTCTCATATGAATGGAGTGACAGGTCGCACATGCATGTTGCCTCTCTATTTAGTTTTGTTGATCTGACAAGATAGCATTCATGTCCACATTGCCACTCTGTTCATAAGGGAACCTATTCTTGTGACTGTCACATTTACTCAGTTCTATTCTGTGGACAGTGGATAACTTGCAATTACCAGAATGTTCTTTTAGACTAAGGCCCCACATAGCAGGCCGCAGCGAAAAAGCGATGCAGGAAAAAATCACGGCGGACATGTATCATGTTTTTTCCCCGCAGCGCTTTACAAAGAAAGTCTGCAGAGGTTTCCTACGGACTTTCTGCTTCAATTATACCTATAGTGACACCACCGGTGTCTCTGTAGGTATAATTGACATGCTGTGATTTCCAAAAACGCAATGGTTTTGGAAATCACAACATTTCGTTTCTGCGTATTTTTCTGGAATGTGTTGATGGGATTTGCTAGGAATTGGAAATATATTGGAAGTTTTTTTAATTCTCCTTTATGCTCAATCCATTCCTGACTTTGGCAAAAAAAAAAAAAACGCAGCAAAATCTGAACAAAAAATGCTGCTTTTCCACAATGTGGGGCCTCAGCCTTCAAGGGTTTCTTCCACTAACAAATTATAAATCATAATAATTATCATAAATAATAATATTTTAGAAGTGCACTATTATAAAGCTTTCATTACCTGTACCGCGTGTCCATATATAGGCAGTTATGGGTAAAATCTACCTACAAAACTAAGATTTGGTGGTTGCGCTTGCATAGTACACCTTTTCCTTGTAGGCTGCCTGGGCTGACCTGTGCATGCACAGAAATTGCAGTTCCTTTCTGTGTTAGCGTGTTGTACCAAGGGTGGTACAGAATTGTGGGAGAGCTGTGCAAAGGCGATACCGAAATGGACACAAAGGTAGGCATTTTTACTGGTATTTCTTTGTAATGGATGTCTATCTCGGTATGTGCAGCATGTGGTTGCAGTACCATAGCATCAAATTCTGACACTTCTTATCTTATTCACATGCTGTGCGGAAAAAGAAGTGGATTAACCCCATTGAATTACAATGGGGTGCAGATCTGCCGGCACAACCATGGCAGAAATCCAAGCATCTGCCTTACATTTAAAACATTTTGTTGTGCCCCTTTTCCACTAAACAACGCTTCCTCGCTACAAACGTATCTAAAACACATAATAGATGCAATACAAGGCAAGTACATCAGTTACCTTGGTAATTTTCCCCTATGACATTTTTTTCTGTTTTATTTTTCCCCCCGTGATGTCACAATAATATGATATAAAAGGTTACACTGCAGACAACAAAAAATCTGTGGTAATAAAGCACAAAATCCTACACATCAAATTCAAGCCTATAACTCTTTTAGACCATGTTCACATCTGCATCAGATCGCAGAATAAAAAGTTCCGCAAGCCCAGCTTTATCATGTAGAGATGTCAGTGTGAAAACAATCTGCCGAACCTCATCATAGTCTTTGAGGTTCTTTGGGATCTGTTGTTGTCCATTATAGACCAGATGAACATATTAACCCCTTAGCAACCCCCCCCCCCCCACAGGGTTCAATAAGATTAAACATAAACACTTTAGGTTTCTTTCTCTGCCCAAAAAAATTGAGTAAAAAGTGATCAAACTGTCAGACGTTCCCCAAAATGAGATCAATAAACTGCATCTTGTCCCACGTGCCGTACAGGGAAATATGTATACGTTGCAAATACGGTGAGACAAATAATGTTTGTATTTTGCAGAGTTTAAATTTTTTTAAAGGTATTAAAACATAAAAAAAATATCTATAAATTTATATCACCATGACTGTACTGACCCGCAGAATACAGGTAATGTCATTTTGGCTGCACAGTGAATTCTGTAAATTCATCCCATAAGAATTCGGCTCATTTTTTTTTCCAATTTCACCTCATTTTAAATTTTTTTCCTGCTTTCCCGTACATTGCACACAATATTGAATGGCGCCATTACGAAGTACAATTTGTTCCACAAACAAGCCATCATGTGAGGAAAATTGGCTTGGTCCTTAAGTGGTTAAACAACGCAAATGTGAACTTACCCTTAACATAGGGAAGCTGAGCTCTCCTTGGTGGCGTGGGACAATAAGAATGCAAATTCGGATTAGTCCATTCACTCAGCTAGCATATAGATGCATATTCTTATCTTATGTCTGCATTTTACGTACGTATGGTGTCCGAATTTCTCATGGACGCTCTATGTACCCAGCCATTTCAATGTGATAATCCAGATTTCGGTGTTTTTTTGCAGACTAAGTCCACAATAAAAAAAACAACGGAAGCACATCCATTTTATTAAGGATATATCACATCAGTGGATGTCTATCGGACCCCGAGACATACAAAATATAGAAAATGAAACAAAAAAGATTGTATCTGCTTTTCACAGACGTGAAAATCGGATCAACCACCGGCAACAAACCATCTGCAAATCAGCAGGTCCGTGAAAACGTGTGAATGAGACTTTAGAGAAACCAAACCGCTGAGTGTGAACATGACCTAATGAGGGAGATTGTTTTATTTCCCTCAGTTCCTCTCTGTGGATTCTGCAGGCTCTCCAGTCCTCCATCTATCTGTAGTGAACGTCAGTCACCGGCGTGGTATGACAGATTCCATGAATTACACAACTCTCCTTCGGTGGATATAAAACCTTTCCTTGGAAATGTTCGGTAATGTAATCCATCTGGCCAGTCCTCCTTATTTAATTTCCCCGTAACTTTTAATTATTAACTCAATGACTTGTACTTGAATGATATTACTGCGCTTACAATAAGATTTAGTGTTCTGCCCGCAGCACATTTCTCTGAAAGCGTTTTGCCGCTTTTATGGACTCGCTAATTAAACACAGCTTGTCGGAGAAGAGAAAGCATCGGGCTCCGGGCGAGCTGTCTGAGAAGCGCTGCTGTGGTATTATTGAATGGACTGTGAAGTGCCTGAAAAACTCATTAGCTCACTTATTAAAACACCTTCTTCTTTGTCAGGTTAGCGACAGCTCACTATTAAAGAAATGTGACCAATAAAGATGTGTAAAGGCCGATAAACCCCTGCAACATTTATTAGAAAGGATCTGCCCCGACAAGTGCAAGGTTAGGCCGTGTTCACATCTGCATCAGAAGCTATTGTCACATTTCACAGGTAAAATAGCAGAGGAGGAATGGGTTAAAAAGAAGAAGCAGTACTCACCTCACCGATCTCCTGTTCCATTACTTCCCAGGGGTTATGCAGGTCTCTACTATCTTAACTTTCACAATACACAGGAAAGTGATGGCTCAGCTAAGCACTGGTTACAGCAGTGACTATGTCAGTAGGGACCAAGAAGTAGAGACTGGCGGGTGACACAGGCAGGAGATCAGTGAGGTGAGTATTGCTTCTTTTCTGATCTCTTTTTCAAACATTTTCCTATACAGGACAACCCCTTTTAAAGAGGATTTGTCACCAGGTCTGAAAATCCCAATGTCATACATTATGCAATGTACACACAGCTGAATGTTTACCAGCTGAAAAATTCAGCTTCAGAATTTGCCAATCCGGCACCAGCCAGGGGTATTTTTCTGCCACCCATTCATTTCAGTGGACGTTATCAGGTGGAATCTGCCTGCAGATCGAGCACGACGCATCTTTTTTTCCAATAACTGAAAAAATGGGCTAGAGTAAAATTTCTGTGTCTGCCTCCCATTGAAATGAACATGAGGCAGATTAGAGGGTTGATTTTGATTTCCAAATTCTTCCGTGCAAACATATCCTACTGTTGATACAGATTAGGGAATACTAGCCAAGTAGGCGGTAACACTGTGGTTTCTCTAGGGGTGGGGCCTCTGGTTGCTGTATGTCATTCAGTGTTACCGCCTACTTGTCTAGTAGACCCTAATTTACATCAACACTATAAGGGATTATATCTGGAAAGGCTGAATGGATTTGGATAAACAAAACACCAAAATGCTCAGGGTGACATCACTGATCAGATGATGATGTCATTGGACTTATCAGATCTGGTGACAGGTCCTCTTGTATGGGGTTATCAGGATTAAAAAAAACATGGCTGCTTTCTTCTTAAGAATTGACGTCAGTGATGAATAGGACGGAGCTGTAGTATTGCCATGTAACCAATGGATGTCATGTCATGTCTTGAGAATAAGAAAGCAGCCATGTTTACTAAACCTAGATAACCCCTTTAAGTCAATAAGGTACATCAGACGCCAGTAGTATCCCTCAACATGAAAGACCTAACACTGATTGATAATATTTTAAAGGGTTTGTCCAGGATTAAGCGATGGTGCTTTTTGCAGAAGACAAAGCCTTTTGCTTTTGACCCTGTATACGACGGGCGCCGGAAGTGGCTCAGTACAGCTGATAAGTCTGGGGGCTGACCCTCGGCCCCCCCACTGATCAGGTACTTATGACCTATCCTGAAAACAATGGGAGGCCCTACAGCATAAGAAGACATCAGTATTATAGGTAGCAAATGGTAAGTGTGAGCCCATTTCAGATTTTGTATTGGGGCCTATAGGTGACACCTCTGCCACCGGAAATACAGTAATAACAAAGTGTTTGAGATATTACACTTTATCAAGTCTCATGTACGTACCGTGTAAACTAAAACTGCGCCCAAACTGACCTGCGATGTAAATTATAGGTCTGTAGAACGTCAGTTTAAGTTGCAGATTTTCACCACGTATATCACTCTGAAATCTGCAATAAAATCCAGATGCAAAGCGTGGATATTGTAAACAAGTATTTTTATGTTGCAAATGACATCCCACGAACCCTAAAGCTATACTCAGATTTAGGGCACTGCCAGGCCTCTGGAACGTGGGAGATAACTGAGATTTTGAGTAGGTTGTAAAGCATCACTTACAGGTGTCCTACCGGTGAGCGGTGCTATAACCAGCCTTTACAGCTATGCAATATTTATACAAGGTTCCAATAAGCGCAATAATAAGCGGTAATTACAAGAATGCACATAGATGGATTATATGAACTCAATATGTGGACCATGATGCTTTGCTATAAGGCACCACGTCCAGATTAGGTGGGATAACTGAGCAGTTTTCTAATGGTGCTTGAAGGCAGGAATACCCCATAACAATGTTTCTATGGGACTGCGGCGGGTTAGGTAATGGACTGCTGAAAGGTTTTTTTTTTTTTTCTTTTTTACCGAATTCTCCCTGCCTTACAAATCATTTCATGGCAGCTGTTCTGTAAACATAAACCTGGGGCCACGGCCGTTGTTGTTGACATTTTGATAGTTTACAGCGTGATCATGATACATAGAGCCATTATAGCAGCTGTCTCCTGTCTCTGTCACTTGTCTCATGCAGGTCAGCGGAGAAAAATAATAGCGTAATCGGTACAATATGTTTTTGTCAACAGGTCCACGCTCTTAAAAATCACTGAACAACCATAACACCGTTCTACACAGATCTCTCGGGGCCATGTACATGAGGCTTGTTTGCCCTTTTCCCTGCTGTAGACATTTATGACTTTTGAGGGCTGTAAATGTAAGGATGAAGGATAATTCTGCAGGATATAGCGATATTATATTGACGTGTGAAGTAGAAACAAGACTATAGTACAACCTACAGTCATGGCCAAAAGTTTTGAGAATGACACAAATATTCTATTTTCACATGATCTGCTGCCCTCTGGTTTTTATGTGTGTTTGTCAGATGTTTTGATCACATACAGAAATAGAATTGCATCCATATTATGAGTAACAGAAGCTTATATTGACAGTTAGAATGAGTTAATGCAGCAAGTCACTATTTGCAGTGTTGACCCTTCTTCTTCAGGACCTCTGCAATTCTCCCTGGCATGCTCTCAATCAACTTCTGGACCAAATCCTGACTGATAGCAGTCCATTCTTGCAGAATCAATGCTTTCATTTTGTCTGAATTTGTTGGTTTTTGTTTGTCCACCCGTCTCTTGATGATTGACCACAAGTTCTCAATGGGATTAAGATCTGGGGAGTTTCCAGGCCATGGACCCAAAATCTCTATGTTTTGTTCCCTGAGCCATTTAGTTATCACCTTTGCTTTATGGCAAGGTGCTCCATCATGCTGGAAAAGGCATTGTTGAGCGCCAAACTGCTCTTGGACGGTTGGGAGAAGTTGCTCTTGGAGGACATTCTGGTACCATTCTTTATTCATGGCTGTGTTTTCAGGCAAGACTGTGAGAGAGCCGATTCCCTTGGCTGAGAAGCAACCCCACACATGAATGGTTTCAGGATGCTTTACAGTTGGCATGAGACAAGACTGGTGGTAGCGCTCACCTCTTCTTCTCCGAATAAGCTGTTTTCCAGATGTTCCAAACAATCGAAAAGGGGATTCATCAGAGAAAATGACTTTCCCCCAGTCCTCAGCAGTCCACTCCCTGTACCTTTTGCAGAATATCAGTCTGTCCCTGATGTTTTTTCTGGAGAGAAGTGGCTTCTTTGCTGCCCTCCTTGAGACCAGGCCTTGCTCCAAGAGTCTCCGCCTCACAGTGCGTGCAGATGCACTCACACCTGCCTGCTGCCATTCCTCAGCAAGCTCTGCACTGCTGGTAGCCCGATCCCGCAGCTGAAACACTTTTAAGAGACGGTCCTGCCGCTTGCTGGTCTTTCTTGGGCGCCCTGGAGCCTTTTTGGCACCAATGGAACCTCTCTCCTTGAAGTTCTTGATGATGCGATAGATTGTTGACTGAGGTGCAATCTTTCTAGCTGCAATACTCTTCCCAGTTAGGCCATTTTTGTGCAGTGCAATGATGACTGCACGTGTTTCTTTAGAGATAACCATGGTTAACAGAAGAGAAACAATGATGGCAAGCACCAGCCTCCTTTTAAAGTGTCCAGTGGTGTCATTCTTACTTAATCATGACAGATTGATCTCCAGCCCTGTCCTCATCAACACCCACACCTGTGTTAATGGAGCAATCACTGAAACGATGTTAGGTGGTCCTTTTAAGGCAGGGCTGCAATGATGTTGAAATGTGTTTTGGGGGATAAAGTTCATTTTCTAGGCAAATATTGAGTTTGCAAGTAATTGCTGTTAAGCTGATCACTCTTTATAACATTCTGGAGTATATGCAAATTGCCATTAGAAAAACTGAAGCAGTAGACTTTGTAAAAATTAATATTTGTATCATTCTCAAAACTTTTGGCCATGACTGTATAGTCTTCAAATAGATTTAAGGGACACTTTGCTCTTAAAGGGGCAGGGGGAATGGGGTGGGTTAAATTAAAAATAGAAGCAATACCTTTGCCAGGTCCTTCGTTCCACCAGGTCCCTGCTTCTATTCTGTGCCAGCAAGAAGTGAAGTGGCTGAGGTGATCACTGTGACCGATCCTGACTCGGAGCAGTCAGATTTTCGGTACTGGTGACATCACTGCTAATACGTCACCAGTCCCCAATGTGCTAGTGATAAGTGATGGGGCCACATAATAAATGCAGTCAATGACAAATTCATTTGGCCAATTATTGGCCTGTGAAAATGACCTTTTAGTTAAATTTATGCCATATAAGATCATTGCAGATGCCAAACATATGCAGTTGTCTGTCAGAATCTCAATCCACCATATTGGATGCTTGGTATATACCATAACAGACAGCAGAGCAGTGCCAGCATCCATACAACACTTCTGTCACCACCTCCTCAGTATTCACAGACCTATCCATAGAGATGTATCTGGCTCTGTTATGTAATGCATGGCAGTGTTGTCATTCAAGGGATTGTCTGATCACAGCTGCTTTAATATGGAGTCCACTTCTGAGGCCCACACCAAATATTTCATTCTTCCATTACCTGATGATTTAGTTGCTGCATGGCGAAATGTGTTACATGGAGGACATTCAGGTGATCATGGATGACCTGAGTCTACAGGCGGAACTGCTGCACTGGTTCAGACGATGGGGTCCGGAGCCTGGGCATAAACCTATGGTCTGCAATAGTCCCTAATCTCCCAAGACAGTTCCTGAAAATACTTATCTTCACTTCCAAGACTCTCCTTTAAGTCCTTACCAAAGTTCAGCATGTCTCGTTGTGATCTAATGCCTTGTTGGTCTTCAGATTTTGCCGCACAACGTGGTGGACAGGAGTCCCATTTATGTTACCACCAATAGCATTAGTAACTACAATTGCAATGTCAACTCTCAGTTGTATCTCTAATTCCTAAAAGCCAAAACTCAGTGAAAAATAAAAATATGGCTTCCAAAAAAAAGCTGGATTAGAGCAAACTCCAGTTGAAATAGCAGTTATATCTGATACCAAAAATCCGAGGGGGTCCAAAGATTTCTCCCTCACAAAAAAGATACCAGTATTTTAAAGGCACATGTAAGTCCCCATGTACACGACCATAGTTTAGGTCCGTCTGCTATCCATTATTACAGATTCGTACCCATCTATTTCTATGTCCCTGTACACACATCCGTCTGTAGTTTTTACCAATCCACAAGGGGGCTATAGGACTGAGTCGCAAAATATGGAGCAGGTCCTATTACTGTCCATATTTGCAGCCCAGTCATCTACTTGATGATAGGATCCGTTCCATTTTCCATAGACCCGAACCTAAGCACAGTTGTGTGCACGAAGCCTTAGGCCCCATGCACACGACCGAATGTGCTTCCAATGTGAGACCGAGTTTGCAGCGGAGTGACATCCAAGAGCATACTATTGTACAATCACATCTATGGGGGCTTCTGATCCATTCCGTTCCAATGGCACGGACAGGATAGTACCTGCTATATCATCATCCGGGTCATTGGAACAGAATAAATTGGAAACCCAATAGACGTGAGTGCACTCCGCTGAAAACTCAGCCCCACATTTGAAGCACACTCAGTCGTGTGCATGGGGCCAAAGGTGGAGACCTGGCACAGACTTTGCACTTGAGGCCCTGAAGCTTCAAGTTATACCTTTAAGACCCTCTTTTATATTGACACAAACAACATTATAATTTATATTTCCAGTTTTAATGTTCTCACATAGAAAGTATAAAACATAATACAAGGGTTATAAACCATATATACATGAGGTCTGTGCTGGAGCATACTAAGTGTGAACAATACCTACATTAAAATATATTGTGTATAGATATAGAATTATATATATATTTATATAAAGTACTATCTTCAAAGTGCCTCAAGTTCCGACATTGTCCCAGTAGACTTACAAACTGCAGATGATGGTAATAATCACATAAAAAGGACAAATATGTCATAAAAAAATTATTAAATTAGAGTTCAGGGGGTGGAGTTTGAACTGGTGGCAAAGTGGGTTAAAAAAAATAAAAGAAGTGATACCTCGCTGATAGCCCGCCACCACCCGTGTCCCCCCTGGTCTCTAGTTCCTGGTTCTGCCAGTCAGCCGATCACTGGGTTTAGTGGGTTTATGACTGGCTGAGCGGCATTACCTGTGTTTAGAGACCAGCAGGCAGCTTTGGTAGGGAATTGGCGGCAGATCGGTGACGTGTATATCCGTTCTTTTATTTTTTTTAAACCCAGTCTGAGCTCACCGCCGCCAATTTTTTCTCCACTGGACGATCACTTTAATCGACTGCAGGTCTTGTGGTTTAGCATTGAGCAGGCCCTAAGTGTCGGTGTAAATGGACGGGATCTGGGGGAGACAGTGATCAAAGGCAGCATTCGGAAAGAAGTCTCTGTCTTGAGAGCAGGCGGTCCTGCCGGTCTCAGGGACACAATGGCCGTCTGCACTCGTATTGTGTAGTTCATACCCTGTAGAGAGACAATAGTATTAAATGCAAGTATTAATGACATTAGGCTGAGTTCCCATGTTGCGGAAACGCGTTTTTTTTTTTTTTTTTGTTGCAGATTTTGCTGCGGTTTGAGCCAAACCCAGGAGCAGATTGAGCAGTAGGTAGAAGTATAAGAGCTTCCTATATATCCCCCATTCCTTTTGTAGCCATTCTTGGCTTTGGCTTATAAAACCTCAACAAAATCTGCAAGAAAAAAAGCTGCGTTTCCGCAGTGCGGGGCCTCAGCCTCACTCACATTCGTCCGTGTTAGATTTTTGTGACTTTTAGCTTGCCACCCTTTTTTCTCATAAAAGTCACCTAGTAGCGACTTATATTATCACAACTGATAGTCTCAGCCTAAATCATCTCCAATGCACCCACTGATCTATTGGTAGGAATCAGCACTTCTATGCAAAATATAGAACAAATAGAGAAAAGGAATCAGCTCGCTCTCAAGGTGTCTTGTGCAAAAAAAAATTTTTATTTATTAAAATCAGTTTTACCCAGTGAAAAAATATCCAAATGGTATAATAATGCAAAGGAATAATGATAAAAAAAAAACATATATAACAAATACAACACATTCACTGACCGCCCTCCTGTATTCATGCCAGCTATGAAGTGCTGCGTGTCTTTACCACCAGAATTTTTTTATAAGATTTTTTTTCAATTCAGAAAGTAGAAAAAAAAATCTGAAGGCTGGAATTTCAGACATCCCAATGAGCAAAGTTTTCAAAAATTCGGCGAATTTTCCGATACGATTCTGTTCAATCCGAATTAAATCGCGTCAAATCGCGTAAAAAAAAAAAAAACACCCAGGTGGATGGGTGGCAAAATGGCGGAGCCCCTTGGATGCCACAATCTGTTATGGAGCAGGGTGTTAGCTGTAAGTTCCTTGCCCCATGTCCTAACAAGTGCAGCAGCCATTTTGAAAAAAATGCGATTCATTACCACGAAGCGTGAGGAAATCTGGATTCGATGCGAATCGAATATTTCATGAAATTCGGATCGAATTCCAGTTCATCAGCTTCGATTCGCTCATCTCTAATCCCAATGTATGTGCCACACCTCCAGGTACGCATGCAGGTAGGGCTGCACCTGTGGCTGCGGCACTTGCGAGGACTGTCTGGCACACTTTTGGGAGCTTTAGGGCTAATAAAATGGGGAATATGAAAGAAAGTTGAAAGTAATGATCAGTACCATTAGTGCAAAAAGGGGGATGGAGCATAATTTCGACCTATAATAAACCTATCTGATACAAACCTATATGCTCAAGTATATAGACAAATGTGGGTCCCGTGATCTCAGTCTAATACATGGATGCATTGTAAGGGGGTGTTCACACAAAGGAATTGGACGCTGATTTGGGGGCAGATTCTACCTCCCATAGTTTTCAATGGGAGGCAGAGATTGCAGCAGGACGCTGAAAAAATAAGTGATCTGCTTTATCCTGCTGCGGACGCCGCGGCTTGAGACTCCTCACTGATTCATCTGGGCCTAAGCGACATAAACCTGCAACAGATGCTCTGCACGGGGAGCCAGCACAGGAATTCCACCGTCATTTTCTGTTGTGTGAACGGCTCCTTAAAGTGTTTGGTTTACATGAATCTTATTTATCGCCTCATTTAGTGTCAAAGACCATGTGGCAGGTGCCAGGGACAGTGAAGCGTGGGTATGAATAGTTCTGCCAACAATATTTAGAGAGAGCGCAATGTTCTGGACTTTATGTTCTGAGGCTTTAGCAAGCCACCTTCTTGTGTGCAGGGACTTATCAGACTGTACATGGCCTGCTAAGATTGCTGGGGAAATAATACGCAAATAAGCCCTACATATGTAACATTGCCCTAGCGCCACCGTTTGTAAGGCAGCTCCCTATAGAACAATGTCTGACAGGTCCACTTACATTTTTCTACAGTAGGTTAGAAAAGGATAGGTATTGTAGTAGTGTTAATTGTGAAACAACCTGAAGAAGTGATAGATAGATAGATAGACAGCCCTTGGAAAGTCCATTTTATTTGGGTCTATTGTCTGCCAGATTTCATGGGCCTGCTGTAACATGGCGTCACTGCTACCTCATAGCATCATAGCCTAGGCCCACCAGGAAATTATCCCAATAGTGATCAAAGACTAATGATTTGTTACCAAAGGGTTATGACATCCACAAGCTCAATATATATAGTCAGCACCTAAAAATCTGTACCTGTGTTCTGTGTGCCTGGACCATGGTATCGGTCAGGATCCAGCGTCTCTCTGTAGCATTCTGGATACTGCACAAAACTGCCTTGAAATTCTGCACAAGAATATAAAAAAGACTGTTTTATCAATGTATTGTGAGACTATAGGGGAAGAGGGTTGGGGTTGACGTGTGCCATATCTATAGGGCATAACATATACATGAAGACAGATAAATTGGTTCCGGTTGGATGACCCATAGGTACTCTGCGCCTACATTATTACTACCACATGAACACGTCCTTAGTGACTTTTTGGTTTCAGTAATATCATTGTATTACACGATGAGGCTCAGACTGGCACACAGAGGAACAGGTGATATCAGGAGATGGACCCTATGCCAGGGGCGACCATGGTCACCCACCCTGTGCATGAGCAGGGTACGACACAGTCCACTCACTGTAATAACTAGGCCGTGTTCAGCATCTCATCCAGCTTATGTGTCCATATAATATAAACTGGGTATCTTATATATCAAACAATCCAATTTATCAGGTGGCTGGGGTGACATCCAGGAAACCGGTATCCTCCTGGGCCCGTCTCTAGACTTTGTTGAAGGCGGCCACCAGCAACTTACTGCTTCCTGAGGCCTGCTGCTGTGTGAGCGTGTATACCCATCTCATAGAGCTAAGAGGGCACTAGTTCAAGACGGGCCAAGGCACAGAAACAATCTGAGGATCGAGCAGTAAGCTACTACTGAAAAAACAATTGGGGGAATTTATTAAGACCGGGGCATTGTGCACCAAACGTAATATTATGAGCGCTGACGGGGGATGGGTCAGAATTATAAAGAGGTTCCGGACTCTCAAAAATTCAAACACATAAATGGGAGATCCTGTGAGTCAGAACTGAAGTCTTCGCTAGTCAGGGAATGTTGTAGATATCAGGTATCACTTATGCCAGTAGTAAATCTATTGGACCGAGGCGTCCCCATCCTGGCCTGCCTTGATCCCCGTCCTACTCCACCCATCCTAAAGTGGTGAGCAGGTTGGAAATTAGGCAAATTGGAGCATTTTTGCCAATTTTTGTTTTCACCAGTTTAGCAAATTCTCTCACCATGTCAACACAATTTTAAGAATTTGCAAATGGTTCAGGAACTATTTGCCTGCAGCAATACAGTGGGCCCCCAGAATGAATGTTACTAGTGGCCCCTACTCTCAACACTGCATTAAAATTGTATAAACATAAAGCTTCAAAGTATGTCAGATAGGAACAAGTCTCTACCTTGCATTTGGGAAGCTGCAGGACTCTGAAATGAGCGGTAGCTTTTTCCCACTAGACCTTGTTCTCCGTGGTGAGACTTGTGGTGGGAACCGGGAGAAGATCCTCGGTGTAGTAATGAAGATGTGACAGTCGACTTCATAGGGCTGGCGAGATGGCTGAGAACTTGTGGGGACATCCTACAAGACATTTACAAAAGCAGAAGCTGTGATTTGGGGTGGTGTGACCCGACATCTCTCATGATCATTGACCACGGTCGCCATAGCAATAAATTCGGGTCCCGGCCCTACAGACATTTATCATTTACCTTGGCTTCATGTTCTTTACTGTCGTGGTTGTGTTTACTAAGTGGTTGCAGAACTCTTCATTTGCAAATCCCTTGGACATGATTCACTTCATTTTAGACATGAATCACTTCTTTTCGCTATCACCCAAGTGGCTGGCACACTTGCACTTTTTATCACGCATAAATTGTGAGAGTTAATTTGTTCCCTGTGTTCTGGTGGATCAATCCACTGGAATGTCTTAGTCTATGGATTGGCTACTTGGCTCCGCTCCAGGTACTGTTTGTTGATAGGTCTCCTAGATCTTCTTCTAATGGGAACATAGCAATCTGTACAGACGCTTTCCCACAGTGGATATAGCGTCATATTATAAAACAATGCAGGTTACCAATTTACATGATAAGATTTGTAGCTGAAAGTTACTATATTTTTTTTGTACACACGAGACATATTTGCCAACTAAATCCAGGGACACCTAAGCCTTTCCTAAGCTCCAGACCCAGGACTAAGAGAACTTTTAAGAGAATGTAGCAACTATGTTATTTCACTAATGAAAACCAGATACAGATACATGTTCTTTTATTCTAATCTGATTTATCCATGGTTATGGGGGTGGCCATCTTGTCCGAACTGCTGTTAACAGCGTTCAGAGATTTGCTTTACGGCAGTCATATGGAATATAGGAACTGAGACTGGAGGTGACTCATTGACTTCTATAGGAGAGCGTTGTGGGCATGCTCTGTGACCTAAGCAGAGATTACTATAGAGGGAGGAGGAGGAGGTGAGCCACCTAGGTGTCATCACCTATTGTGAATGGCAGGGACTGTGTTAGCTATATATAAATTATACCTGTAATTGTAATCTAACCTGTGATGATCATGAGATGATAATAAATGATCTCTACAGAATAGGAAGTGTCAGCCTATTATTAGGATCAATGGCCAGAACCATCACTTGTTGTGAATGGCTGATTCTGTGATATCTATATATAAATTATATCTGTTATTGTAGTTCTGTCTGTGCTGATATTGAGACAGCTGTTGTGAAGTGATTGCTACAGAACAGGAAGTATCCACTTATTATTAGGCTCAGTGGCCAGAACCATCACCTGTTATAAATGGGGAATCCTGTGTTACAGTATTAACATATCAGTGTTACATGTTACTGTAATCCTGCCTATGATGATCATGCGATCACTGCAAAGAAGTGATCTCTACAGAATAGGAAGTGTCAAGCTATTATTAGGCTCAGTGGCCAGAACCATCACCTGTTATAAATGGGGAATCCTGTGTTATTAATATATCAGTGTTACATGTTACTGTAATCCTGCCTATGATGATCATGCGATCACTGCTAAGAAGTGATCTCTACAGAATAGGAAGTGTCAAGCTATTATTAGGCTCAGTGGCCAGAACCATCAGTTTTTGCAATTGGTGGATTCTGTGTTATCTATCTATTGGCGTTACTTGTCATTGTAATCCAGAGACGACTGCTGAGAAGTAATCTCTACAGAACAGGAAGTGTCAACCTATCATAAGGCTTATTGGCAAGAATAAAACTGGAGGATTTCAGGATATAGATAAATCAGCATATAGATTTTAATAAAAATCACATCAAAACAAGAGGTCATTTTCATTTCCTTTAAGTAACTGTTGGGGCTGGCCTGAGTTTGGAGGCCATTGGGCAAAGAATTTGGTTGTGTTGCCCCCCTACCTATTATATATATATATATATATATATATATATATATATACATACACACATATAACAGTCTTGCTGATGAAAACCTCTGGGTCTGCTGGGAGTATCCAGCTATCGGGGCCTGGGTGGTAGAGTCCATCAGCTGGTGAGGACCCTAAGGGTACTTGCCCTTCTGCCCTCCCTAGTGACCGCACATTAGGCTTCACATCCCCCCTCGTATATTTTCTGTCAGTCAATGTCTCCTCCACTTCTGCCTTTCTGTGATCAATTTGGGCCATACAAAGTACATTGGTACTGCACCACCCAAGCTGGTAGAGTTGTTGGGTGAGTGTTAGACATTATCTAATCCATTCGCTACTGAGGGGGCATTGAGGGTAATTGGTGTACGTGCTCGCACCGTATCTACACATTGGTTTCTACACGATGTCTATAAAGGTTGTCAGACGCTGAATGTGAGTGCTGTAAGCTGCACGCTTCCTGAGCCCCTCAGACATTAATCACTGCGGGTCCCAGAATATATTCTACCTCATGGTCTTCAATCATTACGACGAAAAAAAATTGTAACAAACTGACCACTCTCCGCAACCCGGGCCACCGGGCTCCCTCCCCCAGAGTAAACAGCGTTCTTGATGCTGTCACATCCTGCCTGAACATTTGCAAGTAAATTAGTAGGTAATTTTACAGAAATATTTAAATGTCTAGCGTTATGAGGGAAAGGGGGGATTGCGCTTATTTTGGCAGACCAAGATGTGCACTTTAACCCTTTAGATCTTGCCGTTTTGACAGCCATAGAGAATATTGATGATACGGAGGGACATTTGATCAAGTCTATAACGACATAACTGTAGCGTCAAAAAGTTGCAAAATAGGAATTACGAATTTTCTGGCTTGCACAAAAATATTTGTAAATGCTGACCCCTCTTTTTGAAAAATGGGTGGGAAAGTGGGCCTAGTAAGCCTGTCTAGCTGTCTGTATACCAGATTTATAAAAAGTCACAAAAATTGTCACTCTTACTCTAGTAAGGGGGCTGCTGTAGAAAGTGGAGTAACATCTCAGGACAGAAGTGTTAGACGCTCTTCCGTTCTTCAGGTCCGCAGAGACCCATGGACCCCATAGGCTATAATGGGGTCCGCCAAGTTTCCGCCCGAAAAATGCGGAGAGAAAAGTCTTGCTTGCAGGACTTTTCTCTCCACATTTTTCAAGCAGAATGGGGGACTGAATCCCCGAACGGTCACACAGCGCTAGTATGACTGTAGCCTGACTTAGGCTTTACTCACACAACAGCGAAAAACGTCAGTTTTTAGAACACATTGATTTCAATGTGTTTATTCACATGTCCGTTTTTTTGGCAGTAAAAAAAAACCCGACATGCTTTGTCTTGGTCCATTTTGACGGACCCAATAGAAATCAGTCTATATTGGTCTGTTCAAAGTGGATCAGTGGATTGGGTCAAAAAGAAAGACCAATGAAAATCATCTTTTTTTTTTTGTTAAATGGTCTGTTAAAAAAAAAAACCAGCTGCAAGAACGGTCATGTGAACAACCATTTGCAACATTTGGCGCAAATTACGGCAATGCAAAACATGGCGCACTCCAAATAGACACATTCGTTTGTAATGTCTCTCGTCACTCGCCAGTCTCAAAAAGTGGGTGGCAGGGGGCCTGCAGCTATACGAAGGATTTATTATTTCTAAAAGCAAAAATGGAAGCACTTTAACACATCTAAACCTGTTCATAGGTCTTTAGGACAGCCATGAGGGCGCCGAATTTATGAAGTATGGGCCAACAAACTTTTGTCTCAGACAGATGTATGATAAAACCCCTTAATAAACGTGGGCCATAGTATCTGTGATATTTCGGGTGTGCACTTTCATCTTCTACCTACAGGTCGATAATTTTGCCAGCATAAACCTATGCTGGTGGTAATAACAATTCCCTCACTGGAGTTCCCTCCTTTTTTTTGGGGGGGGGGGGGTTGCATTAAATTGGAACAACCTTCAATACCAAACCCTGCCTATGGACAAGAATGACACTGTTTTTGGAAGCTGAAGTTAACATAATAATTTTTTTTTCCAATTAAGCCACAAGTCTGGCATATTTAGTTTAGTAAATTCTAGTTAAGTAATTCGCATTGTCATGGTCTGGTGCTTTATATTAAATCTACATTATAGTATAACCCATTAGAAATGGCCTGAATCTATACATGGCTCAGTCACTTTCTGGCAGATTTTACATTGTTCACTATGTGAAGCTTTCTTGGTGGTCTTTTTGTGGTAGACCTCAATAATCTGTATGATTTGGAAAGTGCTTGTGCTGAATGGCTCTGTATTACAAATATGGTTGCTCCTATGTGATATAGAAACTATAATCTAAAGCACATGTTCACTAATGAAGATCATGCTGCAGTTTATATACAGATAAAATCTACATGATAAGTTGACAAAGTTTGTACATACATTATTTTACTTATCTTGAATTCACCCTGAGTTATATCCAGTATTATACTCTAGAGCTGCGCTCACTATTCTGCTGGTGCAGTCACTGTGTACATACATTACATTACTTATCCTGTACTGATCCTGAGCTACATCCTGTATTATACTCCAGAGCTGCGCTCACTATTCTGCTGGTGCAGTCACTGTGTACATACATTACATTACTTATCCTGTACTAATCCTGAGTTACATCCTGTATTATACTGCAGAGCTGCGCTCACTATTCTGCTGGTGCAGTCACTGTGTACATACATTACATTACTTATCCTGTACTGATCCTGAGCTACATCCTGTATTATACTCCAGAGCTGCGCTCACTATTGTGCTGGTACAGTCACTGTGTACATACATTACATTACTTATCCTGTACTGATCCTGAGTTACATCCTGTATTATACTCCAGAGCTGCGCTCACTATTCTGCTGGTGCAGTCACTGTGTACATACATTACATTACTCATCCTGTTATGATCCTGAGTTACATCCTGTAGTATACTCCAGAGCTGAGCTCACTATTCTGCTGGTGCAGTCACTGTGT
The DNA here is from genome assembly GCA_947044405.1 of Leptodactylus fallax. Classification (NCBI taxonomy): domain Eukaryota; kingdom Metazoa; phylum Chordata; class Amphibia; order Anura; family Leptodactylidae; genus Leptodactylus; species Leptodactylus fallax. The sequence goes on along the minus strand of CAMRHE010000471.1, from coordinate 1,181,985 downwards.
ACATACATTACATTACTTATCCTGTACTGATCCTGAGTTACATCCTGTATTATACTCCAGAGCTGCACTCACTATTCTGCTGGTGCAGTCACTGTGTACATACATTACATTACTTATCCTGTACTGATCCTGAGTTACATCCTGTATTATACTCCAGAGCTGCGCTCACTATTCTGCTGGTACAGTCACTGTGTACATACATTACATTACTTATCATGTACTGATCCTGAGTTATATTCTGTATTATACTCCAGAGCTGCACTCACTATTCTGCTGGTACAGTCACTGTGTACATACATTACTTATCCTGTACTGATCCTGAGTTACATCCTGTATTATACTCCAGAGCTGCACTCACTATTCTGCTGGTACAGTCACTGTGTACATACATTACATTACTTATCCTGTACTGATCCTGAGTTACATCCTGTATTATACTCCAGAGCTGCGCTCACTATTCTGCTGGTACAGTCACTGTGTACATACATTACATTACTTATCCTGTACTGATCCTGAGTTACATCCTGTATTATACTCCAGAGCTGCACTCACTATTCTGCTGGTGCAGTCACTGTGTACATACATGACATTACTTATCCTGTACTGATCCTGAGTTACATCCTGTATTATACTCCAGAGCTGCGCTCACTATTCTGTTGGTACAGTCACTGTGTACATACATTACATTACTTATCCTGTACTGATCCTGAGTTATATCCTGTATTATACTCCAGAGCTGCGCTCACTATTCTGCTGGTACAGTCACTGTGTACATACATTACATTACTTATCCTGTACTGATCCTGAGTTACATCCTGTATTATGCTCCAGAGCTGCGCTCACTATTCTGCTGGTGCAGTCACTGTGTACATACATTACATTACTTATCCTGTACTGATCCTGAGTTACATCCTGTATTATACTCCAGAGCTGCGCTCACTATTCTGCTGGTGCAGTCACTGTGTACATACATTACATTACTTATCCTGTACTGATCCTGAGTTACATCCTGTATTATACTCCAGAGCTGCACTCACTATTCTGCTGGTGCAGTCACTGTGTACATACATTACATTACTTATCCTGTACTGATCCTGAGTTACATCCTGTATTATACTCCAGAGCTGCGCTCACTATTCTGCTGGTGCAGTCACTGTGTACATACATTACATTACTTATCCTGTACTGATCCTGAGTTACATCCTGTAGTATACTCCAGAGCTGCGCTCACTATTCTGCTGGTGCAGTCACTGTATACATACATTACATTACTTATCCTGTACTGATCCTGAGTTACATCCTGTATTATACTCCAGAACTGCACTCACTATTCTGCTGGTGCAGTCACTGTGTACATACATTACATTACTTACCCTGTACTGATCCTGAGTTACATCCTGTATTATACTCCAGAGCTGCGCTCACTATTCTGCTGGTGCAGTCACTGTGTACATACATGACATTACTTATCCTGTACTGATCCTGAGTTACATCCTGTATTATACTCCAGAGCTGCGCTCACTATTCTGTTGGTACAGTCACTGTGTACATACATGACATTACTTATCCTGTACTGATCCTGAGTTACATCCTGTATTATACTCCAGAGCTGCACTCACTATTCTGCTGGTACAGTCACTGTGTACATTACATTACTTATCCTGTACTGATCCTGAGTTACATCCTGTATTATACTCCAGAGCTGCGCTCACTATTCTGCTGGTGCAGTCACTGTGTACATACATGACATTACTTATCCTGTACTGATCCTGAGTTACATCCTGTATTATACTCCAGAGCTGCGCTCACTATTCTGTTGGTACAGTCACTGTGTACATACATTACATTACTTATCCTGTACTGATCCTGAGTTACATCTTGTATTATACTCCAGAGCTGCACTCACTATTCTGCTGGTACAGTCACTGTGTACATACATTACATTACTTATCCTGTACTGATCCTGAGTTATATCCTGTATTATACTCCAGAGCTGCGCTCACTATTCTGCTGGTACAGTCACTGTGTACATACATTACATTACTTATCCTGTACTGATCCTGAGTTACATCCTGTATTATACTCCAGAGCTGCACTCACTATTCTGCTGGTGCAGTCACTGTGTACATACATTACATTACTTATCCTGTACTGATCCTGAGTTACATCCTGTATTATACTCCAGAGCTGCACTCACTATTCTGCTGGTGCAGTCACTGTGTACATACATTACATTACTTATCCTGTACTGATCCTGAGTTACATCCTGTATTATACTCCAGAGCTGCGCTCACTATTCTGCTGGTACTGTCACTGTGTACATACATTACATTACTTATCCTGTACTGATCCTGAGTTACATCCTGTATTATACTCCAGAGCTGCGCTCACTATTCTGCTGGTGCAGTCACTGTGTACATACATTACATTACTTATCCTGTACTGATCCTGAGTTACATCCTGTATTATACTCCAGAGCTGCGCTCACTATTCTGCTGGTGCAGTCACTGTGTACATGCATTACATTACTTATCCTGTACTGATCCTGAGTTACATCCTGTATTATACCCCAGAGCTGCGCTCACTATTCTGCTGGTACAGTCACTGTGTACATACATTACATTACTTATCCTGTACTGATCCTGTATTATACTCCAGAGCTGCGCTCACTATTTTGCTGGTACAGTCACTGTGTACATACATTACATTACTTACTTTGCATTGGCCCTGAGTTATATCCTGGATCACAGATACATTCATCTTTTGCTTGCTAGTAGAAGTGTTAGCTTTACCTATATTACATTACTAGACCTTTTGCAATGTCTTGCACACACAATTTCTGATTTGCACAATGCAGAATTATGAGTTCAGCTCTGGTCTACAATACAGCCTGAGCCATGGGGTGAGTACAAGATAAGTAAAGTAATGTATTAGTAAAGTTACTCAAAAGGGTTTTCTCATTAACAACAGTTATCGTCTATCCACAGGGTAGGTGGTAATAAACGTATGATTTCTGGGGGTCTGAGTGGTGGGACCCCCCAGTGATCACAGGAGCAGTGGGCTCAGACTTTCTAGTCTACACACATGAGCGCTGCTCCATTCACTTCTATGGGAATGATGAAGAGTTGTACTCGACTATGTACAACAGTTCCATAGAAATGAATAGAGCTTTGGTCACACAAGCGCACTACCCCGCCAGTCATACAGGGGACTTGGGGAAACCCCATTTTCATCAATGCTGGGTGAGTCATAAAAGCGGCATATCTCATTTCAGTATTACAAAGTAAGTAAATATCAAACATCTGTTAGCCCAAAGCAGAGTGTTTCTAATGTCAATGTCACTGCAAATCTGCAGCAAAATCTTCAGAGTTACTTGTAAAATTTGCTCCAGATTTCCTGCAGATTCCATCCTATGCACTGAAAAGAGGAAATGTACTTTAAAAATCTGCAGCTTTTTAGCAAATCCACCTCATGCTTGAGTGAATGCAGTTTTGGAAATCAGCACATGTCTGAACGAGGCCTTATCACAAGGCATTATAGGAAAAGGAGCTGGGGAGCTCATGCGCCCTCTGTTTGTTTGTTTGTTTGTTTGTTTGTTTGAGTTGGAAGGGACCTCAAGGGCCATCGAGTCCAACCCCCTGCAAAAGCAGGAATTCCTAAATCATCCCAGCTATATACCTATCCAGTTTCCGCTTGAAGATTTCAATTGATGGAGAACTCAACACCTCCCGTGGCAGCCTATTCCACTCTCTCACTACCCTTACTGTTAGAAAGTTTTTCCTAATGTCTAATCTGAATCTCCTTCCCCTTAGTTTCATCCCATTACTTCTCGTGCTTCCTTCTGCTAATGAGAATAGGGTAGATCCCTCTGCACTGTGACAACCTTTCAGATATTTAAATACCGCTATTAAGTCTCCCCTTAGCCTTCTCTTCTGCAAACTAAGCAGTCCCAATTCTTTTAGCCTCTCCTCGTAGGACATGGTTTGTAGACCTTCCACCATTTTGGTTGCTCTTCTCTGGATGTAACAGATCCTCAATTTGCTTTTGACTCACTGAGTCTTGAGACAGCAAATGGGATTTTAGCCAAGCCAATTTCACTTATCTGTATACAGCGCCGTTTCGGGATTTTTGTCCCTCATCAGTGCAGAGCAAAGTGAACTGGCTGGCTTTGTGGGAGGCAATGAGTGGCTTAGGGACGGGAACATCTCTCCTTGAGGAGAGCACCAGTGAAGGTGTGTAGAGTTTTGAATTGCCTTTTGCCCTCTACTTAGCATCTACATATCACAAGGCATTATGGAAAAAGGATCTGGGAAGTTCATGCACCCACTGTTGGATGTAACAGATCCTCAATTTGAACGAGGCCTTAACAGCCTCCCATATGCAGCTGTATAAATAATACCTTTCTAGCGCGCTCTCAGCCACAGATAGAAGGCAGTTGGTAGGAGATTCCAGCGCAGGACAACGTGACGAAACAACAGAGGTCGAGGACAATAAACCTGGACTTGCTACGTTCTGGTTATTGGAGCATAGACTATACAATCCTGGAATATAAAGCAACAAATACCAATAAACATATCAATAAAGTTCAGCTATCAATTATAGAAACATAACGTGCTGCCACAAGCGTAACGTGCTGCCACAAGCGTAACGTGCTGCCACAAAGGTGACGTGCTGCCACAAAGGTGAGGTGCTGCCAGCGGGATAAAGTGATTTAGAAAATGGGCAGAATTACTTAAATGATAAAATATGTATTACTTGACCACCATTCACCCGGCTCTGCCTATTTAACACCTCACAGGTCCTTGCCAGTCTCAAATCTTTGGTTCTTGACAACACGCACAAAATACTGCTCAGCCAATCACTGACGGGGGCGGGTCACCACAATGGCCAGTGATTGGCTGAGCGGTCATTTTCCAAAATCTGTACCAGGCCCCCCCAACTATAATGTATAGTTATAGTACTGGTCTCCCCATATTGGGAAGAGACACATTATGGGCCCCTTAAGGCTCCTGGGTCTGCATCTGACTGTGTTCTATCAAGTTACACCCTTGCCAAGAAGTAGAAAGCAGCAGGGACCCAGGAAGTGTCAATGCTTTTTTTTTTTTTTTTAGCCCATTTTGCAACTTTTAGGGGAAAAAAATTCTCTCTCCAGACAACTTCTTTTAAAACAAAATCCAAATCACTGCTGTCCATGTTTATGGTCAGCCATTTTGTATTGAGGCCTGAGTGTAAGCATGGAGAGGTTACTTGAGGGTCCTTGGCGCCAGTGAAAAGTCTGCAACAAGGCCCCATGTACACATACTTGCCAATATCAGCGAAAATTTTGAAGGTTGACCACAACCAGGGCCAAGGCTTGACTGTTTCTTATGTACCCCCTTATACAACCTGTATCCCGCATGGTATTCCACAACTACAGCGCCTAGCAGCTGGCGGTATACAGGTTGGAGACCACTACTGTAATTAGAGATGGGAGAACCTCCCAAGATTCGTTTCGGGTTCAGCTGGCTCATGTTCCAGATTTGTTTTGGGTTGAACAAATTTGGTACAAACTGGAAGTGAAATTATTATACAAATTATTGTGATGACATACTATATTCGATGACATCATGCACCCAGGGTCACCTCTGAGGCCGGTAATTGGGCCTCGGCACCGTCATGACGCTCAGCATTCCCACATGCCAGCTGTGGACCAATCAGAGGGCTCAGCGGTGACCTTGGGAACATGACGTCACCAGGAGAGCGCCAGACGCCGCAAGGAGGCCCAAAAGAGGTGAAGGAAGGTGATTATAAAGGTTACGTATTTTTTTTCACCTCCCCTGGGGCTCCTCCTATTATACTATGGGGTCTAAAGAGACCCCAGGGTATAATAATTTATCGCCATGCATGTCGCGGCGGCCATTTTAGTTGGACAACTGTTCGGATTAGTTAAAAACCAAACAATTTGGGTCGAACCCAAAGCAGTTCTCCCACCTCATGCTGTCATTTACAGTATATATAGCTCCTACTCCAGCAGATGGTTTGGATACAGTTAAATATATCTAAGCTTTCTGCACAAAAACATTCAAGTAATAAAATGCCCCCGGCAGCTCTCGGCACATTAATATTGTGGTCTCTTTGAAATAAAATATGAAATATGTGATTTCAATCGGGACATAAACCCTTAGTGTTCCAAGTAAGAATCGGAGCAGAGCGCCGAGACTTCACCTCTAACGCCTTGGCTATATGGGGTTAACTGGTTTCTTATTCCCAGGATATTCCGGTATTTACCGTCATGATTAATGGCCAGAAAACCAATGCTGACCCATCTGTATGTAATTAACTGTCTTCGGGTTGACACATGGTCGCTGACTGACGGAGGGCTGGCACATCATGTGACCTGTGTATACTGTAGTGTAGAAGGTGTAGTATATAGTACCTGTCAGCATGTCACATGGTCTGGTGCCATTCAGAATCTCATTTGTGATGGCTTTTGCCCATTTCCCGTCCAGTGTATGTTGCGCCTGTAAGAAAAACGTTCTGTCAACTATTTCTACACACATTGGGACATTCAGACCCTGTTAGGTAGAACAACGCCATCCAATATCACATGGCACAGATACTCTATAGATGTCATCACTTAGGTATTCCAAAAACTGTGCAATCCCTGCTCTGGCTGCTCCAGCACCTCCACATATGACATGGCAGACCATACATTTACTTAAAGGGATTGTCCACCCCATGATGTAAAATAACAAAAGTATTCATCTCATACTGGCCAACATTTGGCCAGCAGCTGCCTAGAGAATGGCATATTCGGGTGGCCCCTTTTGATGAGGCCACAACCCTTTTTGTGATGTGGGCATGCAGTGTGCCAGACACCCCTCCTTTCCTGTGATATGATTGGCACATACAGTACCCATATCTCATACAAAATGAAAGAGCCCCGTGAATGTGAGAGCCTTCCACTGGGCCCGGAGGATTTGTCTACCCTGCCGGGTCTCCGGTAGGTTAACCCTATTTTGGCGTTCTGGGAGAACTAGCAATGCTCCGTGTAATCCCTTTGTCACTTTCATGTCCAATCCTATGCCAGTACTTCCCTGGTCCCTTACTGGTCTCTATTCAACCCAGCCCTTCATCAATGGAGCAGCAAGAACAGAGACCAGAGGGGGGCCAGCAAAGTATTGGCATAGGATTGTCAGGTGTATGTTACTAATTTTGGTATTTTACACCATTGTAGGCTATTAAAAAAACAAAAAAAAAAGAGCATTGGTTTGGACATTCCTTTTAACAATTTCATGACCAAGGGACATCTAAACTTTTTGGATAGATGCACTCCTTAGTCTAACAGCCTCTGCCTGTCAAGGCCTAAAATCTGCCCTTCTGTTTAGAAGTTGGAAACTCTATTAGGGCATTTGTTGAGGTGCTAAGACAGCGGTGCCAAAATGATCGCAGTGGCTCTGGTTCATGAGAAATTTGGAACATCTTTGGACTGTTTTGTGTGACTTTGTACCAAAATCTTAGCACAGCGGGGGATATTTACTAAGCAGAACGCACCAGAATTCTAGTCTAATGTGCGCCAAAGAAATGTTTAACATGGCTTGCCCCCTATTAGACACTTTTAGTACTTGTTCTGAAAAGGGGAGAGGCCTAAGTGATGACACTGTGTGCCGCAAAATACACCAAATTTTGGTGCATTTTTTGGAGTCAACTAAGCCAACTCATGAGAAGTGCAAAACCAGACCAGACAGTGTAATAATACAACAGATTTATTAAAATATTATTTTTATTTGATAAATATAAGCCACAGATTACGCCTACATCCACACGTGAAAATCAGCCATTTGACAGACTTTTTTTTTTTATTGCCATTCACGCGGTTGCACGAAATTCACTGTATGTGAATGGGGGCTAATCTCATGACCAATTTTTTGGCAGACTGTGAAAAAATATTTTTGCCCATTTTCATCCCTCAATATACTGAAATGTATGAAGGATCCATTAAAACGGGCACTCCTTGGGTGCAATAGCGCCATGAAAAATGTCAATTTTTTACTGCCGTTTTCGTGTGAATCTCTGGATAAGACTCTAGTCTATGTTTGTACTGTCTAAGGCTACATGGTAGCCGGGCCATGATTGAACGACACCTGTGGCACATGGATGACGTCCGTGTGCCATCCATGCCTCCACGGCCCCATTCACTGTACACAGTATACCCGACCTGTCCTGAGTTTTGCCACGCACTTAAGGGTCCCTATACACAGGAACCACAAGAAAACGGAAGCAGGAGGGCCGGGCATATGTCTGGCTACGGAGCCTTGGTGAGTCTGTGACTAAATGGCCCCTCTATAGCTGTAACTTGTATAACTCTGCCCTTATACGAAGAGGTCTATATCAAACTAAAATATCTGAATTAGGATCGCACCAAAGGTAAAGACCATATGGCATTAGTCCGTACATTACAGGAGGATGTGTTTTATATTATATCGTTCTTGTAGAATGGCAAATCTCAGAAATGTCCCTGCCAGATTCAGTCCTACATGAAATCCCTGCTAAAACCTACAAATAAGTTGGCTGCAGAGTTTCTCTCTATATGAATGTGGTCAGGCACTGAGCCGGCATATGTTTTATATCTAGGAAGTAAATGTAAGAAGGATAAGAATGACAGGCCGAGGTAAGCGGAAAAACATGGGGATCAGCAAGGAAATGCCCACAGTACGCCTGCTCAGCTTCTGGAAACTGAGTATCCTAGAGGACATGCTGTATATGTAAGTGGTCCGCAACCTGTGACCCTGCACTCATTACAACCTACAACTCTCAGCGTCATAAAGGAGATGCAGTTTTGCAACAACTGGAGAGCCTCAGGTCCTCATTATGGTCCATATACCCATTTCTGGGTCATCTAGGCAAATTCCCCATCCATTCTGTTCCTGCTGTTCTGTTTTCTCCTTTTTGTAAATCTTTAGGATTCCTGTTAGCTAAGGAGTTATATGATGCTCCCGGCCTGGTCCTCTCTTGCATCCCCTGGCCATACAAGTCTCCAGCCTGCCCTCCACCCGTAGCTCTGGTACCTTATTACGCAGCTGTTGTTCTTTGACCGTGTGCGCCTTCACGTGTTTCCGTAGTGAGCTTGGGTCTGTATATCGCTTACAGCAGCCGGGTATCTGACAGGCATACGGCTTCTGTGCAAAGAATTGGAAGAATAGGGAACACTTTATTTTTCAATAATGCATTGCACTGCCATAGTATTCATACCCTTATACATGCAATATTGGTCAGTAATGAAGGGGACTTGGGGAATTGGAACGTCATTATTAAATCAGGCTCTGTTCAGATAGAGGCTTCTGTTCTGGTCAGATACTGATGCCGTGACATGCTACTACATGGGAACCCAAATGGAAACTTGACGGAATCCACCATAAGTCAAAGATCCATCATGATTCCGTCACCTACTGGGGGGCTTCCTTGACTCACATTCAGTCAGTGACCACTAAATTAATAGATGCCCTTCTGCCAGAGATGGGAGCGACTCCTATTGGATGGGCATTCTCCAATATCAATGACCCATCCTTAGTATAGGTCATCAATATCTGACTGATGGGGGTCCAACATGGGACCCTCACAGATCAGCTTCTTGAAGCGGTATCAACGCTTAGATAAGCGCTGCATCGGCTTTGCAAGCCAGTGACGTCATGTGTCCTGTTTGTAGCTCAGCCCCATTCCAGTGAAAGGGGTTGAACTGCCGTAACAAGCACAGCCACTATACCATGTACAGCGCTACGCTTGGTATTCAGTGTAGAGACTGCAGCACTCACCCAAACGCTGCGGTCTCTTCATACAGTTGATCTGTGGGGGTGCCAGGTATAAGACCCAACCAATGAGATAAGGATAGATCATCACTATTCAGCTCCCGGAAAACTCCTTCAGACTAAGGCCCCGTGTTGCAGAAACACAGCACAAAAAAACGCTGAATTTTACAGTACCAGCAAAGTGAATCAGATTTTGGTCAATCTCAACCATACATTGTGGTTGCATTTTCAAAAATTCAAGTGTTTTTCAAAAACACAACATGTCAATGTTTAGTTGCAGAAACATGAGAATTTTCCCTATAGATTTAATAAGAGAAGAAAAACTGCAGAGAAACGCACAATGAAAAATGCTGTGTAAAAAAAAATGAGATGCTTTTTCACTGTTTGTTTTTTTCTGCAGCATTTTTTAGTTGCAGTTCGCTAAGTGGGACCTTAGCCTTAAGAACAGAAGTCTTGGCGGTAATGTGAACAGAGCCTAATAGTTACCCACCAAAAATTAAAAAAAAAAAATTAAAAATTAAGAAAAAAAAATTAGATATATCACATAAGATGCTAAAGTACTGGAGTTATTTGTTACATTATTAGATCATTTATTTACCCATTATGAGTCCATGTAGTGACTCTGATAGAAGTAGTCGCCCCTTATATAAAGAATACATTGACTATAGGTGTAGTATAGGTTCATGTTACAGAAACAACAAAGGATAAAAGACATTTTTTACTTTACCTTTCTGTAGATAGAGTTTATTATATTTCACACAGAGCAAGAAAAGAAAGAGACAGATATGTATATAGTCAGTAGAGTAAGAAAGTACAAGCGATAGCAACAGCTTCACCTATAATTTACATCAGCTATATAGGCAGAGATATAGAACCTACAGCATCTTTATCATATATTACATTCATTGTATATACTATAGATTCATTTTTTGTATATATTGGCAAAAAACAAAAAGTTAATCTTGGAATACTTGAAATGACACAGAGATTACGATGGGAAATGTAGTTATGTGCGGAGATATAGAGACAACTACTGGAGGTGCCAAGGTCGTAGTAGTGACATCTGGGCCCTGGTGCCTGATGGTATCCTAAGGCTCCTGTACTATATAGTTCTTGAAGGATACATAATCTTTGGAGCAGGAAAGGGGCAAGGTATTAAGTACAGGATTTGTATTGAGTCTATGTAGCTTTAGGCTAAAGCCCCACGTAGCGGGCCGTAGCAAAAAAGCGCTGCAGAAAAACTGTGGTGGCAACGCATCAAGGTTTCTCCTGCAGCACTTTTCACAGAAAGTCTGCAGAGGTTTCCTCTGAGGACTTTCTGCTTCCATTACACCTATAGGGAAACCGCTGGCGTTTCTGTAGGTATAATTGACATTCTCCAATTTCCAAAATCGCAACGTTATTGGAAATCGCGGCATGTCTGCTGTGCGTATTTTTCCGCAATGTGTGGATTGGATTTGCTACCTACCCACTTTGCAGAGACTGTAAAGCGCTGCAGTTTTTGCCGCAACGTTTATGCACAAGGGGGCCCTGACCTCAAAGAGGTATCCCAGTTAGAACAAATTACCTCCTATCCATTTGGGCATGCCCCGACCCATAAAGGGTGCAAAGCTTACAAAACCCAGCCCCGAAGTGTGCAATCCTGCACTGTCCAGTCTAGTCCTGCAGTAATGATCTAATATTACACATTTATGCCTGTAATATTTTTATATAAAAGCCTTTTATAATATAGGATTTGCCATCTAAGGTTTCATTTCAGTCAGTAACATGTCACTTAGCACAGCGGCCTATACGTTGTTATATACGCTGGCACACAGCACCAGGATATTGCGTTACATAGGATTGTTTACCAGTAAACAGGGCCAGCACTTATTATCCATTAACTATAGATCATTGTATGTTTTTTTTCTGCTTTGGCTCCGGCGCTGTATTTGGTAATACTACAGTCCTGCGTTCCCAGTTTCAGTCTAATTTATGGAATGAATAAATGTATAATGTTTGATTATAGTCACATTTTTATTGCTTTGTTTTCTGTACTTAGCATTTTGGGCAGCACGACATAATATGCTCTCATAGCACTCACTATTAGTATTCGGGCCAAAAATATAAGTGGGTGTGTCGTGGGAACAAATTTTGGCTTAATTATGAGACTATGTTGACTAATAAACATGATCTGTATATCAGTTTAGGCCTAATATATACATGCAGGGGCAGACTGAGAGTGGTCGAGCGGTCTGGGTTTGGGCATTAAAGGTTATGGGCCCCTTACCAACTATAAAGCTAATAAACACCTACAAATGGGGCAGTGGGCCACAAAAATTCATAACGTCACAGCCTCGTGGTATACTACCAACTAAACACACCTACAACCCATGAAGACACCACATAACTACAAACTATACCGCTATTATGTAGTGCATTTCTAGGGGCCCACCCTCCAACAACCCCAAGGAAATAGATCAAATCTGAGTGTCTTCTGCTGGACCATTGTTGTGTTAGAGCCTGGGCCCACCGGAGGATCCTCCGGTACCCTGGTGGGCCAATCCAACACTCCCTGACACTCTGTTAATTTCTATGGGACTTGCCAAAGGGAAGTTGACCACTATCTCCAGCAGTTCTATCCCGTTCATACAAGGCACACAGACCCTCGTGATTGGTTGGGGCCCCCTCCAGTCAGCCCCTTATCCATTTGTAGGTACTATATTCAGCTTCACAACTAAATTTTTTTATTGCTCAAGTTCATCCACAAAGACAAAAAAGCAGCTTTGCAAACGATCATTAAAATTTTCTACCATTGTGTCTCTACAGCTGCTATGTAGATCAATGCGTCTCCATGGTAACAGACAACAAACTCACCCTGTGTACTCTTATTCTGCCGTCATATCCATTTAATTTGTCCCATACTTCTAGCATATCATTGTTACATTAGCAGGATGTAGAGGACAGATAGAAAGAAGCATCACTGCTGGATCAGACTAAACAGGGTTTGCTTGTTGTCTGTTACCATGGAGATGCATTGGTCTGAATAGTAGCTGTAGACACAAAAGAGTAATGAATTTTTAATGAAGCCTATTTGCACATTTGCTATATTTTTTTATTTAAAATGCATCGGTGTAAAATAACTATAGTCTGAAAAGGTGGACATAACTTTTAAAGAAGTTCTCCAAATGATCACGGGACACCCGTCCCTCACATTTCCATAATAGAGCACCAAACAGAGGCACCATGCAATGGTACAAGTAAAACAGAGCCATAGGGAGTCCATGTAACACCATACAGGCTCTGTCACATTCATGGGGTCAGAGTGGATCTCTCTTAAAGGGGTTGTCCAAGACTTAGATATTGGTAGCCTATCCTTAAGATAGGTCATCAATATCAGATTTGTGATTCCGACACACAGCACCCCTGCTGATCCATTGCCACAGCCAATAGATTTCCACAATGTATGGCCCCAGAAGCAGACAGCTCCACGCCACTTGACTGGCAGTACCCTGACCATTACATTGTTTATGGCGCTGTCCACTTGGTGGGTGTGCCGGGTGTCAGACCTGCACTGGTGACCTAACCACGGATAGGCCATCAGTATCTAAGTCTTGGACAACCCCTCTATGTTGTCTAATCTTTAATATTGTGTTTCGACATTTCTTACCGTATCCTGGTGGGTTCTCTGGTGCTTGGCTCTGTCACTGGAGTTACTAAAGGCTTTTTGACAGCCGGGGTGTTGACACAGGTATGGCCTTTCTCCAGTGTGGCTACGTAGGTGAATTTTCAAGTTTTCCAGCCTGGAAAATGCTTTATTGCAGCCCTCAAACTGCAAAAAAAGAAGGAAATCATCAATAGCACGAGAGGTTAAATCAAGTCTAAGCCTAAATAGACATATGACTTGCCCCCAACCTGTTTTATCTGAAAAGGGGAGATGACGGCAGCTGTCCCCTAGAGGGCCTGGCCATACACAGCGCAATATTTCAAAATTTTTACCAAATTTTTCTTATAGTCAGTAGGTTGTCCCCTGGCCAGATTCATGCCTATGACCCAGTGCAGCTAGGTTTTAGCTTTGTCCGACTAAGGATATGTTCACACAGGCCAGATATACAGCAGACTGACAGCTGCACAGGCAATGACACTGTAACAAATCTCATCTACATCTGCCAGAAATGGAGCTATGATGCAGATGTGCACAGCATGTCCATTCATGTAAATGTGCAGCAATAACCATGACAAACCTGCATAAACCTGACAAACCCAGATATTAATACAGATTATTTTCAGATCAGTGGACATATCCTAAAAATATATGCCATATTTATAAATCTTCACAGGCCATGTGATGTCATGTTCATTTGTCATGTGGCCTCTTCATCTGTTTGCAGTTCAGACCCAATCAAGTGAAGAGGGCTGAGATGCAATACCAAACATGGCCACTATACAGTGTACAGCGCTGTGCTTGGTATTCAGTGAAGAGGGCGCAACGCTTGCCGGAAGCTGTAGTCTCTGATCTCTGGAGGTCTCAGGTGTCAGACCCCCACCGATTAGATATTGATGATGTCTAAGGTGTATATATATATATATATATATATATATATATATATATAAATCGATCACCTTAGCAGACGGATTGGATGAAACGCTGACTGTGGGGTCTGGAGTAAAGTCTGTAATGAAGTCAGGGTGACTCTAGGGTAACCCATTGTGGGCAGTCTTTCTCATTGTAGATACAGTATATACTGTAAGCCCTGGATAACCCCTTTAATAATGCCTTATATCCAGATAAAAATCAGAATACAATACTCAGATAATGACTTAAAGTAATTTTAGAAATTGTACTACAAGTAGCGTGCAAGCCCATAAGAATAGCGTTACACAGTACCCAGCTTAATAGTGCAACAAGTGCCCACATAAATAGTGCAATAGGTCATATAGAGCATTGTGCAAAAGTTTTAGACAGGTGTTTTCAGCAATAAAAGGGTTAATAGTTTATTTTTGTCAATTACCAAAGTGAAGTGAATGAAGTAAAGAGAAATGTAAATCCCATCAATATTTGGTGTGACCTTTGCCCTTTGCCTTCCATCAGTTCTTCTCGCTACTTGCAGACAGTTTTTGGCAGAACTGGGCAGGGAGGTTGTTCCCGCCGCCATCTTGGAGAACTAAGCACAGATCTTCTGTGGATGTAGGCTTGTTCCAATCCGTCTGTCTCTTCATGTCATCCCAGACAGACTGGATGATGATGAGATCAGGGCTATATCTGTGGGGGCCGGATCATCACTTCCAGGACTCCTCCTCCAAAGGGCAAAGGTCACACCAAATATTGATGGGATTTACATTTCTCTTTTCTTCATTTGTGTCATTTATTAACTGACAAAAATAAAACTATTAACCCTTATATTTATGAAGCATGCTTTGCAGCATTTTTCCCACACAGGCCTAAAACTTTTGCACGGTACTATATATAGTGCCATATAGTGCCCTTATGACTAGTCATCAGGACAGGCAGACTTCAAAACAAAATGGGCAAGAGTCTGAGCTGAATGGCCAGGCAGGGATCAATGGCTGCCTCGCATCTGTCTTGTTCATTTGCAGACACTACAATGACTGACAGATGAAGAATTGAACTTGGATTTGGCAAAAAACAACAACAACTGTTCCTGCGATTACTTAGTATTTTTATTAAAATAGCAGCGATTCTAATAAGCCTTGAAAATAACATCTCTAATAATGACCGTGAATGTGCAGAATGTAAAACATCCATTTTTGTTTCATTTGCACTAGAAGATTTATAGGAGATGGTTGGCGGGGCGCTGGGAGACGCACAGACCCCGGCTCATGTCTATATTAAGAGAGTTTTAATTAAACCCATTTGGGAATTCACCAGTTTTCGTTATGAAGACTCCTAAAAAGGGAAATGCTGGAGTATTTCTTGCACTGTGACTTTCTGATGTTCTGCATCATGTTCGCTTTATAGGTTGTGAAAATATTTCATGCAGTTGGGTAAATAGACTTTATAAATGCTACAGCATTGTATAATGACATTCCGGATTTAGAATATATTTCCAATATAATACTGAGCCCCCACTTCACCCTTTCCTGCCCGCTCCCTTTGGCCCACTAGAGTACCAGGGGATCCTCCGGTGGGTTCAGGCTCTACACAATAATGGTCCAGCAGAAAACACCCAATGGATCCCATAATTATACTTGCAATATATTTAAAGGGGACACATCACATTAAACATGAAGGCAGCATGTTATAGAGCAGGATCAGCTGAGTAGATTGATATGTAGGTTTGTGGGAAAAGATTCAGTACAGCCTTGTAATTCATTCCTTCATGCTTCATCTTTGCTTAGGAGTCCAGTGGGCGGTCTTATGAGTGACTACAGCCTGTCTACCTGTGCATTAGGAAACATTAGTATTAGGACTACCCACTGGACTCCTAAGCCCAGAATGAGCAAGAATTAAAGTACAGATTTTTTTTCCCCACAAACCTATAGATCAATCTGATCAGTTCATCCCCACATGCTGCCTGCAGGTACAGTGGGTACGGAAAGTATTCAGACCCCTTTAAATTTTTCAATCTTTGTTTCATTGCAGCCATTTGCTAAAGCAAAAAAGTTCCTTTTATTTCTCATTAATGTACACTCGGCTCCCCATCTTGACAGAAAAAAAAACTGAAATGTAGATATTTTTGTAAATTTATTAAAAAAGAAAAACTGGTCATAAGTATTCAGAGCCTTTGCTGTGACACTCATATATAACTCACTGCTGTCCATTTCCTTCTGATCCTCTTTGAGATGGTTCTACTCCTTCATTGGAGTCCAGCTGTGTTTAATTAAACTGATTGGACTTGATTAGGAGCGGCTACACCTGTCTATATAAGACCTCACAGCTCACACTGCATGTCAGAGCAAATGAGAATCAGGAGGTCAAAGGAACTGCCCAAGGAGCTCAGAGACAGAATTGTGGCAAGGCACAGATCTGGCCAAG
The DNA here is from genome assembly GCA_947044405.1 of Leptodactylus fallax. Lineage (NCBI taxonomy): Eukaryota > Metazoa > Chordata > Amphibia > Anura > Leptodactylidae > Leptodactylus > Leptodactylus fallax. The sequence goes on along the minus strand of CAMRHE010000471.1, from coordinate 1,165,224 downwards.
GTTACAAAAGAATTTCTGCAGCACTCAAGGTTCCTAAGAGCACAGCGGCCTCCATAATCCTTAAATGGAAGAAGTTTGGGACGAGCAGAACTCTTCCTAGACCTGGCCGTCCAGCCAAACTGAGCAATGGTGGGAGAAGAGCCTTGGTGAGAGAGGTAAAGAAGAACCCAAAGATCACTGTGGCCGAGCTCCAGAGATGCAGTAGGGAGATGGGAGAAAGTTCTACAAAGTCACTATCACTGCAGCCTCCAGCAGTCGGGGCTTTATGGCAGAGCGGCCCGAAGGAAACCTCTCCTCAGTGCAAGACATATGAAAGCCGCATAGAGTTTGCCAAAAAACACATGAAGGACTCCCAGACTATGAGAAATAAGATTCTCTGCTCTGATGAGACGAAGACTGAACTTTTTGGCGTTAATTCTAAGCAGTATGTGTGGAGAAAACCAGGCACTGCTCATCACCTGCCCAATACAATCCCAACAGTGAGACATGGTGGTGGCAGCATCATGCTATGGGGGACAGGACGACTGGGTGCAATTGAAGGAAAGATAAATGCGGCCAAGTACAGAGATATCCTGGAAGAAAACCTCTCCAGAGTGCTCTGGACCTCAGACTGGGCCGAAGGTTCACCTTCCAACAAGACAATGACCCTAAGCACACAGCTAAAATAACAAAGGAACAACTCTGTGACCATTCCTGACTGGCCCAGCCAGAGCCCGGACCTCAACCCAACTGAGCATCTCTGGAGAGACCTGAAAATGGCTCCACCAACGTTCACCATCCAACCTGACGGAACTGGAGAGGATCTGCAAGGAAGAATGGCCGAGGATCCCCAAATCCAGATGTGAAAAACTTGTTACATCATTCCCAAGAAGACTCCTGGCTGTACTAGCTCAGAAGGAAGCGGCTTCTACTCAATACTGAGCAAAGGCTCTGAATACTTATGACAATGTGAGATTTCAGTTTTTCTTTTTTAATAAATTTGCAAAAATATCTACATTTATGTTTTTTTTTCTGTCAAGATGGGGAGCTGAGTGTACATTACTGAGAAATAAAATGAACTTTTTTGCTTTTAGCAAATGGCTGCAATGAAACAAAGTGTGAAAAATTTAAAGGGGTCTGAATACTTTCCGTACCCACTGTAGGTATAAATTTTTAATGTGATGGGATCCTTTTAACAGGAATGTGCCACCAATTTTTTTTATTAATATTTTAAAACCAGATAGCGATAGTTTTCTGTACATTATTATGCGGGTGGCCATCTTGCCATATAATATGCAGATCCTCTACTAGTCTTAAATTCAGGACTAGAGATGGGCAAACTGTTTCGGCACGAGCTGGGTTCAACCCGAATATCCCAAATTGTTCAGTTGTTAACAAAACCAAACAATTTGGGATTTGTCTTGGATAAATTAAAATGGCCTCTGGGATGTGCATTGTGGTAAATTATTATACTCTGCAGTCTCTTCAGACCTCAGAGTATAATAGGTGGAGGACCAGAGGAGGTGAAAAAAAAATTTAAAAAAACTTTGTACTCACATTTCCGCTCTTCTGGGGACGTCATGTGCCCATGGTCACCGTTCAGGCCTGTTGTGATGATTCTGCTTAAGTGTGGCTATAACTCAGCTGTACTTTGGTCTCTGGGTAGTATATTTCTCTCTAGTTCCATTTACTCATAAGGTGCGCAACTATAATCCCAGGTGTATATTGGCAATAGTGGCCAGGCTGGCACAATAGGGCTTTGTATCCATCCCAGAATAGCTATTGTATTCCTATGCAGCCTTGAGTGATCAAAGAAACAATAGTGCATTGTTCAAGCCTGGGCTGTTGATCAGACTTGGCTGATAACATTGTATCAATTCACTTGGTCTCAGTTCTATACAAAAGATCTGGACTTGATTGCATTAACTCATCAGACTTGCTGTTGCCGGTGACCTCATTCTGGGAGGTGGCATAAAGGGTATAAAAGATGAGGTAAGAGGTCTGTGGGAGGAGATTATGCTATGGAGTTTTGGGCTGAGACCATCACAGACTACAGAGTTGTTACAGACAGACCATGAGGAGATTTTTTGTGATGAGACTACTGGACTAATGCTGAGAGACTGTGATGAGAGCATGCAGGTTGGATTATTGTATTAATGCCACATGCTAAACAGCCTCCACTGGTTATTCACACATGACATAGCATGTGTGAGTGTTGGACTACAGAACCACATCAAGGACATGTGTGGTAAAGTAATCATTTCACCTTTATTCCCTTTTATTTTAATTGCACTGTATCTTGTAACTAGTAACTGTTAATGCTTGTATATATCTGCATATCTGTTCTGAACTGCATGTGTTAGATGTTAATACCGACCCATTTAGGGGTTAATAAATATATAAAATTTAGAAAGCTTGTCTTGTATTTATCTGGTGAACCCGACATTCACTGGCGGTGAGTGTGGTTTTTATATGAAAGAAGACTCAGGTGGGGCCACAGCGGTGTTGGCGCACTGAGGATCTTTCACACCTGTGATTAGGCCACAGCGGTCACATGGGCATGCCATGAGCATCATGACGATTGGTGTGCCCATGTCACGGCTGAAGCCCAATCACAGGCCTCAGTGGTGACCCTGGGCATATGACGTCGCTGAGGAGACTGGATCTGACGCCACGAGGAGGCCCTAAAGAGGTGAGGGAAGGGGAGTATGAATATTTTTAATTTTTTACACCTCCCCTGGGCCTCCACCTATTATAGTATGGGGTCTGAAGAGACCGCAGTGTATAATAAATTTCACTTCTGGTTCTGTCTGAACTTATTCAACCCAAAAGGAATCAAGGACACGAGCCAACCGAACCCGAAACGAATCTTAAGTGGGTTCGCCCATCTCTACTCAGGACCTTTAGTATGGGACGCAGACACCCTAACAGTTGACCACAGAAAATTGTATGCTTAAAGATATATTGGTATTAAACACACATTGTACTGGCATACAGAGATATATCTATAAACCAGTATATTATGCATGTAGGGGACAATACCATTGAGGCTTTTAGTCAGAGAAAATCTTCTCATGATGACATCATTGTGCCACCCGTGCCTCCATGGCCCTATTCAGTGCTGTCCGAGAGCCAAGGTATAGGACCTGGCCTGAGTTTTGCCTCGGGCTCACTTCCGCATATACAGGCCCCGTGATTATACACCGCCGTGTGTATACAGGAATAGAAACAAGCGGGTCATTACACTGACAAGGCACAAGGTCGTGTATATGGAGCCTAAGCGAAGAACTGCTAATATTTATCCTGTTATTTCAGCAACGTTTCTGTGCTATATTATGGCCATTATTAAAATAAAAAAAACTCCTCTGGCATTTGAAGGGTTAAATTGTGCATTGCAAAAGTCAAGCCTCAGACCACCATGGAAAATTCACAACATACAGAAGCGAGAAATGTAACCATAATCCCCTCTAATGAATCTAGTCACAATATTGAGCTAGCTGCGCTCCCACTGAAGCAGATCATTAAGCCGCTCGCCATCAGCCCGTGTTTTGATTAAGTGATGCAGCCCCGACCATTACCAAGCTAATACAAGATATACAATTAGTGTATACATTACGTCAGCACCAAACAAAGCTCCTATTCAGCTCCAGCCCAGGCACCGAGCCTTCTCACTTCTGTCAGGGTTTAGTTTTGGAATTAACAAATTATTCTTTTGCTGAGAGCAGACAATTTATGGGAACGGAAAAGTGTAATACATCAAGACTGACTATGTGTGCGATATACCCTACTAAGGAGCATGGTGCTATATGCCGCTTCTGAGTCATCTTCTTGTGAAGATTGAGATCTTGTGATCAGGTGCTGTGTGCTTGTTCTCTTAAAAGGAATATATTGCCAATTATCCCTGTACTGTGACATCACTGTGTGTATTATCCCTGTACTGTGAAATCACTGTGTGTATTATCTCTGTACTGTAACATCACTGTGTGTATTATCCCTGTACTGTGACATCACTGTGTGTATTATCTCTGTACTGTGACATCACTGTGTGTATTATCCCTGTACTGTGACATCACTGTGTGTATTATCCCTGTACTGTGACATCACTGTGTGTATTATCTCTGTACTGTGACATCACTGTGTGTATTATCTCTGTACTGTGACATCACTGTGTGTATTATCCCTGTACTGTGACATCACTGTGTGTATTATCCCTGTACTGTGACATCACTGTGTGTATTATCTCTGTACTGTAACATCACTGTGTGTATTATCCCTGTACTGTGACATCACTATGTGTATTATCTCTGTACTGTGACATCACTGTGTGTATTATCCCTGTACTGTGACATCACTGTGTGTATTATCTCTGTACTGTAACATCACTGTGTGTATTATCCCTGTACTGTGACATCACTATGTGTATTATCTCTGTACTGTGACATCACTGTGTGTATTATCCCTGTACTGTGACATCACTGTGTGTATTATCTCTGTACTGTGACATCACTGTGTGTATTATCCCTGTACTGTGACATCACTATGTGTATTATCTCTGTACTGTGACATCACTGTGTGTATTATCCCTGTACTGTGACATCACTGTGTGTATTATCTCTGTACTGTGACATCACTGTGTGTATTATCCCTGTACTGTGACATCACTGTGTGTATTATCCCTGTACTGTGACATCACTGTGTGTATTATCTCTGTACTGTGACATCACTGTGTGTATTATCTCTGTACTGTAACATCACTGTGTGTATTATCCCTGTACTGTGACATCACTGTGTGTATTATTTCTGTACTGTGACATCACTGTGTGTATTATCCCTGTACTGTGACATCACTGTGTGTATTATCTCTGTACTGTGACATCACTGTGTGTATTATCTCTGTACTGTGACATCACTGTGTGTATTATCTCTGTACTGTGACATCACTGTGTGTATTATATCTCCACTCTGACATCACTGTGTGTATTATCCCTGTGCTGTGACATCACTGTGTGTATTATCCCTGTGCTGTGACATCACTGTGTGTATTATCTCTGTACTGTGACATCACTGTGTGTATTATCTCTGTACTGTGACATCACTGTGTGTATTATCTCTGTACTGTGACATCACTGTGTGTATTATCTCTGTACTGTGACATCATTGTGTGTATTATATCTCCACTCTGACATCACTGTGTGTATTATATCTCCACTCTGACATCACTGTGTGTATTATCCCTGTGCTGTGACATCACTGTGTGTATTATCTCTGTACTGTGACATCACTGTGTGTATTATCTCTGTACTGTGACATCACTGTGTGTATTATCTCTGTACTGTGACATCACTGTGTGTATTATCCCTGTGCTGTGACATCACTGTGTGTATTATCTCTGTACTGTGACATCACTGTGTGTATTATCCCTGTACTGTGACATCACTGTGTGTGTTATCCCTGTACTGTGACATCACTGTGTGTATTATGTGGACATGTACTTGATAGTACTGTTGACAGCGGATACAGTTCCTATTAGCCCATCCTGTCATGTATATAAGAAATAACCAATAATAAGTGCAGACAAATAAAGTTGTTTATGCAGGACACCATGCTGGCTGTGAGTTGTGCAATGCACAGTAGCTGGGGAGATGTAGTAGTGTGTACACAGTATTCTCTGTAGAGTTTACATGAAATACCATTACATCACTGAAGAATAAACCCCCTTGGTCCACTCATAAACTCCATGACTGTGAAAGCATTCCCTAAGGCAATAAATTTTGACCTGCAGGCCTGGTACCCTCCAGATGTAGTCATTCCACATCTTGCGGCTGGTTGTAATTATTTGCAGGCGGAGGTGAGATTTACAGTTACAGAGGTTTAGGGAATGTTACATTTGGATTCCATTTTCATTCTTGTGACAGATGAATGTGGAATACAGTGTGTATCAGTGATGTGCAATGTGCTATTACTATGTGCACAGTATGCATGGTACATGTAGTGCACCTAATTAACATATACATGTGATTATGTCAGATCTACCAAATTTCAGGCACAGGAGGGTTAATTCTTTAAAGGGATTCTATTAGGGTTAATGGATGCCATAAAGGAGAGTACTTGAGCAAAACAGTACTGTGAGATATACACACGCAGACAAAATTGTTGTTACCCCTCGTTTAATGAAAGAAAAACCCGCAATGGTCACAGAAATAACTTGAATCTGACAGACTGGAATTTGCCAAACTACATGTTGACAAGCCACAAAGCTTCTGGGAGAATGTCCTATGGACAGATGAGACAAAAATCAAAATTTTTGGCAAGGCACATCAGCTCTATGTTCACAGACAGAAAAATGAAGCATATCTTGAAAAGAACACTGTCCCTACTGTGAGACATGGAGGAGGCTCTGTTATGTTCTGGGGCTGCTTTGCTGCATCTGGCACAGGGTGTCTTGAATCTGTGCAGGGTACAATGAAATCTCAAGACTATCAAGGGATTCTAGAGAGAAATGTGCTGCCCAGTGTCAGAAAGCTTGGTCTCAGTCGCAGGTCATGAGTCTTGCAACAGGATAATGACCCAAAACACACAGCTAAAAACACCCAAGAATGGCTAAGAGGAAAACATTGGAGTATTCTGAAGTGGCCTTCTATGAGCCCTGACCTAAATCCTATTGAGCATCTTTGGAAGGAGCTGAAACATGCCGTCTGGAAAAGGCACCCTTCACACCCGAGACAACTGGAGCAGTTTGCTCATGAGGAGCGACCAAAATACCTGCTGAGAGGTGCAGAAGTCTCATTGACAGTTACAGGAATCGTCTGATTGCAGGGATTGCCTCAAAAGGTTGTGCAACTAAATATTAAGTTAAGGGAACCCTCATTTCTGTCCAGGCCTGTTTCATGAGTTTTCTTTTTTGAAAAATTCTGTTGAAGCCTGGTTGGAAAGCAATGTCTGACTTTCATTTGTTCATTTTCATAGAATTTTTATATATTATTACTTTTGTCAGATTCAAGTTATTTCTGTGACCATTGTGGGTTTTTCTTTCATTAAACGAGGGAGGGGACCAACAATTTTGTCCACCTTGTGTATCTGCTTAGAAAACCTCCAGGAAAGACCCACTTTGAGGCATACACCTTTAGGCTAAGGCCCCATGTGGCGTCCCGCAGCAAATAAGCACTGCGGGAAAAACCATGGCGGCAATACATCGCGGTTCTTCCCACAGTGGTTTGGACAGGAAGTTCACAGAGGTATAACTGACATGCTGTGATTTCCAAAATCACGACGGTTTTGAAAATCGCCGCGTGTCCGCAGCACGTATTTTACCGCAAAGTGATGGAGATGGAATACACAAAGTTTTTACTTTGTGTTTCAATATCTTGGAATGGGGAATATTATAGAAATAAAAAAAAAAAAGTAAAAATATAATAATACAAAAATAACAGAAAATAAAATATTTGTCACTAAAGAAAAGGGGACTTGCTGCATTTTAAAGGGGTTATCTACTTTTTCAAAACTGATGTTCTATCCATAAGATCGGACATCAGTTTTAGATCATTGGGTGTCTGATTGTTAATCAGCTTTTTCCCTGTTACTGTTACTCACTCGATATAAACTTAATGGGATTGTCCCATTATGGACATTTATCCCTTATCCACAGAACAGGAGATAAGTGTCCAATGGCCGGGTTCCCCAGTGATCAGGATGACAGGGGACCAAAAATCCCCTTAAGGCCTCCTTGTAAACCTGCTCTCCATTCACTTCAATTGGGGTGCCGGGACTGTAATCTCCATGAGTGCCTGCAGCGCCGTAGAAGTGAAGACAATTTATATTGAGAGACTATATTAAAAGGTGCAAAAATATGTTATTTTGGAGGACTCTATCCAGGAATGGCGGGGATACTTGGGTTGGCCATACACATTACATTCTGATTTGGACTGGTTGACCACCTAAGGTGTATGGGGCTTCTCAATTCTACCCCCATGGCAGATGTAGGAGGAAAAAAAAGTGTTAGACATGTTCCATCTTTATAGGCCTAATGCTTTTACTTTTGGACAGATAAGCTGAGCAGAGCATGCATGTCTAGAGGGAATCAGGAGAGAGAAATATTGGAGGAACAGACATTTAGCTGAAAGGTATCTCATGTATGGCCAGTCACAGTATCTAAGAATATGAATTATGTGCCATAAATGACTTTACTACTAGTAGTCATGCTACCAATAAGAACAAGATGGAGAAGTGTCACTCTCCATACAATACAAGAGATGGTGGTGCATAGTCATGGTGGCACACTTCCAGGGACTGTATAGTAAGATGGCAGACTGGAGACCAAAATAGATCTGGGAATTTTCAGAACGTTTTAGAATAGGCCAAATTTTATCTTTAATTTGGTTGATCTTTTTTTCTAGGATAGATTAAACTTGCATGATTTAGCGTGTACCTGGGAAGTGCATGAACCGGCCTCAAGTTCCCCACTTTATACCATCAACCCCTTCAATATATCATTGATAAGTGACATAGTACATAGGAATATGACTGCAGTCGCTCATCTACTTAGTTCCCGACCCAGTAGAACTTATCAACACATTGGTTTTGGACAAAAGGTAGAAAATTTTTGGTCATAGCACAAGTACATATCACTCTCATTTCTGGGGATACCTTATGTTTGCCCCTACGTTTTGCCAAAGCATCAAATTCATTCTGAGATCTAAATTTTACTCTGAGCTTCACGGTAACTTTTTGAATCCCTTGACCTTTCATGGGTTGGTGGGTTTGCACTGACCCTTGGTAACACAAGAGATGGATTTACTAAAATCACTGATGAAATGTCACACGATGACCTCATCATTACAGTAAGGTCCGCACATCCGCATCCGGGCCCACACTGTCCATAGATAAAAAGTCTGACTTATATGAAAGAGGGCGAGGGAGGTTATTCCGATTCCATATAAAAAGCATATTAAATTTGTTAATTTCTGTTGTCTCAGACAATCAAAATTCCAGTTGTCTGGAACACTGAATCTAAGAAAGCAGGAAAATTAATCTTCAAACATGAAGGTCTAGGAGGCATTGCCTCATTATTTTGGTTGGACACTTTTCTGATTATAATGCAGATAAATCCCAAATGTAATAAACCTAAAATAACACACGCTAAGTATGAAACATAACAGGATATTGCAGGGAGATTAGACGGTTTCCTCTTACTACTGCATGGCCCGAGTGAATGGGCCGTAGAGAAGAAGACTTATGAAGAAGACGAAGTTGGGGGTGACTGTAGGCTCTGGCAGTGATGGACAAGCCGGGGAATCCTTGAGCGTACAGATGAGAAGGAGGAAGACAGTAATTGAGATCAGATGGAAGGATGAGCTTCTTACTACTAGGATTTACCTTCTGATCACTTTTTCTGGAACGATCAGAAAAGGATTAAGTGGCATTCTAAAGGACCACTTACTTACAATAAAGACGTCTCATTTATTTCCTGTTTTCAAGGAGCCCAAATTCCTTTGTCTAAACATCTCGGTCGGGCGTATTGGGTACGTTTTGTCTTGTTTTTTCCAACATGATGACAAGTACTGACTTCTGCTTACATTTCTCAACAAGCTACCAGTCTACACATTAGATGAATATCGTCAAACTAGCCAATATTGGCAAGGCCAGACAGCCATCTAATGTGTAGGATGCTCTCCCGACTCTGCTGTTATGGTGGAGAAGGATCGGGCAGTGGAATTTCAACATGTCTGCTACTTTGCTGCTAGGTAGGTGTCTGGCAGTGCATTTCTCCCATCCACTTACACTTGGCTGAGTTTTTCCCCCATATGTATGGGGGAGTTGGAGGAATGACTATTGGTTGAACAAGCAATCAGATATGTATGACCAACCTATTCATCTGTTCACATATGCTTCATGGCTTCCATTCTTAAAGGAGTTCTCCAGAACTATGATACTGAGCTTAGAAAGCTGAGAAATTAGTGGCATCAAATACGTTGGTAACATGGTCATGCTACATCTCAGCCCCATTCAAATAAATGGGACAGAGGTGCAATACCAACCACAGCCACTATACAATGTACGGCACTGTGCTTGATAAATAGTGCAGAGGTCACAGCAATCAATATCATAGTTCTGGACAACCCCTTTAAGGGAGCCATGACAGCTACTGTATGACGGATCCTTTTTCAAACAGATCCCAACAAATCTTGACAGATTCTGTTGGGCTATAAAAGCATCTATCAGGCTTCTGGCTTCCTTATGAGTAACTCCACAGACTAGGCTACTTTAGACATACAAGATGGAATGCTAATATAAAATTGATAATGTGAGGTCCTGGTTTCGACATGACATACACTAGAGGTTGTCCCCACCTCTGACACCCATACATACATATCAACTTTACACAAACAAGCCATTCAAGAGGTTGTCCAGGATTTAGGGACTTGGGGGCAGCTCAACAAACAAACAAACCACAATCACCTTACCTCACCTATGGTCTCAGCAGTCATGTCACACTCTCCGCTTGGTATGGCAAGTTCTAGCATGGAAGGGAAAGGGGACTGGGATAACAGATAGGCTGGTGTTCCTTGAGTGTCAATGGGTGCCAACAAGCCCTCTGCCTTAGCCATTGTATTTGGATAGAGAGCTAGGGCAGCCAAATACTAGGATAGCCTAGTTACAACTTTTTGCAGCCTTTCATGGTCGGTGATGAACGTGACTTCATGTAGTTTAGGGAATGCAGCAGATACGAGAGCACAAGCTGCTCCTCATTACAGGCCACATTGCGAGCAGCCGCAGCCTGAGATCTCCTAATATCTGTCCAAAGTGATTCAATAAATTTTAGCTCTGTATAGGCAATAGAGAAAACAGTCCGTGTATGTGTCCTAGGGTCAACGGCAAAATTGCTAGAATCGTTTGAACATCATTTACCTCTTTTATCAAGTCTTTTCTTTCTGGAGCTATCAGAATTTGTAACGTCTATATGTGAAGTTTAGACAGCAGCTCTGAGCATAGCCATATAGCTCTGCAAGGAAGGGGAGGAGGAGCGTCCTCACATGGATTGGTTGTAAGGCATGGGCGTCACTTACATAGTAGCTGGCACAACAGATGCTAAGGGGCCCAAGCTAAGAGGGTGAGATGTAGTTAGTGATGACTATGGTTGATGGAAGGGTTAAGTCAAAAATTACAAGCGGCCGTATTTCATGTGTTACTTTGGAGCCTCGTTGTTGCTTTTAGTGCTTTTGAGTTTTCATTATCTCTCTTCTATGACATCACTATATACAAAATACTCTATTATTTTCTGTGTGTTTATAGTGAGATTTGATTGGTTAATACCAGTGCTAGGACATCACTGTGTGCAGTATACTTGCATCATGACATCACTGTATATTTAATACTTGCACTATGACATCATCATTTTTTCTTGTGCTGTGAAATGACATTATTTCTTTGCTGTGGTATTGCTGAATACATAATCCCAGTATTGTATAAGCACATTTTGCACATTTGATGTGTTACAACTTCACCAAGTAGAATTTCATTGTAATGTGGTATCACTGTGTATAGTATCCCTGTACTGTGACATCACTGACTGTGTATAGTATCCCTGTACTGTGACATCACTGACTGTGTATTGTATCCCTGTACTGTGACATCACTGACTGTGTATAGTATCCCTGTACTGTGACATCACTGACTGTGTATTGTATCCCTGTACTGTGACATCACTGACTGTGTATTGTATCCCTGTACTGTGACATCACTGACTGTGTATTGTATCCCTGTACTGTGACATCACTGACTGTGTATTGTATCCCTGTACTGTGACATCACTGACTGTGTATAGTATCCCTGTACTGTGACATCACTGACTGTATAGTATCCCTGTACTGTGACATCACTGTGTATATTATCCCTGTACTGTGACATCACTGTGTATATTATCCCTGTACTGTGACATCACTGTGTGTATTATCCCTGTACTGTGACATCACTGTGTATATTATCCCTGTACTGTGGAAGAGTTGTACTGTGACATCACTGTGTGTATTATCTCTGGACTGTGACATCACTGTGTGTATTATCCCTGTACTGTGACATCACTGTGTGTATTATCTCTGGACTGTGACATCACTGTGTGTATTATCCCTATACTGTGACATCACTGTGTGTATTATCCCTGTACTGTGACATCACTGTTTGTATTATCTCTGGACTGTGACATCACTGTGTGTATTATCTCTGTACTGTGACATCACTGTGTATATTATCTCTGTACTGTGACATCACTGTGTATATTATCCCTGTACTGTGACATCACTGTGTATATTATCCCTGTACTGTGACATCACTGTGTGTATTATCTCTGTACTGTGACATCACTGTGTACATTTTCCCACTATTGTTAATCGATATATGTACAATTCCTGTGATGTACTGTAAGGGTCTGTAGAATTTGCAGTGGATTTGGCGTCAGATTTCGCCCCTGAAATGTGACATCCTGCTCGATCTTTCCATGGTTTCCTCAGCTGATTCAGCTATGGAGTCCACGGCTCAAGACTCCCTGCTGATAAGGGCCATTCATCTGGGCCTAATCAGCAGCGGACAGACGCAACGGAATGCCGATGCCCTGCATCAGCATCTGGTCGCGGCCGACCGCAGGCGAAAATGCCAGCAGCGGAAAATGACGAGGAATTCCTTTGTTGTCACCACCTCCCACCACCATGTTACAGAACGCATTACAGGGAAAAATTTTCACCAATTGTTGGTGGACTCTGCAATGAAGTCTCCAATTCCAACATAGATGTGAACCTAGCCTTATGCAAATGAGGCAGATGGTGCAGTGGGGGCGGGACTTCAGCCCTGGGAGCACTGCTCTGGGGGCTCAAGTAGGATGGATAATGCAATAACAGTGGGAGGATCTACCGTCACTGCACAGGGTGGCACAGGCAGGACATAGGAGTCGAGTCGTCTCTGTAACTGTGATCCAAGAAGCTGAAGGACCGCCCCCAGTGCACCAACTGCCTAATTTGCCTAAGACTTCAAAGTTGTTTTTCTCCAAATCTATAAAATGGACATACATGATAGAGGTGTGATGTATATCACTGTAATGTGCTCTGTAACATGATGGTGGTGGTAGCTGAATATGCTGGGGGAGGCCGTTAAGTTAATATTCCCGTTACTGTGCCATGGCTATGCTTTATTACTGTATCTCTGAGTTATGACGTTGTACATTATCTACGTGCGTTAGGATAAGACCAAAGAGACCAAGATAGTCACCAGCTTTCATATTCTGGACTATCCATAGTGGAGTGGGGCCACACTCCATGGAAGTGGGTTTCTATAGGGCGCCATGGTTATATGTTATGCCAATGCTGGAGACATCATCATAGTCTATATATCATAAACGGATGAGCTTGAAAGATAAGACTAACACTCATAGTACATAAGAAATCTGCACTCACCATGCACTTATTTGGCTTCTCCCCAGAGTGCACCCTCATGTGAATGAGCAGTTTATACCGGGCATTGAAAGGTTTGAAGCGTCTCGTACAACCAGCCCAAAAACATGTGAAATCCTCTCCTGTGCGCTGGTCAATATGGGTCTTCTCAATGTGCCTCACTAGCTCCTCCTGCTGATCATACAAGGCACTACAATCTATCCAGCGGCATAGCTGTCTCCTCTCAGTGCCAAGGTCATCGTGGTCTTCAGGTGTCATGGTCTTTGGAGACATAGTGAGCGTAAGATGAAGGGGAGAATGAAGTCCTTGGGGGTAGTTGTCTTCTGGTTCTTGCTTCAAAAAGTTGAGCTTACTGCAGTCATTGGGAATTGTGTTAAGGAAGAGGTTGGCACTGCCCTCCGAACACGGCACATTCACCTGCTCGGGAGATTTCAGTTCATACCCTCCAGCACTGGGAAGTAGGCACTGAGCAGAGGAGGGCAATCCACAAAGACCCTCGGGTTGGGATGCCTTTGGCGGGCTGCAGTTAGGAACACCCCCGGAATTAAACTGTGTCCTTGGAGGCGAAACGCAAAGTTCGTTCATGCAAGGTGGCAATGACGTGTGAGCGGAGTGAATAATTCCCACAATTTCAACACTGTCGGCAGAACATCCCCGTCTTCCACCGGACTGGAGCTGGGCAGAGGTAGAATTGCTGCTGGCTGTCAGCGAGCCTGGGAAAGTGCTGTGTGTGGCGTCTAAAAAGTATGATGACAGACACTGCTTCAGTCCATTGTGTGTCGCCGCCGTGTCAGGAAGCAGAGATGCTCTTAACTCTGAGATGCCCGAGTGCCGTGATACCGCAGATAGATGAGAGAAGTCGCAGGGACCCTCCTGCTTGATTCGACTGGCCGAGCGAGACCCATTCAGGCAAAAAGATATGGAGGTGCAATAGCGGGCGGACCTGCGGGAAAAGGAGGCAAAAAGACACTAAATACGACTAAACTGCTCTCAGGTGTCCTTCATCTTCTCATCACATCTAAAGAACGGAGGGCAGGACTATAGGGCAAAATCTAGTGAAGGATTTCAGGTTTATTTTTCAGAGAATGTACATGTATATAGAATACAACAAAAGTTTTAGGCAGGAGTGGAAAAATACTACACAGTAAGAATGTTTTCAGAAATAGAAGGGTTAATAGTGAACAAAATGAAGTGAATGAAGAAAAGAGAAATGTAAATTGCATCAATATTTGGTGTGACCTTTGCCCTTTGCCTTCCATCAGTTCTTCTCGGTACTTGCAGACAGTTTTTGGCAGAACTCGGTATGGAGGTTGTTACCGCCACCATCTTGGAGAACTAAGCACAGATCTTCTGTGGATGTTGCTTGCTCCAATCCGTCTGTCTCTTCATGTCATCCCAGACAGACTGGATGATGCTGAGATCAGGGCTATATCTGTGGGGGCCGGATCATCACTTCCAGGACTCCTCCTCCAAAGGGCAAAGGTCACACCAAATATTGATGGGATTTACACTTCTCTTTTCTTCATTCACTTCATTTTGTTCATTATTAACCCTTCTTTGCTGCCTCCACTCTTTATTTGTGTATGGGCTTTATATATGGGTAAGATGGAGACATGCACCAACACAGCCATACACACTGGAGCGCTCTACACTACGAGTCTTGTACAAATCTTACACAACTGGTATTATCTTACTTTCAACCACGCAGAGGTTTTGTATCTAGGGCGGTAGGTATAATATTATAATAATTTTTAGATCCTTGCTACAATTTACCACCCAGTGTTCACTGCAGCTATGGACAGATTTCAAGATTTACAAGTATAAAATTGTGCAAAAATTTCTAGACAAATGGGCTGATTTTTATAGATTCCTCTACAGCTAAGCTTAGTGATGGTGTTCTGCATAAAACCAGGGAACCTTACAGATGTGCCCTTCCATACCTTCCTGTTGACGCAAGACCTCCTGAGACCAGAGCCGCAACGTAACTAGCTTTAATGGGAAAAAAAAACTTTTGCGTTGCTCTGTCCGGGGTTGTGAGTAATATTAAAGTTATCTTCTTCCAAACTGCTCGTCTTGGAAGTTGTCAAGGTAAGAGATACAGTAAGTAAGGACATGTCTGGATTCTTGTGCAAAAATGGAGATTTGTAATGCAAATTTAGTTCATTTGGCTTTAAGGGTATGTTCACATGGTGGAATTTGGAGCTGATTTAGAGACGGTTTTCCCCTCATAATCTACTTACAAAATCTGCTTCAAATTCCTCATTCCTTCAGCTCTGTCCAGTTCATAGCGATATTTCCGGTGCTCCTATTACTTATATAGGAGCGCCGCTGCACATGCAGCCTGACCACTAGCAGCTTCCAGCACCAGCTGATCTGTGCAGGGTCCGGGTGTCAGACCCCGACAGATCACATCATGACCTATTAGTAGGAAAACTCCTTTTGGGTCTGGAAAACCCCTTTAACTATAACTTATCTATGTTACCTGAAAACACAGCAGCAGACGCCACATTACCTCTAGCACATGACATGGAGTATCACCGTGGTACGCCGCTCTCTTCTATGTCACGTACTACGACTCCCCTCGATATGACACCATTCAATACTAGACTAGATGGATCCATAGAGAACTACATTGTGTTTTAGCCTTTGATGTACGACCTGATCGGGGAGATTACGAGGCTACCATGTGACAAGGACAATGAACTTGCTCCTGTGTAATGTGGCTCCTCGTCCTGGGAAAAACATTAGGGATGAGATGGAGAGAGGGGTCGGGTTTCTGATGTATGAGCATCTCTCATCCCTCCATTATGGGAAGTACAATATGGTAACAAGTATCCGGCCTGACCCTTAACCTGTGCTTTATCCTCTCCCTCCTAATTCCTATTGTCTTCTAATTGCCCTCACTGACAAGATGAGACGACATAATTGCCCTACTTATTCTTAGGTAAGAGGTATGACATCTAACCTCGATGATACCTCAACCCCAAGAGCACATATAGTGTATCCGGCTCCATCCGCGTATGTTTTACAGTATCCTATTATTCCATTCCAGTGTATACAGTACATACAGTACATTACCTGTTATTTGTGTACTCAGCCGCGTCCTCGCTGTCGTAAGAACCCATATGCTCCTCAGAAGTTGCCGGATTCCTCAGAGGGCCAAGGAAATTGTCCTCTAGGACTGCGCTGGCCATCCCATCAATGCCCAGCAAGCTCTTCTTGAGATTATACTGAGCATATCCCCCATTCACTAAAAAAAAAAAAAGGTAAAAAGAGCAAAAATCATCACTTTATGGCCTAAAAAGTCAAGATTGTAATCATAAAAACAGATAAAATCATCCTAAAACAGCAGAATACACTCAATAGTATACTACATCATACAATATAGAAGTAGGGACTGTAAAGAAAACTGCTGTATGATATATGTGGAAGCTCCTGCGCCCCCTGCAAAATCTGTAATGGGGCCTGTACTGAATACCTTGTGATATTTAGAATAGGGCCACATTTTATGTGGAAGAGGGGCCTTTAATGCGCCCCCAGGGTCTGGGGTCCGGTAGTAACTGTGACTGCTGCACCACCTACTGTACGTCCCTGTTGTCTCCGATTGTTTTACAGATTGTTGGACCTTAACCCATGAAGGACCCAGCTGACGCAATGATTTTTTTTATTTTTTTTTTCATCACTGAGTCCCCAAACAGAGAACTTTTTGATTGAATCAATTCGGGCGGAATAAATTTCATTCCAAATTTCCTAAAAGTTTTGGATTTCAGGAATCATTATGGGAATCGCTCAAAACGGTGGTCATCATTTTACAGATCATAAGGAGGCTAAAAGTAAATCTGATTCCAATAAAGGGATCGTTTTATTGATGGGGTTTGCCTACAGTCCTAGGAGACCTCAGAACATCATACACAATTTTTCGGGGCAATTGTAACACTTTTAGTGCAGACTAAATGGATCCAAAACAAATTTACTCATCTCTATTTTTAATTCCTCCATCAACCTAGCCTTAGGAGGACTTTTTTGCAAGATGACTTGTATTTTTAATGGAACTATTTTATGGGACGTATAATGTATTTAAAAATTTTGTAAGGTGGAAAAAAAACAATTCTGCCATAAATAACACATTCATTTTATAGTGTGGGTGGTTACAGTTGCAACAATACCAGTTATTTGCAACGTATCGCATGTTATTGGCTGACAGGCCGTCTAATAGGCTGGACAAATGGCAGGCCTAAGGGCAACTGGCTGCAACCTAGACATCCTGCAGTCATGTTGCCAGGGCTTTGATGGGGTGACAATCTGAGGTCACAGTTCTTGAAGGGGGGGGGTAAATGGACGGGATCAGATCTCTGATACAGCTGACACCTGCTGAGGGTACATTTGCAGTGGCGATCGATATTGGGATCTCTCTCCTTGTTGGATATGTTATCATCCAGGTATTTACCCAGGAGCCGCCGACATACTGCCCTCCAGCCATACCTCCAATAATATACTGTTGTAATAGGAGGCAGAAGGGATAGTTATGCAGATTTTGCATTATATTCTCATTGCCATAAATACGGCCGATAGTGTGTATGTCCAGTGACATTTCCACACTATACTGTTGTATAGGTACCAGGTTGACATCCATGCTCCATGGCGGTAAAGTAATTCCTCTGCTCTTTGATCTTGCAGAAATAGTTTGAGGATGAGATGAGCGGAGCGTCAAGTGATTTCAGTAATATGTTCGATATGACATATTATAGTGGTGGACTCCAGGCGACAGCTGCGTTATAGTGTCAGATTATCCAACTCAATATCACAGGGGGCATTCACTAAATGTATAACCAAAACCATCAAAAA
The DNA here is from genome assembly GCA_947044405.1 of Leptodactylus fallax. Taxonomy (NCBI): domain Eukaryota; kingdom Metazoa; phylum Chordata; class Amphibia; order Anura; family Leptodactylidae; genus Leptodactylus; species Leptodactylus fallax. Next base: position 1,146,964 of record CAMRHE010000471.1, on the reverse strand, counting down.
GGCTTGAAATGAAGCTAAATCGAGAAAAAAAGATATTGGAAATAAGCAATAAAATATATATCTCTACGCATTATATTATATAGGTGCAATACACAGAACATACAGATTCTATATAATTATTAGGGTGTAATGAATGGGCAACGGATATAAAAAGGTGCAGGTGAAACTACCAAATACCATTGCCCAATATCCACTGGCTTCAATGTTGACGCCGACGGTTGAAACTAGATTCATATGGCATCCCATAGACAGCACATGGAGGAAAGCAGAGACTCTGTTCTCTAACTCTTTCACTCACTCAGAAGCAGCAGCACAATATAGGACATTATAGAACAGTACTGAGCGGTACTGATGTGAATAAAGCACGTGAGAAAACTTACTATTAGCTGCAGCAGCCTGTATCTGCCTATGAGTCTGTTCCTCTCTCACTTGTCCCTGTCCCCTTTCCTCTCCATAGATTTTTATGGACAAATATAATTTGATACTTCAGTGAGGTGGCAGTTCTTCTCGGAAGACCAAGGCGGACTTGGCAGAAATTTCAGTTTAAGTGGGGGGAAAAGGGCCTGATCAATGGAGAAAGTAGCATTTTTCTGTGATCCAATATATACCTGTATATCCAATATACCAGGTTTCTTATATTTTCTTGCACTATTGATCTCATGCAGTTTGTTAATATGTTAGTGACCATTGAAGAACAGAGTCACCATACCTAGTAACTTTATAGACAGTATATAGACCCCCCACTTGCCAAGAAATAATAGTATGCAGTCCCAAGGTTAGGTCTGTATCTGCAGCCTGTAGATCACATATATGTTTTTCCGGTAGCCCAATATTGGAATCTCTCTATATTATACATATATATCCAGATTTAGACCAAATATAACAAAATGGATGATTTCCGCTGCAATGTTTTTGTACAGTTTCATGCTCAATGGGACAAAACTAGGATTTCCTCATAAGATATCCTCACTGAGATAGTAAACATGTTGAGCATATGGTCCATCGTATGTAGCATTACATTTGTATCTGGCCCCATAAGTAAGAAGAAAGCTCCACAGACTCATATGAATGTCATCAGTTTTGTAGTTGGATCTGGCAGTGGATACGCAGAACTGAGTCTTCCTCGGAAATCTCTGCTGGGGAGGATTATCCATCTTACTGATATGATGACAGGGCACAGAGCAAATGATCATACAGTGGTAAATGGCAATGGACGCCTCCGAACAAAGAAGTGACTTTTGGCGCAATCTGCTATGAGAAGTTCTGCCATGACAGCTGCTATAGGTTTATACAGTCTATAATAATATAGACGTCACCGACATAAACCTAATGATAGGAATCTTACTAACACTATCTTTCCTCTCATGCCATGCATCCATCTTTAACCACATTGTACTTTAAAGAATGTTGCACGCGAGTTCCAATGCAATATCCATTAAAATTAATGGTGAAAAAGTGACCGAAATGTTGGATTTTTGCAACTGTTGTGTCGTAGTCACATGGGGACGCCATAGATAATCCTTGGATATGACTTGTGTGTTCTTTTGAGAACAGAGTCATATACTCACCATACACAATGGGGGGATTTATTAAACAGTCCAGGGATCTGTGAACTTGCTGTCGCTCAGGATGCCTTTTCCTGTTATTGCTGAAGGGGGCAGTGCTGGGCACCTGGAGCTCGCAACCCCTAATCCCACCTATGGTACATATGGAAAGGCAGCTGCAAAGAATGGACCTCCACTATGATATTAAGCAACCATATGGCGGTATTATTAGGACACTTTAGGACAATGGTATTTGGTCATGTGACGAGTCCAAATCTCCCCTATTTTTGCATTTCTACTCCTACAATGGAGCAGAAAATGCACAGATGTAAACAGAGTCTATATGGTTTGTGTATACTGTAACCACAGCATAGACTATACCCAAATAGTGCACTGTTGTCTGAAGACCATGGTTTGGGGTTAATGTACCTCACTTTATACAACTATTGCTATGTGAGAAGATGAAGTCATAAGACAAAGGATAAACCATTTGGAGAATGTCTGCAGAGTAAATGGATCAGTTCTGGATGCCATCTAATGTTCTCTAGATCATTGTATGAATCCTCTATTTCTGCCAGGAAGACTGTCCAGGATCACAATGTAGCTTTTGGCACCTTCAACAAAGTGAGAGGCTAGTATCATCCAATTATTAATTTATTTTTATTAATTTGGCCTAAAATTTCATGTGCTTGTAAAGCTGGAAGTCATCCGTAGTATTGGGTGGGGAGAGGGGAATGATGAATCCTAGAGGCCTAACCCTTAAGGAAAATCTTACATGTATCACTACTATTACCATGTATACTCCGGCTGAGGCACGCTCCATTCTTAAAGGGGTTGTAAATCATTTATTCTGCTAGATCACACAAAATGGAACTCATTTTTTATTGCATTTATTTTTAAAAAATTCTATGCCTAGATACTGCTGTTACATATTTGTTATGGCGCCCCCTGGTTTCTTTTCATTCTCTATTAGAATAGCCACCTAATATGTGTAGTGCTGGTGAGAAGACGCCACTTCTAGTGCACTTCGAGTCTTATTGGCTGGCCTGCCTAATAGCAGAGAGAATCCTGGATGAAGCTAGTGAGCATGTGCGACCACTATATTAGTTGGACATTCTGAGAAAGAATCAGGTGGACAGCAGATGGTGCCGTAACACGTATCTAGCAGCAATACTTAGCTATAGGAATTTTTTTTTATTATTATTTCAATTAAAAAACTGACAGTGTAAATACATTTTTATTTGTGGATCAATTGCTTCAATGTACCCTAAAGATAGAATGTTCTCATATCAGCACATGTAAATAAAAGTGAACCCCCTGCCACCACCGCTGCAGATTTAGGCCCCAGGCACGCAACGATGTGTAGTATATGGGTCATTTGTGTGCTGTCCATTTCACTGACCCATACACTTGAATGGATGACAGGTATTATAGGACCTGCTCCATGTTTTGCTGCTCTGTTCTACAGCTCGGACACACACCTGCAAAAACTATGGCTGAATATATGGGTCCATAGAAAATGATGAAATTTTGTCCTTTTTATAAAAAATAAAAAGCATTCTGTCCTTATATTTGTACAAATGTTTTTGGCTACATGTGGATAGGGTTTTAAAATACGTATTTACTGTACTATTTTAGGAATTTTTGGTGCAGAATCAAAGCAAATCAGCCATGTCTGAACACAGCCTTACACACAGTTAAAAATCCCTCCTACACCAAGCCAACCCAAGTACAAAAAGATGCAAAAATGCAAAGACACCTCCACTGTGCACGAGAATGAAGGGGTGCGCTATATACTGGCCTGTTTGGCTCCCGTGTTCACTTAGGTGTTGCATTGGGCCATAGACTATAATGGCCCATCCATTACTCAGAGGGAAGACCAGGTAATGACCCCATTACTTGCACATCCTTCGGTATCGGCAGGAAACGGGCCAGATAATATAGTGGGGATAAGACATGAAGCCTGAATTTTCAGTTTCTGCCTGAAGTTACATCTGACTTACAAAGTAATATAACCTATATTTATTGATTCGGCTTTATGGCCTCCATTTATTACATTTTAATTAAAATATGAGGCTTCAGACCAGGGGTTCTGAACTATTACTCTGCCAAATTCTTTATTACAAAAACACTGTACCATGTGCTACTGAATAAAAAGAAGGGCTCTGTCCGATCTTGCTGCTGTTGTCCAAAACTGCCATGTTAACATACCCAAAGGGATAGATGCCTAATCGGTGCATGCATGTACAAGCTGCCCCTCCATTCCTATAGGGCACACAAGTCTCCTGTTCTTGTCATCATTGTGGTCTTAGCTGTCAGGCCTTCACCGATCCTATCCTGTTGGTAGGGGATAACTTGTAGTTAAGTGAACAGAGTTCTACCAGATCGCAGCTTGACTTTCTTTCAATGTGGTAAGCATTCAGATTGCTGAATGGCGATTTCCATTACAACTCACACCAGAATGTGGCGAGTGAGGGGCACATTTGTGGCAAGAAAGACTCATTTGCCAAATGTGCACCACAATATTTTAATGCTAGACTTCATATCCCCTGCCCCTGCGAAGGGTGCGCCTGCACCAAAATGTACGCCAGCTTGTAGGGATCAAAAATTTGGCAGGTTGGTTACCACACCACACCACACCCTTCATCATGTTCCCTTCCAGTAAAGTGGCAAGGGCAGAGTAAAAGGGAAAAAGTCACACATTTTTGCACAAAAATTTGAGACTTTTTCCATGTTTTGTATGTCTGAAAACTGACAGATAGATAGACAGATGACACTAACCTATCTATCTGCAGGGCTGGAGTGATATGCTGGTTCTGGTGACACTAACCTATCTATCTGCAGGGCTGAGGTGATATGCTGGTTCTGGTGACACTAACCTATCTGTCTGCAGGGCTGAGGTGATATCCTGTGGTCTGGTGATACTAACCTATCTATCTGCAGAGCTGGAGTGATATGCTGGGTCTGGTGACACTAACCTATCTATCTGCAGAGCTGGAGTGATATGCTGGGTCTGGTGACACTAACCTATCTATCTGCAGGGCTGGAGTGATATCCTGGGGTCTGGTGACACTAACCTATCTATCTGCAGGGCTGCGGTGATATGCTGGGTCTGGTGACACTAACCTATCTATCTGCAGGGCTGGGGTGATATGCTGGGTCTGGTGACACTAACCTATCTATCTGCAGGGCTGAGGTGATATCCTGGGGTCTGGTGACACTAATCTATCTATCTGCAGGGCTGGAGTGATATGCTGGGGTCTGGTGATACTAACCTATCTATCTGCAGGGCTGGGGTGATATGGTGGGTCTGGTGACACTAACCTATCTATCTGCAGAGCTGGGGTGATATGCTGGTTCTGGTGACAGTAACCTATCTATCTGCAGGGCTGGGGTGATATGCTGGGTCTGGTGACAGTAACCTATCTATCTGCAGGGCTGGGGTGATATGCTGGGGTCAGGTGACACTAACCTATCTATCTGCAGGGCTGGGGTGATATGCTGGGTCTGGTGACACTAACCTATCTATCTGCAGGCCTGGGGTGATATGCTGGGTCTGGTGACACTAACCTATCTATCTGCAGGGCTGAGGTGATATCCTGGGGTCTGGTGATAGACTTCCCTTAAGACCAGTAGCAGAATGCTGAGCAGAGAAAATAAGTTCAGAAGGTGAATCCCAAAGACTTTTTCTTCTTATAAGTAAATTATATACCCTTATATGCTTTACTAAGAGCACCCCATAATCCAGAATAATTACATTATATAAATATATATATATATATATATATATATATATATATATAATATAACTATGACCATACCTTTATCCTCAGCCTCGTAGGACTACAGAAGGAATAACCCCTGGAGGAATAGCAGCTGATCTAACGCCAGTCATCATCTCAACAACATAAAGATGCAATATGCAAAAGTATCCGACCCTTCAGATTTCGTAATTTCACCGCACATCACTACCTGGAACTGGCGACAATCCTAGGTTTGTTTCTTTTCTCAATTCAGAGAAAAATCCGCACAAGTGCTCTACCTAGAGCACAGAGGCAGTGAGATTTTCACATCAGAAAGAGCATGAAATAGAAAGCAGATGTGCCGGGCCATCATTCCACAGCAAGGTTTGTAGAATGTAACATGGCTGCAAGACATGTCAGGCAGCTGAAAGCGACTGTGTACCAGCGCCAAACCACAGCGCCAACCAAAGCTGAAATCAGCTCTGACAATATCAGACACATAAGGGGAAAAAAAAAAATCACTTGCTTTTCCTTTGTGGTTGCTTTATGCCTCGGATAATCAAACACATCCAGATGGCGCACACCATGAGAATGGTGATCACAAATACCCTATAAAAGCCAAGAAAATCCTACCCTGATAACGCGACAAAAAAAGAACAGAAAAAAAAATGACCACATTGACTGAGACCATTTGTTAAGGTGAAATTTTTGAGATCTGTTCACATAGTGCATTTCTGCATGGCGGCCGCTGTTGTTGTGGTGATGTTAGTGTGCGGTGGTGCGGGCCAGAATCTGGGGACGTAGCTTGGCAGTTGGGGTGTTGTTGGGCTCCTGGGTGGCTCCCCCTGTGGGTGCTGAGCTGCGGTGGTGGTAGTCGCCATACAATAATACACCCAATAGAGTAGGGACACGCTATACAGAGGTTGCTGTGAAGTGGCTAGTGGGCTTATACTCCTTAAAGAGGACCTTTCACGTTCTCTGGCACCTACGGTATTATATACCGCTGGAAAGCTGAATTCATCTCCAACAAATGGATGATTTTTCATATGTGTATTCATGTCCTGAAGAGACTCCAGTGTATAATAGCAGTTCTGGTTCAGACGCGTTCTCGCGAGGATCGCCCAACACCTACTCACCTCCTGCAGACTCCCGGGCCCTACAACAGTAATCAACTGTATCAATGGACGCCAAAACAGTTGAATGCCAGGACAGAGTACAATGGGGAAAAATTGGCACTTACTTGCCGCTGGGCTACAACACTTTGTGCCCTTATTATAATCCTCCATTGTGGGTGTGGCTTCTAGAAAGGGATGTGGCTTAAATTAATCATCATTAATCGTAACTGAGGTAATATACCCAATTAATCACAATTTTGATTTAGGTCGTAATCACCCAGCCGTACATCTGAATGAGATCTGATGTAATGATATGTCACCTGGAGATCTGGAACTAGAAGATCCTGAACCCCAATGCACAACCTTTAACAGGACCTTCTCCTACCATACCCCATTTATAATACTGGCGTTTCCTATAAGAATGGACCTATCATTCTCTGGGGTCTGGATACAATTTCTACATCTGCACCCCTTTAGCTCATATTTGCAGACTCTCCCCGAAGCTCCGGACTCCCAGAAGATCTGGCATAACTCCGGTATATCGCACTGCAACAGTGTAACCAATTGCAGAAGTTCGGGTTAACTCTGCTACATCTGTAGATTACATGTAAGATACAGAAAGCCCATAAGGATTGATGAGAATGTACAAAAATCATACAAATATGGAGAAGAGAATATGATTCAGTATCAGTAGTGACATTCATCGTATAGTAAGAGACATATTGCTATATATTCAGCTCTGAGAAATACAAGCCGTACCGATTTATACCAATTGTCTTCGGACTCTCTACGTGATGGGAGTACCCTCTGGAGCGCAGCGTCTTCAGCACATAACGGGGCACATCTTGCCTCTTATTACCATCACTTCTTCCATTAGTCTGACTTCTTCCCTCTTAGATTTGGGTGTGTCAAGGTTTCACTGTCAAAACCAAATTTTCTTAATGTGTTTTCTTTCCAGTGGAAGAAATTAAAAAGTTCTGAGCGGAATGTCCCATTTTCCACTCACGTGTACAAGCGAGAGGTGAATGTATGGAAGGAGCTCTCATTGTCACTGGCTGCCATTCATACTGCAAAGCAAGTATATACTTCATGGACATGGCACCATAAGATATAGCACTATAGAGGGTGCACCACCCAGAAGAATGGGAAAGAAATTCATCTTTAGGTTTTACCTTCTTGATTCTAGATGGAAGGGAATGAACTTCTTAAAACTCCATTGTAGAGAGGATTTCCCCAGTGTAGAGATCTAATGGTGGCTCGAAAAACTTGCAATAAATAAGTGTCCGATTTACCCCAAATTCCTTTGTTCATCCAGAGAGTACACGAAGGCTTAAATGTTACTGCCCCTATTTACAGTTCTGCAGAGGAGGGTGACTTTCCCAAAAACCCTGTTTCCAATGCCTGGCCCTGGATCGCCTCAGCTCACCTTGGACCACTTATGTCATTTTTCCACTTGCTTTAGTATAGGTACTAAGTGAACCAAAGTGATACTATAAGCCCCCATGCACACGACCAAGTGTGCATCCGAGGTGGAGCCAATTTTGCAGCAGAATGTACTCGAATGAAAATCAATGTGACATCCGAGTGCCACCTGAGTCCATTCCATGATGGACTTACCTCTATGGGGGCTTACAGAACAGACCGTCAGACGAACCCTCGGATGGCACACTCGGACGTGTGCATGTAGCTTACAAGTGTCCAAACACCGCTCAGCTAAATGGTTGTCGCTTAGATGACAATCAGCTACACGAAAAGGCTATTTATGTACACCAAAATGTGCTGTGTACAATAATAGTGAAAGCTTTCATTCACCCCCTCCTGCTCCCTGTTTCTGCAGACCTTCTCTTCCTTGGTGCATCAAGTCTCTCCTGGACTGTATGACCAGTAGGTGCACTCGGTCCCTGAGCGGCAGGAAACCCATCCTTCTGTAGTGTCTAGGGGCTACTCCCCTTTATGATGACATGACACCGGACTGCTCATATAGACTTGCGTTTTTCTGCATTGCTCTCTTTGCCACACAGTTTTCCAGCAAAGATGGGTGTAAATATGGTGCATCTTCTGCCACATTTTTACGAAAGTGGGCAGGGCGGAGGCCGGCCAAGGCTGGGACATAGATAGATGCCTCAGCCCTACAAATTTGCTATAACTCACACTAGAAAACTGTCTTGAGTTATACCTGAAACCCTGACTAGCATAGATTCAGGCGCAGGAGTGTGCCTGAATTATCAAGAGGCGCCAGTCTTAATAAATTCCCCCCACTAAGTTTAAGCCTTGGAGCTAATTCACACAGACATGTGTGCTATTTGTGTGTACAACAGACTACACACCGACAACACATAGACCCACAGTAGTGAATGTGGCAAGTCACATCGGTCCTTGTGAAAAAATTGCAGCATGTACAATTTCAATCCGTCTTGCAGAGTACACGGACTTGGAGACCCCCCCCAATGGTTTTCAAGTCAATCTCCTCTGCAGACATACGGATTTCCTGATGTATGCTCTCAATGGAAGAGACACGTCACCCATAGGCTCCCATGTTAAATATACTGTATACTGCATAGTTTACTTTTTTAGGGGATGCCTCTATATAGAAAAAGACAGAAGACTATCCTTTCTATACCAGGATATAAGAAATCCCGGGGTGAACGGGCCCTATGGATATGTTCACTGTATGGTATCAGATTAGACCTGTGAGGTCTATGAAACCTACTCCGACTACTACTTCCATAGCCGAGACCACTAATCTCTCCCATGATGCCCGATTACCTGTTTGCCAGCTAAAGCTCAGTCACCAGCCTTGTATAGAAGAAGCCAAGGAGGGAAAATGACCTCAGTGCCTGAATATAAAACAGGAGCTCACTGACTTTTACTGTACAGAAACCTAACGTATGGCCTCATAAAGCCTCCGAATGTGGCGTTATATAGTGATTTACAAGCTCTATAGGTCCAGCACAGGGACTCATAAATTACACGCTGTTTCTTTAACATATATAGTGCTGCCAAAAGTGATCCCATGTTCTGAGTATGTTGCAGCTTATGAAGGGCGAGTTTTCTCCTTGTGGTAAGCCAGAGAACTTTGTACCATTGTATAAAGTGATGTTGGCAGCATGGTGCCTGTCAGTGCCACATTTCCACTGTAATATGGAAACATGATGGAGCACTTCAGGAACGTGAGGATCCAAACAAACCAGACTGTGTACGGCATCTTCACAGACGGGGCGGGCGAAAAGTGAATTGTATGGCAGTCATAGACAAATAAGATGACAACAACCCACCACAACTGAGGATAGGAGAGAATGTAGTATCATTAGGGTGGGCCGGCTGGCACCATTTATGTCATGGTCTGAAAAATGCAAAAAGGTATGATCTATAACACTTCTATACTGTATGCATGTCAGATCGGGCAAATGTGAAGTTGGCTTATAACATACCTAGTAAAATAGTAGATGAGGTTGGATGAAGACGGGTCCATCAAGTCCAACCTATAACAATACAGATCCAGAGGAAGGCAAGTGATGCAGATCACAAGTATCCCATATCAAGAGAAAAAAATTCCTTCCCGACTCCAAATCCAACAATCCGACCCCACAGTATAATAAGTGGAGACCCAGGGGAGGTGAGTAAAAGTAACAAACACTTATACTCACCTTGCCTCACCTCTCTGTGGCATCTGGAGTTCCACTGTGTCTTCTTCAGGTCTCTTCCACCCCCGGGGTGCGTGATGTCAGTCAGAGGATGTGAGGCCCCTCCAAGGACTGATGGGACTGCGGACTGTAATAGTAGTGCTCTGTGCTGAATGAGTACAGAACGAAATGAACCAGAGGGCCGAACCTCATGAATATTCGTGAAAACAAATCTCATGAGGGTCACCCATCTCTAGTAGTAACCCAGTTGTCGCCATTCTTGAGCCCAACCCTGCACACGTTACAGGACCATGAACTACATATCACAGACGGTGCATTCGGATGCTTCAGTATTGGGTATAAGTAGCAGAGTTCAGGCCGAGCTACAACAGACCAGACCACTTGTATTGTACACTGGGCCGGATGGTTTGACAAATGAAACCAGTGCAGAATTTTAGGAATCACAATGGACTAGGTAATAACGTATCGAAAACTGACCCAAGACAAAGACATTCTGGGAACTTTTAATGGTGTAGTTGTAGTTGGAGAACCCCAGGTTGCACATCTCAAACCACTCCCCCTTATTGGTAAGCCACACCTATTTCCCACTAAGACACGCCCTTGTCCAGAAAGGTGATAAAAGTGTCTAAACACTTAATAAATATGGAACACAACTTTTTGGCACACATTACACTTTTTGGTTAGTGACTCTGTATTTTTGTACTTTGTAAGGTTTATTGCCTATCTACGTGTAAGAATTCAGTAATGGGAATAGAGAGAATTGTCTATACACTCATGGAAAGTCACATTTCAGTCTAAGTCAGGAGTCCGGACAGGTCGCTCTCCGCACTTCTCTAATTAAGACGTTTTCTCACTTTCAAGGAGAATAAAACTTCTGCCAGATGAGCTCAGAATTTCCCTGCGGCTCTTCATACTTGGTAGCATTTTCTATGTGCCCTGAATGAATGACGTACCTTTAAGACCTCAGCCCTGGGCTTGATCTGTCAGCACCGCTCTAAAACCTGCTAAATAAAATTATCTATTACATGGACACACTTCACATATCGTAAGGTCCCTTGACCGTGGCGCATGGATGAACAGAGATTCGCAGATTACCTTGTAATAATGTCTTATAATGTGCACCTGATAGGGATTATTATAATGGGTGGGGGGATGTTTTTTAACCAAAAATAGATTAAAAAACTATCTAAAAAATAATTTAGTACAATAGGATATCATAGCCCATAAATTATCTACCAGTATATAATAGAGTTATACCCATAGCTTTCTAAGATTATACCAAGGCTGCACTTTTTAGAAATTTACATACAAGACAAAAGGGCTGCGTTCACACAGCGCAGTTCTAGTTTACTTATTTTTAACCATTGAAAAATCAAAGTTAGCAAAAATGTTTATTACAAACAAGTATTTTTCATTTCTGTTTTTTTGTTTTTACTTCCTTCCATCCCAAAGCTGGAATTGCGTTAATTTTATATTCACAGAGAATTATGGGGACTTATTTTTTGCAGGACAAGTTGTACTTCCCAATGGCACCATTTAATATTATGTGTAATGTACTGGGAAGCGATAAAAAAAATTCAGGACGGAGTGGGGAAAAATGCAATTTATTTTTACAGGTTTCGATTTTACAGCATTCAATGTTCGGATTAAATCACAGGTTACCTATATTCTGCAGGTCAGTATGATAGTAAAACCACATTTTTTTAATGTTATAATATATTTATAAAAATAAAAATTTTTTGAAAGGGACAAAAATTTGTTTGCACTACCATATTGTGATACCTGTAACTTTTTTAATATTTCAGTTTACAAATATTTAGAAAAATATTATTGGCTATTTTGGAGAGATAAAATGGCAAAAAAAAAAAGGTCAACATTGACCGTATAGGATAAATAATTTTATATTTTCACAGTATGGGCATTTTGTGACACGGGGATGCCTGAAGCAGTTATGTTTATTTTCTACATGTATTCTAGGGGTGGTTTGTATCAAATAATAATTTTAAAATATTTTTTTATAATATTTTTTTTTTTTTTTAGCCCCCCCCCCCATCCACTATGGTGGATGTCATGAAGGGGTTAAAAACTGCAACAACATTACATTGTATGATCAAGTCCTAAGGTATTTTGCATCAATTTTTCCAATTTGTTCATAAAGAAAGGAACTAAGCCATTCACGTGATTCACAGGGTCAACTATTTTATGTGCATGGAGGACTTGAGATCTTCCCTGCAAAAGACGGTCTCCAGTCTTGAAGAAGTTGTCTGGACTAGAAAATGCATTTTCAAGTACCTTGTGAGACCATAATTCATAACCTCTCTCAATTTGCCAAAGTGCAAAGCTACAAACAGAGTCTCTCTCTCTGGAGGACCGAACACGTCCATGCACTACATAGACAGCCTACTGATTTCAATAGAATCTGTGTAATGCACTACTTCACCTCTGGGGGTGCTGTCAGGGAACTGGATACATGCTGCAGGCTTCCCTATCAGATTGCAGCTGATTACTGGAGGTCTCTGTGATCAGCAGATTGTCTGAGGACCCTTCTAACAAGGAGGGGAAGTCGAGAAGTGGAGAATTCCATTAATTTTGTTTGTTTCCTCTAGTTCCAGATTATAGATAAATATGTGTTCCTCTAGACGGAACCAATGGACAACATTGCCTCTAGTAAACATGGGTTAAATCATGAAATAGAGGCTTCTTCTGTATACATTTCTAAGTGTAAGAATCATCCACATACCCCCAAAAATTATATATTTTAGGAGTTTACCAAATCCAGGATCCTGTTACGGATTAGGAAGAAAAGCAAAATTAGATTCAGCTGGATCCTTAGAATTTGACCAACTGAATCCTGATTTGCAAACAATTTTAGTGCACAAGACGTGGTATTATCTGTTCCAGATGGTAATATATTGCCCCTATAAAAAAAAAAACTAAAGTAGCCTTTGGGCTTCTGGCCTTTTCTACAACCCAAAAGTTTTTGCGTTGCAACATTTAAATACAATATTTAGTTATGTGTCCAAATCCTAAAAAGATCTGAGCACGTTTGCCTCGAAAGTTTTAGATTTTTTTTTTTAGATTTAGTCTGACAATAGCCAATAATATTTTTTTATAATTTTTTGTTAACTCTTTAGAGGCAGCTAGTAAAAGATGGATGTGGAAATACTTAAAGGGGATGACCAAAATTAGAAAAACATGGCTGCTTTTTTTTCAGAAACTGTGCCTTACCTGTCCGCATGTTGTATAGGTTATTGTGAGACAGCCCTATATAGTTCAGTGAAGCTGAGCTGTAGTACCAGACACAACAACAGGTTGGAAAAAAAAGCAGCCATAACTTTATTGGACAACCCCTTTAATAGAGGTGGTATCTGAGGTGACATAGTTTAACCCCCTTCCCTGCACAGCGATTTTTATTTATTTATTTATTTAATTTTTAATTTTTGTTTTTTACTCCTCACGTTCCAAAAGCCATAATTTTTTTTATTTTTCGATCCACAAAGTTTTATGAGAGATTATTTTTTATACTTCACATTGGTACCATTTAATATTATGTATAATATACTGGGAAGCTAGAAAAAAATCACAATGTAGTGAAAATAGGAAAAAACACAACTGCGTTAACTATGCAGCCAAAATGACACATTATCTATATTATAGCGGTTAGTGTGATTCCGGTGATACCAAATTTATATAGTTTTTGTTCTGTTTTAACACGTTAACAAAAATCAGAAACTTTGAAAAATAAATTTCTATTAGTTGCCATGTTGACACCTGTAACATTTTTATATTTCCATGTAGAGAGCTGGGTAAGGCATCCTATTTGTGGGGAAAGTTGTAATTTTTTTTTAACACCATTTTGGGGATTGTCTGACATTTTGATTACTTTTGATAAAATTTTTGGGGAAGGTGAAATGGTGAAAAAATTGTGGTTTGGACAATTTGATATTTTTTCTCCATTATAGCATTCACTGTATGGGATAAATTTTTTAACGTGTTTATAGGCATTTTCAGATGTGGGGATACCTATGTACTGGCGATCAGACCCCTTTGGTTCAAGTCCCTTAGGGGGTGTAAAAAAAATCTAAAAAAAAAAATAAGCATTTATAAAATTTTGAATCAAACCCCCTTTGTTTTTGTTTGACTTTGTTAATTTCTTTGTATTTCTGATCTAGGGGAAGGAGGTTTGATTTGAAATTTTGTATATACAGATATATACACACACACGTGGACAAAATTGTTGGTACCCCTCGTTTAATAAAAGAAAAACCCACAATGGTCACAGAAATAACTTGAATCTGGCAAAAGTAATTTGCCAAACTACATGTTAACAAGCCACAAAGCTTCTGGGAGAATGTCCTATGGACAGATGAGACAAAAATCGAAATTTTTGGCAAGGCACATCAGCTCTATGTTCACAGACAGAAAAATGAAGCATATTTTGAAAAGAACACTGTCCCTACTGTGACACATGGAGGAGGCTCTGTTATGTTCTGGGGCTGCTTTGCTGCATCTGGCACAGGGTGTCTTGAATCTGTGCAGGGTACAATGAAATCTCAAGATTATCAAGGGATTCTAGAGAGAAATGTGCTGCCCAGTGTCAGAAAGCTTGGTCTCAGTCGCAGGTCATGGGTCTTGCAACAGGATAATGACCCAAAACACAGCTAAAAACACCCAAGAATGGCTAAGAGGAAAACATTGGACTATTCTGAAGTGGCCTTCTATGAGCCCTGACCTAAATCCTATTGAGCATCTTTGGAAGGAGCTGAAACATGCCGTCTGGAAAAGGCATCCTTCACACCCGAGACAACTGGAGCAGTTTGCTCATGAGGAGTGGCCAAAATACCTGCTGAGAGGTGCAGAAGTCTCATTGACAGTTACAGGAATCGTCTGATTGCAGGGATTGCCTCAAAAGGTTGTGCAACTAAATATTAAGTTACGGGAACCATCATTTCTGTCCAGGCCTGTTTCATGAGTTTTCTTTTTTTTAAAATTCTGTTGAAGCCTGGTTGGAAAACAATGTCTGACTTTCATTTGTTCATTTTCATAGAATTTTTATATATTATTACTTTTGTCAGATTCAAGTTATTTCTGTGACCATTGTGGGTTTTTCTTTCATTAAACGAGGGGTGCCGAAAATTTTGTCCACGTGTGTATATACATATAAATATATATATATATATATATATATATATATATACAAAAAACTGTGTGTATATATATTTAAAAAAAAATTTACATTTCCTTGGGGGATCTGATCACCAGTACGTGGGCATCCCCACATCTGAAAATACCTGGACTATAAACATATAAAAAATGATATCCCATACACTGCTATAGTGGGGAAAAAAATATCATTGTTTTTTCACCATTTCACCTCCCCAAAAAATTTTATGAAAAGTAATCAAAATGTCAGACAATCCCCAAAATCGTGTTAAAAAAAACCATACAGCTTTCCCCACAAATACATGGCTGCATCCACACACTGCCGGTGATCAGATGCTTTGATCACATTTGATCGAGTTTCTGTTTTGTGTTTTTTAAAATGGTCTTTTAGGCTGAGGCCCCACATTGCGGAAACAGTTTTTTTTTGTTGCAGATTTTGCTGAGTTTTTTTTTGAGTCCAAGCCAAGAATGGCTACAAAAGGAATGGGAAATATATAGGAAGTTCTTATACTTCTACATGCTGCTCAATCCACTCCTGGATTTGGCTCAATAAACCACAGCAAAATCTGCAACAAAAAAGCTGCGTTTCCGCAACGTTGGGTCTTAGTCTTGAAGGGCAAATATCTCAAGGTGAAGTAAGGCATCTACAAGGCCTTGGACTTGGACAATCTGATCTTTCCATTTCCTATAAGGAAAGTGAATACTATGATTATTTTCCAACATGCTGGAAAAAAATAGTTTGCAACATTGAGAACTTTTTGTGATTTTTGTAAACTATGTACGGCCCCATTCTACACTGGATTTTTGTATGATGCTAAAAACTCGAGACAGCCTTAGTTACTCGTCATAAATGATCTCCAGAAAAGATGAAGATAGACTAAAGAGATCTCAGGAATGCAGAGAGAAAGCAAACCAGTTTGGAGTGGGCATGATAGGGGTATGAGCAAGCACAACTTATAAAGTCCAGGTTTTTCTGCGTGATTTTGGACTTCATTCTCTTAAATTTTTCCCAATCTCCACTCTAGAGAAGAATGAGCTCCGAGACTTTAATGTTTCAAGTTAAATGAAACCTGATTAAAAAAATATGTTTTTAATAGAGTGAAACTGGCTGAAGCCACACAGCATCAAAAAGAGGGGATGGGTGCCCAGCAAACTGGCTCAGCTCGACTCGAACAATCACGGCATTAATAAGAAACACACAGCAACCGCACAGAATGAACTAATGTACAACAGAGTCCGAGAAACGGCTTGTAATTGATCAGAATGGATCCCTCCAACAGCCCCGTAATGACAGGCTAATACAGTCAATAGCCAGTTCTCCGCTGCCCCTGGGATCACCAGTCATGGAACCTCCAATGTGTATTATCATCTGCTAAGCCCATGTAGATCTCTAAGGCCAAATTCACATCCCGTTTTTTAGTGTAAAAGTTTATGATAAACACATCCATAGGCTTCTATTGTCAGATGGGGACAAAGGAGTGCCCTTTTATCCTCCGCCTGGTCAATATACATTATGATACCAGTAATACAAGTTGGAATAGTGCAGTAGACTATGCTATGTCTCCCAGCTGGGTCCATCATATCCAATTAAAACCAATGGGTGACAGATACCTCTGTATGGCCACCGTTACAGCACCCAATATGCTGCTCCAGTGACGTAACAGTCACTGGTGTTACCCCATGACCGATAGCAGGGGGATAGTCTTCTAGAAAATGGCTACCACCAGAGGAACACTCATGCTCCAGATCAGTGCTCTCACAGATTCCTGGTGTCTCCCCAGCTTAACCGATGAGAGTATGGTCTGTTGGGTGTGTCACCATGCCAGCACTAAGATACTTGTGGTGAGAGAGGGACGGAGCTGCATAAGGGACGTATCCCACTGTATGCTTATACAGCCCTCCGTCACAATTATATGTCTGGAGTTCTCTTGATGTATACCTTCGAAGGAAGACAAAAGCAAGATGTGAACTGAGCCTTAAAGGGGTTGTCCACATTCAATATTGAGAGACCAGCGATATTGTTTGTATAATAAAAAGTTGTACAATTTTCCAATATACTTTCTGTATCAATTCCTCCAGGTTTTCTAGATCTCTGTGTCATTCATTCTGCTTACTGTAAATGGATAAAAATCAGTCAATGGTCATGTGATGTACAGTCTATGGTCATGTGATATACAGTCTATGGTCATGTGATATACGGTCCATGGTCATGTGATATACGGTCCATGGTCATGGGATATACAGTCCATGGTCATGTGATATACAGTCTATGGTCATGTGATATACGGTCCATGGTCATGTGATATACGGTCCATGGTCATGGGATATACAGTCCATGGTCATGTGATATACAGTCCATGGTCATGTGATATACAGTCCATGGTCATGTGATATACAGTCCATGGTCATGTGATATACAGTCTATGGTCATGTGATATACAGTCCATGGTCATGTGATATACAGTCCATGGTCATGTGATATACAGTCTATGGTCATGTGATATACGGTCCATGGTCATGTGATATACGGTCCATGGTCATGTGATATACGGTCCATGGTCATGTGATATATGGTCCATGGTCATGTGATATACAGTCTATGGTCATGTGATATACGGTCCATGGTCATGTGATATATGGTCCATGGTCATGTGATATACAGTCCATGGTCATGTGATATATGGTCCATGGTCATGTGATATATGGTCCATGGTCATGTGATGGACACCCAGGTGCACAGCTTATTATAGTCACAACACAGTGATCAGACATCTGCCTGGTAACGCAGCATTTACCACATTCAGTTGTGTCTGCATCAGCTTTGTCAATGCCCCATAAGGCCGCTAATATCTTCTGACACCCCTTCACACAACACAACTTATGAAACAGGAGAAGACACCACATGTCCTCATAATAGAGAACAGAGGCGCGCTTGTGTCCATTGTGGTTGGGCATTGGAGTGTCTCATCATTATCCTGGTGAAAGCTGTACATTAGGGACAAGCGCCCCAAGGATCTTCTGAGGAGTATCATACACTATACACTGGTCGTATCATTCACTATGAATTAATGTATCAATTCATATCTGAGGAAAAAGTGACGCAAAAGATGTTGGGCGCACCAATGGTGAACAAGTCCTTACAATTGATATTGGATCAAATTGTTACCTTAGCTCAGGAGGAATCTGCACAATTACTTAAGGTATAGTACAAACATTTGCACGTCATGAACCATCCCCACATATACAGAACACAAGGGTCAGATATCAATGGCTGGCTCCTTGGCTTTACTGCAGGGTAAACCATCCGGCTTTATTAATCCATGAAATTGGATAGAACCTGTAACCTTTCATCAGTAACATTGGATTAATAGATGTCAAGAAGTGCAAGTAGATGAGAAGTGTTGGCTGTCCCTTGCCAAGGTGTTTACCTCAACTCAATGGATTTTCAGCTAAGGAAATGCCAAGCGCAGCAAAGCAAAGGCAATATCTGTAACCTCAACACTACTAAACTCATAGAGTACAAGTAACAGTGATAGGTATATAGAAGATGTCTTACTATATATCCCACCCTTCAAAAATCCATAACCCGGCAACTACAATTTCACTTATTGTTTCTCTGCATTTTATATATGATCCCATAGGCAAGAAGCTTACAGTGATACCTCATAACAAGTATAAAAAACCCTACAGTCACAGCACAGGTAACATAAACTAGTGAATGGGGGCCATTTGTGTAAAAGGCACTGCAGAATATACTGGTGCTATATAAGCAAGTGTAGATAAATATATTATAGAAACCCTTTTTAAGGGATAATACTCAAAATGATGTCACAAAACTGGGAAAACAGACAAAGTGATGTTATTGTACATGGATAATATACACTGTGAAGTCATAGGAAAGGGTTACTGCACTCAGTGATGTCACAGGACAGATAATATACACAGTGATGTCACAGTACAGGGATAATACACACAGTGATGTCACAGTACAGGGATAATACACACAGTGATGTCACAGTACAGGATAATAAACACAGTGATGTCACAGTAAAGGGATAATAAAGACAGTGATGTCATAGTACAGGGATAATAATCAATGCTCAAAGTGATGTCACAAAATTGGTAAAACAGACAAAGTGATGTTATTGTACATGGATAATATACACCCCATGGTCACCCCATACCCATAAGCCAGTCTCACCAAAATCGGCCAGCTTTAGAGAATAGAATAATACAGACACAGCTGCTTCCATACTGCGCAATATGACCACAACAGTAACATGCTAATAGCTTCCTATGGTCACGTATAGGTCTATATACAGATGTGTCCTTCCTTACCTCTTGACTTGACATATACACAGATGTGGGGTTGAAAAGAAAAACAACATGATTTTATGATACTCTGTCAGGAGATGTCTATCCTATATGTGTCTATCTATATGTGGCCACCTTTACAGACTGTTAATGGTTTTGCTAGCCTGTAGTAATTTTGTATTGAATTTGTACAGTGAGAAACTGAAGTCTCTCCAAATATATGGAAGGTTGAGGGTGGACACATCTGTAGCAAGCAAATCTGGAATCTGCGTTGTGTCTTCTTTAGTCTGTTTGTAATGCAGGACCACTAAACACAGAACAGTAGTCCCCTAACCTCCTAGACCCATATTATGCAACAACATCTCCTAGCAGCACATAGTGAACACATTAAGTAATCGTAATTCCGGTATCTTGTACCAATCATATAATATGTCGCTCATCACAGAAAATTGATGCATATTATATATCAGAGGAGCACAAAATGTATTTACCCCATACTAGAGAGAACTACTATTACTGGATTTCTATGAAATTGGTCCTACTTTGTTTCCATGTGTCTAAAATAGGGAAACTATGGGGTAATGTGAGCACCACTAGGGATCGTAAGGATGAGAATGATTACAATCTAGATACAGCACTGCAAAATATATTGGTGATATATATGCCGTGTGGGGTCAAGTGTCATGGTCCTGAAGATCCAGGCACGTAATACCATAGGGGTGATATTTGCACAAGCAGTACCTATCTAACAGTACCAATAGTACCAATTGTCCTGCGAAGGGTCAATATAGAGAGGAGCGAATCTTGTGAGATTTGTTTCGGAAATGTTTAAAGTTTTCCGGGAAAATTAGTTTCCTTCCGAACCGGAAGTGCAGGTCAAAGTTCATTATTATATTTGGCCCCAGAGTATTATAATTCAAAACCAGGGAAGGTCTGAAAATGTTTTAAACCACCTTTCCTGGGCTACCCCATGGCATCCTCTGTTGTTCCAATCTTCTTCCCAAGCTATCCACCATGGCTTTCGGCTCCAAGGTATGTACATATCCTGTATTGTCAAAGTATGGTGATTGGTGATGTTGATACCCCCATATGAAGTCCCAATCACAGGCCTCAGCAGTGACCTGGGGGTCGGAAGACATGGCGGATGGCTTGAGAAGTCGACCATAAAAGTATTTTTTCATACCTTCCTTGGTCTCCAGTTGTTATACCCTAGGGCTTGAAGACACCCCAAAGTATTATAATCCACTTTGGTGGGATGATAGGTGTCGAACTCCAAAAATTTTGGGTTTGGCTGACAAAATTTTTGAAAATTTTGTAACGAACCCAATACGTTACAAACCATTGCACCCATCTCTAGTTCTAGGTGACATCTACATTCAGAAAAGAAAGCCACACAAAAATTAAAAACATGCGAAGTCTATAGAGGTCATGCTCTATACGCACTACTGTGCCAACATGCTGACAATGTATTGAATGTTTCATTTTTCTCTATTCATTGATTTTCCTCATCGTTTCGGCTTCACACCCCTCCTGCCAGTATACAACTGGAGATGGTGTTGGCTGTAAATTCTCGGCTGGCCTCAGATCTCCTCCAGTCGCCAGCACTCTTACCAGTTCCAGAGCTCTGCGTGGTCTGATTCATGAAGCAGGGCTGTGTATCGTACCTTGCCTTGGATACCGGCATGTGGATATCATTTATGCCTATTACCACTGAAAGCTTGTCTTTTCTGTTTGTGTTGGATTACATAAAGTTCAATACTTCTGGGTTTCAAAGAATTTCTCTCGGTGAAAGTTATTTTGCTCTAAACATAAAATTGCCCCCACAATTCCCTATAGTGATAAACTCGAGCAGAGAAGATAATGTGTTTCGAATACAAAGATATTAAATAAGGCCGGTCCAACAAAAAGTTATTGCGGAATATAACTGATGGTGGTGATGAGGACACGTATTGCTGGAGACAGGCCAAGCTTCTGAGAAATACACTCAGCTCGCTTATATTACTTGCTTGTAGAATTACTCAGTTTACTTTGGTCTGTTTCATTTGTTGTGAGTGTGCTTAAAAAATACTGATAGGAAGCCAAGATGCTATAAAATGGCTGGGTTGGTATGGAAACCTGGTCTAAAACTGTGTGTATGTCAGTGAGGCTAGGAATGAAGGGTCCTGTCATGTGATATGGAGGAAGGCCCTTGATGTGGAAGCCAGTGGTGCCATATTTATTTTTGTGAATAAAAAAAAATTGTCCGGTTGTTATGGAAACTGTGTGTATGTCTGTGAGGATAAGAATGAAGGAGCTGCATGGTTCTATTAGCTAATACGGGTCATCTTTTGCGATATGCCAGAAGGCCCCTGATGTAGAAGCCAGTGGTGTTGTATTTATTTTTGTGAATATGTTGCTGGGTTGTTAAAACTAAAATTTGTCGGGTTGTTATGGAAACCTATGTGTATGTCTGAGAGGCTAAGAACGAAGGAACTTTGAGCTTCTATTGGCTAATACAGGTCATGTGATGTGCTGGAGGAAGGCACTTGATGTGGAAGGCACCAGTGTTATATTTGCTTTGGTGAATATGTCACTGGATTGTTATTGAAAACCAGTCTAAAACAAAAATGGCTGGGTTTTTACAGGGTGTACGTCAGTGAGGCTATGAATGATGGACCTATGAGTTTCTATTGGATAATATATGGGTAACTTTACATATCCAGACATATGCATATATTTATAGGTGTATACATGAAAACACCACCCAATTGTGCCAAATACGTCATCAGATTTTTAGCAATTGTCTGTTATCTCTAATATTCCTTTCCTTGCCAGCCACATTTGGCTCTTACTGTGAAGTCACCAAATACATGGTAGTACACTTACACATGTTCATCATAGATATGACACATTCATATGTATGCACTCAACATAGATGAAAACACATGTATGCTCACTATATACATCGCCCCACATATAGGCACACTCACTACATACACCACCAGGCATATAGACATGCTCACTATATACATTGCCCTACATATAGGCACACTCACTACATACACTACCAGGCATAAGCATGCTACTAAACATGCCCTACATATGGCCACTCCTCTACCTACCGGCTACTGTTAGACATGCTCACTATATACATTGCCCTACATATAGGCACACTCACACTCACTACATACAATGCCAGGTATATAGACATGTTCACTATATATATTGCCCTACATATAGGCACACTCACTACATACACTACCAGGCATATAAACATGCTCACTATATACATTGCCCTACATATAGGCACACTCACACTCACTACATACACTACCAGGCATATAGACATGTTCACTATATACATTGCCCCACGTTTATTAGGAACGGTAACTACATACATCACTGCACAAATAAAAGCGCTCTCACTACATACACATAGGCATGCTCACTACATATATTTCCCCACATATAGGCACTCTCACTACATACACATAGGCATGCTCACTACATATATTTCACCACATATAGGCGTGCTCGATACCTACATCACCCCACATATATGCCTAAATAATGCCCATTGAAATCAATGTGCTTCCATCTTTAATTTCACTTATGAGGATGAGGATCTGCTCATAAAATGTGAAGCTGACCCGGCATGAAAGAATCCGAGAATGTGTCCTTTTCATATATCTCAATATATTTTAAAGATGTCATAGACAGGAAAGAGTAAACTAAGAGTCTCTCTTTATGACTTTTGAGGTTTTAGTTTACATTGAAATGCAAGATTAAAAAAATTAACCCCCCCCTTGCCAATTCAGCTTTGGAGACTGTTAGCCATATCCCTCAATGTCATCCTAGGAGTGGATGTGCTGGTGATGTCATCAATACATTACTATGGCGCTCACAGAGAAGAAGCTCCATAAACTGCAGTAGGTCTGATGCTAAGTAAACTGGGGTGCGGGGTATAAGGAATCTCCCCAATCTGTAATGTAGGAAAGTCGGGAGCAGTTGAAGGAGTCGATACTAGAGAGCAACTCAGAATCGGGGGAGGTGAGAACATGCACATCTCAGGCCTGCTGCCCTATATACCATAAAATAAAGGTATGGCATATCCTAAATGTTGCATACAGTACACAGATCCGTACATCTATGGTAAAACAATCATTTCCCTCATCAGAAATCTATTGCATTAGTTGGAAATCGTATCCTGTAAAATATTTCCTTGGCAAAAGTATCACTACAATTATAATCACAGTATTACAGAGGATTCCCAGTGTTAGGCAATTCCCTATTGTTCTGGTCTTTGCTACAATTGGAACAATCCTAACTTGTGTTTATTGCTGCATGTCCTAATAGCAAAAATATCAGAACATTTGTCAAACTAGGGTCATTGTTTTTAATATATCAGGGTTTATCAGACAGAAATATGGCTTAAAGGGGAACTTTCACTGCTTGCAACATCTCCAACTCTGCACATCCTTCAGTGGGTGCTGCTCCACTGATTATAATGCAGTTGGAATTTTTTCTCTAGCCCCGACCAATCCAGAGCAATTGATGCTGTCAGTTTCAGCACCCATTGTGCTAGTTAGGCTCCCTTAGGATGGAGCAGATCTGGGGCCACCCATTTAATTAGCAAATTGGGTCCTCAAACTAACAGAAATGATTGCTCAGGAATGGTGGGGGCTAGAAAAAAAATTCCAACTGTGCTGGAATCAGTGGAGCAGCGACTATTGAAGGCTGCAAAGAGTTGTGGTTGGTGAGAGGTCCACTTTAAAAACCCCATTCTCAACTCTACTAAACATACAGAGTTAATGGAGGGGCTTTATTTGCATCAATTAGCTATAAAGAGTGTCTCTGTTTTTGGAAGTCCCAGCGCGTCCGTGTATTATACAAACAGACCACTAATTTCTCTGGACATAATGTAATACTTCACACATCCCATGGGGTCGCTGCAGGGAAACTGAACACTAGTTACCAGGCTAAGTGATTGACATCAATATCAGCTAATTTTTGAGGGACCCTTCTTCATTTCTTATTAGATGAGCCGGGTCACTAGCTCAGCCATAGTCAAAAATTGAAAGCAGAAAACCACATTGCCCTATGCCCAGTTGGCACAACACCATATCCCCAATCTGCGGTGTTTTCTTTTCGCTCTACAAATTGCTTGGGTTTTTCTCTAAGTGCTGCCTTGTATTTGGTCGAGTCCTCCTTTGTAAAATATGCCCCTTTTATCAGCTTTTAATGCCCCAAATGACTTAATCAGGAACACATGGCTCATGAATATCCTCTGTCAAACCGTATTAGACTCACGCTCACAACTGCAAGTCCGTAGGCAGGCACTTTGTCATGAATGTGCCTTGAAAACATTAGATCTTCCACGGGAAAATCAAACCACATGTGGCCTCTGACCGAGACAGCCTTACAAAAAGGGGACTTCAGGTATTATCTTCTACATTCCGAAAAAAACCTTCAAATGCTCAGAATTAATTGCGTACAAAAACAATTTTACCGTACTGGACACCGATTTGTAGGCAATGATCAAACAGTTTGGGAGCCTGCGAGACACCTGTTAATAGGAGACTGCTGCTCCTGGGCTTATGGCAGGGGGATCTTCCAGTAAAAGTGGTAGAAAGGTCAGCGGGGTGCTAAGTGCTGTTATTAATAGGAAGGTCATGGAGCCAATACCTACTATTTATTTTGTGTGTTTAATAGTAGAAATGTTGGAACAGGCATGGGATCAAAGACGGCTCTCGAAGAGCCCACACCTCACATCGCACATATTCCGTCCTCATCTGTTCTTCATTATCTTTACCTAAAGTGGTCATATGTCCCTACGCCAGATTGTCACCGGTCTTTCTGCATTCTCAGATTTTTAGGGTTTACAGAATATCAGGATGGCACAGATCAAAGACACCATTGTCATAAGCAGGGCTGTGGAGTCGGAGTCGGAGTCGTGGAGTCGGAGTCGGTGCCTATTTTGGTGGAGTCGGAGTCGGAGTCGGTATAAAATGGACCGACTCCGACTCCCAAAATATATAATAAATTGGTACAGTTAGTAGTACAATGCAGTATGTGCTGAATATATTTTCATAAGAATTTGGGAAAATGATGAAATGTTGAAAATGATGAAATGTCCTGTAAGGGTCTGTTCTATTCCTCATATAATGATGGGACTGAGTTCTGAGTGAACCTATGAGGTTTAGCAGTGCCAGGGCTGTGGAGTCGGAGTCGTGGAGTCGGAGTCGGAGTCGGTGCCTATTTTGGTGGAGTCGGAGTCGGAGTCGGAGTTGGAGTCGGAGTCAGGGGAAATTGAGGAGTCGGAGTCGGAGTCGGGGCTTTGGCGTACCGACTCCACAGCCCTGGTCATAAGGATCTCCGTGTCACGGTGAAGGCATCTATAGGTTATTCTTAACCTTGGCCAGTCAATGACATTACATCAGGATAATACGTTGACTTTTTAGAATTTCGATGGACTGTACAAATGGAAGGGTCAAGAAGAGAATGGATATGATAATCTGTGGTCAATGCCGTAGAGGGAGATATTTATGCCTTCTTGTATTGGGTCATGGTCCATTGACCAAGCAAAGGAGAAACCAAGGGTTCACATGAGAGGTCCCAATGCATATCTGGTTATCCAGATATTTAGCCAAGATCAGGAATGGGGAGAAAATATGTAATAAAAACTATACTGATCTCTTCAATTCCCTCCTGCTCCATCACCAGATGGTGCTGGTGACCCCTGCCGGTCTCAGCTTACTTCCTCCAGCGATGACACGTACACTATTCACTCGACCAGAGCAGCCAATCACTGGCCTCAGTGATAGCATGTACAGCATGTGACCTCTGAGGACAGTGATTGGCTCTAGTGGTCAAGTGTATGGTGTATGTGTCATCAGTGCAGGAAGTAAGCAAAGACTGGCGGGGCCTATCAGAGTTGCGGCACTGGAGCAGAGGGCGATTAAAGATGTGAAAATTTTTGAGAGTTTTTGTTGATTTTATCCCAATCCCTGCCCTTGATCATGTTTTTGTAAATGAAGACAACCCCCAAAGAAAAGAAATAGGTGTAGATCCTGTACAACTCCTTTATGATAGGAAATCAAGTAGGTGTAGACAAGGGTTGGGCTATACAGAGACATCTGTACCATTGTATGGTCACTAATATGGGGCTAGTGTTACTCCATGGACAGGGATGGTATAATGCATAGGACATGACCACCACAAGCCCAGAAGAGCCTCCTTTTCCTTTAATTAAAGGGGAACTTCGCTGATGTCTTACAGTGTGTATTCCGATATGTCTAACATACACGTGAGAAGATCCTTTTGGTGAATAATGTATCATGGATCACCAATGGCATGTAGTACATCTATTTTACCTTGGCCGAAGACCTGATTAATCTGAGGCAAATTGGTTGTCGAAAAAGTGCTGCCTGACAACCACATTGAAGTTATGGTTTTTAGGTAGAGTACTGTCAGACATAACTCAGCAAAACCGAATTGGCACCATTTTGGAAGGGTAGATGCTAGAATGGAGTGGTTAGCGGTAAGTTCTTCCTGGTATGGTGTGGATCCAGTAGGTGGCGCTGCTCCATGCCCCCTCCTGTGACAGTTAGTATTAGGCAACCCCCCTGTGTTCATGTTAATCCAGACAGGTTAGAGCATACTTGCAAAAGGCCAGGGTCTTCAGGGAGAGCGGTGCACAATGAGCAGTATGCAAAGCCCAGCTTGGAAATTTTTGGACATACTCCCTATGGGTGCGGTCATGCCCCTTTTTGGCATGGTCATGCCGCTTTTTATGATGGGGCCACACCTCTTTTTCAGAAGTGACCACCAGAAAAAGTGCCCAAGTCAAGTATACAGAGACTGCAAGCATTTGGTTTGGCCCAGGCGTTTTGTCAGCATTTCCAAGAGTCCGGGAGGTCACCCCTTTTTTTTAGGAGCCTCCCAGAGTTTCCAGGAGTGTTGGCAAGTATGGGTTAGGGTTGCATTTAGGATAGGC
The DNA here is from genome assembly GCA_947044405.1 of Leptodactylus fallax. Classification (NCBI taxonomy): domain Eukaryota; kingdom Metazoa; phylum Chordata; class Amphibia; order Anura; family Leptodactylidae; genus Leptodactylus; species Leptodactylus fallax. The sequence continues at coordinate 1,119,466 of CAMRHE010000471.1, read as the reverse complement.
ATTTTTACGTGGTAACCTTATTGGGATGGTTGTGCGGAGTCGGGCGGACTGTACAGCTAACATGGACGAAGCAGATACAGCGCCACCTACTGGATCCTAGGCAGACCAGGAATATCCTACTTCTAACTACTCCAGCCTTGCAGCAGTCAGTGCATATCATTCCCCATCGCAGGCGGAGATGTTGATTACATTTTTTCCAAAAATGATGGTGGAGCATTAGGGAGGAGAACAACTTTTTGTTAGCTTTGCCTGGAATCCAGCAGAACCTGGCGCAAAACTAAGGCAGAACAGAAGAAATTAAAGACACATAAGAGACGGCTATAAATTATAGGGAGCAAATAAATGGAATTGGCAGCAAAAAAAAAGTCTCACAATGCAACAAACTGATTTTGGAATAAATAGCAATGTGGAGTCGAAACAGAAGTAAAAGTCCCGGATGGGTGGAGCGTGTTAGGGATGAATGCACATGTACACATGGGTTTTATATGGGTTATATAACTTTATTCTCCCATTGTCCAGATTACTTCTATACAATGAGTCTTTGTTATTGCGCAATTACTCCAACAATTCTGTTTCTTTGGTAATAAAAAACACAACCGCTGCCTGTACGGCCCTGGCTTATGTCTCCGATGTCTTCATGATGAAGGGTCTGCGTAATTCACAGATGAGTATTTTACCGGAAGAGACTCTCACCCCCGCAGATGGATAGGTTAGGGTCACCGGAACCAAACCATGTTTTCCCTTGTTAATCGCGGCCTCCATTGCTGAGATATTGCCTGTTTTTTTCAACATACAAATGAACTCTTTGGAGCAATGAGGGTGTTGCTGTTTTTGGAATGTTGACCACGCCCTTGTTGCTCCAAGCAGCTAATTTGCATATTGCCAAAAAAGCAATATCTTGGCAACAGAGGCAGCGATTGTACATGATAGGGCAGTTCTCCTCCTATACTGTACTGTATATGATTGGGCAGTTCTCCTCCTCCTATACTGTACTGTATATGATAGGGCAGTTCTCCTCCTCCTATACTGTACTGTATATGATAGGACAGTTCTCCTCCTCCTATTCTGTACTGTATATGATAGGGCAGTTCTCCTCCTCCTATTCTGTACTGTATATGATTGGGCAGTTCTCCTCCTCCTATACTGTACTGTATACGATAGGGCAGTTCTCCTCCTATACTGTACTGTATATGATAGGGCAGTTCTCCTCCTATACTGTACTGTATATGATAGGGCCGTTCTCCTCCTCCTATACTGTACTGTATATGATAGGGCAGTCCTCCTCCTATTCTGTACTGTATATGATAGGGCAGTTCTCCTCCTATACTGTACTGTATATGATAGGACAGTTCACCTCCTCCTATACTGTACTGTATATGATAGGGCAGTTCTCCTCCTATACTGTACTGTATATGATAGGGCAGTTCTCCTCCTATACTGTACTGTATATGATTGGGCAGTTCTCCTCCTCCTATTCTGTACTGTATATGATAGGGCAGTTCTCCTCCTCCTATACTGTACTGTATATGATAGGGCAGTTCTCCTCCTATACTGTACTATATATGATAGGGCAGTTCTCCTCCTCCTATTCTGTACTGTATATGATAGGGCAGTTCTCTTACTCCTATACTGTACTGTATATGATAGGGCAGTTCTCCTCCTCCTATTCTGTACTGTATATGATAGGGCCGTTCTCCTCTGTACTGTATATGATAGGGCAGTTCTCCTCCTATACTGTACTGTATATGATAGGGCAGTTCTCCTCCTATACTGTACTATATATGATAGGGCAGTTCTCCTCCTCCTATTCTGTACTGTATATGATAGGGCAGTTCTCCTCCTCCTATACTGTACTGTATATGATAAGGCAGTTCTCCTCCTATACTGTACTGTATATGATAGGGCAGTTCTCCTCCTATACTGTACTATATATGATAGGGCAGTTCTCCTCCTCCTATTCTGTACTGTATATGATAGGGCAGTTCTCCTCCTCCTATTCTGTACTGTATATGATAGGGCAGTTCTCTTACTCCTATACTGTACTGAATATGATAGGGCAGTTCTCCTCCTCCTCTACTGTACTGTATATGATAGGGCCGTTCTCCTCCTCCTATACTGTACTGTATATGATAGGGCAGTTCTCCTCCTATACTGTACTGTATATGATAGGGCAGTTCTCCTCCTCCTATACTGTACTGTATATTATTGGGCAGTTCTCATCTCCTATACTGTACTGTATATGATAGGGCAGTTCTCCTCCTATACTGTACTATATATGATAGGGCAGTTCTTCTCCTCCTATACTGTACTGTATATGATAGGGCAGTTCTCCTCCTCTTATACTGTACTGTATATGATAGGGCAGTTCTCCTCCTATACTGTACTATATATGATAGGGCAGTTCTCCTCCTCCTATTCTGTACTGTATATGATAGGGCAGTTCTCTTACTCCTATACTCTACTGTATATGATAGGGCAGTTCTCCTCCTCCTATTCTGTAATGTATATGATAGGGCCGTTCTCCTCTGTACTGTATATGATAGGGCAGTTCTCCTCCTATACTGTACTGTATATGATAGGGCAGTTCTCCTCCTATACTGTACTATATATGATAGGGCAGTTCTCCTCCTCCTATTCTGTACTGTATATGATAGGGCAGTTCTCCTCCTCCTATACTGTACTGTATATGATAAGGCAGTTCTCCTCCTATACTGTACTGTATATGATAGGGCAGTTCTCCTCCTATACTGTACTATATATGATAGGGCAGTTCTTCTCCTCCTATTCTGTACTGTATATGATAGGGCAGTTCTCCTCCTCCTATTCTGTACTGTATATGATAGGGCAGTTCTCTTACTCCTATACTGTACTGAATATGATAGGGCAGTTCTCCTCCTCCTATACTGTACTGTATATGATAGGGCCGTTCTCCTCCTCCTATACTGTACTGTATATGATAGGGCAGTTCTCCTCCTATACTGTACTGTATATGATAGGGCAGTTCTCCTCCTCCTATACTGTACTGTATATGATAGGGCAGTTCTCCTCCTATACTGTACTGTATATTATTGGGCAGTTCTCATCTCCTATACTGTACTGTATATGATAGGGCAGTTCTCCTCCTATACTGTACTATATATGATAGGGCAGTTCTTCTCCTCCTATACTGTACTGTATATGATAGGGCAGTTCTCCTCCTCTTATACTGTACTGTATATGATAGGGCAGTTCTCCTCCTATACTGTACTGTATATGATAGGGCAGTTCTCCTCCTATACTGTACTATATATGATAGGGCAGTTCTCCTCCTCCTATTCTGTACTGTATATGATAGGGCAGTTCTTTTACTCCTATACTGTACTGTATATGATAGGGCAGTTCTCCTCCTCCTATTCTGTACTGTATATGATAGGGCCATTCTCCTCTGTACTGTATATGATAGGGCAGTCCTCCTCCTCCTATACTGTACTGTATATGATAGGGCAGTTCTCCTCCTATACTGTACTATATATGATAGGGCAGTTCTCCTCCTCCTATTCTGTACTGTATATGATAGGGCAGTTCTCCTCCTCCTATACTGTACTGTATATGATAGGGCAGTTCTCCTCCTATACTGTACTGTATATGATAGGGCAGTTCTCCTCCTCCTATACTGTACTGTATATGATAGGTCAGTTCTCCTCCTCTTATACTGTACTGTATATGATAGGGCAGTTCTCCTCCTATACTGTACTGTATATGATTGGGCAGTTCTCCTCGTCCTATTCTGTACTGTATATGATAGGGCCGTTCTCCTCCTATACTGTACTGTATATGATAGGGCCGTTCTCCTCCTATACTGTACTGTATATTATAGGGAAGTTCTCCTCCTATACTGTACTGTATATGATAGGGCAGTTCTCCTCCTATACTGTACTGTATATGATAGGGCAGTTCTCCTCGTCCTATTCTGTACTGTATATGATAGGGCAGTTCTCCTCCTATACTGTACTGTATATAATAGGGCAGTTCTCCTCCTATACTGTACTGTATATGATAGGGCAGTTCTCCTCCTCCTATACTGTACTGTATATGATAGGGCAGTTCTCCTCCTCCTATACTGAACTGTATATGATAGGGCAGTTCTCCTCCTATACTGTACTGTATATGATAGGGCAGTTCTCCTCCTCCTATACTGTACTGTATATGATAGGGCAGTTCTCCTCTGTACTGTATATGATAGGGCAGTTCTCCTCCTATACTGTACTGTATATGATAGGGCAGTTCTCCTCCTATACTGTACTATATATGATAGGGCAGTTCTCCTCCTCCTATTCTGTACTGTATATGATAGGGCAGTTCTCCTCCTCCTATACTGTACTGTATATGATAGGGCAGTTCTCCTCCTCCTATACTGTACTGTATATGATAGGGCCGTTCTCCTCCTCCTATACTGTACTGTATATGATAGGTCAGTTCTCCTCCTCTTATACTGTACTGTATATGATAGGGCAGTTCTCCTCCTCTATACTGTACTGTATATGATAGGGCAGTTCTCCTCCTCCTATTCTGTACTGTATATGATAGGGCAGTTCCCTCCTCCTATACTGTACTGTATATGATAGGGCAGTTCTCCTCCTATACTGTACTGTATATGATAGGACAGTTCTGCTCCTATACTGTACTGTATATGATAGGACAGTTCTCCTCCTATACTGTACTGTATATGATAGGGCAGTTCTCCTCCTCCTATACTGTACTGTATATGATAGGGCAGTTCTCCTCCTATACTGTACTGTATATAAATAGGGCAGTTCTCCTCCTATACTGTACTGTATATGATAGGGCAGTTCTCCTCGTCCTATTCTGTACTGTATATGATAGGGCCGTTCTCCTCCTATACTGTACTGTATATGATAGGGCAGTTCTCCTCCTCCTATACTGTACTGTATATGATAGGGCAGTTCTCCTCCTCCTATACTGAACTGTATATGATAGGGCAGTTCTCCTCCTATACTGTACTGTATATGATAGGGCAGTTCTCCTCCTCCTATACTGTACTGTATATGATAGGGCAGTTCTCCTCCTATACTGTACTGTATATGATTGGGCAGTTCTCCTCCTCCTCTACTGTACTGTATATGATAGGGCCCCCCCCCCCCTTCTCCTCCTCCTATACTGTACTGTATATGATAGGGCAGTTCTCCTCCTATACTGTACTGTATATGATAGGGCAGTTCTCCTCCTATACTGTACTGTATATGATAGGGCAGTTCTCCTCCTCCTATACTGTACTGTATATGATAGGGCAGTTCTCCTCCTCCTATACTGTACTGTATATGATAGGGCAGTTCTCCTCCTATACTGTACTGTATATGATTGGGCAGTTCTCCTCCTCCTATACTGTACTGTATATGATAGGGCAGTTCTCCTCCTATACTGTACTGTATATGATAGGGCAGTTCTCCTCCTCCTATACTGTACTGTATATGATAGGGCAGTTCTCCTCCTATACTGTACTGTATATGATTGGGCAGTTCTCCTCCTCCTATACTGTACTGTATATGATAGGGCAGTTCTCCTCCTATACTGTACTATATATGATAGGGCAGTTCTCCTCCTCCTATTCTGTACTGTATATGATAGGGCCGTTCTCCTCCTATACTGTACTGTATATGATAGGGCAGTTCTCCTCCTCCTATACTGTATTGTATATGATAGGGCAGTTCTCCTCCTCCTATACTGTACTGTATATGATAAGGCAGTTCTCCTCCTATACTGTACTGTATATGATAGGGCAGTTCTCCTCCTCCTATACTGTATATGATAGGGCAGTCCTCCTCCTCCTATACTGTACTGTATATGATAGGGAAGTTCTCCTCTTCCTATACTGTACTGTATATGATAGGGCAGTTCTCCTCCTCCTATACTGTACTGTATATGATAGGGCAGTTCTCCTCCTCCTATACTGTACTGTATATTCTAGGGCAGTTCTCCTCCTCCTATACTGTACTCTATGTGATAGGGCAGTTCTCCTCCTATACTGTACTATATATGATAGGGCAGTTCTCCTCCTATACTGTACTGTATGTGATAGGGCAGTTCTCCTCCTCCTATACTGTACTGTATGTGATAGGGCAGTTCTCCTCCTATACTGTAATATATATGATAGGGCAGTTCTCCTCCTATACTGTACTGTATGTGATAGGGCAGTTCTCCTCCTCCTATACTGTACTGTATGTGATAGGGCAGTTCTCCTCCTATACTGTACTGTATGTGATAGGGCAGTTCTCCTCCTCCTATACTGTACTGTATGTGATAGGGCAGTTCTCCTCCTCCTATACTGTACTGTATATGGTAGGGCAGTTCTCCTCCTCCTATACTGTACTGTATATGATAGGGCAGTTCTCCTCCTCCTATACTGTACTTTATATGATAGGGCAGTTCTTCTCCTCCTATACTGTACTGTATATGATAGGGCAGTTCTCCTCCTCTTATACTGTACTGTATATGATAGGGCAGTTCTCCTCCTATACTGTACTATATATGATAGGGCAGTTCTCCTCCTCCTATTCTGTACTGTATATGATAGGGCAGTTCTCTTACTCCTATACTCTACTGTATATGATAGGGCAGTTCTCCTCCTCCTATTCTGTAATGTATATGATAGGGCCGTTCTCCTCTGTACTGTATATGATAGGGCAGTTCTCCTCCTATACTGTACTGTATATGATAGGGCAGTTCTCCTCCTATACTGTACTATATATGATAGGGCAGTTCTCCTCCTCCTATTCTGTACTGTATATGATAGGGCAGTTCTCCTCCTCCTATACTGTACTGTATATGATAAGGCAGTTCTCCTCCTATACTGTACTGTATATGATAGGGCAGTTCTCCTCCTATACTGTACTATATATGATAGGGCAGTTCTCCTCCTCCTATTCTGTACTGTATATGATAGGGCAGTTCTCCTCCTCCTATTCTGTACTGTATATGATAGGGCAGTTCTCTTACTCCTATACTGTACTGAATATGATAGGGCAGTTCTCCTCCTCCTATACTGTACTGTATATGATAGGGCCGTTCTCCTCCTCCTATACTGTACTGTATATGATAGGGCAGTTCTCCTCCTATACTGTACTGTATATGATAGGGCAGTTCTCCTCCTCCTATACTGTACTGTATATGATAGGGCAGTTCTCCTCCTATACTGTACTGTATATTATTGGGCAGTTCTCATCTCCTATACTGTACTGTATATGATAGGGCAGTTCTCCTCCTATACTGTACTATATATGATAGGGCAGTTCTTCTCCTCCTATACTGTACTGTATATGATAGGGCAGTTCTCCTCCTCTTATACTGTACTGTATATGATAGGGCAGTTCTCCTCCTATACTGTACTGTATATGATAGGGCAGTTCTCCTCCTATACTGTACTATATATGATAGGGCAGTTCTCCTCCTCCTATTCTGTACTGTATATGATAGGGCAGTTCTTTTACTCCTATACTGTACTGTATATGATAGGGCAGTTCTCCTCCTCCTATTCTGTACTGTATATGTGGCCATTCTCCTCTGTCTGTATTGTGGTCCTCCTCCTCCTATACTGTACTGTATATGATGGGCGTTCTCCTCCTATACTGTACTATATATGATAGGGCAGTTCTCCTCCTCCTATTCTGTACTGTATATGATAGGGCAGTTCTCCTCCTCCTATACTGTACTGTATATGATAGGGCAGTTCTCCTCCTATACTGTACTGTATATGATAGGGCAGTTCTCCTCCTCCTATACTGTACTGTATATGATAGGTCAGTTCTCCTCCTCTTATACTGTACTGTATATGATAGGGCAGTTCTCCTCCTATACTGTACTGTATATGATTGGGCAGTTCTCCTCGTCCTATTCTGTACTGTATATGTAGGGCGTTCTCCTCCTATACTGTACTGTATATGTGGGCCCTCCTCCTATACTGTACTGTATATTATGGGGGTTCTCCTCCTATACTGTACTGTATATGATAGGGCAGTTCTCCTCCTATACTGTACTGTATATGATAGGGCAGTTCTCCTCGTCCTATTCTGTACTGTATATGATAGGGCAGTTCTCCTCCTATACTGTACTGTATATAATAGGGCAGTTCTCCTCCTATACTGTACTGTATATGATAGGGCAGTTCTCCTCCTCCTATACTGTACTGTATATGATAGGGCAGTTCTCCTCCTCCTATACTGAACTGTATATGATAGGGCAGTTCTCCTCCTATACTGTACTGTATATGATAGGGCAGTTCTCCTCCTCCTATACTGTACTGTATATGATAGGGCAGTTCTCCTCTGTACTGTATATGATGGGCAGTTCTCCTCCTATACTGTACTGTATATGATAGGGCAGTTCTCCTCCTATACTGTACTATATATGATAGGGCAGTTCTCCTCCTCCTATTCTGTACTGTATATGATAGGGCAGTTCTCCTCCTCCTATACTGTACTGTATATGATAGGGCAGTTCTCCTCCTCCTATACTGTACTGTATATGATAGGGCCGTTCTCCTCCTCCTATACTGTACTGTATATGATAGGTCAGTTCTCCTCCTCTTATACTGTACTGTATATGATAGGGCAGTTCTCCTCCTATACTGTACTGTATATGATAGGGCAGTTCTCCTCCTCCTATACTGTACTGTATATGATAGGGCAGTCCTCCTCCTATACTGTACTGTATATGATAGGGCAGTTCTCCTCCTATACTGTACTGTATATGATAGGACAGTTCTGCTCCTATACTGTACTGTATATGATAGGACAGTTCTCCTCCTATACTGTACTGTATATGATAGGGCAGTTCTCCTCCTCCTATACTGTACTGTATATGATAGGGCAGTTCTCCTCCTATACTGTACTGTATATAAATAGGGCAGTTCTCCTCCTATACTGTACTGTATATGATAGGGCAGTTCTCCTGTCTGTCTGTTTGATGGGCCGTTCTCCTCCTATACTGTACTGTATATGATAGGGCAGTTCTCCTCCTCCTATACTGTACTGTATATGATAGGGCAGTTCTCCTCCTCCTATACTGAACTGTATATGATAGGGCAGTTCTCCTCCTATACTGTACTGTATATGATAGGGCAGTTCTCCTCCTCCTATACTGTACTGTATATGATAGGGCAGTTCTCCTCCTATACTGTACTGTATATGATTGGGCAGTTCTCCTCCTCCTCTACTGTACTGTATATGATAGGGCCGTTCTCCTCCTCCTATACTGTACTGTATATGATAGGGCCGTTCTCCTCCTATACTGTACTGTATATGATAGGGCAGTTCTCCTCCTATACTGTACTGTATATGATAGGGCAGTTCTCCTCCTCCTATACTGTACTGTATATGATAGGGCAGTTCTCCTCCTCCTATACTGTACTGTATATGATAGGGCAGTTCTCCTCCTATACTGTACTGTATATGATTGGGCAGTTCTCCTCCTCCTATACTGTACTGTATATGATAGGGCAGTTCTCCTCCTATACTGTACTGTATATGATAGGGCAGTTCTCCTCCTCCTATACTGTACTGTATATGATAGGGCAGTTCTCCTCCTATACTGTACTGTATATGATTGGGCAGTTCTCCTCCTCCTATACTGTACTGTATATGATAGGGCAGTTCTCCTCCTATACTGTACTATATATGATAGGGCAGTTCTCCTCCTCCTATTCTGTACTGTATATGTAGGGCCGTTCTCCTCCTATACTGTACTGTATATGATAGGGCAGTTCTCCTCCTCCTATACTGTATTGTATATGATAGGGCAGTTCTCCTCCTCCTATACTGTACTGTATATGATAGGGCAGTTCTCCTCCTATACTGTACTGTATATGATAGGGCAGTTCTCCTCCTCCTATACTGTATATGATAGGGCGTCCTCCTCCTCCTATACTGTACTGTATATGATAGGGAGTTCTCCTCTTCCTATACTGTACTGTATATGTAGGGCAGTTCTCCTCCTCCTATACTGTACTGTATATGATAGGGCAGTTCTCCTCCTCCTATACTGTACTGTATATTCTAGGGCAGTTCTCCTCCTCCTATACTGTACTCTATGTGATAGGGCAGTTCTCCTCCTATACTGTACTATATTGATAGGGCAGTTCTCCTCCTATACTGTACTGTATGTGATGGGCAGTTCTCCTCCTCCTATACTGTACTGTATGTGATGGGCAGTTCTCCTCCTATACTGTAATATATATGATAGGGCAGTTCTCCTCCTATACTGTACTGTATGTGATAGGGCAGTTCTCCTCCTCCTATACTGTACTGTATGTGATAGGGCAGTTCTCCTCCTATACTGTACTGTATGTGATAGGGCAGTTCTCCTCCTCCTATACTGTACTGTATGTGATAGGGCAGTTCTCCTCCTCCTATACTGTACTGTATATGGTAGGGCAGTTCTCCTCCTCCTATACTGTACTGTATATGATAGGGCAGTTCTCCTCCTCCTATACTGTACTGTATATGATAGGGCAGTTCTCCTCCTCCTATACTGTACTGTATATGATAGGGCCGTTCTCCTCCTATACTGTACTGTATATGATAGGGCAGTTCTCCTCCTCCTATACTGTACTGTATATGATAGAGCAGTTCTCCTCCTCCTATACTGTACTGTATATGATAGGGCCTTCTCCTCCTATACTGTACTGTATATGATAGGGCAGTTCTCCTCCTATACTGTACTGTATATGATAGGGCCGTTCTCCTCCTATACTGTACTGTATATGATAGGGCAGTTCTCCTCCTCTACTGTACTGTATATGATAGGGCAGTTCTCCTCCTCCTATACTGTACTGTATATGATAGGGCAGTTCTCCTCCTCCTATACTGTACTGTATATGATAGGGCAGTTCTCCTCCTCCTATACTGTACTGTATATGATAGGGCAGTTCTCCTCCTCCTATACTGTACTGTATATGATAGGGCAGTTCTCCTCCTCCTATACTGTACTGTATATTATAGGGCAGTTCTCCTCCTCCTATACTGTACTCTATGTGATAGGGCAGTTCTCCTCCTATACTGTACTATATATGATAGGGCGTTCTCCTCCTTACTGTACTTTGTGTGGGCGTTCTCCTCCTCCTATACTGTACTGTATGTGATAGGGCAGTTCTCCTCCTATACTGTACTGTATATGATAGGGCAGTTCTCCTCCTATACTGTACTGTATATGGTAGGGCAGTTCTCCTCCTCCTATACTGTACTGTATATGATAGGGCAGTTCTCCTCCTCCTATACTGTACTTTATATGATAGGGCAGTTCTCCTCCTCCTATACTGTACTGTATATGATAGGGCCGTTCTCCTCCTATACTGTACTGTATATGATAGGGCAGTTCTCCTCCTCCTATACTGTACTGTATATGATAGAGCAGTTCTCCTCCTCCTATACTGTACTGTATATGATAGGGCAGTTCTCCTCCTCCTATACTGCTGTATAGTAGGGCCGTTCTCCTCCTATACTGTACTGTATATGATAGGGCAGTTCTCCTCCTATACTGTACTGTATATGATAGGGCCGTTCTCCTCCTATACTGTACTGTATATGATAGGGCAGTTCTCCTCCTCTACTGTACTGTATATGATAGGGCAGTTCTCCTCCTATACTGTACTGTATATGATAGGGCAGTTCTCCTCCTCCTATTCTGTACTGTATATGATAGGGCAGTTCTCCTCCTCCTATACTGTACTGTATATGATAGGGCCGTTCTCCTCCTATACTGTACTGTATATGATAGGGCAGTTCTCCTCCTATACTGTACTGTATATGATAGGGCAGTTCTCCTCCTCCTATTCTGTACTGTATATGATAGCGCAGTTCTCCTCCTCCTATACTGTACTGTATATGATAGGGCCGTTCTCCTCCTATACTGTACTGTATATGATAGGGCAGTTCTCCTCCTATACTGTACTGTATATGATAGGGCAGTTGTCCTCCTCCTATAAAGTACTGTATATGATAGGGCAGTTCTCCTCCTCTACTGTACTGTATATGATAGGGCAGTTCTCCTCCTATACTGTACTGTATATGATAGGGCAGTTCTCCTCCTCCTATACTGTACTGTATATGATAGGGCAGTTCTCCTCCTCCTATACTGTACTGTATATGATAGGACAGTTCTCCTCCTCCTATTCTGTACTATATATGATAGGGCAGTTCTCCTCCTCCTATACTGTACTGTATATGATAGGGCCGTTCTCCTCCTATACTGTACTGTATATGATAGGGCAGTTCTCCTCCTCCTATACTGTACTGTATATGATAGGGCAGTTCTCCTCCTATACTGTACTGTATATGATAGGGCAGTTCTCCTCCTCCTATACTGTACTGTATATGATAGGGCCGTTCTCCTCCTATACTGTACTGTATATGATAGGGCAGTTCTCCTCCTCCTATACTGTATTGCACCAGTTCTCCTTCTCTGTCCTCTCTTCCATACAGCAGGTGCTCCATACACTTCGTATATAAGTTCCAGCTCTTTAATCTGTTTTTGTGAAATATATTTGTTGTCCAGCAATAACAGTATTAATATTCTGATGTATTCATTGACAGGGTTGACATGCCATCATCGCCCATGCATATTCTAACATCACAACCCTCTCATGTATGTCCAAGATAGAAATGACTTATTTCAACATTCCATATCCTGCTGGCTCAATACAGCTTAAAGGGGACCTCCAACTAAAAACACCCCTATTTTTTGTGTCTAGTATTTAATATTTGTATATAACTTTTTTCCAACTTTGCAGCTGTTATGTATTGTTACTTGCTAGACACTTTTTATGGATATGCAAATCAGTGGGCGGGGCATGATTTGCCAAATTTGCCTACATACAGCTGTGACACAGGCAGAGAATGAAAATGTAATCGGTAGGTACAGGAGCCTCATTGGACTGCACTTCAAGAGGAGAGCCAAAGCACTTGCAGCTGTCTGTAAGCAAGTCTAGTAAACTAGGCTCCGCCTCCAATGCACTTGCAGGCTGATTTGCATATCCATAAAACAATAATTGTCCCTGCATTGCTTCTTTGGTTTGTGGCCACATAGGTATGTTTCTGCTTCCATTAAAGGCAAGTACATGGCAATATTATTAGTTTGGACAGCATTTTGGACCCGACGGATTCTCTTCAAAAGCCAGACTTTGGCTGGAAAATTTTAGCCCATGGCATAAGCCTGCCTCACCATTTTTAGATTTTATGGAAGAGGATTTCCACAATGAAGCCATTAATAGAGAGGTTACATATAAGATAAATTAGCGAGAAATCTCAAGACAAACAAAATAACAAGCAGAGAAAGTACAGACCAAGATCTAAACAAATGACAAAACACAGACTGTCCAGTGCCCTGCCGTACGGGATGTCACTATCAGATACAACCTGAAGTGTTTAAAGGGGTTCTCTGAATTTACAGTGCGTGAATACACACCAAAAAATGTATTTAATGTTCAAAGGCATCTGAAATAAAACAACATGCCACATAATCTTGTCATACCGTTTTGTGTAATCAGTTCACATGCAGATTCATGTGTCTCCATGATTCCTGACTACGCACAAACCCTGTGTAGTCTGATCTTACAATCATGTATCTGATGGTGGGAGTGCTGGGTGTCAGACTCTCACCAATCTGATATTGTATACCTATCCTTATTAGTTACAATATTGTACAAACCACCGGGGCTGACCATGCTGGCCCTCTCCTGCTACTGGCTGGTGAGAACCTGTGCAGAACTGACCCCTCCAGAAGAACTACAAATAACAAGATGGAAAATTGAAAAGGACAGAACGGGAAACCAACACCAGCCCCTTATCGGAGGTGCCATAATAGGACACCGATTTTGATCTTTGCAACTGGCCTCCTCTTGGCTATGTATGTCATTTGTTCAACAGCAGAGAAAATTGATGTCTTTATAGGGTGGCAAACTGGACAATTGCCTGGGGATCCCTTATCCAAGGGGTTCTCCAAGTATTCAATGCCCAGGAGCAACCTAAGAGTGTAGCATATAATTTCCACTAGGAACTTTACAATTGACCCCATCACTGTTTAGGAATCGGATGGCGGTATTAATTGTGTCTGGATTGGCAGTATTATGTGGGCATTATATAGCAGGATTCTAGTAAAAAAGTCTGTTTTATATGTACTTCGAAATTAGGAGAGCTACTATCTGAAAATTGTAAGCAGAGGGGCCCTACTAAATTTTTCACCCTGGGACCCTAGTTAGAGGCAATACTATTATATCATCGCAGTTGTAGCCTCGGTGCCGTAGTCATTTCTCCTGTGGTCTAGCCCCTTGACCTAACCACCAGTCAACACCATCTAACAAGTCTGACCACCCAAGTGTGACAAGTCCAAACCTATGTGACAAATTCAGTTTTTTCATCCAATTAGAAAAAAATTCCAGAAAACTTCATTAGACCTGACACAAAAGAGACATTGTGACGGAAGACTCGAATTTTTTTTTTACTTATTTCAATACATTTTAGTGAAATGAGAAAATCGCACATCGTCCAAACAAATCATTAGTTTCATCTCCAAATAAATGGAACTTTTGTTGAGTTTAATTTGAAACATAAACCAGAAACTTTCATTTCAATGTGGAGAAAATTGTACGGACAGGATTAGCGCGGCCGTGGTAAAATGTAAATACGTCTGATCTCAATTTTATAAAACAACTCGCAGAAATTAACAGCAGATTTCTTACATTTCAGCTTTCTCACCAAGATGTGATATTAAGTACATTAAAGAAGGTGGAACAGAACAAATCACACGAGAACAATTTTCGGTTTATGACAATCGTAGAGACAAAAATTAGGGGCCGTGTATTTACTTCAACATTATCCAGATCCCTATGGCTGTCGTCAAGAATAACTTCTCACAACATTTTAGGTGAGGATTCGGCCCAAGAAAAACCCTGCCAGATTTGGAGCCAAAGGCTTCTTTATTAAAGGAGAGCTAGGCTGGAAAAGCGAGAAGCTTGTTCACATTTTGCTTTTTATACAGTATATTTTATAGGTGCCGGAATCTGCTAGTGGACGGGCGGCATGTGCAGCACCGATTCTGTACAAGTAATAGGAGTGGCACTGATGTTCCCTGAAAGCACTAATATGTAGTGGACAAGGCTGATACGCCACTCTTTGTATAGGAGCGGTACTGCACGCACTGTCCGTCCATTAGCAGCTTCTGGTACCAGGAGGCTGCTGCAGCAGCTGATCTGTGCGGGGTCCGGGTGTCAGATCCACACAGATCCCATACTGAAGACCTATCCTGTGGAGGTATTACTGTATTACATACACTTATCACATACTTGCCAACTTTTGGGTTCTTTGGGTACCTTTGATCGTCAGCTTTTACACAAGTGGAATACAAGTATGTACTAACCAGACATGTCAGTAGAGGTGACAGATCTCTCTATAATTCTTTTTATTTTTATTTTTTTATCAAATCTTTAGTTAACGTATAAGTGGCAAGCAAACACAGAAATAAAACAGCTTATTATCGAAGCATAGGTATGACACGACGCCAAACCAACTGCAGCCTCGTGAATTAAAGCTACACATATACGTAAGTTTTAATTTAAAGGGGGGTAGTAAAGGAAGTGTGGGTGGGGGGAAGGGGCAATGGGGGGAGGGGTCAGGTGGAAACCCATTCTATTTATACCCTAGGTGTGGTTCCCAGAGGTGAGATCCGCATCTATGAGACCATATCATATGGATATGCCATATATGCCTAAAATGGGAGTACGTCTTCAATGGGCAACTCACAATGTCCATTATAGATAGACAGACAGACAGATCGATGTCAGATAGAGTGAAAGATAAGTAGATAGATGTCAGGTAGATAAAGAGAAGATAGATCAAATAGATAGACAAATCTGAGATACATGTCAGATAGATAGATAGATAGATAGATAGATAGATAGATAGATAGATGAATCTCAGAGAGAGAGAGGCTATAGATTAGAAGCACAGATGTCATATAGATAGATATCAGCTAGATAGATGTCATATAGATATTTATTCTGGGTCCAGGAGAGGTATGTCTATTTAGTGTAGGTTCCCATCTGAATGAGGTCGCCTTGTCGGGGCAGGTACAGGGCTTCTTACTAGCTGATCAAATATGTATAACAAAGAACCTCTAATTTATATGTGTAGTTTATAGATCATATTAGCTTATTTATATGTGCAGATATTCAGTAATGCCATTGGTTCTCTATTTCTCATATGTCCTGGTGCTGTGTGCAGTGGCGGCTGCATTTTTGCATTTGTAATATTGCCAGTTTGCACCTGTTGTGCTGTCTGAATTTTTTGTATGCGTATCAAATAGATAAATATCAGCACAGTGGCTCAGTGGTTAGCATTGTTGCCTTGTAGCGCTGGAGTCCTGGATTCTCCCCCTTTGTTTGCGTGGGTTTCCTCCGGGTACTCCGGTTTCCTCCCACACTCCAAAGACTTATGGATAAGGAATGTAGATTGTGAGCTCTATATGGGACAGTGACTGACAATATCTGTAAAGCGCTGTGGAATATGGTGGTGCTATATAAGTAAGAGAAATAAATAAATATCAGAGAGATAGAAAGTAGATAGAATATAAAGATGTCAGGTAGATAAAGATATCCAATTCATGACAAGATACACTGAAATTTATATGTAAGAAAAGAAGTTAAGAAATCTTATATACATAGAGTGTCTCTGCTTTTTCCTGATATGATCTCACCCTATTATCCACAGTATATCCATATGAGTAAAACTATACAGTATAATTCCTTCCACCCGACATCCAATAATCTGGAATCTCATCAGAAAATTTACAATCTCATAACGAAAGCAGAACTGCGGAAAAATAACCAAATGTGCGACTTCTCTGACTGAGATACAGTATAAAACACAAGGAACCGTCGCAGGTTTTACATCCTATTTTATTTTTGCCTCCCAGGATAAATGATAGATCAGATAATCCAGAATATTTGATCATCCAGAACCACGACTGCCGGATTATCGTATTCTGCTATAATATTGGTGTAAAATTCAATTCTGTAACATTGTCCACCTCTAGTGATTTGTAGTAATGTCCCCATTGTAGCAGGACCCCCAAGTGACGACCTAGCAAACAAAGGAAGCAGACAGGGGGACTCTGCACACAGATTAGTGAGCGCAGTGACTCTCCGGAGACTGACGGAATCAATGACCTCATATAGCAAATAAACAGCTTTTATATTAACACAAGCCCCTCTCTCTCTCTCTGTCCGCAGCGTTGCATCATATTAAAAGCATCAATTCAGGCGAAAATTGTGGCGTCCCAGCTGCTGTAAAATATCATAAAACCTAACGTCTGTAAAGGATTTAGCCGTAAGTACTCTATAAACTAACCTCCCTATTACCTGCGCCAAAACTAGGAGCGACTAATAAAATAATACAAAATGTCCGCCAATCTGAACCGCACAATATTACGACATGTTATAACATCGGTATTATATGTGGTGGTCAACACATGATATAAATAGGGGGAACATACAGCATGACAACCTATAATATCACATAATATGGATTTGGGAGATTTAGTAAAACTAGAGCAATGGAGAAGTGGGGCAGATTTATTAGGCCTGTCTTAAAGCAAAACTGTCTTAGTTGTCCATAGCAACCAATCACAGCGCAGCTTTCATTTTGTATTCTGCTCCTAAATAATTAAAGCTGCGCTGTGATTGGATACTATGTGCTGTGATTGGTTGCTATGGGCAACTAAAACAGTTTTGCTTTTAGACAGGCTTAATAAATCTACTGTACTGTGACTGGTGGCTATGGGTGACCAATCAAATTCCAATTCCTATTTTTCAGAGGCTCTTTGGAAAATGAAAGCAATGCTGTGATTGGTTGCTATGGACAACTAAAATAGTTTTTGACACCTTAGATCTGTATCTTGGAAACAATACAAAGTGTATTACAGATATATTACAATATAACAATATATTATGCTATGATAACCATTCCTTAGGCTTTGTTCACACCTGCCTTATGGTTTTCACTATAAACATAAACTACATCCAAGGGTGTAAATTGAGGGGATGTAGAGGGTGAAGCCCACAGGTCTTAAGGACTATGAACGATACATTATAGTTGGGGGGACAGATTTTGCTTAGGGGCCCATGTTACACCTCTGACTACAACATAGTGCCCAAAAGACACATATGGTGCCCAATGGACCACATTGACTTACTGTTGTGCCACGTTCCTTGCCATATTTTGGTTGTAGTTTCTAGGGGAGAATAGGGCGCCTTACGGAGGCAACATACAATATTGCACGCCTTGCCATATACATGTCCATTAAAGTTAAGAAAAAATATTACACCATATATTGTGGAGCCCATTACCTAAATTAAGACAATAAGTCACCAACAGGTCCTATGGTGACAGGTTCCCTATAAACTATTTGGATACGTGTGTCAAGCAGTAGGTTTATATGCAGGACATCTGTAAGGCCATACATATCATGATATTGCAACTTGCGCCGTATGACAAACTCAGCTCGGCTATATTGACTTGATAGTTAAATGCAAAATGCCATATAGTGATTGCTAAAAATTATGCCATTTTTGTTGCACTTCCATAGTTAAAAAAGAGGCAATGTGTACCAGATATGTACAAATTTACAAAAAATTCCTAAAGACATGTGAATTTGGCGCAGCCGCTGTGTATCAGAGTTTAATAGCTGTAACCAGAAAATCTATATGTAACGAAAAACCCTTCTTTAGCTATGTCCAACGTGACATGTCATTGGTGGTACACAAATTTTTTGTAGTAGAAAATGTTGTATATACCGTATAAATCTGATGTGCAACAAGCAAATCTTCATATATATTCATGGCTTTCCATAGGACTGCAAGTGAACCTATTTGTAAATCTGTGCGATGTCTCAATACACTCAAGAAACAGTTTACCAATAAATCCAGCCCTGCTACATATGTATATATACTAAAGAAGAGGGTGTCATTTGGCGCAGCTCATCATAATATATCAACATGTTTTACATAGGACTGCAGGCAAACCTACAACAGCTGAAAACCAACCTACTCCATCTGTGTAAATGCAATTCAAGAGAGGATCCCGGGGGTTTTCACTTACCCTTCATCCTGCTGGTCCCGGGATAATGTGATCCTTACAGAAGCAGAATTACATATCTTGTAGGGGTACCCGCCTGTGCCAGGGTAGAAGACGCAGCATATAAGCAGAGAGAAGGGTCTGTGGATGGAGGGAATATTGACTGAAGGAGGTCTCATCATCAGCAGAATTATACACACCCCTCCATCCACAGCACACACCCAAATATGACGCTGCACCCCAGTACAATACTGAAGTAAGACAAGATCTCCAACAGTCAGCAATGACGTCCTAATGTCACGTAGAGATCACACTTTTCATAGAAAATGAGATACAGGGCAAGGGCAAAAACTGAATCATTGCCCTGGGGAAGGAAAGGCTTCAACTCTGCGTAAAGTGTTTTTACCGGTGTGTAAGAGAATATCAAACTTCTCATCCCTTCTATGCATGTGAGTTAAAAGAAAGAAGCAACTTTATAGATAGACTTGAGTAAAAATCCCTTAGAATTTTGGGTCTATGGCTTGTATACAAATCTATGTGTCTCCGTGGTAACAGACTACAAACAAACAGTGTAGTCTGATCCTGCAGTCATAGTCCTTTCCATCTGTCCCATATTTAATAACCTACCAATGTACATACTTTCAGCGGGGCCAGAGCTGCAGCTGTATCCAAACTACAGTCCCCCTAGGATGAATTACACTTAAAAAAAAGTAAAAACGGGAACCTTAAGTTGTGTTATTTTTACCATAAAAGTGAAAGGAGCCATGAATCCCTACAGAAGGCATTGCTACTCATTTGGATCCATTATGTTTTGTGTTAAATACATTAAGAACAGAAGCATGACACTAGTGTGAACAGAGTTTTATAGAAATCACATCAAATTATAATTTTGGATGTGCACCTTGGAAATAAAGCTTGGTAAGGAAGGTTCACTGGTAACAGGAGATGTTGATTTTTTAAATCAAATTTTTATTCTAAACATATATATACAGAATGACTGAAGAATCAGACTACACAGAGTTTGTTTGTTGTCTGTTACCACGGAAATACATTTGTATAGAAGCTGAAGACATAAAAGACATTTAAAAGACATATAAGACATTTGTACTATATATATATATATATATATATATATATATATATATATAATATATAAATTTTTACCTTTTTTTTTTTTCTTTTTAATTTTAATCAACATTATCTAAAGATGTTTGCAGGGAGAATTTCTCAGCAGTCATGCCATTACTATCAGTCCGTCTATCTAAAAAATTATGGCCCTTGTCAGTCACTCAGATCCTTACACTTGCTCATTTTTCTGCTTTCCACACATCAACGTCAAGAACTGACCCACCACTTGCCCCTAATATATCCCAGCCCTTGACAGGCGCCATAATTATGTTATTCACTTCTGCTCTCAGTGGTTTTAATGTTCTGGTTGCTCAGTCTACATCACCATGTCTGCCTCCAGGGAACTACTCAGCCCTAGTATCATACACAAAGTCAAAAACCCCTTTAAGACAGCACTACAAGGCTACTTGCCCAGTGTGGTGGCCTATACAAGAGTGTCCCAAAGAGGCCAATGGAAAATTTGCAAAATGATCTTCTCCTGAGTCCTGGAGTCCAACAATGCGATGTCACTAATGTCACATAGTAGATGCATTGCCTGTCCCTATCACAGTTGGTCATAAGCCTTATAAATCAGTCTGTATAATAGAGCACAGTAATGGAGGACACCTTATAATACCGCAGTATGTATTACAATAGGGACAATACTACTAATATGACCACATAACCTCATATGAGTCTAGGGAGAACCTTCTACATGTATATGGGCATCCCCTACCCAGCATAGAGATGTATAACACCATGCAACAAGTCCACATGAGATGTTCTTCCTATTCAAATGACCAAGCGTGATAGACCTGTTTTTGTGCACTATTATACCGCCTCATACTGCAATATAGGGCTGTCTAGTTTACCAGTAGTAATGTCCCCATACATTTCAATTATAGGTCAGTGTTCCAGTAGTCCAAAATGTGCAATTCACACACAGCGAACCCTCTAGTCCGATAAACTAATGATAAAGGCAAAAGAGCACTAACAAAAACCATAAACCACACGAGCTCCTACCTTTGCTGTACACCATGGTCTGCTCCCGGCCTTTCACTAGCGGATCACTCTCCTGCTCTCATCCCCTTTTACAATTTAGCTCCTTACCCTGTAATCTTCCCCTGTGAGGGCTCTGTACACTGGATAAGATTACTGCAGCCATTCTCAGCAGTATACCTGCGCCCCCTTGTGGCCAGTATGCAGTACTACAAAACAGCCACTTAGTGTGTCATTTTTTTTTTCATAACGCCATAGTGCCGGTGAAGGGAACAAACTTTGTAATATACTTTATTAAAGAAAAGGGCCTGTTTCTGCCACTGATCAAATCTGTACAACATAAGGCTATGGAGAGGAGGATGAAGAGAAGAGAGACATCTGCACTATAGAGAGACAGTTTCCGTACACAACACAGCTGGGTTATCATAAATTACTATCAGGCTTCTGCCAGAAATGACTCCTATAATGCTGTATACCCCACATATCTGTCTGTCTTTCCTCCTCCCCTCTCCATAGACGTCATTGTAAACTGACACTGCTTGTGTATGGACCAAAATCACTCAGATGAGAAGACAGGAGTAATAGTTAAACACACAGGACTACCAAGGCTGACAACTGTATTTCATACACACTCGGCCCAGTTCACCCACACAACACCTGGAGAACATGCAAACTGAATGCTTTACATGGCGTACTTCAAACTTAATAGAATGCAGAACTACAAGGATCAGCAATTGCAAAAGGGGTTATATTTATACCAAAAAGATGCTGCAGAATCAGTCTCAAGCTCCCATCTTTGTTGTCCTGCAGAGTCCAGCTATCCTGCCATGTACTCCTGAGGCTCGGCTTCTTCCTGATATGTTGGCTACCCAGCAGTGAACAGAGGATCTCTATGCAGAGGGCCTGGCTGTGTCCACCAGCACTCAGCTCATTAGGTGGCCATGCACATTGCTATATACTTCAGACACCAGGTGGCGCCATACTACATAAGTAAATTTCATAACTGCTTGCTAGATTTTTTTTTTTTTTAATCAGCATGTACATTGCAAGCATTGCTCATTTTTATGATGTATACAATAAATGGCATTTAAAAGGAGTTTTCCAGAATGTACATATTTGTGATGATTCCACTTAAATATGGCTATAACTCAAAGATGTATTTTGATCTCTGAGTGTCGTATCTCCCTCTTACTTCCATTTACTCATAATGTGTGCAGCTCTAATCCTAGATGTATGTTGTCCGTAGTGGCAACCATGTAACAATAGGGCTTTGTATCCATCCCAGAATGGCTCCATTGAATTCCTACATAGCCCTGGGTGATCAAATACACATGCATTGTCCAGCCTGCAGTGGTAGATCAGACATGGTTGATAACATTGCGTCATTTCACTTGGTCCCATCTCCTTACAAAGAATCTTGACTTGAGTGCGTTAATCAGACTTGCCCTCACCGGTGACCTCATTCTGGGTGGTGTAATCAAGGGTATAAAAGATGAGGTAAGAGGTCAGTGGGAGAGACTGGGCTGAGACTACAAGAGAATACTATGATGAGACTACCCACACCCCCCCCCCCACCCCCCCCCCCCCTCCCCCCCCCCCCCCCCCCCCCCCCCCCCCCCCCCCCCCCCCCCCCCCCCACCGGTGGTCTCCCCCCCCCCCCCCCCCCCCCCCACATTTTTGTTTTTTATCTTCTCCCCCCCCTCCCTCCTTTTTTTTCTCCCCCCTTTTTTTTTTCCCTACTTCCCTTCCTCCCCCCCCCTTCCCTCCCTTCCCTCCCTCCCTGCCTTTTTTTTTTTTCCCCCCCCCCTTGTTGTTTTTTTTTATATAAATTACTTTCCCCCTTTTTTTTTTTTTTTTTTTTTTTTTTTTAAACTCGTTTTATTGAAAATTGCGTATCAGACACAAGAAAAGGATCAAAACATATACATAACATGTTGCGCACCAGAAACGTTTATGTAATTCACTCAACACACCACATCCCACCTCGCCAGGCCCTCGTCCCCCGGACCCCACAACTCAGACTCGGTACAGGGGTATAATCAGCATGCACAATACAGTATACATCAGTTATCATGTACAAAACATGCAGTCATAGTCAAAGGTAACAACAAGGATACTCTCCAAATGAGGGTCGTGGTACTCCCGGTGTCTCGCACCCCTCACGGCTGGTAATGTGGCAGCGCATGGGGGCCGTTATTGGGTTACCGGGTTGCACCATGCTCCCCACACCTTATGGTTTCTGGGGCACCCTCTCCCTTTATACACAATCTGGTTATAAGGAAGAACAGTATTAACAAGTTTCTTCCACTGAGATACTGTGGGGGTTTCGGAGCCATCCATCGCAGTGCGTAGCTTTCCTAGCATAAAATAAAGACTCCCTCAAAAGGATTCTAACATGGTGTTGCCATAATTCTTCATCTAATACACCGAAAAGGCATATCTCTGGGGTTAATGGTATAGGTTTAGCCAGAACTTCCGCCGGGTCCACGACCCCTTTCCAAAAACATTGTATGTCGGACATTCCCAAATCATATGCCAAAGTCTGACTGTAGACAAGGGCACCTAAGGCATCCCGGGTTGGGCAGCGTCCCATTTTGTAGAGCGGGAAGTGTCAAGTAACATTGGTGTAGAATATATGTTTGAATCAGTTTGTTGTTAGCTGAAGGTGACACATGTTGAGGAGATTCAAGGATGTCTTGAAACATCTCATTTGTGAGGTTGGGATATTGATGCACCACCGCGTCAGGGTCGGGGCGCCAATGTGGATATCTTGGCCTGTATCAGATGTGCATATAAAGTAGATATCAAACCCCCAGGGCCCTGTGAGCGGTATGCCGATAAGCGGTACTCAGTATATTGTCCAATCGATCCGAACTGAGAAGAGAGTGCATGTCTAATCTGTAGATATCTAAAGAACTGTGTTCTAGGGATGCCATAGGGGGCTCAGCGAGTCAAATGTTTTAAAAACACCTTGTATATACAGGTCACCGAGAGGGCACGCCATACTGCGACCAGGCCCGGGCGCCAGCAGGGCAAATAACGTCGGCAGACCAGGGTTGTGCCAAAGCGGGGTCTCCGCAGGTATATCAGAATAGGCGGACACCTTTTCGCCTGACGCCAGACCTGTCCAGCCAGGGTATGGATGGGCAACAATCTCCCCCTGAACATGGCCGGGTGTTCCAACACCGGCCACAAATTACCAAACCCAGGTGGTGAGCCAGATGTGCCTCGGACCCCGGTAGGGAATCAGATGAGAGCCACTTCCTAATAAAACGGAGCTGTCCTGCTAGGTAGTAAAGAAACAGATCAGGGAGTGATGTGCCCCCGAGCTGCTTCGGTCGTTGTAGAGATGACAACCTAAGCTTAGATCTAGAGTTTCCCCATATAAAGGAGATAATGAGGGAGTCCATTTGTTTAAAAAATCTAAGGGGCACGGACACAGCAGAATGGCTTATAGCATATAGACATTTGGGTAGTACTATCATTTTAACAAGGTTGATTCTACCAGCCACCGACAAAGGCAGTGTAGCCCAAAGATTAAACTTAACCCTAAAGTGCGAGATGAGTGGAAAAATGTTCTGTTCCAAAAAACACCTATGGTCCCTAGATATAAAGATGCCCAGATATTTGCAAGTTGAGACTGTAGTCAATCCACATACCACATTTCCCTCAGCTACACTTGATGCGCGGCCAATATGCATGTATGAGGACTTAGTCCAATTGGTTCGCAGGCCAGAATAATTACCAAATTCGTCAATTATAGCCATGGCTCTGGGCAGGGACCGGGAGGGGTCGCTCATAAACAGGAGTAAGTCATCGGCATAGAGTGCTGTTCTCTCCTCCCGGGTGCCTATCAATATGCCTTTATATATGGGGTCATTCCGAAGCAGTATCGCCAAGGGTTCCACCGCCAAAGCAAACAATAGCGGTGACAATGGACATCCTTGTCTTGTACCCCTACCCAAAGGAAAGTAGGAAGACAACGTGCCATTAATTGACAGCGCCGCTCTAGGGGAACAGTATAGAAGGGAAATCCAGGTAATAAACCCCTCTCCAAATCCGTATCCCCGCAACACCTGCAATAGGAAAGGCCATTCGACAGAGTCGAACGCCTTTGTTGCATCTAAAGAAGCCACCGCCCAGTCATGTGAGGATGATGCCCCAATCTGAGTTATCACCTGAGCCCTTCTAAGATTATCCGATGTGGATTTTCCAGGCATAAAGCCTGTCTGATCCGGATGGACAAGGTCGAGAACAACAGAATTTAGCCTTTTCGCCAACATTTTAGTAAGGAGTTTATAATCTATATTAAGCAGTGATATAGGCCTATATGAGCCACAGTCCAGCGGATCCTTGTCAGGCTTAAGTAACAGGATAATGGTGGCGTCATAAAAGGACTCCGGGAGACTGCGGCCCACAAAGGCAGCATTGTAACATTCAAGCAACACCGGGAGAAGCAGGCCCCCATACTGGGCGTAAACCTCCACCGGGATACCGTCCGGACCCGGTGATTTGCCCTTTGCCATATCTGCCAGGGCTCCCGAT
Organism: Leptodactylus fallax; assembly: GCA_947044405.1. NCBI lineage: Eukaryota > Metazoa > Chordata > Amphibia > Anura > Leptodactylidae > Leptodactylus > Leptodactylus fallax. Next base: position 1,093,700 of record CAMRHE010000471.1, on the reverse strand, counting down.
AGCTCCTCTAGCGTAAAAGGGGAATCTAAAGATTCACGTTGGTCTTCTGACAATGTAGGAAGGGGGATCAAACCCAAATAGGTAGCAAGCTCTCCATCAGTGACTCTAAGCTTGGAGAGGTACAACTCACTGTAATACCTATAAAATCTGTCACTAATGGCCAAGCTATTGGACAGTACCTCCCCCGTCTCTGAATGCACTCGTAGTATTGCAGGTGAGGCTGTGTTTTGATGTATCAGTTGAGCTAGAAAGCTGCTTGACTGGTTACCGAGTTCGTAAAACTTCTGTTTGCTAAAAAACATAGACCTACGTGCCTTGTCATGCAGTATATGCAGATATTGTCTACCCATCTGCAACCATTGGGATCTAGCCTCATCAGTTGGATTAGCCACGTAGGCGGCTTCGAGCGAGGCACACTGGGTCGCTAAGGTGGTCTCCAACAGCGAGGATTCCCTCTTTACAAAGGAAATGGAGGACTTAATACAACCCCTAAGATATGCCTTCATAGTCTCCCATAAGAGGAGTGGAGAAGTGTTTGGGGAATTAATGGTCAAAAACGTCTGAAGTTGATCAGGTATTCGATCATGTGGTACAAATAGTTTCAACCAAAATGGGTGGATTCGCCAACCCTGTCGTGGCTTAGCAGCCGTACTACTGTTTAATTGGACCAACAACGGGGAATGATCAGACACTGCCCTGGGTAAATAGGATATGGTCTGCAACAAAGAATATGCTTTAGTATTTCCAAAAGCATGGTCAATCCTGGACAGAGTATGTCTGTTGGCAGAGTGACAGGAAAAGGTGCGGGCCTCCGGAACCGGACCCGCCACAAATCCAACCACCCCAATTCACGGATCACTCCGGCCATTGTAGTAGGGCGAGGCAGAGAGGGGGAACCCGGTTCCGCAGAGACCGATCCAAGGCAATATCCATAACTTTGTTAAAGTCACCCAGACATAATGCAATAGCCCCAGGGAATCGGGTCGCAAACTGTGCAGCCTGCTGGAGCACAGCGAGATCAGACGCCGTGGCAGATACACACCCAGGATAACATACAGGACAGAGTCAACCCAGGCTTGGACAAAAACGTATCGTCCCTCGGGGTCCTTTACAATGAGGCCTGGCTCCCACCTGAGTCTACGATGCACCAAAATGGACACCCCCCTGGAATAGGAAGTATGTGTAGAGTGAGCCGCCCACTGAACCCATGGCTTCTGAAGTCGTCTGGAATTGTCTGGAACCAAATGAGTTTCCTGAAGGCATATGAGGTGTGGGTCAGCCCTCCTAATCTGAGAAAAAACCAACGACCTCTTTCGTGGGCTGCCCAGGCCCCTCACATTCCAAGATAGTACACTAAAGGACGCCATGGTCGTCTAAGAATGTAATGTAATCATGGCAGTTCAGGACCCCAAAAGTGACCCGGCTATGAGTGTGTAGTGCGTGGCTGAGTGAGACACAGAGTGGTGTGCAGCAACCTAAGAACAATATACAAACGAAATGAACCATTACACCCCTAAAGGGTGTGAAACATCTTGCTGGCATAAACAAACAATATGCGTTAAATTAACCGTGGCTACAATTTACGGGGGAAGAAGTGCACCCAAAGTGGTTGGTATACGGGGCACTGTCTTAAAGGTATAGATGATCAATAGGCTAGGGGATATACTATTCAACAGAGCCAGGTTCACATGAGTAAGTAGCATACACCGGCACCCCGGGGGTCGCCAGCCCAGGTAACTATAAGGCTACAGGATACTATAATAACAGAACCGCACTTTTCATAAAACTACTTATACAATAAACAAGGACATCCCGTAATACATAAGTCCCTATGTATGGTCCGATCGGACCTCTCACCACACGCCGTCAGGATCATTGTCTCGGAGATCGGGTAGAAGAGATAGCCAGTCCTCCACATCCTTTGGCGAAGTAAAGAATAGGGACCTGCCGTCATGGACGACCCGAAGACGCGCTGGGTAAATCATGGAGTATTGTATAGCCTTTTCTCTCAGTCGCCTCTTAACGGCCACAAAGGATGCCCGGGTCTTCTGGAGCGCCGCCGAGAAATCTGGAAACATGGCTACTGCAGCTCCGTTGTACTTAGCTCGCCGCCTGGCGTGCAGCCCGCAGCGCCGTATCTCGATCCGTGCTGTTTATGAGACGGGCCAACAAGGGTCGAGGGGTGCGCCCTGGGCGCGGCGCCGGAACCCTGGGCCCGTTCCACTCAAAATTGGCGAGAAGTGAGCCTCCGGTAAGACATTTTTCAGCCACCCCTCCACAAAGGCCCGAGGATCTTCACCCTCCGCCCGCTCCGGCGGCCCAGGATACGAGTTGTTTCGCGCAATCTATTCTCCAGGTCATCCGCACGCTGTGTCCACAAACTTGCAGCTCTCTCCAGCTCCTGAAACTTGGCGGAAGTGGGTTAACAGTGTCTTCTACCTGAGAGACCCGATCCTCCACCCCACACACCCTGCCCGCAAGGTCTGAAAGTCCTGCGGAGCAGGCCCAGGTCGATTTTGACCTCCTCAATTTTCCCGGTCAGCAGGAAGTGCCGGCATGGATCGCCTCCAGTAGCTGCCCAGTAACTTGCTTTAAAGTGGGCTCGGGGTCCTCCTCTGGAAGGGCGGAGAGGCTGCCTCAAGCGATGATGATGTAGAAGAGGATGCTGCCCTGGAGAACCCCCTCAGGCGATCAGAGACAGAGGTTGATTGCGGGCGACTCATTTTAGAGAGTCGGCGGCCGCTCTTCCTGCGCTCCGTACGGGTGGATATGTTGGCAGAGGAGGAGGTGTGATGGTAGCAAGACCGGGCCGGCCCAAGGATTATAAACGAGGTCTCTGGCTAATAGCAGTTGCACAGTAGGAGCCTCTATGTCGGGCCACCAGGGCCAATCAGCCAGCCGAGGACAGACGGTAACTCAACAGTCCAATAGTATCGATGGCAACAGATTCTGGATTATGAGCGATATCACCACGAGAGAGCCGTCAGCGGAGCAGTGAAATAGACAAATTGCCAGGAGGAACTAAGAAGGGACGGATGGTAACTCAACGATCCAATAGTGCCGGTAGCATCAGTCACTGGATTATAAGTAAAGCCTCCAAGAAGGCCAGTAGCGGAGTGATGAAGTACATAGGCTGCCAGGAGGAACTATAGGAGGACATATGGTAACTCAACAGTCCAGTGGTACATACCGCAGCCTTCACTGGATTATAAGAAAAGCCTCCCAGAAGAGCAGTCAGCGGGGTGACAAACAGGAACTCCAGACTCAGCGCTCCCCCATCAGCAGATGGCCGACCCGATCGGATGAAGTGGCCGCCCACCACGTGGAGAGGGGGAAACCGCCACCCGGGCGACAGCCGGCCTCAGCAGTGCCCGCACAGCTCCAGGCCGGCCACTAGCGCAGCCCCACACGGCGCCCAGCCCCCGCGGCCGGGACGAGCGGCCCGGCCGCGGTGAGAGTGTCCGCCGCCGGCCACGGGCGGCCCCGACTCCCCCAGCGGGGAGGATACCGGCAGACGGGGTCCCGGGACCAGGGGGGCCCCAAATGTGCGTTCCTGCGGCGGCTCCCCGGGCCCGGTAAGTCGGATGTAACTCAGGATAGATGGCGGCTCTAACCGGGCCCGCTCACTGCGACCCCCATGCAGCGCTAGCCTTACGCCCGGGGGGGGGGGGGGGGGGGGGGGGGGGGGGGGGCGGGGGGGGGGGGGGGGGGGGGGGGGGGGGGGGGGGGGGGGTCCGGGGGGGCTTTTTACCCATAACATCAACCAACATGGACAGAACATACCCAGGGTAGACATAAAATCTATTGTACGACACAAACGTAAAACTTTTCACCTTTAATGTAATAAAGTCGATTTCACGTTTATTTTATATCAAAAATGACAAGAAGCAAAAACAAAAATACGGAAGATATCAGAGGAGGAGGAGCCAGAGGAGACATGAGACGAGGCAGACAGGACATGATCATCGAAGACAAATAAATAAAGGTCTCCATAAGAAGGTGCCGGTGGCCGATTTACAGTACAAACTTTTATTGTCATGTCAGATTTGGTGAAGTTGTGCGGTGACGGAGGATGGGCAGAGGTACGGGATATCACACCTTCCGGCAGGTGGACTATTCCTTGAGGTCAAGGAATTGTTGTAGTTTTTTCCGATGTTCTGAGGATACGGGAACTGCGCTGGAGACAAGAAACAGGTCCAGAGGGTTATAATTCAGTATTAGACACTTACCACTATACGACAGCCCCTCCCCATATTAGATTCTTACTGTAGGTGCTCCCCAAATGTGGTGGTGATCCTGTAGATTGCGGTCTTCAGAGAGGACCTAACAGCGAACCTTAGCGTCTTGTAAGAAGAATCTACTAAACCTAATGTAGGTCTGGCGGGTTTGCTGGAGGCATGGGGAAGTTTAAAGTGCTTCTCTACAGCCTGGAATAGAAAGTGAACAGCACATAAGGATCTGGCGGCTCATATGCAAGGTCTATTTCACTAAACGCTTGCATTCCCCAAGTGAGGCACTATTGTTATAAAATCGGATGTGTTGTTCCTCAGTTGTTCCTCCTGTAAATTGACACCTTAGCAATAGAGTGTATCCCTTTACAGTTAGGGTCAGACTGTAGAGACACCCCCTACTGATAAGGGGAACGGTAACACTAAGTTGTCAACTGAGTCATAGGTTTTCAGGAGTAGTAACAGAGGAATATCACAATGCCAAGTTCTAAGAAAAGATGCCCATGAAATTATATATCACATGGTGCACAGATATTTACTGCAATAGACACATCAGAAGAGTCGGCAAGTCTTCGTTAAAGAGTACATGACCATCTTAAAGGGGTTCTCCGAGATAATAAAAATGTGCTCAGAGTCAGGAATTGTGATAAGACAAATGAAGCAATACTTACTTATTTAGGGGTTAATAATTGATGAACTATCCTAAAGACTCCCCCCAGTTGGTGATTGGAGGGGTCTGACAGTGAGGACCAGCTATTTGAAGCCACTTCACAGGCCACATGACATCACGTTCAGTCACATGACCTGTCTGTAACTCAGTCCCATCAGCAAATGTATATGAGCTGCAATACCAAACACTGCCACTATACAATGTACGGTGCTGTGCCTGGTAAGTAGTGAAGAGGCTGCAGAGCTCACCTGAACGCTGCGGTCTCACCAAACAGCGGATCAATAGGGGTCTTGGGTGTCGGATCCCCGCTGATCTTCAACTGATGATTTATCCTAAGTATTGGTGAATTATTAAGCCTGGAAAACCCCTTTAATCCCCCACCGGCTTTATTCAGTTGGATACAGTGATGACATGCCTGTACACCCACATTACCATTGTAGGGAATCACTGGCCTCAGATGTATACTGCACAAGACCACGGGGGCAAGCGATTGGCTACGGCAGTCACATTAGGTATACAGGCACGTCACTGGATTATATGGGCGAGTACAGGCTCCATTTATTATTTTATTATAATTCATGAATTTGGACACATTTTGATCATCCTGGATAACCCCTTTAAGACGAGAGAGGACTGGTGTGTGCAGGGGGTGCATCATCCATTAGGTAACAAATGTGTCTGTGGCGCCCCCTGCATTTCGGCAGAGATTCAATCCATTTCTTTACTTACAGATGGAGCAGAGTTAACCCGAACCCTTGATAAGTTATCACAGAAGACAAAACCCAATTAAAAATGTCTCCATTAGTTTTTGTTGTCTTCTGTGATAAGATATCGCGCTGCAGCTGTGTAGCCAATTGCAGAAGTTCGGGTTAACTCTACATCTGTACCTAACAAAACACTCTTTACTATTTACAGAAGAAGTAGCCTGGCTTGTGACACTCACCTCTTGTAGAGTAAGAAGTGTGGCCAGTATAGTGGAGAGGGTGGTCTGTACTACCCCCATTCTGTCTTCTGAGAATGATGCCGCCACCAGATGGGACAAAGCTGAAAAGGACCACAAAATAGGGATTACGGTATAAAATGTTGTACTATAAAGGGTTAAGACACATGAGTATACTTGAGATGTAGTTATGAAAGAATCTTATATAATGTATAAGCAACACATGTAATTGGATACTAAAAGATTTCAAAAAAATTACATCTGAGCGGCTGCTGTGTTTAAAGGGGTTTTCCAGGCTAAAAATAATGATGTCCTATCCTAAAAGAATAGACCATTGATACCAGACCAGTCGGGGTCAGACACTCAGCACCCCTATGGATCAGCTTTTCTTTGATACACAGAGAATGGATCAGGAAGCAGACAGCGCTGTTCCCTGTGTAGTGGCCAGACCAGGTACTGCAGATCAGCTCCCATTCACTTGAATGTGACCTAAGCTGCAGTGACTTAGTTCAGCCACTAGACAGAGAACAGCGCTGTCTGCTTCCTGCGCCATTCCCTTCAGCTCTATAGCTGAAGTACAGAGTTCTGCTATCTCCGGCACTCCCAATGAAATGGAGTGGAGTGTGTGCTGCCCAACCACCACTCCATTCAGAACGGAGGACAAAACTCCCATATTCTTCAGATCAGTCTGAGTGGTCGGACTCCTACCGATCTGCACGTTATCCCCCATCCTATGGATAGGGAATAACTTGTTTAGATGTGAAAACACCTTTAAGGAACTGAACCACAAATGATAATTAGGAAGTTGTGCAACTTTCCATTATGTGCGGATTTGGACAAACTGGATTCCAACTAACCCCAGTCTAAAATCAATATGGGTGATGGTGACCCATGGCTTCAGCTCAGGCATATACCTGTATAGTCAGATCTGCTGTCCTCTGGTTCACTCACCTTCCAAAGACCAAATGTGGATCTGTGAGTCGGCAAACACTTCCTGACTAGAGGCCTCTGGATGCTGCAGAGGGAAACAAACTGCAGATGTGTACACACATACATCATAGCAGAGAACCTCATACAGTCTGGCTGGAGTTCTCCTCTAATGAAATATATTATTCAATAAGGTGGATTTAATGTTATGTGCACTACTGAAAAATAAGTTTTATTCTGGGCCATTTCAGTCCAATATTCAACTAGGTACAGTAAAATTCCTTCAATCTGTCTGAAAATCCTGCACAAATTTGCAAAATTTATATATTATATTTTTTCCCTATAATCATCAAAACTGATATGGAAAAAATACAAAGTCTCTCAAACTCACCTTACTGAATAGATACATGAACAAAACTCGCTTTCCCAAGAAATGTTTGATCTAAGAAGAAACAAAAAAAAAAAAAAAAAAAAAAAGAAAATGTAAAATCCATTCCCAGCATGCAAAAGAGGATAAATACACAACACTAATATGTAAGTAACTAGATCGCCACATTTAAAGGGATGATGCAGGGAAGTAAAAAGCTTATCCAGTGCACACTTAGTTTGCAGGGCCAGTGGAGTGCGGCAAGTCTCTACTCTCAGCCTCCGTTCCAGGTCTCTGTTAAGTCACTGACTCTGCTCTACTCCTGCTGCAGGTCCATAGAGTACAGAGGAGATGGTAACGTGACAGAGTTAGAGTGTCAGCAGAGAAAGAAGCTATCCACTGCCTCACTGCGCTCTGCAAAGCCAAGACAAGGGAGTTTTCTATATATTAAGCTTTCTTACCCAGTAAAGTGTTTTTTTTACTTCCCTGCATAACACCTTTAAAAGTGGTGTCTTATGAGGATAAGCTCTGTCCTATTAGGGCATACGGATCCCACTCAGGACCCCCCATACATAAAAATGGAGATGTCATGTAAGAGGCACTTAGGTGGACATGTAAAGTTCATGGATTACATAGACAGGCATTCATGTGAAGCCAGGGGCAGCCTACCCTGGGCACTGGGGGCTAGAGAAGCAGGACCCTCCATAAACAGCAGAATGCTTGTCTTTAAGAAGCTGTTAAATCTCTCAATTGGTCTCCCAGAAAAACCTCAGCAAGCGGCTGAAGGGAAAATGTAGTAAAATATGGGAGTTGGTTATCTGTATAATATAAGGATGTCTGGGGTCCACCAGAACTTGTACAGATAGTCCCTCCACTCTGGATCATACATAGCTAGCAGCCACATCCTGCACCTACCTGCTCCTTTATGTTCTGCAGCCATGCATACAGGACACGCTGCCCGTCACTACTGGTAGGGCCAGAGCTGGCTTTAGAGACAGGAGAAACTTCGGAGCCATTCTGGATGTCTAGAAAAAATATACACACAAATACAATTATAATCTATAATACATGGAAGGATCTCGTATTATTCAACAGAAATACTCCGTGTAATACTGATATACTAGCTTATGTCTATGGGGACAGTGGATGACACAGGGGTCTCTCTGGTGGTCTCTGAATCCCTGTGTCATATACTCTCAACATGCTCCATTCACTTCTATGGGAGTTCTCAGAGCAGAGCAAGTAGGCATGCTGGCACTTGTAGTTTCACAACAGCTTAAGAAGGATTTGGAGTAGGAGCTGTGGAAAAATACAGAAGTCGGTGGTTTGGCCTACCGACTCCACAGACTTGGCTAAAGTGGGCCAGTATGACACTGGTTTTCATAAGTGTTTCTTTACTGTTAGTTCTAATCCCACAACTGAAGCACCGGGGACATGGACTGCACATGCAGACATATTAGTGTACTCACCTGGACCACACGTCCACAGTTTTGCGCCTCTTCTCGTAATATGGGGGCTCTGTACAGATCCATGCCATGGAGAATTTAGATCCACACCACCAGGGATGTGTCCAATTGCGGGAGAAGCAAAAGGACTACCAGAGTCCCATGGTGCTTTGAGAGAAGCCCCAGGCTTCAGAAGTGAAGATAGAGGGGTCCGAGGAGTTGGGACAATGTTAAGTGAAGGGTCCACAGCGTCACTGACAAAGGAGGTGCCTGAAAAATAATTAAATGTAATAAAACCAATATATAGAAGCAGAGAGAGAGTGTATAGTATGTCACTAGCCAAAAATAAAACTCACAGAATACAACTCGGTACATTTTTTGTTCCCCAGACACTTAGTACCACTGTGAATGTACGGTGCTGTCATCTGTCATAGGAGAGCAAAGGACTTTAAGAGTGACAGATGGAGCCCCCTCCGTCCGTGTCCGTTCCCACTGACTCTGATGTCAGTGGGAATGGTCAATTTTCCTATGACAGATGAGTGCAATGGATATCAATAGCAGTAGCGTGAACCTAGCCTTACAGGGGTATTCCCCCATTAGCCATATATATCAGCAGTCCCATGACCCTCATCCCACCCAGTAGGTGGGACGCCAGATATTAATGGGGAAGGAATGAAGAGGTGGTTGTGCATGTTCTCTACATTCACTTCTACACAGCCAAGGAGCACAGCACCCTTAAAACCCACAGAAATGAATGCAAGCGTTCTTGTTTTTTTGGTTGAGCGTTGCACTTGTGCATTCGTTTATCCCCCTAGGGTTATGGGACCCCTGTTCTGGAGAATGGTGTGGGTCCTAGAGGCGATACTGCAAAGTAAATTAAAGAGAATTTTATCATCTGTGGCAAATAATGATATAAATGTAAAACATAATGGGCAGATAAATGACCACAATGGAGGAGATACTGACCTGAGCTGCTGGAAGATTTCCTGGTCTCTGAAGAGGAGAGTCTGACACGGCCATTACTTGCTGCAGCTTCCTGGTGAGCAACAAGCCTTGATGTCAGATTGGTCAAGACCCCCAAGCACTCCCTGGAGATAGCGGTCCAGTTGTGAGGGTGTCCGCCTGTTAAGTAAATAAAGAATTAAATAAATTCCAGTCTGGAAGTCTTTCTACAGAGAAGACAGTGTCACCCCCGACATACCTGGCTGGCTGAGGCTAAACACTTCTTGTCTTCGAAATGGAGAATATTGAGAGAGAAGCATTAAGTCTTGGAAGGCCAGATACTATAGGGGACAAAGAAAAGGAAGAAACCTGTATAATATATATCTACAGCAGATGTCAGGGCTGGCCAAAGCTCAATGACCAGCTGACTAATGAGAATACAAAAACAGACGTGGCAACTCGGGGGGTTTTGCTCCTCGGTCTTTACACTATTCGGCAGAGATGAAACTTAAAATTGCTGGAGCCAAATTCAGAATCTGTAAAGAGGCCCCCACCTAACTTGTGCCACTTAGAATAGTGGTATATTTTATATGTTGGGGGTTCTTTGGGGTCTCTTAGGGTCCAAGGCCCAGCAGTGACTGTTAATGCTGCACCCTCTATTGCCAGGGGTTTCCACCAGGTGCTTGATGTATGAAACTAGATGGCGCAACTGACAACATCCATAACCATTTCTACCCTTGGAAGCATCCATGGTTCACTCCTGTCATGTAGAGGCGGCTTGGCAGCCTACAGTAACTGTGCTGGGTGCTCCTCCTGCACCGACCCATGTATGGCTATGTCCTGCAGCCTTCAGTAGGCCACAGATATAGATCTTCCTGCAATCAGAAGGGACATCCCTGTCATGTTTGGAGGGTGTCAAAGGGAGGGGAATTTAGATGACCAGCCACTGAGCCCCAGACATTAAGGTGCCATTGCCAAGGAATGCTGCCAGGATCCAAGATGCTGTGGGGCTAATGTGGAATTGTGTATTCATTTCTGGTCACTGTGATTCTGATATTACCCTGAATGGAGAGTGAGGGCGTACAAACAGATATATATCTATGGTATCTGCAGTATATAACACCACCACAGGCCAACACTCACTTTTAGTAGAGGAGAATTACAGCTCAACACATTTGGGAGACATTTTCCAGCTTCTTCAGCAAAAGCAGTCTGCACAGGAAACACGCGGGCCTAAACATATAGAAGCGGTAAGACAGTATAAGTAACAGTATACAGCAATGGCAAGACACAAGAAGCATTATGGCACATTCATACAATTCTATGCATATGTACAGACAATTTAAGATTGAGTCATATCTTACGATTTTTTTTTCTTAACATTTAATAGGGGTAAAACAAAATTCACCCATATTCCTTCCCTTCATCCACATCCTGTCCCAACCCTGGACATTCACCATCTTAGTTTGGCGAGATTACTTGAGCCAAACATCACGTGTCATGTGTATGTACGCTTATGCAATACATCACATCTACCCTACTGACCTCTGTCGCGTAAATCTGGATGAGCAGCCACACAATGTACCAGGTGGTGAGAAGAAACACACCAGACAGCCAAATCTGGTAAAACAGCGAATAGTCAAGGAGTCCACGAAGAGTATCCAGTGGAGGCAAATGTCTGCAGGGAAAAGATGAAAATCACAGATCAGTGACTATGGTACTATCATGTATGAATAGATTTTGTGACCTATCCTAGGATGCACAACCTGCGGCCTCCAGTCATCTCTGGCCGCTCTATATTTGGAGACTACTCTCTGTTTGGTACTTCATAGAGGAAGACGCAAGTGAAGAGGAGCCTGTGCATGTGTTGTAGTTTATTGGAGACGTGAAATACTCGGCCATCACTAACTCCTATAAACTACAATGAAGTTTAGCTGCACTTGTACTTGGCCACCTCAACTCTGCAGTACAAAACAGGGGACCCCCCATTCTCAATAAGACCCAACAGTAGCACCCTGTAAACACATCGCATACAGTCATATCAAAAAATGTCTCAGGTTCTCTTTTAGTTTTATTGTAACAGGGAGTGATACAATCTGACCCTTAGGCCGGGATCACATGGTGGAAAGTGAAGAGGAGTTTCAGGCAGTCTTCCTCCTCAGATTCCTCCCCACTTTCCAACCCTCTGCTTGCAGTGACAGAATGCCTAAGCAAAACAGAGTCTTGTGCTGCGGGTTCTGCGGCAAGATCGAGCAGGCGCTTCTTTTTTCAGCATCCAGTGCTGCCTCCCACTGAAAGCAATGGGCGGCAAAATCCAGACAGAATTTGGAGCCAATTTTGAGGCACAATACACCTCAAAATCAGCAAATTCAGTTGTGTGAATTTACCCTTAGAGCTCCCTAAAAAAACATGCACTAAAATTAAAAAAAAATATAAATTAAATAAAAATACACAAAAACAATACCACATCCCAACACTTACTGATCCATTTGGAGATTCAGGACTGCTTGAATCCATTTCCGTGGAATATAACCTAGGATAAAGAACCAAGTCTATAAGGAATGTGTATATATTTTATATGGATATATATAGATTACATTAACAAGCATACCCAGGAAAAAATAGACAGCGATGAAATTCCTGGCCAGGTACACAGACTGGACACAGCTGTGCTTCAGCAGTTTCGGGATTCTCTGGCGGAACTGCAAATACTTGAATTGCTTAAACAGAAGAGAAAAATAGTTAATAATTGGAGAATCATACCAGAAAACTTTACATTGATGTTAAGGCAGCTCTGTTTTACGACAAGGGTCTCTATCATACTAAAGATCAGCAATGACCAATCCTAAAGAGTAGAGCAGAGCATGGTAAGAGCTCAGACAGTCTACAGCTCATACATAGCGTCTCCCAGGAGTCCAGCTGGCGCTTCTGTCCAGTAATCGGTGGGGGTTGCAGCAAACCAAACCCTAAATCACCCCAAACCCCCAATCAAAACGTCTTAGATGCCACTGCGAAATTCCAGAAGTCTTACCAAACAGGTACATTGTAACCTTTAGACTAGGTGCACATTGGACCACTGAATGAAATTATGGCCGTGTGACATCAAGCGCCGTACAAGTCACGCAACCAAATAACATGTGCAATTTGCTCCCAGATTGGAATCTAAACACTATTTTAGGGTACAATTTGGCTGATGTCACAAATGAGTTTCAATCACTGGAAAAGTAACCAAAAATCCAATAGATTTGCATTTTTTGCAACCATTGTATCACATTAGTTCACGTGTAGTAACATGACCACATTAGGAATCATTAGGGCATTGCTGACATAATCGATGCATCTCTAGTGAAGAATACAATACGTACTGTATATTGTTGTGAAATGTGCAAATATTAGCTGTAATATACAAGGTACACCAATGTGTTAGTTCTTACCTGCACAGAAGGAAAAGACAAGCAGTTCATATTGTGGATAAAGTACAGCAGGCTGTAATTGTACCCCATGAACCCCCCGGTCAGCAGCACAAAGAGGTAACGCTCATTCACACACATAGCCTGACTGTTGGCTTCAGGACCACTGAAGAGACAAACACATATAACATTATATCCCAGTTATATATCTCTATACAGTATAGACCACATACTTTCCTAACTCACCTGGGGTCCACACTGCATGGAACAGTCAGTCCCTGATATTGACTATGACCCAGGACAGTGCAGCAGCAGAACACCAGCACCCCCATAGCTGCATGTACAATGGAGTGAAGCATATGCTGGGGAAGCAGGATCAGTCCAATCATGGACAGCCGGGAACTGGGAATGGAAGGCACCACTGTGGATGAGAGCAATAGCGTCATACAGAAATCATACAGGCTGAGGACACTGCAGTATAAGTGATCACTACAGAGCGGCTACAGCCAGTGCCACAGTCTCTGAATGGCATAGCAGGGTGCATGCTCCTCTGCCACTCCATGGTGCATGCTCCTCTGCCACTCCATGGTGCATGCTCCTCTGCCACTCCATGGTGCATGCTCCTCTGCCACTCCATGGTGCATGCTCCTCTGCCACTCCATGGTGCATGCTCCTCTGCCACTCCATTGAAACTCCTTGCAGGGGATTGCTAGCACTTACGACTTATCCAGAGGATAGGCAATAAATATTTCAAGCTGGCATAACTCTTAAAGGGATTGTCCAGGTGAAAATGGACAACCCTTTAAACTTTTAAATCAGCCGGGGCCATTGAAAAAAATTTAAAAAATTTGCACTCACCTGTTCCCGATGTTCCGTTGTCCTCCTAGTGCATTCCAGTCCTTCTGCTGAACTTGTCTCTTCCGGAGTTCCGCTGAGGCCAATCAGCGGCTTCAGCGGAACTCCAGAAGAGACCCAGGAGAAGCTGCTGGAACAGAAGAACCCGGGATTTTTTCAATTTCCCCAGCTGAATTAAAAATTAAAAGAGTTGTCCATTTTTGCCTGGACAACCCCTTTAAGCAAGATTTAGTGCACTGCTGCATTGACTTACCTGAATGAAACTGCACATTGCACACGCACTCAACAGCCTGTAGTACAGACAGAAGCAGCAGACAGAAGAATGTGGAGCTGCTGAGGGCTTCCTTGATGGAGTCTGCAGAAAAGAGAGCAGAGGTTATCTCATAACAGAATAGTATACCCCAACAGGATCGCTAATTATTGTATAGTATTTCACAATGTATAGAAAAGGATAGAATAGACATGAAAACAACGTATCACTGACAGAAAACAAAACCATCCTGTCTGACTTCACCGGCCAGCACCAATTAAAGGGATTGTCCAGTTTCAGCAAATAAATGTTAATTTGTGTGTAATGAAAAGTTGTACAATTTTCCAATACTTTCTGCATCAATTGCTCACAGCCTGTAGATCTCTGCTTGCTGTCATTCTTTGTTTACTGCCAAAGGATGACGGACAGCCCAAATCATGCGACGGGCACACGGGAGCATGGCTCATTACAGATGTCCAATTATTGAGCTGTGACTGTAACGAGCCGTGCCCCTGTGTGCCAGTCACATGACTAGCCTGTAAATTAAAAAGCCTTACAGACAATAGAATTCTGTCATATCAACTCCATCTGCCATATAAATCTGATCCAACATCTGAGACTCCTCCTGATCTCAGGAACAGGGAGGCCAAGTCAACGACTATCAGTGCATAGAAATCTGACACACCCGTCATGAGTCATTGGGTGACAAAAATAAAAATGAATCCAGATAGATTGGATGGATCTGTTATGATCTACCAGGGATCCTTTTAAAAATAAAAGCCATGACCCTGATATCACCTTGTTCAATAACCCCCTATAGAAGGTCACTGACTTCTTTATTCTATACTCCACTCACACACCACTTACCTGTCACACATTGTGCTGGATGGAAGATGTGGAAATTGCTAAGACAGATGAAGACCAAGCAGCTCAGTGGTAACAAGATAACCACCCAAGCAAGACTGGCGGCCACTCTCCACCGCAACACCTGCAATGCAAGAAGCGGTGACGTTAGTAGATGTGATTGGTAGGGTCTGACTCCTGGGACCCTCACAGATCACCGGGCTGAAGAGACCAGAGCATTCAGGAGAGCGCCGCAGCCTCTTCACTGAATACCAAGCACAGTGCTGTACATTGTACAGTGGTTGTGACAGGTATTGCAGTTCAGCCCCATTCACTAAAATGGGGCTGAGTTGGCGCTGTTCCATGTGACTAATGAAAGTGATGTCACTGACAGGATATTCACACATCTGTTTCATTCATCTAATGCAGCGTCCCCATACACTAGCAGTTGCAGGACTACATTGCCTATCATAACCCGATATCAGGCACGATGGGAGTTGTAGTTTTGTAACACTGGTCTAATGTAATACAATGGGCTACATTATATATGCAGATTATATAGCAGGGCAGTGGAGTCGGATACAAATGAGCAATTTTGGCTTAAAAAATAAAATGATTATTTTTAATTCCATTATAGAATTATAATTCTATACACATTCTATATACTGCTCCGTTCACACTCCCCCTCAGGAGCCTTATACACTGCAGCTGTGCTGAAACTACAACCCCCAGCAGGCACACTTACCCTCCTGCTCTTGGAACTCCCATAGAAGTGAATGGAGCATGCTGGGAGTTGTAGTTTCCCAGCAGCGGAATGTTCCTGTCCCCTGTCATAGTGATTGGGGTCCTGGCGATCTGACATGTGTCACCTATCCCAGGGTCAGCACGCTTTGGCAGGCCAGCTGCTGAGAAACTACAAGTCCCAGCATGCACACTTACTCAGCTGTTCTCAGAACTCCAATAAAAGTGACAGGAGCATGCTGGGAGTTGTAGTTGCACAGGAGAAGGCTGCTGACGCTGGGCTACCCGGGGCATGGGTTGTTAATGCCATCTATTCGGGTAGGGTCAGAATGGCTGTCAGAGACTTCACTAGGCATAGGCGCTGAGCAACACGTCTGAGTGGACCTTCTATGGCATTGCTGGGACTTGTAGTCCTACTACCTCCACTACGCTGGGATACACTGCAGGCAGGCAGCTCCACATGCCGCACACCCCCCGGGGCCGGGGCGCTTTACCTTTCGCTCTCCGGTCACACTCATGACGGTGCCGCTTCCCACATTCAAACACTCAGCGCGGCATGAAGGAAGAAGGACCCCTCCGGGGCTGTCCTCTGCACTGCCCATGTGAAAACTGTCTATAGAACCGCTGGAGAGCCGCCCGCAATATGCCTGACGGAATGTCAGTGTTAGGGCTGCCCGTAGCGCTGCCTGATTGTCACATAGTTTGAACGAGCAAAACTTTATGTAATACAATACATGGAAAGTGACATTTTTTGTGTTACACTTGCAGTGTGTATTAAAGGGATTTTCCCACCAACATAACTATATTTACATTTGTAGACAATTCCCATAAACATAATCATATCTATATTTGTAGATAATTAAAAGTTAAACATTTTTGCAAATATAAGTAGTTAAAAATTCTGCAGAGTTTTGAAGATTTTCTCTAACTACTTAGTGGAGACATCTGTGGTCTTGATCGGTTGCCAATGGATACGACCACGTATGCAGAAACTTTCTATGGTCTGGGACTTGTCAGACACCCAGCCATGATTTCCTTATTGTAGCTAGTTTAACAGGCAGAGACACTACATGTATGAGAAGATATCCCGGCCACAATAACTACATCATGGCTGATTTTCTGACCTTAGAAAGGTCCTGCATTGATGTTCGTATCCACTGGCAACCGATCAACCTAAAAACTTGTGACTACAAGATATTTAGAAGAAATCTTTAAAATTCTGCAAAATGTTTAATGACTTATAGTTGCAAAAATGTTTAACTTTTAATTATCTACAAATTTAAAAATGGTTATGTTCTTGGGAATACCCCTTTAAGCATATTTGCAAATATAAATAATTAAAAATTCTAGATTTCCTCTAAACATCTTAGTGGTGACATCTGTTGACTTTATCGGTTACCAATGGATATGATCATGAATGTAGGAACTTTCTAAGGTCTGGGACTTGTCAGAAACACAGACATGAAAACTCAGTTTGGGTCCAGGAAACCCCTTTAGGCTAAGGCCCCACGTAGTGAGCCGCAGCCGAAAAACGCTGTGGAAAAGACCGCAACATAAACGCATCACGTTTTTTTCCACAGTTTTCACGGAAAGTTCACAGAGTTTTCCTCTGCAGAGTTTCTGCCTCTATTATACCTCCTATAAGGAAAATGCCAGCGTTTCCGTAGATATAATTTCTACTCCGGATATTTTTCTGCAATGTGTTGATGGGATTAACCAGAATCCCATCCACTTTGCAGGTAATGTAAAACGCAGCGTTTTCACAGTGAGGAGGCCCCGGCCTTAAGGCTGAGGCCCCACGTTGCGGAAATGCAGCTTTTTTGTTGCAGATTTTGCTGCAGTTTTTTGAGCCAAAGCCAGGAGTGGCTACAAAAGGAATGGATAATATTTAGGAAGCTACTTATACTTCTCCCTCCTGCTCAATCCACTCCTGGCTTTGGCTCCAAAAACCGCAGCAAAATCTGCAACAAAAAAAGCTGCGCTTCCGCACCGGGGGGCCTCAGCCTAAGACTGATGTATAGAATGTCAGTTTTAATAACCCCCCATTGTGTTTATGTGATGGATCGCCATGCTTATGGAGTGTCGCCAGCAGTGACAGAACAAGTCAGGAAAGTGTGAGTGAAACTCCTGTGTCATGTTCATTGCTGTGATTGTTAGAACAATTTTTTAACCCTTTTCTTTTCGTTTTTTGATTTTTGTTTTTTACTCCCTGCCTTCTATAAGCCATAACTTTTTTTATTTTTGTGTTCACAGAGCCATATGAGTTTTTGTTTTATTCTGTGGGACAGATAGTACTTCATATTGCTACCATTTAATATTCTGTACGTTGTACTGCGAAACTGGAAAAAAATTTCAGAATGCGGTGGAATTAGAAAAAAAAACGGTTTCGTTTTTACGGCATTCACTGTGCAGTCAGAATGACAGGTTACCTGTATTCTACAGGCCGGTATCGCAGTGATACCAAATTTATATAGTTTTGATGTTTTACCTATAAAACTCTGAAAAATTTCTTTGAGTGGTCATATTCTGACATCCATAACTTTTTTTATATTTCATTGTACAAAGCAGTGTAAGGCAACTTTTTTTGCTGAGCATGTTGTCTTTTTTTACGGATACCATTTTGGAGATTTCTGACATTTTGATCGCTTTTAATTAAATTTTTCGAGGTTGGTGAAACGGTAAAAAATGGTTTGACCATTTTTGTTTTTTGTTTTTTTTGTTCACTATGGCATTCACCATATGGGAAAAATATTTATGTTTGTAGTTTGGGCACTTTCGGACACGGGGATGTTTCACTTTGTTTATTTTTAATTTTGATCTTAGGAAAGGGGGTGATTGGAAATGCTATAATTGGCTCCCGATTGTCATAGGAATAGATTGCCACCTCCAGATATTGCTGCCGGAAAATAAGTGCCTTGGTAACATATGACCAAGGCATCTAAAGAGTTAATGCCTGAGATCAGCGTGCCACCAGGTTCCAATGTATAATACAGCAGAGAACCAGCAGATGTCAGCAAGGCTTTTTTGAAGAATGTTCCTTGACTTAATTCTATGGATTAAGGCTGAGGCTCCACATTGCAGAAACGCAGCTTTTTTGTTGCAGCTTTTGCTGTGTTTTTTTGAGCCAAAGCCAAGAATGGCTACAAAAGAAATGGGAAATATATAGGAAGTTCTTATACTTCTCCCTTCTGCTCAATCCACTCCTGGCTTTGCCTGAAAAAAAAAAAAAGCTGTGTTTCCACAACATGGGGCTTCAGCCTAAAGGGGTTTTCTGGGACTATGATATTGAGCTCCACTTCCGCTTCTTAGGCAGTGACATGACATTCATTGATCATATGCTGCAGCTCAGTCCCAATTAAATGAATGACACTGAGCTGCAATACCAAGCACAGCCACTAAACAATGTACGGCACTGGACCTTAAAGGGTTTGTCTTTAGAGATGAGCGAATTGATTCTGCAGAAGTGGAATTCGATCCGAATTTCAGGAAATCTTCGATTCTCCATGATTCCGGATTTCCTGATGCTTCGTGGTAACAAATATTTAGTAAGAACCTTTGTGACATCAGACGGTCACAAGATATTCTCTAGTGATGTGATTGGGTAGGCGTGTCTTTGCTTTTTAGCAGATCCTTCCACATGAATAAAAGTTGTCTGTTCTGAAGAGAGAGAGAGAGAGAAACATGACTGTGGCATCCAAGGGCTTCCGCCATTTTGCTGCCCACCCCGACTCTCAGTAGCCCGGAAATAACTGTTTTTTCGCCGCGAAGTAATTCGGATCGAAGCAAATTTTTTTTGGAACTTCGAATCGAACTGCCAAATCGAACTTTTTAGAAATTCGCTCATCTCTAGTTGTCTTATCTGGACAACCCCTTCTTTATATGAGGACTTGCTGGTGATCACCTGAACAAAAAAAGTGACACTATATAGTACACTATATATGGGAAGAAAAATGGGACTGTGCAGTGTCTGTATACAGGGCAATAGAACTGGTACTGTGCGGTGTCGACAGGATAAGAGAAGTGGCACTGTGCAGTGTCTACAGCATAAAAGAAGTGGTACTGTGCAGTGTCTGTATATAGGATAAGGGAAGTGGTACTGTGCATTGTCTACAGGATAAGAGAGGTGATACTGTATGGTTTCTATACAGAGCACAAGAAGTGGTATAATATACATCACATGCACTAATGCACAAACTACACATACAGTACACACAGTACACACACACTTTACATCCTTCCTCAGGCATCTTCTCTTGGTGTTGCTGTGACCAGGACACCTTTTGGTCAATGTGATCACTGTAAAGTTCTCCAGTCGTAGCGAAATGAAGACTGCAGACGGGAAACCATTGTACATTAAGGTTTTTGTGGAAAATCTTCAATGTACATACACAGATGAGATGTAGGCAGGGCTGGGCAGGAGTGTAGGGCTTCGTTCCGGGAGGTGGGCCCTAGGCGTCCGTCTACCTCTGCCTACCCCTTGTCTTGGCCCTGATCATGGGTCACAGTCTGTCGTGGGACAATCACAGAAACAAGATTCTCATCTAATGTTCTTGGCAAATCATCTGAAGATTTATGAACAAGACTGAACATTTTAAGAAACAGCTGCTAGCCTCCAGGCAGCCTTGTATGTAGTCGAGGACGATCTCATATGGATGCAAATATGGCCTGTAACTATTTCATAACTTTTCTAGCTGTGGAGGAGGAACATAGTAACATCACATATTGGACCTTACATTTGTCACTATGGCATATGATGGCCCACCAATGTGTTTACTGGGATGACAGGATTGTTGTGCATGTACCACTGACAGCTCCTCGCACTATATTACTGACTTTCAGCACTGGAAATATTACATCCATCCATTGTATTCTTCCTTTTATGTTACAACCCAGCCAGTCCAGGGAAAGACACCAAGGACCCTTTGAAGCCCAAGTCCAATGTGTTCACATATTGCATTGGTAAAATACTTTCCTGACCTGTACAACCATCTACCCTGTTAGGCTAAGGCAGATTGCAGCAAAAAAAAAAAAAAAAAACACTGCAGAAAAAAAATGCAGCGGAAATGCATCACGTATTTCTCTGCAGTGTTTTTCATTGCATTTTTGCTAAGTTTTTCTTTGTGGATTTTCTTCCCTTATTAAACCTATAGGGAAAATGCGAGCTTTTCCATAGGTATAATTGACATGCTGCGATTTTCAAAAATGCAGCGTTTCCGCAATGTAGAACCTTAGCTTTAAAGGGGTATTACCAGACCGTATCTATATAGCTTTACATATTCTCCAGTACAGAGCGTGTCACCATTCACAGAAGTTCTTGTTCCTAACGGGGCTCACGATCTAGTTTTCCCATTGCAGACCCTATAGTTTCTGATTGATTGGGGTCCAATTGATGGGACTCCCGTCTGACTTCTGTTCCCTCAGAATTACTGCCTACACACCCTGTGCTTCTTTTTACCCATGCACTTGATGACCTATCTCAGGAGTGACAATGTCCTAGAGGTCGGATCGCCATCAATTACAATTTTGCCTCTGATATGCCATATTTGATGGTAGCCATATCCCTTTAATACCAGTAACCATATTTATTATGATCCTTTTATTGCAGTTGTTTCTATATTATGCAGCCAGGTTGTTGGCGCCCCCTACATTAGACGAGAGTAACACATGTACTTGCAAACTCTTCAAAAATGTCCAGGAGGCATCTGCAAAAAGAGGTGACCTCACGGTATCCTGGAAGTTTGGGCAAAACTCCTAGGCTCCGGGTCATATTACATGTGACATGGGCACGCACTTTTGTGCCCGTTACGTCACACAAAAGGAGCGTTACTTGTTCATCTCATGTCCG
The DNA here is from genome assembly GCA_947044405.1 of Leptodactylus fallax. Classification (NCBI taxonomy): domain Eukaryota; kingdom Metazoa; phylum Chordata; class Amphibia; order Anura; family Leptodactylidae; genus Leptodactylus; species Leptodactylus fallax. The sequence goes on along the minus strand of CAMRHE010000471.1, from coordinate 1,072,236 downwards.
TATCACAAAAAGGGGCATGGAACGCAACAAATCGGAGTACCAATGTATCCATACAAACATAGTCATAGTGCGCTCCATGCACCAAGTATTGGCAAGTATGGTAATGTGCCCTGTGTGGTCGCACACCCCTTAGCCCTGGTTATAAATATATCTTTAAATTAATTTTTAGCCAATAGCTAGGCATATGTTATATGTGAGTAAAATACAATGTATAACAAATTTCACTATTAAAAACACATTTTAATAAGGACAAAACCAGCAGGTACTCGGTAACGATGACACCCCCAGACACTATGGTTGTCAGGACTGATTGCGTAAAGTCCAGTAGAATGTCTTCTGTGCACTGCCAGCAGATATTGGGGGTGAATTACTTGTTTCCAAAGATGCTTTTCTCTTCTCCAACATAACCTGAGATGCCTGTGAGCTGGTGGGTTCCCTGGACACTCTCTTATAAGTGGTTGGTAAAATGACAGGAATGGATGTGGTTGTTTGTATAGACCGGCTGGTAACATTCTTGGCATCTTCTATGGATTTCTTGTACATCATATAAGACCTTTCCAAGTCCTCTTTTTCTTTCCGACTTTCCTGCAGTAGCTCAGATAGTTGAGCGTTTGCTTTTGCCAGATCCTGCATCTTGCTCTCCATATCCTTAAGCTGAGTCTGCAGCTTGGCTTTCTGCTCCTGGGTATTTGCAAGCACAGGGATCATTTCTCTGAGCTGCACCGACAAAAGACGGTTGTCCTCCTTCAGGTGAGAACACTGGTCCTCCTGCTCGTGTAGCTCCTTGATGATATCCCTGGTCATCTTGCCTTTAAATCTTGGATTCCCTTCTAGGCCCATGTCTATTCTGAGTTTCTTCACGGTCCGGTGAAGATTCTTGTTTTCATTGGTCACTTCTTTAAGTTTGGTTCTCAATTCCTGGATTTGGCTGCGTGAAGAGGCCTCAAGATGTTTCAGTTTGTCCCTGGATGATTCCTCCCTCCGCAGAGCGTTGTCTCTCTCCTTTTGACACCTCTGGACAATTCGACTCACTTCGTATGACGACATGTAGGACTTAATCAGAGGGTACCTGGGAGAACTGGAGAGGCTCAATTCAGAGGACTTCCTAAAAATAATATCATAGAGTCAGCTAATACCATACACAAATATGAGAAAAAGTATACGCTATCACAGTTCTATTAAAAAATAATTATTAAAGCAAAATTTGTATTATTTTAAGTTACCCCCTTGATAGGTCATCAATATGTGATTGTTGGTGGTCCAACATACTGAACCCCTACAGATCAGCTAAACAAGAGGCTACAGCATTGGGTCTCTTCACTGAATGCAAAGTATATCATCGTACATATCATAGGGGCAGTGCTTGGTATTGCAGCTCAGCCCTTTTTACTTGAATGGGACTGAGTTGGTGCTGTACCATGTGATTGAGGAACGTGATGTCAGTGGCACAGGGGATAGGTCGCAGTACTTGTAAGTGCAGAAGCCTCTTCAAACAGCTGATCAGCAGGGGTCCTGGGTGTTGAATCCCCACCAATCACATACTAATGACTTATCCTAAGGATAGTCCCGGAAACTGCTTTAACACGTATACAGGTATCTGGACATCACTGCAGGAAATCACAAGGTGGCGGTACAGAATGGCGCTGATAGCACAGTATATAGCAAATGTACTTAGCCAGGGGTTGTCCACAGGTAGTCAAATACATAAGTGAAATATCAAGAGGAAGCAAAGTCAGTACCAGAGAAGAACTACAAGGACCAATCATCAATAGAAAGGGTAAAGCGAGGAGAGCTTCCGTATACAGGTCAGGAATATGTACAGTATATTAGCAGAAAACAGTAACAGGACCTGCAAGGAGAAGACCTCAATCTTCAGACAACTGAAAATTCTGACTGAGCACATAAGGCTGGGACCACATAGTGATTTTGACCAAATCTGCTCTTGTGCGACCAAAAATCACTGTATTGCCCTGCAACATCGCAAGTGAATGCAACGACAGTAACGCAGGTGCACGGTCACTCTATTCAGTTCTATGTGACTGCCACAGATAGCCGAGTACAGTGCTCAACTATCAGTAGCACTCCCATAGAGATGATAGCAGCAGCAATCCTGCACAATAGTCTCTCCATTCAAATGGGTACAAGAGACCCCAGTTCTCCAAATTGGTGGGGGTTCCAGCAATCGAACTCTCACTAATCTACAACTCATAAATTGTAGTTTTAGGCAAACCCTTTTAACCTCTTCTGGACTGCCCATAGACTTTATACATCCGGGTGGTCTACTCCTAACTCTGCAAGGACGTACATGTAGGTCCTTGCAAAGTTAAGCGGCTGCCGAAGCAGGGAGCCTGCTGTTACAATAACTGGATATCCCAGAGAGAAGGCAGGGTAGGTTTATTATCGTCCCTGCCTTCCTGATCACTGTGTACATAGCAGTCAATGAGCTGTGTGTACAGCTATGGGAGCCGCCATAATGTAGCTTTGCCTACCAGCCCCGCAGTCGTGTGATCCGCCAGGGGCTGAGAACTGCTGGGACCTAGATCAGCTTTGTAGGGCGGCTCAGGCTGTATTCCTCTTGTGACTGGGGCTAATGTATCAGCCCCTGGTGAAGGGGAAATCAGCAAAAAAAAAAAGTAATGTTACAATGCCCTTCCTTAAGGTTGAGGTCCCACACTGCGGAAACGCAGCTTTTTTTGTTGCAGATTTTTCTGTGGTTTTTTAAGCCAAAGCCAGGAGTGGATTGAGCAGAAGGGAGAAGTATAAGAACTTCCTATATATTTCCCATTCCTTTTGTAGCCATTCTTGGCTTTGGTTCAAAAAACTGCAGCAAAATCTGCAACAACAAAAAAAATCTGCTTTTCTACAAAGTGGGGCCTCAGCCTAAAGGTTTGGCCTTATGGAGGACACAATGTGTAAAACATAAATAAATAGGAAGACAAAATAAAAAGTTTTGAAAAAGTTTTATTAGCACTTTGTGCTATTAAAAAAATCTTGAAAAATGTGAAAACCAGACACGTTTCCCCTAAAAAAAAAAACAGCTACAAAATAAATAGCAGAAATATAGAGCCCTATGGATCACCAAAAAAACCATGAAAATTATTTGAATAACCCAAACAAACAAACGTTATAGCCCTCAAAACCACATGTATGAAAAAAATGTGTCTGTCCTGAGCCAGGAAAAATGGTCCGGTCCTGAAGTGGTTAAAAGTGTGTGCAAGACAAGCCATCAACCTGTAAGTCAGCCAGAAGGAACCCTACAAGTGCTGCAATAAATGTGAGCATATATGACAAAGCTTTACATTGCTATAGAAATCATATGCGGCCTCTAATAAAGTATCTACAGTATGGAGGTTCTTTACATAAAGTAATATGGCGAGCAGTTATGGAGACTAGAGATTCCTCACAATGTCACTGCTAGTCCATTAGGAGGCTATAAGATATACTAGGGTTATAAATAGTGGAGGTTTATTCAAATCTTACATTTTATGAAATTTTCTAATATTAACACCCCCCGCACTACAGATACGAGCACACAGCTTACCTGCCAGTCACTGAACTCATATCACAAGAGCCTATAGAAATCTTGTCTGCAGGTATAGGATCCCAGGAGCGGAATAATTACACCTGGAGGATTATGGTAGCGAAACCTCATCCTGGCTGACAGCATCGCTTACAGGGGCTGTGTAGAGTTACTGTCATTAACTAAGAAGAATCCCTCCTGGTTACGGCCGACACTCTGCAGACATCTCACTAATTGATGCATGGTTACATCTGGCTGCGAGACGTGAGACCTGCCTACAGTTACCGGCGTCGTTTCTTACGCCTTTCTTCCCGTATTGGGATATTGGTGATTAATGAAGCGACTTTTCCTACCGCCATATAAGACAGGATGAAATGGACACTTGGCAATAACTTGCACTGCAAGACCATGTCAGTCCTGGAGAAAAACTGCCTACGATAGCTTAAGCTGTATTCACACCACCCTATCTGGGTTTTTTTTCACATTCCGTGTCTGTTTTTGTCAGCTGAGTATAAATCTCATTGATCTTTTTTTATTTTTTTTACTCAACCCAATGACCTGTTTTTAATGGACGTAACTCGGATGTCAATCTGTTTTTATGTGTGTTAAATACAGACCCATTGATTTCTATTGGGTCCATTTAAAAAAAAACAAAACGACGGACATTCTATATTTGTCATTTTTAACAAACTGGACGCTTTTCTGAATGTGAATATATTAAGTCACATTCATTGTTTTTATAATACATGGACATTACCCGTCCTTTTTTCGTGTGAATAAAGCATGGAATGACACAGTCGTGAAAAAGAGACATTTTTCGCAGACATTGTGTATCCGAAGGGCGCCCACTTTCACGGATCCCTCTTAGATTTGAGTCTATTGTGGAATCCGTGAAATCGGGAAAAAAATAGGACATGACCTATTTTTGGATCGTCAAAAAAAATAATATATTTATACATAAAATAAAAATTTGGCCGATCGTGCCATACACCTTTAGCTTTGGTCGACCCACAGACAAAAATTTCTAACAGAATGGGGCAGATATATTATGGACCATAAACTTCAGTTGTGCGACTTTTTAAACACCAGTAACATGCGATTTTGCACCTCCTACACCAATGTCCTTCAATGAAAGAGAATTGCGCTACATTTAATATAATTTACGGCAGTTTACTTTTGGTGCTTGTAGCTGACATAGATTTCAGTTCAGATGTACAGCCCCGCAAAAGAGCTGTCGCATTTATAAGATCCCCGACGCTGGGGTTAGAGTTGCCCATAGCGACCATTCGCAGCGAAGTTTTCATATTCAGGCACAGAATACAAAATAAAAGCTGCGATTGGTTGCTAGGGGCAACTGAGACAGTATTGCTTTTAGACCATTTTAATAAATCTGCCCCAATGGGTCAGGTTTTTTTTGGCAGACAGAGGATTACCATTGGCCATCATGAACGACCGACTGTTCACGTTAAAGGGGTTTTCTGGTCCCAAACTTATTATTCATGACCTATCCAGAGGATTAGTAAGTGATCTGTCGGGGTCTGACACCTGATCCTACACAGATCAGCTGTTCTAACAAGTGCGGCGCTGCAATTTCCAGGAACCACCACTATGCTGCGCCACTTCTATTCAGATCACGTTTTTACATCTGTTTACATAGCCATCAATGTTAAAAAAAACCAACGGATCTGTTGCGGTCCATTTTTTTGGACAGACACAAAAGTGTGGTATACTATGTGTATGTATATGGGCTCCCCAAGTGTAAAGATGAAGCAGATCTTGAGGACATTGTACGCGTCTCATGAAATGAAACCACAGGGCCCTTCATTTAAGATATATTTGTTTATTAGATGATTTTGCGTGGTTAAATAGACAAGTTCCATTGACGTTAATGGCAGGATTCAGCAGCCGGTCTTATCAGCTGTGGACAAGTCTTTCGGCTGTCGATGCCTCGAGTCTCCTCTTCATCAGCTGCTCTAGAGCATGTTATGACGGTGGAGACTCCAGACTCCTTAGCATAACAACCAATCCAATCGCAGGTTTCATTTTCGGACCTGCTTATAAAAATAGAAACTGAAACTAAACTCTGACAGGTTGCTATGGGCGACACCAGTACATGACGCCCACACTGTATAGGTAGATGGATCCAGTGTATATAGTATATCTTAGTGACAGACGGCGCTGCTCGATAGCAATTCTAAAAGCTCATCACTAATTCTGGACACTTATAAATGACCATATAGTCAGTAATTCAGAATTACATGCTGCCATGTTGTAATAAATAGTGCAAATTTGCTCTAAAGAGGTTTTCTGGGAATATACATTGATGGATAGACTTAAACGGGGTGTCCATGAATTGGTGACACTGGAAGTGTCCATTCTGCCTCACTACCGAAGGTCCTGTGCCCCAAGTGACCAATCAATGGCCTTCACTGGAGAGGGACTGGTGACATCACTCACATACATGACCGCCTCTTTGCCAGCAACCGCTGATTGGGACGCAGGTCTTCTGGCAACAAGGCACCAGCACAAGGCTGAATGCATATCGGTGGCAGACAACAGAGCGCCGGGGACAGGCCAGTATGCTTATTATTTTACATATCAACCGGGTTACACCAGTTCCCGGACAAGTCTTTAAGAAGACCATACAGCTTAGTCAGCCCAACAACTTAGCTATTCCTCCTGCACACTCAACAACATGTGAATAGGTTTTTAATGTAGAGAGGGCACAAGCCACTCTCTGACAATTTTGGCTACAGCTTATCTTTGAGGAGAACAATTGATCAGGCATGTTGAAATCAATCATGTTCAATCCTTCCTTCCAACATCTGGTGTGGAGATATAGTCAGGATACCGCCATACGTATAAGATGGTCAACTCATCGTGCCAAAATCAGTAGATGTGATCGACACTCAGCTTATGTGTATGGCCCATCAATGTGTGACCGGAGATGGTGGAGCCTCAGACCCCCTCCAATCAGAAAAATCAAAGAACTGTGAAACGGGTTATCCAGAACTTGGATATTGAGCACTTGCACTTCCTCATGTCCAGTCACATGACCATGCTGCAGCTCAGTCCCATTCAATTAAATGGGGCTGAGCTGCAATACCAAGCGCAAACACAATACAATGTACGGCCCCATGTTTGGCAAGCAGTGAAAAGGCCGAAGCAATAAATATCATAGTCCCAGAACACACCTTTAAATATTTATTCTGGTAAAGCAGCATAGCCATACATTCAAGTATATGTACATATGTAAGTCAGGCAATACAAAGCCATTTTTCTGGTGGTCAACAGGAGTAGTGGTGATAGGACATCAATATGTGACTGGTAGGAATCCTATCCTAATAATGTATATTCCTAGAAAACCACTTTAAAATGCAGAACACATATCTCTGCCTGGTAGATCAGAGTAAAGGACTTAAGGTATGTATAAAAATAAATAATTGCAAAAAAAAAAAAAAATTATATATATATATATATATATATATATATATATATACACACACACACACACATATATTCTATAATTTCTCAACACAAAAGAAAGCACAATTGAAGATTCCCGACATATAGTATCATAGACAATAAAAATAAAACAACCATTTAATAAATTATTAAATAAAAAGACCCCAGAGCAGCCCATAAGGTGACAGGCAAGAGACCCAGCATAGAGTGTCCCTCCACCACATAGACCCAAGGTTTGGACCCAACTTTTCCACAGTGAATGAGTAAAGAGACTTAGAGGACACCTGAAAAGGAAAATATATATAGTAAGACAATAGAATATTATTCATTGTATCGTCCTATCTGCTTCATGATTTATCTATTTGCTAATGTACGTTAAGTATGTTCGCAACAAGTAGGGGCAGAGGGAACAGAATATGGCTGTGGAATCAGACAATGCAGGATCTGACTGTAGTCTGTAACTAAGGGGTTTCATGGGTCTGCATTAGAGCTGTATGCACAAAACGGTAGTGAAAATAGGATACAGAACTATCTGCAGAGAGTTTTCATTCTTTCTTTGAAAAGCAAGACCAATGATTGCAAAAGGAAATTAGAGACAGAAGGTTATTATTTACCTCCTATTGGCGGCTCTGTGGCGTCCCTTTGGTCACATTAATAATAGATGTCACAGTTTGTTGCACATGGTCAGTTTCTGGTTGATCGAAGAAGTATTGCTTTAAAAATAAAAGATATTTTAGAATATATACAGTACAATAACTACGCCAGTGGAAGACAAGACCCCTCCACTAAAAAAAACAGATGCTAAATAGACTAAGTTCTTAAAAGATACAATTTTGTACCTTATGTTTTTCTATGTATTTTGACTTGTTATTCTTTTTCCCTATATCTGGAGCTGCTGAATCTGGCCAAGTCACATGGCAAAACCTATAATCCTGGTTGTCACAATATATAAAGCGACGACTAACTGGTGGCATAAAAGAGGAGCTTTGCTACGGTTTCCAATACAAAATAAATAAATACAAAAAAAAATAAAAATATCTATATATAATAAATTTATAATACACTGTATATATTTTTACATTGATTTTTCCATATTAAAAAGGATAGTCTACTAAAGTGATTGATCCATTGTAAAAGCCTTCCACGTTAGTGCTTGAGGCATAGGAACAGCGATCAGCTCTCTGGTGTGAGCACAGCAGCTTCTTTGGCTAATGCATTATATTAAAGGGATTGTCCAACCGATTAAAGTTTTTGATAAAATGGTGTAAAATAAAAAAAGGGCATCCTCACCCCACTGATCTGCCTCTGCTCCTGTTCAGACTCTACTTTCTGCTCCCTCAATACACAGGAAATGATGCACGGCCAACCACTGGCTGCAAAATTTTAATCAGCTGGACAACCCCTTTAATCCCAAGTATTCCACATTGTCTTACCCCACAGCCAACCGCCAGCAGCACATGAAGGATCATGATGGCCACAAGCGTGGAGATGGCAATTTTTCGATTATCTTCACGTACAGCCGGCCAGAACGTCAGCATCAAAACGGCCCCAGACAGACACATGGCAAAAGACATGAGGACCCAGCGGAGGATCTCAGAATGAACAATCCACAATATCTATAGGAAAGAAGGGAAATGGATTTTACATTATGTCTAGAGAGTGATATTTCTTGTATTGTAGTTTTATTTTTACCTTGGAATACTGTTGTACTTAACTTTTGGGGTGAATTCGCAGGCTGCAGAATAGCTGTGGACTTTCAGGACAATACATGTGGATAAGGTTTTAAAAACTTAACCCACACTTAAAGGGATTTTCCAGGCTCAAATTGATTTTTCCATACTGATGACCTATCCGGAGGATATGTAATATTATGCGATATGTCAGCAGCACAGATAATGGCACAGATTCTAGCAGCCTCTGGGGGTTGGAAACTTCTAGTGGATGGGCAGCGCGTGCAGCAACACTCCTATACAAGTAATAGCGACACAGCAACCCCATTCACTTTATAGCGGTGCTTCCAGGGAACTGCAGTACCTATTCTATTACTTGTATGGGAGCGGTGCTGCACATGCTGCCTGTCCACTAGCAGCTTCTGGCACCCGATGATCTATACAGATCATCTGTGCAGGGTCCACGTGTCAGATCCCAACAAATCACATAATGTTGACTGATCGTCTGGACAGGTCATCAGCATGAAAACTCAATTTGAGGCTGGAAAACCCCTTGCATGGCATGTCAATTCTATCCCAGATTTCCTGTGGAGTTTCACAGCGAATTTCACCATTTATAATGTTTAGTGTAAAATCTGCCAACTCTGATTTCATTGAATTCTTGCAGATCTGCAGCAAAATCAACACAGTAAATATCTACAGAGTGTGGACTTGCATGGTCTGCACTTTGCAGTGTCTGTAATACTTGCACGGGCTGTAAGGTGGCGATCGCTGCAGATTTTAGATGAACTTATTTGCTTGTGTAATAAAATAGCTTACAGTTGCCGGAGAACTGGTTAACCCGTTCAGGTACAACATGCCGGACTCTTAGGTTCACTCACAGAAGTGGGGATGTAGATGAAGAGGGAGTAGCCATAGACACACACAATCTCCAGGAATGAGTAAGACACCATACTCATTACTTTACTGTGTCGCCATGATAGGAAACCCCAGAGAGCCAGGGGCACCAGCCAGGCATAGGCGTAGATAGCTGTGGCAGCAATGGATACTACAAGAGAAAAGAAAGAATAGGTTGGTAACAGGTAAGTACTCCTAAGGGTGTGATTTGGCCGTCGATGGTTAAAGAGTACCTCATATGACTCAGCTTTACATTGATCTTACATTCTCGTGTACAGTACCTATGTGGAACCATCCGGATGACGTTACCACTGTCTACTATGTTACAGATACAGTAAAGCTGCTCCCAGTACCAGTTACTCTTTCTACAAGCCTGTGAGATCACATCACACTTGCCACACCTCCCCCAGGACTCTTCATTGCAAGGGGAGAGAGAGAAAGAAAAACACTGCCTTCTTGAATTATTGCCAAGGCTGCTGTGATCACAGGACTACATATATACAAACAGTCTATAATACCCTGCATGGGTAAAATATTTAGTTATAGTTCAGGTATGTTTTCTTGTACATCACCAGGATGTGTAGACATTAAAGTATAAAAAGGTTCTTCATCCAAACTAAAGAAGTTTGCTGAACCTGACAATTTTGGTAGGACCAGATGACCACCTAATGTTTATGGGGGACATGCTGACTTTCTTCTGATGACAAAAGTCCGACAACAAGCCTGATCCATTCATTCTCAGGATAGATAAGTTGCTATCAAAGGTGTCTGGCACAAGCTTACTCCCATGTCCCCATTCAGAACACATGCATGCTCGGCCAAGCCAAGGTTACATTCATAAGGGTGGAATAGCAAGCATTTGGACAACAACTATTTAAAGTCTATGGCCAGCTTTAGAGTATACCTGTATGGCAGAAACTTTCTAATAAGCACCTTGAGATATAGGACATCTGACAGGTACAGTATACTTCATATGGGTGTAACAAGCCAGGCCCTGTGGTGCTCCTCAGGTTGTCAGATACCATCTGCATAATCTGTCTAACTTCACATTGCACCACCATAAAATACTTCTCTTTACCTTATATAACATTTATCATGGTTTTATTAACAAAGATTATATAAGGTAAAGGTTGTATAAAACCATAGTATAGGTTATATAACAAGTAAGCATCTCCTGGACAGTCCTATCATGTACAGCTGTGGATAGTGGTGGGGCAGTTTCTCCGGGGGTGCCAGTATATTACCACAACAAGGAATGAACGCATATTTAGGACTTGTTTACATGACCACCCCTACCCCCATGTGGCACCTATTGTATATTTTATTCCTTCTTGCTCCACTGCCTCTACTGTAGGCTCTCTTCTGTTTGTGTGCCTTTATACAGTAGGGTGCTACCTCCAACCTTGAGGCCCAGACCGCAAAGTAGCTAGGCCTTATGTTAGGCAAACTTGGAGAAAGACATTTCAGGGATATTATGGCCCAAAATATTTATCACTTATCTGCTGTGTCTGCAGCACTCAAAGTTTGGCGGCATTTTTTGGGTTTGTTGTTTTTACATTGCAGTCACGGCAGCCTTGCACCTGCACATTTACTTCATTTTGCTTGGAGGTGCTCTCTAACTTTGTTTTAGTTCACTAATACTCCAACAGTATATAGGCAGATGCAGGTCTCACATCAATCTCAATCTCTTTACTATGTCCCCGTTTTTGGGCCATAGTAAAGAGATAGCTGGCCGCACATGCACAAGTCTCTCCATTCACATATACAGGAATTCTGAAAATAGCCAAGGTTGTAATATCTTACAATTCCAGTTTCTCAGTGTCAATGTAGATCTCACCTTTTCTGAACTCTGGCACATAGTGGTATTGAGGTTCTCCCTTGTGTAGCAAGAAATTAGATAGATTTCCACTGATTGTGATGGTGAAAATGAGTGTGGCACAAATCCAGATAGGACCTTGTAAAGAAATATGCAATAATGTAATGTCTAATGTCACACCAGGCATCATAAATTACATACACAAATACTGCTCATAGGCCCTGTATTATTAATTGAAAGAGGTTTCTCCAGGATTTTCATAATGATGACCAAAACTTATAGGTCATCAACATCTGCAGGGGGGACGTACGACACCCGGGACCCCACAAATCAGGTGTCTGAAGGGGTCACATTGTTTGAGTGAGCACTACGGCCTATTCACTGAATAACAAACACAGCGTCATACATTGTATAGGAGCTGTGCATGGTTTGCAGCTCAGCTCCATTAATTTGAATGGGACTGATCTCTGCTGTAACGTCACAGGGAAGAGGCCGCAGCACTCGTGTCGCAGTCACCACCATCAAGTTGTAGTGGGACGGGCTGCAGTGCCAGGACAGCCATATGTAGCAGTCACTGTGCCAGTACAGAGGCGACATATACAAAGTAATGTGTTGCTGACATCTAAATGTATGTAACACTTACCATAAAGATCTGGGTTACTTCTTACATATAACCTCACAAAGTTCCTTCCCGGGATTGGTAAAATAGAACCTTTTATCCTGTCCAGGACCTGTAATTGCAAGTAAATTGGGTCACTAGAGGCGTGAAAATAATAAAGTGTGAAAACCAGTGGCTCACTGAACTCACCTGGTACGTGTCCACATCGAAGAACGTCTGATAATACTCAAAGGTCCAGAAAGGAGCGATCTTCTTTTGTCCTGCAAGCAGCTGTAAAATTTACACAAAAAACACAGTGGAAGTGAGAAGATTGTGATACACAATTATTATTGTGTACTAAGTTTCCATTAGACATGTGTAAAAGTCAAGTCAGCAGTTGGTCTGAAAGATTGGCGCATGTGCACTGCGCCTGATGAAGCCGAGGACAGACTTTGCTTCACATGTGGTGCTTGCACAAGTCTACTGTTGGCTCCATAGGGTGCAATGCACATGAGAACCAGACTCCCACATTCATCTCACCAGTAGATTTTATATTTATTTACTAAAGAGCAGGAAGATGGACGGCTTTCACATAGATACATCTGAGACCCTAAACCCCAGTTGCATTATACAACGCTGGCAGTTTAGTGTCCCAAAACCAGCTGAGAGGTTCCCTTATTTCCAGGTTTAATAATTGATGGCCTATCCTGCCTGAAGAGGCCGCAGAGTTCGAGTAAGCACAGCAGCCACTTCACTACTTTCAAGCACATTGCTGGATATTTGTATAGGGGCTGTGCTTGGTAACACTGCTCATCTTGTTCACTTGAATGGGACTGAGCTGCAAACAGGCCTTGTGACCAAGGAACGCGACATCACATGGTGTGTGAAACAAAACACTGCTACCACAAACAGCTGATCTGCAAGTGTCCAGGTGTTGGACCCCAGCTGATCTTCATTTGATGACCATTCCTAAGGATAGGTCATCAACTAATAAGTCTCAGAAGATCCCTTTAATTCACTTGCTGAGCTATATAATCTGACAGTACGCTGGAAGCCATAGCTCAATGCTAGTCATTACCTCGGTTTTATCAGAATCTTCATTGCCTAACAGGTCATCTTCTTCTTCTCTAGACCTGCGCCCTTGCTGGGTACCCATATTGTCATCGGGGTCGTCGATGCTAACCGTAGTGGCATCAGGGTTTGCCGCTAGTAGATTAGTTGCATCATCAAATTCTTAAAATAAAAAGCAGAAACACATGAGACATGTGTCTAGCAGTAAATCCGTGTGAAAAGTAAAACTCATGACAGATTAAAGATTCCATAAAGTTTTTTTAACATGAGAGTGAATGCAGACGGACACCCGACAGAGGGGGCTCGGGCTGCATTCTACAATTAATGTCTGTTGCTCTCATCCTATGACGGTAGTGTGAACCTACCCTTAATCAGATTTTTCTAAAAATACATTCACTTGGATACATTGAAATAAACTCGCTAGGCTAATTTCATCTGCTTTTTAGTTCTTCATGGAAAAAATAATTTTATGCATTTAGGCCTATACCCGTGGTGCTGTGTCCCCCAATGACATCAACGAGAAATGCAGTTTTACCTTGAAACTTAAGATCATCTCTGGTCTCCATTCATTCACTTTGTTGCTATCAGATCGATCCTGCAAGAACAAAGACAATTATACGATGAGCAGTTACTACTGACACGCTGCCACATCTCATGCTATACTTGTCTACATAGAAACATTAAGGCGGGTTGCACACGACCATGTGCTTACCGCCGGCAGTGAATTAAAGGCACGGCGGCGCACGGGGGGACATGCAGATATTACCCGAGTATCGCCCCTGCACCAGCCGTGCTTCCGCACCCACTTTCATTAAATCAATAGGAGCCACAGAAGCAGGGCCGCAAAATCGGACAGGAATAGGACCTGTTCTATATTTTGCGGCCCGGAAATGTGACTGTGTCATTCACGGTCATGTGTACGGGCCCATAGAAATAAATGGGTCAGTGTGATACCGGGAAAAATCTGGATAGCACACTGACCGTGCACATGGTCGTCTGCAAGAGGCCTAAAACTGTGCTTTGAAGGGTCCATCTTTTTCACTCCTGAGTGACTACTGGACAGTCTGAAGCATCAAGATCATGGGACATTCTTTATGACTCCTTAAAAACTTCCTATTTCTAAGGAAATCCCTGAATTTTCCATACAAGTGCTTCTGTATTTGATCCGATGAAGGATTGGGCTATATTCACTTGATTGTGTTAAAAAGATGGAATTGAAAAACAGACAAAGTGGTTCATTTTTTGCAGCTGATAGGTATATGAATTTATGAGGTATCTGGACATACAGTCTGGGGCATCCACCCTCACTGTGCGGTGACCCCCAAAACCCTTTTAATTAAGACAGAGAGACTGCAAAAGATCTTTACCCCCATTAATGTGGCAGTAGCCATATACCATAGTATGAAACTGCTCTGACTGTGTTGGCCTCAGATATTGGACAATATTCACACACGGCGCATTAGTTGTTGCTGCGTGTGAATTCAGCTCTATGAATTGGGCGTGCAGGGGCCCACCCAGTGCCAGGCAGAAGAGGGGCGCCGGGCCATGCACACCCTACATTATTACATTTTAGGAAGACATCTGATTGGTCCCCTCGTGTTTCCCTGCCGCTACCTTTACATTCACCATAATATGCTAAATATTCTATTCATTTACTTTTTCGGCAACTTGTGGCTGTCTATCTGCTAGCAAACTACAACACCCAGCATTCCCTGCAAGCTGTCAGAGCATGCTGGGAGTTGTAGTTAGTTGCAGGCTCTCACAGCCCATAGACTATCACTCAGTGACTCGGCATTCACATTCAGGCATAGAAGACGCAAGAAACAACCGCAGCCATGACGCTCTGCCATTCACACAGCAGCACAGACCAGAGCCGGCACAGGTCACGTGACTGCGGGGTACATACATATAACACATAGTATAAAGCGCTTACAGATCCAGGTCACGTGACGATGCTGTTGTTGCCGGATGTCAGGGAGCGCGTAATCACGTGCACACCCTACAGCCAATCAGATCCCGTGTTACAAAGCCGCGCCCCCCGGACGTGATAAATGCCCTGGAGAAGCCGGATCTTAATCACGTGACTTTCACCCTGCTCTCCCCCCCCCCCTCTGTAGTAGAAAAACTACAAGTCACAGCATCTCTGCTATCTAAGACTTTCTACTGCAAGCCATATGGGCTGAGATTGGACCGTGTTCAGACAGAAGCTACATTAAAGCAACAGCATTATCAAACCAGAAAAAAATAAATTACAATTGTAATAAAGTTTCATAGGGCCGTATTTAGACATGGCAGATATTTTCTGTTGTGGTTTTGATCTGTAGCATGTGTTATGTGTCAATTTTATCATGGTTTTGCCACAGATTTCAATAGCGAAATCCATGGTGAAAATCTGTAGCAATTCGGGACGAAGATGAGCATGCTCTGATTTTTGCATGGATTTTCTCTGCTATATGTAGGTGTGGTTTTATAAAACAGAGGAGCAGGCCAAAGAACTTTTATACTGATCACCTGACCATAGCATATCCAATCAATGGTGGTCGGATTCCCAGCACCCCTACTGACTGGCTGATTGAAGTTCTGCAGCAGTGCTGGAAATAGCACAGTTCGGTGCAGTGATCATGAATGCTACTGTATTTTTCCCCTATTAAAGTGAACAGGAGAGAGTTGCAGTACCGTTCCAGGCCTCCTCATAGAGGATGGAGCTGTGCTTTTTCCAGCACTGCTGCTCTTCAGTGAGCTTATTGGTGGGGGTGCTGGGAGTCAGACCCCCACTGATCTGATATTAGTATAAAAGTCCTAGAACACCCGTTCTAGGAGATGTGACAGAATACACAGCTGAGACACACCTGATTCTGGACTGCTGGAAAGTAAAAGTGGGTACACAATCCTGCCCAAATGCAGCCCTGAAATTACAGAGACTGTTGTAGACATTGTCCGACTACTGTGACTGGCGCTTTATGCACAGGGAGGATTCAGGGGGGCTAACTGTTCTAATTGCTAGGTTCCCAGCAATTGGACACCCATTAATCTGACACATCCTCTCTCTTGTGGATAGGGGATAAATGTCTGTACCAGCAAAACCCCTTTAAGCCTGTCTCCTCTTCAATGTTGGTAACCATAATCCTCAACATATATTCCCCCTGTAACCACCAAGCTCGCCTCCTCAAATCTGAGTAAACATCTTCTCCATTTAGCCTGCCATGTCCACCTGAATTTGAAACTCCTGGGGCCCAATGCAGAATCTGTAATGGGGCCCCTGCCTACCTTGTGCCATTTAGAATAGTGGTATATTTTATGTGGCAGAGGAACCTTTGGGGCCACCTCAGGGTCCAGAGCCTGGTAGTGACACCCTATTTCTGTCTGGTTCACCTTCATGTGGGACCCCAAGACACCACTCTCAGAGCCAATAACCCTGATAAGGAATCACCCCTTACACCTAGGCAGATTTGCTATTCTGACAAACCCATGAAAACCTCAGTAGCAACCTTGTCCTGAGAAAACCAGGGCGCACAGGATCTGCCATAGAAATGAAGAGAGGATATTAATTGACAACAAGCCGATGGCAATACAAATAATCTGAAAAATTCATTTCTCCCGTCCCATTGATCTTATCTGCGTTCGGATGAGTACTGACACGAAGATATATGAGCGGGTATAATAAAGGTTACTTCCCTATGTTCACATTGAAGCACTACACACAACATGCTATCATTATATGACCATAAAATCCTATATATATAATTATATATGGCGCATTACAGGCTGTAAATGGTGAGATCCAGCTTAATGTGTACAGTATATCAAATTACATAGAAAAACTAACACATAGCCGCAGTGTGTGCAATGATCATTTCGTCGGTGCTAGATTAACCAGGACTTCATACACTGCTAATCTTGTGGGGTTTTCTGGCACAGTGGTCTGGAGATTATACCAAGAATGGTGTGATCGAGGAACAACCTCCAGCGAGAGGCGATCCTGTGAACGGAAACAATTTATGGATGAAAGGATCAGAGCAGAATGTCAGAAATCGTTGTGATGAACAGTCAGGAAAACTGCAGCCGGATACAACGCTGTTGGCTGACTAAGGCTAAGTTCACATCTGTGCCAGGTTGGAGACTCCATCTCAATGTCCACCTGAAAATCAGTGGAGAAAAATGTGCTGCATGAAGGTCTTTTGTCCTCCGATCCTGATGGATCCCATTATAGTCATTAGAGTCCATCAAACTACATGTGTTACCACCATTTTAGCCTATCTCCAACAGACCAGAACAATGGAGAGGTGAC
The DNA here is from genome assembly GCA_947044405.1 of Leptodactylus fallax. Lineage (NCBI taxonomy): Eukaryota > Metazoa > Chordata > Amphibia > Anura > Leptodactylidae > Leptodactylus > Leptodactylus fallax. The sequence continues at coordinate 1,054,911 of CAMRHE010000471.1, read as the reverse complement.
AATAGTGTTAACCTAGTGTAATGTATTCAAACACACAACTCACTGTTCCTTAGTGTCGATGGACTATAACAACAAGGGACCAGTGCAAGCGCCATTACTGTCTATGGGGAGGACAATGACCCTTAAAAAGGTCTTAGGTTCTCTTTCAGCATCCAAGCTCCTCATGGCAATAGTCCCAATTTTTGTCATAGTATCCATCCACCATGTTTTCTATTTACAGTGCCTTGTGAAAGTATTCGGCCCCTTGAACTTTTCAACCTTTTGCCACATTTCAGGCTTCAAACATAAGGATATAAAATTTAAATTTTTTGGTGAAGAATCAACAAGTGGGACACAATCGTGAAGTGGAACAAAATTTATTGGATATTTTAAACTTTTGTAAAAAATAAAATACTGAAAAGAGGGGCGTGCAATATTATTCGTCCCCCTTAAGTTAATACTTTGTAGCGCCACATTTTGCTGCGATTACAGCTGCAAGTCGCTTGGGGTATGTCTCTAGCAGTTTTGCACATGGAGAGACTGAAATTCTTGCCCATTCTTCCTTGGAAAACAGCTGGAGCTCAGTGAGGTTGGATGGAGAGCGTTTATGAACAGCAGTTTTCAGCTCTTTCCACAGATTCTCGATTGGATTCAGGTCTGGACTTTGACTTGGCCATTCTAACACCTGGATACGTTTATTTGTGAACCATTCCATTGTAGATTTTGCTTTATGTTTGGGATCATTGTCTTGTTGGAAGATAAATCTCCGTCCCAGTCTCAGGTCTTTTGCAGACTCCAACAGGTTTTCTTCCAGAATGGTCCTGTATTTGGCTCCATCCATATTCCCATCAATTTTAACCATCTTCCCTGTCCCTGCTGAAGAAAAGCAGGCCCAAACCATGATGCGGCCACCACCATGTGTGACAGTGGGGATGGTGTGTTCAGGGTGATGAGCTGTGCTGCTTTTACACCAAACATATCATTTTGCATTGTAGCCAAAAAGTTCGATTTTGGTTTCATCTGACCAGAGCACCTTCTTCCACATGTTTGGTGTGTCTCCCAGGTGGCTTGTGGCAAACTTTAAACAGGACTTTTTATGGATATCTTTGAGAAATGGCTTTCTTCTTGCCACTCTTCCATAAAGGCCAGATTTGTGCAGTGTACGACTGATTGTTGTCCTATGGACAGACTCTCCCACCTCAGCTGTAGATCTCTGCAGTTCATCCAGAGTGATCATGGGCCTCTTGGCTGCATCTTTGATCAGTCTTCTCCTTGTTTGAGATGAAAGTTTAGAGGGACGGCCAGAGGACATAGTCTACGTATTCTCAAAGAATAATCTATATCGATGAGACCCCATTGTGGTGTCTTATGGGTCAGATATCCACAATGGTTTTATGGATGACAAGTACACTTACCTAGTGATATACATCAAAATTATATACTCTTGTCACATGTTCATGTAAGTTCATAGCGTGTTTGTAAAAAAGGAAACACCTAGCTTTAGCTTGCTGCCAGCAAATAGTTCCCTAAGGGGACAATCTCCATGAAGCAGGTTGAGCGACTAATAAAAAAGCAACTTGTGAGAGCTTTATAGTCACATTTCCTAGTTGGATCAAGTCATTATGGACATGTCTGTCCGGCTGATAAAACGCGCAGTGCGCTGTGTGCAGAAGGCTCTGATCTTCTGCTCTCTTTTTCTCTATGTTGTAGTGGGTAAGACCCTCATGTTCCTTGCTCCAAAGACTATGGAAACTCTTCTGAAATCTCGCTTTGAGATGAATGGAGCCCATGTCCCGAAGTTTCAGTATGAAGACTGGGGTCCCACTGTCTTCACCTTCAAGTTCTTGTGGTCAGTTCTGCAGATTATGTGGCTTCGCCTAGAAGATGAAGCTTTTTTGGGACAACCTGCACCCAATACACCTGTGGTAGACCTGAATGGAGACCTACATCATATCAGGGATTATTTCCGAGGTAAGAAAAGGGTGCAAATATCTTATTCATTTCCAGATAGATCATGAAGTGATGTCACCATATTCTATTAGGCTTTTATTTTATTTTTAATGAAGTAACTACAACCTTGTCACAATCCAGGAATAGAGAATAGAAAAAAATGGGCACCTATCACCGGCCAGGATTATTGTGCAAATAGAGGTCCGTAAACTTAGAGTCAACAACAGTAACAATCAAAATTACAAGATTAGTGGGTAAGATCAGTGATATGAAAAATAGAAGAGCGCCAGCCAAGTAGTCAATACCCTAGGAAATTAAGTGGATGAGAAGCCCTCCATGATTCCTACAGTTAAAGGGTTTTTCCCGCAAACATAACCACATTTAAATTTGTAAACAACTAAAAGTTATACATTTTTGCAAATATAATTAATTTAAAAGTTTTAAAGATTTTCTCTAACCATCTTAGTGGTGACATCTGTTGTCTTGATCAATTGCCAATGGATACGACCATGAATACAGGAACTTTCTATGGTCTGGGACTTGTCAGACACCCAGCTATGATGTCCTTATTGTGGTCAGGTTATCAGGCAGGAGCCCTGCATGTATGAGAAGATAACCTGACCACAATAAGGACATCATGGCTGGTTATCAGGAGGAACACTACATGTATGAGAAGATAACCTGACCACAATAAGGACATCATGGCTGGTTATCAGGAGGAACACTACATGTATGAGAAGATAACCTGACCACAATAAGGACATCATGGCTGGTTATCAGGAGGAACACTACATGTATGAGAAGATAACCTGACCACAATAAGGACATCATGGCTGGTTATCAGGAGGAACACTACATGTATGAGAAGATAACCTGACCACAATAAGGACATCATGGCTGGCTATCAGGAGGGGACACTACATGTATGAGAAGATAACCTGACCACAATAAGGACATCATGGCTGGTTATCAGGAGGACACTACATGTAGAGAAGATAACCCGGACACAATAAGGACATCATGGCTGGTTATCAGGAGGAACACTACATGTATGAGAAGATAACCTGACCACAATAAGGACATCATGGCTGGTTATCAGGAGGACACTACATGTATGAGAAGATAACCCGACCACAATAAGGACATCATGGCTGGCTATCAGGAGGGGACACTACATGTATGAGAAGATAACCGGACCACAATAAGGACATCATGGCTGGTTATCAGGTCACCTTTAAAGATACCTTACGACTAGGTAGTTAATTTCTCATTGACCATGTAGTAGTTGATATGTTCTTTGACTTGCTGCTTCCAAGTTCTTACTTGTTTACCAGTAAGGAAGAAGAAATATATAAGCTTTTGCATGAGGAACCTCTTCAATAATTTTATTGAGGGGCTCTGGGGGTTTCTAGTTATATTGAAGCCAGTGCCAGAGCCAAATCCACATTCTGGTGACATTTGGACAAGTCCACCAAGTGTGGAGCATGTTTCTATGAAATACAGCCCACAAATACAGGTTGAGGGATATCCCGGGATGATACTACTCTCTCCTTAACATAGGAAAAGACTAGTTTTGGACAAGATGATTTTTGTCTAAATTTGGGTTTGACCACATTATTCTTTTCAATGGAAGGTGGTCCTTGCTTGGTAGAAGATTGGGCACAATTGGAATACTGTAAAAAAGTGCACAATACTGGAAAATCTAGTAAAGTGGAATATATAAGATGATGGTAGATTACACCCCTAAATGTAGTTCTGAGATCTGGGGGGAGAAACGGTCCAAATAATGTTACTATAAACTGAGATTTATTTAGATGAAGGAAAACTAAAAAAAAAAAGTTGACTTGCATTAGGCAGATTAGATGTTTTCGACGTTTCCCTATTATCCATCACTTACTATTTTGGTGGGATCCAACACACACATTTGGTACTATACTATTTTAGGGGTCTAAGTAAAAAACCATGACCTTGGTGTGGATATTGCCAAGCACTACACAGTATATCAGCCTTACTACACAAGAGATGGCAACCTTTGGATACCCCTATTAAATAAACCCAATAACCATGATGTCATCCCATCAACAAAGTTAAGCCTGCAGCTCGTCTGGACAGAAAATAGGTAACATAGGCTTCTCTACAAGCAATTCCTTCTCTTCTAATATGGGTTCCCAAAGTGAGAAGCATCTATACATTCCCTGAAAACATTAGACGGGTCTTCTAGTTGTAAAAGCTTTTAGAAAATTTTGATTCGTAGATGAGGATCCACCATTTGGGACCCCCATGTATTAGCCAGAACAAGTGCAGCGACAATGAGCATCTCTCGTTCTGGAAGACTTGGCATGTCTATACATTACATGGACAGACCATTGGTTGCAATGCAAACTATACAATGCCTTTTACTTGTGGGTCGCTGCAGGGAACTGAACCCTTGCTGCTGAGTTCTCGCACATCTGATCGCTGGAGGTCCAGTTCTAGCACCTAAATAACCTGTGATCAGTTTATCATTGGTGGAATCTTCTAAAAGAAGACTGAGTAGAGCAGACACCCTTTATTACTTGATGTCTATATCACGGCTGGAGCACGTCCTGACAGAAATGTCACTATAATCCCTATAATACATGTTACGTAATGTTATATGCCAGAAGTAGAAGTAGTTACTGCCTGCAGCAAAAGCTTACTAGAAACCTAAATATAAAATTTCCCTTCTAAGAAATTTGTTCCTGCCATAACGGCAAATTACACTATAGGGAAAATCCTTGCCCAAGGGTCAGTCACTACAGGCATTTATTAGGGTTCATTGTGGTAGATCAAAGGGGTTTTCCCATGCTAGGAAATGTCCCCCCTTTATGATCGATGGTGGTCAAACTACCCCATCCCAATGTTCTTAAGCATGAAGTAACCCTAGTGCAAGTTCAAGGGGTATACCATAAGCAATACTTATCCTCTAGCCTTAGGTTAGGGGGTAAGTGTGTGATTGGTGGGGGGTACAACCACTGGGATAGGGGTTTGATGGCTCGGCAATCCATAGAGCTGACCACAGCTTTATTAAAATGAGAGTCCTCAGGACCCCCATTCTTAGGATCAGCATATTACATAGGAAGTTATATAAAAGAGAAATGCACCAGGCCCTATGACAGCAGGAGGGCTCCCTCAGCCACCCCGGATCCAACATGTTGGGTGCTATCCCACTGTCCTGGGCGGCAGATCCTGATTCTAACTCTAACTGTGAATACAACATTGGAGCACCAAGCCATGAGCTTTATTGTCCACCATTCAGGCCTCATCTAGTGCTGTCTGTGGGAGGGAGATGCTATTATAACTGAGCGAGAGACAGCACTAAAGCTGGAGCCTACAGATAGCTCTATGGAAATGGGGGTAGGTAAGAACTGTTTTTTTTATGAATTAAACTGTGTGATGGACTGCTAAGGGGGCATTTTACTATGTGATGGACCACTGAGAGGATGTTATACTGTGTAAGTGCCATATGGGGCTACTATACTGTGTGATGAACACTAAGGGACATTATACTGAGGGTGCATTATATTGTGTGGGGACCAGTAAGGGGACGTTATTCTGAATGGGATCACTTAGGGGAAATTATATTGAGTGGGGCCATTTGGGAGACATTACACTGATTGGGGCTATTTAGGGGACATTATATTGAGTGGGACTACTTGGGAGACACTTAAGTGAGTGGGGCCTCTTAGGGGGCATTATATTGTGTGGGGGACAGTAAGGGGGCATTATACTGAATGGGGCTACTTAGGGGACATTATATTGAGTGGAGCCTTTGGGAGATATTATACTGAGTGAGGCCACTTAGGGGACATTATATTGAGTGGGGCCTTTGGGAGATATTATACTGAGTGAGGCCACTTAGGGGACATAATATTGAGTGGGGCCTTTGGGAGATATTATACTGAGTGAGGCCACTTGCCACTTAGGGGACATTATATTGAGTGACGTCTTTGGGAGACATTATACTGAGTGAGGACATTTAGGGGACATTATATTGAGGGGGTGCATTTGGGAGTCATTATACATCATGGGGCCATGTAGGGGACATTTTATTGAGTGGGGCCATCCAGAGGATATTATATTGAGTGGGGCTACCTAAGTGATATTATACTGTCCGGGTCCACTTAGGGGACATTATAATGTATGGTGCGAACTAGGGAGGCACCATCACTGTTTGTTATATATTGAAGGGCAATATTACTGTGGTAGGGCACAAAGGAACTCAGCAGGAAGTGGTGGAGTCAAAGGGAACATGGGAGCGGGTAGGGCACAGCTTAATATGGAAAAAAAAATTGCCCCAGGAAACTGCATGCACATACCGCATTTATCCATCTGTGTGTCCTCTAAATGTAGGGAAGTATTTTTAAAGTGGTGGTGGATGGAGGGCCTACTTATGGAACCTTTGTTCTGGCCCCATCAATTTGTTGAAAATGGTCCTAGTTGAGGACCTAAGTCTTAAAGCATTTATAGTAGTTTCAGGTAACACACACCCATAGCTGGAACCGTACTACAACTGACTATGTTTCCGAGAATCGTACAAGAGGGATCTAGGACTTGTTACCTTATGGAGTATAATAGGCAGCCATCTTTTTTTCATACTGGAAGTGTAGAATAAGGATGTCCCATATGATTCTTCTGACACAAGAACAACAATCCATGGTTTACATAGACATGCACATGAGAAGAATGTAAACCTTCAAGAAAACAAGAGGTTATAAAACGACAGATGATTCACCATTATGTAATATATTTCACCCTTAGGTAGGATTTCTTGAAAATTAAGGAAACTACTAAAGATATTTTACAAGCAAACATGACCTATTCTTAAAGCTGTGGTTTCCAGCAAAATTATTATTATAGTTTATGACACAAAGTACTTTTCCTGTATATACAACCAGATCCTAAAAAATATGGGCAAGTGTGTCTGTGTTCTGAATGGGGAGGGGGAACAAGTCATTGCTAGACACCTTTGACATTGGCTTATCTTCCCTTCCGGGCATGTTAACTACTTGCCAATATCTGCCATAATAATACAGTGAATGTTGGAATTTTAAATATGGCGCCTGCTCCGGAGCTGAGTGGTCGCCATAGCTGCTGAGTCTCCTCTGTATTACACAGCAGATACTCGGCAGCGATGCCCGTGATCAGTCTCCATTGTGATTGTGGCCATTAACCCTTCAGAAACTTTAGTCAAATATGACCAAGACATCTGATTACCAGCAGCATGTATGTTCCGCCATGTTGAAGACGATCACCATACTTCAGAACAAGATCCAGGGTCGGCAATCTGTCTCCATGACAGCCGGAGCCTATTGAAGGCTCCTAGGCCTGTCTTCACTATATTTCTATTACAAGCTGCTCTAGTTGTATTTCAGTATATTGTACTGGGGATCACACCCCTAGAGGGTCTAAAAATAAAAGTAAGATGACAAATTAAAAGTAATTGTTTTAAATAAATATTAATAAAATATAAAAAATTTCAAATCACTTCCTTTCCCTAGATCTCAAAAAAATAAAATAACCAAAGTCAACCATAAATACTGTACATTAGATATCCCCACATCTAAAAATGCCCAAACTATAAACATATAAAAATATTTATCCCATATGGCAAACACTGTAGCAAGAAAAAAATTAAAATGGCAGCAACACCATTTTTTCTTTTGCCATTTTGCCTCCATGAAAAAAAAAAATCAATAAAAAGTGATCAAAACTGAAGACATTCCCTAAAAATGGTATAAATAAAAAGTACAACTTGCCCCCCAAAAAAGACACCTTAAACAGCTTCATACAGAGAAATGTAGAAAAGTCATGGGTGTCAGAATATGGTGACTCAAAAAATTTTTTTTATTCTCCAGAGATTTTGATTTTTATCAAGATATAACAAAAAATAATAAAATATAAAATATAACAAATACTATATAAATTTGGTATCGCCATAATTGTACTGACCCGCAGAATATAGGAAACACATCATTTCGGCATCACAATGAAGGCCGTAAGAGCAAAAGCCAGAAGAAAATGGCGCAAACGCAATTTTTTCCTAATTACACTCCATTCTGAATTTTTCATACCTTTCCAGTACATCATACAAGATATTAAATGGTACCGTTATGAAGTACAATTTGTCCTGCAAAAAATAAGCTCAGTAAAGGAAAAATAAAATAGATACGGCTTTTGGGAAGTGGAAAGTAACAAATGAAAATGAAAAATGATTGTGGTAAGAAGAGGTTAAAAGGCCAACAGCCCAATCCTCCTCTCCCCTGACATCTGTTATGTAATGGGGGAAAGTCAGGACACCCCCATAAACATTAGATGTTTGACCAAGTCCACCGAAATTGGCAGGTCCAATCGACATTGCTCTATTACGTTTGGCCTTTTAGGGGTCAGCTGAGTCAGCTCGCAGTAGATGGACACTCAGACCATTGCAGCATTCAGTATATACTGTAAAAGTCTTCGTATTAAGCCAAGGATATGTCTTCGCAGTGAGAAAAGAACTAAGTTGGGTAATCCAACAATTGCCCGCCAGGGATCAAACTGTTGATACCTTTAATCCCTTGCCAAAAGCTTAGCATATTGACGTATACAGTGAGAATTCAGCTTCCCTTTCATGTATCTCCAGCACCTGGTTAGGGTACCCAAAAAGATCTCACAAAGCATAGAGAGTACAATGGGGACAGAATTGTATTTTCCAACTTCGCACTCAAGACTGGAGATTTGGGCGGTTTCTGTTTTTACTTGGTGGACCAAGAGATCTGAAGAGAGGATGGAAAATATCCCGATATATAAATATAAGCTATAATATGTGAAAATATATGACAGTAAAACATGTTTCTTAGGTGTATATAATTGTTTTATGTCTCAGGTCAACGTCCTTTGGTCCTGGCATTCGGAAGCTGCACATGACCCCCGTTCCTCTTCACGCTTAGTGAGTTCAATAAGCTTGTCCAGGATTTCAGCTCAGTGGCAGATTTTTTGATTATCTATATAGATGAAGCTCACGCAGAAGGTAAGAAGCTATAGGATTGGATTTTTGTATGAATTACAATACTATGGACTTGTAGATATTGAGGGAAATACACCGATTGACAAAAAATATAAAATAATTCATCTGAAGAAAATGTGGGATTGCTGCAAAACTCGTCCTGCAGTGATGTCTCGGGCAGATATATAAATGATTACAGATTAGACGCTGGGTCTTACCATAAGAGGGATTATAAAGTGCTTCCAACGATGCCCTATAAAAAGTCTCAGGAGCTACTTTTAGGTAGTGTCCCTCTGGTAAGAGATTGTTGACTTCTAGACATGTCTCTACAATGCACTTAAAGAGAAGCAGGATGGACATTTTGACAAATTGCCCATCATCTAGGCTATTCTGACTTAGCCTACATGTTGGTAGCAGAGGTTGCATGAGGACACACATATGGCAAACTGGCTCTGGATGTTCCAGATAGACCAGTATAGAGAATTGTTTGATCCACAGACAAGCACAAGCAGCTCCCGCAGTTCCTTTTCCACCATCCAGACACAAGGGGCGCCTTCATTACACCCCCTGTCTCTGCGCGCACCATCTCCAAGCACCTAGTAGAAGGAGATTTGGTGTCCGGCCATTGGCAGCCAGCTACCATTGGCTTTGTTTCCAGTGGAGTCATGAATTAAAAACCTGGACTGCTATGGAATGGAACTGTATCATCTTTAGTGACTAATCCAGGTTCTGTTTGGGATCTGATGATGGTTGGGTTCAAGTATGGAGGCCTTGTGGTGAGTTCTTCAATCCTACTGATGTGATACTGTGGGGAGCCATCACATACGACAGTCGGTCACCCCTAGTAATAATATTAGGGACACTAACAGCTCAGTGATATGTACAGGACATCCTGCCCCTGCTACATGTGTTGTCTCTCATGGCAGGTCAGACAACTGGCATTTTTTCAGCAAAATAATGCTCGCCCACACACACAAGGGTTCTCCAGGAAGGTCTCCACCAGATTACAATTCCTTGGCCTGCCTGGTCACCAGATTTATCGCCAATTCAGCATTTATGAGACCAGCTGGGACGCAGCTTCACCAACCTACGAGTGTGCAGGATCTACAGGCCCTACTGTAACATCTGTGGGCAAATATACCACACGATACCATACAGAACCTATATACCTCCATGCCCAACCATATCTCATCTGGTATCTAGGCTAAAGGTGCTTAACAAGGTCCTAGAGCCAGCGCCCAATTCTGCAATTTTCCCCAATAACCTTCTCCGTTGGCTGTAATATTGTCATCACTTCCATAGATCATCATTACATCCCACTGAGAAAGCTTTACCAGGACAACAACTCCTTTCGGCACCATTTTTTTTTTTTGTCAATGAGTGTATATCAAGATTGTCACTTTCTATGCCAGTCTTGATTCCTTGTGCACCGGAGTGGAAATGTATTAATTTATTAATAGGCAAATCTGCATAGTTGGCACTCCATGTGCCTCACTTCTGGCACAGTTTCTGGTATAAATACAATAAAGAAGTCTAAAGAAGTCACAATTTTTTGCGCTAAATTCTTAATTTCATTCCTTTTGTAGACGGATGGGCTTTAAAAAACAACATCACAATAAAGAAACATCAGACCATCCAAGACCGGATTGTTGCAGCTAAACGCCTGATGGAGGAGCTGCCATCTTGCCCTGTGGTATTAGATACTATGCAGAATCTGTGTAGTGCCAAGTATGCCGCCCTGCCCGAGAGGCTTTACATTCTGCAAGAGGGTAAAGTCGTATATAAGGTAATTACATAAAAGTGGTGTCGCACACAAGGGAATTGCTCATTTTTACCAGCCATGCTAGGTAATGGACGGATGAATTGGTATCTATATTGTGTGGTATATGGTGTCTGCTACGTGATGGTGGATCAGCTCACGTCCACTGCATCATTTTTGGACTCTCATAGAGAAGTCAGAGGGACTTTTTACAGTTTTTGCCTTACTGATCGTTGGATATATGGTGCCCAGTTGTGTCAGCCTCAGGGGATGTATGCCGGTTGTTCCTCAGGGGCGGGGCTACCTCTATGGTAAGGGCTTGTGGTCACTGTTTTGTTTTTTTAATATTATTTTCGCTTTACAGTATTTACTGTTAATATATACATATTGGGACATGTCCCCCTTACACCTGCAGGAGCTTCTATAACATCCTAAATATTATTCTGAATCTATAAGCATTAATATGAAGTTGCTCCCCCTCTTTTCCGTCCATTCTTCTGAGAAGGACTCCTGCAATATTTTTAGTGTTTATGGGAATTTTTGCCCATTCATTCTGATACTGATGTCAGACGAGGATCCGGCTTGCCATGTCCATTAAATTTCATCCCATTTGAGGTCAAGGCTCTGTGTGGCCAGTCAAGTTCTTCCACACCAAACTCCCCAACCATGTCTTTATGGACCTTGCTTTGTGCACTGGGGCCTTCCCCAAACTATTACACAAATTTGGAAGTATATAATTGTACAAAATGTCTTGGTCTGAACCGGCCATTTTGCACATGCAAAATACTCTGGTAATGATTTGGTTAAAATTTCGGTGAGGACAACAAATCAGACTGCAAATATGATCAAAGTTTATGTAATGAGCAAATACATTTGTTTAATTGTCGATGCTTTTATGTCTTAATTCTAGGGCAACATGGGACCCTGGGGCTACAAACCGGAGGAGGTACGTTGTGTGCTTGAGAAAACCAAATAGTCGGAGTCTGGGTGTCACGTTTGATACCCTTTCAGCAGAACAACTCGTATCCGTGTCCACAGATCGCTCACGAAGGTGCACCGGCTTATCTGATCGCAACAAGCTGTAAACCCATGACGCGTCAGCCATGTTGTCCATATCTGCCACAGATTTACATTCAGAAGCAGACTCTACCATTTATTAGTTTGTGAAGGCTGTGGCCTAAAGCAGTGCTGGCTGCAGTCTGATATTGCAAATATCTGGAGACGTCCTGTGCTCTGAAGGAAACAATAAAATACATTTTCACTTAGAAATGTCATGGATTTCTTAATAACATATGAGAGGAACCTGTTAGGAAATTCTGAGTCCATTGTTCAGGATTCTCCGGTCTGGGTCAGAGCAGTTACAAAGAATGTCTCTTACCACTGATGTGAAAGGACACTGTGTAATACTTAATTTCCCCTGTGGTGGCGCTGCAGGGAAAGTGAGCACTGCCAGGTTTCACCACAGATTATAGCTGATCGCTGGTGATCTCAGCAGGAGGATCCCTCTGTGATCAACTTACTGCCATGGCACCATTCTAATAAGTAGTATTGTCCAAAGCAGAGAACCCCTTTAAGTTGGGGTTATCTGGTTTCTGCTACCAATGGCCTATCCTTACGACACCCGGGACCCCCACAGATCAGCTGTATCCGAACAGTGCGGCTCCCAGTAATGTTTACATGAGGAGGCTCACTCGCCATGCACACTGCAGCGACAGGTTTTGGTACTGCAGCACTGCCCCATTAAAGTCTATAGGACAGTGCCGCAGCACCTCCTGATACAGCTGATCTGTGGGGGACCTGGGCGTTGGGCCCCCGCAGATCTAATGTTGATGGCCTATCCTAAGGATAGCAGAAACCAGATAACCCCTTTAAGATTGATTTCCACTCATAAATATGCTTGTATAATAATTAGGGGTTAATTTTAAGAAAACAGAAAATCCTAAACACTATTTTAAGGGGTTGTGGAGGATTAAAGGAAAAAAAAAAGAATCCATAAACAGCACCGCACCTGTCCACTGGTTGTGTCAAGTATTGCAGTTCAACTCCATTTACTTGAATGGGAGTGAATTGCAATACCAGGCACTGTGGATAGACAGGTGTGGTGCTGTTTCTGGGAAGAAAGAAAAAAAAAATAGACCGTTCTTTCTGATTTTGGACAACTTCATTAATAGCAAATTTCAACCAGATACTAGATGGTTGTCTCTTTTGTCCAGCTAGGATATTTGCTTACCAGACTGATAGAGTTAACTATTGATGACCTATCCGTAGGATATCAATATCTGATCAGCGAGGTCCAACATCAGCTGGTTGAAGAGGCCATATTGTTTAGGTGAGCCTCTTCACTGAATACCACGCACAGCGCTGCACCTATTGCAGGGGCTGTGCTTGGTACTGCAGCTTAGCCCATTCACATCTCTGAGCTCTTTTAATAGACCAAAGAGTACAAAACATAAAGACATTCAATATAATGTATTTATATACTGTATAAAAAGTAATGAATATTACGCTAAGGCTACAAAGTGACTTTGGCTGTGACTCCTGTCACATGACCAAAGCTTGCCATATTGCCCTGCCACTAATGTGACCTAGGGGACGTTGCGACCACAACCTATAATCGCAAAAAAAATAAAATAAAATTAAGCAGTATTTTTGCAGCTTCCTCAGGTCCAGTATAACTCTATTCACTTATATTAGTGAAGGAGTCGCAGGTTGACATAGCGATCTTTGGTCATGTGACAGGAGTCACAGCCAAAGTGGCCATGTAGCCCTGACCCAAGTGTCAACGATTACAAAAAAAAGTAATTCTACAGGTTTTACATCTTCCGCTTATTCCTGAAACCATTGGCAGGTCCTCTAAACATGAGTGCGATCTTCAGTCATGTGATCCCATGTCAGTCCTTCACCCCGATGATCTGCCATAGTTCATACTGTACTCTCTGCAGATACGCTGCGTACCGAGATGAAGTGATCGTATCCAGAGAGGATCACAAAACGCACATGAGTCGCCTGAACCCCGGGAAGCTGGGGAAAAAAAAATGCAAAGTTTCATGAGTTCCAGCATTGCCTCTACATATACTACCAACACAGAGACCAGGACACCCAAGCCCACCCAAAAAGGCCAATTTTATAGAGTAGCTGTCCCCTCTCCTGACATGTCTATTCTAGTACATACTTGTATTCCCCATAACATAACAATTCTGGAGCATCTTTTTTTCATAACTCTGTATTTTGTTTTTCCTCTGTTACACCTCCTGAATATTTATAAATAAATTGACATATACCATTCCTCATGTCAAAGGGTGTGGTGTCTCTATAAAGTATGATACTAGCAACGCTGGACAGTGTGGGAGTGTGCAGCGAGCCCCCACCCCTCAAATAATAATACCTAGACATGAATTTATTGATACATTTCCAGGAGGAATAACAGAGGTACAGCACAACATCAGGGTTATAAAAGAAGATACTCCAGAATTCTTATAGGGAATACATTATAGGCTATGTTCACATCTGCGCTGGAGTCTCTGTCTAGTTGATGGGGTCCACCAGGCTGTGTGTGTAACCGCCTTTTTTGCGGACCGCCAATCCGTTGCTCTGTTCTGTTAGGCAATGCTAGTGTGACCCTAGTGATATACTAAAACAGACTCGGCATAGAGGTGACACTCACTGATCTCCCACTGCTCCAATGTTTTCAGGGTCCCCGACGTTTTATTTCCATCCTGGTCCCTCTTGACACACTGGAAGTTACCGCTCAGTCAATCACTGGAGGAGGGGTGTCACTGCTACAGACAATGACTGGCTCAGTACTCATTTACTGAGTGTTGAGGGGGACTCAGAAGTAAGGTGGGGTCCTGTGAAATGGCAGTGGTGTGGCGATCAATGAGGAATCATTTCTTTTGTTTTTTTAACCGTTCCGGCCCTCTTATTAGAAATTAAAGGTCAGACAACCCCTTTAATTTTTCCAGTGTTGTTTTCTGAGCTCGGATTGGTTGCTCTGGGCTTTCCTTTAGATAGTTCTGATATATAAGGCTGAGATGAATAGGGGGGAGCGTTGAGCTTGTGAAGAAATCATGTGCCACGTTGGCATGACTGCAGACTATTATAGTATAAGGATTTTGCAACCAGAAGAGACAATTAGTTCTGCCAGTATCTATGCCTGCCATCTGGTACTGTACCTGGGGTACGGGTGGAGCTGGGAGTTGCATCATGATACTTCTGATGGATACTCACGAAATCTGATTATAGCTGGGAAGCGGCGATCACAAGACGCGATCACGTAGTAGTTTTACTACAATGTTTATCTGATTTGCATAGTACCACACCAGAGTGCACACATGTGTTAAAGTTGTATATTTTAGTGGGTATCCAGTTATGGGCTTATACATTATTATTTCGGTTATTCAGACCCTTTAGGTAATGCCGCCCCTATTGATTTTCTTCTGTGTGGGTTGTTATCTGCCATTCAGCTGTCCTACATTACAGCATAGCTAAGATCAGAGATTGCATAATGTACTAGCTGACTTTGTGGGCCATCAGTGAGCGTCTTAGTCTGCTGCTCTGAGCCTTCTGTGCTTTACACTGCAGCTCTGCTTTTGAACATTAGCTGCTGTGCATAAACATAAGCTCACCAGGAGGCCAGTGCATGCAGTGTATATGGAAGTAAACAAGCAGTGGACGAGCAGTCACCTCTCCTGACATGTCTATTTCAATAAATACTTATATTTCACATAAAAGAAAAATCCTTGAGAATCTTCTTACTATTCGGTGTACTGTTGTCCCTCTGTTATTCCTCATAAAATTATGATATATTGACAACTGGCTGTTACCGCTCCCCTTATCAATGAGGACCATCTAGTACTGTTTAGTCAGAGCTGATAGTATCAGGCCCTACTGACAACCAGAATGGTAATGTCCAGCTGTCAATTAATTGATACAATGCCAGGAGAAATAACAGAGGGACAGCACAATACAGAGAAGATGCTCCAGAATTGTCATTTTGTGGTAAAATCAAGTATTTACTAAGACATGCATGTCCGGAGATGAGATAGGGCCACTTTTAGGCTAGATCTACATGACAATTGAGACTGCGACAGCTGTCATTCATCCATGGATCGCTGTGCCAGCCTGCAACGTTACAACTAATGGAAGTGAATGGGGTTGTACTGCAAACCCAACATACAAAAATGTCATACTTACAGTGATCTCCTCTGTATGGAAGTGTCCTTCTACATGCTCAAGTTCTGAAGAATGAAGAAAGGTCACATTACATAATGATAGTCATCAATACCACTGTGAGAAACATAGAAGAAAATCTGCACTATGCACGAGACTGAAGGCCGCAAGGGAGGGCTAGAAAATAAAAGTGCATTCACACTTACCTGCATCCTCCCCTCTGTTCATGCACTGGGCTGACTGTCAGTGCCGCTGCTTTATTTGTATACAGAGTGGCTGCAGCGGTGACATCACGTCAATGGGACCATGGCAGCCAAACACTAAAGTCAGCTATATACTGCTGAGACACATGATAAGCTACAGCGACCCCTTTGACATGACCTCACTGCTGCAGCTGCTCTATATACAGAGTGGAAGGGCGGGGCCGCCGGGCGGGGGGGGGGGGGGGGGGGGGGGGTGTGGGCCCCCCCCCCCCCCCCCCCCCGCCCCCCCTTAGTTGGAAGTGAGTCATTGAAGCTTTACTGCCATTCAAGTGAATAGGAGCTGGTCTGCAGTAACATGGTCTGGCCACTACACATAGAACAGCGCTGTCTGCCTTCAGCACTGCCACCATTCTCTGTATATCAGCTGATCAATAGGGGTGTTGAGCCCTAGCTGATCTGTCACTGATGACCTAGCTGATCTGATATTGATGACCTATCCTTAGGATAGGTCATCAATATTTTTAACCCAGAAATCTCCTTTCATTTGATGATCCAAGTCAACCCCTTGACCTTTAAAGGGCTATTGCCATAAGTTTAAATTATTCCCTATAAGACAGGTGATAAGTCTGATCAGTGGGGTCTATCTGCTGGGAATCCTATTGAGCATGACAACAGTGGTCCCTAGTCCTCCTATTTGAATGGAGCGATGGTCCATTGAAATGGGGGATTTGGGACTCCCATCCTCCTTACCAATGGGGTCTCCAGTGGTTAGACTCCTCAGCGATGAGACACTTATGACAGTACAGTGACATGCCATGACACCATCTCTATGGAACTGATAAAGAGAAGACAAGTACAGTGATCGGCTTTCTCCAGCAGTCCAACAGAATCAAATGGAGCAGCTGCATGCCTTCCGGGCGGCTCCTCCATTCAAATGGTGGGCGTCAGGACCCTTGTTATTGTGATCAGATCTCATAGACCTATAGCAGGTATAACTTGTTACCCCTGTAAAGTATAGCTCCAATTGCTGCTTCACACTTAAAGGGATTGTGCCACTAATGACATTTAATTGATCTTATTCACATGTAGAATTTAGGGGAACGTTCAGACCCCGGTTCTCCTGATCCTGGTTAGACCCCCAGTGATCTGTGGATGGGGATAAGGGTCATTGTCATTAGCAGCAACAAAAAAAACCTTTTATGATACCTTACTATGGTCAGGCACTCTGATCACCATATTAACCATTCAGTTAGAAAGAGATTGCCCCCAGAAAATGAATACCCCTTTAAGCAGAACAAACATGGCGGCTCTTACCTTTCTCCATGCATGGCTCAAAGTTTGTTGGTTCCTTGGATACACTGGTGTAGATTTTTAAGTTTCGTACTACAGAAGAAACAAAAGAAAAAAATGGCACATTATGAAGGTATTACAGGACAATTAATAGACACGGAGGATTAAAGGGGTTACCCGGGGGCTCTTTTTCACTCACATCCTGTTCGTATTCCAGGCCGGGTTCGACACCAGGTCACATGTCTGGAACCAGCACCTGGCACCCTCCTCTCCATGTTCAGTGGTGCTCCTTGTACTATGGGGGCTGGCTTTATTATTACAATTATCTAGCTCCCACAATACATGCATTGCCACTGAATATGGGAAGGTAGGAGGAGGAGGAAGGACTCGGGTGCTTGTTCCCATCACAAGTCCCAGAATATGAACCAGCCCGGAAATCTGAGGTTTGGCACAAAAAGAACCCAGGCAGGAAGTGAGTGGAAAATAAAAACGAGTCATCAAATAACTCCTGGCTTTTGATATGAAATCCTTTGGCTGCCATTTTTGCACGTTACCTATTGTCTGTCAGTTTTCAGTTTGGGTTGGTGTCTAATTTCTAACAAGTGTGCACCACATGTATAAAGTGCACACATAACTGCGGAGAAAACCATTGTGCAGCATACACCAGTGCACACCAATTGTACATTGTAGATGGATTTTTCAAAAACAGCAGAATCTTGCAGGCGTGACCTGTTCTTTTCACATGATTCTGTGGGCACCCTTAGCGCTTTCCCCAAATGATTATATGTCTGTGTGCCAATTCTGAGCATATGGCACAAGTCCTGACAAACAAGTCACCATTTATGCATGTGCCACGCTGGATGCAGCTACAATAGCCAAAATCTTGCACTACTGCTCTGTACCACTGTGTGGCAGTACAATGACATGCCATGGGGTCTTCACACCGCTTACCTAAATATTAAAGGGAACCTGTCAGCTCATTTTTTGACACCAAACCAGCACCAGCAGGTACTACGTCATGTTCTGCCCTTTACTATCTGCCTCAGTCAGCTTTCTGATCACAGAAAACAAAGTTATAAAAACTTTTAAAAACCAGTTTGGATTATGCAAATATAACTGAATTTATCACAGTGGGCGGACACTTTAGCAAGCTGGTGATGGTAACTGGGTAGATATTATGGAGCTACTTCATGCCCACAAGCTGTGACTGTTTCCCCACATCCCCTCCTCTGTCACTAACTGCGCAAGTTCCCTTAAATGTTGCACAGGCGAGTTTACGTTCACCTCTGTCTGAAGTCCTCCCGGATTCCCCTGTGCATGAGCCCTCCACCCGCATTTGCTGGGAGGCCTTCGGGCAGAGGCGGTCATATCTGTGCCTGTGCCAGGTTCCCTTTAGAATGGTAATGCCCAGCCCCTAAAACTAAACTAAAAGCTGACAATGGTAAAATGTTCCTTATCCCCCTCTCTAGTCTTTGTCCCAGCAAAGGTGTGTTTACATGTCTGTAGCCAGATGCTAGCTGTAAGGCGATATGCACACGACCGCATGCGTCACCAGGCCATGATTAAATGACACAAATGGCACATGGATGACATACGTGTGCCACCCGTGCTTCCACAGCCCTATTTGTTAAGGTCAGTGAGCACAGGCCGCAAAACGGACAGAAATATAATCATGTCCTGAGTTTTGCTTAGGGCTCACGTCTCCATACACGGGACCGTGAAAATACATGAAGGTGTGTATGGGGCAATAAAAATAAATGGGTCAGTGTGCTAGCTGTGAAAAACACTGACTGTACACATGGTGGTGTGCATGAGGCCTAATAGTGATGTCTCAACGCGTCACCATTGTAGCCCGTCATGGGCTGTAATACGCTGAGGCAACACGACATTGCTAGAGCTGGGTAAACAGACATAGAGGAGGACCATGGAAACTGGCACTGAAGCGGCAGGGAACTGGTAGGGGGAATACTACTTCTCTTTTTATTATATACCATTGCCCTCTGTTTTATGATTTGTGGGGGTCTCATGCTTGTCCCAAAAACAAGAGTACTAGTCCCCTGTTTCCAGCAGACACTATCTATATATATATATATATATATATATATATATATATACACATATAGGGTCTGATCTCCCGTAGACTCTCAGTAGAGCCGCATCACTCACTTAATGAGCCCTCAATGGTGATTTTTCCGATCTTCTGTAAGCCGTTCATGCTGATAATGAATTCCTGAGGGAACATTCCTGTCGTCGTCCAAAACGTCTCTGGATTTCTAGAAAGAGAAGTTCAAATTCTGTAAATTTATAGAAACAAATACATCCAAATAAAGGGGTTGCCCATTTTGTATTACTAATCTTAATCCTCAACAATAAGGATTCTTCAAGAGCAAAAACCAGCACTTGATGGTCTGAGATGTGAATTGTGTATGTCTGCCAGCATCCATGGCACCATCAGGCAGATTTATGAGGACTGGGGTTTTTAATGCATACAGTAGAGCATGTAATATAGACCAGTGGTTCTTAGCCACAGTACGTACCCCCGGGACTGCGGGGCGTACACCTGGAGTACATGTACCACAGGTGGAGAACCATTGATCTACACCAACTTGCAGCTGGCACAGACTTCAGGGATCATTTCTGCCAGTAAATAGCCCTGCCCACACGCCTAGCCATACCCGCCTTGTGCAAACACAGATGGGAGAAAAGCATTGTACATATGCCTAGTATGTATAGGAGTCTACATCACTGTGCTCCAGGGAGAGCTCCTTTCTGCAACCATGGGGGGGGGGGGGGTGCTCAGGACTCTGACTTCAACACTTCCGACATGTTAAAAGGGATTTCTGGGACTGAATATGGATGACTTTCCCTTAGGATAGGTCACCAATATCTGAATGGTCGGGGTCTGACACCCCGGATCCCCACAGATCACCTGAGTGCCCTTTCTGCTTCACAGGCAGTCTGACATCACGCTCACCAGTTACTTGGCCTGTTTTCTGCTCAGTCCCATTCAAGTAAATAGAACCTATCCTAAGTTCACACTAACATTGCCACTCCGTTGTTCTGATCTGTCGGAGAACCAGAACAACGGAGAGGTGGACCACGAAAACAGTGGTAAAACATGGAGTCCGATGGACCCCATTGACTATAATGGGGTCCGTTGGGTGTCTGTTGTTTTAAAACTGAAACCAGAGGAGGATTATGGCGTCCATGTAGGACTTTTTCCTCTGACAATTTTCAGGCAGACACTGTGACAGAGACTCCAGCGCAGATGTGAACTTAGCCTTAGCTGCAATACCAGACATAACCACTTTAAAGTGTGTGGCGCTGTGCCTGGCCAGTAATGAAAAATCCATAGTGCCGTCTAAACGCCACGGTCTCTACAAACAGCTGATCGTTGGGGGTGCCAGGTGTCCGACACCCATCGATCTTTTATTGATAACATTTCATAAGGATAGATGATCAAGATTTTAGACTCGAAAAACTGCTTTAAAGGATTTGTCCTTCATTACACTGTAGTCCTCCCAGCTCTTACGCTCCCATTTATTAGCACGTCACAGTCTATCCTTATCTACCGCCATATTTCAGACTGGTCACACAGCAGCAGTTGCCATAGCAACCAATCACCTCAATACTTTCATTATCGAAACTGAACTGAAAAGAAAGCTGGAATCTGATTGGTTGCTATAGGCAACTGCTCCCCTCATACCTGGGGCCCCCTCACTGCTCACCCGTCAATAATGTGCTCGGCCGGGTGTCTGTCATCGCTGGACGTAGCTAGGGTCACCTGGGCTCCCGCCGAGCTCAGACACAGGTTACCCGCCCGGGTCATGTCAGCACAGGCCGGGGACTGCGATTCTAGATCAACTACAGATTCTCGTCTTGTTGCTATACTGTTGCTAGGAAACCGGGAGCTTCTCCCGGAAATGATCACTGATAACCCGGAAGTGCGCCTATAAATTGTTCCTTCAGGCACCGAGAATAAACGTTCCGAGAGACAAAGGTTCCGGACGGCGGCGCAGGCGGGGGACAGAGGTGAATTAACGGGATGTGTAACCTCAGCAGTGTACACACACACGCTCACACTGCAGTAACGCAACTTCTAAAACTATATTATTAGGTGGTCGGAAATGGCCTTCATGTTATTATTGTGCTCTGGAAAATGTCAGAAGGGCTGTGAAATCCAACCCTGAGCTCACTTATCTGCAGGCTAAGTTATGTGGCATTTAGAGGGTGAAGAGATTTCCACTTAAAGGGGTTTTCCAATGAACACGGCCACATTTATATTTGTAGACTATTAAAAGTTATGGTAGGTTCACACTAGCATTGACTGTCTGTGGTTCTGGTCCGATGGACCAGAACAAAAGACAGGTGACCGCTAAAATAGCATTACATGCAGAGCCTGACAGATCTCATAGACTATAATGGGGTGTGCTGGGTGTCTGTAGTTTTTAAACTGAAAGTGGCGGATGAAAAAGTCGTGTATGTAGGATTTTTTTGTCAACCGATTTCAGGCAGAAACTGCGACCAAATGTCTTGGTCAGTTGTCAATGGATACGACGATGAATGCAGGAACTTTCTATGGTCGACTTGTCAGTAACCGAGCCATGATGTCCTTATTGTGGTCGGGTTATCTTCTCATACATGTAGTGTCCTCCTGATAACCAGCCATGATGTCCTTATTGTGTCCGGGTTATCTTCTCATACATGTAGTGTCCTCCTGATAACCAGCCATGATGTCCTTATTGTGTTTGTCTTGTTTTCCTCCCTTTTGTGTCCCCCTGATAACCAGCCTGATGTCCTGTGCCGGGTTATCTTCTCATACATGTAGTGTCCCTCCTGATAACCAGCCATGATGTCCTTATTGTGTCCGGGTTATCTTCTCATACATGTAGTGTCCTCCTGATAACCAGTCATGATGTCCTTATTGTGGTCCGGGTTATCATACATGTAGTGTCCCTCCTGATAACCAGCCATGATGTCCTTATTGTGGTCAGGTTATCTTCTCATACATGTAGTGTCCCCTCCTGATAACCAGCCATGATGTCCTTATTGTGGTCAGATTATCTTCTCATACATGTAGTGTCCTCCTTATAACCAGCCATGATGTCCTTATTGTGGTCAGGTTATCTTCTCATACATGTAGTGTTCCTCCTGATAACCAGCCATGATGTCCTTATTGTGGTCGGGTTATCTTCTCATACATGTAGTGTTCCTCCTGATAACCAGCCATGATGTCCTTATTGTGGTCAGGTTATCTTCTCATACATGTAGTGTCCTCCTGATAACCAGCCATGATGTCCTTATTGTGGTTGGTTACTTCTCATACATGTAGTTCTTTGATAAAGCATGTTGTTTTTTTGGGGTTATCTTCTCATACATGTAGTGTCCCTCCTGATAACCAGCCATGATGTCCTTATTGTGGTCGGGTTATCTTCTCATACAGCGGGGGGCCTGTAGTGTCCCTCCTGATAACCAGCCATGATGTCCTTATTGTGGTCGGGTTATCTTCTCATACATGTAGTGTCCTCCTTATAACCAGCCATGATGTCCTTATTGTGTCCGGGTTATCTTCTCATACATGTAGTGTCCCTCCTGATAACCAGCCATGATGTCCTTATTGTGGTCGGGTTATCTTCTCATACATGTAGTGTCCTCCTGATATCCAGCCATGATGTCCTTATTGTGGGGGGGGGTTTGGCCCCTCCGTGGTCTTTTTTGGGGTCGGGTTTTCTTCTCTCTGTGTGTCCCTCCTGTCCGCCTGTGCCTTATTGTGTCCGGGTTATCTTCTCATACATGTAGTGTCCTCCTGATAACCAGCCATGATGTCCTTCTTGTGGTCGGCTTATCTTATACAGGTAGTGCCTGATAACTTAGCACTGTAGCTTTGCAGTGCTGGAGTCCTGGGTTTGAATCCACTCAAGGACAATATCTACAAGGAGTTTATATGTTCTGCGGGTACTCCGGTTTCCTCCCACATTCCAAAGACATACTTATAGGGAATGTAGATTGTGAGCCCTATACGTCATATGTGTCATATCTCTAAAGCGCTGTGGCGCTATATAAGTAAGCAAAATAATACCACCTGTGTTTCTCTGAAAGATGGGTTAGGGCTTATTTTCAGGGGATGTCTTATTTTTTTCCATGCACAACAATCCGCATTTATTCTTGAACAAAAAATCAACACTTCTTCAAATATTATCACGTCATCACATTCTGGTCAGCATGTACCAGTACAGTATTTTTCTTGTTCATATGTTTACCGGTACATTTGGTACTGTACCGTAGGCACCCCCAAAAGAATCACACTCACAGACACCCGTAGACCCAAAACAATTAGAGTTTGGCAAGTGCCGATGGTGGACAGGCTCTCACATACAGATCTGCGTCGCTCCTGTTAAAAGCATGTCACTGTCAGGTCCCTTGCCGTTGCATCAGCGTTTCACTGCAGCCAAGTGTAGCGGTTGGCTCTCCCTGGTGACCAGAAGCAGCCACAATGCTATGGCTCAGGAGTGGAGTGATGCCAGCGGGACTACCTGATCTATTTATGAGAACCTAGCACTACCGGTAGTCAACCCTTATTGTTGTGGAGAACAAGCTCACTAGTGCCGTCTTGTACAGATGGCTCCCTTAAAGTCAACGTCCTATTCTTTTGGGGTTGTATGCTTTCCTTGATAAAGGGTCTTGATAAAGAGAAACACTGCAATAATAATACCTGTCCACAATAAGGACATCATGGCCGGGTTTCTGACAAGACCCAGAGCATAGAAAGTTCCTGCATTCATGGTCGTATCCATTGGCAACCGATCCAGACAACAGATGTCACCACTAAGATGGCTAGAGGAAATCTATAAAACTCTGCAAAATTTCTATTTCTATTTGCAAAAATATTTCACTTTTAATTGTCTACAAATCCGAAGAATTTTGCAGTCTCTTCTGCCATATTAATCAGATTTATGTCAAATAAATAATTTTCCTATTGGCAGGTTCCGCCTTATCAGGGAGGGAGTCTGACACCCAGGACCCCTCTGATTGGCTGGTTGAAGAGGCCACACTGTTTGGGTGAGCGTTGCAGCCACTTCACTGAATACCAAGCACAGTGCCGTATATATTGTAGAGGCTGTGTTTGGTATTGCAGCTCAGCCTCACTTGAATGGGACGAAGCTGCTGTTTGTACTATGTGATCAATGAACATGACGTCATCAGTATGGGGAAGAGGCCGCAATACTCGTAAGCTTCTTCAAACATCTGATTGGATGGGGTCCTGGGTCATTGATCTATAGATCCCAGAATATAACTTTAAGGCATAGTACTGTAGACACAGCAGATTTCTATGGAAGTTTATACCACCATAATAAAATCTCCATCTGTATTCACTATATACAAAATTACATCCTCATAACAATTTCCCTCTTTTTACTTAGTCTTCAGATGTCGCAATTTTCAGACCTGCAGAGAAATGAAGACACCGGGCCTGTCTATGTGCGGGAGAAAGGTCAGCTATTTGTGGCAGGATCTCATTTTGCCCGGGTTAAGACTCCTGTTAGACTCTTCTCCAAAGGTTTTTCGGTGGAGCTGTGTGTGAGTGAAGGGGACACTTGTAAACCCAAGGAGAAGCCATTCATTTTTACATATACAGATCAGGGAAGCCTGCGCTACTCAGCCAAGACTCTGTTCACATTGGCTCTTGACTTCATTGCGGATAATGTCCAGCATGTAGACTCATTACTGGGGTTTCCTGAGCAAGTTGCAGAGAAACTGTTCACAGCCGCAGAAGCCAGGCTGCAGTTCTGCCACCCCCAGAATGGCCTTGTAGCACTTCGTAAATTTACAGAGGCTTATGGAGACTTGATGCTGTCATCACTGTGTCTGCGGGGCAAGTACGTGTTCACATTATATAACTAGGAAGTATTAATGTGTTAGTCTTTTGATTCGAGATGTTGTAGTTTATGTGACAAATACATCTGTAGTCACACAACATTTATTAAAGTGGTTTTTCCACTACTAACGCTTATTCTCTGGAAGTGACAAGAATAAGAGTCCCCCATTGCCCCATGTAAATCGGTTGAGGTGTGCATACCTGGCCACAGCTCCATTCACTTCTATGGAACTCAATGTTATAGCAGTCTCCATCAGTCCCATACAAGTGGGAGCAGTGGCCAGGTATGCACACCTCAACCCATTTACATGGGGCAGTGGGGACCATCACTCTCATGATCGCTTGTAAATAAAGGATTGCTTGTTTTATGGTGTAGAAGATGCAGTGCTTTTGGTTTAGGCTACTTTCACATCATATTTATGGACTCCATTTAATGCTCACTCCAAGATGTATATGTTAAATGCATGTTTCTGATGGATGCCATAGAAGTGAATGGAGCATAGGCTGAGCATGCGCATCACTTGTGCATTTACAGGAGAATTTGCAGTCCCATGTTCCGGTGGTAGCTGGGGGTCCTTGCGTTTAGATTCCCAGCAGTCAAGTACTCCTCCTTTATTTGCTGGATAGGGGATAAGTGCCTAAGAGCGGCGTAGCTGCAGGGCCCTGGAGCCCTGTGGGAGCCCAAAGGCCTCTCTACCACATAAGAAGACACCAGGATTATAAGTAGCACATGGTACAGATACAGATTTTTCACTGGGGACCAGGAACCTCAGATTGCACCTCTGCCTACAAGTGAAAATCCCCTTTAAGAGAAACATTCCCAATGATTGATATTCCGTTGGCAATACAAGTATTTACTACAACTTGTCAGGAGAGGTGACAGGTCGTCTTTTATAACTTTTTGCAGGGTGGCAAAGATGGCTCTTTGGCAATAGAGGCATCTACAAAAACAGGAAAAAACATAGAGGTTCATGTGACTGCCACACATCACATAGGCACTGTGGAGCCCAAAAGATCCCCTGACTATATTGGGGTCCTTTGGGCTTCCGTTGTAGTGTCCATAATTTTGCTAGGCGAAAAGTTCTGCGTGCACAGATTCTGATGCAGGTGTGAACTTGGCCTTACTTTTATTCATGTGCCAAAGTTTAATTTTGTCTCTTATTCTGACAGTGTAGTATGATTTTAATTGTATGATTATATAGTGGGTTGTGTCATTATCGCCGTGATTCTTACACAGGTATTTGTTGGTTTCCGAGAAGTTGGAGGAGGTCAGATCATTTCATGGTCTTCACAGCCTGGACTTGTCATATTGTAAACTGGGCGATGAACATGAGCTCCTTGGACACCTTTCCTCTGACGCTATGGACAGGTATGGCATTGCCATGTGTAGCTTTTGTATCCTGGGGATTAGAAGTCACTTTCTTTTCTGTAAATTTTAGGCCTTCTACACACAGCCATGCTGTTTTTCACACACTTAATGTCTGTGAAAAATGGCCGTGAGTGTCCGTGCAAGTGCATGGACGGCCATTATTCATATGGCCATTACCGAACCCATGAATTTCAATGGGTCTATCTCATGGAACTGTCTATATCTATTTTCACAGGCTGTCAAAAAACAGATCTATGAATAGACACATTGAATACAATGTATTCTTTAAACGGACATGTGAATAGATACATTGGATTCAATGTGTTCTCAAAACAGACATGTGACAGACGTTGCTAAAACGGCCGTCACACATCCATTTTACGCAGTCGTGTGAATAAGCCCTTAAAGTTTTTCACATTTAGAAAAAAAAAATCTGAATAGTAATAAAAGTTAATACAGGGAATTACAAGGACATTGAAATATGTCAGATTTTCAGGAATAGAAATCTGAGAAGTGCCAGAAGGAGTATGAGTGATATTTATCAACGGTGATCCAAGATCACAGTCTTCTATCTGACATCTCAGAAGGACATGTTTACTGGATTTTCTTTAGGTGTTCTTGTAGAGGCCATGTACACCTAACAATTGCCGCTGACAACTGTAAACTCCTCTACGTGTTTATTGATTCTCACACCTATGGCCTGTATAACCGGCTTCACTTGTCATGTTGTTGTTTTTTATCTTTCTGCCTCCACAGCCTGAGGGCGCTCTACTTAAAAGATAATTGTTTGTCTGATGCTGGGATCAGGAAATTGACGGCTCCTGTGCGGGTGCTTCAGAGAGGCCTTGGGAAACTGAACCTTCTGGACGTGTCTTGTAAGTCTCATGTCTGCTGTCCAGGTGTCAGTGTGGCGCAGGTCATACATTATTAATATGTTAGGATTGGTTCATATATATTTTATGCATATGAAATATTTGTGCATCAGTCCGAGCAGGCTCCAAGAGGGTTCCTTAGTTGTATGAGGATACCCCCTTCTTATTTATTTATTTATTTAACTGGTTTTATGTATTTATTAAGTATGCAGCAAACACAATAAAATTCAGAGCACAAAGTGAGATAAACATAAAAAGAACAGACAGAGAAAAACATACAATGCTGCATTTCCATTGCCCACCAAGTAATACAAAAGCCATAAGGCAGGACCCCCAGAGGTTACACCGGGAGGCAGGTAGTGAAAACACAAGAGCAATATGTCACAGTTTCACTATATATATAGACAGATTGGTTATTAATATACATTGTCAAGGCTGTACAGAGACTAATTCTAAATGAGAGGTCATGGACGCTCCCTTCGGCCCTGTTCACTTTAACAATCAATGAGTTTAGGGCTAAATTGAAAGGATGGATCGGTGTACAGACTTATGGCTGAGTTGCACTATGGTCCCCAAACCTTTTGAAACATCTGAAGACCTCCTCTCCCCTTATACTCTATTTGGTTGTAGGGGAGAATAAAATAGACTAATTTCCTTCATATGGATAGAGAGGGACGACACAGAGCCAGCCATCGCAATGCAATGATTTTTCTGGCCAAGAATAGAGACTCACGTAGAAACATTTTATTGCGGCCAAGTTTGTTTGTATAACTGGACAATCTTATATCATGTGCCAAAAGTCTGATTGGGGACTAGGACACCCGTCCCATCTGATGTAATAAAGAAGGGGTCAAATAACTTTGGTATAATATATAAACCTCAATTAACTTCTTAGCAGACGGAGAAACGTATTGAGATGACTCAAGAATATCTTGAAACCTTTCGTCGGTGAGACTAGGTATATGAGTGCACCAGCGTACGTACCAGGGCGGGTGTATCCGAAAAGGACACCTTGGCATGAACCAGATGTGCGTAGAGGCTTCATGTCAGCCCCGGTGTCCCTGGGATCGAAGCACCCCAATGCCAGGGTAGTTAGAGATCCTACTCAACTGTTGTGGGAATTGGGAGGAAAAACTCAAAGGTTTTAAAAGCACCCTGTTCATGCAAGTCATTTACAGAGCAAATATTGTATTGTGACCAAGATTGGGTACAGGGTAAATCGGATATCCCCTACTTATACTACCGATAATTACCTCCAAAATATAACAGGGCCCTCTGAAAAATACATAGCAGAACCTGTAAAAACAGATAGGAATGCCCACAATCTCACAAAATATACATTATTTTATTAATCCATAAATAATACATACAGTACATAATATACAAAGCATATACAAACCAGAGAGACACAGTAAAGACGCCAATGACACAGAACTACCCAGCGGGTAAATGCCAGGATACAATATCAATCACAATAAATACTACAATAGATCATATACTGTATAAGTAATACAGAAGGTAAAAAGCTGGACTGCACAAATGCTCAGGACATACAAAAGCAAGATGGTACCTTGTAAAAGACCATCCAGGGGTTAATAATGTCACTGTAAGTATGCAAGAAGTATGGTCCAGAAACTTGTGATGTAATAATACTAATCTAACAGAGATTGTATACTATGTATCAGTCACCCTAACACATCTAGAACCCTCAATATAGGAGTTGTAACTCCGACATCACAGACAGGTATACTGTACTCATTAGAGAGAGAACTCCCATTTATCAATAAGATACAGCATATACAGTGTTAAGACATAACATACCCCTGGACATATTGGCAGTCAATATCCCCAGCAATACCAGTGACATCACTGGTCTGTCTCTAGTAATCGCTGAGACCACTGATCTGTCTAAGTGGTCAAGTGAGACTCATGACGTCTGGTGTCGCAGCTCCGGCGCACGTCAGAAAGAGGACCAATGGCAAACAATGAAGTGCTGGGGACAGGTGAATATGCCTTTTATTTCTTCTACATCCCCACCCCTCACATGGGTTGCTTCAAATCCTGGACAACCCCTTTAAATCTATGTCTATACAGGTTTGGTGCTTTGTATCAGACAAAAATAATAATCTGTTAAAGGGGTTTTCTGGCCCCAAATCGATTTTTTTTTTTTTTTTTTTTTTTTTTTTTGTGGATGGGTCATCAGTATGAGAAATCGGTTTGGGGACGGTAAGCCCCTTTAAGAATTTTTTTTTTTTTTTACCTATTTAGATTATAGCCTTGACTTTGGACAGGTTTTAGATTCCCTTTCTCTAATGTAGAGGACTAGTAAAAAAATAAAGTAAAGAGAGGGGGTGGGAATGAAGGTGGAGATATTGGAGCTAGAATACGTGTATAACGAAACTTCTAAAAATCCCTCTAGGTAGGTATACAGAGCTGTGTGTGTAAGTGATTTATGGGTGACACAGTTTTTCAGATATTGCCCTACTCATAACTCATCAGCCATGTCAACACCTAATAATACAGTACTACATCAGAAGAGTATAATATGGCAGCATGGTGAGTGTAGTCACGCTTCAGGTTCTTCCTAAAACTTGTATATCAGGTTTCCTATAGCCTCAGATATAGTATGATCTATGAGACATCACAATCCTATCATAGCTTACATTATGGAGGTGAACAACACTGCAGGCAGTCTGTAGGTATAGATGATGGTTCTCTGCCTTCCACATGACAGCCCACACATCCTGCACAGTTGCTGCTACTTGTTTGTTTTTCCCATTTTCACGTCGTAAAATATGCAGAAAATATAAAAATGTGTATTAATATGACTTCTATCTTTCCTGCAGGTAATCCGGAGATCACAGAGAAGGGGGTGACCTTCCTGCTTGTATTTGGACAGCTCAAATTCCTGGACATTTCTGACACAGGTGTGCAGGTAAATACAACAACATAGATCATGGTGTTATAAATCAGATGTTATGACATCACAACCTGTCATGGTGTCATAACTGAAGTAAATATGACATCATATGATTGTATGAGATGTACCTGCCACCATCCAGCCTCAGAGCAGTGACGTAGTGCTGCCTTATCTCAGCTGGTCCATTGAGCCGGGGCCAGGGCCTGATGCCTTATAGATCAGTAGGTTCACTACCTATTGTTCACCGGCTTCTGTGAAACTACAACTCCCAGTATGTCTTATAAAGGTAGCCATACACATTAAATATATGTTGGCCAAACCTGGTGATTTCAGCAGGACCAGTCAGCCATGTAACGTGCATGAGCATAGTTGCCAACATTCCTGAAATTTACCGCATAGTTCTGAATTTTCAGTAAAAATCCTGGCAAATTTGGCTTGTCCTGGTCTAAAAAGGGGCCTGGGGTGTGCCGAAAATAGGTGTTCCTGGGTGGTGGCTTGTTAGCAGTCCTGGAATGAAACATAGAGGTTTTATGGGATTTACATATTGACCTGTTCTCAGGATTAATATGTATCCGATGGAGTCCAACACCCAGGACCCCCACAGATCAGCTGGGGCCTCTTCACTGAATACCAAGCGCAGCACCATAAATATCACAGCGGCTGTTCTTGGTATTCCAGATACGCTCCATGTGCATTGTACCACGTGACCAATGAACGTGATGTGAGCACAAAAGTCTCAAGTAGCTGATCCATGTGGGGTCCCGGGTGTTGGACCCCCAGAGATCATATCTTGATGACCTGTCCTTAGGTCATTAAACCCATTTTAAGAGTCCTCATTTTTATCAACATGAGGGTTTTGCAATTCCCCCTGATGACCTAAACATAAAAGTCTCATATCTGTTTGATGTTTTGTTTCTTTCAGGATCCCATTGCAACCTGTAAGAAAGTACAGACAAGGACGGGTCTGGTTCATTCCAAGAAACCTTTAGCCCAGTTTGATCATGTGGACTGCAGGACTGAAGGCTGGGCCGAGCAGGTAGCTGTGCACAAACCCTGCAGCTCTTTGGACGCTGTGTACATTGTCATGTCATTCACATTGTCAAGCAACAAACACATATCACCTTGTAGTGCAGCAGCCATTTCCTCATTGTACGGGTGGCTAGGATTAAACATACAGTGTAGTGCAAAAGTTTCAGGCACATGTGGAGAAAATGCTCCTGCAGTAAGAACGCTTTCAGAAATAGAAGGGTAAATAACTTATTTTTGTCAATGAACAAAATGAAGTGAATGAAGAAAAGAGAAATGTAAATCCCATCAATATTTGATGTGACCTTTGCCCTTTGGAGGAGGAGTCCTGGAAGCGATGATCCGGCCCCCACAGATATAGCCCTGATCTCATCATCATCCAGTCTGTCTGGGATGACATGAAGAGACAGAAGGATTGGAACAAGCAACATCCACAGAAGATCTGTGCTTAGTTCTCCAAGATGGCGGCGGGAACAACCTCCCTGCCCAGTTCTGCCAAAAACTGTCTGCAAGTACCGAGAAGAACTGATGGAAGGCAAAGGTCACACCAAATATTGATGGGATTTATAGTTCTCTTTTCTTCATTCACTTCATTTTGTTCATTGATAAAAATGAAATTATTAACCCTTCTGTTTCTGAAATCATTTTTACTGCACAGCATATTTTCCATGCCTGCCTAAAACTTTTGTACTGTATATACACAAGCTCAGCATAAAGTCAGCTACATGTGCCACTATTCTGTATTTTTTTAAAATTTATTATATAACATATTTTTTTTTTTTTTTTTGCATTTTTAGCTCATTTCTCAGTGGAATCAGTTGGTATTATCTGCCATCGAATCAAAGAAAATCTTGAAATCCCGAAGAGCAGCTCAGCAATTCTGTAAGTATCATATAAAGGCATCAAGCTGGATAGATAACATTACAGTGATTGGGTATTCTCAGCCCATAGAGGTGCAGGACTGTTGGATGTTCCATGTCCATGACAGTGGGTAACTATCTATTGTTTTTATTGGGCTGCAGAACATTTTGCAGTATTACAAATAAAACTATCCGTGCAAAACTTTATAACTAATGCATGACACAGGGATTCAAACAACATGATAGACATTTTCTGTGTCCTACACTGCTTCCTTAGGTCTGTGCTACACGCAACGTAGTTTACCCCAGAGCATATCTTTACGGTGCACTTATGCAACTCCCATTGCACTCAATTATAAATCTGTATACAGTAGCTCCTCCTAGTGGCAGCCACACGTAGCGATTATTTCAAAGCTTACACCTAACCTTAGAATATTTCTTCAGTATGTGATCATTGGGGATGTGACACTGGGGACCACCACAGATCATCCATAGCCTTCGGCAGGGCGCTGCAGCCTGTTCATGGAATACCAAGCATAGGTCTGTACATGTCATAGGCGCTGTGCTTGATATTGTAGTGCAGTCCCATTGATTTCAATAAGACTGAGCTGTTGTTGTCCATGAGACCGTCATAAGCACACAAAAGAGGCCACAGCACTGGTGAGCACTGCAGCCTCTTCAAACAGCAGATTTGTGGGGGTCCTGGGTGTGCCAATCACATATTGATGACCTATTCTAAGGGTAGGATATCAGTATGTAAGTCCCAGAAAACCCCTTTAACTCTATGGTTGTATGAATGGAATCAGTGGACTTGATGCTCAGTAGCAGACAATGGAGTGCTGACCAATAAAAATATGGATCACAGCACAACAAGCTGTAAAGTGTGACGTGGTCACATGTCCAATGTATGTTCAAAAGTATTTTTGTTACTGTAGATGGAAAGAAGGTAAATCATGAAGAAGTGGAGACCCCAACGTTACCCGAAATAGCCACCACTAAGCCCCTACAGTTCTACAGACCAGAGGTGGTGACCAGTCCTGTCCCCACTGCACATCATTCAGAACATATTCCTGTGAAAAGACCTAAGGAAGAAAAAACCTTTAGAAGACATGGCTTCCTCGCAGCCTGCCCAAGAATCACGCGTAGCTCTTACAGCAGACGACTGGGATTTACTAAACTCGTACTAAGCCGTCTGTAATCCAGCCCACTATACATGACCAGCCTGATGTCCTGGGATCCCTGTACTCCACTGTGGCAGAGGAACTACAACTCTCAGCGTATTGTTACAGCTTGTGGTGAGCCTCAGGTTGTAGTCCATACAGTAGCTAGTCAGATGCTCTTCTATTTATGATGGCTGAATGGAAATTTTGCACTTTGAGCCGTGATGAACTCTGTACGCTGCCATTTATTCAGATCTACAGTAAGAACTTGTCTGAATTTGCACTTCATAGGTTTTATTGTGGAGGCAGAAACCAAACCCTGTGCGGGTTGTTCTTCCTTGTGCATCATGAGCTGGAAAAGCTGAACGAGAACCTGTGTAGAATCTGTAATGGCTTCCTTAGGAATGGTCATGAGATTGGTGAGCAGATCAGTGGGGGTCCAACACCAGGCACTGCTACTGATCAGCTAAAGTTGTGGCTGCTGGAAGTAGCACAGTGTACAGAGTTGTGCTTGGTGAAAGCACACAGCTCCTATATACTGTACTGTGAATGGGAACAGAGTTGCAGTAACCTGGTATGGCCACTATACAGTATATGGAGCTCTGTACGTCCAGTAAGCACAGCTCTGTACACTGTGGTGTTTTCACCGGTTGCAGTTCCGACTATCAGCTGGGGTACTGGGTTTCGGACCCCCCACTGATCTGACATTAATGATCTATCTTAAGGATAGGTTATCAGCATCTAAGCCTTGGGAAACCCCTTTAAGAAGTGGGCATTCCTTTAAAACATACCTCCAATTATAAAACAACGTTTCCTAAATGAATAGTACTGGTGACTATAAGAAACTTTGTAATATAGCTCATTAAAGAAATCCATTTCCTTCTTCACTTCACATCAGGCTGAGTTACTTTCTACATAAAAGTCTATGGCGAGGGGAAGGAGAAGAGGAGGCTGCTGGAAAAGTCAGCTGCTGCTCTGTGAGATAGGGAGCTCTTCTGACACTGCTGTATCTACAAGATAAGACTCTACTACTGCACAGAATGAGGCAATAAATCAATTAATAGTCTCCTCCTCTCCATAGACTTCTGTGTGAGGTGAAAATGGAGACAGACTCTATATAAATAAACAGACTGAGTGAAGAAGTGGAGGAGGATAGAAGCCTAATAAGCGGAGAAGAAACAGATTTCTAAAATAAGACATATTACAAAGTTTCTTCTCTTCACCTGTACTATTCATTTATGACAAGTGGTTTTCTATTCAGAGGTATACTTTAAATTTTTGGTTATTTTTAATTGTATTTTCTATAATATGTGCATAATAAATTCTAGTTTTATACTTGCACACTTTCTTTCCTGTTTTGACTTTATATAAGAACTTTGATTTATGGGCTTTTACATAATCCAGGACACCTTAGGTAGGCTAATGTATTGCACTTAAAGGGGTATTCTCATCCTAAACAATTATTACATGCCATAAATGTCTGCTAGATGCGGGTCTTGCCACTCTGGGACTCATGCCTGTCTCCAAAATGGAACAATAACGGGCAGAACAGGTTCTCGGGGACCTTCTTTCTACAGGCAGATGCCAGAGGTGGGACCTGCATATTTCAGATATTTATGGGATATCTACAAATGTCAAAGCTGTGACCACCCCAAACAAGAAGCGTATATCTCTTACTGCATGTGACCTGGGCTTGGACCCTTGTACGTATGCCTAAATGGTCAGTCTAACCCAGATTATTTATTTAAGAAAAATATATATTTTTTTTATTTTAAATTTTAATATATACAACGATCAACCACCGAAATAAACCTATACTATGTGCTATACATGTTTTACAATGGATCCTATGGGTGACAGATGCCATTGTATGGAATCCTCACAATTCTCCATCAGGTGTGTATAACCCACTTTACAGAGATCTCATCAACTATCATTTTCAATGGATTACAGAAAATGTATTGTCCATTTAAGAAAATTCACCTCAAGTGCAGAATTTTATAGAACCAAGACAATATACAATAAAACCAGCAATATCTAGTCACTGTGGCTTTATGGAAGAGAAAATACCCCATTACTATGGTGAGCTCCACTTGGGTGGTTTGATTACATGAACTTTAATGTAAGGCTATGTAATCTGGAGTATATACACATATATACAGGTATTAGTACAGGAGGTTGTTGGTCGCGTTACTTGCACACATACTCATCGGACCAGTTCACACAGTCTTGGACTCCATTGCGACACAAAGAAGTGGGGATGCAGTAGCAGTACTGGTAGAGCACGGGGGTACATGCCCACCAATTACTTGGGCAGGAGGAGCAAGAGGCCACTAAGAGACAAAAAGATATAGGTTAGAGATCACAGTCCAGGTAATCTGGTGGTTCCTGGTATAGCAATACGGCCATATGAACAAAACCCTCCAGATAACCAGTTTATGTCCTTATCTATCCTAGTCAACTGGAAGCAATGGCAGGACCCTGAGGATCCGGACTATTCACCTGGTAAGACCACCACTGTGCACTATGAGAGCTCTAAGACAAGATGTCCTTTCTTACTGCTCATCTCCTATCAAGTAGAAAGACTGCAGCTGCATCCCCCCTCCTCCTCACCCTCTTATCTACTATTTACTGATTTTCACTAGATGGAGGTTTTTGTGACTTGGAGGTTTCTGAACATTTGCAGGGAGGGCAAAAGGATGACTACAGATGCCCAAGAGATGATGCCCCTTTCACCCGATAAAGTCTATTACAAGGTTTCTTATATTCACCTGTGCTTTGTATGTAAGCAAAATCTAATTTCATGACCGGTACGCTTTACAACCATGACCTTAATACATTGCCGCTTATCATATTTTCCACTATATCAGTCTGTTGACCTCTTACCCAAACCCCAAAGGCTGATTGTATCCCTGATTTCCTTTATACTTACGTGAAGCAGACTCATCAGAACAATCTCCACAATTGTTGATGCCATTACACTTCAGGTTGCTATAAATCCAGAACTGAGGGTTTCCACACCGAAATATTAAATATCCAGGTAAATTCTCAGGCAGATTACCTATGGGAAAAAAGCATGATGGGTTCACCTATGGCTATGGTTGCAAGTAAGCTGCACATGGGAATGCAGCCCTGTCCCATTCTCTAGTTCATGTACATATTACACTACACACTCAAAAAGGACTCGCAAAATGGCCACTGATAGTGTTCAAGTGGTGTTAGTGTTAAGATTACGAACACCTTTGCACATAAATTTATTGTTAATTTGCTCCCTAAGTGGAAAATGAATCAGCTTTCTAAATAGCCTTCATCAAAATGTCCTACTATTTTGCTGTTGTAGAGTCTGTTCAACTCCTTCACATAGCTGGTTGTCCTGCTCTTGGCTATGTCGTCACTCTCTCTGCTCTCCTCATCCCTCCTCTCATGTTAGTGATAGCAGGAGGAATAGAGAGGAGGTTGTATGTGGCAGGACAGAGGGTGGAGAGGATGCAAAATCTTCAGGGAGGGCAGATTACATATGGTGTACTAAATCACAGTATAAGGGAGCATATACTATACATGGCAGTGTGAAGGTAAAGGAAGTGAATCACATATGCTCTGTGTATGTTTAGAGAGAGAGGACAGCAGCTATGGCAGACTCTGCACTGGTGGGGGGGGGGGATCTGACTCCTTAGCATCAGTGTCTGTCAGCACATAAGAGATCTCATGTGCTGTAGAGGGAAAAATCAGTACAGGAATGAAGTTTGGCTGATACATGATAGCTAGTGAAGACAACAGTATCCCTGACACACAAACCCTACATACAAAGGGCCAACCGTGTAATATACAATTGCCAGATACAGGGGCATCTCAATAAATTAGAATATTTTTGAAACGTTCCTTCATTTCAGTAATTCAGTAATACAATCCATAATCAGCATCTTCCATGATTGTGTGTCCTACTGAACCAGACTGAGGGACCATTTAAAGGCTTAGGAAACCTTGGCAGGTGACACTGAATTTACAAGACTGAACTGAACTTACAATATTCTAATTTTCTTAGATTTAGGTTTTAATTAGCTATAATCCATAATTAACATTTACAGAAATAAAACACTTGAAATAGAAGACTCTGTGTGTATAGAATCTAGAAAATATAAGAGGTCACTTTATTAATGTAATTACTGAAAGAAAGAAATGTTTCAAAGATATTCTAATTTATTGAGATGCTGCTGTAGTTTTCTTGTCCAGAAATACATTGTAGTTTTACTTACTGCACAGTGAAGTATCTTCATCCTCCCCATTGCCACAGTCAACTGCAGAATTACAGACCTGAGACGGCAGCAGACATGTTTTCCTGTCATCACATAGGAATCCAGTATAGTTAGCTGATGTGAGACAGTAGCGGCTCTCTAAGGACAGAGACCATGTTATTATAGGTTATTATTAGGCCCTCAGTACTAGTGACAGGCAAACACAAAGGTAAAACATTCAGAATATATCACACATTTACAAAGGTCGACCGACCAAATGATACCACAAACCTGACCTTCTATGACTTGTAATGTATATATGACCAGCTGTGTCAGATCTCAAGGGACAGTCCCAGATGTTTCCGATCTCTCCATAGAAGAGACTATGACTATGTGACTACCAATAGCTCTAAATAATTCTCTTCCCCTTTAGGTCACATTTACCATTAGTTCAATGGAGCAGTTGCCTAGGGTGTAGGCCATTGGCTTGTGTCACCCGTAGACCCATATATATATATATATATATATATATATATATATATATATATCAGAGTATATGTTTTTGTAGGGTACCTCCATATATTCCAGAGTGTGCGGTTCCATACAGCTGAAAAAAATAGTATACTGACCAACACCAGCCTGGTAGAGGCTGAAAGGTCACTCTTTTGGCCTCCATAGAGAAAATGGGGCCCTATGGGTATGCTTGATATATGGCCTGTGAGCTTCTCTGGGCACTGCAAAAACAATGGCTTTAGTAACTCAGTACTTACCTAAAATAATAGGGGAAACTTGATGAATTGTAGGACTAGGGCACCATTATTAGGGTAACATTGACTATACAGTAATGCTCCTATTGACTGTACATGTCACATATTACCTGGGGTCCGAGCAGGGAGGGCGAGTAAAACCGAACAGACAATGGCGGCCGTAATGATCATCATCAGGATTAATATCACGCCTATGACACACACACATTTTCTGCTGCAGCCACAGCACGCATCTGAGAATCGTAACGTGATTTGTTAGTCAAGCTCATAAATAGCAAAAAGGAGCAACTGAAATCAGTGTCGGACTGAGATTCCTTAGTCCCCCCCAGATAAAATGATTTGGGGGCCCACCCTCCAAAGACCCTTAGGAAATAGACCACAGTACCCTACAAATTTGGGTGTTTTCTGATGGACCACTATTGCGTTAGAGCCTGGACCTACTGAAGGATCATCTGGTACTCTGGAGGACCAGCCTGACACTGGCCAAAATGTATATTTACCCTTCTCCTCCCTTGACAGCATTGACACTGTAGAGCCCAGCGAGGTAGCGTCCATACTTCTTCGCTGCAAGGCAAGAGGAAACATAGTATGAAATAGCTGCTGGTATTTGAAGGGGGTCTATGACAGCTGCGCAGTTGTATAGTTGGCAAAATGGGGGATTTTAAGTAACCCCTGGGCCATAGGGGAAGCCTACTTTTGCTTGGGTTGATACAGGCGCTGCCCTTTATGGGGGCAGAGTTTATTAGGATATACCCAATTTGCCGTGATTGTTTCTAAAAATTCAGGACAATCCTGCCAAATTTGAGACACTTGGCAAGTATACAGCTTGTTGTGGGCTAGTGGAGCTAATTCATGTTAGCAACCAATATGGCTGCACTTCCTTGTGAAAATGGCTGCCACAGCTGAATGGAAGATGCCAGTATCTCTGTAAGTAAATAGTCATCATACAAATGGTTGCATCTCAGCACTAGTGTCTAAAGGACAAGTGCCCCGCTGACAGAAGAACACACCAGTGTTATAAATGTCACGTTGTGGGTTGCGGGCCCGATTTTGCTTTGGGGCCTAGTGGTTTTAGTTATTCCTGTGCTTCTTGTATAGACATAAGTTGTGCTGTATTCACACGTGGTAAAAAAAACAAATTATCTTTGTACAGAGCAGCTTTTATTGCACTTTTTGGTAACTCCCCTGATCACGGTATTGTACCCCGTACATTTGGCAGGCGGTATACGACATGACATTTTGTCACATATTACAATCCACTTCTTGTTACAAGTCCTGCCAAGTTTCCATTACACACCTCATAAAACAGCTAATTGCCAATCAGTCAACAAGCACAGAACGAATTCTTCATAGGTGTAGACGAAACAGAAGCAAATGAGACTAGCACATGCAGTGGGTGTCTGTCATCCATTTTGGTCCCAACGCTGAGCACCATAATGATAACTTTTGTAGACTGGTTGCACTTCATTTTAATATTCATCACCAGACCCCTTAGGCCTCATGTTTGCGAGCATAATACTCCTATTGTTTGGATCCATAACACGCCACCTATAGAAGTCTATGGGGCCCTACGGTGCTTATATGGAGCACTTAAAAAATACAGCTGCGGTACGTTCCATCAGATTCCGTATTATATATTACACAACGAGAATTTACATAACACTATAATCTAAATTCATTATTTGGCCACCCACGTAATATTATCTCATGGTGGCTATCGATCAAACCATTCCAATTTACATATCCCACTATACCCTCACTACTAAAAAATCTAGATGCAACCCTAGACTTAAAGGGGCGTTCCCATCTTAGACAATTAGGTTAGGGCTACATGAGGACGTGTTATGTTACAAAACATTGCACGGAAGTTGCGCTGCTAAAATACTTGTGCAAGGTTTCCGCAACCTACTGGATGTAACTTTTTTTTTACAATTGAGTTTCAGTAGTAAAAACACTGTCAAGTCGAAGACATGTTGTAGGGAAGTTCCAATGAAGACTATAGCAAAAAAAATAAATAAATAAAAGTTGCATTGGAGTTGTGATCTGTGACCAAATTCCAGCAGATTTAGATTTTCTGCGACTTGTCGTGTTGCAGTTGCATGATGCCCAGAGTTACACTGAATTTTTTTGCCAGGTAGCCCCAGCTTAACGCCATATCTGTTCCACCAGTGGGATCTGCATCTGTCAGATATTTATCGCATATTTTTGATGAATCTACCAAAAATGACAGATTTTGGCAGGACCAGCCAATGTGTCTGGAGGTCTCCCGACTCTTCCCTGATAGCAGATGTTGGATTTTAGGATGGGAGATAAGCTACTACCAGAAGTGTCTCTTCCTCTCCTATGGGGAACACCTGTATGCTCAGCCAAGCCCAGAGTGCATGTGTATGAGGGTGGGGGGTCAGGAAGCATAGCTATCGGTCAATGTTCATGTGCGTGGGTATCTCAGTTATTGCTCGAGGTAGGCCAATAATATCCAGCTTTGTATTTCACCTTTGCATCAGCCCTTAGTTCTTTAACATCACTTGAATTCTGCTACCCCTTACAATCCTGTAGCCTCACCCTTATATCTTGTTCTTCCTCCATGTCAGGAGTCTCAGCTTAGACTACAATGTACCTAGCAATGAGCTGCCCCTTATATAACCTCCCTTAGCTTACACTTAAGAGTGTAACCTCTGTTATATACATTTATATAAGTAACAGTAATTTCCCTCCATGCTGATGCTTTCCAAAAAATTCACCATGCCCTGAAAATGCTGGCACTGTACAGTCACTCTTAGTCTATATGCTGACATTGGCTCACCTGGGGGTACGTCCGGTTCATACTTCCCTCGAGTTTTAGGTTGGTAGTTCTGGTTGTAGGTGAACGCTTGTCTTCATGAGTCTTCCTTCGATTCTTCCAATAAACTTGTGCAAACACAGAAGGTTGAGATTCAGGGCTGGCCCGTGATCCATGTCTCCTGGAGACCAGAGAAACACTGACTAGGGGCCTGGAGAGTCGTGTATACAATTAGTCACCGACTTCCTTATGACAGAGATCAAGTGAATTAAATGTAGAAGGAAGACTGGCCCATTGTGTATATTAGACTAGGGCTACATGTAAGTGATAGGGTCAGATTGTGCCCCTGAGGTTGTCAAGCAAGGATTACCTGCTTGTGTAAACCGGCCCTTAGGGTACGGAGCATAAGGAAGCAGCTTGTGGCTATGGAAAAGTAGGTTGTGGAGCGGCTTATGATGTGTAGACATGGTGGGCTTACAAATTGACTTTGAAGTAAAAAAAAAACAAATTCTGGCCCAAATTGAGGGATTTTGACTCAATTTTTGACTTTTTAGCCACAGTTGAGTAAAAAATTTCCAAGAATAACAACTGAGGAACATCACAACACAGAGTTATAAGAAAAGATGCTCCAGAGTTCTTATTTTATGGGGGATACAAGTATTTTCTATAACAGACATGTCATGTTTAAAAGAAAAAAACAACAGACAATGCAATTTCACATTTTGTAATTTAATTTTATTAAAGGAAAACTGCAGATTAACCCTTTATATCCTTTATAAATCAAACACTCCACACTTCCACATCCTAAACAGTGTCATGGACAGCTACCTTCAGTGGATAACATTTTGGAAATCTGTAAGGGTCGTTCTTAAGCGTATTTCTGGGATTTACCAACATCTCACAGTTTTACTCTAGATAAAGTTGAGTAATTTTACAGTTTTTGTCTGGATTCAGGTTGTTTTTCACCTTCTTCTGGTTGCCCTTGGAAACAGACAGCACTCAATCTCTGCTGTCAGACATGTGACCAAACAGCTTCCTGTGTAATTTCACCTGAGCTCCCATAATGCAATGCTGTCAGGAAATGACAACCATAGCATGTAATACAGTCAATTAAAGGGGTACCCCGTCTCATATGTTATGGCATATCCACTGGTCCTACAATACATGTCTGTCCCGTTTGCAATGGGAAACAGTGTAGCTGAGTGTGCTCTGCTCTTTCCATTATCCCGGCCGTTTTGGAAAGTCTGGATACAGCACAATGGGGACCCCATTCTAGAGATAGGTGTGGTGAGGGGTAAGACCTGCATCTAACAGACATTTATGATATGTCCTGAGGATATGACATAAATATCTAAGATGAGAATACCCTTTAATATTAAGGTTATTCAGTATTTTATGTAGACTTTAGAGGGGTATTCAAGTCCTACAAAAAGTCACTGAATATGGTATATAAAAAAAAAGCCAAAAGTTGTTTTTCGGTTTCCTGATCCCCGTCTTGGCTGTGTGTACCCAGCTCTAACATTTATAGTTATATGCACAGGACATGGCCGAAAAGCCTTGGCGAGTTACAGAAATCCCACAAAAGTGAAGAGAGAGACTTGTGCATGTGGGGACATCTCTGATTCACTTGCGGCTGCAAACAGGGCCCCATTCTCAAGATAAATGTAGGTCGTGGAGGTGGGACCCACATCTAACAGGCATTTTTTTTTTGGCATATCCTAAGGATTTAGCCATGAATGTCAAGATGGGAGTATACCCTTTAATGTGTAGTCATCAACAGCAACCAGAAAGCAAAGGGTTGAGCTTGGAGATCCCCCGCTATCATACAACCATCAATTCCCTGCCATCCTTGGAGGTGTCCCTGTCACATGCTGTATGGTCAGTGATTTCTGGTCCTGAGCCACCAACCATTACAGTGTAAACTGACCAATCTGCAGAGTTTTTGCTCCAAATGAGAAACTCTACAAATCATTTAAAGGGTTATCTATCATTTCAGAAAACTTTTGATATGTCATACATTTTGATCAGTGGGGGCCTCAGCATCTGGAATACAGCAAAGAGCTGTGACCAAGGGCCTCTGCGTTAGTGGGTTAGAACTTTTATGAGCCCATATGATGTTCTGCTCACTCTTGGGGCAAAGTCAATCACAACGCTCATCTGATCATGTCCGACCCTTTGTTTCAGCGATCGGTAGGGTTCTAAGCACCCAGATCCCCACAACACATGACTATGACATGTCAAAAGTTTTCTGAAATGATAAGTACTGTATACTAATGGTGGGCAGATCGTCTCACTCATGTCTGCTATTCATTCTTCAGAGCCAAAGTGTCTGTGCAATTATTAAGCTATTAGTCTTTCAGAATGTAAACACTTAAGTAAAATGTTACTGGTTACACCCCCGACACCCAGTATACGCTAGAGATATAATGTGCTCACATAGAGGACTCGTTGTCAGGGTCAGTAAAAAGCGATCTTTGCATGTGATGCTCTGTTACACGGCACAAGGAGAGACTCTATGGATCATCACTCCCATATTAACTGAAAGGAATTCAGTGAATGTAACAGAGAAACGATGCAAAGCCGGAAAGTGAGTCCTTACAATAGTGCATAGGAGATAAAGACGAAGCAGACTCACACCGAGATCAGAATATCACCTACCTGTATATAAGAAAGGTTTACAGTAGAGAGAAAATTAGAAATTTAAGAAGCTACCCCCCCCATCCCCAAATGTGAAAAGATCATGTCACGCCCATTACTGGACGCATCCCTGGATCCAGTTCTAAACTATGATTTAGAGTCCATATCAGAGAATC
Organism: Leptodactylus fallax; assembly: GCA_947044405.1. Lineage (NCBI taxonomy): Eukaryota > Metazoa > Chordata > Amphibia > Anura > Leptodactylidae > Leptodactylus > Leptodactylus fallax. The sequence continues at coordinate 1,010,884 of CAMRHE010000471.1, read as the reverse complement.
CCCTCTCCCTGAAGCCACCCAGCGTATGAGATCTGATAGCTGTACTAAAATTCCACACTGCAACAGATGCCCCTTACAGAAGTGGCGTGGCGATAGAAGAGCGGGCGGGCAGGAGCGCTGGCCTAAATGGCAGACTTGGCCAGGTCCACTTTAGTTGGTAAAGGTCCTGCCTCTTCATTTTCTTGGGGAAGACCATGAACGACTACCAGGGATGCAGGTGGATATTTGTGAAGCTTCTGCTCATTCAGATATTCCAGATCTCCATAGATGCTCAATTTCTGGAAGACATATTATTAATATTTAATGAAACGGCCTCAACAACAGTATGATCAGATTTCTGACACTTCTGCTTTATAAGCTATTACTGCACTTGTATAAACCCCTAGGATATGCTATCTCTTTATGATTGTGGGGGTCCTATCTCTGAGACTAAAGGGGCTGCGTCCTTTTCTACGTTTTCCCAGGACGACCTGGTTATGTAGGGAACTGCAGCCAGCTCCATTCACTTGCAAAGGGCCCTGCTTAGTGAGTGGCTGGCATCATTGTATATGGAAAAAGTGAAAGAGAAGCAACATTAAACCATTGCTGGTAAAACCCCCACAGATTATAAAGTGATGGCATATCCTAGCAACATGCATTGACTTTATAAGCTAGGGATACCCCTTTAAGTGCCACTTCTATCTCTGGGCTGCCTCTGATATTGCAGCTTAATGTAATATATCGCACAACTCATGCAAATGAGTTTTGCTATTCCTGACATTCATTTCAATATCATGTAATATCTCCCTTTACTGTATGTGCGAGATGCTGGGTACCTGATGGACTATGTGCTTTAGTCAATGCATCCTCTTTACACCTCCGTGAAATAAGGCAGTGCTATATAAATACCTGGAAATAAATTGGTTGCAGTTTCTTATATCTTTGCTCAAGACAAACAAAGCAAATGGCTGACCCACCTTGATCTCTTAGACCCCCAGGCCCTATCAGGATAAATAGGTATAATAGTAGAAGGTGTGATTTGAGATGTAAATGTGTCACTTATCACCACCGTACACACTGTAGTCAGGCAACTGCTTTTTAAGCTTTGCTGGTCACGTACAGACAGGTACCAGGACTTCATGATAGTAGTCATGGAAAGGGCTTAGACCCTAGACCAAACAAAAGGCAAATCTCCTCATGTTAGAGAGGAGACTGAAAATGTCAGCCTCGTATTTTATCATATTATATGGAAACAATGAAATATAGGTTTATATGATATAGGAGAGAAGCTGAACTCCATGATATATAGGTTATATGATAGAGGAGAGAAGCTGAGCTCTGTGATATATAGAGTTATATGATAGAGGAGAGAAGCTGAGCTCTGTGATATATAGGGTTATATGATAGAGGAGAGAAGCTGAGCTCTGTGATATATAGGGTTATATGATAGAGGACAGAAGCTGAGCTCTGTGATATATAGGGTTATATGATAGAGTAGAGAAGCTGAGCTCTGTGATATATAGGGTTATATGATAGAGGAGAGATGCTGAGCTCTGTGATATATAGATGTATATGATAGAGGAGAGAAGCTGAGCTGTGTGATATATAGGGTTATATGACAGAGGAGAGAAGCTGAGCTCTGTGATATATAGGGTTATATGATAGAGGAGAGAGCTGAGCTCTGTGATATATAGGGATAGAGGAGAGAAGCTGAGCCTGTGATATATAGGGATATATGATAGGGAGAGAGCTGAGCTCTGTGATATATAGGGTTATATGATAGGGAGAGAGCTGAGTTCTGTGATATATAGGGTTATATCATAGAGGAGAGAAGCTGAGCTCTGTGATATATAGGGTTATATGACAGAGGGAGAAGCTGGCTCTGTGATATATAGGGATAGAGGAGAGAAGCTGAGCTCTGTGATATATGGGTTATATGACAGAGGAGAGAGCTGAGCTGTGTGATATATGGGATAGAGGAGAGAGCTGAGCTCTGTGATATATGGGTTATATGATAGAGGAGAGAAGCTGAGCTCTGTGATATATAGGGTTATATGATAGAGGAGAGAAGCTGAGCTCTGTGATATATAGGGTTATATGATAGAGGAGAGAAGCTGAGCTCTGTGATATATAGGTTACATGATAAAGGAGAGAAGCTGAGATCTGTGATATATAGGGTTATATGATAGAGGAAGAGAAGCTGAGCTGTGTGATATATAGGTTATATGATAGAGGAGAGAAGCTGAGCTGTGTGATATATAGGGTTATATGATAGAGGAGAGAAGCTGAGCTGTGTGATATATAGGGTTATATGATAGAGGAGAGAAGCTGAGCTCTGTGATATATAGGGTTATATGATAGAGGAGAGATGCTGAGCTCTGTGATATATAGATGTATATGATAGAGGAGAGAAGCTGAGCTGTGTGATATATAGGGATATATGATAGAAGAGAGAAGCTGAGCTCTGTGATATATAGGGTTATATGATAGAGGAGAGAAGCTGAGCTCTGTGATATATAGGGTTATATGACAGAGGAGAGAAGCTGAGCTCTGTGATATATAGGGTTATATGATAGAGGAGAGAAGCTGAGCTCTGTGATATATAGGGATAGAGGAGAGAAGCTGAGCTCTGTGATATATAGGGATATATGATAGAGGAGAGAAGCTGAGCTCTGTGATATATAGGGTTATATGATAGAGGAGAGAAGCTGAGTTCTGTGATATATAGGGTTATATCATAGAGGAGAGAAGCTGAGCTCTGTGATATATAGGGTTATATGACAGAGGAGAGAAGCTGAGCTCTGTGATATATAGGGATAGAGGAGAGAAGCTGAGCTCTGTGATATATAGGGTTATATGACAGAGGAGAGAAGCTGAGCTGTGTGATATATAGGGATAGAGGAGAGAAGCTGAGCTCTGTGATATATAGGGTTATATGATAGAGGAGAGAAGCTGAGCTCTGTGATATATAGGGTTATATGATAGAGGAGAGAAGCTGAGCTCTGTGATATATAGGTTACATGATAAAGGAGAGAAGCTGAGATCTGTGATATATAGGGTTATATGATAGAGGAAGAGAAGCTGAGCTGTGTGATATATAGGTTATATGATAGAGGAGAGAAGCTGAGCTGTGTGATATATAGGGTTATATGATAGAGGAGAGAAGCTGAGCTGTGTGATATATAGGGTTATATGATAGAGGAGAGAAGCTGAGCTCTGTGATATATAGGTTATATGATAGAGGAGAGAAGCTGAGCTGTGTGATATATAGGGTTATATGATAGAGGAGAGAAGCTGAGCTGTGTGATATATAGGGTTATATGATAGAGGAGAGAAGCTGAGCTCTGTGATATATAGGTTAATAGGATATCAGTGGGATCTCAGCGTAGGAATTCACGCAAAGTAGCCAAAATCCATTAAAGCTACATTTACATCTGCGTCGGAATCTCCTGCACTTTGTTGTCTACTGTTTTCAGTTTAAAAACAACGGACCCCCGTCAGACCCCATTATAGTCAATGGCTTCTGTTGGGCTCCGTACATAACCGATATTCTAGCGGTCCACCTGTCCACTGTTTTGGTCCTCTAACAGATGGCCGGTGCTAGTGTGAACCTAGCGTTATAAAGCAGATCACAACATTCATACATGTCACAAACGCTGCCAGAAAATCAAAATTTCTTTGAAGGTTTAGCTACGCTTTAAGCTATAAACTTGCTTCACCTTTCATTGCTGTAGTGCAGACTAGTAAGGAAACATATTCTTTCCCTCGAGAGTTACTCAATTACATTACTTATGTTAATACAAACTGGTTAAGCAGGGCCGGCATCATTTTTTACCTCCATTTAGTGTCAGTAGAGCCGGCTTACCTCAGGAGGAATATACTGATCTGATGCTGTGGCTACTGTTGCACAACAAATCCAGAGAAGGACCAGGATGGACAGAAGCAATGTCGCTGTCAGCAGCCAATTTGAGTTCCTGAATAAGAAGAAAACGCACAACTGTAAATACCAGAATAGTAACTGCACTGGTATTACTGGACAGGCACTAAACAAGAACATGGCCTGACTTGGCAGTACCCTCAACTTTTATTCTGAAACTTTTCCCGACCTAGTGTTGTATTGGGAGTTTCATTCACTTGACTCTCTTGTGAATTCCAGAGAGATAGGTTGTGGCTTTCAGTGACAGACCGGCAACATCAAGGTAGGATTCCATTTACTTACATTGAGAAACACTTCATGATCCCTTCTCCTCCGTCTAACTCCAGGATGCCAGCTCTTCGGCTCCATAGTTTCTCACCGATTGAATTTCCAACTCCTAAATCTGCTGTGGAGTAGAAAGGGATGTGACTTCTCAAACTCCAAAATGGCGCTCAAAACTGAATGTACTTTAGAAGAGACTTACAAGGCACCGTATCCAACATGTTGCCCCGCGCGGATGCATCTTCTGGCTGCAGTGGTGGAATCTGCTGGATTTCTGGCTGAGACTGAACCAAGGAAAAAAAAAATAAAAGAAGATGTAAAATATGGTTAATATTCAACTACAACTACAAAAACAAGGAAGACGTATAATGCAGGAGACAGCGGAATGAGCGGTTCCAGCACAGCCTGCTGTCATATTTAGGCTCCATTGGCAAAAAACAGGAACACAAAAACTATACACATTAGGACAGCTTGTACTTTGCAGGCCTGATACACTGAGCAGTAAGGAGAGAGGGGTGAAGAAAACTTTAATCTGATTATATCTAGACTGGCCATGCATATAAGATGAAAGCTCTCTCCCCCAATTCCCCCATACACATACATGTTGGCTCAGTCAAGCGTACATGAATTGGGAGAGGAGACACAGTCGCTGTCAGAAACCTCAGACTTTTGCCCCAGTACAAAAGGATACGGCAGTATAAAAATTCAACTTCCTGATCCTTACCGACATCTGCCAGTGGAGGAGAATTGGGAAGCCCCTATAAACATTAGATGTTTGGCCGGCCCCACTGACATCAGTGAGTTCACCTAATGTGTATGACCAGCTTTCTTTTACCCTTTTATTTAGTTAGTAGGACTTGTGTACACAGAGATGAGGCTGGTCCACCATTACGTAGCACACACCTGCACCACAAGGATGCGTCCATTGTCAGCTTGTATGAAGAAAGTCCAGGAGTAGGTCATGAAGTTCTGCGTAGAATCCATCATATCACTCCAGAAAGCTCTGACCATAGTCAGAGGAAAGAGGACATGTATCCGCGGCATCATATCTGACAGCTGCATTAACAAACGCAAAAGACACCAATGAGAACCAGTTACTTATCATACGTGGACTAGTTATGCTGCAATCACTTTAAGGGGATTGTCCCAACATAGACCACCCCTTTTAAATCAGAGGCACTGATACTGATATTGTCCCCACACAAAACATAGTATTACATAGATGCCATTTAGATGAATGTCTGTCCATGTAACACCCGGATACCAGAGCAGCTTTCCTTCAAGCTCACAGAGGAAATGTTGAGCAGGTGACCCCCAATATACCTTTAGGATAGGTCATCAATATCAGCCCACAGAGAGTTCACCACCGATCAGCTGTTAGAAGAGACAACAGAATTCACACAAGCACTGCAGTCTCTTCACTACTTACTAAACACAGTGCTGTACATTGTATAGCGGCTGTGCTTGGTACTGCAGCTCACTTGAATGGGACTGAGCAGCAAAGAAGCCATGTAACCAATGAAGGTAACATCACATGGTCTGTGAAGTGGAAATGATGCTCACCGGAGTGCTGCTGCTTAGATCAGCTGATCTGTGGGGTCCTGCTATTTTAATACTGATGACCTATCCTACGTATACATCCCGGAGTACCCCTTTAAAGACATCCTTCACGCTTGCAGACATGGTAATATTGTACTCACCTCTTCTTGCCGCTTCTCTGCAAAGGGCATCTGACTGTGACAGCCCAGGACACAGGCATACTGCTCATTGGTCTGGGGATAAGCTTCTGTACAAGCTGTAGAGGGATAGCAATAAGGACAGTAATACGGTTATTATTCGGGCAATCAGCTACAAAAATATGAGAAAAATGGTTAAAATATTTCTCCACCATCTGCACCACTGACTAAATATTAAAGATTGCACAAAAGATTTTATCAGATAGTTCCCCGCAGGCAGGACGAGCCGCTCCAGTAGCAGACAGTAATAGATCCAACACAGCGCCATACTTCCAGAATCACTAAATATTTAAATGGGTCACTAAACCTCATGCCCCAGATGCTTTATAGAAAACACTTAGTCTGGGCTATAAACAGGCAGACGTCCCCGGACTGATAAGTGGCGAGACATCTGACGGGTACCCCACCATCCTTCCACTTGATAGCCTCTTGTATCCACCCATCAAGAAATGATCCACAATGGGGTTGGCTATATAATGGCCTGATAGGTGGGCAGTAACCTCAGGCCTCTCACTGTTATAAAGCATTAGGGTCCCCATTTTTGGCCATAGATGAAGGCTCTACCTATCTTGACAACAGGGGTAGGGGACCCCTGTCCAATGGCTGCTGTGAATGGAGAGGTGGCCACACATGCACCGCTCTCGCCATTCACTTCTATAGGACTTCTAATAACAGACAAGTAGCTGTGTTGTTTTTGGAGCTCCTATAGAGGTGAATGAAGAGAGCTGTGCACGTGTGGCCACCCCTCCATTCACAGCAGCCATTGGACAGAGGTCCCCGACCTTCATTCTTGAGCTGAAACCCCCATTTATAAGACGTACCCAATAACTTCTATCAGCAACACAGTCCCAGCCCCCGTATACATCCTGTAGTCACCTGATTCACATTCTGTCTTAGTCTTGTTTAAGTCGTCTCCTTCTTCAGCAAACTGACAGATCGAAAAAAGGCGACAACCTCGGTGACAGGCGAACAGCTCCTCCTCCTACCGAGAGAAGACAGGAAGAAGATTCAGTGCATAAGCTGTAATATATCCATATATAGAACCGCTTTAACAGACTGCTGGGCCCAGTGCAAAGGTTTACTAAGAGGGACCCCTCAACTACCACCAATTACACATACCCCCAAATTTCAGAGGACACAAAGATGAGCAAGCAGAGTGGCACAAACACCATAAATTTTTTTGTGTTAAGCTGAGCCCCTACCTCTGCCCATACCTACTGAGTCCCTCTGTACTCCAACACAATAATAGTGCCCTTCAATTTATACCACTACACAGTGTCCCCAACATGGCCCCACATAGTATTATGCCCCCTACATGGCCTCACATAATATAATATCCTACACAGTATAGCCCTTAGTGCCCCCCCCCCCCACACAGTATAAAAATGTCCCGAGTGACCTGCACACAATATGATGGCCCCCACACAGTATTACGACTGCCCAGTGACCCCCTCACACTATATAATAGCACCATAGTGACCCCCACACATTATAATGTCCTCCTCAGAGGCCAATCACATAGTATAATAATACCCCCTCCATGATCCCCACACAGTATAATGGCCACCTTAATGCCCCCCCCCCCCCCATTGTATTATATTGCATTGTATTGTATTGCAGTAAGGCCCTGTACGGGCTGATAACAGATAACATTAGCCTGCTCTGCATTGTATTGGTGTCAGTAAGGCCCTGTACTGGTGTTAGTAAGGATCCTGTAGTGGCTGATAACAGATAACATTAGCCTGCTCTGCATTGTATTGTATTGGTGTCAGTAAGGCCCTGTACTGGTGTTAGTAAGGATCCTGTAGTGGCTGATAACAGATAACATTAGCCTGCTCTGCATTGTATTGGTGTCAGTAAGGCCCTGTACTGGTGTTAGTAAGGATCCTGTAGTGGCTGATAACAGATAACATTAGCCTGCACTGCATTGTATTGTATTGGTATCAGTATGCACCTGCACTGGCTGATAACAGAGAACACTAGCATGCACTGCATTATATTGTATTGGTGTCAGTAAGGATCCTGTAGTGGCTGATAACAGATAACATTAGCCTGCTCTGCATTGCACTAGTGTCAGTAAGGATCCTGCTGCGGGCCTGCACTGTATACAGGACAGGGCTGGGAGTAGGCGGGGCGCTAAGCTCCCCTTCCTGGAAACCACTTACCTCGGGGTAGGTGTGCAGGGGGTAAGTGCCCTCACATACATGATGGCAGGACGAGCTGTCCCCCAGGGCTGTCTCCAGGGAGCCTCGGACCCCCAGAGTGCAGCATAGCAACAGCGCAAACCCACAGAGCAGCCGTGCGGCAGCCATCTTACTCCTCTCAGCTGATTACCCCAGCAGCCAACATCCGGCGTAGGACGGGCTGTAGCCCCGCCCACGGATTTGTTTACCTACGTCATCACAGCGCGACCACCTTCTGTACGGAATGGGAAGAGATTGTACGGAAAAGTAGTCACCGGCCCAGCATGGACAGGTTCGTGATCAGAAACCCTAAACCTCGGATACCTGAGGACATAGGAAGAGGGGAAGAGAAGGCCCCCAAGGGCCAGGCCACTCTGCACTCATTAAAGGCGAGTTGTAATGTAAACCCGGCGCATGCTGGGAAAACACTTGTAGTTGGTACCACACCACACCAGTACCACTTCATTACTTCAGCTTCTCAGAGGTCATTTATGTCTTTCCACTTCCTTTAGAGAGTTGTGGTTCTGGAAGATATAAAGAGATGGAAATGTATCCTGGAGCTGCCCAACCAAACAACAGAGAATCTGAAAGACGCCTTGTCACAACTGAAGAAGAAAATCCCATCAGAGGAAGTGATACGGTCCACCAAAATAGGTAACAGCATGAAAATATCTTCCTGTTTTGTGTCTACTATGCAGACCTGAGTGTCTCCAAGGTTACAGACTACAAACAACCCTATGTAGTCTGACCCTGTAGTTATATGCAGTCTATGTGTAACCCTATGTAGTCTGACCCTGTAGTTATATACAGTCTATGTGTAACCCTATGTAGTCTGACCCTGTAGTTATATGCAGTCTATGTGTAACCCTATGTTGTCTGACCCTGTAGTTATATGCAGTCTATGTGTAACCCTATGTAGTCTGACCCTGTAGTTATATATAGTCCATGTTATATGCAGTCTATGTGTAACCCTATGTAGTCTGACCCTGTAGTTACATATAGTCCATGTTATATGCAGTCTATGTGTAACCCTATGTAGTCTGACCCTGTAGTTATATGCAGTCTATGTGTAACCCTATGTAGTCTGACCCTGTAGTTATATATAGTCTATGTGTAACCCTATGTAGTCTGACCCTGTAGTTATATGCAGTCTATGTGTAACCCTATGTAGTCTGACCCTGTAGTTATATGCAGTCTATGTGTAACTCTATGTAGTCTGACCCTGTAGTTATACCTCTCTGTCCTCTAGTCTTTACTAACCCGCTCGCTGTTTGTTATGTAAAGGTAGAGGGCAGGTGGAAGGATGTATGGCTGCAAGGTCCGACTGTACAAGTCTGTAAACATGGAGTCGTATAGGTCTTTATAGAAATTGCATTCTCAAAATGGTTGAAACTTCTCCAAGACCTGTACTAAATACAGTGCCCCATATAGTGCCAAACTGTTGGTTTCCAAATCCCGAAAATTCTCCACCTTGAACAGGGGTGGAGCTGCAATGTCACCCATAACCTGTGGACAGGTGTGGTCTGCGCAGCCATGTTTTACATGTCAGTGCTTGTAGCCTGGACTCACCATCTTTGCTCCTCTCATAGGGGAGGCAGTGGAGCACTTGCAGATACATGGTGACAAGGAAGTATCTGAACTTGCTAAAGAAGTGCACGGTCAGTGGGAAACCTTTATAAAGGAAAAGCGCTGTAAGCCGACCATAGAGGTGAGGTGTGATGCTGCAACTGAGAAACTGCGCAGCAATGCCAGGCGGATGCTTAGTGAAGCCTTAGACAAAGAGGTAAGAGCCACACAGTCTGTAGGTCATCATACATGTACATTGTGGTCAGTGATGGGATTATGTGCGCCTGCTGGGGAAAGGTCGGTTACAATTCACAATGTGAATTAGTTAATAATAATAATAATAATAATAGTCCTTTAATAGTCCCACAATGGGGAAATTCAGTGTGTTACAGCAGCAAAGATAAGATAAGCAGATACAAATACAAATACAACATGTACAGGAATGTTCCAAGGTGAGAGGCATTACATTAATAGCAGACAGACAGATAGGACGTAGCAGGGGGGGGGGGGGATATAACAGGCAGAGAGATATTTCAGTTCTCTGTGTGTAATGATCTCCGCTTAGGTCGGTGTTGGTTGTACAGCCTAACTGCGGTGGGGAGGAAAGACTTCCGATAGCGCTCCTTCTCACACCTAGGGTGGAGCAGTCGGTCACTGACAGTACTGCCCAGCGCAATCACAGTCTCATGCATGGGATGGGAGTTATTCTCCCGCATGGAGCTCACCACGGACAGTATCCTTCTGTCACCCACCACCTGCACTGGGTCCAGTGGGCTCCCCAGGACAGAGCTGGCCCTTCTAATCAGCTTGTCAAGTTTATTTCTGTCCCTGGTTGATATACTGCTCCCCCAGCAGGCCACTCCAAAGAAGATGGCTGATGCCACTACAGAGTTGAAGAAAGTCCTAAGAAGAGCCCCCCGGATTCCAAAGGCTCTCAGCTTCCTAAGCAGGTAGAGCCTGCTGTGGCCCTTCCTGTACAGGGCCTCCATATGATCTGCCCAGTCCAGCTTATTATTAAGGAGCAAACCCAGGTACTTATAGGTGTTCGCAATCTCGATGCCCGTCCCCAGGATGTCCACTGGTTTTGGAGGGCATCTACCTTTACGGAAGTCCACCACCATCTCCTTGGTCTTCCCCACGTTAATCTTCAGGTGGTTCTGGTGGCACCAGTCCACAAAAAAACGGTTCAGTTCTCTGTACTCCCTGTCATCATCGTCTGTGATGAGGCCTACTATTGCAGAGTCGTCAGAATACTTCTGTAGGTAGCAGCTGGATGAGTTGCACCTAAAATCTGCAGTGTACAGTGTGAAGAGGAAAGGGGCGAGAACCGTACCCTGAGGTGCCCTCGTATTACAGATAACGGTACCTGACACACAGTCTTGGGCTCTCACGTATTGAGGTCGATTTGTGAGGTAGTCTAGGATCCAGTTGGAGAGGTGGTGGTCCACTCCAGCAAGGCCCAGCTTGTCTCTCAATAACCTGGGCTGTATGGTGTTAAAAGCACTGGAGAAATCAAAGAACATTATTCTCACCGTGTTCCCTGGTTTTTCCAGGTGAGACAGAGCCCTGTGCAGAAGATGGATGATGGCATCATCTACCCCAATGCCCGGTCGATAAGCAAACTGGAGAGGGTCCATAGCGGGGCTCACTAGAGGGCGAAGATGTGTGAGAACCAATCTCTCTAAGATCTTCATCAAGTGGGATGTCAGTGCTACAGGTCTGTAGTCGTTGAGGTCCATAGGGTGAGGTTTCTTTGGAACTGGTACCACACAAGAAGATTTCCATAATTCAGGGACTATTTCCTGCCTCAGGCTCATATTATACATATATGTAATTATACCACACAGCTGGTCCCCACAAGTCTTAATTAGCCTTGCACTGATGTCATCTGGCCCTGCGGCTTTCCTCGCCTTGATCTTTTTCATCTCCTTCTTCACCTTAACTAATCCACATTGTGAATTGTAACTGACCCTCCCTAGATCAGAATATCCTTAGGATAGGTCAACAATATCAGACCAATGTGGTCTGTCTGGGGTCAGCTGTTTGAAAGGGTCACAGTACTTGTGCAAATGCTGCAGTCTCTTCAGTGTTTGCTTTGTCCCCTCTTACCTGCATGCTGTGTACTTAGTAATGGCGGTGGAGGGTATCGCCGCTTCATCCCATTCAAGTGAACAGGACAAAGTTGTAGTACCCCGTACCACCACTAGTAAGTAGATGGCATTCCACACTGGACTCCCACACTATTGTAATAGGGCATGTGAAAATGGGTTATCTGAACCAAAGAATTCCTTTAGGCTGAAGTTACACATCACAGAAAACCTGCGGTATTTTGTTGCAGATTTCTTTTTTTTTTTTTTTTCGCAAAAGCCAAGCGTGACTTCAGAAGGAATGAAATCACTTCTCTTCCTCTAAATTCATTCCCGACTTTGGCTTAATGGCTTAAAAAAGTGCAGCAAAATCTGCAACAAAAAAACACAGCGTTTCTGCAGTGTGTGGCCTCAGGTTTATAGAGGGCCTGTCACCTCTCCTGATATGTCACCATAAAATATGCAGTTCCTCCATTATTCCTCCTACAAATGTATTTAAGGGGTTTTCCTGGCTAAATAGTTGATGACCTATGCTTAGAATAGATTGTCGATTACAGATCAGTAGAGGTCAGACACCCTGGGCACGACCGAGCAACTATTTGAAGAAACTGTAGTGTTCTGGTGAGTGCTGCGGCCTCTTCACTACTTACCAAGCACAGCGCCGTACATTTGTATAGTGGCTATACTTGTTATCGCAGCTCAGCGCATTCACTTGAATGAGACTGAGCTGATATCAAGCCATGTGACTGATTAATATAACATCAGATGGCCTGGCTTGAGGGAGTCTTGCTGCCACTTCAAACGGCAGATCTACGGAAGTCCTGGGTGTCAGACCCCCTCAGATCTTCCATTGATGACCTATCCTAAGGACAGGTCATCAGATAAAAAGTTCTGGAATACCCCTTTAATACAGTTGGGTGTTACCATTTACCTTGTCAGTGTTAGAATTGTTTATGGAGCCGCTCTATTGACAAAGGGAATGGTAACACTCAGTTGTCAATAAATTCATACATTTCCAGGAGAAATAACAGAGGAACGGTACGAGGTAGAATTTTAGGAAATTTCGTATAATTTACACGACCATGTCTGCGTCTCCTCATCCATCAGGCTGGTGACTCTTTGGCTGAGTGCATTGAACGTGAAGTTTTCCACCAAAGCTCCAAACTGATCAATGTGCCCTATCGGAGGACGGTCCGCACATTGGTGTTCGCTCTGAAGCATAAACCGGAGATTCGGGCACAAGTGAAAGATGGACACTTACCTGTCAACCAGTTAGTGAAGAGTCATAAGAAGTAACACCAAGGACTTTATATGGAGGAGACCACACACCTTGCGGACCCTTCATCACTGGACGTCGTCCTTCACACCGAGCTGCCATTATTTTGTTTTTAACCCTTCAATGAATGCATAGCAAATTCTCACTGGAGGAACTTTTTAGAAGACATGGTGATATTACCAAAACATATTTATTTTTTTAGGAAAAAAATTGAGAATAAACTGTTTATTGAGTAAAAGGTTGTTTAATGATGAAGAGTGTGGAGCAGATGATGTAGTAAGCCTGACTTGTATACAGTGCATAGCCAGACTGTGTATGCACTAAAGACCAATGCCCATAGCACCATTACTATGGATCTTACCCGTGTACTGGTGTAGACAATGCAGAATAGATATGTGGAAGGTTTTGCAACTTTCTAATAAGCTTTTCCTCACAATTTTAAGATACGGTTTGCAGGCAGTGAATGGAAAGATGTTGGTGATGCTTCCACAATGGTGCCGTGCTTCATGGACCGAAGGTGCATGAAAAATGGCCATTTTGGTCTGCAGATGATCGTGGGCGAGTTCAGTGTGCTATCCGGGTTTTTCCCAGATATTCTATCAACCATTCATTTTTATCAACCCACGCACATGACCGACAGTCCTGCCTGTAAAACTCAGGACAGGTCCTATTCTTGTCTGGCTTTGCGGCCGTGCTTCTATGGATCCTATTCATTGAATGAATGGGGCCGCAGAAACACTGTGGTGCATGACTGGCACATGGGTGACATCTGTGTAACGGCCGGCAGCCAGCCCATGGTCGTCTGCAAGGAGCCTAAGCCCATTCAAAGGGCTTATAAACATGACTGTGAATAACTCATGAATGTCTATAGGTCTATTCACATGGCTCTGTCTATAAACATCAAAACGGACAAAGATAGAGCATGTCAGGTTTTTTGATGGCCATGAAAAACAGACATGTGAATAGACCCATAGAGGTTCCAAAAAGGCTGCTTTTTTTTTTTTTTTTTTTCTCTCTCGTGCGAATAAGCCTTTACTGTTTAGATCTAGAGATTGAAGTCTTGACCTGCTCACACAGCTGATGGGCTGGTTACAGTATATCCAGAGTAGGCAAGATTTTGTGACCTAAATACTCCAAAATATCTGTCTGTAGTTTTGATAGCAGTTTGCTACAGTGTATCAGTATCTTACTACTACATTCCCTGCACTGGATAAGCTTTTTTTTACTAATATACACCCCAGTTCCGCGGAGCCCCATGTATTTCCTTTGCAGAGGAACTTTTGTTCCTCTGTTTCCCCTGCAGCCACTCTCATGACCGACTCAACTCTACTTAATGGACTCTGAGTAGAAGAGCTGCAGAGGAGACAGAGAAAGGAGAGTTCTGGCCATCCCGCTGTCTTCCGTACAGGTGATAAATAGGTCTCATGTTTAGAAGTTTTTCCCTTTGCAGGCTCTGTCTTTAATTCTCAGTTCTCCCTGAGCTGGTGGGTGGAAAGTAGCTGCTATGATGTCTCCCATACACTGCACACAGAGAATAGGTGACGCTGCTCCCCTGCCTGTAGCTCACACTTAGAAGCAGCAGCATGGAGGACATTATAAAGAAGTACTGAGCAGTGTAAATCCAGCACAGGGGTAAGATTGTAAAACACAGAAACAACAGCATCTTTGTGTGTCTGTGCCTCTTTCTGCAGCTCCTTCCCCCTCCTTCTCCACTGTCCATAGACTTCTATGGGCAGCAGCTGTAACTGGAGCCTCAGTGAAGCTGAAAATCCATCTTTTCTCTGCCAGATGGATTTGAGCAGTGAATTAAGAGTGAGTAATGAATACAGATGGTAGAGGAGGAGTCTGATAAACTATGTAAGATACATTACATAAGTAAGATACATTACATAGCTTCTTCACATGTACTACTAAATTAAGCAAGATTTGGTGTGCCTTTAAGTAAAATGACATGGGCACCTGGATCCCTTGCAGTTCTTCTGGACCACAAAGGCTTGTATAGGGTTCCAATAATACCATTATATAAGGAAGCTGCTGGTTAGGTAGTTGACTGATGCTGCACATGTGGAGTTTCCATCTGTATCAGGTCATGTCAACATTTCCAGCTGTATAGTAAAGCTTAGACACCATGCAGAACCCTATGGATTTTTTTAACTTGTTTCTTAATGTTTTATTCAGCACCAATATGTTCTTCAGCTCTGTATTCGCACACATCGGCCACTTTTTATGATTAAGAACAATAATTCGCGTGGCCGTTCATCTCTGACAGTTGCCTAGTATAGAAAGGTTCCTAAGCTAGTGACATTTGACTTACAGCACTATGCAAAAATTTTAGGCAGGTGTGGAAAAAAAATGCCACAAAGTAAGAATGCTTTCAGAAATAGAAGGGTTAATGGTTTATATCTGTCAATGAACAGAATGAAGTGAATGAAAAAAAAAAGAAATGTAAATCCCCTCAATATTTTGTGAGACCTTTGCCCTTTGCCTTCCATCAGTTCTTCTCGGTACTTGCAGACAGTATTTGGCAGAGCTGGGCAGGGAGGTTGTTCCCGCCGCCATCTTGGAGAACTAAGCCCAGATCTTCTGTGGATGTTGCTTGCTCCAATCCGTCTGTCTCTTCATGTCATCCCAGACAGACTGGATGATGATGAGATCAGGGCTATATCTGTGGGGGCCGGATCATCACTTCCAGGACTCCTCCTCCAAAGGGCAAAGATCTTCATTCACTTCATTTTGTTCACTATTAACCCTTCTATTTCTGAAAGCATTCTTACTGTGTATCTGCCTAAAACTTTTGCGCAACACTAGCATTCCTAGCCACT
The DNA here is from genome assembly GCA_947044405.1 of Leptodactylus fallax. NCBI lineage: Eukaryota > Metazoa > Chordata > Amphibia > Anura > Leptodactylidae > Leptodactylus > Leptodactylus fallax. The sequence continues at coordinate 995,037 of CAMRHE010000471.1, read as the reverse complement.
TTACCACTATATATACTATATACAATACTACTTGTTTATGCCTTCACGATTCTTGGGTGACTTTTATTATGACAGATATTTGTGCCCTCTTGGCGAGCTGTATGGGACTTGTACGTACACTTTGTATCTTTACATTTTCTTTAGGTAATAGATATAAAACAGGCACATATGGATATAGATTGTCACATGGTGTTTATAGGAGCGGCACAGTCATGGAGTTCTTGACTTCCTTACATCTATTCTTCGGTAAATGTATGGCGTATTCTGCCTTAGCCTTCCTGTTGGGTTGTCGTTATTGTCATTGAGGTTATTTTGGGGTATGGCTCCGCTGTCACAGTAACACCAGTCCCACCACTGCGATAAGCATGAGGACCCCGGCCAGTATACAGATGCTGATGAAGACCACGTCGCTGCTGTCCTGCCCGCGGTCACTGCTCTCTGAAGCTTCGGCCTCCGGGAGCTCCGACTGGCCGATGTTCTCCGCTCTTCCGTTAAGCAGGGCCGGGTCTGACCCAGATAAGATGCGCACCGAGGCCTCCTTCCTCTTGGGTTCACACTGCACTTCGTACTCATGGATGTCCTCCTGACCGCCCACAGAAAAGTCCACATAGAGGATGCTCACGATCACGGAGGTGTGGTTCCTTTTCTGTAAATAAAATGGGAACTTGTGATGCTTGTAGTCCTTGACGCTACCACTAGGAGCTTTCTAAAGATGTCGCAGACATCCGCTAACGTATAGGCAACATTTGGCCTTTCGAAGCTTCCACTTTGCTGCTTTCTTCCAGTACCAGCGCCACTCATGGGTTGAGTCTGGTATTGCAACTCGGCCTATTAAAGTGGAAAAGGGACGAGTTGTAATACCAGACCCAGCCAATGAACAAGAGTGGAGCTGTTCTGGAAATTGTATCTCATACAACCACTTTAAATTTAGTTTTGGAGGCGTTGTACCTCTAGTTCAAGGATCTCTATAATGGTACATGCTTGGTCAAGCCAAAACATTGCCCTCATATGCTATTAGAGTTTACACCAGTCAACCATTAAAGCCAGTGAATATTGTGTAGATCCCGTCATGCCTTCAAAACACGCCTAACCTATCAAGACAGATTACTGAAGGTGACCTGTGGTATCCGGCACTGTAACATTAGCACCAAGTTGCCAGGTGAGTCCTCCATGGATTGGATGCACATCAGTGAACTTTGGGTGTCCACAACCCTGTCACTAGTTCACCATTATCTTTCGTGGACCATTTGTGGGTAGGTCCTGATCACTGTACACCAGGAACACCCCACACGTCCTGCCTTTTTGGAGATGCTCTGATCCAGTTGTCTAGCCACCACAATTTGGTTCTTGTCAAAGTCGGTTTAATTGCTAAGGCCCCATGTAGTGGGCCACATCCAAAAATTTTTGCAAATTGCAATATGTCAATTATACCTGCGGAATAGACTTTCTGCCTCTATTATGCCTATACGGAAATCTCCGGCGTTTCCGCAGGTATAATTGACATGCTGTGATTTGCAAAAACGCAAGCGTTTTTGAAATCACAGCATTTCCGCTGCGGATTATTTTCTTAAATGTATGGATAGGATTGGCCAGAATCCCATCAACTTTGCAGTTAATGCAGATTGCCTTGTTTTTTTGCTGTGGCGTTTCCACTACAGCCAAATTGCGGTGTTTACGCTTTTTGGGGCCCCGGCCTAAAGAGGTTTTCTAGGATTTTCTTATTCCCCCTAGTAAGCTGCCTAATATACGTAGTGTCATTGTCATAAGTTAAAAAGGGGTTGTCCAGGATTAATAAACATGGCTGCCAAAAACAGCACCATGCCTGAGCATAGGTTTTGTGTGGTATTACAGTTTAGCCAAGTTGTAATTCTACATGCAACCTGTGGACATGTGTGGCACTGTTTTTGGAACAAAACCAAAATTAATATATATATTTTTTTTATTCTGGACAACCCCTTTAATTGAAGTCTACAGTTTTGTGTCTCTATTTTACCCATAAATGCCTCTTTCTATGATTTATTTGCTGGTTACCTGAGGTTCTGTGCCACAGGTATCAAAGCGAGCGTAAATCTTGTAGTTACTGCCGGATAACTGTGCGGCACAGGCTGGTGTTCCCAGGTAGATATGGCTCCTCTCCAGTTGGGGAACAGACTGGACTGGAATCTGAATGTGGAAGTCTGTGCGGGTGCAGCTGATATTAATGGGAACCACTAGAGAGAAAGGAAGAGAATTCAATGAATAAAAAAAAGTCTAGTAAACCTGCTACTTACATTAGGTTTCTTTTTCCAATGATTCCCTGAGACCACCATAATTTTCCATGAATAAGTGTGATTAGATTAGTTAAGATTAATAGATGATCATTACATTGTGACATCACTGTTTATTATTGCTGCACTATGACATCAGTGCATGTATTATCTCTGTACTGTGATATCACTCTGTGTACTATCCCTGTACTGTGACATCACTGTGTGTATTATCCCTGTACTGTGACATCACTGTATACATTATCCTTGTGCTTTGTATATTATACAGTCATGGCCAAAAGTTTTGAGAATGATACAAATATTAATTTTTACAAAGTCTACTGCTTCAGTTTTTCTAATGGCAATTTGCATATACTCCAGAATGTTATAAAGAGTGATCAGCTTAACAGCAATTACTTGCAAAGTCAATATTTGCCTAGAAAATGAACTTTATCCCCCAAAACACATTTCAACATTATTGCAGCCCTGCCTTAAAAGGACCACCTAACATCGTTTCAGTGATTGCTCCATTAACACAGGTGTGGGTGTTGATGAGGACAGGGCTGGAGATCAATCTGTCATGATTAAGTAAGAATGACACCACTGGACACTTTAAAAGGAGGCTGGTGCTTGCCATCATTGTTTCTCTTCTGTTAACCATGGTTATCTCTAAAGAAACACGTGCAGTCATCATTGCACTGCACAAAAATGGCCTAACTGGGAAGAGTATTGCAGCTAGAAAGATTGCACCTCAGTCAACAATCTATCGCATCATCAAGAACTTCAAGGAGAGAGGTTCCATTGGTGCCAAAAAGGCTCCAGGGCGCCCAAGAAAGACCAGCAAGCGGCAGGACCGTCTCTTAAAAGTGTTTCAGCTGTGGGATCGGGCTACCAGCAGTGCAGAGCTTGCTGAGGAATGGCAGCAGGCAGGTGTGAGTGCATCTGCACGCACTGTGAGGCGGAGACTCTTGGAGCAAGGCCTGGTCTCAAGGAGGGCAGCAAAGAAGCCACTTCTCTCCAGAAAAAACATCAGGGACAGACTGATATTCTGCAAAAGGTACAGGGAGTGGACTGCTGAGGACTGGGGGAAAGTCATTTTCTCAGATGAATCCCCTTTTCGATTGTTTGGAACATCTGGAAAACAGCTTATTCGGAGAAGAAGAGGTGAGCGCTACCACCAGTCTTGTCTCATGCCAACTGTAAAGCATCCTGAAACCATTCATGTGTGGGGTTGCTTCTCAGCCAAGGGAATCGGCTCTCTCACAGTCTTGCCTGAAAACACAGCCATGAATAAAGAATGGTACCAGAATGTCCTCCAAGAGCAACTTCTCCCAACCGTCCAAGAGCAGTTTGGCGCTCAACAATGCCTTTTCCAGCATGATGGAGCACCTTGCCATAAAGCAAAGGTGATAACTAAATGGCTCAGGGAACAAAACATAGAGATTTTGGGTCCATGGCCTGGAAACTCCCCAGATCTTAATCCCATTGAGAACTTGTGGTCAATCATCAAGAGACGGGTGGACAAACAAAAACCAACAAATTCAGACAAAATGAAAGCATTGATTCTGCAAGAATGGACTGCTATCAGTCAGGATTTGGTCCAGAAGTTGATTGAGAGCATGCCAGGGAGAATTGCAGAGGTCCTGAAGAAGAAGGGTCAACACTGCAAATATTGACTTGCTGCATTAACTCATTCTAACTGTCAATATAAGCTTCTGTTACTCATAATATGAATGCAATTCTATTTCTGTATGTGATAAAAACATCTGACAAACACACATAAAAACCAGAGGGCAGCAGATCATGTGAAAATAGAATATTTGTGTCATTCTCAAAACTTTTGGCCATGACTGTAGATGACACATGGAACAAGATGGAGAACAAAGTAATCATATAAACTTTTCATGCTCTGAGCTTGTTCCTCAAGATGGTGGTCCATGTTTTGCTATCAGTCTCCACTGTAACTAGTCTTTCATATAAATTTATACAACATTTATATGGTATAATATGTTGGGATCTCAGGTTTATGAATTCTGACTTCCTATACTGGTGCTGATACACTAGAAACCTGACTTTTGTTAGTACATGTGAAAAAATGGTAGGACCGTGCTTCACTAAGAATGCTTTTTATTGAACTTCAATTACACAACGCGTTTCGAGGAATGAGTCCTCTTTATCAAGTGTACTATGGACAGCCTTAAAGCTTATGGGTGGAACAAGCTGAAGTGTGTGTGATGGCCACTTGGTTGGGGGTATATAAGGGTATGGCTGACAGGTCCTGCCAGCCTTAAAGCTTATGGGCGGAACAAGCTGTGATCCCACGAAAAACCATATAAGGTGAGAGTACATCGATGCTGGTGTCACTGTACACAAGAGTGTTACCGTATGAAATGACCAATTGAGGGGGTATTGGTTCACACCAGACCCTGTCGGTGGTACATTCACATACTATATACACACTCTCTGTACCCACCAACCTACTCTCAACCTTTACTAGTGGACACGTTCTGGTCACCCTGCACAAACTACTTTTATAACACAATTCATACTGTGTAATTTAATACTATCACATGATAATTTTTATTTAAAGAAAACAGTATCACCCTATGTGCCGCTCGGCGTTGTTGTTTTTCTCGTTTTTTTTCATTAAAGCGTTTTGTTAGTACATGGACCCGGCACTCTTGATGTTGAGGACTGTTCTAGGCCCTGAATTATTTATGTATCGGCCTGGTCTGAAAAAGAATTTATGAGTATTTACCGCTGGTATCAGACCAACTGGATTGTCAGATTACAGTAAATAATGTCTCTATTTACTAGTCTAAAAATCCAAACATGAGGATTTAGTGGTCCTTAAATTCTACCACAACTACAAGGTACAGACATCTAGATGTGTGGACTTAATAAAAAACCTAGTTAGGGCTAGGTCCTATTCACACATTGAGAATGGATGATGAGTGTATTCAAATGTCTGTATTTCTGACGACAGAAAAAAAAAGTCTGTTAAAATGGCTGACATGCTCTACCTACATGGACCCGGTAGAAATCACTGGATCCGTTTTTAATGGATATAAAACAGATTGATGTCCAAGTTGACAATTGATAATAACAGGACGTGTCTCAGCCATGAAAAACGGATGAATCGGTCCATTTCTAGGGGACATTTTGCTTCTGTTCTTTGTATATATGTCCGTTTTTGACTATAATTTTGTATATTTAATGGACTAGTAAAAAAAAAATTAATTTAATTTAATTGTTTTTTCTTTCCCCAATCCACTGATCTGTTTTTAACATAGCTTGTACATCAACCCATTTTTACTTCCATTAAAAACAGACCCATTTATTTCTACTGGGTCTGTTTGTCCATCAAAATAGAAAAATATAGAACATCTGTTTTTTAAGTGACCATTTTATTTTTTTTTCAATTAAAAAAAAAAACATTTGAATACAGTTATTTTCATGTGTCTTTAGGGGCCGTTCACAGGTAGGGAATCCGCCCCTAAATCAGCATCATATTCCTAAATGTGGGCCTAATCCACAGCGGAAAGCCGCGACTGAATGCCGATACCCTTCGGGTAGCCGGTGGGTGGAAAAAAATAAGAGGAATTTCTCTTCATTTTTCGCTGTATGAGTGGCCCCTAAGTTCTACTTTAAACTGGAGGAATTTCACAACTGCTGTGCTTTATTTTTACTGATGGTCAATTATTTCCATCATCTACACAGTTAATTTTTAAAATTCCGCTGGTTGCCCTTGGAAACAGACTGTAGTTTGTTGTCAGACATGTGACCAGACAGCTGAGCTCCCAGAATGCCTAGCTATCTTTCTCTATCTGAAATTACAGCAAAGTATTTACAAAGCCTCTCAACATTTTGTCACCTGTGGAAAGTTTCCACGTTTATTGTAAGTTCTGCAACTATGAGAGACATCTTGTGGATCGGTCGGCTGGTAAGTGAGGTTCAGTCTGTAAAATGGCTGCCTGCAATAGATGTATTGGTATGGTGCACTTCATTATAAGCCCGCAGAGGGTTAAAATAGCATCCCGGCATCATTTCTGCAAGTAACAACAATGGAGCTGAGTCTGTAATTCTCCGAGTGAATCAATAAGAGATGAGAAGGCTTCTTATAGCCAGTACATTAGAAAACCATTAAAAGCTTTTCCTATATACAAAAAAAAGTGCATTACAGCAAGAGGCCGAGAAACCCAATCCTCAGGTCGAGGAGACAGATTGTAAATCATTGTAAATTGCATTTCCTTTGCTTTTATGCTTCCTTATTTAGGAGCGATCATCTCTCGGAATAATTTAATTTCGCAATGTCTCGGGTTTTGTGTCTGAAATTGGCCCCGGAGGCTGCAGGGAGCCACATTCCTCCATTGGCGGAAAGGGGGGGGGGCACAAATAGACCGTAGACTACTTACAGATCTGTATGTAGATTCCCATGGCAATTATCACCAACATGATAACATATGATCAATTCAGATCAGTCCTTTGTGAGGTTAAGACTTCCCAACTTCTCCGACATATCCCTACATATGTATACAGGGGCATATACAGATGTAGCAGTGGATTACCCGATTGCGGAAGTTCGGGTTAACTCTTCTACACCTGTACATACAACGCAACTGAAGTTGAAGTAAGTTCTGCCACTGACCACGCCCCTGAATGCACTGGCCCCACCCCTAGACCAACTGGGCACATCCAATTCGGGTGTCTCCCCACCATAACTATTTAACTTCTCCCATTGACAAAGCCCTATGAGGGCTTGTTTTTCATGGAACACATTGGGGCACATTTACTATTACACTTCTGAGACGTAAAAGGCCCCCAAATTTGGGCGCGTCAAGATATGCCCCAGATATTACCACCCATGCACCAAAAAGCTGTGGGAGGTGCGACTCGCTCAATGCTTTTAACTGAAATGGTCATGGCTAACACTTGTCGTAGAATTCGACAGATTTATAAAACTTTATAAATCTGACGCATCTTCCTGCCACAATTTAGACCAATGTGAAAGTGATAAAATGCACAAGTGTTGAAAAGGATAAACTTTCATGTTATGTCTATACAGGGTCGGACTGCGGTTCCTTGGGCCCCTCAGTAAAATGATTCTGGGGTCCACCCTGCAACAATTCCTAGGAAATAGACCATAGTACCCTTCATATCTGGGTGTCTTCTTCTGGACCATTATTGTCTCAGAGTCTGGGCCCACCAGCGGGTTATCTGGTACACAACTGCGGGGGGGGGGGGGGGAACCAAGTTGAGAAATTGTATGGAACATTAAGGTAGCAGTGCTGAGTGGGTGTGTGGGGGGCTGTATCAAAGCTGAGTATGTGGCAGAGATGTGGATGCAGCAGAGCTAAGTATGTGGGGGAGATGTGGATTTAGCAGAGCTGAGTGTGTGGGGGAAATGTGAAAGTAGCAGAACTGAGAGCATGGGGGGACATGAATGCAGCAGAGCTGAGTGTATGGAAGTAGCAGACTGTATGCAGGGAAAAAAACATGAAAGTAACATAATTGTTGGTGTAGGCAGGAGAGCACAGAGGTAGCAGAGCCGTGTGCAGGAAGGAAAATGTGGATGCAGCATAGCTGTGCATGTAAGAAAGTGGTGGTAGTAGAGGTGTGTGTGTGTATAACAGGCATGTTTCAAGTAAGAATAAGTAGAACAAAGGTGGTGTGCAGCTGAAAAGCAGCATAGAGACCGAATACAGCTGCCTTTTTTTTTTTTCCAAAGTACGTTGGTAAGGGGGTCCCGTTTTCATCAAGTTTGGGAACCACAACTTTGGAGCATTATTTGGCACCAGAAAACCAGTTCACGCCAGTAATAAATACAGCAACTTGACAGGACCATAGCCCCAGGTCTAGATACTTTTGAACAAGTAGGAAAATGCAAACATCTGTTCTTTTTGGTGCAAATCCATCTAAAATTTGTCTAAACTGATTAACACTAAAAAGGTACAACGTACATTAGAATTCTCTCCGAAGAACAAGAAATATTGGGTTTCTGGTGTAGGTTTGCAGAGTGATTACACTTGTATACAATGGGGCAAGATCAAGCAGGAAGTTTTATTTTCAGCCCGCTGATACTGCCTCCTAATGACAGGTTCAGGCTAAGGCCCCACATGGCAAGCAGCGAAAATGCGATGCGGAAAAGACTGTGGAGGAAATAGGATTAGCCAGAATCCCATCCATATTGCAGGTAATGTAAAACGCTGCAGTTTTGGACAGGATTTTGAGTCAGAACACTGCCTCAAATTCTTCTTCAAATTCTGTCATGTGAACATACCCTAAGCCTTCTTACACGCCAAGTTTTCACCTTTTTAAATAAAATTTAGTGCTGGCATTTTTATCTTTGGGGATCTTTTATCTTCTTGGAATATTATGTGCAAATTTTTTTTTTTTTTAGAACCGAAATTTTGAAAAAAAAAAAAAAGCCAGAGAAACAAAAAAAAAACACCAAAACAAAAAATGAAGTGTATGTGGGGCTCTGCATATTCTATTATTTTATAACCTACAACATCTAGACAGTGTTTTTAGCGAAAAAAAAGCACATAAAAATTATGCAAAAACACCAAAAATACTCCCATGTGTGCAACCACCCTTTAAAAGGCTCTTATCAAACACACAAATTTTAGACTTACTTCCAATATAGGACACGGAGAAGCCCCTGTTGGCGGTGTCTCTGTCTGTGGCCAGCACCAGCAGCAGATTGTTCTTGCTGGATATCAGAGGTGGCGGTATATCTGTCCCGCACCATCTGCCCAGTGGTTTGTCGCTTGTGCTCTGCCCATCATACACAGCTAGGTAGTCGTAGTCGCACTCGTCCGTCAGAGAGTTCATCTCCTCCAGCTCAACATCTCGGAAAAACAGCTTAATGCGAAAACCTGGGGGTAGCTGGATGTTCCACTGACAAATAATATTATTGGGGTACATATCCGGGTATCGAGGGCTGGTGATGTTCCCTTTCATCACTGTGAACACATCCTGGCACTCACCTAAGACATAAAAGAGAGAGTCATATTTGGCATCAAAATTAAATATATGTTGTTTTTTGGCTAGTAGCCCCATATAAACCCTGGGATATTAGTCACTGACAGAGGTCATGACATTTGGGGCCCAAAATACCCTTCTTCAAGAGGTTTTCCAGGTCATCAATAGCTGACCAGTGGGGGTTTTACTTCTGCTACCCCTGCTGATCAGCTGGATGAAGGCCACAGAGCTCCAACCAGTGAATGGGATTGAGCTGCAGTACCAGGTCTGGCCACAACCAACTATATGGTGCTGTGCTGTGCTGTGTAAGCAATGAAAGGAACGTGGTGGTTGGTTGAGCGCTGTGTCTCCTTCATTCAAATGATCGATGGGGCTAATAGTTGGATAGCCAAGGTTGGCATGTACCTGTCAGTCACTGAGAAGAACCGCCCACTGGACTCCGAGTCCTAAGCCCAACATTATGCCAGCAGGTTGTGAGCAATGGGGGGGGGGGGAACAGAGCTGCAACCCCAGTATATATGTACTGTGAAATAAATAGGACAACCTTCTGGATCTAAAATGAAATGTTCATGTTTGCTGTTCAGCTCCATTAAATTCTGAGCTGCAATACCAGATACAACCTATGGTTAGGAGTGGCGCTGTTTTGAACAAAGGCCATCGTGTTTTCTTAATCCTATGTCACCTCTGTGAAAACAATGTATAAACGGGATGAATCTGTACGTTCACATTTTCATTGCCCTATCCGCTCTTCTGGCAGTTGCATCCCAAGGGACACAATTGAATCCTGAGGGACCCCATTGACTATATTGTGGTCCAGCAAGTGTTTTGTTAACTGAAATCAACAGACGATAAAGTTGGGTTTGCAACACTTTTTCATACAGCGATTTCTGACATATCTGCACAGACGGAAACCCGGCACAAATGTGAACGTAGCCTGACAGTGGGGAATACACCTGCCCATACCTGATGAGAAATGTGCCTTGAAACCTCGTCCTCCAATGTTAAAGTCAGATTTGAAGACCACCAGCAGCTCATTGGAAGACGATGTGGTCTCCGGAGGTTTGGTGGTGCCACAGTAATGGCGGACTTGTCCTTCTTCTTGACTGGAGCCATCAAAGACCGCCACATAATCAAAGTTACACTCCTGGCTCTCCAGCTGGAAGTCTGTGAACACTAGTCGGATTTTGGATTGAGGGGCTGCGCTGATCAGCCAGTGGCACTCTGCATTGTTGGGGTAGTTGTCAGGGTAATCTGGGCTGGTGATGACCCCGGAGAGGCTGGTGAGGACTCCGCCACAGATATCTGTAAGACCATTCAGTACAGGCATCAATAACTAACATAAAACTCCTTCTACCATCTATGTAGATATTACATAACAGTAAATAATTCCGCCATCTTGTATCCCCAAATAGATTCCATCACAAGTACTAAATATAGCCTGGCAGCCCAATGATAGCTTGGCAGTTTCACCACATTGGGCTATCTTCTGGTATATTCACTTCTATAGCCGCAGACAATTACGAGTTGGTAATATTGACCCAGTGTCGGACTGGCCCACGAGGGTACCAGAGCATCTGTGGCCTCTTCACTGATTACCTATGGATAGGTCATCAATTAATAAGCCCTGGAAGACCCCTTTAAGGTCAGAGGCCTGGGTGTTGGAACAGAAATTAGATGTTTTTGCAGCATGTTGTTGCACACTTTTCTCCTTAGGAGATTTGCTGCAGTGGTACTCACCATGCTTATCATACTGTGCTATTGCAATATATAGCCATGCAATATTGTAGATTTTCACTGGTAATACAAGCCCATTGGGGGTTGTATAAAATTGCATGTACACATACAATTTTGGATTGCCAAATATCCGGCATTGCCATGCATCGACAGTGTGTTAGTAGTCGCACATAATAACCCAGGCTTATAACAGCACTCTGGTATATTTTTTTAATAAGCCGTGTGTAGAGTAATGTTACTAAATAGCTTGCTGACAACTTTATGAAGTAGTTATGTGCTCCCTTCTGGAGCACTGACCTCCTCTCTGCTTCTCTGTTGCACACAGTGTTTTCAGACCCACAGTGCAAGTCTATGGGAGTCTGATAAAGCTCTAATAGACTTGCACTGATAGTTTGATCTCCTGTTCATACAGGAAACACTGGGGGGAATGTATAACATTTTTCATGCCAGGTTTCTGATGCAAAAGTGGCGTATTTTTTGGCACACTGGTTTGTGCAAAAAAAAGTACCGCTTTTTCCTTTTTCTCTGACTAGTTCATCTCTTTTGAGAAAAGTTGGCGGAGTGGAACGGGAACCTAGGCCTAACAGATTTACTGTCGAAAACGGGGCATGACGTATAGCTGAAAACTATGCCAGTCCCTGACTGACATAGATTTCAGCTCGGATGCAAAGGACCTCCAGAATTATTAAGAGGACAGACCCCTTAAAGGGTTTTTCAGGTTCATGAGTATCTGATTGGTGGGATTCTGACACCCGGACCAGCAGTGTTTCCCACTGCCTCCAGGCACTGGAAGCTACTGCTACAGATAAGGTCAGAAACAACCTTGCACCTGTAATGGATGCAGAACTGCAGTACCCTGGCACCACCACTATAGAGTGGATGGGGCTGTAGTTCTGCGCCTATTGCATGAATAGAATCAGAGCTGCTTCCAGCACTCGGAGGTCAGAACAGTCTGGTGCATGAACATGATTGGTGCATGAACATGGTGCAGAATATGATTGGTGCAGAGTCTGGGTATTGGACCCCCATCAATCATATACTGATGGTCTATCCTATGTATAAAAACACTGCTGGGGCTGTGAAAACCCCTTTAATAATCCCAGCACTCATAACACCAGCACTCACAATATTAAGAGCAGCCACTATCTTAATAAATTCCCCCCACTGTGTGCAACAGAGGAGCAGAGTAGAGATTTGTGCTCCAGAGGGGAGCAAATAACCTCACAATAACACTCAGGCTCATTATCAAAAGGGGGACGGACAATTTTTTTTTTACAGGACAGCTTCTTTAAAATTGTAGTCAGTAAGAAATACAGCTAACTAGATCTTTAAACAATTGTCAATTTTTTCACTAAAGATACATTTTGGAACAGGGTAGTCCTGCCCAGAAAACTTACCCTTCCTATATGTAGCAGAAAATCCACTGCTGCCCACGTGTTTGTCTGAATGAAAGATGACCGACAGCACATGCCAAGATGATGTAAGGTTTGGAGGCAACTGGGAACCGCAAAATGTTCCCAAAAGATTCCCCTCATCCTTGGACGCCCCATTGTAGATCTTGACGTAGTCATATTCACACGTGTCGTGGTATTCGAGATTAAATTCCTGGAAGGTGAGCTGAATGGTGGATCCTTCTGACACCACTATGAGCCAGCTGCACTCAGTGTACGGAGGATAGACCCTCGGGAAGTTGGGGCTGGACAGGTGTCCTACTGGCGCTGAGAGTACACCCCCACATTTTACACCTGAGAAGATAAGAAAGACATTAAACTTTCAAAGAGTTCCCACCGATAATAGACACAAAGACCATAGGAAAACATCAATGACATCTCCAACACCGAAACATCTGGTTTCAAAACAGTTCACCTAAGACTATTCCCTACTCCCTGGGATGCTGAGATCTAGGGTGCTGTTTGACTGGATACAATTTTACCCCAAAATTTTACCTTACAAACATCAAAACCAGGCCCGACAGTCTAGACAAACATCTTTCCAAGAACAGTTCAGGTCCTTCAAGTTTTACTTACAGGCTATACCCCTCCATTTTGATCTCGAATGAACATACACTAGATTGAAAAGCGAGAAGTAACTTGAGAGGTCTCACTCCATTTGATGCTTAGTAGACGGCGAGTAATGTAGCCTGGGAAATCTCTACTTACCTTTCCGTGCGAGCACCTCGGGAGCTTTCCATAAGACGCTTATCATGAAGATAAACTTGCAATGAATGTTCTGCATATTGCAACGCTAGGACTGTAATATATCCAGCGCTCTCCGTCTCCAGTACAGATAAGAGTCACAGAGACAGAGCTGCTATAGAATTAATAATTCATCCGATGTCTGAATAGGAACTTGATCTCACTTTTCTCTCCACCCTCAATGTTCTGATGTGTATCGGGTGTCCCTGCTGGATTTACGCTATCATACTCACTACCTACATTAAATCACAGGGAGATGCTCCGGGCTGACAGTGACGGAGCAGCGGGCCGTACATGTATAATGGTCCTGGAGCTGACAGTAAAGTACACTTCAATTATTGTATCATCCTATAATACACATCAATGGAAATACCCATAGCCACGTCTGTAAGTCATAGCTGTATAAGCGTCACAATCTGGCCATTATACAGAGATCAGCGGCGCTACATAGGCATCACTTATCTCTTCCTGAAGAAGCAGTTATTGATCACTTTCTTCTTTTGTGCCCATAATGCTCTGTCTGTTTAAAGAGGTTCTGCAGCAGCTGCAGTATGTTATACAATTCTGTGTCCCCACTGCTGGAGAACAAATAATACACTCTAAGGCTACATTCACACAGCAGAAAATCTGATGTGGCCCAGATGAATGTGCCTAATTGGCAGAGAGTCTCGAGCCGCGGCATCCACAGAAAGATCGAGCAGATCGACTCTGATTTTTTTCAGGGCCCTGCTGCAATCTCTGCCTTCCATTGAAAACAATGGGAGGCAGATTCGAGGCGGAATCCGTCCCCAAATCCGTGGCAAATTCCTACGTGTGAACATACCCTAAAGCAAACACCCCCACATAGCAAAACGCAGCTAAAAAGTTATACGGCAAAAACGGTAACAAAAATGCATTCAGTTTTTTGCTTCCTCTATTAAATAGGGAAAACACTCGCCATTCAGCAGCGAAAATTAACATGTTAACATTTGTTTTCTGCAGTGTGTGGATGAGATTAACCAAAATCTTATTCACTTTGCTGGTACTGCAAAAAGCAGTATTTTGGGGGGGTTTGGCTGCATTAAAGGGGTTATCTAGGACTTGTATATTGACGACCTATCCTTGGGATAGGTCATCAATATGTGATAGGGTTCCAACGCCTGGGACCCCCGCTGATCAGCTGTTTGAAGATTGAATTGGTCTGAGCTGCAATACACAGCACAGCCGCTATAATATGTATAGTGCCCTGTTCACCTGAGTGGCGGCAAACGCGATGGAAATGCAAGGTGGCTTTTCCTGCAGCGCTTTTCACAGAGAGACTTTCTGCTTCCATTATACCTTTAGGGAAACCGCCAGTGTTTCCACAGGTATAATTGACATGCTGCGATTTCCAAAACCGCAACGGTTTTGGAAATCACAGCGTTTCCGCTGTGCGTATTTTTCTGCAATGTGTGGATGGGATTCGCTAGAACCCCATCCACTTTGCAGTGTTTACGCCATGTGGGCCCCTGGCCTTAAGATGGAGAGACCTTTGTGAAGTCGATGGATTGTGCTGTGCATTCACCAGGTATCCTATACATTGAAGGGGTGAAATCCAACATTTCTGCACAAGAATAAACATGAGACTTGAAAATTTGCAGCATGCCAATTTTTATGTGCTGATTTTTTTCTGCTACATGTGAATGGAGTTTTGAAACCCCATCCATGTGAATAGAATTGTTCATTCCTGGGGATTGGAGGTGTGGAATCTGCCTCACAAATCTGTAGCAATACTGTCGCACCTGACCATAGCCCTACCCAGAGCTGTAGCTAAGTGTTCCAAAGATTAAATTCAGTGCCCTAACGCTGTATCCAAATATATTAAAGTGGCTGGTTGGTGACCAAACCCCCCTCTTCCCCATCGCCCCCTAGAATTACCATTACAAAAAACATCCACAAAGAGATTCTGCAGCAGCTTTATTTAAGCTGACCATGTAAACCCTTTACCATAAAATTATACATATAACCAAAAATGTATAATAAGATCCCTTTGTTGTGCCCTGGCAGTTCACAGGTTAAATCTTTGGAGGTGGACTGATTCACACATGGCGTAAGACGGCAAATTCACCACTAAATCCACCTCTTTATCCACGGCAGATCTCACTACACCAGCAGAAATATATAGTACCACCCCCTATGGACAGGAGTATATAGGAGATTTTCTAAACTTGACTGGAACGGCTTCTTAAAGGAGCTTTCTAATTAACCAAACTATCCAGTAATGGATTTCCCTATAGACAGGATTCCGGTTTGTTATTTATCCCAGGAATCCCCCATTACTTGCTAATAGTCAGGGTCAGGCCCGCACTCATGTACAGCCGGGATCTCTGCCAGACGTCCCATCTCCTGGGTTTCTCTGTAGCCGGCCGTCCTCATTTATAACCACAGAATGGCCATTCGGACATTTTCTTTCTTATGAAACAATAATAAGTCTAAAACCTCGAAGGCAAATTGTAGGCGCTTGTCATATATACAGTGACGTATAATCCATGTGTAGTCATGGAGGTAGAGGTTGTATAGGCCCATCAGGCGGGACATTCACTTACTACATTTATTCTGCTTCACTTTAGTCATATTAACAGTCAAAGGGGCCCTGAAGCCCCTGGGCCCCGATGTCATATCTGTACAGGGCCCCCAGCTACCATGTAACTTTATAATGCTTGTCTCTTATGTAACAGAGAACCTTTGGTCCCTCTCATATACTGGGGCCTAGGTAAAACTGCTCCCCCTGCACCCTCTGCAGCCAGTGTCAGAGTGGGGTGCTCAGGCTTACCTCCCAATTTACAAAGGACTGAAAGAGGGACAGATTGTGCGGCGCACTAAGTGCACCATGGTGAATTTATGTATAGTAAGACCCACCACCTGCTCCACCCATTCCCATAAATGTCTCTTTGTGCCCCGACACAGTATAATGCTCCTATAGTGGCCCTGACGCTGTATGCCCCCATATTATAGTGTCCCCCTCCAGTTGCCCTCACTGTATAAAGTCCCCCTCAAGTTTCCCCTACAGTATAATACATGTACATCATTTCGCATGAGGGACTGTATGGAGAGGGCTCAGAAGCTGAGCCCTCTCCATACACGAGGAACGCCGGCTTTAGATGCCACAGCAAAATGTGACCACAGCATCTAAATTGTGCAGGAGCCATTTTTGACAATCAGCGCCCTCCGGAACATCATTGGAGGGCAGCAATCAGTTACCATGACAGCTGGGAGCCGGGGGTTTATATGCTGGGGTCTGGTGACATTAACCTATCTATCTGCGGGGCTGGGGTGATATGCTGGGTCTGGTGACACTAACCTATCTATCTGCAGGGCTGGGGGGATATGCTGGTTCTGGTTATACTAACCTATCTATCTGCAGGGCTGGGGTGATATACTGGTTCTGGTGACACTAACCTATCTATCTGCAGGGCTGGGGTGATATGCTGGGTCTGGTGACACTAACCTATCTATCTGCAGGGCTGGGGTGATATGCTGGTTCTGGTGATACTAACCTATCTATCTGCAGGGCTGGGGTGATATGCTGGTTCTGGTTATACTAACCTATCTATCTGCAGGGCTGGGGTGATATACTGGTTCTGGTGACACTAACCTATCTATCTGCAGGGCTGGGGTGATATGCTGGGTCTGGTGACACTAACCTATCTATCTGCAGGGCTGGGGTGATATGCTGGTTCTGGTGACACTAACCTATCTATCTGCAGGGCTGGGGTGATATGCTGGTTCTGGTGACACTAACCTATCTATCTGCAGGGCTGGGGTGATATGCTGGTTCTGGTGACACTAACCTATCTATCTGCGGGCTGGGGTGATATACTGGTTCTGGTGACACTAACCTATCTATCTGCAGGGCTGGGGTGTATGCTGGGTCTGGTGACACTAACCTTTCTATCTGCGGGCTGGGGTGATATGCTGGTTCTGGTGACACTAACCTATCTATCTGCAGGGCTGGGGTGATATGCTGGGTCTGGTGACACTAACCTATCTATCTGCAGGGCTGGGGTGATATGCAGGGGTCTGGTGACACTAACCTATCTATCTGCGGGGCTGGGGTGATATGCTGGGTTTGGTGACACTAACCTATCTATCTGCAGGGCTGGGGTGATATGCAGGGGTCTGGTGACACTAACCTATCTATCTGCGGGGCTGGGGTGATTGCTGGGTCTGGTGACACTAACCTATCTATCTGCAGGGCTGGGGTGATATGCTGGTTCTGGTGACACTAACCTATCTATCTGCAGGGCTGGGGTGATATGCTGGGTCTGGTGACAGACTCCCTTTAGCAAATGCAGAAGAATGCAGACAGTATAAACTATAGTCAATTTTAGTAAAATGAAATTTGGGGATTTTGCCCATTATAGGGGTTTTCTGGAATCCAGGGTTTTTTTTATACTGGATAGGTGATCATTATCCAAAAACTACTGCACAATATGCGGCTGTAAGCCGCTCTGTCCCTATTAATGTAATTAGCGCAGAGCTGCAGTATCCTGGGGTGACCACTATGCAGTGGATGGCGCTACAGCTCTGTTACTGTGTCTATTATTTGAATAGGGACAGAGCACTTTCCAACCCCGTCCTGTGCAGAACCACGCCATTCTTAAAGGGGCTGTACTATTACCGACACTTATCCAGGTGATCCCCCTTCATTCATAAGCCTCCTGAATGAAGCATCAGTGCACTTGTGTGACCAGCGCTCCATTCACTTCTATGGGGCTGCGGGCGCTGACGGAGATTACAGTCCCAGCATTCCTATAGAAGTGAATGGAGCAAACTCATTGGAGCTCCATTCACTTTTGGTTCCTGGATAAATGAATCAGTCAGACTCTAACCTCTACCACATGGGCAAGACCAAAGAGCTTTCTAAGGATGTCAGGGACAAGATCATAGACCTGCACAAGGCTGGGATGGGCTACAAAGCCATAAGGAAGACACTGGGTGAGAAGGAGACAACTGTTCGTGCAATGGTAAGAAAATGGAAGAAATACAAAATGACTGTCAATCGACATCGAGCTGGGGCTCCATGCAAAATCTCACCTCGTGGGGTATCCTTGATCATGAGGAAGGTGAGAGATCAGCCTAAAACTACACAGGGGGAACTTGTTAATGATCTCAAGGCAGCTGGGACCACAGTCACCAAGAAAACCATTGGTAACACATTACGCCATAATGGATTAAAATCCTGCAGTGCCCGCAAGGTCCCCCTGCTCAAGAAGGTCCATGTGCAGGCCCGGCTGAAGTTTGCCAATGAACACCTGGATGATTCTGCGAGTGAATGGGAGAAGGTGCTGTGGTCAGAGGAGACAAAAATGGAGCTCTTTGGCATTAACTCAACTCGCCGTGTTTGGAGGAAGAGAAATGCTGCCTATGACCCAAAGAACACCGTCCCCACTGTCAAGCATGGAGGTGGAAACATTATGTTTTGGGGGTGTTTCTCTGCTAAGGGCACAGGACTACTTCACCACATCAATGGGAGAATGGAGGGAGCCATGTAACGTAAAATCCTGAGTGACAACCTCCTTCTCTCCGCCAAGACATTAAAAATGGGTCGTGGCTGCGTCTTCCAGCAGCACAATGACCCAAAACATACAGCCAAGGCAACAAAGGAGTGGCTCAAAAAGAAGTACATTAATGTAATGGAGTGGCCTAGCCAGTCTCCAGACCTTAATCCCATAGAAAACTTATGGAGTGAGCTGAAGCTCTGAGTTGCCAAGCGACAGCCTCAAAATCTTAATGATTTAGAGATGATCTGCAAAGAGGAGTGGATCAAAATTCCTCCTGACATGTGCACAAACCTCATCCTCAACTACAACAAACGTCTGACTGCTGGGCTTGCCAACAAGGGTTTTGCCACCAAGTATTAAGTCTTGTTTACTAGAGGGATCAAATACTTATTTCTCTCTGCAAAATGCAAATAAATTTACAAAATATATACAATGTGATTTTCTGGATTTTATTTTTGATATTCTGTCTCTCACTGTTAAAATTAACCTACCCTTAAAATTATAGACTATTCATGTCAGTGGGAAAACTTACAGAATCAGCAAGGGATCAAATACTTATTTCCTTCACTGTACATTAGGAATATAAGTGATATATTCTGCTGCCACCTGCTGGTGGAAAGTGTAACTGCATTCTCTTTATAAGGCAGTAACTCATGGCGATGTTTTACTATCAGTGACCATGAACACGACTAATCCTATCAAGCAGAGATGGGGGAACCATTATTATACCCTGGGATCTCTTCAGACCCCATTTTAATAGGGGGAGGCGTAAAAAAAATAAAATAAAAAAACATCTATACTCACTTTAGTTACCTTTTTGGGCCTATCGTGGTGTCCGGCACTCTCTCTCTAGGGCTCCTCGGTGACGTCATGACACTTGACATACCCATGTGACCGCTGTGGCCCAATGACAGGTCTCAGCGGTGACCTCGGGCTCATGACATCACCAGGAGAGTGCCAAACGCTGTGAGGAGGCCCATAAGAGGTGAGGGAAGGTGAGTATAAATGTGCTTTTATTTTATACACCTCCACTGGGCCTCCTCCTATTATATGCTGGAGCTGACGAGACCCCATTGTATAATAATTTACCACAATACATGTCACAGCGGCCATTTTAGTTTGTCTGAGACAAATCGCCAATGGTTCAACTTTGTTAAAAAGCAAACAATTTGGAATATTTGGGTCAAACCCTTCTCGGAACTAATTGGTTTGCCCATCTCTACTATTGAGCTTGTACCTATACATAACAGTCTATCTGAGCTGCAGTTTAAAGCATGGAGGAGAGAGAAAACTGCCGCCAAGGCCTCCGCACTTCCTGTACAGCCTAGACTACCATCCAGCTCACCTACAGCTGCAGCCACTGACCTTAATATAGGGTAAATAGCAGGTATACATCACCTATGTGCCCACGGCTTCGCCCCTTACGGACATGGCAGTTTTCTATTTTTGTGTTTTTGTTTTTTACTCCTTGTCTTCCATAAGTTTTTAAAATTTATTTTTCTATCCACACAAGGGGTTATTTTTTGCTGGACAGATTGTACTTAAAGGGGATGTCCGGGAAGTAATCATTTACTTATCTGGTCCCAGGGGAATCGCTTATGATGGACGGATTTAAGGCGATGTTACGACCCCCAGGCCATGTGATCCGAAGCAGTGTTCCGCCAACGGGTCGGTCTCCTCCTCCTCCAATCTCACAGGTAATTGCTATGGAGGCTGGCTTTACTATATCATACAGCTCCCATAGAACGGGTAATTATTACTTCTGAGATTGGGCAAAGACAGGGGCTGAGCAGCCCAGGGGGCGGAACGCTGCTTCAGATCACATGACCCAGGGGTTGTGACATCGCCAGAACCCCTGAGCCCATCATAAGCGATCCCCAGAACCAGGTAAGTAAATTACTACTGCCTGGACAACCCCTTTAATGGCAATATTTAATATCCTGTGCAATGTACTGGAAAGCCTGAAAATTTCAGAATGGGGTGGAATCGAGAAATAAAACATATTTGTGCCATTTTCTGACAGGTTTTATTTTTACGGAGTTCACCATGTGGTAAAAATGACGTTATCTGTATTCTGTGGGTCGGTACAATCACGGCAATACCAAATTTATAGAATTTTTTCAGCTTTGCAAAAATTAAACACTTTGAATAAAATAAATATTTCTTTATGTCGCCATATTGTGACACCTATAATTTTTTAAAAGTGTCTTTACATTTTTTTTTTTTTTTTTGCAGGGCAAGATGTCGTTTTTATTGATACCATTTTGGAGAAAATCTGACACTTTGATCACTTTTTATTTTAATTTTTTGGGAAGGTGAAGCTGTAAAAAAAAAAAAAAAAGGTAATTGTTTAATTTTTCATTTTTTTTCCACTACAGCGTTCACCGTATGGAATAAATATTTTTATATTTGAATAGTTTGGCCATTTTCAGATGTGGGGACACCTAATGGGGCAGATTCATCCAGACCAGCGTGTGTACGGCATTCTTCATGTTCCTTGTGATAGAGTAGGATTTGGCTTACTTATGACGAGGCGAGCTTCAGATTCCTAATGAATTTGCCCCAATATGGTTATGTATATTTACTATTATTTATATTTTTTTAGGAAAAGGGGGGAGATTTGAATTTTAGTTTTTTACACTTTTTGTTATATTTTTTTTTAAATGTTTTTTTTTTTCTCTGCAGGCCGGGAAGGTGAAAAAAATAAAAATAAAAAAAACATTCTAACCTGTCCCCGATGCTGCGGGGTCCAAGGCTGCTGTCCTGTCCCGCGGCACCCCAGGGTTTGTTCTGGTGGAAGTCCCCGCCGCACTTGACCACTGAGCCCAATCAGCGGCCTAAGGTAAGGAATGAGACGTCACTCGCATATGTCACCTATGATGTCCTGGTACCTTTCCTTAGGCCGCTGATTGGGCTCAGTGGTCACGTGTGGCAGGGACTTCCACCCGATCAGTCCCCGGGGTGCCATGGGACCGGACAGTGGCCTGGGACACCGGAGCATCGGAGATAGGTATGTTTTTTTTTCACCTTTGCCTGTCTCCAGAGGAAAGTAATTTTTTTCCTGGACAACCCCTTTAAACTTGTGATCATTAGATTGCTTATACCATAGACAGTAATACTACTGGACCTATACGTCGAATGTGTACTGCAAGCACAGTGTGAATACATCCCTATACCCAATATTAAAAAAATAACAAATAAATAAATATAAGACGGTCATTGAAGCTGAGGGATATCTTTCTATGTGGAATGCTCCCAGGCACTCATTAACCCTTTAATGTCCCCGTAGCTGTTGGCCCTCTGTTCCAGGTTCTTTATGTGTGCCGGCGGCTCGCTTGTTGCTCGCCTGTTGTTATGTTTGCAGATCCAGCAGCAGAATGAAGTCGTCAACATAAAATGTAATTGATAGCGAGTCAGAGCGTTGGAAACCTGTGTGTAAACATAGCAGAGTATTATAGGCTTATACGGGAGGTGTCCAGCCCGTTCACCTCACACTGCAGGCAGCTCTCAGGATCGGATGCTGAAAGGGGATCATCTACAAATCACAGCGGCAACAAGGGGGACTTACCAAGACTACAGCCTGGTAAAACCTGCTCAGATCTGCCAAGTGTAAATGCCATTGAAGCTCAGGTGTATCTGTATACTTAGTAGAGAGCGCATGTATCCGTATACCGAGGGCGCTGAGATAGAGAACTGAATATGGGAATCTTTTTATGTCACTGCTGTAGTCACTTCTGGGGTTCTTAGCCGGATCCTATCAGTCCTATCTAATACTGTATACTTTGTAGGTCAATGACCAAGATAGAGGAGTCTCCTGTTATATAGATATAATGGTCGTCGGTGAACTCAAACAATGTTACCAAAATCTGCGCCAAGAACCTCACATATAATGCATAGCGAAGCAATGTATAGTATAGTAAAGTATAGTAGTAACACAATGTAACATAATTCAGCGTTTGCATGTATATTAGCACGCAAAAAATTCTGCAGAACTTTTTATTTTTAGTGTTGATTCATCGCAGTTATAGCAAATTTTTTAAGCCCTTTAACCCTATAAAAGGGTCCTTTAGACTTCAAACATGGTGAAGATTATTGTGCATGTCGGTCCATGCCCGGTATTACAGCACATTCTGAGGTACGCAGTGTTCAGGTCGGCAGCAAACATTGCAGAATACATTACATGCCACCGATGACAAATGGCGGACCCTGGCATATAAACATAGGGGCAATGGCTGGGTAACACATTTTTGTAGGAACGCTTGTTCACCCCATCAATGGCCTCCTAGCCCTATATTTAAAAATGGTGCAAGGACAAAGCTGACAACTATAGTCCGGTGAATTTACTGAAACTTCTATCGCTGGAAAGTTCCTTGAAATCCTCTATTGATCCGTGTGTTTTAGATAACAATATTATCCCCAATAACCAGCGGGACTTTATGAGAGGGAGGTCATGTCAGACCAATTCAGTGGCCTTTTATAAAATGGTAAGCAGGAACTTGGATAAGGAGTGACCAGTAGATGTCATATACAATACTGTGCATATGTTTTAGGCAGGTGTGTCAAAAATGCTGCACAGTAAGCACGCTTCCAGAAATAGAAGGGTTAATAATTTATTTTTGTCAATATAGAAAAGAGAAATGTAAATCCCATCAATATTCGGTGTGACCTTTGCCCTTTGCCTTCCATCAGTTCTTCTCGGTACTTGCAGACAGTATTTGGCAGAACTGGGCAGGGCCCCCCCCCCCCCCCCCCCCCCCCCCCCGGGTAGGAACCTAGACCCGCCCCGCCCCGTCCTTTCGGTCCTGGCCGCCGTGCTCCTGCGGGGGGGTCGCTGTGTTTGCTTGTGGTCTGGGCCCCGGGGGGCGCTGTGGGGGCCCCGGCCTGGCCTGTGGGGGCTGGGGGGCTTTCTGGGGGCTGCTGGGGGCTTTTTTGTGTGGGCTTTTTTTTCGCCACTGCGCTTTGTTGTGTGTGGGCCCTGGGGGCTTTTTGTTGGGGCCCCTGGGGCTTTCTGTGTGTGGCCTTGGGGTTTCTTGTGGGGGCCACTTGGGGGCTTTCCCGGGTTTCCTGTGTCCCGCGGCGGTGTTCTGTCTCTGCTGTCCTGTGTGGTTGCCTTTTGTTTTGTTTTTTTTCTATTTTCTTACACAATTTGGGGGCGGCCCTGCCTGCCTTTTTTCTGCTCTGTTACAGCTTTAGTGTTGCTTCAGCACGTCTGGCCTAGGCCACTGGCTGGGCCCTCTTGGGTGTGGGGGTGCCGTTGGCAGGGGGTGGAGTAGATAAGCTGTGATGTCACCTATTGTCAGTAGTAATGTAATGATGGTTCAGTGGTGTTATGTATAGAGGTGTTCTCTATTGTAATGCTGACTGTGATGCAAAGAAACCCCCTAAAGAGTTGGCAAGTTTCAGTCTATGATTAGGATTAGTGGTCAGAGTAAACATTGCAGGATATAGTACTTTTTTAAGAAAAAAATATAGTGACATAGAAAATGAAAAAACATATGCATCAAAAAATTCTAAAAAAAAATATGATTAACACAAAAACATGGTTTAAAAAAATAAGTCATTTTCCAGTGACTTTCCCCTTAACTCTTAACCCCTTAATGCTTTGCATTTAGATCTTCCACCATTATGAACACCACAAGCGAGAGCAAGAGACTCGGAGCAGTGAAACTATCGCGTGTGACTTTTCGAGCAACAAATCGCGATGGTGACCCTTCGGCTTTGAAAACCGTAAGATGACGGAAGTGTGTGTATATCATATTGTACTGCAGCCATTATACCTCTGAACTTTTGTAAGCTTCTTCTAGTGCCAGGGGGAAGCCAGAAGGGTTGTGTCACTAGTAGGTCATATGGACATCATAGAAGGGTGACCCTCACTCAGGACCCCCTCTATAAGCCAATGCAACTGGTGGCTCTTGCTACGGAAATGTGGGCTGGGAGTTGAGAGTCATATTCGGCACAGTTCACGTTTGCGGATAAAGGACGCCATTGCAAAGGGCGCTGTGCACAATGTCACAAACCTTATGACCCTTTACTTACATATAGTTGATTTGCAAGGGGCGGGGGGCCGACTATTTAAGAAAAAGCTGTCCTAACTGGGCTGAGCCCTGTGAAATAGACCGGGCTCGAATGACTGGAGTGAAGTTGCTTGCCATGGAGAAGACAAACAATAAGTATTCAGCTTTCCCGTGTGTAATAGATGGCGGTGCCAGGTCACCCATACTGCTCCTTATTGTTACTAAGTAATTGGGTTGTTGGTTTTAATGACTTCTTTAGTTTTACATCCTAGGCTGTATTCACACAGTGCAGTTTGTTTAGTTTGATTTTACAGGTGAAACATATTAAATAGATGTAAAAAACTGCACCAAAATAATCAAAAAATGCACGCAGTTTTTTTTTTTTATATGATACCATGTTAACTGTACTATGTGAAGGCCTCCTTAGCGTCTGCACCAATATAAGGGTGACAGCTCAGATAACAGATGCGGCCATGTCCCCGTCCACACACAGCTGACCAATGAGCACGAGACCGGTTTTACCCACGTCATGGGGTCAATGACCCAGACAGGATGGACAAGGTCTCGGCAGTAATAGCCTAAGGTCTAAAGCCGACCATACACTTACAGCAACTATCGACCAAGTTCTCACTTGGCCTGATACACACCCCATACACATGCATGTTTGCTCATGTGCGGATGCGTGTGTTGTCGGTGGGGGATGGGGAGTAAACCAATATCAGATACTCAAGTACAAAAAGATTGGGTGTTGACGTTCTACGTGTACAATTCCAATTCCAACATTGGGGAGATTTGGAAGACCACCATAAAATAGTACCTTAGAGCATTGTGGGTATGGATAGTGCAGCAGGATGTGTGTGCTTTATGGCTGCTGCAATCAATGGGTCGGAAAATTGTCCATAGACTAATACATTCCCTGCCCATCAGTTGCCCCGGATTCCATCCCAAACATGAGTTTGGCTCTTTACCCTAGAGTTGGGCAGGGCAATGAAAGCAGGCACCCAATGCCTCACTGGGTCATCACCAAAGTCTGGCTGAGGAACGACAGCTCCAAGGCTGCCCCTTTCCCAAGTGACCAGCCCTGGTCCCACAAGAAAAGAGGGCCTGCCCGGGACAGTCCTCCGACTCGACTCTCTGGCGTTGCCCAGTGCGGAGCACACCAGCCTTCTGCAGCGGTCACTCCCGGTTTTGGTCCAGTCATGGACGGCAAAGAGTGTCCTGCCAGTGACAGCTCCATTGGCAGAAAGCAGGAGAGATGACACGAGAGAGACGAGCAGTCAAGCCACAAGGCGAGATCCAGGAGTGAACCCAGCCCAGCGCCCCCGCCGACTGGTCAATTATCTCTTATTACAGTGTGATAAATACAGCTAAGCTTGAAGACTTGATGTTGATATAATGAACGATTCATCAGTACTTTGTCCTCTTAAGCCCACAGCTGCCCAAAGCTCCAGAGGAACCGCAAATGTGAAAACTCCGCCAACTGAAGGAGCTCCGAAACCTACAGAAACCAAAAAACCTGGACCATCCATCAGCCTGTCAGGACTGCTGGCGGCTCAACGGATCACACTGAGACTAAAGGTAAAACCGTCAGCACTAAATGTATACAAGTAATGGAAATATACATTATGTATCATTCATCTTTTATAGAAAGGCCAAGGCCGCAATACACACAAGGATACAAGTACTGTGCTGCCATAATGGCAAGTAATGGAGGTGAATGCAGTTGTGTTGCAGCTGGTTTGGATTTGCTGTGGCTGACATATCACACAACTTGCAAGCTGTGGTGTGTGTTGTGGCCATAGATACACAGATATGAGATAGATAGATATGATATAAATATGAGATAGATAGATAGACAGATAGATACATAGATACGAGATAGATATGAGATAGATAGATATGAGACAGATAGATACAAATATGAGATAGATACAGTAGATACATATATGAGATAGAGAGATATAGATAGAGATATGAAATAGATACAGATAATAGATAGATATGAGATCGATGGATAGATAGATAGAGATAGTTAGTTTTAGCTCAGTACTGTATATTACAGTGATCCTCTCCATACAGATAGACTGGCTTACTACAATAGTGCTTAAACTACTTGCCAAAATTGTTTCAGAACCAAGCAGCTTTAAGGAGAAGGGCCAGAGCCCGCACACCAAACCGCAAGCCCATCACCATCATCAATGAACAGGTAAGGTCTTTTTGACTCATTTTTTTTGTATTTTAGAAGGCCATGTCTATTGTAGTCTGAAGAACTGTCCTGTGGCCACTGTGACTATAAAGATGGCTACCTGTGTGTGGCTCCCTCCATTCACTTCTATGTGGGTTTCAAAAATGGACGGGTTCCATCTGATGACCTGGACAAATCTGTATCCTATAGAAGTAAATGATGAAGTTGCCCATTGACAGCAAGCAGAGACCTTGTGAACCCTAAGGAAAAGATACAGAAAGTGTACTGAAAATAATTTCTTACTCTTCATTATGCAACAACAGACTCCATGTACCCTGTGACAGGTTCCCTTTAAAGGGGACCTTTCACCTCCTCCATCTCTTTGCATCCTTCAATAGGTGCATCTCCACTGATTCCAGCACAGTTGGATTTTTTTTCTCTAGCCCCCACCGTTCCTGAGCAATCATTACTGATAGTTTCAGCACAATTCTGCTCTCTGCTGTCAGGTGGGCGGGTCCGTCTTTCTTCTCCAGCCCAGGACTGCCCACCTGACAGTAGAGCGTATAATTGTGCTGCAACTATCAGCAATGATTGCTCAGGAACGGTGGGGGCTAGAGAAAAAAATCCAATTGCAGTAGAATCAGCAGATCGGTGCCTATTGAAGGATGTATAGCGTTGGAGTTGACAGAGGGTCCTCTTTAAATGCTCTACTATGGTATACTAAAGTGAATTCTTCCATCTGCCCCTGAACAATTCAATCTTTATTTGTACATTGCAGCACGATGACAAATAGCGGTCAGTCACATTCCATAAAGTGAAGGAGTGCCCAGTGTTTGCCATGTATACAAATGTGGAGTGAGATGGCATAAGCGGTAAAGTGTGTTTGCACGAGCAGTCCACATCACACAGAGACATTGTGTATACAGTAGCAGCCTCTTCCTTACACAATGCACGGCTCAAACACATAAAGGGCTGAATATTACGCAGGAAGTGGTTTCTAAACTGCAATGTCATATTGACTGACGCACTGCTAGAAATATATATATAGATCACTAAGTAACATGACAGCGAGCCTGATAACACCATACAGAGCCAGGGTGTTATAGTGTCCTGTGCTGCAAAACTTTGCTTGCTTAAAGGGGTTGTCCAGTTTCAGACAAATATTGAGAGACAAATATTCTTGGTTGTATAATGAAAAGTTGTACAATTTTCCAATATACTTTCTGTAGCAATTCCTCCCGGTTTTCTAGA
The DNA here is from genome assembly GCA_947044405.1 of Leptodactylus fallax. Lineage (NCBI taxonomy): Eukaryota > Metazoa > Chordata > Amphibia > Anura > Leptodactylidae > Leptodactylus > Leptodactylus fallax. The sequence goes on along the minus strand of CAMRHE010000471.1, from coordinate 966,906 downwards.
TTTGCTTGCTGTCATTCATTCTGCTTATTTTCAATGGATAAAAATCAGTCCATGTTCATGTGATATACAGTCCATGGTTATGTGATATACAGTCCACAGTCATGTACTATACAGTCCACGGTCATGTGATATACGGTCCATGGTCATGTGATGTACAGTCCATGGTCATGTGACATACGGTCCATGGTCATGTTATGTACAGTCCATGGTCATGTGATATACAGTCCATGGTCATGTGACATACGGTCCATGGTCATGTTATGTACAGTCTATGGTCATGTGATATACAGTCCACGGTCATGTGATATACGGTCCATGGTCATGTGATATACAGTCCATGGTCATGTGATGTACACACAGGTGTACAGCTCGTTATAGTCACAGCTCAGTAATTAGATCTCTGCCTGGTAATGAGCCGTGCACCTGTGTATACATCACATGATCATGGACTGATTTTAATCCATTGAAAGTAAGCAGACTGAATGACAGCAAGCAGGGATCTAGATCACAATAACTGTTTTGCCGACTGTAAAAAAAAAAATTAGATATTGCTCATCCTAGTGTATTTCCATGTGTCATCCGTTGGATTAAGCATGACCTAGCAATGGATGTGTTTTTTGTTTTTTTTAATGGACCCATAGAAGAATAGAGAAAAAAAAATAGAAAATGTTATGACTTTTTTCGCAGTGCCTCTAGGTCCGTGAAATAAATGGATGTGTGAATGGCTCCATTGAGTATAATGGATCTTTGTGCTGTCCGTGAAAAAAACAGAAAAGTAGTGTGAAAGGGCCCTAAAGGGGTTGAAAGTGAGGCAGCTCAGGTGACCGCTGTGGTCCCATGTAGGGTAGTGGTCAGCACTAATATGCCACCAGTATCCTACATGTGACCGCTGGGGCCAGTTATTGGTCCCAATAATCACTCAACCACCTGGCTTCTGGATCGCGCAGTATGGGCACGGGATGGAACAGGTCACCTGACATGGCACCAGAGGACCGGTTGCAGGTGAGTAGCCCTTCACTCCCAGTCCTCCCTAGGTTTTACAGTTTGTCTGTAAAACCCCTTTAGGCTGAGGCCCTACATTACAGAAACGCAGATGTTTTTTGTTGTTTTTGCTACTTTTTTTTTGAGCCAAAGCCAGGAATGGATTGAGCAGAAGGGAGAAGTATAAGAACTTCCTATATATTGTCCATTTCTTTTGTAGCCACGCCTGGGTTTGGCTAAAAAAAAACGCAACAAAAAAAGCTGTGTTTCCGCAACGTGGGGCCTCAGCCTAAAGAGGTTATTCCCATCTCACCAAATGCTTCAGAGTCTAAATGCATAAAAGTCTTAGACATCTATATCCCATCAACATTAAAATATCCATAAAAATAGAAGACATCACATGACCTTCTTAATGTCTTCTCTTATTAGGTACCCACTGGTTCCGCAAATCCCCCACAAAGGTTCCCATATGCCCTGGCGAAAGAACTCATCCAAGAATTTTTGACATCAAAGCTAAGAAATGTGACATACGACCCAAGTACGTCGGCCGACCTCACTAAGAACCTGTGCGAAGACATCAAGAAAATAGTCCACAGAGTCACGCCCCCGCGGTACAAACTCATCTGCAACATGGCCATAGGGAGCAAGCACCGGGAGGACGTTCTGATGGCCAGTCAGTGTCTGTGGGACTCGTACTCTGATAATGTCACCTCTTGTAGCTTCGAGAACTCCACCATGTTCTGTGTAGCGATGGTCTATGCAGTTTATTCCGAGTGAAGACATATTGGGCTGTATCTGGTAACGCTGGTCCTTTCCAACCTGACATATAAAATATCTCAGAAATATTACAGATTAGTTGGACCAAATTTATCCACACTGTACATCAAATAACCCAGAAAATACCTTGAATACTAGTCATGTTTATCTCTCGACCCAGAAGCAAACGCGTAGATGGAATTGGAATTTTTGGACAGACCAAAATCCAGCAAATTTCAACTTTTTTTTACATTTCACCCAACAATGAGCCTTTATCAAACCTATCCACATTATAAGGGTAATGTATCCGGTCTGGGGTCAAAAAGTCTCAAAATAGCATTTGTAAATTTTTGGGATTTTTTTGTAAAAAAAAATTTTGAAGCATGCCAGTTTTTCAAAAGTTGCAAAAATTATTGCAATCTCAGTCCGGTAGAGAGCGGCAAAGAAAATGGAGTAACATTTCAGGACCGAAGTGCACCAAAATGATCAAACATTGTACAACCTTTAACACCTTCATTACTGGGTCTTTTTCCCTGGTTTATGATTAGACACATTTTTTGATTTTTTTTTTTTTGTATATGCGGTTTTGAAGGCTAGAACATTTTTTTAATTTGGGCTATTTTAAGTAATTTTTGAGGTTTTTTTTTTTGGTGACACATAGGGGTTTATTTTTAACAATTTTTATGAACTTAATTTTTCGTTTTACATTTTTTTTCAATATCTGGAAAAAAAAAAGTGGGGAACGTGCTTGTTTTCAAATGATTATGTATATTTATGTAGGTGACAGTTTTGTGTCAACAGGGGTGGGGCTAGAACCTGTGATGTGGGCGAGGGAGTGACTTTTTATTTTTTTATTTTTACACATTATATCCCTCATAAGCTCATAATAGACCTTTGGGAAGGAATTTTAACATTCTTTTATTTTTTTGCTGATTTCTTCTGTAACTGGGGCTGATACAGGAGGAATGCAACCATCTAATATACACTGCAAGACTGATCCAGGTCCTGTAAGATGCAGCAGCTCATGCGGTGGATCACATGACCGCTGGGCTAGGACGAAGCCACAAATGGCGACTTCCATAGCTGTATAGACGGCGCTCATTGACCTAAACTTACACAACATTTTCAAAGTCTTAAAAGTAGATAAAGAGAACCAATTCAGACAAATGAGTTAAAAAAATATTATACTTGGTCATTTATTTATAACGATCACATCATTGTGAGTGGTAAAAGTATGTGAACCTTTGTTCTCGGCATGTAGTGTGAGCTGTGTGTAGAAATAAGTGCATCTAAACATTCCTAGACATCGCTTTGGAGGAATTTTAGCTCATTCCTCTATAAAAAACAGCTTCAACTCTGTTGTGTTGGTGGGTTTCCTCCCATGAACAGCCCGCTTCAGGTTCTTCCATATTTCTATTGGATTAAGGTCAGGACTTTGACTTAGTCATTCCAAAACTTCAAATTTATTCTTCTTTAACCATATTTTGGACTTGTGTGTGCCTAGGGTGGTTGTCTTGCTTTTGAGATCCAGCTCATGGACAGATGTCCTGATATTTTCCTTTAGAATTTGCTGGTATAATTCAGAATTCATTGCCCATCAAGAATGGCAAGCCGCTTGGCCCAGATGTAGCAAAACATGCCCAAACTATGATACTACCACCACCGTGTTTCACATATGGTATGAGGTTATGCTAAATTGCAGTGTTTTTCTTTCCCGAAATATAATGCTTCTTATTTAAGCAAAAAAGCTCTATTTTGGTCTCATTAGAAACATTGTTCTAATAGCCTTCTGGGTTGTCCAGGTGATCTTCAGCAAACTTTCTTCTTGCAGTTCTGCCATACACACCATTATTGTTCAGTGTCCTCCTGATGGTGGACTCATAAACATTAGCTAATGTGGAAAAGGCCTTTAGTTGCCTAGAGGTTATGTTGGATTCCTCTGTGACCTCGTAGACTTTTTTTTTATGCCTCATTCTTAGCGTGATATTTGTTGGTCAACCACCCTTGGGAAAGGTAATAATGGACTTGAATTTCCTCCATCTGTACATAGGCTGTCTGACGGTTGACTGATGGAGTCCAATCTCTTTACAGATGGTTGTGTAACCTTTTCCAGCCTGATAAATAATATCAACTCTTCTTCTGAGGTCCTCAGAAATCGCCTTTGTTTGTGCCATGATACACTTCCACACACGTGTTGTAATGATGGAGCTCAATCTCTTTACAGATGGTTGTGTAACCTTTTCCTGCTTGATAAATAACAACAACTCTTCTTCTGAGGTCCTAAGAAATCGCCTTTGTTCATGCCATTAAACACTTCCAAAAAATGTGTTGTGAAGATCAGACTTTGATAGATCCCTGTTCTGTAAATATAATAGGTCGCCCCCTCACACTTGATTGTCATCCCAATTGTTGAAAACACCTGACCCTCAAATTATCTGCTAACCCTAAAGGTTCACATATTTTTGCCACTCACTGGTATGTGATATTGAATCATTAAGCTATAAATAAATGGCTAAAGCTGATATTTTTGACGCATTTGGGTCTCTTTATCTACTCTTAGTATATGAGTGAAAATCTGATACAGTTTTAGGTCAAATTTATGCAGAAATCTAGATAATTCTGAAGAGTTCACAAACATTCAAGCACCACTGTAAGACATCTTGGGAAAGCGAAGAGTCAGAAGTCCTAAGGCACGGTATCCTCAATTCTGGCTGCAATATTGTCTCCCTTTAGGTTTCATTCAGATTTGTTAGAAGGAGAAAATCGAGGTGTTGTCCTGCTGCAGCTGTTCCAGCATGTTAGCCATGTCCTCAGCGAATGAGACCGAGCCACATAGGAGTGTGTAGGGCTTCCTCCTGCAGGTCTGCAGCACTTTGTCCAAGAACATGGAGTCTATTCGTCCAAGCTTTGAGTTCTCCTTACAACTCATGGGCAGATTTTCTAAAGATTGTTCCTGTAACAAAAAAACGGGAGTCAATTGAGCAAAAATAACTTCCAATGTCATGAAACAGGAAGTGTCTGCATAAGATATAGACCAATGAGAGAGAGCCGTGTCACCAAAGCAGGACTCAGCTTGGTGAATAACAAGATAGGTGATAGCTTGGTGACTGGTGGGGGTCTGACCGCTGAGTCCTGCTTTTCACGTATGAATGGGGCAGCAGGTCACGCTCTCTCCGTAAGTCCTGATAGGGATAAATGGTGCGGCCACATGCCTGGGAGACCTGCCACTCTATTCAAATAGAGAAACTGGGTCCCCTTTCTTAAGATCATGGGTTTCCCAGAGGTTGGACCCCCATTATGAGCAAACTATCACCTATCCTGTAAATGAGAGCAGCGATACTGCAGTATCATTCAGAGTCACTACGCAACATACAGAGCAATTCTATACCATAGTGTTGCAATCAAAAATGATAGGTCATCAATTAAAGATCAGCGGGTTCCAACGCCCAGGACCCCTGCCTGATCAGCTGTTTGAGGCGGCGGTAGTGCTCCCTCATCGCTGCTTCCACCATGGACGTCACATTCATCATTCACATAGCCTGATCGCAGCTCAGATTCATTCAAGGATAGGTCATCAATTATTTAGCCTGGAAAACCTTTCCAATGTGGCATACTCACCTGGCTAAGTACATAGAATATCCGGACGTTCCAGTATCTTGACTGCTCCTTCAGGAAGTTCTTCATATAAACATTTTGGAAATTCCGAGCACAGACCACCAGGGTTATGAAGGTCTCATCATCATCGTTGTCTGTCACGTGGGTCAAGATTGGAATCATGGGGGCTATTCCTGTTCCCGAACACAACATAAGCAGCTCTCCAAACTAAGTCAAGCAGAAACAAGAACTCACATAGAACCCAAGTAACACAAGGGAGGCTAAGAGCACATATCGTTTTAAAGGGGTGTCCACGATTAGAAAAACAGAAGTGGTGCTAGTCTTATCTAGGAGTTATGTCTGGCATTACAACACCAGACCTGACCAATGGACAAGTGTTGCGCTGAAGCCTCCTGTTATTCTAGTCTTATACAACCCCTTTAAATCAAAATATACTTTAAGGGGGTGTCCAGTCTATTCAAACTGTTTGCCCAAAAGCTTAAAATGGTATAAAATTGCACCAAAATGATTGCACATATATATCTTACACCATATCCTCTTTTGTAGACCCTTTTCAAAATGGTCTAATGAGGTATAAAAAGAGTTCAGAATGCGTAATAAATCTGGTGCACCAAGCCTAGTAAATCTCCTATGATATAAAATCTACATCTATCGCTCCTATACAAACAAGTTACAGAGTACAAACTAAGCCCCCGTGCACACAGCCAAGTTATCATGAGTCCGTGTAGGGGGCTGTGAGCCCAAATCTCAGGACAGGTCCTTATTCCTGTCTGTATTGAGGACCGGGCTCATTAAAGAAATGTACATGTCTATGAAGGTCACGGACAGCACACGGATATCATCCATGTGCTGATGATGCCGTTTTCTTAAAGACCCATACATGTACACGAATACTAACACGGTAATGATGGAGGGCGTTTTTGATTGCGGGATCTGCCGTCACACATGGTTTACTTGTAGTCTGTCACCATGGAGACGCATATATATATATATATATATATATATATATATATATATTTTTTTTTTTTTTAATGACGTCTATTTGATTTGTTGTCTTTTCTTGATAAAAATGTAAGTGTACATGGCCTTAAATACTGACCTTGTTCGGTGTGTATGAAAAACTTCCAAATGGTCCCCTCCATGCTATAGAGTCTCCTTGTCTCCAGCATTTTATATACTGTGACATCAAGCCATGCTCATAGACCTGCAATAACATATGAGATATCACTTTGTTTGTGACATGCCATACTGAATGGGTACAGTGGACAGGGCGAGAACCTTTTGTTTGCCCTCCAATGGATTAGGGGTGCAGTATGGCCACAGTGAGGGCCTTGCATGTGGCTAGGTACAAGCTTCATGGCTGACCATGGTTTGTGCTTGGCTTTGGGCAGCCACATAAATTGGTCTGGTGACCTTATAAGTAAAATGATGAAAGTTACAAATGAAAACTGGATTAGATATTTGGTCTGTTGGTCAAAAATGAATGTACCAACTTCTCTGTATATGATCACAGTGTGAACAGAAGTAACATCAAGTGTAATAAACTGCGCCACCAGTATATGTCACATGTGGATAGAATGATGTAGATGGGAGGGTAGTCTGTGACTAAAAGAGCCACATGGTTACTTTTTAGCCCATGGTCAGGATTAACTGGGCCATCAAAGGTAAAATTGGCCACTACCGGCGGCTCCCACTGCACATGGGGCAGGTCATTTCCCGAGACCAACTATTACATCAATTCACTGCAATGGCAGATCCTGCGGGTCCATTTACCTTTATTAAAACTTCAAAATGGCCCTTCACATCCACAGAACTAACTGGGGTATAGGCTCGCTGGACCTCGACTCCATTTACAAGACCCCTATGGAAGGAAAAAATACAACTGTCAGCTTTCTTGTAAATGCGGAACATGGTGGCAATTCCTGTTTTGTTTGTCACTTCTTATTTTATCTATGTCAGTGTGTTGAGAGGAACCAGGAAAATAGACTGGTGGACGCATCAGAATAGGAGCAGCAAGGGATTGTTGAGGTAAAGGGTTTTTTGTGAGCCATTTCTCAGTATTTTTTTTTTTATCATTAAGACAACCCCTTTAAGTTGTCCTACTACATGAAGAAGATATTCCAGTCACAGCAAGTTACCCCTAACTTAATTGTGGGGATCTGATCGCTGCTTTGTACCCCAGTTTTGAGTGCAGCAGCTGGTCAGACAACATGTGCTGCTCCATCCATTTTAATGGGACCACCGGAGATAGCCAAGTGTTGTGCTTCATCTATCTATGGCAGTCCTATGCTAGTTAAAGGGGTTGTGCAGAACTTTGAAAACATGGCTGCTTTCTTCTTGTCAAGAAGTAACATCATATCTGTTGGCCACATGGAGCTGTGGCATTGCCATGTGACAAGCAGCCATGTTTTCAAAGTCCTGTAAGTTACTTTCCGTCTGCCCATACAGGAGAAAACTGCACATCTGGTTTTCAATTTTGGCTAGAGGCACGCTTCTACAAGAATGGTATGGCATCAAACAGCGCGTTTCCCCTATCATCCACCATTTAGACTTGAAGTTTGTCCATACTTTATGTTAAGTGAAGAAGCCGCTATGTGAACAATAAGTAACATAAAACATGGCTTCTCCAATGGCCATCATAAATGACTGCTCAGCTGAGCATGCATGTGTATGAGGGAGTCAGGAGGAATAGCATGTACATAATACCTTAATACAAGATGTTGTCCCAACTTCAGTCCCAAACTTGCTCCAGAGGGGAGCTGAAACCTGTAGCGACTGGTGTCCTCAGTCTCTCGCTCCCCGGAGCACAGCTGGAAGTCGGTGAATGTTTCTGGACTCAGCAGTACATTGTGGCTCTGTGGGAGAAGGATTGCAGGTTACTGGTGTCATAGAGAGCAATGGTCAGTGGGACATCTGCCTGTGAACACCACCTACAGACAACCACCACCATCATCATCATGAGATCTCCCCATATGCTGATATATCCACTAGTGTAATATACTGAGCACTTCCAAAACTCAGAGGTGCCCCTTATTGGATCAGTAGTATTGTGCTGCACTATGCTATGTATGGCCAGTGTATAGTGTACGTCCACCTCAGACCACTATCTGACCACATGACCTTCTTCCATGCCTCCTCTGGATCATCCAGATGGTCATTGGCGAACTTCAAACGGGCCCGGACATGTGCTGTGTGAGCAGGGGGACCTAACATGCCCTGCAGGATTTTAATCCATGACGGCTTAGTGTGTTACTAATGGTAATCTTGGAGACTGTGGTCCCAGCTCTCTTCAGGCCATTGACCAGGTTCTCCATTGTAGTTCTGGGCTGATTCCTGACCTTTCTCAGAATCTTCCTTACCCTACGAGGCGAGATCTTACATGGAGCCCCAGACCGAGGAAGATTGACAGTCATCTTGTGTTTCTTCCATTTTCTAATAATTACGCCAACAGTCGTTGCCTTCACACCAAGCTGCTTGCCTGTCCTGTAGCCCATCCCAGCCTTGTGCAGGCCTACAATTTTGTCCCAGGTGTCCTTAGACAGCTCTTTGGTCTTGGCCATGGTGGAGAGGTTGGAGTGTGATTGATTGTGTGTGTGGACAGGTGTCTATTATACAGGTGACGAGGTCAGACAGGTGCAATTAATACAGGTAATGAGCGCGGAGCAGGAGAAACTAACAGGTCTGTGAGAGACAGAATTCTTGCTGGTTGGTAGGTGATCAAATACTTATTTCATGCAATAAAATGCAAATTAATTATTTAAAAATCATACAATGTGATTTTTTTTGGATTTTTTTGTAGATTCTGTCTCTCACAGTTAAAATGTGTGTACGATAAAAATTACAGACCTCTCCATTCTTTGTAGGTGGGAAAACTTGCAAAATTGCCAGTGTATTAAATACTTATTTTCCCCACTGTATATAAATAAGGATGGGTTCACCTCGGTGCCGATCAGCGCAGATCCATCTAAAATCGCCGAATGGAAAAATCCTGCAAGCCTGACTTGAAAAGAACCTACACCCAACAAACCCCATTACAGTCAAAGAGGTTCCTCGGGTTCAGTTGGTGTCCTCCAACAGATACCGATGCTAGTGTGAACTTAGCGTCATCTTTATGCAAAGTTAATAACTTTGCAAATACTTTGACTTGCTTATCTATATCCCTATTGTCAGGAGTTCTAGTCTGTGACATATTACAGAGCTCAGCCAACCTGTTAGGAATGTGGATACAGTGTTATTGACTGTTACCCATGACAACCAGCAGAACTGTGCATGCAGCACTGAAGTATAGTGCAGCACTGGAGAAGGAGTATAATACAGGATGTAACTCGGGATCAGTACAGGATAGGTAATGTAATGTATGTACACAGTGACTGCACCAGCAGAATAGTGAGCGCAGCTCTGGAGTATAATACAGGATGTAACTCAGGATCAGTACAGGATAAGTAATGTAATGTATGTACACAGTGACTGTACCAGCAGAATAGTGAGTGCAGCTCTGGAGTATAATGAAGGATATAACTCAGGGTCAGTACAGGATAAGTAATGTAATGTATGTACACAGTGACTACACCAGCAGAATAGTGATTGCAGCTCTGGAGTATAATACAGGATGTAACTCAGGATCAGTACAGGATAAGTAATGTAATGTATGTACACAGTGACTGCACCAGCAGAATAGTGAGCGCAGCTCTGGAGTATAATACAGGATATAACTCAGGATCAGTACAGGATAAGTAATGTAATGTATGTACACAGTGACTGCACCGGCAGAATAGTGAGCGCAGCTCTGGAGTATAATACAGGATGTAACTCAGGATCAGTACAGGATAAGTAATGTAATGTATGTACACAGTGACTGTACCAGCAGAATAGTGAGTGCAGCTCTGGAGTATAATACAGGATATAACTCAGGATCAGTACAGGATAAGTAATGTAATGTATGTACACAGTGACTGTACCAGCAGAATAGTGAGCGCAGCTCTGGAGTATAATGAAGGATATAACTCAGGGTCAGTACAGGATAAGTAATGTAATGTATGTACACAGTGACTACACCAGCAGAATAGTGAGTGCAGCTCTGGAGTATAATACAGGATGTAACTCAGGATCAGTACAGGATAAGTAATGTAATGTATGTACACAGTGACTGTACCAGCAGAATAGTGAGTGCAGCTCTGGAGTATAATACAGGATGTAACTCAGGATCAGTACAGGATAAGTAATGTAATATATGTACACAGTGACTGTACCAGCAGAATAGTGAGTGCAGCTCTGGAGTATAATACAGGATGTAACTCAGGATCAGTACAGGATAAGTAATGTAATATATGTACACAGTGACTGTACCAGCAGAATAGTGAGTGCAGCTCTGGAGTATAATACAGGATGTAACTCAGGATCAGTACAGGATAAGTAATGTAATATATGTACACAGTGACTGTACCAGCAGAATAGTGAGTGCAGCTCTGGAGTATAATACAGGATGTAACTCAGGATCAGTACAGGATAAGTAATGTAATATATGTACACAGTGACTGTACCAGCAGAATAGTGAGTGCAGCTCTGGAGTATAATACAGGATGTAACTCAGGATCAGTACAGGATAAGTAATGTAATGTATGTACACAGTGACTGCACCAGCAGAATCGTGAGTGCAGCTCTGGAGTATAATCGAGGATGTAACTCAGGATCAGTAATGTAATATATTTACAGTTAAAGAACAACTGATTACCTCTACTTTGATTTTTCGGAGCAGGTTTGGGTCGCCTCTCTCCTTTGCTTTCTCCCACAATTCCAGCTCAGCCTGATAGAGATCATATATACAGGGGGAGCAGCCACTTCCACAGCACTGGGCAGGTGTTGGTTCCACTGGTTTTAGTGACAACCAGTCATTATTTTTGTTCATAACCTGTAGAGCAAAATACAAATACTAATCTTCTGCTAAATCTGCAGTGTACATATGGTAGGGATTTACTGACCCATCTATTCTAGTTTTCTGGCATAGATGGGTGTAAAAGAGGCGCAAGAAGGGGCTGTGCATCAAAGATACACCACATTGTTCCCTCTGCTCTCCACTTGACACTTTTTTTTTTAAAATGGGGGAGTGGGGCAGAGACCACAAATGTACTATAACATGCCAAAATGCGGGTATGAGTTATGACTGAAATCTATGCCCGTTCCAGACTGGCATAGATATCAATCCTGGTTCACGGGAATGTGTCTGAGTTATTAAGAGGCCAAAGGCTTTTAATAATTCAGGCGCATCTTGCACCAGCGGGGTACTTCATTAAGATTGGCATACAGAATATCAGAATAAATTCCCCCTGTGATGAGGGAACGGTTTTGTATGGCCAATGGAGGTTTCATAAAGAGGAATTTTCATGTCCTGTATCACAAGACACGCCATAAGCCACTACATAGCTGACAGTGTACAGAATTCAGAGCACTTTCAGTTTTGTTGTATCTTCCCCCGTTCCTGAGTTATCGGTGCCGTTAGTTTCGGTTACTGATATCACTGTAGTGTCATGGCGGACGGCCTCACAGATCAGTGTCATCACAAGGCGGTGGGGGCGCTCCTATGACGGTATACTTCTATAGTCTTGTACTGTGAAGGGGTCACATTCCTGCTATGATGCTGGCCGTCATGACAGTACAGTGATATTGGTAGTTGAAACTTACAGCACTGATATTTCTGCAATGGAAGAAGATACCGACAAATCTGAAATTGGGCTAAATTCAGCGTATCAAGAGCTTTGTAACGACATAACATGCCCAGTGATAGAGGACATGAAGGGACCTCTTTAAAATGTCATCCACTTTCCAGATATAAGGACGGCCATCAGTATTAGATTTTGATCCCTAGCACGTCCACCGATCAGTAGTGGTAGCCGCTCGGGCAACCAATGTGACCTCTTCAATATTCGCACTTGACAACGCCATACTTATCATAACAGCGCTGCAAGGTATTACGGACCTAGAAAGAAATGGACAATGTTTACAAGTGCAAAGCAGTCTGAAACATGGAGTGGCCTGCAGCACATGTATGAGCACTGTGACTCCTTCCAGCTGATCAGTGGGGGTACCGACAGTGACACCCCTGTGATTTAATATAGATAAGCATAGCCTGAAAAACTATAATGCCCGGTCTATGTGGCGGCTTTGGCCATGACGCGTTGCACGCAGATCTCAGTGCAGCGCCACCATCCTTGCCAGTAATAAATGAGGTCACAGAGCACCTTGCCAGGACTGAACCAACACAACCAAACCTGATGGATTTTTGCAACCATCTTTTTTTTTCAGCCTTGTTTCCCCTAGAAACCAATCAGAGATCAGCTTTCATTTTTCAAGCGGACCTTTAGAAATGAAAGCAGCGCTGTGATTGGTTACTAAGGGCAACAATGACAGGAGTACCTCTAGACAGTGTAGTAAATCTCGTCTCCCCTATAGTAACATACAACAGCCAGAGCTGTGCACAGGGCAGGACTCAGAGTCAGGACTGGGCCCCGGACTCTACTCACACCGGATACGGCCCGCTCCTCCAGACACTGACAGGACCCATCATCCCTAGCGCGCCAAGATGGCGGCCTCCATACTCACACTCTCCGTGTCAGCGGCCGGTCTGCCCTGTGCCCGGAGAACCGGCCTCCGATGTCTGAGCGTCAGCGCCAGCCGCAGCAGGAAGCAGGTGCAGCCGCCCCGGCAGAAGAAGGAGCCGCTGGAGATCCCGGGCCTGGAGCGGATCACTTATGCCGACCGCGGTTACTATGTCCCCTGGCTGGCCCGGCCCAAGTGCCCCGAGTTCAGGATGGACTGGAACCCGCAGTATTACCGCTCACCGCCCGCCCAGGAGATGGCGCTGTATAAGGAGCAGCTCTCCTACATCTTCAACCCCAAGTGTCGGCTGCTGGGAGGTATGGAGGGGGCAGCAGGACCCCGAGTGACCCCTCAAAGGAAGGTCACAGTGCCCAATGTGCAGGGTGGGGGTGTACTGGCAGAGCTGGGAGCAGGGTGGGGGTGTACTGGCAGAGCTGGGAGCAGGGTGGGGGGGTACTGGCAGAGCTGGGTACATACTGGATGCAGGGTGGGGGTGTACTGGCGGAGCTGGGTGCAGGGTGGGGGTGTACTGGCGGAGCTGGGTGCAGGGTGGGGGTGTACTGGCGGAGCTGGGTGCAGGGTGGGGGGGGGGTACTGGCAGAGCTGGGTGCAGGGTGGGGGGTGTACTGGCGGAGCTGGGTACATACTGGATGCAGGGTGGGGGTGTACTGGCGGAGCTGGGTGCAGGGTGGGGGGGGGTACTGGCGGAGCTGGGTGCAGGGTGGGGGTGTACTGGCGGAGCTGGGTGGGGGGGGGTACTGGCGGAGCTGGGTGCAGGGTGGGGCTGTACTGGCGGAGCTGGGTGCAGGGTGGGGGTGTACTGGCGGATCTGGGTACATACTGGATGCAGGGTGGGGGGTGTACTGGCGGAGCTGGGTACGTGCAGGGTGGGGGTGTACTGGCGGAGCTGGGTGCAGGGTGGGGGTGTACTGGCGGAGCTGGGTACGTGCAGGGTGGGGGGTGTACTGGCGGAGCTGGGTGCAGGGTGGGGGTGTACTGGCAGAGCTGGGAGCAGGGTGGGGGGGTACTGGCGGAGCTGGGTACATACTGGATGCAGGGTGGGGGGGGGTACTGGCAGAGCTGGGTACATACCGGGTGCAGGGTGGGGGGGGGGTACTGGCAGAGCTGGGTACATACCAGGTACAAGACCAGCGCCAGTAGGGTGAATGGGAAATATGATGAACACTTCTATTACGATGCATGCCTACCTAATGGCAGCCGCCAGTGATTGCACCGTTATACTGTATAATTCTGCGATAATTGGTTGCCACTATGTGTGCATGGACCCTTGTAGTGTGATATGGTCACATGACAAAAATTATTGTGCTCAGTCTACAACTTGCTGTGGATTGTGTGAAATTTAGAATTTGCATCACTCGCTGACCTATATGGCGACTTCACCTATGGCATGTTTTTTTTTTTTTTTTTGTCCATTGCAGTCATGGTGATTTACAAGGTTTAATCACAGTTGAGCACCTTTTGCCTGTCTCCCCCACAGATCCCAGTAGTAAGGGCACCTACTCCTAGCTTAGTTACTGTGTCAGATTACTTATGGAGTGACATCTTTTGTCCATCTCTGTATTCAGGTGTGAAGCAGGCGCTATGGCTGACAAAGTCCAAGCTAATTGAAGGCCTACCGCAGAGGATAGTGACCCTGTCTGAAGACCCGGCCTATACATTCCCCAATCATGAGGAACTGGTGCACAATGCTATTTCCAATGCCTGCCTATGGAGCACCACCGAGGAAATAAGAGAAAGGGAAGAGTACTGGTGAGTGCGAGATAACACACACTCCCGGTAGTCGGGGTCCATCAGACGACACGTAGAGAGGTTCATAGGGGTGGTGGGGTTGTCACAAGAGTCTGATAACTTCCCCTGGTACTGCTCCTAGCAAACAGCCGGGGATTCTTCCTTGAGCAGCCCCTGGCTAATAGTGGGTGACTCTGATGATTTTTTCTTTTAAAGGGGTTTTCCCACATAACCAGTTATCTTGCAGATTATGGGGGTCTGACCACTAAGACCCCCCACTGATCAGGAGAATGGGGGACATTTGTATCCCGGTCTGAATGGAGCGCAGTGGTCGGGTAGCACACGCACAGCTCCATTCATTTCACTTGAAGTGCCGAAGATACCCGAAGTTGCCTGACCACTGCTTCAGTCAGAAAAGGGTACAAAAGTTCCCCGATCTCCTCGTCCGTGGGGTCTGATCGGTCACTAATCTGCAGGTTATCTCCAGCCCTATAGGTAGGTGATAAAGGTTTTTGTTTTTTTTTTTAATATTTACTTAAGTAAATTTTAATATTAATTCCTTTTGTTTGTTAAAGTCCGAAGCTGCTGCAGAGCCTCCTGCATTTGTGCCGTACGCAGACCTGCGCGTACCCTTCACTAACACACAGGACATTTGTGGACAACTGGAAATTGTCAACTTCTTGGCATAAGGGTAAGCTCCATCTATATACTGTAATTCTATAAAGGGGTATTTCAGAATATTTATACTGATAGGTCATTAATATCAGATTGATGCGGTCCGACACCTGGAGCCCCCACCGACCAGAGCATTAAAGGGACTGTGGCAATTGGGCAGGCACTGTGGCTTTGTCATTGTATACAAGGCACTGCCTTTGATGTCCCGTTCACATGACATAACGGGTGGGGTGGGGGGTCCAAAGATAGACCACCAGTATAATAATCCTGGAATACCTTTTAATCCAAATATTAGGTAGATTTGACATGCCCACGACAATCTACCCTTTCTCCCGTTTCTATGTAAACTAAGCAACCCTACTGTGATTGAAGTTCAGTTTAGTAGAAGTGCTGAGGGTCCAGGTATTTTGGCCTCGCTGGAGTTCTCCACCTTGTATAATACATAAAGGTGATCACACAGCATCTCCCTGTGAGTGGCCGTACTCTGTGCAGAAACCTGGTAGTTCAATTTCCCTGCAGCGCCACCACAGGAGGAATGAAACATTGCACAATGGATTATCTATGTAATACAGGACATGTCCTCCAGAGACCCTCTTTGTAGCCCCTCTCCACTTGGGCCCAAAGATGAGGATCCTGAAGAGAAGACCCTGCTCTGTTACCCCAGAAATTCTGAATAGGGTGCAATGTAACAGACTTGATCTGTTACATTGCACCCTAGCTCTCTATATAATGTTTTCTCCATTTTGCAGACTCTACCATCTACCATGTGAGAGGTACTAATAGTTTACTGATGAGCGCTAAGACCCCACTGGAACCTTTGGCTTCATCCCCTGAAATCCAAGCCACCGAGCCGCACGTCCTGGACTCCCTCTATCCACTGTCTCCGGCTATTGATCTACAAGAAGTCAACGTGTATGAGGAACGAAACGATATAGGTACGTCCAGTCATTGGCTCTTTTGTATGGGACGTGGAGCAAAGTATTCCTGTTTTTGAGAACAGAGAGGGTTCAACCGCTCTGGATAGGGGATAAATTGCTTTGGTGGGACAACCCATTTAAGCAAACTGAAATTTTTTATTTTGCAGAATTGTGACACTTTTATAGAAAAACCTGTTCTTTCAGGATGGAGTAAATTTTCACCAGTAGACCACACGCTTTATCCCCATGTTAGGCTGTGCACATTGGGGTCAATCTGTCATATGATATAGAGGTGCACATTTGGCACAAGGCCCTTTCTTGCGCTAAACGATTGCCTCAAGCCCTGATCTGCTCCCTTTCTATGAATGTGGGCAGGAATCGCGGAGGGCCAAGACTACAGATTTAGCATTACTCCCGCCAGTTTTCTAGTATGAGTTACAAAGGAAATCTACGCCAGCTAATAACATAGATCTCCGTTCTGCCACAGCCTCTTAATAAATCTCAGTCCCTGCATCATTTGAGTTGTTTATTAAGACTGGCTTACAATATGTCAGTCTTAATAAATTTTCCCCATTGTGTCTGTGCTCTTTAGCCTTACATACATGCCAGGAACGGCTCCTGGTGTATACGGCCCTCCATGTAGCAGACAGACTCCAACATGCGAGACTCCTCTATTCTCCTTCAGGATCCAGTCACATGACATCATCGGCATGGCTTAGCCTATACCCTTTACAGCGTCTGCAGCAAATTCAGAAGCCGACACAAAGATTTTGCCGGCAGATATGCAGCAGCCGTGCCAGTGGGGCTGCTTGGGGATTAGCCTGCTTACCTATGCGTGTGAACAGGGTTATAGAAACAATATTCACATGCATGGCATGGAGAGTGCACTAAAGCCCATGTGAAATTTAGCTGTGTGAACATAGCCTTAGTCTAACAGTCAGTAGATGGGGAAAACCATTCATTTATTACACACGTCTGTCAGCAGAACATCACTATGTAATGCCTGTAATGGTGCTAGATGGACTTTAAGGTTGCAGATTTACCTTTCGCTGTTGAATTTTGTTGCTGTGTAATATAATTTTTCCATCTCTGCTGCAGGTTTTAAGGACGGGTTCCCATATCCCCACCTGCACACTGTATATGTCACAGAGCCGTGTGACACCAGAGCAAAATGCCTTCCAGACCAGCTGAGGGCGAAAATGATTATGATCGCATTTGGAGGTGCAGTAGCCAAAGCCAAGATCCTCTTTGGGGTATGTCATTGTACTTTCAGGATTGTGTTACATTGGCTTACATGTTTGTCATTCACACTGTGCCATGTGTATTTGGTACAGACTTCTCATATCTAGTTCCTGTTCCCAGCATGCCCTTGCAGTTTTATACCATGTCTTTATAGAAGCTGCAGGGCTGGTCAGTATCTACACTAGATATCTGTAGTAATGGTTTGTTCTTCCCCAGGAGGATGTGAAGACTTTGCCACAACCAATTGTAGTCCAGAGCGTTGGCACCGATGGCCAGTTGTTCCATTTCATGGTGCTGCAGCTGAACACATTGGATTTAGCATCTAATGATGGCATCAAGAATATAGTCTGGATGGATGGAGACCAAGCGCTGTACGACACGGTGGCGTTCAAGCCAAAAATTAAGAGGAAAGTGGTTTTGGTAAGTAATCTGAGCAGGAATGGAATGAATATTGGAGGTGTAACAGGTTCTTTCTGACTTGGCAGTCTGGACATGTAAACCTACTTTGCAATGAAGAATCCTTTATTTTGGTGATTATCTGGTTCACTGGCCTGGGCTTTATATGCTCACCCAAGCCATTGAACCTCGCTTGTCATGACCCATCCTAGTTTGCTTGGCGGTTTCCTCATGCAGGACCCTGGGTCACATGATCGGAACCGGGTCACATGATCGGAACCAGTTCCACCTCCTCTTCCGTTTTTACAGGTATGTACCTGTGCCTTGGTGGTGGGCTATACTATAGTCTGCCAACCCACATGGCTCAGGTAAATACCTGCGAAAAGTAGAGAGAAAGGACAAGGCAGAGTCATCTGCGGCATGTGGTCTGGTTCTTAGTCGGAGCCCCCAGCTCCTACATCAAGAAACCACTGGCCAAAGTAAGTTAAATAGAAGTCTCTGGAAAACCCTTTAACTATAGGATTGGTATATAGCTGCAATCACAAGCAGGAGACGGCCATGGTAGCAGAATAGTCTCTGGTATCTGGAATAACTATGTATTTGGGGTGATATAGGATATTAATCTGTAGTGGAACATTTGTTATCACTTGGTTATATGAACATACGCGTTTCCTTTCTTCCTAGGTACCTGCTGGCATTGCCGGTTTCAAGCCAGAAACATTTGTGAAATTTTGGTCACTGTACCTGAATGGAGCAGTCTAAGTTACTAGAGAAATATCTGTATATACAAGTTACTGAATAAACCAGAATATTTACAGGAGGTTGTGAGTATTTGTCATGCTTGGTATCTTATATAAGGCAGTGGGAATGGCCCATTCTGAAATGGGACTCTGTCCTGTGGTGGTCACAAGAGCAAGATATCAGAATCTACATGGAACAAGTTTGGGCCACACTGGAAAATACAGACTGCAAAATCTGGTTCATACATCGCTGGAATTCCTGGCCTGAACCCAGTCAGGAGAGCGGGACTCCTTGTGTCAGTGATGTGTGATGCTGAGAGTCTCTGCCTTCTGGAAGTTCCACTTTTCTGCACATTTTACAGTGTGTGACAGTGGGGCCACAGACTTACTAGTATTATGATCACTATGGAGTCCACATTTGGTCTGGGAAATGCAAGCAATAAAAATCTGGACTGTATTGGTTCGTGTGCCTGAGGCCTTCAAGACTGATGATGCTGAATTGTTCAATACTTGGACATTAACACCACCCCCCTACAGGTTGTGTATGATATTGCACATCAGCTCCATTCACTTCAGTGGAGTGAAGCTGTAATAACAGATGGCACCAAATCCATTTTGGAGGTGTTTCTGTTAGAAAGCAGTTAAGTTTTTCTAATCCTGTACGACCCCTTTTATAATACGATGCTCGAAGGCACAAATCTGTCCTGATCCAGTGTCTCAGCACCAAGCACAGGGCTTTCTGGGAAGTTAAACACATGAACCCCAGTGCCCTCCATTGATTTGTAGTACCTATGACATAATGCAGAGTATACCCTACATAAGACGGCATGGATGTGCTACTTGCAACCGGCGAGGCAGAACAGAATTGGGATAAGGTCAACGTTTCAAAGTGGTTTTTCCAGGCCCAGATGAATTCTTCATACTGATGAAGAACCAAAATCTCAGGGAACGGGATAGGCATCATATACTGACAGGTTACCGACGCATTGGTTAAAAACCCATTCATTTGAATGGGTTTTTAAAGCAATGCGCGGGTGTGCGCTTACCCCCTCTGCGCTGCAAATCCTTTTTTTTTCGTCGGAAACAAAGTTGGACATGCAGGACTTCGTGTCTGACGAAAAAAAATGGCTTCGCAGCACAGAGGGTGTAAGCGCACACCCGGGCATTGCTTTAAAAACCCATTCAAATGAATGGGTTTTTAACCAATGCGTCGCTGACCTGTCTGTATCCGATGGCAATCCCGTTCCCTGAGATTTTCACTCGGATTGGCAGCGGACAGACTGAAGCGCAGGTGTGAACCCACCCTAACCCAACAAAATGCACAAGACAGATGTAGGGCACATCGCAAAGTACCTAATACAATCCAGTTCTGTATGAAAAAGATTTAGGAAAAGAGGCTGAGCTACAATATAAGACAGTCCGCAGACAACACTGGCACTGAAAAGCCATGATACCCTAGAACACAACCCCTTTAATGTGGCGTAAAGAAAATCTGTTATCCCCTTTCTGCAGCCCACTCTGAGCATGCTCTATTTTGGTCCATTTTACAGACCAATCCTGCCCAGGTCAGATGCCATCTGTGCAGCTATTAAGGTCTTAGATCCATGAAAAACAAAGGAAAGCAATCTGGTTAAAATAATGGTAGATGAACAATGGCAAGAACACATCCATAACAGTAATAAGACCATGTGCTGCCCATGGAAAACACAGACGCCAAAAGTGTGAATAAGCCCTTACACTGTGAGGGAACCAAACTGATCCCTCTCTCTGCAGAACCACAGTGATAACCCATCAATCCAATGCCTATGGGGCTGACTGCAAACATCCTCGACCAATGCTCCTACTCATATGGTAGTAATGTATGGAGGACTGGGATGTTTGGGACCCCCATTTTAGTGATTGTTGGGGGGTTCTGGTGATCAAACATTTATCAAGATAAGTCTATTGTAAAATGATCCCTTTAAGAACATTTAGGCCTCCTGTATATGGGCAAATATGAACCAAAAATCCAGCCTGATTGACATCAGGAGACATGGACTCAAAGCAACACAGTCATGCATGACGCCTGGAGTCTCCCTCCCCGCAGCTGCACTGTCCCAAACTGTGTATAGCATAGGACAATAGAGCTGCGGGGAGGGAGACTCCTGGCATCATTGCGGCCAATATACCAACAGCTGCAGAGGCCTTTGGGTTTATTCAACCAAAAAGGGATCTGAATAGAACCTGCGCCAAGTTTTTTCACAAGGATCTAGGGTCAACTACAATGGGTCCTCATGCAGTCAAACTGTAATCCATTAGACGCTGACTGCATTCTGGATGTGACTGTCGACAGTCCGAATAAACCCTTAGAAATACAGAAAGGACATTGAATATGGTCTTACAAAGCACACTGAAAATAAGATTATATATAAACTGTAAAAACAGGCAGCACTGGAATAAGAGAAATGATCTTTATTAGCAAAATGTGACGTTTCAAGCCATTCATTAGGACCCGAAACGTCACATCGGGCTAACACAGTCCATTTCTTCTTCACTTTAAAGTACTGCCTGTTTTTTTTTTTTTGTTTTTTTTTTTTTTTACATTTTTGCTATTGGACCTGGGATTTGCACCCCTATAAATATTACATATATTTAAAAACATTTTTATATATAATATTAGTAAATATTATATATAAAACTAAATAAAGTACCATGACAATTCTTTGAATTTATTAAATTTATTACAGCATGGAGGCGGAAAAATTAACCATATCATTCCAAGCTGTCCCATATCAAGAGACAATAATTTAACTATCCCTTTTTGAATACACAAGGAATTTTTCTTGTAACAATGTCCTGAGAGGAGCTGCTAATGTTCCCTCCTTCAGTTACTCCTGACAAATAAAATGAGGAAAAAAAAAAATAAAAAATTACAAAAAAAACAAAACCCTGGAACACATGAGACTTTGATCGGAAACTCAGCCGACAGCTTACACGGACTGTCCCTTTTCCTAAGCACACAAGCGAAACTTGAGTGTAGCCGCTTGTAAAGTTTCTCATTTCAGACTGAAGGAAAGTAACAAATAAAATAGAATAAA
Source organism: Leptodactylus fallax (assembly GCA_947044405.1). Classification (NCBI taxonomy): domain Eukaryota; kingdom Metazoa; phylum Chordata; class Amphibia; order Anura; family Leptodactylidae; genus Leptodactylus; species Leptodactylus fallax. The sequence continues at coordinate 945,165 of CAMRHE010000471.1, read as the reverse complement.
AAATTACAGTGTCGAGTATCAGCTGGACTTGTTCTGGGGTCAACGTTGATATGATGGAAACCAGACCAGGCAGTGGTTATGCAAAGATGGCAGCCTGGCGGGAGGGCGTTCCATTCTGCTGCCCGTCTCCTTCCAACCAGTGCCACTTAACTCATTGAAGTCTGCAGCGTGAAGCCAGTCCGTAAGAAGCCTTGACACAAACCTGTACATCGCAGGCTCCGCGTTCCTATAAAACATCCCTTTCTGCAGCGAGGGCTTCCTCTTGATTCTAGAAGTTTCTAGTAAAATTATCGCTCTTGTAGAGGTAAAAAGAAAAAAAAAATATATATATAGAGTCTTAGGTGTTTAAACAAATATCAAGTGTTGTATTGTATGAGGTAAAGAGAAGGGTGCAGGGCCAACCAGAGCGTCTGCACAGTGGAAAAAACAAAAATTATGCAACAAAAATAAAAAATTTTCCAGAGGTGGGTTTTTTTTGTTTGTTTTTTTTTACAACTGCACGAAACAGAAAATCTCTTTGGAGGGAAGTGGGCGTCTGAGAATCTCAGTTCATCTTTGAAACAAAAATAAAGCTAAAAACTAAAAAAAAAAAAAAAAAAAAAACATGAAGTTTCCTATTTCAGCTATTCTCCTTGAATATTACGTCACAGACATAGAACATTCGGGGGCAAAAAAAATAATAATAAAGTAAAATAAAAAAATATAGACACAGCAATCGGGTTTAAAACTTGAAGTCTCCTTCTCTTGGAAAAAAAATATTAAAAAAAAAAAAAAATAATTCTGTACAGGTAGAAATCCCCGGAGCAGGATTTTCTTGTCTTGACAGTTTTTGTACTGTGTTTGATGGAATAAAAAGTTTTGGCTTTTTATTGCATGAAACTGAACTGAGGGAGCGGTTCTAGTCGTCTCCGCAACTCCAGACAATTCTCTTCTCCAATCACCGTCACCTTCTGAGCAGCAGCTGAGTTGAGTATTGTCCCCGTTGTCACACACTCATGGTCATGCTGGGAGAGTACTGCAAGAACAAGTAGCGGGGGTTAATCATACATCTTGTTGGACTGACAGCTATTCCTCCCGACCGCCCCGATACATGTGGTCTTGGAAAAGAAGCGACAGCCAGACATGTCTGGTTACAGCTTATTTCCTGGGACAATATAGGATCGGGCATGTGGAAATCCAACATGTCCGACCTGTCTATAAACACACTCCCAGACCCAGCATATTAATGTGTATGGCCACCAAGATTCAGTCTCAAAAGAGGTTGTTCCATGGTAGATGCTAGAATGAAGTGAATAAAAGTGGGTCCTCCCTGGCCTGGTGTGGATCCAGTAGGTGGCGCTGCAAGTCCATGCCTCCTCCTGTGACTGTTAGGGCCTGTTCACATGGCGGAATTTGGCACTGAATTTGAGCCTCAAAATCAGCTCCAAATTCCACCTGAAATGGGAACCAGACGCTGATGCTGATCTCTCCCACTGAAGTGAATGGAAAACAGAAAATTCCACCTGGCAGTTGCAGAATTGAACGCGCAATTTGGTCAAGTGAAAAATTCAGCTTCAAACTCTTGAAGATGAATTTTTTATCTAGGAAAAATTCCGCCGTGTGAACATACCCTTAGTATTAGGCACCACCCCCTATTTCCACATCAAACACGGCTGGTTATGGATGCATTTAGGAGAGGCAAAAGTGGAGTCTCCACCCACCACATCAGGGAGAACTTACTAACCCCTAGTTTTAAAGGGATTGTCCAGGGAGTCTTTTTTATTTTATTTTTATCTTCCCCAGGGGTTTTACAGATGCTGGAACTTGGGGTTCCCGGGTGATTTCGCCCCTGGGTGACTCCGCCTCCTCTTCAGTTTCCACAGGTAAGTGCCTTTGCTAGCTCTACTATAGTCTGCCTGCCCCCACAGTACAGGTAACTACCTTGTTAAACAAGAGAGGAGGGAGGCGGCAGAGCGACCCGGGGGCTCAGGACTTATTCCCAGACTCCCTGGACAAGCCCTTTAACCATTCCATTCTAGCACGACCTTCATGGATGGTCAGAGCAGAGAGCGCTGCCAACAGTGACCCGTCAGGGATTAGCTCCACCATGTACTACATTCATTTCAACCAGCGTGATGTCATGTCCAAGGCTGTAGAGATATAGAATATGTCATTTTTGTTGTGCAGCCACGTTGTGAGACTAATTCAGACTATAACGTTGACAGGACGGACACTGTGTGTGTGCATGTGCATGCGTGTGCGTGCAGGGACTCACATTATCATTTTGGAAGGAATGAAGAAAGTTTCCTCCTAACTCTCCGTCATCTCGCGGTGTCCCAGGAGGGTTACTAATGCCACTTATGTTATTTGGGGAATTCTGGAAGAGAGAAACTATATTTATAATCCATATCAACATCCAATAGGGATCATTTATACAGTTAGATATTCTATACACACACCCTAGGCACAGCACCGAACACAGTATAGCAGCTGTGCCGGGTATTGCAGCTTAGTCTCATTCACTTGTATGGGACGGAGCTGCAGAAGGATCATGTGACTGGCAGACATGACTGCGGCCACCAGGCTCATCGAATGATACAGCCCCCTTCAACCGGCTGATCTGTAGGGTGCGCCACTGATGACCTATCCTTATGATAGTTCATCAATACAAGTCCTGGAATACCCCTTTAAATACCAACATGTCATATACCTACAACCACAAGGGGGAGCTAACTGCATACAGTTTACACACACAACTCAAAGCTAAAAACTATGCAGCGGGCTCCTTTGTTCCAGGTTGTCTATGAGGATTAGTGACACAAAGTAACACAGAGTAACACAAATCCAGTGCAGTCTTCGGGCTGTCTGCAGGGATTCGGAGTTTCCCACAGCAGCCATGTTCTTATAGACGAATGTGGTTAAAGCAGGAGAAATTACATAAACTACACTGGATATAGGAAGACGCAAAAACAAGACATATGAACCTACAGACCATAAGGGCGCTTTAGGTTATTGTACACACATGTTGTGGTATTTCTGCAATTCAGAAATCCATCTGAATGGGGTTGTGTCTGCAGCAAGCACATGGATTTCTGCCAGCCCCATCAGATATATGAGATATGTGTGTGATATACTCTGCATCATAAAGATTGACCAGATTTTATTTTTAATCCAAAGCCACTGGACAGGATACGTCTCAAGTACGTCTGTGCCTCACCTTAGGGAGCCCGTCCATGTCTCCAGACCCTAACAAGGAACAAAGATGAAGACACTGAGTGAATAATATCAGGGCATGTATATAGTATAGGTCAACTTTTACATGTCCGCAAACATCCATGTGATGAAGGCTCCGCTCACATACCTAATGACCCGTTCATATGATGAGGTTCCATGCCACCCATTCCTCCCATAGGTCCATCTGAGCCCGGTCCCATAGGGAACTAAAGAGAACAAAAACTATTGACACTTCCATAGACACTTTATTGTCTCACATATGACTATATTATGCATCACCCCCATCAGGATGTCAGACCCCCACCAATCTGATACTGATGACATACAGATCAATATTTTACTCCAGGAAAACCCTTGTAAATATCGATGACCTTAGGCCCCAGGTACACGACTGTGTGCGCATCTGAGGTGGGGCCGAGTTTGCAGTGACACTCGCAGTGACATCCAAGTTTATTCTGTGATGCATTCACCTCTATGGGGGCTTCCAAATTATTTCATTCCGATGACACAGATGAGATTATAGAGCAGGTTCTATCCTGCTCCGTGTCATGAGAACAGAATGAATCGGAAGGCCCCAAGGAGGCACACAGTCGTGTACATGGGGCCAATATCAGATCAGTGGAGTTCCAACACCTGGCACCCCACCGATCAGCTGAAGAGACTGTAGCCTTTAGACTAGTGACGTGGCCTCTTCACTACTTACCAAGCTGAGCGCGGTGCATTGTATAGTGACTATGCTTGGTATTATAGGTCAGTCCCATTCATATGAATGGGACTGAGCTGCAGCATGGCCATGTGACGAATAAACAGGAGGTCAATGGTCTGTAAAGTGGAGCAGTTGATCAGTGAGGCTGATGGCTGTCAGACCGCTGCCAATCTAATACTGATGACTTATACTAAGGACTGGTCATCCATATATTAGTCCAAAAACAACAACCTTAGTAGAGCTTTATACAGCTTGAGACACTGTCACATATGACCCACCGCCATGGCTCTAGCTGTTCCTAAACAAACCACACCACCCTGCCCCTGTCCCCAATGCTGGGGGTTGCAGTTTGCACCATCTGCAGAGCCACAGGTTAACAAGTATTATCTAGACTCAGCAGGTGTAAGATGTCGGAGGCTAGAGTACTTACATTTGAGCGGTTCCCGGTTGGCGGACCTGGATTTATCATTGTGTATATGTTGTCGCTTGAGTTTGTGGATTCTGCAATAATGGAAAATTGGATGTGAAGATATTACTGTAGTATTTTATGCAAACAAAATCAGTAGTCAGTTTTTATTGCACCCCCCCAATACTGAGATTTGTACACATTAAAAAAGAAAAATATTAATAAACACAAACCATTACATACCTGCGGGACTGGGCATGATGGGCGTTCCAGGAGGTCCTCCGCCGCCAGGTGGGCCCTGCAAACGTACAAGCAATGAGGTGAAAACTTCAATCACATTGCCTCACATCGCAACCCAACGAAACGGTTGCTGCAGAAAGACAAGCTCATGGAAGCAAATGGACAGTGTGCGGCCATAAATACAATAAAGGGTCAAGTGCAAAACCTTAGATAACTTATTACTGGACCATATTTTGCCTAGAGGTGGATAAATCCCAAAAACCCCAGACCCTTCTTTGCCAGGAGGGGAGATGGAGACACCCCCCATACACAGTACATAGCTGGGCTCAGCAAACATTCACCTAATGTAGGGGCCAGCGACCATCAACGCTCCAGCTGTGTGAGACTACATCTCCCAGCATGCTCTGTCAGCGCCTCTGGTTGCTGAACCAACTAATGTGGATAGAAAACCTTCACACTGCAAAATACACACAAGATTTTCTAGCACTTACCACATATGTGCCGGGCGAAGACGATGAATATGGAATCTGCTGGTGATAAAACAGAGACCGCATCATGAGATACAAAAATTACTTTATTTTATTTCAAAGTCAAATTCTATAAAATGGCTCCTTTGGCCTCTGTTCACATTACCATACACACTTGTGCAGCACGTACCGAATTTGCACTATTTGGATTTGGCCACGGCCTTCCTGCACCAGGACCCCTATAGAAGAAAAAATATGCAAAATGAAAACATTTCCGTTCACAGAAAGTATACACTAGTACCCCAGCATCCCGAAACACCCTGCTTACATGTTCATGCCAGGCCCTAAGGAGTTGGGTGGTGGTCTCATCCCGCTTCCATAATTCTGCAATGATAACCAAGGATCAGACTACGGTAGCGAGGGATCATCCGGAAAGAAATGGAAGAGAAGAAAACGATAGGGTTAGTAACACGGGATAACAGCCATCGAGTACAGGCACATTTACAGACTGCGCAAATGCGGGAAACGCGTGGGAGGATTATTATTAGTGGAAACAACACGTGCCCCGTGACAGAACCCAAGGCCCAGATGACTGCAAGCACTGAGGGGCAAGGGGTCTACTTCCCTGATCCCAAAGGGCTATGCTGCCTGTGTTAATATCTGGAGGAGATACCATATTACCTACATATGTTCTCTGGGTGACCTATCAACGTGGAAACCTGCAACACAACAGCAGGAACCACAAGCGAGAGAGCTGAGGAGCTAAACTGCAGTACCTGACACGGCCACTACGTCGTGTATGGAGCTGTCTGCTGCTTGGCCAGAAAATCCTACTAAATTATTCTGAACCAAATTTAGGAAGTTGCAACCAAGTTTAAGGCCAAGTTCAGTTCAGCAGAGCCGCGGTGGGACAGGTAAATGCTGCTGATACATGGACTAAGTTTTTTGGCCTATACATGGCCCTGTGAACCCAACCTAAGGCTCTTTTCACGCTGCGGTAAGAGCGTCACCTCATGGTTTCCAATGGATGTACACACTTGATGGATGACACAAAGTCACTCCTGATGTAAACCTTCAATATGGCCAAAAACAAGATGTGAACAGAGCCAAAAGGGTCTCCCTTTTTACAGTAGTGTGTGCCCAATACAACTAGTAGGAGACACTCATTTTACAGAATATGTTGCAGACTCATGGCCGGGTTTCCGACAAGTCCTAGACCACAGAAAGTTTTGGCATTCATGGTCATATCCATTGGCAACCGATCAAGACAACAGAGGTCACCACTAAGATGGTTACAGGAATTCTGGTGTGCAGAGTCTTACAGAGCATGCACACTCGGCTAGGAATTCTGGGACAGAGCATGCAAAAGGAAGACAGATAAAGCACTCTAGTGCCAGAGCCAATTTCTGGAAAACCAGGCATGGATCTATAGGGAGCTGCCCTACCCTTCCAAAGGGTGGCGCTAGAGCAAGTTTTCCTTTTTTCTAACTTATCTGTAAACTAATTGTCTCTTTGCTATTTTGTATCTTTACTCTGGAGATATTGGCAGTGCCCCTTTGGGCACCATCTATGCTCATGGTGTGCCCTATTTCTACAGAGCAGATCTATATATTTTATGATGTATACAAGGTAAAAGATTAGGAATCAATGTGAGTAGAAAAAAAGGACCCAAGTATTAGCATGCCGTACTCTTGTTATAGGATAGGAGGGGAAAATAAAGCATGGCTGAGAAGGTGGAGGGGCCAAAGTATCTTTATAAGAAGCTCACCTGAGGTCCCGGACCCATGGGGCCCATTGGTCTAGGGGGATTCATCCTCTGCATGGGTCCTCCCATACCGGGGTGTCCTGAAGTATAAATAGACAAGCTGTTAGGATGCTCCACATGAATAGATGACAGAAGCACATGCAGCTTTATTACAGGGTTACCTTGCCGGGTTGGATCCATGGAGTTGGGTAACAAAGGCTGTGATCCTGGCACTCCCCCTGGTGGCTGCAGGAGAGAGAAGAGATATTAGACACAAGGCGGCAAGGCCAGGGAAGGGATTTTTGTTAAAGGGAATCTGTCAGGGCAATTTAGGACGCTAAACCACTCACAGGCCCTTATGGACCGGGGGGTTTAGTGTCCCAAATCGCCCTGTTATAAAACCATATGTGCCCACAGTAAAAATAAAAAACCTTTAGCCTCCCCCTGCCGCTGTACTCCTTGTACCAGCGCAGGTCTTCACTGAAGCCAAAGGTGTCCTCCTCTGGGTTCAGTAAGTATGTCCTGTACCTCCAGCACTTGTGGAGCCGGGGTGTATGTCCTCAGCTTCACTGCACAGACGCCGGGAGCAGCAGGTCGGAGTCAGAGGAGACAAGGATAAGGGTCATTGTTTTAATGCAGGCATAGGTGGTTTAGCACAGGATGATTTGGGACACTAAACCCCCGGGGCTATAAGGACCTGTACGTGGTTTAGTATCCCAAGTTGACCTGACAGATTCCCTTTAAGCCATGTCTAGAAGTTCTGTAAATGATGATAACGATGTAGTGTGTTGGTTGGTTGATGATGATGATGATGTTGGTTGATGATGTAGTGTGTTGGTTGGTTGGTTGATGATGTCGTATGTTGGTTGGTTGGTTGATGATGTAGTGTATTAGTTGATGTTGATGATGATGTAGTAGTGTGTTGGTTGGTTGGTTGATGTCGTGTGTTGGTTGGTTGGTTGATGATGTCGTGTGTTGGTTGGTTGGTTGATGATGTCGTGTGTTGGTTGGTTGGTTGATGATGTCGTGTGTTGTTTGGTTGGTTGGTTGATGATGTCGTGTGTTGTTTGGTTGGTTGGTTGATGATGTCGTGTGTTGTTTGGTTGGTTGATGATGTCGTGTGTCGGTTGGTTGGTTGATGATGTCGTGTGTCGGTTGGTTGGTTGATGATGTCGTGTATTAGTTGATGTTGATGTAGTGTGTTGGTTGGTTAGTTGATGATGTAGTGTGTTGGTTGGTTAGTTGATGATGTAGTAGTGTGTTGGTTGATGATGATGATGATGTGTGTTGGTTGATGATGTGTGTTGGTTGATGATGTGTGTTGGTTGGGCTGATGATGATTATGTGTGTTGTTTGGTTGGTTGATGATGATTATTATGTGTGTTGGTTGGTTGATGATTATTATGTGTGTTGGTTGGTTGGTTGATGATGATGATGATTATTATTATTATGTGTGTTGATTGGTTGATGATGATGATTATTATTATGTGTGTTGGTTGGTTGATGATGATGATGATTATTATGTGTGTTGGTTGGTTGATGATGATGATTATTATTATGTGTGTTGGTTGGTTGATGATGATGGATTATTATGTGTGTTGGTTGGTTGGTTGATGATGATTATTATGTGTGTTGGTTGGTTGGTTGATGATGATGTAGTGTATTAGTTGATGTTGATGATGATGTAGTGTGTTGGTTGATGATGATATAGTGTGTTGGATAATGTGAATAACCACATCAGTCATTAATAAACTTCTCACCTGGCTTGCCATTCTTATGTGAGGCCTGGGTCCACCACCATATCGAGGAGACATAAAAGGCTGTAAGAGGAAATTACAGTATTAAACACACGAGCATGAGCAAATCAACACATGTACATAGCAGATGTAGCAGAGCTCAGTTGGTCATTTGCACAGCTCAGCATTTCCAGTGGTTTCCCATAGAGGAGCCTGTGAACCTACTGCCTGCAATATCTTGAAAGATACCCATCATTAACAAAAAAAAAAAAAAAAAAAAAGACTCTTTGAGACCCCCCATTGATCGCCAAAACAAAGTGTGCTCGGCTGCTCACTGTCTGGCTCAGCGCCACTCGGAGAGCTGGGTGAATGGTGTACAGGCTCATAGAAGGTCTATTACAATAGACACCGTTCTCTGCACAGTGCCTCCACCCCTTCACTGGGTCTCAGAGTTCAGACCCCCAATGATCAAAACTTCTGACCGGTCACTACCACATGATAACAGGTAAAGGGGTTTTCTAGGCTTATCAATTGATGACCTAATTCTTTAGGATAAATCATCGATTGGAGATTGGGGGGGGGGGGGTCGACAGCTGGGACCCCTGTATATCAATTTTTTGAAGAATGAGATCACGTGACATTCAACCACAGCTCAGTCCCATTCAAGTGAATGGGGCCTAGCAGTGAAACAAAGCACAGCCACTATATAAAATATATGGGGCAATGCTTGGTTAAGTGTGCAGAGGCCTTAGCGCTCTTCCTAATGCTGAGGTCTCGTCAAACAGCCCAGGAGTCGGACCCCTGCTGATCTTCAATTGATGACCTAGCCTGACCCTGAAACCCCTTTAAGTAATGATAATGCACATGACACCATAACAAACTCAATTACACTACATCATAAGCTATCAATTTATATCCTATTAGCAGTTTAGCTGAACTGCAATACCAGACACAGCCTGTGCACAAGAGTGGCGCTGTTACTGGTGACTTACCTGACTGTGAGGACCCATCATATTGGGGTTGTGAGGAGGTGGCTGTGCGTGGGGAGATGGCTGTGACCCAGGTGGACCCTGCTGGTAAGAATATATAAAAGTACGCAGCTTAGTGACAGTCACACCGCCATCAGAAAGCGTTGGCGCGCTGTGGATAAAAGCTCTTGGCGTCTTCCTCCAGATTAGAAATATTTATCCATTTAGAGGCCGGTGTGCGCAGATGGAGCAGATCGCGCTCGGCGCTGTATGAGGACGCCAGATCAGCGCGCTCTCGGCGGAGCAGACTCTGCAGCTGTGCTGCATCCCCCGAACACCGCGAGCAGACGCTTGTCCCGTGAACCCTCTGCCAGAGACAGCACGGCTACTTACCACCAGCAGTTGTCTTAATTAAGAGAAATTAATTAGCCATTTTGTAAGCGTTTGTTTAACAGCTTTGCTAAACATTAAAGCCGCTGATAATTCCTGCTGATTAGCGAGTCCCCTAATTAGCAGCGGAGTAACAGAGGGAGGACGCTGCCACCGCCGCACCTGTGCGCCCACTGATGGCAGAGCTGCCTGCCGCACAAGGCTCCGAGCCCACGCCAAGGCTGCCGCTCCACATGTCACAGCTGAGGAAGGACGTACAAGTCACAGGGATCTTACCTGGAAGAATCCAGGGGGAATTGGCCCTCCCGGCATGCCTTCACTTGGAGGAATGTTACCCAGCACTGGGCTCGGGGCGGCTGCTGCGCTCTGCGGAAGAAAAATGAGAAAATCAGAGGTAGGCAATGTGTGGTTCTAGTGTAGCTGTGGAACTACAATGCCCAGGAAGAAACCACCCAATACTGTACTATACTATAGAGTCATTTAAAGCAAGGCTCAGCAACCTCCAGCTGTGGTGATACTACAACTCCCAGCATGCTCCAGTCACTTCTGTGGGAGTTTTGAGAACAGCCGAGTGAGGGTGCATGCTGGGCCTTGTAGTTTCACAAGCTGGAGACTTATCTCTGACTTAAAGGGTCACTGGGGGTCATTTATGAAGGCTGGCCGGGGATACGCCTCATTTATGATGAGGCACCCGTCGAATAATAAATCTGGTGGGGCTGATGTCCCCGTCCCCTGAAAGTGCTTGTCCAGGATTAGAACAACATAGCTGCTTTCTCTCAAAAACAGCGCCACACCTGTCCATGGGTTGTATCTGGTATTGCAGTTTCCTTAAGTGACACTTAGCTGCAATACCACATACGACCTATGAAAAGGTGTGGCACTGTTTTTAAAAGAGAGCAGCCATGTGTTTCTTATCCTGGACAACCCCTTTAATAATCAGCTTAAAGGCCATGCCAATGTAAAGTAGTTGGTGCGGTTTTTTGGGCGCTACATGTGGTATTAGACGATGTAAGTCACTAAAGCAGACCTTACCAACCCCACGCAATAAGGAGTCACATTTTTCATGATCACACGGATATTTGCAACGATGGGAGTGATTGTCCGTGGGAATGTACAGCACCGTGGAATAGTAATAAAATGATCCCATGACCAAAAGGGACTGTGTGTGGGGGCCAAATTCTTATTACCATATACACTATATATATTTTACTATACACATAGATCATATAATCCAAGTGTATACAATGTATTATATACACACACACATTATATATAACCTATACTTTATAGAATATAATGTAATGTATAAAGTGTATATGATATTAGACACAAAAAAAAAAAAGTTATATATATATACACACACACACACACACACACACACACACAATCACAATCTGTAGGTGTATGTTCGGTTTTATATCGACTGTGTATATTATATAAGTTATATCTGTGTATATGATAATATATAATCTGTGTGTGTATATTATCATACACAGATTGTCATGTATACATGTATAGATTGTATTCTATATACACAGATTATATAATCATATTCAGAGATTACATGTATCATCATACACATCTTACTATATAACCTATATGTGTATAATACATATAATGTATGTGTGAATAATAATACACATATATGTATCATACATGCAGGGTCTATAGACACAGGTTATATACTATATCATATACACATATAGGTATACACAGATCATTATATATATATATATATATATATATATAACTCTATCTATCTATCTATCTACATACACGCTATAGATTATATCATATATTACATATTCTATAGCATTTGGCGTCAGCTCCCCCACCGTTCCACCCACATGATGAGAACTGCGTCTATGACCGGTATCAAAAGCTCAAAAGTAAACAGAAAATCCCCCCTTCCCCCAGCAGAGGGCGCTCTTGTCCCTATTTGCGCTCTCCTGTGGGTCAGCCTCAGTGTGACAATGCCATCAGAGAGCGCCCATCAGCATAACAACAGGGGGCACATCATGGCCTGGGGCGTACATACAACTCACCCCCGGCCTCTTTACATTACAACACCTTGAATTATCATGGAAAATACCTTGTATTTGTCACCTACACTCCACACTAAGCGCCCCTCAGCTGCTCCTCCTGCCATTGGCATTCCTGCACTACATGTATAGAATATGAGCACTGAGGAGGGGGCAGGGGGGCCATTCTCGCTTCTATGAAAGCATAGCAAAGTCCAATTCACAAGCCTAAATTAGAGGGGCGGTCAGGGGTCCACCAGCGGGCACTACCACACGGGGCCGTCTGACCGTAGAGAAGGATATGGCGGCTGACAGGTTTGGCGGGCGGCGCGGTCAGGTACATTTAATTGGAATCCAGCTAAGTCTCTTATCTAATTAAAGTAATCACATCATCTTCAGTGGGCGAGAACTGTCACACCTGCTGCTCGCCCTGCAGACGGCCGACACAACAACGTCACTGGAGATTACATCCAAGAGCCGGGGCCACAGCGTCCTGAGACCCCCCCACATAGTACATTTACACACACCATAAAAATCATCTATGAATATACCAGAAATAAGGGCGAGAGGCAACGCTTAGTCGTCAGGTCGTATCCTGGCAGTGAATGTTCAATTTCCCTGCAGCGCCACCACAGGAGAGATGAGGCATTACACAGTGTCCTTCCACATCAATGGGTTGTCTGTGTAATACAGGACGGGACAGTCCTCCAGAGATGGGGATTGGGAACAGAGGACCCCTTTAACTAAGGCCTAACATATTATGGTCACAAATCCCATCCAGGCCCAAACTTACAGCACCAAGGGAAAATGGTCTGTTGCTCGTAGCAACCAATGTCACTTTCATTTCTCCAGAGCATAAGCTGACCTCTTATTGGTTGCCATGAGCAACGGCGTCCATTTTGTAATAGTCTTAATAAAGTAGTCTCAAAAGGGGGGAGATTTATGCAACAGTCTAGAAGTAAACGGTCTGTTGCCCATAGCAACCATTTACAGCGTAGTTTTCAGGTCTTATGCTTGGAAAGCAAAAGCATCTTCCAAGAAGTTTCCACACACGCCAAGGCAGACCACCTCATTACGATGGTAACTAGGACGAGATAAGCGTCGCCACGTGTATCTGACGGCTGCTTATCCCTGCTTCGGCGAAGGAGTTTTAGGCCAGGTTTACAAGATCCCTCAACAAATTTTAGTCCTACCAACCAAAGCATCAAAATGTGCAAGTTTAGCCAACTTTTGGTTAATAGTTGGGCCCTCGGGAAATTTTGTACACCCCACCAAGAAAAAAAACCTGGTATACACGGTACCAATAAAGTACAACAAATGGGTGAACGCGCTACTATACTCCAGCACGTCTTTGGTGTCACGGTAGAGATTCACCCCATATACAACATGGAATGGATTTTCAATGGGGGGAAACCAGATCTGCAAATCTGTGAATGGCGGAGGGACCAAGTAAACAAACAAAGCAGGTGTGAAGAGAAAAGACGTCAGACTACAGGCTGGCCCCGCTCTTTGTTCACAGGGCTCCTATTATTATGGACTACAGGGTGTCCCGGGGTGCGGGGGCATCTGTTCCAGCCCGGCTGCTTGACAGCCATCAATCAGATACAATATGCTGAGGAGGGGGTGCCGTCACGCTAACCAAGGGCTCACCACACTGGGTCTACAAAAGCAAAAAACACAGCGAAAGCCAAAGTCCGACTGGTCGCTGGAACTTCTCGGATTTGTACATCAATCCATCTTATTGTACACGACCTTCCCATATCATTCCATGTCTGGCTTTGGCTCAAAAAACAATAAAAAAAAAAAAAAGTAACAAAAACTGAATGTGTGATCCAAGCCTTAGGCTCCATTCACACCACTGTGAAAAACGTGTGATTTTTTGGGTTTTTTTATGTAGCAGCCGCATTGTAATGAATTCCAGTGGGGCTATTCACAAAACCGCTTTATTTGAGGGGGCGTTTTTGGCCATTTTCCCAGACTACTTAATAAACAAGTCTAGGAGGGATCCGTAAAAACACGCAGATGCAAAGCGGACGTGAGAAAAAGGTTCATTTTCACAAGTGATTTAAATCAGACGGCTGTGTATGAAAACAGCCATAGCGGTCTACTTTTCACGGCTGATTTACATCCATCAGAGATCTGCAAAAACGGGCAAAAACAGGACATGTCCTATTTTTTTGAAGAACTGTCCACATAGTCCCAAAAACTCAAACGCACACAAAAATGGCCCCCTCGACTCGAATGTTTTTGAAAATGACCATTCCAAAAACGTCTGTCATGTGGACAGAGCCTGAGGGTATAAACCACACAGCCAAAACCCAAACCAATTTTTATTTCAACTTCTGAAGCCGCCATGTCTGCCGGTTATTACAAGTTATCACACCTCCGGAGTCCCCTGATGAACTGCAGTGCCATAAACTGATCCACTTCCTGTCTTACTACAATCCAGGTTGACTGTCTGCCCCCCATGCTTTATACTGCAGCTGTGCTCAGTCAGTTCACCAGGCAAGTGGTGCATGGACAACACAGAGAAGGGTTGTGTAGTTGACTGGAGGATCCGATCCAAAGATTCTGACCAGAGGTGGCTCTTTTTATATATATATATATATATATATATATATATATATATATAGTGATAATCTCTTACGATAAACTATAGATTTTATAGTATACGTTTCCAGAATAGAAATAACAAAAAGGGAAAAAAATTTTTTTTTTTAAAAATCGGAATTTGGGCCTAGGGAGGGTGAAGGAGACAGAGGAGGGGGTTTCGGATGTGCCCATTCAGGGCAACAGAAATACTTAGGATGCCAGAAATTCTATAGGGTTACGCACAAGCAAGTCAGGAGTCCCGTCCCGCAGCCAGTGGGTCACCTACACATTATAGAGCCGTATCCAAGGAGACCATAGTGATCCTGCATGCCACGGTTAACCCCATCCCCTCCAATTCAGTCCTACAACGTATAGAGGACAGCACTATGACTATTAGTCGCGGGGCCCAACAACACCCTATAGAAATATATATTCACGTCAACACGTATACATCTCCAGCGCACAGATGTATCCAGCACAGGGGTCAGGCCTGGAAGAAATTCCTGACAATAAAGGGCATTATAGGGGAATGCGGAGTATCTGCATCCTTTGTAGCATCCATTGTACCATCACCAAACCCTCCCCCGCCCCCCCCATTGCCAGTAATCCCCCTGAAGGCCTTAATCAGCTATGCAAATACTGCCCTCCCCCACCCCCACCCCATGCATCTGCTCAGGGTCCTCCACCAGAGCGGTGGCGTGCCCTATTCTGAACCACAGGGCGTTAACCCCTGAACTGCTGCACTGACACAAATCTTAACAAGAAACAAAGCCAAGGCCTGATCTCCAACCCAGCCCCGAAATAAGCCTAAAGAAAATAGACGTGACCTAAAAAGGAAGTTGCCCCAGACCTCTGCACCGGGGCAAGCTATAGTTCTGGTATGATACGTTATATAATATATATATTTAGGGTTCTGTTCCACTTATCCATATGCATGCCAAGCATTGCTGCACAGGGTCTCCATATAGCACCCGATCGATAGGCACACAGAGGTACAATAAGAGCCCCGTAAACCACTAGGGGCACCATATTACGGCTATGCACAACTGGAAGGCTGTACCGCAGCCTTAAGGCCCAATGCACCTTAGTACGTAGTCACTGAACCCACCAGTGACCTCCCGACTATCCCCACACAGGATTGGGCACGCTGAATTTTAACGCCTGATCCTTTGGTTTGTTAGGGCCGATTCACATCAGCGTTCGGTTTCCGTACAGGAAACCAAACAGACCCCATTACAGTCTATGGGGTCCACAGGTTTCCTTATGTAAACCGCTTCTCTCTGCGTATAGGTTTCCGTTCGGGGGATCCCCAAGCGGACTCTCCTGTACGGAAACCAAACGCAGATGTGAACTGGGCCTAAGATAAGTCGTTGCCAGGGGTGTCAGGAAGCAGCTCACTCCCCTCTACCCATTCAGATCTGTGACTAGCCACGTGTGTGATGAACGGAATGGAATTTCAGTGACAAAATCAGAATGAACTGATTGTAATTTGATTTAATTTACATTTTTATTGATTCATTTAATGGATTTAATAAAAATTAATAGAATTGCTGCCGCGCAACTGCAATCGCTTCATGCAAGCGAATATGGAAAAGTTTTTGTGGTGGCAAATAATCCCAGTATTTGCATATGATCGAATATTATACTCAACATAGTTTACATTAAAACGTACCTATAGCTACGATATATGAACATCGTATGTGGTGCGTCCTGTAGGGTCCGACCTCCAGAATTCCAGATATCACCTTACAGGACAGGAAGTAGCTGCCTGACACTCACTTCCTGTCAGCCATATTATTGTGACAGCCAAATTATCCGTCACTGGGTCACACAGAGGGATCTCGCACGCCCCCCAGCAGTCAGTGATCGTCGCTTTTACCATTATGTTTCTAATCCTTGGTTCAATCTATGCCCAAAACTTCTGAAATATGACCAGACCAAACATGTATGGGGTGCCGGAGAGTTCACCCCCTAGAATATTTTTAGAAATAAAACCCCTTTAACATGGAGGAGTGCCAGCGCCCTCTGAGCCTTCCCCTTTGTATCACACAATGAAACCGATATAACCATTTAGCCCGCAGAGTCGGCGGACTGGATACCGTCCAGTTTGGTGGATTATCCTGTGACCAGTGCTCCCAGTACAACCCAGCAAGCAGCTTGTGTGCAGAAAGATAACAATCGCCTCGGCCGTGTAGGTCGTCCTTCAAGTATCTCCAGTTCACGAGCTGTCAGGACTCTGCAATATATACGAAGCTGTATCCATTATATACGTGACCCCAGACATTGCCTAACAGATGGTGGAGCTATCCAGAAGTGTCACTGGTACAAGACGAGCCGCAGATCTATGGGCTGACTAGACAAATCATAGCGCACGGCCGAGACACGTTCCCGCAGCCGTCCATGATGGACTGACATTGTAGGAGCCTTTGTGCCCTCTCCCATATGCTCCATGACCCCACAGGCAGGATAACTCCAGGAGCGCCGAGTCCTGGTACTAACCCTGTACTGGGCAAGACTGGAATATCCACACTGCAAGAAATGTCTGTTTATACCCGCCACTTGTCAATTACCACCGCAAATTTTCACCGTGGATTTTACCCTTTAAAGTACTTATATAATCCTCACGTGAAACATCAGATTTTGTTATGGAATTTACAAAAAAAAAAAATCATATACTTTTGGATTTTTGTCATATATTTAGAGCAGAAAAAGTCACGTCTGTCCGAATAAGTAGGACCTTTACGGTATGTTCACATGGTGGAATTCGGAGAGGAGTTTGGGATTGTTTACAATGGGGAGCAGTGATGGACACTTCTATCAGTGTACTGAAAAAAAGAAGCCTCCTTCTCGATCGGGCCGCGGTTTCTGCGGCTGAATCGCTGTGAAAACCACAGCGTACGTCCTCATTAGCCCCATTGTATACGAGACGGATCATGCATGCAAACCTGCGGCACAAAACACAGGCACGACTTTAGCTTTGTGCTGTGGACTCCACATGGCCTGCTTTCAAAAGAGGATTTTGACCACCTATCCAAATTCTGCCATGTGAACATATCCTTAACAAAAAATAACAATTAGGCCCGAAACTAATGTAGGCACTCTCCCAACATATTTATAGCATTGGGACCTCCACTGATTCTGTCAACAAGGGTCTCATTTGCAGATCCAGGCATGTGTGGTCACCCCATTACACTCCATGGGCGAATATAAAAACAACCAAGCAAGTTTTCTGATCATTATTATGGGACAAAAGCCAAATTTTAGGCCTAATGCATACGACCTAGTGTGCAGGCTGAGGATCTGTTCTGATAAATATAGAGCAGGTCATATCCTATAACAGAATGGATCAGAAGCCCCCATAGAGGCGACTACATCACGAAAGGTCCTCCATGACCTCATCCAAGTGCATTCCACTGCAAAAAAATTGGCCCCCCTTGAACGGCACACTCTGTTGTGTGCATGGGACCTTACACTGATACGTGAAAATATTCATGTCCTTGCACGACATCACTACATGGCCACCTCAGATCTAACGCTGTCCAGTTAATGGAAGTCTAGACCAGGGAAGGGAACATGGTCGTGACCGATCAGTCATTTCAACCTATGGCATTGCCACCGCTACAAGCCTTCAGCTTCACTGATCTTTCCATATATTAACCTAATATATAATCTCCAACCAGCGCTAAATCTCTGAACAAAGGGCCGTATTTCCATAGGTTATAAACTACTGACAGGGTTTTGTAAAGCAGGCGCACAGGCGGCGTCTGACTGTACACATGAGGGGTAGCAGCAGCAGCATCCGGCTGTATTGTCTTATTCACTAGAGATCATGTCTTCAGATTACCAGGAGCAGATGGTCTGGAGGAATCATAGGCCCTTCCAGAAGCAGGATGGAGATCTGGCAGGTATCCAGGAACGTGATCATGGACTACCGACTCATACCTCAGGTTGTGGATTGCCCACCATCGGATCCCACGTGTCAACAGGGACCATCACTGTATAGCTACACGGGGCCCATGATAAATCCATGTGATCTCTATCACATAAAAGGTCAATGATTTGGTCAACAAAAAGTTCATTATGGAAAAGTGGGGTCAATAGCTGGCAGCGAGGATTGTCCCAAGGCCTGGTGGGCATGGCCCCCATACACACCAAGAGATAACGCAATCTTCCCACAGTTCATAGAAACTAGGAAACCAACATGATGTGCGGAGACATCCACAACATTACCTCAGGTAGCCATTATACTACACCAGCATGACCAAACTATAAGACATTATACCATGTGCTGAGCTTGGTTCAGAGCTTGTACCGAAACACCGTGTTCTCAATTCAGTCACGTGTGTACGTGTTTTGACTGGCGAGAGGGGCATAATCTACTGTAGGATACCTCCGACAGGAGCTTGGTTCCCATGACAACAAAAGGAATGGGCACTAAAATTCAACATGGCCGACTTTTCTGTCAGGAAAACTGAGTCCTCATACACATCTAATGTATACAACACAGGTCTGTCAGGAGAAAAGAGGACTGGACAGGTCGGATTTTACCAAAATCTTGTGTTCCCTAGGGAGATAAACAATGCCATAGGCATTTCTCTCACCCCAGCGTGTACGTGCTAACCTAGGGCTACGTAAGACTGACCATTACTGGGATGGCCGAAAAGTCCAGTTTAGACTATTTTCTGCCAACCATCGGCATCTTTTCATGGTACAAACAAGCGTAACAGATGGCGACCAATGACATATCGGTCGATAACTTGATCGGCCATGTTGGAGTTTTTCAGTCATGGGCAAGAGTTGTTTAGCATGAACTACATTTCAACGACACAGATCTCCATTACATTAATATAGGCCCCGACAGGACGCAGCTCATGGCAGAGATCGATCACTCATTTTGTCCAAAAAGTCAAGGCGTTCAGAAAATGGCATCCAGACTGACTCCTTTAGCAGCCCGCCATTGCTCAAGGAGCAGATCTGCAGAGCGTCTTCCCTGTAGGAAGTGTCTGAGCTGGACGGAGGATGGGAAGTTCAGAGTCTCCAGCCCTAATCTCCGGGATTGTTCTCTGACTCCAGATGCATGATGGGGGGAGGGGAGGCTAGCATTCATTTTTATCTCCTCAGCACAAAAGAATGTCATCCCCACCTTTGTCCTGACATACCTCGCACATATACACATCGTCCATGTCCCAGCACTTAGGTTACCTTATACGCACGCACCAACTTATAAAGGTCTCGCTTCAAATATGTGCGGTTAGCCTTAGGATGACTATACTGCCTACCTATACACGCTGCAAATACATACAGTTAGTATAGTCAACCTAAAGCTACCTATACATGTTGCTAATACATACACCGTAATGTCCGATTGTATTTTCCGCACGTGGCGACTTTTGATCGACTACACATTGCAATCAAGATCGGAGCATTCAGCAGCCTAAAGCTGCCCCATATACATAAAAGATGTCCACTGTGTGCCAGGCCTCCAAACCAGGGGTATAGCTACAGGGGGTGCAGCAGTAGCAGTCGCCACCGGGCCCTAAAAGTCCTCCTCCCTCGTAAAATGTACCACTATTTTAAATGGAACATGGTCAGTAGGGGCCCCAGTACAGATCTTACATTGGGGCCAAGTTACGCCTCTGTTCCAAACAGATCATGGGAAAGAAATGATCATGCATGCTAAATTTTACTGTCAGATCCTTTTAACACAGTGGAAAGGATCTGTTTGGGGGGGGGGGCTATAAGAGAGTCAGTCTGCAGTTTACTCACTTATCCCACTGACAACACATGCATGCTCAGCCAAGCTGAGCATGCATGTTTATGGGAAAGCCAAGAGGAATAACTGCTGGCCAACACCTACTGAAGGTATATGGTCACCACTGGGGGTCTCAGCAGTAAGCCTAGATTCACACACAGGAATTTGGAGCGGATTTTGAGGCAGATTCCACCTGAAAATCATCTCCAAATTACGTCTGGAAACTTCTATTCATTGTTTTCAATGGGAGGCAGTGACTGATGCTTTTTTTTCCCAGCACCCTGTTCGTTCTTGCCGCGGATACCATAGCTGATCCAGCCGCAGAACCTTCGGCGTGGGGCACGCACTGTCCCAATTGTATCCCAGGCTTACACTGTCCAACCCAGCAGCAGAAAGCCAGAACTCTTCTTCAGTTTTCTGCTGTAGGTTTCACAGGGCTGGTATTTGGAGAGCAATCTGAGGTGGGAGACTGCCTCAAATTCCTCTGTGTGAACGTGCCCTAAGAATCCCCACCATCAGGAGGCTGGCCACTGAACAAGAGGTGCTTAGGGCAAGGCTCGTGCAGATTTGGCTAAGGATTCTCCCTAGCTGTCTAAGTCCGAGTCAGACATTATAATAGATTTCTGCACGGAAAAAGATCTTTACAAGGATTTGCATGCAAATATGCAGATTTTTGTATCAGATTTTATCAAATTCTCAGCAGATTGCAAAGGTGAAATTTGCCAAACATTGACATGCTGCAAATTTTAAAATCTGCACGGCACGTCAATATCTGTGCAGAGGAACTCCGCGGCATATAGGGGAGATCTGTAAAACCTCGTCCACTCACCTAGGGCTGTAATCCACAGAAAGACGTGAACTACAGAAGAACCATAATAAATGTGGCTATGACTAAGGAAGTGTGTACACGCAGCGAACCAGTCGCCAGGCAGTGATGTATGTGCCATGCTGGAGACGTCTGTTCAGCTCCCCAGTTAGAATTGTTCTCTCTGGCACCATCGCAGACATTAGACAGGTTATGTTACGGCCATGTTTACTCAGCAGCGCAACCACTTGTTTATTTCAGCTAAGGAGGGACAAGTGAATCCTGCGCCTCCACGGATACCAGCGAGGAACACTTTCTTATCGGCAGATATGGGCTGTTTGGTTTATAAGGAGGGGAGGATTATGCACACACCCGGCCGACCTGCACATCCTGGGGGAATTGTAAATGAAGGAGACCTTCCCTGAGTGACCGCACGGACCCTACAATAAGGTTGTGCATATCCTGTCCAAGCTACTTACACAGTAAATACAGAGAATTGCACCTATTGTCGCTACTATTTTACAAGGTCATTTCCTGTGCAATAAAAGGGGTTATCCCAGGACCAAAAGCCATGAAAGAATCTGATTATAGTAATTTACAGTATATATAAAATAAAAAAACACTCTTCATAGGATTTCACGTGTCCCTCTTGGTAATGCCAGGGCTAGCTCTGGAGAGAATCAGTCTCCTTCCCCCTCTAGAAGCTTACAATTTAGTCTCTTCTTATTTGTCCTGGGTCCAGCCAGACCTGAAAAGTCATTTCTATGGCTGCCTAGATCGCTATTCAGACACCAGATTGTGGAGAACTACTGAGCATGTATGACCACCAGTACTCATCTTATAAAGGTGGACATACACTCTTCTATACACTCTGAACACCAGGTGGTGCCATACTATGCAAAATAAAAATCATAACTTTTTTGTGTTTTTTTTTACAGCATGCAAATAGCTTTTTTGGGATGGGGCTGCATTACATGGCACGGCCACTATGAAACACAAACGGCATGTAACCAGCGAAGAGGTCAGGGCACTCACACAAGCTCTGCAGCCCCTCCTTGTTGTTGGTCCTGGGAAAAGAAAAAAAAAAAAAAAAAAAAAAGAACTGACATCCCCTTTAAGGATGGAACAAAACTCCTATACAACCAATGTTCATGAGAGACTGTTTAGCATAGGTTTACTAGTATAGGACGTTGCTGCACGCTGTGCCCGTCCACTAGCTGATCAGTGCGGGCTCCGGGTGTCAGACCCCGCAGATCACATACTGAGGACCTATACTGTGGTTAGGTCATCAGTATAAATCATGCATTAGGGGGGAAGAAAACCCTTTAATACTATATCCACACTGCAGCCTTGCAGCGCTGGAGTCCTGGGTTCGAATCCTGCCAGGAACAACATCTGCAAGGAGTTTGTATGTTCTCCTGTGTTCGGTGGGTTTCCTCCGGGTACTCCGGTTTTCTCCCACACTCCAAAGACATACTGATAGGGAATGTAGATTGTGAGCCCTATATGGGACAGTGACTGACAATGTCTGTACAGCGCTGCGGAATATGATGGCGCTACATAAGTAAGCATGATAAATAATAAAATAAATATCCCCCATATTCATGTATACCTTCCTGGATTCTTTACCTGGTGCTTGCAATGACCTGCTCTATTCTCACCAGATATATACCATGATATGATATTTTTTGTGGGGTGGGGGGATAAAAGTCATTAGTGATGCCATTCACAAGTATTATTGCAGCATATGCATAAATTATGCACAATACACCTAATACTGAATGCAATATACAAGCTTTAGTGACTGCAGCTCGCCTCCGTACGCTGCTCAGGATTCCTTAATGGATGATAAGTTTATCTTTCCACATCCTATCGGCCAAATTTCCATCAATTTAAAGGCAGGATTTACATGTAGCACGAATGATACTACATGGATATCTGCAAAACGATTGGAACAGGCCCCCTTCCCCGCCACGTATAGCCTGCACACCTCCGTCCTTGTAAGGTCTCCCTATCGTATATCCACAAAACATCCTCAAGTCCCGGATACGCCATAAGGAAAGCTACAGTTTGGTCAGGGATGTGTGCAGCACTGTACAGAAGGCAGCGGCTTAATCCACATCTGCTCCACAGGACACCTGTGCGCCGAGTCCAGCTAATCCTCAATGGCTGTATAGAGGAGCTACAAAACATTGTGAAGGATGAAGACCTCAGAGCTCCGGGGGGATGGGGGGAGCACTGCACGTCACATTACAATATGATCAGCCACATCCTATCCGTGTACATGCCACAATGTGATCATATCAGAGTATCCAGGGGTGTCACATGGTGAGGATCCGGGCCCTAGAGACAACACAAAGCTGGTAATTAGCAGACGGCGGGCGGGCGAGGGCCCCCATGACGGGAGGATGATACTGGGGCAGAGGTGTTCCAGTCGGCTTCACTGATTTATTGCTGTCCGTTACCTCCCATGTAAAAGAGGCCTTTTGTTCTTTGCAGTATGGAGGCACAGAATTGCTAATGTGAATGGCTTTGTGTCCCTTTTGTTTCCTTGACCAAGAACAATAAAAACAGATAAGTGAGGTTTATGGGAGGGCGGAATCAACCCCCTCTGTTGAAGATCTACAAGCTTTGGTCACTGAAGACATAAAAACCAAGAGTAATATATATATATATATATATATATATATATATATATATATATATATATATACCCCCACTAAACATCCACTTTAGAGAGAGCAACACATGCCTTCCTCTTTAATACACTTATTATAAAGGTAGTAGCGGTATATTCACACGTGGCCGTAGTGTGCTGAACCCTTCACAGCACTGATTTGTGGCAAAACACGTGATTTTGCACATAAGTGGGCCTGGTTGGTGCCTATAGCTCCTATACAGACTTAAAGAGGATCTTTCACCACCTTCCACCCCCTAATAGGCTTCCCTTTACTGATTCCGAAACAGTTGTAATTTTTTCTCTAGCCCCCACCATTCCCAAGCAATCAGGGCTGTAAATTTTGGTGATAAATAGGCGAACTAGACTCCCTAATGTCAAGTGGGTGGTATGAGGCATGAGCAGGGAAGGGGGTGCGATTCAGAGCACTGATATTGTCCGCTTCTGATTGGAGCTATGGGTTACACCCACTGGCCTCCTCCACCCAGGTGACAGTCTAGTGGGAACTTTTTCTCTAGCCCCCACCATTCCTGAGCAATCAGTGCTGTTAGATTTGGTGTTAGATATACTAACTAGATCTTCTAATGTCGAGCAGGAGCAGGCAGGGGGGCGCGATAGCTCAGAATCAAGCCATCTTACTCGACACCACCCACTTGACCTTAGGGAGTCTAGTTCACATCCCACACACTAAAACTAACTACACCAATTGCTCAGGAATGGTAGGGTGTAGAGAGAAAATTCCAACTGTACTGGAATCAGTGGATCAGAACCTATTAAGGGATATAGAGAGCTTGTGTTGGTGGAAGTGGTGAAAAGTCCTCCTTTCAGGATCACCACGGTAACAGACGACAAATAAACCCTGTGTAGTCTGATCCTGCAGTTACACCACCTTTAATCTACCCCTTACGTCACATCCACAGACAGATGGTAATATGACTTCCATATCAGGCTACACAGGGGTTAATTGTACTTATAAACACGTATAGGTGCCTAGGAGCTACAAAATCCTAGTCTTAGTAAAATATCTCCTATTTGGGACATTATTTAATAGTTGCGAGCGCTGCAAATGAGCATGAAATCGCGCACAATGGCGGCAGACTTCTTCCTACACTTCCTGTCACACAACCATGCTTGTTTGCCATATCACTGACCTGCGTGAAAGAGTTTTTAGGGGCCCTCTACATATCTCAGACATGAAGAGCGACGTCACATCTCCCACCTTTCGGAGGACTATAATGTTCTTTTATACTGGCAGTAGTGTACCCAGCGTTCGGTCACAAAGAGAATTAATTAGGATTTTCGGTGCTCTGGTGATGACTAAGCGCTGACTCATCACCCAAAATGTCAACTCACCCTCGAGAAGAGTCATCATTTATCAGTGCGTCAACATGTAAAACGCCAAAAAATGGTAGAATATGAAAAAAAAGCAAACAAGACCTCATTGTATACAGCAGATAATATTATGCATTTATAGCGGCTGCCATGACCTCAGAATTTCCCCACAAGTCAGTACCTACAGCAGATTTATAGCTGAGCTCCATCAGAACTGAGCTGTGACCTGTGACTACAACTTAGCTACAGTGTCTACAGGGAGCCTGTGGTAGTCCAGGACACACCCCCTGTCTCCTCATTGGCTCAGGCTGCTGCTTTCTTCATCCCACTGCGGCTCTGCCTCCTCCGATTGGCTCCTGTGATTCAACACAAGCCCATCGCCAGCTCAGAAGGAAGTCAGAGCATGGAGAGCTGATTTTTATTACTGCAAGGGCAGAATAATAAACCGACTGTGAGAAAGTCAGGACAACCAGGTAATTCCTGCAAAAACATGGAGGGGATAGGATAGGTCATCAGTATGTGATCTGTCTGACGCCCGGACCCCGTGCAGATCATGCAGTGTTGCACTCCTGTCCACTGAATAGGGGTGATTCTGGGGAACTCCAGCGCCGCCTCCTATTACTTGAATAGGAAAACATTGCTGCACGGGCCGAGTGCGTGGGGTTTGTGTGTGAGAACCCCGCAGATCATATACTGGTGACCTATCCTGTGGATAGGTCATCAGTATGAAAATTCGATTTGGGACCAGTAAACCCCTTTAAAAGGTCAGGTATACATAGGGCACGTCTAGACTACTACAGTTCACACATGACAGCAAAGCAGCAACCAGATTCGGGGAAGGGGGTGATCACTGAAGCGTCCGACCACAGAAGTTTCATCTTTTTGAATTGTTTTCAGGCTGTTTCCTGTATCGCTGACCACGGCCGGCCCTATTAATATTTCACGGCGAATCAAAAACACTTAAATATTAAAAAGTTTTCTTCCAATGGACAGACAGAGCAGGCCGAGGTTTCATCAACACTACTAATTCTCTCTCTAATTTATGGACCCAACATGAGATTTTTGATAAGGTGAAACTACACATGGGAGCAAATATATATATATATATATATATATATATATATATATATATATTTAGACACACACACAAATCGTCCAATACAGTGGCTAAAAACCACACAAATGCATACACAACTATACATGTTAAACATTAAATAAACGCATAAAAAAAAAAAAAAACACAGGCCATACCTTGTAAGGTTGCAACCCAGACAAAACAAAATACTAGTTTGGCTTGGCCACCCACCAGGTTGGCCATGGAGGGTGGGAGCCTGACACCTGACCCCTCGGGTCACACGCCGGATCACTTCTGGCTCAAATGAAGCCTATTAGTGTGGTCATATGACCGTGCACTGGAGGAAAAAACACTGACTCCTAGGAATCTCCTACCAGATGACATTTTCCTACATGGCTGACCACCTCACAACATAACGTAATCCTCCATAGTCTGTCGGCCGCTAACAATATTCCTTCATTTTAATTCCGCCAATAATCTCTTAAAGGTTCGGTACGCTTCTGCTAATTTTAATCCTACCAAGTGCAACTAAAACAATGGAAGAAACAACTTTGCACATAGTTTCAATTTTTAAACAGTAAACAGCTCCTATGAAGATCTAGGAGTTGCTATGGTTACAGACTACAAACAAACCCAGACAGGTCACCTATTAGGAAAAGTTTTAGGCCAGGAACAAAACAGTAACATGTACAAGAGTTTACACATCTCCCCAAAACCAGATCAGCTGAGAATTTATTTCACGTTCCTATATGATAAAAACACTAGTTACAAGTTGCCAGCTGTTGTGAGACTACACATCACAGCATGCCTACTCGTTTTGCTCTTCTTGGACCTTGCATGGAGCATGCTGGGAGTTGTAGTTTCACAGTCGCTAAGCAGTGCCGGAGGTTGCTGATACCTGCACTGCAGATTTTTGTTGACAATAAAATCCTCTCTTGTCCAGAGATCAGCGGCACCAGAGAAGTCTGGCAGCTACTTATTTCCCCGAGTCTATTGAAACATCATGTATGGGTGGTGGATCCGAAAATGGAAGACATTGCTTACCGCAGACCCGACAGCGGCCAGATCATCGTAGCACACAACTTATTGAGTCTGTTATCTGAACCAAAAAACGTGAAACTCTATTAAGTATGAGAATCGGACGTTTTCATGGTTTAGAAAACACGGCATAACGCTGCCACATACAATAAGGATTAGTAACAGAGGAAGTAATACTGAGTAATATCAGACGACCAATCACGGATAGTGCCATACTGCAAACGTCATATAGAAAGCACACTACCGCTTACCAGGAGATCACACCACCTACAATCTGACAGCAAGCTGCCATACAAACCACAGAGAAGATTCTGCCAAAATCAGCATACCAAAATGCTCAGGCCCCAAACACATGGGGGAATGTGGGCCGGCCAGTCCGAACCTGTTCAAGTGACAGACTCCTTGCACCACAGTTATCTATGAGCTCACGGCTCCCCCATCCCTAACCGTACATAGTATGGACAGTAGAGGCAGGAGGAAGCAGGGACTCCTAGTATTATAGATTACGCATGGAGTCCTTGTCTCCTGACTAGGTCCAGGCTGGCAAATCTGGCCAATATATGGACTGTAACGTGCAGCCTTTATTCTCCCCACGTGCACAGGGCCGCAGAGAGAATTGTGGTAGACCAAACATTGCGGTGTTTCCCTAGCGTTAGAAATGATAAGTTACATGTGATCAATAAAGAGGAAAATTATAGTACAAGCAACCGTATACACCACAATGTCGTCCACCTGAACCACATAAGACATAGCAGTGCATATACAGGAGTGGACCCTATAAACACGTGTGTCAGTCTCTCCATGTCATGCAAACAATGAACCAGACAATGTTCTGAAACATCCTCAGTTCTGAGCAAACAATATCAAAAGGATCTCTAGGTCAAAAGTCTTCTACAAAAACACCTGCTGCAGAGCGGATCACCAGTGTAAAGGGATTCCCCACAGCAGCCAAATGTCACCTTCGAGTTATATCCAGAATAACAGGTAATAACCAAAATCTGGGGTTACTTACATAGTCGTGGAAAGCTTTTGCTTCACTTGAATGTTCACAGGTGTCCCTGCGCTCCGGCGCAGCACAGTACAGGTCCCAAAATACACTGTGAGAAAATGGAGAAAGACTTAGAAAATGAACATCCTATACAATACAACAAAATCCTATGGTAAGCCATTATACAACACAACAGGGGACACGATCACTTTTGAAACCATTTTAATTACTCCGAGACGTTGCCAGAAGTCTAGATTACTAATTTATTTACATCTCCTAAACAGACCTTTGTGTTTCCATGGTAACAGACTACAAACAAACCATGTGTAGTCTGAGAATGATTGCAGGATCCCTTTAACCCAGGGGCCCAAAACCACCGGTCCATGGACTGGGACTGGGCCGTTGGGGGATTTTTACCGGTCCACAAGGCGGTGGGCTGACCACATTAACACGGCTCCCGACACAACACATTATGTGGGGCGGGATCGGCGATCTGGCCACAGCTCCTGGCGGGAACCTGGTATACAGAGCTGTACACCGAAGTCCCGCCAGCACCCCCAGGTCTACAGCGCTGTATAGCGCTGCTGAAATCCAACCCTCGACATAACCCTGCCCCCATATGACCAAAGCTCCCACCCCTACCCGCCCCAAAGCCCATCCACCCGGCGCCCTGCCGGGCCGTGGAAAAAATGGTCTTGTTTCATGCCAGTCCCTGGTGGAAAAAAGGTTGGGGATCACTGCTTTAACCTACCCCCTACTTATTACTAACCTACTGAATATACAAGGCAACCCCTATATTTTATGGACTATATAACCCATGCAGCAGCTGCTGTTCTAATCCTGAAACATCAAGGCAGTGCGATTTTACGTTGATATCTCAGATAATATGTCACATTTGGACAAGGTAGTTTTTCTGGCTTTACTCACCACCACCATGAATGTAAGAATCCTGGAGGTTCCCCTAATGTGATGTTCTTCTCCCACCTTATCTGTAAAAGCAATGAACAAAGCATTAAAAAATTGAAATAAAACCCTACATATGGCTTGGCTGAGTCGCCCGTGCAGGTGTAAGGGGGGGATTCAGGTTCCAATCAAAACCCTAACTTTGATCCAAGGTGGAAGGTCAGCATACATCTCATGTCTTGGCCACTTTCTATTATCTAAAAATTGCCACGGTTAGACCAGGGAGCCATAGTGACAGCGGTAGATGACTGTGCAATATAGTGATATAACACGCTGTCCAAAACGTCGCCATTGCCGCTAGAGTTAACCCATGAGGTACAGAAAACAGCAGGTACATATGGGAGCATCAGAGATAAACATAGGGATGATGGCTGAAATCTACCGTGACCGTGCAATAACTGCTAATACCGCCCTGGCCTACAAGATATCAACAAAGACCTCTAGAGCTCACCTCTGACAGGAACGTCTGTGCAGATTTCTGGGCTCCTACATGAAGTAGATATTCATATACATAAAGAGCAAGCCTGCAAAAGAAGAGAGGAAAATATAAGGAGGCATCCATCACAGCTGCAAAGCTCTAAGAATCAGAAGAGGTGGCAACGTAAAGGGCAGGACATAAAGATCACCCATAACCACTGTCTATGGGGGCGCAATGTACTGAAAAGTAGCTCAATGTAACTGATCCCGAGTTATATCCTGTATTATACTCCAGAGCTGCACTCACTATTCTGCTGGTACAGTCACTGTGTACATACATTACATTACTTATCCTGTACTGATCCTGAGTTACATCCTGTATTATACTCCAGAGCTGCGCTCACTATTCTGCTGGTGCAGTCACTGTGTACATACATTACATTACTTATCCTGTACTGATCCTGAGTTACATCCTGTATTATACTCCAGAGCTGCACTCACTATTCTGCTGGTACAGTCACTGTGTACATACATTACATTACTTATCCTGTACTGATCCTGAGTTACATCCTGTATTATACTCCAGAGCTGCGCTCACTATTCTGCTGGTGCAGTCACTGTGTACATACATTACATGACTTATCCTGTACTAATCCTGAGTTACATCCTGTATTATACTCCAGAGCTGCGCTCACTATTCTGCTGGTGCAGTCACTGTGTACATTACATTACATTACTTACCCTGTACTGATCCTGAGTTACATCCTGTATTATACTCCAGAGCTGCGCTCGCTATTCTGCTGGTACAGTCACTGTGTACATACATTACATTACTTATCCTGTACTGATCCTGAGTTACATCCTGTATTATACTCCAGAGCTGCACTCACTATTCTGCTGGTACAGTCACTGTGTACATACATTACATTACTTATCCTGTACTGATCCTGAGTTACATCCTGTATTATACTCCAGAGCTGCGCTCACTATTCTGCTGGTGCAGTCACTGTGTACATACATTACATTACTTATCCTGGATCCTGAGTTACATCCTGTATTATACTCCAGAGCTGCGCTCACTATTCTGCTGGTGCAGTCACTGTGTACATACATTACATTACTTATCCTGTACTGATCCTGAGTTACATCCTGTATTATACTCCAGAGCTGGAGGAGTCATGTATTGAGCCAGAGCGACAGCCTGTGTTATAATGCAGAGCTGCATTAACGATTCTACAGGCTGCAGAGCTGTAATCTTACAGAATTATTTGCTGCCTCAGTGCCTTCCCAGGTAATTTGCAACCCGGGAACATACCAGGAACTAAAAATCTAGAATAGGACAAACAAAACAAAAACCTGACATGTGAACTCAACCTGAAAAGTACTAACGCTACTGCTCGGGGGAATACTGCAGCAGGTTGATGCTCGGTGCAGTTTGGGGCATAGAGAAGATCACACAGTGGACAAGACTCACTGCTGGAGAGAGTGTACAAAAAAAGAAGTGTGTGTGTGTGGGGGGGGGGGGGGGGGGTTGGATACATGAAATACCAGGGAAACAGGAAAAGAAGAAACCTGAACCAAAGAAGACAGGACATGAGAAAAAAGCAGAGAGTCTGATGTCTACAGAAATACATGTAAAGACGCACTGGGGGTGGGAGGGGGTCATGTGCAGAATATGCAATAGCTGAGTACACAGTGTCCCCACAAGTGGAATATAGGCTGCCATTTCTGGCTGTAGTGAATCAGCAGATTACAGACTACAAGCTTGTTTTGTGAAGGCCTGCAGTCTGCTGACAGGTCAATCACAGGGAAGCCTCGCAAAGCTAAAATGGAGCGCCTCTTCCTATCCATACTAACTACTAAGTGAGTCAATAACAGGGATCACACCTGGGGAGAGGGGGGGTTTGCAAATAATATAGGGGCAGTTTTACTAATTCAATCTAGTTGTACATCATATTCTCCATCTAGGTCAACAAGGGGTGGGGCTTAATGGAAAGGGGGTGCGGCTTTGCGTGCACCATTTTGTGCAAAAATGTAGGCCAAGCAACAGGAGGTGTAAAGTCTTAGGCAGTGTATGTTCCAGACTTCACACAACCTTACATTGCTGGACGAAAAATGTGGCCTTACAGGACAGATTCTGCGCCAGGTGAACGCAGCCTAAAATTGAGCTATAGTTTTGGGTTCTTATTAGGGAAAGCCATTGCTTTAAGATCGGTGACTATCCAATATCCGAGATGAGCACCAATCCTGAGAATGAAGAGGCTGCAGGATTAGCGGAGTGCTGCATCTCCCTCAGAGCGGCGCTCCTGCCCACCCAGATGTGCAGGGAATTGCATGTGACCCCTTGGCCGTGGTGCAATTTTACCAGAAGGACTGCTGCCCCTTCATTCTCAGGATCGCTGGGGGGTCCTAAAGATCATATCCTAGGGAGATGGAAATGCCCCTTTAAATAAATGCAGCTGAAGACAGGCCCCATTCTATGGCGCATTGTTTCCTAAAATATGGATGACAAGACGTCCAGCATAAGACGTCAGAATATACCGAGTATATAATACTGGGGATGAACAAACATCAGGCAGATACCAGCTGGGTACGGGCCAGAACCAAAAAGAAAAAGGTCAGGTAAGAAGGCGCAGGGCCTTATGTAAGTCAGAGCCAGGTGTACCAAAGGAGTGTACACAGCACAGCATGCCCATGTAACGGGGAGGGGCGAACATAGGACAACAAGGAGCACATGACGGGGACGGAACTAAACTCCTCCATGTAAGAGGTGAAGAGCAGGAGGACATAACATGGAAGGACAACTCACCATAGACAGGGGGCACACGTGGGCACTGGCATGAGATACAGCGAACTGCGGCACGTGACCACTCAAAGTGTCATACCGCTGAGCGCCAGGGCTGGTGCCGGGCAGGGACATTTACTACAAGCCCTGCCACATTATAAATATTTAGAAGGGGGGAGGGGGTATACAAAAACATATCTGTATGCCCCACTGGGGGGCGCTGGTATCTGATCTAAGGGGACGGGGGTGGGTGTATAAATCATACAGACAACAGTGTAGGGGGGGGGGGGGGTCCATGATTTAGAGGCAGGGACAGAGGGTCATGTTGGTGGGCAGCAGGTATTGCTAGAGGGGGAGGGGAGGTATCCCACCGAGCTGCTCAGGTATTTGGGCACATAAAGGTTGGGGGTGAAGACACAACAGTGGGGGGCAACCTCAGAGAACATTAGGACTAGGGAAGTGCCCAAAAGTGACCGGGGGAGCAGCGGGGTACAGAAGTGTCTAACAGAGGTACGGGGGTAAGTCATTGGGGGCAGAGACATCAGAGACAGAGCACACACCATTACTGGGGTACATGAGACGTGGCGGCCATCGCCATCGCCATGGGGCACCACACATTGCAGGAGGACATATATATAACCCCAACATATATACATCCTGGTGGGGTACACAATAGATTGGTGGCGTCATACATGCTTATAAAGTGTAAGAACAGAGTGGGGGGCGGCAGGTATGAACAGGTACGTAATGGAGGGGGTAGCATCAGACATGGCTATAGGGGTATGCAAAGGGGGACAGCAGTAAACATTATGGGGGTACATAAAGGGAGAGGGAACATTATAGGGGTAAGACATTATTCAAAGGGCTACATAAAGGCAGTCAGGCTTATATGGGATACATAAAGGTTAGGAGACAGAAGACAACATTATGGGGAAGACATTCAGGGGGTACATAAAGGGGGAGGGGCAGCAGGCAGTACTATGGGGGTACTGGACAATATTCATGCTTATATGGAATATATAATGGTTAGGGGGCAGGAAACATTAAGGAAGGACATATATCCCATTATAGGGGATATATAATGGTTAGGGGGCACATGTGGGTACAGATATTTAAGGGCTACATATAGGTAGTGGGGCATTTGTCCTGTCTATATAAAGGTTGGGGTGGCAGATGCTATTATGGGGGCATATAATAGGTGAGGGGTAGCAGACCCTACTGTGGGGCACATTACCATGGGGGTAGATGTGGGCTGTTGGGGGGCAAACATAAATGGGTAACATTAGGGTGGAGGGACATCAGTCCTGCCTATATAAAGAATGGGGCACATGTCAGTGCATAACTATGGGGGCATTCTGTGGGCAGAGGGGTACCAGTCCTGGGGGCAGCAGATACTATGATGGGGCACATGCTGGTTACATTACTATGGGGGTACCAGGCACATACTAGGTGAGGGGCAGCAGATACAGTACTATGTGGGTAGGGGCAGACATACAGGTAGAGGGGTATTAGTCCTGTCTATATAAAGGTTGGGAGCAGAGGACACTACTGGGGACACATTGTGGTTATTATTATGGGGGCAGACAGTATTATGAGGGTACATGTGGGTTGGGGCAGACATAAAGGTAGAGGGGCACCAGTCCTGCCTGTATACATTACTATGGGGGTATCAGGCACATAATAGGTGAGGGGCAGCACAAAGCCCCAGGCAGGCAGTACTAGCCGAGCACCCACCAGCTCCCCCCTACCCCCAGCCCAGGCCCCACTCACTTCTCCCGGGCCTGCCCGTCTGACGGCACCGCCGAGCCTTTCCCTTTGGCGAACATGACGAGCGATCGGCCAGGAGCCGAGGCGGCCTACCGACACCCGGAGAAGACTCCCTGTCCGGGGAGGAGGATCGCGGTTTCCGTGCGGCCGGTGTGTATTCACACGGTGCAGTGAGTGCAGGCGCTAGCAGCAGCAGTCGTCGTCGTCGTCGTCGTTGTCTGTGTGCTTGCTTAGTCCCGGGCTGTCCTCACGCCTGTCCCCATGTCCCTGTGTCCGTGCTGTGTATATCCCGGGCCTGGCCCAGGTCTCCCCCAGTCTGCTGCATGCACTGTGTGTATGTGATGAGAACGTGTCCTGGAGGAGGAGGAGCCCGGACCTTCCGCTGCCCCTCACCCACCCGGCCGGCCAATGGGAGGGGGAGCCGTCCCCTGTGTGCACGGTGCATGGAGCCCCCATTGTGTGTACCAGGCTTTGTGTGCCAGCCGAGCAGGCCGGACCGGGGCTGTCTGTACACACACAGACGTGGGCCACCATGGCTGCACCCACACACAATAGCACTGCTGCCCCACATTACACAATATTAGGGCTGGGGGGCAAGTAATATGGTACCAGGAGGCCACTGTGCCATGGCCAGGGTATTACAGCAAAGGAGAGCCCAGCAACTAGTCTGAATAATGTCAGAGGAAGCCACTGGTACCGCCATATTGATAACCTAATGTCGCCATATCGATAACCGTACACCGCCATATTGCTAACCATATATCGCCATATTGATAACTGTATACCGCCATATTGATAACCTAATGTCGCCATATTGATAACTGTATACCGCCATATCGATAACCGTACACCGCCATATTCATAACTGTATACCGCCATATCGATAACCCTACACCACCATATTGATAACCTAATGTCGCCATATCAATAACCGTACACCGCCATATTGATAACCATATATCGCCATATTGATAACTGTACACCGCCATATTGATAACCGTACACCACCATATTGATAACTGTATACCGCCATATCAATAACCATACACCGCCATATTGATAACCGTACACCGCCATATCGATAACCTAATGCCACCATATTGATAACCATACATCGCCATATTGCTAACCTAATGTCGCCATATTGATAACTGTACACCGCCATATTGATAACCTAATGTCGCCATTTCGATA
Organism: Leptodactylus fallax; assembly: GCA_947044405.1. NCBI lineage: Eukaryota > Metazoa > Chordata > Amphibia > Anura > Leptodactylidae > Leptodactylus > Leptodactylus fallax. Next base: position 909,889 of record CAMRHE010000471.1, on the reverse strand, counting down.
ACCATACGCTGCCATATTGATAACTGCACACCACCATATTGATAACCTAATGCTGCCACATTGATAACCGTACACCGCCATATTGATAACTCTACACCGCCATGATCCTAGCCATGACCTACAGCCTGATGTTTTTATTTTTACTGGTTCTGACCGGATATTTCTATATAAATATGTCACTGGGTATTGTATTAGGAACGCCCAGATTACCCAGTGACTTGTGGCCCGTTTACTATGGGTCCTCTAAGGCCAGGTTCACACAAGGAATTTGGAGTTGAGTTTGAGGCGGGATCCACAAGGCCTGAATTTAGAGGCGAAAGGGCCTCAAATACCTCCGTGTGAACCAAGCCCTAGAGGGGCTGAGAAGTCAATTGGCGATCAATGAAAACCTGATCTTTAATATGGTCATCTGTCGCCATATAGTTCACATATTGTCCGCAGCATAGGCCCTGTTCACATGGGTAGATGTGCGCTGACCATAATGATTCGGGGGTTTTTAGATAGAGTAAGAGGGACTTAAAGGGGTCATCTGGTTTCTAACATTATTAGGATAGGCCATCAATATTAGATTTGTGGGGGTAACCGAGAGCTGCGCTGCCTCAGGACGACACCCGGGACCCCCGCACTTCTCATAATGATGGCCATTATTGTTAGAAACAGGATAATCCCTTTAAGGCCGGCTTCACATGGTCAGGTTCGGTACATGATATACACACCATATGTTGGCTTTATTTCTGGGGCCAAACACTGAGCCAGGACTTAGTCTCCCAGCATCAAAGTCGTCATAGGATGTCAGCCATCTTTCCCAAACCAAATGCTGAGCCTGGACCAAGACACCCAGTATCACAGTCATCATAGGATGTCGGCCATAGGCCATATATCCTAGACTAGTCGGGACCTAGACTCCCCACATCATAGTCATCATTACAGAGTGTCAGCCATATTTCCCGAGCCTGGATCAAGACTCCTGTCATAATAGGATGTCGGCCATATTTCTTGGACTGAACACTGAGCCAGGACCTGGACTTCCAGCATCACAGTCATCTTAGGATGTCAGCCATATTTCTGGGGCCTAACACTGATCCTGAACCAGGACTCCCCACAACATAGTCATCATAGGATGTCAGCCATATTTCCTGAAACAATTGCTGAATATGGACCAAGACTCCTTTCATCATAGAATGTCAGCCATATTTTCCAGACTGAACACTGAGGCAGGACCTCGACTGACATAGTGATCTATCATACTAGGAGTCCCTACATGATTACAGCACAGCATAGTGAAGTTTTGGGGATGCAGAGACCCCTAGCATCATAGATCACAATGATTCAGGGAGTCCGGGTCATGCCTCATTGTTTGGGAAATATGGCTGACGTTGGTCTGACAGGCTGACGCTGGCCTTAAGACTTTGGATGTGTGGCCAACATCCAGTCCATATCTCAAGGACTAGACCCGCCAATGTGAAGCTGGCCTAAGACTCTATTCACATCTCCATCACAAGCCTCCGTCGCAGTTTTCATCTCTTCTGTGAAAATGTCGGCACCTTGGTAGAACCCAACAGACCCCATTGGTGTCCATTATATGGCAGATCTGGTGTTGCATTGTGGTAGGATGGATACCATGACGCAGATGTGGACAGCACCTAAGGCTACATTCACATCTGCTTCTCCTGCAACTTTTTTGTCTGGTGATTTCACTTTAAAAGGATGGACTTGTGACGGTCACCTGCTGGACCCCATTATAGTCCGTTTTTACGGTCCTGCGACAGACCAGAACAGAAACACCCGCACAGATGTGAACCTGGCCTAACACTAACAATATGGCGGCAGATATAGAAAGGTGAGGGCCCCTGTGCAGTTAATGGGCCCCTGGCCTGTCATCTGCTATTATGGTGATAGAGGGGCCAGTCATAGTCCAGCTAGGGGGTGCACATTTGGCACGTCTAACCCAGCCCAGGGGAGCTATATTAATACAAGGTCACAGGTATAACTTGAAAGTTTCTGGGTCCCAATGCAAAATCGGTAACAGGGCCTGCACCTACCATGGGCCACTTCTAATCCATTTTAGGGGGTATCTGGGGCCCCCCAGGCACTGTGGGTGCGGCTGCTGCCTCTGCACCCCTTATAGTCATGCCCCTGATAAAGGATACTGATTGGGCAACAAGGACCAACCCCCTTTCCCAGGGGCCTCTGCTAACTATAATCCATGCCTGAACAGGTTAAATCTTCTAAAGGCATGTTCACACTTGCATTTTCCCAGAGATTTTGGGATCCATAAGACTATTGGAATTGTTTTGGAGGCCATACAGCTAATGTATTTAGGGTGCGCTGAATTTTCCCTGCCAGAAGTTGTTGGGGAAAGAAAGGATTGGGCTGTTGGATTCCTTTTTGATTTCGGGGTAGGTAAGCTTTAGCCAAATGCATATACCCTTCCTCACACATGCAGACTTGGCCAGGCAGAGCATGCATGTGTATTGGGGGTCGGAAGGAATAGCTGTTGGCAGAACAGAACTGATATCAGATTGCTGGGGCCCTTTCCAGCACTTGTGCAACCGCCGCAGCCTCTTCAGTCCTAAGGTTGGTTTTCCATGATCGATTTTGGGCTGGGAGACTCTGTCCACGTATAAGCTGGAAAGTGAGGTCATCCAAGCCGGGATCGGCCAATACCCGGACTGAGTTTCCCGGTCTTACATGGGCCCATCTACCTTCCCACGATCTACCTAGTAGTGGTGAAGCAGGGTATTGTATTCAAATGAACAGGACAAAGCTGCAATACCCTGCACTGCCACTAGTAAGTAGATGGCGGGCAGGAAGTGGCTGCAGCGCTCGCCCCCTCAAATAGCTGATTGGCCAGGGTGCAGAGAGCTGGCCCCCCACCACTTTGGAATCGATGGCCTACCCTAATGAACGGCCAACTCCTTTAAAGGGGGTATTATGGTCACAAAGAATAGGGAGTCCTTTGCTGATTGGTGGGGATCTGACTGCTGGAACCGCCAGCAAAGTGTTGTGCAAAGTACCCAATTTTCGTGATCAATGGGGGTCCCAGCAGTTGGACCAAGACCAATCAGCCTATTTGGATAGGGGGTAACGTACTGTGACTGGCATACCCCTTTAAGGCTAGGCTCGCGCTGAGGCTGTAGCACTGCTGTGACTCGCGCTGTCCAATGTTTGCTCAGGGTTAATTCACACAGTGCAGTGTGGTTAAAACTGGATTGAAAAACTGCATGCAGCTTCTTAAAGGGATTGTCGAGGAGTTATAGGAAACTCAGGGGCAGCTGTAAAACAAAAACAGCGCTCCGTTGTACAGTCCTGATCCCCCTACGGGCCAGAAGCGGAGACGCTCACATGACCACCGAGACCAATCAGAGACCTCAGCAGTCTCTGGATCGATGATGTCACTCACGTACGTCACCAGGTCCTTACGAGCGCCCACTGATTGGTCTGGGCAGTCATGTGAACCTCTCCGCTTCTGGCCTGGTGAACCCCGGCACAAGGGGCCCCGGGAATCGGTGAGGATGAATATTTCTATTATTTACACCTCCGGCCAACCCTGTCATTGTCATAATTCATGGACAACCCCTTTAACAGGTGAAAATTATTTAACATGTTTCAGCTGTAAAAAAAAAAAATCAAGAACAATATGAAAGCTGCATGCAGTTTTTTTGTAACTGCTCTGTGTGAACGCTTGCTTATGGGAAAAGGTTTTTGGAGTGACCAAACCATTTTAAAAATCTGATCTGGACGTGGAATGTAAATTTTAGTTTACCATAACCCCCGGCCTGCACCCTGGAGGGCTGGTGTCAAACAGATGCGCACAGGAAGGGGATTGGCTGCAATAAGCATGTGTGGTACTTGTTGTGCGCTTCGTTGTATATGCGCACTCACAGGTTGTGTTGTGTATACAATGTGCTTTGTGTAGTGTACACAACACCTCACACTCCGGCTGTACAGGTCACATTCAGACGCTGATGGAATTACCCCAGCATAGGAAATTCTGCCCCACTTTCTTAAAGGGATATTCCAAGGAGTGTCTGGGGTCACATGGGACATCCATTCCTATGATCGAGGGGGTCCCAGGGGTCAGACCCTCGCAGGTCACAAGAATGAGTGTCCCATGTGACCACAATGGTTGGATCAGCAGGTTACACAAGCACATTGGACAGTTTAGGAGATGTTGTCATAGTGTATTACAAAGGGTTAACTTGTAATGCAGGGCATGGAAGGCAAACGCCTGATGTGAACAGTGACTTGCGGCTCTCTACATGCACACACATGACACAGCCTCTGATCTGTTATTTGCTCCTGATTATTGACTATGGCACAGATCCTCCTCTAGGGGTTAGTCTCCCTGCCCTCCCTCCCCCTCCTCTGGGGCCCCGCTCCCCCCCTTCTTCCTCTTTCTGGTGGTGCTGCCCCTTTAAGAGAAGTAAGCTGGGCTTCCTGTCTCTTTAAATTGTCTGAGGTACGCCGTGTTCTGATTGGCTGTTTTCCGAGGGGAGCCTTGAAACTGCTCGGGCCGGCCTGATGATGATGATGATGATGATGAGCGCGGCTGTTCCAAGAAGAGACACAACAACCCCCCCCCCCAAATACTGGAGGACTGACCGGGGGAGGGGGGAGAGACACAACATCCCCCCCCCAAATACTGGAGGACTGACCGGGGGAGGGGGGAGAGACACAACATCCCCCCCCAAATACTGGAGGACTGACCGGGGGAGGGGGGAGAGACACCCCCCCCCAAATACTGGAGGACTGACCGGGGGAGGGGGGAGAGACACAACCCCCCCCCCATACTGGAGGACTGACCCTGGGAGGGGGAGAGACACAACACCCCCCCCCAAATACTGGAGGACTGACCCGGGGAGGGGGGAGAGACACAACCCTCCCCAAATACTGGAGGACTGACCGGGGGAGGGGGGGAGAGACACAACATCCCCCCGCAAATACTGGAGGACTGACCGGGGGAGGGGGGAGAGACACAACATCCCCCCCCAAATACTGGAGGACTGACCAGGGGAGGGGGGACAGACACAACCCCCCCCCCCAAATACTGGAGGACTGACCGGGGGAGGAGGGGAGAGACACAACATCCCCCCCCAAATACTGGAGGACTGACCGGGGGAGGGGGGAGAGACACAACACCCCCCAAATACTGGAGGACTGACCGGGGGAGGGGGAGAGACACACAACCCCCCCCCAAATACTGGAGGACTGACCGGGGGAGGGGGAGAGACACAACACCCCCCCCAAATACTGGAGGACTGACCGGGGGAGGGGGGGAGAGACACAACATCCCCCCCCCAAATACTGGAGGACTGACCGGGGGAGGGGGGAGAGACACAACACCCCCCCAAATACTGGAGGACTGACCGGGGGAGGGGGGAGAGACACAACATCCCCCCCCAAATACTGGAGGACTGACCGGGGGAGGGGGGAGAGACACAACATCCCCCCCCAAATACTGGAGGACTGACCGGGGGAGGGGGGAGAGACACAACCCCCCCCCAATCTGGAGGACTCCGGGGGAGGGGGGAGAGACACAACCCCCCCCAAATACTGGAGGACTGACCGGGGGAGGGGGGAGAGACACAACATCCCCCCCGCAAATACTGGAGGACTGACCGGGGGAGGGGGGAGAGACACAACATCCCCCCCCCAAATACTGGAGGACTGACCAGGGGAGGGGGGGACAGACACAACCCCCCCCCCCCAAATACTGGAGGACTGACCGGGGGGGGAGGGGAGAGACACAACATCCCCCCCCCAAATACTGGAGGACTGACCGGGGGAGGGGGGAGAGACACAACACCCCCCAAATACTGGAGGACTGACCGGGGGAGGGGGGAGAGACACAACATCCCCCCCCCAAATACTGGAGGACTGACCGGGGGAAGGGGGAGAGACACAACACCCCCCCAAATACTGGAGGACTGACCGGGGGGGGGGGGAGAGACACAACATCCCCCCCCAAATACTGGAGGACTGACCGGGGGGAGGGGGGAGAGACACAACACCCCCCAAATACTGGAGGACTGACCGGGGGAGGGGGGAGAGACACAACATCCCCCCCCCAAATACTGGAGGACTGACCGGGGGAGGGGGGAGAGACACAACATCCCCCCCCCAAATACTGGAGGACTGACCGGGGGAGGGGGGAGAGACACAACCCCCCCCCCAAATACTGGACGACTGACCGGGGGAGGAGGGGAGAGACACAACCCCCCCCCAAATACTGGAGGACTGACCGGGGGGAGGGGGGGAGAGACACAACATTCCCCCCCAAATACTGGAGGACTGACCGGGGGAGGGGGGGGAGAGACACAACATCCCCCCCCCAAATACTGGAGGACTGACCGGAGGAGGGGGGAGAGACACAACCCCCCCCCAATACTGGAGGACTGAGCGGGGGAGGGGGGAGAGACACAACATCCCCCCCCCAAATACTGGAGGACTGACCGGGGGGGGGGGGGAGACACACAACAACCCCCCCCCCAAATACTGGAGGACTGACCGGGGGAGGAGGGGAGAGACACAACCCCCCCCAAATACTGGAGGACTAACCGGGGGAGGGGGAAGAGACACAACCCCCCCAAATACTGGAGGACTGACCGGAGGAGGGGGGAAAGACAAAACCCCCCCAAATATTGGAGGACTGACCGGGGGAGGGGGGAGAGACACAACCCTCCCAAATATTGGAGGACTGACCAGGGCAGGGGGGAGAGACACAACAACCCTCCCCAAATACTGGAGGACTGGCCGGGGGAGGGGAGACAGACACAACCCCCCCCCCCCCCCCAAATACTGGGGGACTGACCGGGGGAGGGGGGAGAGACACAACACCCCCCCCCCCAAATACTGGAGGACTGACCGGGGGAGGAGGGGAGAGACACAACCCCCCCAAATACTGGAGGACTGACCGGGGGGAGGGGGGAGAGACACAACATCCCCCCCAAATACTGGAGGACTGACCGGGGGAGGAGGGGGAGAGACACAACCCCCCCCCCAAATACTGGAGGACTGACCGGGGGAGGAGGGGAGAGACACAACACCCCCCCCAAATACTGGAGGACTAACCGGGGGGAGGGGGGAGAGACACAACCCCCCCAAATACTGGAGGACTGACCGGGGGAGGGGGGAGAGACACAACCCCCCCAAATACTGGAGGACTGACCGGAGGAGGGGGGAGAGACAACACCCCCCCCAAATACTGGAGGACTGACCCTGGGAGGGGGGAGAGACAACCCCCCCCCCCCAAATACTGGAGGACTGACCGGGGAGGGGGGAGAGACACAACACCCTCCCCCCCAAATACTGGAGGACTGACCGGGGGAGGGGGGAGAGACAACAACCCCCCCCCCAAATACTGGAGGACTGACCGGGGAGGGGGAGAGACACAACCCCCCCCAAATACTGGAGGACTGACCGGAGGAGGGGGGGAGAGACACAACCCCCCCCCATACTGGAGGACTGACCGGGGGGGAGACCACCCCCCCCCCCCAATACTGGAGGACTCCGGGGGAGGGGGAGAGACAACCCCCCCCCCAAATACTGGAGGACTGACCGGGGAGGGGGGAGAGACACAACACCCCCCCCAAATACTGGAGGACTGACTGGGGGAGGGGGGAGAGACACAACACCCCCCCCCAAATACTGGAGGACTGACCGGGGGGAGGGGGGAGAGACACAACCCCCCCCAAATACTGGAGGACTGACCGGGGGAGGGGGGGAGAGACACAACCCCCCCCAAATACTGGAGGACTGACCGGGGGAGGGGGGAGAGACACAACACCCCCCCCAAATACTGGAGGACTGACCGGGGGGGGGGAGAGACACAACCCCCCCCCCAAATACTGGAGGACTGACCGGGGGAGGGGGGAGAGACACAACCCCCCCAAATACTGGAGGACTGACCGGGGGAGGGGGGAGAGACACAACACCCCCCCCCAAATACTGGAGGACTGACCGGGGGAGGGGGGAGAGACACAACACCCCCCCCAAATACTGGAGGACTGACCGGGGGGAGACAGCCCCCCCCCCCCGGGCGCCGGGGAGGGGGAGAGACACAACCCCCCCCCCCAAATACTGGAGGACTGACCGGGGGAGGGGGGAGAGCACAACCCCCCCCAAATACTGGAGGACTGACCGGGGGAGGGGGGGGAGACAGACACAACCCCCCAAATACTGGAGGACTGACCGGGGGAGGGGGGAGAGACACAACACCCCCCCCCCAAATCTGGAGGACTGACCGGGGGGAGAGACACACCCCCCCAAATACTCGAGGACCGACCCGGGGGGGGGGGGGACAGACACAACCCCCCCCAATACTGGAGGACTGACCGGGGGAGGGGGGAGAGACACAACACCCCCCCCAAATACTGGAGGACTAACCGGGGGAGGGGGGGGGGGCGCCCCCCCCACTGGAGGACCCGGGGGGGGGGAGAGACACAACCCCCCCAAATACTGGAGGACTGACCGGGGGAGGGGGGAGAGACACAACACCCCCCCAAATACTGGAGGACTGACCGGGGGAGGGGGGAGAGACGCAACAACCCCCCCAAATACTGGTGGACTGACCGGGGGAGGGGGGAGAGACACAACACCCCGCCCCCCCAAATACTGGAGGACTGACCGGGGAGAGAGACACAACCCCCCCCAAATACTGGAGGACTGACCGGAGGAGGGGGGGACAGACACAACCCCCCCAATACTGGAGGACTGACCGGGGGAGGGGGACAGACACAACACCCCCCCCCCAAATACTCGAGGACTGACCGGGGGAGGGGGGAGAGACACAACCCCCCCCCTAATACTGGAGGACTGACCGGAGGAGGGGGGAGAGACAAAACCCCCCCAAATATTGGAGGACTGACCGGGGGAGGGGGGACAGACACAACACCCCCCCCCAAATACTGGAGGACTGACCGGGGGAGGGGAGACAGACACAACCCCCCCCCCAAATACTGGAGGACTGACCGGGGGGAGGGGGGAGAGACACAACACCCCCCCCAAATACTGGAGGACTGACCGGGGGAGGGGGGACAGACACAACCCCCCCCCCCCCAAATACTGGAGAACTGACCGGGGGAGGGGGGAGAGACACAACACCCCGCCCCCCAAATACTGGAGGACTGAGCGGAGGAGGGGGGGAAAGACACAACCCCCCCAAATACTGGAGGACTGACCAGGGCAGGGGGGGGGAGAGACACAACAACCCCCCCCCCAAATACTGGAGGACTGACCGGGGGAGGAGGGGGAGAGACACAACCCCCCCAAATACTGGAGGACTGACCGGGGGGAGGGGGGGAGAGACACAACCCCCCCAAATACTGGAGGACTGACTGGGGGAGGAGGAGGGGAAAGACACAATCCCCCCCCCAAATACTGGAGGACTGACTGGGGGAGGAGGGGAGAGACACAACACCCCCCCCAAATACTGGAGGACTGACCGGGGGAGGGGGGAGAGACACAACACCCCCCCAATACTGGAAGACTGACCGGGGGGAGGGGGGAGAGACACAACACCCCCCCCAAATACTGGAGGACTGACTGGGGAGGGGGGAGAGACACAACTCCCCCCCAAATACTGGAGGACTGAGCGGGGGAGGGGGGAGAGACACAACACCCCCCCCCAAATACTGGAGGACTGACCGGGGGAGGGGGGGAGAGACACAACCCCCCCCCCCCCAAATACTGGAGGACTGACCGGAGGAGGGGGGAAGACAAAACCCCCAACGCGGGGGGGGCCAAATATTGGAGGACTGACCGGGGGAGGGGGGAGAGACAAAACCCTCCCAAATATTGGAGGACTGACCAGGGCAGGGGGGGGGGAGACACAACAACCCCCCCCAAAAACTGGAGGACTGACCGGGGGAGGAGGGGAGAGACACAACCCCCCCCCCCCCAAATACTGGAGGACTGACTGGGGGAGGAGGGGAGAGACACAACCCCCCCCAAATACTGGAGGACTGACTGGGGGAGGAGGAGGGGAAAGACACAACCCCCCCCCCCCAAATACTGGAGGACTGACTGGGGCAGGGGGGAGAGACACAACACCCCGCCCCCCAAATACTGGAGGACTGACCGGGGGAGGGGGGAGAGACACAACTCCCCCCCCAAATACTGGAGGACTGACCGGGGGGAGGGGGGGGAGAGACAAAACCCCCCCCAAATACTGGAGGACTGACCGGAGGAGGGGAGACAGACACAACCCCCCCCAAATACTGGAGGACTGACCGGGGGAGGGGGGACAGACACAACCCCCCCCCAAATACTGGAGGACTGACCGGGGGGAGGGGGGGGGACACACAACAACCCCCCCCCCCCCAAATACTGGAGGACTGACCGGGGGAGGGGGGAGAGACACAACACCCCCCCCAAATACTGGAGGACTGACCGGGGGAGGGGGGACAGACACAACCCCCCCCCAAATACTGGAGGACTGACCGGGGGAGGGGGGAGAGACACAACACCCCGCCCCCCAAATACTGGAGGACTGAGCGGAGGAGGGGGGGAGAGACAAAACCCTCCCAAATACTGGAGGACTGACCAGGGCAGGGGGGGGAGAGACACAACAACCCCCCCCAAATACTGGAGGACTGGCCGGGGGAGGGGAGACAGACACAACCCCCCCCCCCCAAATACTGGAGGACTTAACGGGGGAGGGGGGGAGACACACAACAACAACCCCCCCCAAATACTCGAGGACTGACCGGGGGAGGAGGGGAGAGACACAACACCCCCCCCAAATACTGGAGGACTGATCGGGGGAGGAGGGGAGAGACACAACCCCCCCAAATATTGGAGGACTGACCGGGGGAGAGACACAACACCCTCCCCCCAAATACTGGAGGACTGAGCGGAGGAGGGGGGGAGAGACAAAACCCTCCCAAATACTGGAGGACTGACCAGGGCAGGGGGGGAGAGACACAACAACCCCCCCCAAATACTGGAGGACTGACCGGGGGAGGAGGGGAGAGACACAAACCCCCCCAAATACTGGAGGACTGACCGGGGGAGGGGGGACAGATACAACCCCCCCCCAATACTGGAGGACTGACCGGGGGAGGGGGAGACACACAACAACCCCCCCCCCCCCAAATACTGGAGGACTGACCGGGGGAGGAGGGGAGAGACACAACCCCCCCCAAATACTGGAGGACTAACCGGGGGAGGGGGAAGAGACACAACCCCCCCAAATACTGGAGGACTGACCGGAGGAGGGGGGAGAGACAAAACCCCCCCAAATACTAGAGGACTGACCGGAGGAGGGGGGAGAGACACAACACCCCCCCCCAATACTGGAGGACTGATCGGGGGAGGAGGGGAGAGACACAACCCCCCCCAAATATTGGAGGACTGACCGGGGGAGAGACACAACACCCTCCCCCCAAATACTGGAGGACTGAGCGGAGGAGGGGGGAGAGACAAAACCCTCCCAAATATTGGAGGACTGACCAGGGCAGGGGGGGAGAGACACAACAACCTTCCCCAAATACTGGAGGACTGGCCGGGGGAGGGGAGACAGACACAACCCCCCCCCCCAAATACTGGGGGACTGACCGGGGGAGGGGGGACAGACACAACCCCCCCCCCCAAATACTGGAGGACTTAACGGGGGAGGGGGGAGACACACAACAACAACCCCCCCAAAATACTGGAGGACTGACCGGGGGAGGGGGAGAGACACAACACCCCCCCCCCCCCAAATACTGGAGGACTGACCGGGGGAGGAGGGGAGAGACACAACCCCCCCAAATAATGGAGGACTGACCGGGGGGAGGGGGGAGAGACACAACACCCCCCCCCAATACTGGAGGACTGACCGGGGGGGGGGGGGAGAGACACAACATCCCCCCAAATACTGGAGGACTGACCGGAGGAGGGTGGAGAGACACAACACCCCCCCCAAATACTGGAGGACTGAGCGGGGGAGGGGGGGAGAGACACAACCCCCCCCCCCCCCAAATACTGGAGGACTGACCGGGGGAGGGGGGGAGAGACACAACAACCCCCCCCCCCCAAATACTCGAGGACTGACCGGGGGAGGAGGGGGAGAGCACAACACCCCCCCAAATACTGGAGGACTAACCGGGGGAGGGGGGAGAGACACAACCCCCCCCCAAATACTGGAGGACTGACCGGAGGAGGGGGGGAGAGACAAAACCCCCCAAATATTGGAGGACTGACCGGGGGAGAGACACAACACCCCTCCCCCCAAATACTGGAGGACTGACCGGGGGAGGGGGGGAGAGACACAACCCCCCCAAATACTGGTGGACTGACCGGAGGAGGGGGGGGAGAGACAAAACCCCCCCAAATACTGGAGGACTGACCAGGGCAGGGGGGAGAGACACAACACCCCCCCCCAAATACTGGAGGACTGACTGGGGGAGGAGGGGAGAGACACAACCCCCCCCAAATACTGGAGGACTGACCGGGGGAGGGGGGGAGAGACACAACAACCCCCCCCAAGTACTGGAGGACTGACCGGGGGAGGGGGGAGAGACACAACCCCCCCAATACTGGAGGACTGACCGGAGGAGGGGGGAGAGACAAAACCCCCCAAATATTGGAGGACTGACCGGGGGGGGAGGGGGACAGACACAACACCCCCCAAATACTGGAGGACTGACCGGGGGAGGGGGAGAGACACAACACCCCCCCCCCAAATACTGGAGGACTGACCGGGGGAGGGGGGGACAGACACAACCCCCCCCCAAATACTGGAGGACTGACCGGGGGAGGGGGGAGAGACACAACACCCCGCCCCCCCAAATACTGGAGGACTGACGGCGGAGGAGGGGGGAAAGACACAACCCCCCCCAAATACTGGAGGACTGACCGGGGGAGGGGGGGAGAGACACAACCCCCCCAAATACTGGAGGACTGACCGGGGGAGGGGGAGAGACACAACACCCCGCCCCCAAATACTGGAGGACTGACCGGGGGAGGGGGGAGAGACACAACTCCCCCCCAAATACTGGAGGACTGAGCGGGGGGAGGGGGGAGAGACACAACCCCCCCCCCCCCCCCAAATACTCGAGGACTGACTGGGGGAGGAGGGGAGAGACACAACCCCCCCCCAAATACTGGAGGACTGACCGGGGGAGGGGGGGGAGAGACACAACCCCCCCAAATACTGGAGGACTGACCGGAGGAGGGGGGAGAGACAAAACCCCCCCAAATATTGGAGGACTGACCGGGGGAGAGACACAACACCCTCCCCCCAAATACTGGAGGACTGACCGGGGGAGGGGGGGAGAGACACAACCCCCCAAATACTGGAGGACTGACCAGGGCAGGGGGGAGAGACACAACAACCCCCCCCCCCAAATACTGGAGGACTGACTGGGGGAGGAGGGGAGAGAGACACAACCCCCCCAAATACTGGAGGACTGACCGGGGGAGGAGGAGGGGGAGAGACACAACAACCCCCCCCAATACTGGAGGACTGACCGGGGGAGGGGGGGACAGACACAACCCCCCCCCCCAAATACTGGAGGACTGACCGGGGGAGGGGGGAGAGACACAACACCCCCTAATACTGGAGGACTGACCGGAGGAGGGGGGGAGAGACAAAACCCCCCCAAATATTAAAGGACTGACCGGGGGAGGGGGGACAGACACAACACCCCCCCAAATACTGGAGGACTGACCGGGGGAGGGGAGACAGACACAACCCCCCCCCAAATACTGGAGGACTGACCGGGGGAGGGGGAGAGACACAACCCCCCCCCCCCCCAAATACTGGAGAACTGACCGGGGGGGGGGAGAGACACAACACCCCGCCCCCCAAATACTGGAGGACTGAGCGGAGGAGGGGGGGAAAGACACAACCCCCCCAAATACTGGAGGACTGACCGGGGGGAGGGGGGAGAGACACAACCCCCCCAAATACTGGAGGACTGACCGGGGGAGGGGGGAGAGACACAACACCCCGCCCCCCAAATACTGGAGGACTGACCGGGGGGGGGGGAGAGACACAACTCCCCCCCAAATACTGGAGGACTGAGCGGGGGGGAGAGACACAACCCCCCCCCCCCAAATACTCGAGGACTGACTGGGGGAGGAGGGGAGAGACACAACCCCCCCCCAAATACTGGAGGACTGACCGGGGGGAGGGGGGGAGAGACACAACCCCCCCCAAATACTGGAGGACTGACCGGAGGAGGGGGGGAGAGACAAAAAACCCCCAAATATTGGAGGACTGACCGGGGGAGAGACACAACACCCTCCCCCCAAATACTGGAGGACTGACCGGGGGAGGGGGGGAGAGACACAACCCCCCCAAATACTGGAGGACTGACCGGAGGAGGGGGGGGAGAGACAAAACCCTCCCAAATACTGGAGGACTGACCAGGGCAGGGGGGGAGAGACACAACAACCCCCCCCCAAATACTGGAGGACTGACCGGGGGAGGAGGGGAGAGACACAACCCCCCCCCAAATACTGGAGGACTGACCGGGGGAGGAGGGGGGAGACACAACCCCCCCAAATACTGGAGGACTGACTGGGGGAGGAGGAGGGGAAAGACACAACCCCCCCCCAAATACTGGAGGACTGACTGGGGGAGGAGGGGAGAGACACAACCCCCCCCCAAATACTGGAGGACTGACTGGGGCAGGAGGGGAGAGACACAACCCCCCCAAATACTGGAGGACTGACCGGGGGAGGGGGGGAGAGACACAACCCCCCCCCCCAAATACTGGAGGACTGACCGGGGGAAGAGGAGAGAGAGAAAAGGGGGAGACAAAACCCCCATCGCACTGTGTTGGAGGACTGACCTAGAGGAGTAGAAAGAGAGACGGGGAGAGACACAACCCCCTCCGCAGTGCTGGAGGACTGAGGTGGGGGAATAAAGAGAGGGCACAGGAGAGAGAGACACAACCCCCCACCCCCCCCCCATAGTGTTGGAGGACTGACCAGAGGGGGGGGGAAGAGAGCACAGGAAGAGGAGACACAACCTGAGGAGAGAGGGGAAGAAAGAAAGCATGCGGCTTGTGGAGGAGAGAGAGGGCGACCTGTCCCCGAGACTGCAGCTCTCTGTGCTTTGGGGAAAAACAGGCAACCTACTACTGTAGAACTACAAATCCCAATACTTCATCTGTAGAACTACAAATCCCAGCATTTCATATTTAGATCTACAAGTCCCAGCATACCATATATAACCCTAAAAGTCTTATCACTCTGGCTGTAGTAATACAAGTCCCAGTAATCCACCTGTAGAACTACAAGCCCCAGAATTCCATCCAAAGAACCACACTGGAGTAATACAAGTCCCAGCATTCTGTCTGTGACACTACTAGTCCCAGAGTTACATTTGTAGTTCTAGTTGTCGTTCCACCTGTAGAAGTACAAGTCCCAGCTCTCAGCCTGTAGAACTACTAGTCCCAGCATTCTATTTGTGGAACTACAAGTCCCGGGTGGGGTCCTGCAGGGTTTATAACACCCATGTGGCTCGGGTTACACAGTGATTGTAGCGTCTGATGACTGTCGGTGCGGCTGTGATGCGATACAGGACTATGACACGACTGTCGCCAAGTATTCAAACCTGCTGAACCACTTGTGACGTTACCATCATAGACTACAATGTAACCGCATCCGAGATTGGTTGTAGGGAACATGACTGCGGGATCGGGCTTTGTTTATAGTCTGTAACCATGGAGACGCATCAGTTTACATTTAAAATGTGGACTTAAAATGGAATTTCTTTTTATCAAGACTTTTTAATTTTTTTTTTTTTGAAGCCATAAACAGTGGGTTAGGTAGACATATCCTTAATAGGTGTCGTCAAAATAGATATAGGAGGGCAGAGGTAGCAATCATTGGATCATCAATATTAGTTTGGTAGAGGTGTGACACCTGGCACCCCCAGCGATTAGAGTACACTGTATGGAGCCGGCAGCAGAGCCTACACGTGTAGTGGCCATTGCACGCTATTGCAGCTGAACTCCCTTTTTAGGTGTCACCTTCAGTGGGTTACAAATAGGGGTCTCATTATGGTGACCATTTAGCTGTCCTCACAAAAACAAAAGGAGACACCGAGAGGCCAAGAATAGTGTAGATTCGGCTATGATCTAAAAGTGAAAATAAGAAAACAAAAATAAGTGACCAAGATGGCCCCTCACCTTTAAGTATTGTGAGTAAATCACAAATAATGCAAAAGATCTTATGGGTGGTGAGGGTGGCAGCAGATACCGTCTAGCGTCGCTGGAGATCCGGACGTTATGATATGCAGTGAAGGAGGGGTTAGGTTCCCCAAGGTATGGACTGTCTGCGCTCTTGGGAAGGAAGATCTTAGGTCACTCTTGTAAATAAAGGTCTAGAGACCTTTATTTACAAGAGTGACCTAAGATCTTCCTTTATTTACAAGAGTGACCTAAGATCTTCCTTCCCAAGAGAGCAGACAGTCCATACCTTGGGGAACCTACCCTCTCCTTCACTGCATTTAGCTGTCCTGTCCTGGATAGCTAAATGGGCACCACAGTGGACAATCTTGGACAGCTAAAGGGGCACCATAATGTCTACCCAGAACAGCTAAAAGGGAACAATAATGAGCTACCCAGGAGAGCTAAATAGACACCATAATGGGCTATCCAGGACAGCTAAATAGGCACCATAATGGGCCACCTAGAACAGCTAAATGGGCACCATAATGGGCTACCCTAGAGGCTAATGGGCACCATAATGGGCTATCCAGGACAGCTATGGCACCATAATGGGCCACCTAGAACAGCTAAATGGGCACCATAATAGGCAACTCAGGACAGCTAAATGGGCGCCATAATGGGTTTCCCAGGAGAGCTAATGACACCATTGGGCTCCCTGGCGCTAAATTGGCAACATAATGGGCAACCCAGAACATCTAAATAGGCACCATAATGGGCTACCCTAGAGAGCTAAATGGACACCCTAACTGACTACTTTAGACAGCTAAATGGGCACCATAATAGGCAACTCAGGAAAGCTAATTGGACACCCTATTTGACTACCTTAAACAGCTAAATGGGCACCATAATGGACTTCCCAGGTTAGCTAAATGGACTCCATAATGGGCAACCCAGGACTGCTAAATGGGCACCATAATGGGCTACCAAGGACGGCTTTGTGTTCCCTCCACAGTCATTACATGACCCTTTGGCCAATTCTTTTTATTTGTGCAGGTTTTTGACAATTTTGACCCCCCCCCCCTCTCTAAGTACCCCATAGCAGCCACATGACCTGCCCCTAGGGTATGTGCACCCCCGGTCACCGTCACTATCTCTGTTCTATATAGTAAAAGGAGAATTAGGTAAAGCTTCATCTTTCACAGCATTATGTGATTTTCCTTTAAGAACGCTTCCAGCTGCCGGTGACCTGCGGAGTGAGAGGAGGTGAAGCGGTCTAATCTGCCGGAGGTCTTCTCCATCCTGTTAGAGTCTTCGCCTTTATCCTATTAGTAAGGAGAGGCTCTCACAGTCTCTATGACAGCTGCTGCTGCTGCCTCGCTGCAGATTTCAGAGCACAGTTTGTGCTGGAATGGAAACAAATATTCTCTCCGCATTCTCTGCGCTTCCAGGAAAATCCTCCTCAATGGACGGCTTTAAAACCTGCCCAACATGACTTTCGAGGAGAAGCTTTCTCTGGCCCTGGTGAACAGAACATTATCTAATCCTGCCCATGTGATCGCAGTCTTAATAGACATGAATATTTATCAGCAGATTGCAATATTATCCGTATTAAGAATTAAAGAGAATTCCGCTCATAATCGCCGCGCCGCCCTGTTGTGCAAGATCAGGGGGTGTTACCGATATTGCAAAGAAAAAATTACCTGGGAGATAAAGGTTGACATTGGATAGGAAATACATGTGGTGCAGTTTTGTCGGATCTTCTGAATTTCCTGGGAGACATAAAAGTAGTTTGGTGGACAGTCAGGTGGGGGCGCCATCAGGTAACATGGTATGGGTGTGACCAGGGGCATAGATATAGGAGTGCAGAGGTAGCAATCACTACCGGACCCTGGAGCCTCAGGGGACCCCAAGGCCATGTGGTTGTTGTGGTCATTCTAGTGGGGGCACCATTGATGTGGGGCACAAAAGGGGCAGCTATCACTTTGTCAGGGCAAAAAAGACTATTAGGGCTTAAAAGCTGCAAAACCTATGAATTGTGGCCCTAACCTTGGAAGAACCAGGCAACTGCTGTGACTGTGGCCTTTTCACTGAATACCCAGCACAGTGCCATACGCCATAGTATAGTGTCTGTGCTTGATATAGCAGCTCAGTCCCATTCATTTGATTGGGACTGAGTTGCTACCATACCATGAGACCAATGAATGTGACATCCTCAGGACAGGGAATAGGGCCTCTTAAAACATCTCATCGGTGGGGGTCCCAGGTCTTGGACCCCAACCTATCACAGTCTGAGGATTGGCCATCAGTATGTAAGTCCCAGAAAACCCCTTTAAGAGACCCAGCCATGCGTCTGAAAGGTAGAGATGGGCCAAAAATGTTGAGGTGAATAGGAACAGGTATTTCTTTATAATAGATGATGCTGTGCCAAAAAATTTGGCAAAAATTATGTCGTGCACCAAAAAGTTTTAACCAGCAGGTTTATAGAAATGTTTCCTTTAATGCAAATTTGACAAGGCTGATGAGACGCCAGAGCACCAGGGACAGGTGAGTATGTTTTTTTGTTTGTTTTTTTTTACTTTTATTCACCTTCCCCGACCTCATATAAAGAAAAAAAAACAGTTATCCTGGACAACCCCTTTAAGACAGAACTCACATGTTACATTAGGTTCACACTAGAGTCGCCTCTCTGTTTTTCGGGTAAGTCAAGGGACTAGAATCATGGAGAGGCGGACCGCTAAAACACACGGAGACCTGCACACCCCATTGACCATAAAATGCGGGCCATCGGGTGTCCACCATTTTTAAATTGAAACCGATGGAGGAAAAAGTCCTCCATGCAGATGTGAACATAGCCATAGACAAATTTTTGGGGGGACAAACACAATACAATGTGGATACATCGTGCGCCTCTGTGTATCAAAAATATACACAATTAAATAGGAAATTCGACCTCGTAAAATGAGATACTTTTAGTAAATGTGACCTTTGATGTAAACCTTGAGGAGAAATCGTCCAACATGTCCGCTGCTCTGCCCTTCCCAGCGCTAAGCACTGCTTCATCATCTAATACGATGACATCATCATTGCAGTGACATCACTGACACCAGTTACTATTCTATTCAGATAGATTTCCCAGAGTTCAGCACTTTCTAATGAAAATGTCAGGTCACCCGGGGGTCAGCGCACAGCATCCTACTGAAATTTATGACTCCGGTGAGGAGATCACATAGAGAGTCGCACTTTCATGTCAGACAGTGACAAAGTTTCTTTTTCTCTGCATCAGGAAACATCCCGATGGTCTATCTAGCCAGGGGCAAAAAGCCCAGCATGGTCCCTGCAAACATACCGCACCGGAGGCCGGAATTGTGGATTGCCGGGGGTTTATTCCAAGCACTTTTGCATAATTTGTGGTCAATTGAGGCATCAATTCTGTGTGTTCTATGGAACAGCTTCCTTTTGGCTAATTTAATCAATTAACATTTTGCATAATAAACTGGGTGTGCAAGGTGTGCAAATTGTTAGAATGTCGTGCGCTTCTTGAGTGCGAAGAGATTGCCTCTAATCCATTGATTTTGGCTGACCAAAAAGTTAAAGGCGTTTCTGGACTTAATAATTAATGACCTATCCTTAGGACCCGGGGTGTAACTAGCAAAGTCCGATCCCCATTGCAAACTTTTGACTGCCCCCCCCCAGACCCCACACAATATAGTGCCCTTTTCTGGCCCTCACATCTTATAACACCGCTTTACTAGCACCCACGTGGTATAATTCCCTATTTACGGGCCACCACTTGGTAAAACACCCCATTTACCGGCACCCTCACAATGTAACACCTCCTCTATTGGTCCCTACACAGTAACGCCCCCTTTACTAGCCCCCACATGGTATAATTCCCTACTTACTGGCCCCCACACAATATACCACCCGCTTTACTGGTCCCACGGTATAAAGATCCCCTACCTGAAAATAATGCAGGTGACCGACTGGGCCCCCTAAGTTCGCAGGCCCCATAGCAGCCACTACGGCTTAGGATGAGTCAACATTTACAGATTGTTGGGGTCTGACATCCGGGACCCCTGACAATAAGCTACTTGAAAAGACCACAGCTTTTGTTATATCATAAATCTTTACTCTACAAGTGAGCGTAGAGAATATCAACAGGCAAATCCAGAGAGAATCTTGCAGGTTGTATAACTCAATATGGCGGCCTCTGGGGTTATCCCATCATTTTGCAAATAAGGAAGGTGGGTGTGGGAACAAGGAATGCGAGGGTAATGGGGGATCGGGAGACGGGGACTTGGAATAAAAGGGTGGAGGGTAAAATATCATAAACATCCTGATATCGAGCCTAGGAAACAAATACAAGAAATAAATACATCGATCGTCCAAAGGGCCGACTGGTCAGGTAAAGAAAATCAACTAGAAGCCCACCCAAGGTGGATAAGATCCGTGGATCGCTCTATGGCTAGGATTTTTTAAGCAGACAGGGTTTCCAAAGGACGGAAACCCGAACGTTAGTGTGAACCTAACGTAACCCGATCAGTAGGTCAATATATCCAATGAGTAATAAAACATTAGGGATAGAGGGTCCATGGGCCCAGAAGCTCTGCTTGGTATCGCAGCTCAGCCCATTCACTTGAATGGGACTGAGCTGCGAACAGGCCATGTGACGGATGAATGTGATATCACATGGCCTGTGAAGCTTCAAACTGGTGAAATTTTTACAAAAACGGGGACACTGAAATTGATCAAGAGCTTTGCCCCAGTTTTCTGTCCTTATAAAGATACAATAGAGTGTCCATGGACCCCACAAACTATAAAAGTCCCAAATTTTGGCATACATGTCATTACACTCCTCGTGCCCCTCTTAAAAATGACTAGGAAAGTGTGTTTTGTGCCACTACACTGTTATTCCTCCTAGAAATGTATGAATACATTGACAACTGGGTGTTACCAATTGGGGGGGCGTGTCCCCGCACACTCCCACACTGTGCAATCAGTGTTGGCCATGCAGACTGTGCAGGGTTACACCCCTTTGACAAGTGGAATGGTATCACCGAGCTGTCAATATAGTCATACATTTCTAGGAGGAATAACAGAGGGACGCAGAGTTATAAGACAAGATACTCCAGAATCCTACAGTACAGGGATTTACTAAAACAGACATGTCAGGGGTGGGGGGAGGTCCTCTTTTAATTTGGCTTCTGTGCATATTAAGGGTGATGTATGACATGCTGGTCTTCATAAATTCCCCCTAAACTTTTTATTTTGTTTTTTTTTTTAGAAATTTACAGAACTTTTCCCTATATGGTACATAGAATTAGATGTAGATGTTATGCAAAAAAAGTTGAAATTGCTCCTCCTGATGTGTTTGATGAAGGGGTGCACTTTGAGGGGGTGCAGAGAATGTGGACGCAGCCGGGCCCAGGAGCCCATAAGGTGACTCTTACCACTATGAGGAGACCAGTACTATACACAACACATTATAGTTGGGGGCCCGGTACAGATTTTGCATTGGGGCCGGTGAGGTTCATGCTGTGCCTCTGGTTTGATGCGATTTCATATAGGTGGCAGATTGTGACCTGGAGGGTTATTACTGGTGAAGCCTGTCCGACCATCTGTCACTGGGAGCACCTAGCTTGTCATGGGTCTAGGTACATCTGGAGGTTCCACCTTCTGCCTAAACATGGGACATTTATCGGATATTACCCATCTAGATGCACATTGTATGCTCACATAGACATTTATACTACGTCTCTGTGGCCGCTCATGATATTGAAGAGCAAATCTATATATATATATACAGTATATGTAGCAGGGGCAAAAAAGGCACTAAATACATTTAATGTTTTTGACCCATTTTTTGCCCTGTCTTGTGCTCTTTAATAAAATACATAGAATCTGATCATAAACATTATATAGTCCACTCCTAGTCATGCGAATGTTAAAGCCCACCCCCCCCCCCCAACCTTCACACACCCAATAAATACATCAGACACTTGTATATGGCCAAAACGTTCTACTCCACTGCTCTCCTATAGGGACAGCTGCACCATGGGTAGCCATTGATCTTCTGACCAACCTTCATAATTACCCAGACCCCTCCAAATTAGGGATCTGTCACTTAGTTTATGTTTCCCAAGGTCCATTGCCTGCGTGTGGTGTGTTACATCCAGTCTTACAACAAGTATTATTATTTTTATTTATATAGCACCATTAATTCCATGGTGTTGTACATTATTATATTAATTCCATGGTGTTGTACATTATTATATTAATTCCATGGTGCTGTACATTATTATATTAATTCCATGGTGTTGTACATTATTATATTAATTCCATGGTGCTGTACATTATTATATTAATTCCATGGTGCCGGACATTATTATATTAATTTCATGGTGCTGTACATTATTATATTAATTCCATGGTGCTGTACATTATTATATTAATTCCATGGTGCTGTACATTATTATATTAATTCCATGGTGCTGTACATTTGAGGGTTTACATACAGTACACAAAATATACAAAACAAACACAATACTAACAATGACCAGCTGGCACAGTGGGATAGAGGGCCCTGCCCACAAGGGCTTACAGTCTATGAGGGAAGAGGGAGAGAGACAGAAGTATAAAACATAGCCCTAGAACAACAACTAGGTAGGGAGAGATATTTGCAAAATAAAAAGTTCCTGCTGTGTGCATTATCCATATATCATGACATCATGTATACATTATCCCTGCATGTGACATCACTGTGTGTATTATCCCTGTACTGTAACATCACTGTGTGTATTATCTCTGTACTGTGACATCACTGTGTGTATTATCCCTGTACTGTGACATCACTGTGTGTATTATCCCTGTACTGTGACATCACTGTGTGTATTATCCCTGTACTGTGACATCACTGTGTGTACTATCCCTGCATGTGACATCACTGTGTGCATTATCCCTGTACTGTGACATCACTGTGTGTATTATCCCTGTATTGTGACATCACTGTGTGTATTATTCCTGTACTTTGACATCACTTTGTGTATTATCCCTGTACTGTGACATCACTGTGTGTATTATCCCTGTACTGTGACATCACTGTGTGTATTATCTCTGTACTGTGGCATCACTGTGTGTATTATCTCTGTATTGTGACATCATTGTGTGTATTATCTCTGTACTGTGACATCACTGTGTTTATTATCTCTGTACTGTGACATCACTTTGTGTATTATCCCTGTACTGTGACATCACTGTGTTTATTATCTCAGTACTGTGACATCACTTTGTGTATTATCCCTGTACTGTGACATCACTGTGTGTATTATCTCTATACTGTGACATCACTGTGTGTATTATCCCTGTACTGTGACATAACTGTGTGTATTATCTCTGTACTATGACATCACTTTGTGTATTATCTCTGCACAGTGACATCACTTTGTGTATTATCCCTGCATGTGACATCACTGTGTGTATTATCCCTGTACTGTGACATCACTGTGTGTATTATCCCTGTACTGTGACATCACTGTGTGTATTATCCCTGTACTGTGACATCACTGTGTGTACTATCCCTGCATGTGACATCACTGTGTGCATTATCCCTGTACTGTGACATCACTGTGTGTATTATCCCTGTATTGTGACATCACTGTGTGTATTATTCCTGTACTTTGACATCACTTTGTGTATTATCCCTGTACTGTGACATCACTGTGTGTATTATCCCTGTACTGTGACATCACTGTGTGTATTATCTCTGTACTGTGGCATCACTGTGTGTATTATCTCTGTATTGTGACATCATTGTGTGTATTATCTCTGTACTGTGACATCACTGTGTTTATTATCTCTGTACTGTGACATCACTTTGTGTATTATACCTGTACTGTGACATCACTGTGTTTATTATCTCAGTACTGTGACATCACTTTGTGTATTATCCCTGTACTGTGACATCACTGTGTGTATTATCTCTATACTGTGACATCACTGTGTGTATTATCCCTGTACTGTGACATAACTGTGTGTATTAACTCTGTACTATGACATCACTTTGTGTATTATCTCTGCACAGTGACATCACTTTGTGTATTATCCCTGTACTGTGACATCACTGTGTTTATTATCTCTGTACTGTGACATCACTTTGTGTATTATCCCTGTACTGTGACATCACTGTGTGTATTATCTCTATACTGTGACATCACTGTGTGTATTATCCCTGTACTGTGACATAACTGTGTGTATTATCTCTGTACTATGACATCACTTTGTGTATTATCTCTGCACAGTGACATCACTTTGTGTATTATCCCTGCATGTGACATCACTGTGTGTATTATCCCTGTACTGTGACATCACTGTGTGTATTATCCCTGTACTGTGACATCACTGTGTGTATTATCCCTGTACTGTGACATCACTGTGTGTACTATCCCTGCATGTGACATCACTGTGTGCATTATCCCTGTACTGTGACATCACTGTGTGTATTATCCCTGTATTGTGACATCACTGTGTGTATTATTCCTGTACTTTGACATCACTTTGTGTATTATCCCTGTACTGTGACATCACTGTGTGTATTATCCCTGTACTGTGACATCACTGTGTGTATTATCTCTGTACTGTGGCATCACTGTGTGTATTATCTCTGTATTGTGACATCATTGTGTGTATTATCTCTGTACTGTGACATCACTGTGTTTATTATCTCTGTACTGTGACATCACTTTGTGTATCATACCTGTACTGTGACATCACTGTGTTTATTATCTCAGTACTGTGACATCACTGTGTGTATTATCTCTGTACTGTGACATCACTGTGTGTATTATCTCTGTACTGTGACATCACTTTGTGTATTATCCCTGTACTGTGACATCACTGTGTGTATTATCCCTGTACTGTGACATAACTGTGTGTATTATCTCTGTACTATGACATCACTTTGTGTATTATCTCTGCACAGTGACATCACTTTGTGTATTATCCCTGTACTGTGGCATCACTGTGTGTATTATCTCTTTACTGTGGCATCACTGTGTGTATTATCTCTGTATTGTGACATCATTGTGTGTATTATCCCTGTACTGTGACATCACTGTGTGTATTATCTCTGTACTGTGACATCACTGTGTTTATTATCTCTGTACTGTGACATCACTTTGTGTATTATCTCTGTACTGTGACATCACTGTGTTTATTATCTCTGTACTGTGACATCACTGTGTTTATTATCTCTGTACTGTGACATCACTTTGTGTATTATCTCTGTACTGTGACATCACTGTGTTTATTATCTCTGTACTGTGACATCACTTTGTGTATTATCTCTGTACTGTGACATCACTGTGTTTATTATCTCTGTACTGTGACATCACTTTGTGTATTATCTCTGTACTGTGACATCACTTTGTGTATTATCTCTGTACTATGACATCACTTTGTGTATTATCTCTGCACAGTGACATCACTTTGTGTATTATCCCTGTACTGTGACATCACTGTGTTTATTATCTCTGTACTGTGACATCACTGTGTTTATTATCTCTGTACTCTGACATCACTTTGTGTATTATCTCTGCACAGTGACATCACTTTGTGTATTATCTCTGTACTGTGACATCACTGTGTGTATTATCTCTGTACTGTGACATCACTGTGTGTATTATCTCTGTACTGTGACATCACTTTGTGTATTATCTCTGTACTGTGACATCATTGTGTTTATTATCCTTGTATTGTGATATCACTGTGTGTATTATCTCTGTATTGTGACATCACTGTGTGTATTATCTCTGTACTATGACATCACTTTGTGTATTATCTCTGCACAGTGACATCACTTTGTGTATTATCTCTGTACTGTGACATCACTGTGTGTATTATCTCTGTACTGTGACATCACTTTGTGTATTATCTCTGTACTGTGACATCACTTTGTGTATTATCTCTGTACTGTGACAACACTGTGTGTATTATCTCTGTACTGTGACATCACTTTGTGTATTATCTCTGTACTGTGACATGTGTTTATTATCTCTGTACTATGACATCACTGTGTTTATTATCTCTGTACTGTGACATCACTTTGTGTATTATCTCTGTACTGTGACATCACTGTGTTTATTATCTCTGTACTGTGACATCACTGTGTTTATTATCTCTGTACTGTGACATCACTATGTTTATTAACTCTGTACTGTGACATCATTGTGTATATTATCTCTGTACTGTGACATTACTGTGTTTATTATCTCTGTACTGTGACATCACTGTGTTTATTATCTCTGTACTGTGACATCACTGTGTTTATTATCCTGTACTGTGACATCACTGTGTATATTGTCTCTGTACTGTGACATCACTGTGTTTATTATCCTGTACTGTGACATGTGTGTATTATTGTCTCTGTACTATGACATCACTGTGTGTATTATCCCTGTACTGTGACATAACTGTGTTTATTATCTCTGGACTGTGACATCACTGTGTTTATTATCCCTGTACTATGACATCACTGTATGTATTATCTCTGTACTGTGACATCACTGTGTGTATTACTCCTGTACTGTGACATCACTGTGTGTATTACTCCTATACTGTGACATCATTGTGTGTATTACTCCTGTACTGTGACATCACTGTGTGTATTACTCCTGTACTGTGACATCACTGTGTGTATTACTCCTGTACTGTGCCTGTGACTGCTGGAAGGCCATAGAGAGAAATGTTGCCATAGTCTAAGCGGGAGATGATGAGGGTGTGGGTTAGCATTTTTGTAGTTTTCAGAGGTGAGCTTTGTTGAATATTTTTGAGTTGCAGGTGACAGGAGACGTAGAGGGCTTGGATGTGAGGCTTAAAGGACAAGACAGAATCAAACCCAAGGCAGCGGACTTGTAGGACTGTGGTAGAGTCGACCCTTCTTCCAGGTTTTGCTATGGGGCCCCTCGGTTACTTGTTACACCCCTGCATTCCTATACTGAAGGTTTACATACTATTTTTACCACTCCTACTGTCCAAAGACAAAAAGTTTAACAAATCAAGTTTGTTTTAATCATGACCATCCATTATGGCCTGTAGACAGTGTCTCTGGAGGTCGTGCCTCCTCCTAGTGTGGACCCAGCCATAGGGCCTTATGTTCCGTGATTCAGCGCCTCTTCTTATTGTTCTTCACTCCCTTCCTGACAGGATGACTGACGAGTCTCTCGGACTTATAACTCACTTATCTAGCTGCCGACCACAGATATACCCTTATTAGGATCCCAGAGGAAGACAGAGGAAATACAGTTACGGGGAAGATTAAATTAAACTTACATTCTGCAAGGGTGAAACAAAATTATCAGAACAAAATAAAAATGATGTGTAGTAAATGTATAAAAATGTGTTGTGTCTGTCTGCGCCAATATTCAGCACGCAGAGGCCTTTGTATGTAGATTCGCTCCATGATCAGGGGCGTTGCTATAGGCGGTGCAGCGATAGCAGCCACTACTGGGCCCTGGACCCTAAGCGGGCCCCTAAGGTCCCTCTGCCACATAAAATATATCACTATTCTAAAAGGCAAAAGGGAGGTAGGTAGGGGGCCCATTACAGGGGCCCCGGCCTGGGAGCAAACGTCTTACACATAATACTGGACTGAAATAATCTTTATGATATCCTGGGGAACTTGACCGATTCTCTGATCTCCCTGTGAGATTATTTGGCATCCATAAAACGTCTGTCAAAAATGCTGAAGAATTTCCATTGAGTGGTTTTTGCAGTTTCACACCTGTAGGAGCTGCCACCGATCCCCTTCTGCTTTCACCCCTTGCATTCCCTATGCTGGTACTGTACAACACTGTGTTTCAGCTGCGCCTGACCTCGCTGGCAGATTACCCGCTGTATGTAGGGCACATGTGACTCCAGCCTTAAAGAGGTTGTCCAGCCACAGGAAGTTACCTATTTATTATCCCTGTACTGTGACATCACTGTGTGTATTATCCCTGTATTGTGACATCACTGTGTGTATTATCTCTATACTGTGACATCACTGTGTGTATTATCTCTATACTGTGACATCACTGTGTGTATTATCTCTTTACTGTGACATCACTGTGTGTATTATCCCTGTATTGTGACATCACTGTGTGTATTATCTCTGTACTGTGACATCACTGTGTGTATTATCCCTGTATTGTGACATCACTGTGTGTATTATCTCTGTACTGTGACATCACTGTGTGTTATCTCTGTACTGTGACATCACTGTGTGTATTATCCCTGTATTGTGACATCACTGTGTGTATTATCTCTATACTGTGACATCACTGTGTGTATTATCCCTGTATTGTGACATCACTGTGTGTATTATCCCTGTACTGTGACATCACTGTGTGTATTTTCCCTGTACTGTGACATCACTGTGTGTATTATCCCTGTACTGTGACATCACTGTGTGTATTATCTCTGTACTGTGACATCACTGTGTGTATTATCCCTGTATTGTGACATTACTTTGTGTATTATCCCTGTACTGTGACATCACTGTGTGTATTATCTCTATACTGTGACATCACTGTGTGTATTATCCCTGTACTGTGACATCACTGTGTGTATTATCCCTGTACTGTGACATCACTGTGTGTATTATCTCTATACTGTGACATCACTGTGTGTATTATCCCTGTACTGTGACATCACTGTGTGTATTATCTCTGTACTGTGACATCACTGTGTGTATTATCTCTGTACTGTGACATCACTGTGTGTATTATCCCTGTATTGTGACATCACTGTGTGTATTATCTCTATACTGTGACATCACTGTGTGTATTATCCCTGTACTGTGACATCACTGTGTGTATTATCTCTGTACTGTGACATCACTGTGTGTATTATCTCTGTACTGTGACATCACTGTGTGTATTATCCCTGTACTGTGACATCACTGTGTGTGTTATGTACTGCTGGTCTTGGTAGAGTGTGGCCATATTACAAGTTTTGCTATGGGGACCCATGGTTGTGCCCTTCCTATTGGGTTGCCAACAAGTGATTCTGATGCACATGAACAATTGTGGGTTTATACACATGAAAGGGCCAAAAATTTCTGCAAAAATAATCCTCATGATTTGCTACAATCCACTACTTGTATATGCACTGTACAGTGTGAGGCTGCAGTTCTTTAGGAAGAATAGTATTCGGGATTCTCGGGGGTGGGGAGGGGGGTGCTGGTCTGTTTGTCACTGCACCAAAGTCCCATCTGTCACCAGTAACGTTCTTCCTTCTGTACTCTATGGAAGACACCACAGCCACATAACCTTTGCCCGTGTGCTAATGAAGGGTACGTTTCTCCAGAAGAATCTTAGTAGGGTTGGAAGAGGAATGTTCTGCCCTTACTTCTATGTAATCTGCTGATCAACAGGAAAATACCAAATTATAAATTTACCAATGTGGACTCATATTAGGAAGTTGCAAAGCAAAGCAGGATATATATGGATGTCTGTTCATCCATAGACATAATACAGGCCACCAAAAACAGCAGCCTGCACTCTACAGACAGATGCGTATGGCAGGAGCAGGAAAAATCTCCTCCAGGGTCCAAATCATGACAAACTCTTATCCCGTCATGATAGATAGCCTCGACAGCCGCACAGAAAATTGACATCTCACTGAGTGTGTGAATAACTTAGGCTGGATTCGCTCGCTCTCCGTTCGGGGTTTCCGTCCCCAAATCCACTTGAAAAATGCGGAAAGAAAAGTCCTGCAAGAAGAATTCTTCTCTCTGCATCTTTCGGGCGGACACCCGACGGACCCCATTATAGTCAATGGGGACCCTTGGCATCCATTGTTGTTCGTCATTAGATGGGCTATTTTTTGGTTCTTCTGGTCCTGCAGTGGACCAGAACAATGGACAGAAGGAGGAGGATGTAAAGGCATCCTTAGGAAGACAGGGCTGTAATTTCTTTGGGGGTTATTATCCCATGAATCGTCTCATGCCAGGTGTCCTGAAATATTGTTAGTAGCCATTACAAAGTAATTTAGTGTTTCTAGCACAAAAATATATGCTCAACTTTTTTGCTTCCATGTGCTGCTGCAAGCAGGCCCTCTGCAGAATCAGTCTCCTTCCCCCTCTGACAGCTGACAATAGAGTCATCTCTTGTCTCCCCAGCAGAAGGAGTCTTCCATGCTATTGCTAGAGTTCCGCTCCTTCAACTGGCAATGCTATAGGGGTTGCAGCTGTGACCGGGCCCAGAAGCCAAGGGGTCCACAGGTCACTCTCAACACACTGGAGCTGGTCAAACTTCTTTGATCTCCTTTCTGATTTTCTTCAATGGCCAGCAGTCCGTGCATTGTAAATGTATTTTCCCTTCCCTCTGGTGCACTGGAGGGAGATTTATGATACACAGCCTTCCACTGTCAGAAAGCAGAAAATTAACCCTTTAATGGAAAAAATAGCAGTGGGTCAGCACTGATGGAACAGGGGATGGGAATGATAGGAAGCTTGTGTGAACAGACATGGCGTGAACAAGTCTTCATGGCGGTGTGGGCCAGATGGAGAAGAAAACGGAAATGTAAATGCTGCTAAAATGCACTGATGGGATGTGACTGAAGTTTGTGAGAAGAAGTCGCGCAGGGGGCCCAAGCTGATCTTTAGCACCAGGGCCTGTGAGAATTTAGTTATATCCCTGGCTCCTTTCCTGACAAGCAGGGCAGAAGGCTATTTCCATTGGCTGCCCTGCAGTGACCAGAGGACCATTATGTATAACCCTGGCTGTTGGGAGAATGACTGAGCGTGTGTGTCCACCAGCACTCAGCTCAACTAGGTGGACGTGCACTTTTTTATACATTCTGAACACCAGGTGGCACTATACTATATCAATATTATGTAACAGCATGCAAATGGCAAAGACTGTTCATTATTTATGTATTTATGATCTACACAATGATATTTAAAAGTGGGACAGCCCTTTAAGGGTGATGAATCCAGATCGGAGGTTACCATAGATTCACGGACATGGTACGGCACCTGTGACTGTATTTTGTATTGAACTGTGTCATCTCTTTCTGCTCCTTTCATTAAAATATGGATATTATCAAAAATGTCTGAGTCCTCGTGTCACAGTCTATTGATCTGAGATTATTAAGAAAGTTCCATGTGATCACACCGTTTCAGGGAAGCGAGCGGCTGTTTGCATATTGTCTAATAATGTAACGTACTGTTGGGAAAGCAATACACTTAGAAAAAAATAAGCCATGAGTCAGAGATTTCTGTGAGCAGGAGCTGTTACTGTAATTTATGGACAACCTTACTGTAGACGGCTTCTGACTGTAAACCGTATCCTGCCGTAGACCTATAGAAGTGATGGACGAGCAGCGGCAATGTGCCCATAAAGTGTTAAACCATGGGGACTCACTGTAGAGCCCCGAAAAAGGGTCTGCAAGGAAAGATACTGCTACTTTATCTGACCACGCTGTGCACTATAGATGCACCAGCCAAATCCACGACCAGCCCACCGTCTAATAGGGTCTCCTGACTATCCCCCAATGACAGACATCAGGGAAAGAAGGGTTGGACATATTGAATTTCAGCATGCCCGATTCCCCTATTCCTTTGTGCTTGGGGGGCTATTCCGCCACTAGAGGAACGTTTGGCCGACAGCAATCTAATGTGTATGGCCAACCATATCGTGTACATGTACTTTGGTAACACTTACCAACTTTTGTGGGTCATGGCCCTTTTCCATAAAGCCCTGCTCCCCTTTGGGACATGACATCCCTTTTTGGTGCCCATATCACATGTAATATGACTGGCAGGAGCTTTTTGCTGGGCTCAGGAAATTTGCCCAGTCTTCTTGGACGTCGAGAGGTCACCCCTTTTGTGGGGGGCACCCAGGAGAGTTGACATGGATGACTTTGGCCCATAATAAACAATGCCAAATGTCCCCCCCTTTTTGCTGACCCTTCCCTCATTGATGCTGCTGTTCCTGAAACTCCTGTTTCCTTTCTGTTGTCCAAGACAGATGGGTCAGTTCTGTACACAGCCCAAGGGCGTAGCTGTAGGAGGTGTAGAGGCCCTTGATCCTGAGAGGGTCCAAAGTCCCCCCTGACATATTGGAAAACACCAGTATTATAAATGGCACTTAGTAATTGGGTGGCCCTCGTATAGATTTTGCACTGGGGCTCTGTCCTAGCCTTTTAAAAAATGACCAAGCCTACCCCAACGCAACAGGAACACCCACTAGGTCATGGCAAGCCTAATTCTTCTGAAAATTTTGGACAATCCCACCAACGTTGGGACTGTTGGCAAGTATGGAAGAGAAGCGTACTGCAGGCTTGTGCCATAGCAAACAAGAGGCGTGGGAACACGGAATACTCTATTCTCCATAGAGTAGAGGAAAATCAATGTTCAGCGCTGGACAGGCCTGTGTGTACACGGCCTACATAGCACAGCACAGGACTTGTGTTCTCTAAACTGGTCTAGTGCAGCTGCTGAACACTGCCTAGTCCTCCATTTTCTGGTTTCGTCCAGTTCTGTTGATGTAATGATTGTTCGCTGCCAGACCGAGCGAAATCTTATAAGAGCAGGATAGTGAGTGGTGTGTGGAGGTCCTTTTACATGGGCAAATTTCTAGCCCAAGGCGATCGGTGCTTGTTTAACCCCTTCTTGCCCCAGCCCTTTTTCATTTTTGCAATTTCGTCGTGTACTCCTCACCTTCCAAAAACCATACCTTAATTTTTATTTGTCTATTAATAGAGCCGCATGAGGGCAAAATGTATTTCATAAAGGTACAAGGTAACATTCCATACCATGTAAATCGTGTAGAATTATAAAATAACTGCATTTGCGCCATTTTCTTTTTGATTTTGTTTGTGCGGCGTTCACAATGCTGCAAACCTGACACGTGACCTATATTCTGCAGGTCGGTATGATCGTAGCAATACCAAATTTCTATGGTTTTAGGCTGAGGCCCCACATTGCGGAAAAGCAGCTTTTTTTGTTGCAGATTTTGCTGCGTTTTTTTGAGCCAAAGCCAGAAGTGGATTTAGCAGAAGGTAGAAGTATAAGTACGTCCTATATATTTCCCATTCCTTTCATAGCCATGCTTGGCTTTGGCTCAAAAAACCACAGCAAAATCTGCAACAAAAAGAGCTGCGTTTCCGCAACATGGGGCCTCAGTCTTAGTTAGGTTTTGATACATTTACAAAAATTGAACTTTGAAAAATAAAAAAAAAAATTCTGACACCCATAACTTTTTTCTGTGTATGGACTTTTTTTTGCGGGACTATTTTTAGTTTTATTATTTATACTAGTTTGGGAATTGGCTGATGTTTCGATCACCTTTGGTTCAATTTGTTGGGAGACGAAATGGCAAAAAACACTTTCAAGTGTTTTATTTCTGTAAATGTTGATTATGGATTACAGGTAATGAAAACCCAAATCTAAGAAAATTAGAATATTGTAAGTTCAGTTCAGTCTTGTAAATTCAGTGTCACCTGCCAAGGTTTCCTAAGCCTTTAAATGGTCCCTCAGTCTGGTTCAGTAGGACACACAATCATGGAAGACGCTGATTATGGATTGTACAGTCATGGCCAAAAGTTTTGAGAATGACACAAATATTCTATTTTCACATGATCTGCTGCCCTCTGGTTTTTATGTGTGTTTGTCAGATGTTTTTATCACATACAGAAATAGAATTGCATTCATATTATGAGTAACAGAAGCTTATATTGACAGTTAGAATGAGTTAATGCAGCAAGTCAATATTTGCAGTGTTGACCCTTCTTCTTCAGGACCTCTGCAATTCTCCCTGGCATGCTCTCAATCAACTTCTGGACCAAATCCTGACTGATAGCAGTCCATTCTTGCAG
Source organism: Leptodactylus fallax (assembly GCA_947044405.1). Classification (NCBI taxonomy): domain Eukaryota; kingdom Metazoa; phylum Chordata; class Amphibia; order Anura; family Leptodactylidae; genus Leptodactylus; species Leptodactylus fallax. The sequence goes on along the minus strand of CAMRHE010000471.1, from coordinate 875,924 downwards.
AATCAATGCTTTCATTTTGTCTGAATTTGTTGGTTTTTGTTTGTCCACCCGTCTCTTGATGATTGACCACAAGTTCTCAATGGGATTAAGATCTGGGGAGTTTCCAGGCCATGGACCCAAAATCTCTATGTTTTGTTCCCTGAGCCATTTAGTTATCACCTTTGCTTTATGGCAAGGTGCTCCATCATGCTGGAAAAGGCATTGTTGAGCGCCAAACTGCTCTTGGACGGTTGGGAGAAGTTGCTCTTGGAGGACATTCTGGTACCATTCTTTATTCATGGCTGTGTTTTTAGGCAAGACTGTGAGAGAGCCGATTCCCTTGGCTGAGAAGCAACCCCACACATGAATGGTTTCAGGATGCTTTACAGTTGGCATGAGACAAGACTGGTGGTAGCGCTCACCTCTTCTTCTCCGAATAAGCTGTTTTCCAGATGTTCCAAACAATGGAAAAGGGGATTCATCAGAGAAAATGACTTTCCCCCAGTCCTCAGCAGTCCACTCCCTGTACCTTTTGCAGAATATCAGTCTGTCCCTGATGTTTTTTCTGGAGAGAAGTGGCTTCTTTGCTGCCCTCCTTGAGACCAGGCCTTGCTCCTAGAGTCTCCACCTCACAGTGCGTGCAGATGCACTCACACCTGCCTGCTGCCATTCCTTAGCAAGCTCTGCACTGCTGGTAGCCCGATCCCGCAGCTGAAACACTTTTAAGAGACGGTCCTGCCGCTTGCTGGTCTTTCTTGGGCGCCCTGGAGCCTTTTTGGCACCAATGGAACCTCTCTCCTTGAAGTTCTTGATGATGCGATAGATTGTTGACTGAGGTGCAATCTTTCTAGCTGCAATACTCTTCCCAGTTAGGCCATTTTTGTGCAGTGCAATGATGACTGCACGTGTTTCTTTAGAGATAACCATGGTTAACAGAAGAGAAACAATGATGGCAAGCACCAGCCTCCTTTTAAAGTGTCCAGTGGTGTCATTCTTACTTAATCATGACAGATTGATCTCCAGCCCTGTCCTCATCAACACCCACACCTGTGTTAATGGAGCAATCACTGAAACGATGTTAGGTGGTCCTTTTAAGGCAGGGCTGCAATGATGTTGAAATGTGTTTTGGGGGATAAAGTTCATTTTCTAGGCAAATATTGACTTTGCAAGTAATTGCTGTTAAGCTGATCACTCTTTATAACATTCTGGAGTATATGCAAATTGCCATTAGAAAAACTGAAGCAGTAGACTTTGTAAAAATTAATATTTGTATCATTCTCAAAACTTTTGGCCATGACTGTATTACTGAATCACTGAAATGAAGGAACGGTTCAAAGATATTCTAATTTATTGAGATGCACCTGTAGATGGTCAGCAAATCCTTCCAAAATCAGTGGGTTCAGCCGAAATTTTTTTTACATCTACTTGCAAAAAGTCTTGACTGCCCCTTGTGTTTTTGACTACAACTTCCCCGTGCCACCATATGGCATCATAATATGGCTGATGCACAACAATTCGGGTTTCCTAGTCTCCGTAAAGGTTTCCCTGCTTTTTCTTCTCGGTCTACCATGGTGGCGGACATTAAAGAAGAGGTGGCCCAGTTATTCTTCTCTGGGTAGACTCTGATTTGTGTTCTCCAAGCTATGGACAAAATCGCAGCAAAGCCAAAGAAATCCCAAAGCTTTGCTGAGCGCTGGGATATAATTACCGCAAACAACAGGAGGGTCTCCGGGGAGGGACCCTCGCTACTTCCTTAATTAATAATTAAAGGGAATCACCACATGTAAAGAGCTCCATGAAACTTTACTGTAGACGTGTCCTGCGGGCCATGGACGGGATGATCTGTATCTACTGATCTAGCAGATATCCAATGGTAGATACAAAAATACCCCTCTAAGGGTAAGTTTTCATGGCGGGAAGTTAAGAGGAATTTGAGGTGGACTTCCATCTCAAGTTCCTCTCCACTTTCTGGCCCTGTCTTTCTGCCAGATGAATGGGATTGACCAGCGGAGTGTTTCACGGCGTGGAATCCGCAGCAAGATCGCTTATTTTTTCAACGTCCTACTCCCGTCTCTGCCTCCCATTGATTCAGGACGAAATTTGGTGCTGATTTTCAGGTAGAATTGACAAATTGCTCTATGTGAACATACCCTAAAGACATGTCCGCTGCAGTAAATACCTCCATTCCTCCTGAAATATCAATTCTGGAGTGTTTTGTCTATTCCTCCTGAATTTATTGACAACTGGGTGTTACCATTCCCCCTGTCAAAGGGGTGTGTCCATACACAATCTGGCAATGGAAGCTCTGATTGGACAGTGTGCAAGGACACCCCCTCCCAAAGGATAACACCCAGTTAGTAGTTTACACTAGGTTTACATTAGCGTGGGCCTTTCCGTTGTTCTGGTTCGTCGGAGGAACAAAACGACAACATCGGTCACATACGGAGCCCGACGGATCCCAATAACTACAATGGGATCTGTCGGGTGTCCGTTCTTTAAAGCTGAAACCGCAAAAAGATGGACTTGCAGGAATTTTTCGTCTGGCAATTTTTACCGCACACTGCGACGCAGTCTCCAACACAGATGTGAGCATAAATTTCTAGTAGGGCAAATAATTCTCAGAATGGTTATTTCATGGAGAATACCAGTATTTACTACAACAGACACGTCAGGAGCGGTGACAAATGTCGCACGGATTGGGGGCCCCACATCTGCCCAGCTTTAAATAAGCGTCATCTCAGACCCTGCAAGACGCCGAGATGTTTTCTCGTAGCGCGCCGAGTGTACGCCGGAGGTGTGAGGAAGTTTGCCCTGTGACGACAGATGTTGCGGCGACTCTAGATGGGTGCTGTGCACCTCGCCGTGTCACCATGACGCCAGCTGTTACTGTGTCACACACTTGTCTCACTGACTCCAGAGCTGGCGAGGGCGCCTGGAAACTGCCATCGCTCGCCTGCAATTGGCGGAGGAGCGTGTGTGACGCCGCGAGCTCCCCCATCACCAGGAAGGAGATTGAGAGCAGGATCCCAGGAGGACACATCTCCCCCTCCTCCTGCTGCTCCTGTAACATTATACAGCTTGTACACGCTCCCCCCACCCCTGTGTGTGCTCCACGTGTGGCTCTGCTAACACTCCCTGCCCTATTCTCTTCTCTGGTCATGTACCAGACATTAACACACACTGGCGGGTGCAAATTGGCTGCGAAAACAGAACCCTTTTTATTTCTTTAAGGTTGCCCAAGACGTGCACAAGCTATACCGTCAGTCGGCCACAGACGGAAATATTAAACAATAGACAATCCCTATAGATCGGAAACGCCGTTATTAAAAACAAATCCCACAAATGGAAAGACTTATCCCAATAATTTAGCCCATTTCGCACACCGCTGAGTGTATTTTGACATGACGTATGGTATCATCTACCCATCGCAAGCGCCCATCGACGATAGAGCAGATCTATCGGCGATAACTTAATGTCCAGTTACGTACGGAAATCATGGTGTGCGTGCAGCGTCCCCATACATGCCCCGGGCTGGTCTGTACAGATGGTATTCACGATTATGTTTATTACGGATAGACCTGCAAACCGCACGGCCAGGAACAGGTTAACAAGCAATAATCTATATATGTCATTGTAGGCGCCAGTGACACGGACCTGTGCACAGCGGGCGCCGCATCGTGTGTCTGCACCCATAGCGTGGATGTGCGTCAGACAAATGATGTGATCGATGACCAATAAGTGTTTGCTCGGCTGAGGCAATGACGGGGACGAAACGTCCGTACAGATGTTTGTTCAGCCGATCATTGACTCATGTAAAAGGGACTTAAAGGGGTTGTCCAGGATATTTTATTACTGGGGATGGAGCCCAGGGAAGGTGAAACATAAAAAAAACAAACATACTCTCCTGTCCCCGGTGCTCCGGTGTCCCCCAGCACTGTCCGGTCCAGCAGTGCCCAGGAGCTTGTTCTGGCGGAAGTCCTGAGACGTCACTTGCATCACTTCATACTTCATGTCCCGGGTCCTTTCCTGTGACCACTGAGGCCACTCATTGGCTTCAGTGATCACGTGCAGTCCACAGGATAGGTCATCAGTATGTAATCTGTAGGGTCTGACACCCAGAACCTACACAGATCAGCTGTTCCAGCAGCCTCCGGGTTCCGGAAGCTGCTAGTGGATGGGCAGCACGTGTATGGGCGCTCCTATACAAGTAATACTGGAACCACCACTATTGGTGCAGCACCACTACTTGTATAGGAGCAGGGCTGCACACACCGCCTGTCCGCTAGTGGTTTCGGCACCTGGAGGATGCCAGAACAGATGATCTGTGCGGTGTCTGGGCGTCAGTCCCTACAGATCAAATACTGATGACCTATCCCGTGGAAAGACATCAGTATGAGAATTCGATTTGGGGGTCGGACAATTCCTTTAAAAGGGTTGTCCTGGGATTATAGGAGATTCAGAAACATCTGAGATAGGTGTAAAACAACAACAAATACTCACTTATCCCAGTGCTCCAATGTACAGTGCCGGTCCCCATTCCCTACCAAGGCCAAAGCGGAAAAGCTCACATGACCGCTGAGACCTAAGGAACTGGTGACATATTTGAGTAACCGGTCCCTCACCAGTATCCGCTGAGGCCTCTGCTCATGGTCCTCAGATTTCATATAGACTCATACTAAATTTTTTAAATTTCCATACCAACCTAAGGGTATGTCCACTTGTCCCAAAAATCTTCGGTGGAATCTGCTTCAGAAATCTATGGCTGATCCTTGGATTTCTGCTGAGATCTTGCAGTTTGATGTGCTGCACATCCGCTCTAATCATTGGGGCTAATCCTTGTGTAGTTACCACCCCACTGGGCGCTGCATGTACAGAGGATACCAAAGGCGGAACATGAAACTACTGGGCCCCAAATCAAAGATTTACAAAGCCCCTCAACTATGTTGTATTGCTTATAGCACCAGGGGAGTAACTAGCAAAGACCGGGCCCCATAGCAAACTTTTGCAACCCCCACACAGTATAGCGCCCCCTTTACTGGCTTCCCCACATTATAGCGCCCCCTTTACTGGCCCCCACAGGATATAATGCCTCCTTGGCCACCCATGTTATAAAGCCCTCTTTACTGTCCCCCACACAATAGATTGTCTCCTTATTGGCCTCCACACAGTAAATGCCCCCTTTACTGGCCCCTGATACAGCTTTTTTTATTGGCCCACCCTGCGGTAAGTGTTCCCCCCTAGTGACTTTAGGCCGCTATTTGCTGGATTACTCCAACAGGTAATGGCCACTATTTACTTACCCATCCCCGCTCCTGCCCACAACCGCCTCTGAATCTCCTTCAGCCCTCCTGGGGACCCCGTGTGTCGCACATCACATGGTCAACGCTGAACAGTGCCAGGATGTCACTAACACTATTCAGCGCTGCACACAGGACATCCTGGAGGCTAAAGGGGGAAGTGGAGGCTCCCGTGGGCAGGAGCGGGGATCGGTAAGTAGATAGTGGCCATTACCTGCTGGAGTATATACCGCACCTGTCCATATACTAGTTTTCTATTGTAGCTTGTACATTATATAAGGATTATAAAATCAGGCGGCCACCTAAGAGCGGGGAATATTTAGTGTCTGGGACTGGAGGGATCTGTTGAAAAGGTGAAGAATCGAATTAAATGATCCCATTCTACATAATAATAATTGCCTTGGATTGCAGATACTCTGCAGACACACAGGATGGGGGGGGGATAAACCAATCGGGGGAGGGGGTGAATAGTCTTGTTGGACAAGATGTCATCAGTAGTCACTTCCGTGGAAACCATAGGCAAGGTCATTATTGTTTTGCATTGCTTGTTATTGAGTCCGGTTGATCATCGTCGCGGGAGGAGATCCCATAATCTCTGCCGCATTGTAACTAGTGCGCAACTTTTATATCGGTCTGATCATAAAACATATTTAGATACCGGGCAGGCTCCCTTAAATTTCGGGCCGGGGACTAGTGTGTCGTTTCAAAGGGCTCTACATATATTATACATATATTACCAAAATTCGCCATTTATTCCTCAAACATTTCAAATCTTATATTTTTCACATTTTATTTGTGAACAATTTTATATATATATATGGCCGTCAATACATTCAGGAACAAATTTATGCCACAATTAACATGACATTTCTGCGGTAAATTAGAAAACGTCTTCTCCCTAGATCAGGGTTTCGGGGGGGGGGGGGGGGGGGATTGTGGCGCGGTATTGCTTCTTTTGTCATCGCTCAGAAATAGAACATATAAAAACAAATTTCCTTGTTTTGCCTTTTTGATTCGGTTGGAAAAGATATACTGCCATCTATGGGTCGTGTTGTGCATTACATGGCGTTCTCTATGTACATGGACAATGAGAAGTAAACAGTAAAGGTGGAGGAGGGAGGGGGAGATTGTGTAATAAACCTCTCTGAATTAAGAGGGGATGAAGGTGGAAGCCCCTGGAGAAATATTCGGGAGCTCTATGTGTTTTGGGAAGTGATAACAATGGAGGATACAGGTGTAACACAAAACCTACACTGAATGGCCACTTTATTAGAGACCCCTGCCCTTTCATTATTTGGGCTCCCCTGTATGGACATTAGACCCCATCCCATCCACTTTGCACGGACTGTAAAACGCGTTTCCTGACTCCTGTGTGACTTCAGGAAGAGGTAGATGAGGTGACGTGGTGGCTATATGTGTGCGGCCATCTTCATTGGAGTAATGAAAATCTTGTCTGTTTCAGCAACATGTACAATCTGCAATGGAGAGCTGTATACATGCCGGGTCTCCTCCTTTGTGGAGTGTGAACATAGAAGGGGATCCCAATTTTCCTGATAAGTGAATGTCCAATTCTCTCTTTATTATGGCTCCTAGTGGTTCAGTCTGACAGTGCGGCCCTCAGATTAGAAACGAAGTGTAGGAAAGACCAGTCAGGATCCCCCATGTGTGATCCCAGCCTTATTGACATGCTATGGATTTTGAGGCTGGGTTCATACGATGAAACCACAGGGCAACCGAAAACCATGTAGATCCGCTGTTTACGGCATCTTACTGGCAACTTTTTTGCCCATTCACCCAGAAGAGCATTTGGGAGGTCGGACCCTGATGTTAGGTGAGAATCCCTGGCTCGCCATCTCTGTTCTAGTTCATCCCAGTTGAGGTCGGGTCTCTGTGCGGCCTGTCAGGTTCTTCACACCAAACTCCCCCAACCATGTCTTTATAGCTCTTGCTTGTGCACTGGGGCACAGTCATGCTGGAACAGAAAAGAAGCCCCCAAAGTGTTCCTACAAGATGTCTTTGTATACTGGAGTATTCAGATATCCCTTCTTGGGGACTAAGGGGTCGAGGCCGATCCCCGAAGACAACCCCATAGCATTACCCCTCCTCCACCAAACTATACAGCTCACAGAAGATGGTGGAATATCCAGGAGGGGAGAAATTTCCAGACTTGACTTGTTGCAGTGGTGACTCCTATTACAGGACCAGGCTGGGATTCAGAGATCTCCAAGAAACCGGCCATTATGTCACTAATGTTTGTAAAGGCGACAGCAGGGCGAGGGGCAGGACACTCTACAACGGGGGCAATTCCTATGCAGTAGCCCACTTTCCCCACTAGAGTGTGCTAATGACATAAGTTTGATCATAGGTGTGTGCTCTCCACCAGAAGAATCTGCCAAATTAAATATTCTGGTAACAAATATTTGCAGGCGCGCCTCGGGGCCATGCGCGAAAACATTAACTCTACAGACATCTTGGGTCCGATTCTCATAAGACTGAGTTTTGTTTCTATGCAGTTTACAGCACAGAGAGTAATTTGGGGAAAAACTGCTGCAACACTCGGAAGCAATGGCGCCAAGGTCAGAGGGCGCACTATAAGTAAAAAAAATCAGGATGTTAAGCGAAGTCCCTGGCCCAAGTACACAATGATGCCATCATATGACAGCCCGACTTCATGCGGCATCTTCTGCTTTTTGTCTACACATCCTCATGGCAGTGTCTGGAGTATTACCTCACTGACACCATGTGGTTGGGAGGGAGACTTCTGCAGTGAATACCAAATTCTGCCCTATAGTAACCTCACAGTTACCTCACTGCTCAGACAAAGAACCATAGATCAGGGCGACAAGTACGGCCTTATTCACACGTCGGTGATTTCGGTCCGCGTGCTTTCTGTTTTCTATGGACAGCACAAGAACCCACCGAACCCTGTGTGTTTCTCAAAGTCCATTTTTTTCTGTGGATAGTTGTCCATTGGCAGCATGCAAAAAAAAATAAAAATTTAATATTATAAGACATGTCGCGGCACCCTCATGGTTGCAATGTGACTCCATTCACCAACATTAGTGAAGGTGTTCAATGGCGGCCGGAATGTGCCTTTCATTGTTTTCAATGGAAGTGATGGCCGCTGATTCAGCCTCCAAACCCGCACGCCAGACTACCGCTCATCAACCCCGTTGTATCTGAGGCTAATCCGCAAAGCAAACCTGCGGCAGAAAGTCAAAGCTTTGCTTTGACTTTCCACCCCAGGATACAGGCTTAAAGGGGTAGTCCAGGATAACCAGTTTGATATGAGACCAGGGAAGGTGAAAAAAAAAATACTAACCTGTCTCTGGTCTCTCCCACCACGGTCCGGTCTGCTGCTTTGGTGTCTTACTTTAGCAGAAGTCCCCACCACACGTGACTGCTGAGGCCAATCAGAAGCCTGAGTAGCCTAAGTAAAGGAACCGGGACATCACTCATATACGTCGCCTGTGACATCCCGTGTCCTTTCCTTAGGCCACCGAGGCTAAGTCACTTGCAGTGGGAATTTCTGCCAAAACAACACACTGGAGCAGCAGGACCGGACCGCGTTGGGAGACAACAGAGTACCGTGACAGGTATGTTTTTTTTTTTCCACCTTCCACGGCCTCATATTTAGGCTAAGGCCCCACATTGTGGAAACGCAGCTTTTTTTTGTTGCAGAATTTGTTACGGTTTTTTGAACCAAAGCCAAGAATGGCTATAAAAGGAATGGGAAATATAGAAAAAGTTCTTATACTTCTACCTTTTGCTCAATCCACTCCTGGCTTTGGCTCAAAAAACCGCAAAAAAATCTGCAACAAAAAAAAGCTGCGTTTACGCAACGTGGAGCCACAGCCTTAAAAACGGGTTATCCTGGGCAACCCCCTTTAAGGGTGGAGTTACACATGCGGTTTTTGGTGTCAGTTTTGATGCAGCTAAAACCAGAAGTGGATGGAGTACATAGAAGACATAGAAGACCTTCCTTTATCTTTCTCATTTCTTTTCAAATTAACTCCTTGCAAAAAAAAACTGCAAGTGTGATTTCAACCGTAACAAAACAGTTGCGCAATGACCACCCCAGTTTCGACAACAATGTGCAGGTTCAGATTGGCCATCTACAGTACACAGGCTTGTTCTAGGCAGCCGCCCAAACTCATTTGGGGCACAGCCAAGCAAGCTTTTTATTATATAATCTGGAAGTTTACTAGCTAGCAGAGGCAAGTCATAGAGAACACTAAATCCTGCCCTGCAGTAACCTCACACAACATGGCGACAAGGGACAACAAGGTACCAACAATACACCATAAGTGTCATAACTTTGCAGGGACTTGTTCCCCTCTGCAGTTCCTCATCTGACCCCACTGACCCAAATCAATGCAGCAAATAGCTGTCCTCCCAGAATGCCTTTCCTCTCAGTCCCTGCCTTAAAGTGGCGACGTCTGCAAACCTCAAACCCCTATTAGTCGCTGACAATCCCCTCATACATGGGTTGTTATACGTTAAATCGCACTACTGTGTCTTTATAGAAGTAGCGGCCATATTATTAACTCATTGTAACCCTAGGAAGAATCCCTGAGCTCTTATACTGCAGCCTGGATATCATATCATACAGAGATTTTTCCATAAAGTAGAAGTTTGCTTGAAATGTTCTGTTCGCTGAGAATTTGGTGCGTGAATTGTAAGCTTTGTGGTTGGTCATATACAGATGTTTTGGGTTTCTGTTGCAGCTGGGTCCTGCCAGTTTAAGGCTTACTCCACGCCTGTGCTGCTGGATTGAGGAAGTCTTGGCGGAGCATTGTATGTGGGGGAGGGACACAGATACTATGCCATCATCTGGGGACAGGCGGCAGGTGGAGAGACATCAGCTCATGTCATAGTAAAGTCTCCTGTTATACTGTATACTTTACAAACCTCTGTTTCGCTGCTATTAACCCTCTCTCCTATGTCTGTCTAGCTCTGTGCACACTTATATAACTTTTCTAGCGTGTTATGTAACTTCTCTCAGCTGTGTGTATCTGTCTCTGGCTGTCACTATACCGCATACGTAACCTTACTTTGTATGATCCTATGACCTATTAGGCTAGGGCTACACGGCGACATAAAATGCAATGTATTTCTATGGTGCTGCATGCAACAAGTGGCAGTCGCCCAAAATCCAAGCTTACTTGACTTTATGTTGCATGTTAAAGTTGCAGGCGACATCATTCCCATAAACATCAATGGTGTCGCATGTGACAGCAACCTGTGCGACTAAAATTGCTTTCTTTATCACCTTTGCCTTAATTTTGCTTACCGTCCACATTATTGCATGTATTTTTTTTTATTCGTGTATTTGTGCAGCTGTATAAAGTTAATCTCAACCTTTAGGCTAAGGCCCCACGTTGCGGAAACGCAGCTTTTTATGTTGCAGATTTTGCTGCGTTTTTTTGAGCCAAAGCCAGGAGTGGCTACAAAAGGAATGGGAAATATATAGGAATCTCTTATACTTCTTCCTTCTACTCAATCCACTCCTGGTTTTGGCTCAAAAAACAGCAGCCAAATCTGTAGCAAAAAAAAAACTGCGTTTCCGCAACGTGGGGCCTCAGCCTTAAAGTGTATTAAAAGAAAACCCCCCCAAAAAAACAAGTAATCGCAGACGTAGGCATGTAGCAGCAAAATTGCATTATGTGACATTGCGTTGCATTAAAATCGAACAATATATGTCGCCATGTTGCCCTAACCTAACTATACATAGCTTTTCACGTAAGAGCGGTATATTATAGCCCATGCGGCTAAGTAGAAAGTTCACCAGAGTTGCAAAAGTTAACAGATATATAATATGGCTGCTTTATGACGTATTTATATATAGTGCCAAGTTTATACCAACAAGTGAATGGGGGCTATTTTGACGGTCGGTTTCCTCTGCAGACTTTCTGCTTCCATTCTACCTATAGGGAAACCGCCAGCGTTTCTGTAGGTATAATTGACATGCTGCAAGTTACAAAACCGCGACAGTTTTGGAAATCGCAGCGTGTCCACATATTTTACTGCTGTGTGGGGATCGGATGCGGTAGAATCACATCCACTACACAGTGACTGTAAAACGCCGCGGCGTTTCGGCCGCGCAGAGCCCTGGCCTTAAGTGGATTCGCCCGAACACTAGTGTCATCCTAACATAACGACCATGCTGAGGATCTCCTGTATGTTTAACAGATCCATAGAGGACCTGTTTTTATTCTCACAGACCCATTCACTTCAATGGGTGAATCGGATCTTTGAAAAAATAAAGCATACACGGATCACGGACAGCGCACGGCTGAGAAAGTTGGTTGTGTGAATAGGCTTTAAGGCTCTGAAGCTCTACTCATTTTGGCCGGTCATTGTGACAGAAAAATTGCCGCAATGCTGCATCAATATGACATAGGCCTAAACACCATAGTTTCCAATGTATTACATTGCTAATCTGCAGACGATCAAGCCATACTTTGTGCCGTCATATGTTATAGGCCGTTATATCTCGCAGCATGACAGCTTCTGTCCATAGGAATCCACAGAGTGTGCGACAAGATACCAAGACGTATACCGGTGACATTTACTGTTAAAGCACAGGCCTCTATGTAGTCCTAGAGTGAATCATATAGCATCTGGCAGCCATATGTGGCGCAGTTGCCCATAGCAACCATTCAGATTGACTCATTTTTTAATCGGGTTAGTTGCTCTGACATGTATAAGTTATGTTTTTGGAGAATTTTGTATTGATCTGTCACTTGTTTCCAGGTCACCCTTGTCCCGTCTTGCCATGGAGAGTAGCAATGGAGATGTACGAAACCTCACAGAGGTGCGTATGAGCCAGATGGTGCTCCCGTGTCACGCCAACCACCGCGGTCAACTCAGCCCCGGACAGCTGCTAAAATGGATCGACACGGCGGCCTGCTTGTCAGGTGAGGATGCGCAGGTAGTTGGCTTATGAGCCTCGAATACAATGCGTTGTATGTTATATGTGCCTAACATTGATGGGTCATCACTCACGTGTTATAATAAGACCTTATACCATAAATATCTGGAGATAAATGGCCTGAGTTAAAAAAAAAAAAAAAAAAAGCATTATCCCTGCACCCAGATTCTATGGCTATGTAGATGTAATGGTGGATGGAGCGCCCCTATAGTCTGTGACAGCCATGACACCTACATAATGACAACCAGAGGGCCCTCATAGTCAATGAATGCCATAATGGCCGATATTTAGGGCTAGAGTCGGCGTATCCTGTGGGTACGTGCACATGTTACAGATTTTGATGCAAAACATCCCCATCAAATCCATAGGTACAGTATAAGCCCAGAAATCTGCATGTAATTTGCATCATGTGCATGTAGCCTTGTTACAGGCTATAGGTTGTTTATTGCAGATTTTCTACAGCAAAATCATCAGCACGTGTTCACATCTGCACCGTTGGAGACTCTGCCACAGAAACCGACATTATAGTCAATGCGGTCCACCGGTGTCTGCGTGTAACCGCTGTTTTAGTGGTCCGGTTCAGATGGCTCAGATGTGAACCTAGCCTCACATGAGATTTTTGTTGCAGATTTTGTTGTGAATTTCACCCTTCTCATTGAAATTGGTGAAAATCTGCACAAAGAATTGGCATGCTAAAGATATCAAAATTCGCACCCCATGTTAATTATTGCATGGAAAATATTGCATTGTATACATGGGAATGAAAAAATTGAATTGCCTTGTATTATACTCCGTATTATGAAAAATCTGTGCTGAATCCAGAACGGTTGCATGGAGGGTAGTTTTACCCAAGGCAAATTTGTTGCACAAATTTCTGCAACTTTCCCATTCATTTCAATGGGGCAAGCAGAAATCCATGTGCTTGCCGCCATGACACCCCCATTCTGATAAATGGAACTGAATTTGTGTTGCAGAAATTTCTGTAATAAATCTTTCGCTTGTGAATTCACCTTTACAGTAGTGGAAGCCATGATGGCTACATAATACTGTATGTGTTGTCTCATATGCACATGTGTCCTGCTGAATATTTGCAGTATTTGACATGTAATAAAGATAACAGTATACCTTTCTATTCTACAGCCGAGAGACATGCTGGCTGCCCGTGTGTCACGGCCTCCATGGATGACATCTATTTTGAGCATACAATTAGGTACGGACATTATAATATTCTATAGTGACTAAAATAAATCCTGTCATAGTACCCTTATCTAAAGAATAACAAGGCCAACATATTCCACAAGGTGCCCACATACATGCCTGCCATAGTAGCCTTCTCAACATGATGCTACTTACAGACTAAATGTCATTTCAGAAAACTTCTAACATCAGCTGTTTGACGCGACAGGCCATGTGACATCACGTTCATTCATCCCTTGGCCTGTGTGCAGCTCAGTCCCATTCAAGTGAATGGGGCTGAGCTGCAAAACCAAGCACAACTTCCTGAGTATGAAGGTCAACAATTTATTCTCTTCTTTCCATTGAAAACACATAGATACTTAGCCGAATAGGGCATGCATGTGTATGGGGATATTTGTTGGCCACATCAACTATGTAAAGTGTATAGGGAGCTTTATATGTAGAGAACTTAAAGGGGTTGACCAGTTTAAAAAATATGGGTCAAATAACAGGATGCATCAATACATAACACTTCCTGATCTATATCCTGTTTAAATTTGGCCTGTTTATCTGACTTATTTTCAGGTCAATGACCTCAGAGTAATGTTTTGTTTGCAAGCTCACTACCGTTCCCAGTGAGCAGTTTAGCCAGCAAACGAAACCTCACAGCAGCATGTGATCTCAGAAGTGGAAGTGATTTATTGCCTGTGATTTCATTGCAGGGGAGAGTGGAGAAAGGAGGGTTACAGAGAGCGAGAGCAGGCAGATGAATCATGGGAAATGTAGTTTGTCCATAGATTCACTGAAAGTAAATCTATGGATAAGACCCTGAATGGGTGAATTTACCTCTTTGGTGTGATCTGTAAGATGGGTGATAGGGATGGGAAATTCTTGTACATTTGCTGTCACTTGCACACTACTTATTCTAACTTTATATTTTTTTATTACTTTCTGATTTCCAGCGTGGGACAAGTGGTCAATCTGAAGACAAAAGTGAACCGAGCCTTTAACTCCAGTATGGAGGTCGGTGTCCATTATCATGTCAATTTTCCCATGAACAGAACCGTAATTAGATTTGTAGATTCAAATGTTTATATTTTTGCAACTATAAATAATGAAAAACCTTACAGAGTTTTAGAGCGTTCCTCTAACCATCTTAGTGGTGACCTCTGTTGTCTTCATTTGTTGCCAATGGCTACGACCATGAATGCAGGAACTTTCTATGGTCTGGGACTTGTCAGGCACCCGGCCATGATGTCCTTATTGTGGTCGGGTTATCAGCCAGGGACACTACATGTATGAGAAGATAACCCGACCACAATAAGGACCTCATGGCTGGATATCGGGAGGGACACTACATGTATGAGAAGATAACCTGACCACAATAAGGCCAGAACTCTATATTATTGTCACTTTAGGTCGGAATCCATGTTACCTCTGAAGACTTGACTAATGGAGAAGAATGGAAAGTGTGTCAGGCATTTGCAACTTTTGTCGCACAACCACAAGGCAATAAAAAAGTAAGTATTAAAAGTAATAATAATGAATAATAAATAGTAATAAAATAATAAAATTAACCATAATAAAATTATTATTCATAATAATGAATAATAATAATATTATGGTTAATTTTATTATTTTATTACTATTTATTATTCATTATTATTATTGTTATTATTATTAACAATAATAATAATAATAAATAGTAATAAAATATTAACTATAATAAAATTAATAATAATAAATACTAGTAATATAATAATAATAAAAATACTGTATAACATCAATAGTATTATTATATGTGTAATAATACAATCCTAATAATAAATGATAACAGGTATAAATGATGACTTATGCAGTATGAGATGCTTTGCCATTGTAGCCGTGCAAGTGCAAAGATCATTGTCCTTTGATATGTTAAATATCTGCAGGTGAAGCTAAAACCGGCGACCCCGGTGACTGAAGAAGAGCACCTGGAGCACAGTATCGCTGCTGAAAGACGTCGTATGAGATTAGTCCATACTGACAATATAAAGGACCTGCTCACCCGCAGCACCCAGCAGGATGGTACATATTAGAGCATCACAAGTTTTTGTTTCTTAGAGATTGTTGGTTGTCTTTGGGATTTCTAACCAATGAAGACATCAGGTCATAAAGTGCCAAAATGTTTTCTTCTATATGAACTGTAGAAAGGAGTCGGGAAGGAGGGGTGAACGGAGAAGTTCTCGCCCAGAAGACACGTGTGGAGAGTGTTGAACTGGTGCTGCCTCCACATGCCAACCATCAGGGCAATACTTTTGGTGGGCAGATAATGGCCTGGATGGAGAATATTGCCACAATAGCTGCCAGGTATGAATGAGGGATTTATATTCCAAAGTGCGGCCACTTTAACAGTTAAAAAAAATTGCGATGAGTACTTTTGGAACCATGGATGGCTTGCCTCTGACTATGGTATACATACAGTACTGTGCAAAGGTTTTAGGCGGGTGTGGAAAAAATGCTGCGAAGTAAGACTGCTGTCAGAAATAAAAGGGTTAATAGTTTATTTTTGTCAATTAATTAAAATAGAAATGTCAATCCCATCAGTATTTGGTGTGACCTTTGCCCTTTGCCTTCCATCAGTTCTTCTCGGTACTTGCAGACAGTTTTTGGCAGGACTCGGCAGGGAGGTTGTTCCCGCCGCCATCTTGGAGAACTAAGCACAGATCTTCTGTGGATGTTGCTTGCTCCAATCCGTCTGTCTCTTCATGTCATCCCAGACAGACTGGATGATGATGAGATCAGGGCTATATCTGTGGGGGTCGGATCATCACTTCCAGGACTCCTCCTCCAAAGGGCAAAGGTCACACCAAATATTGATGGAATTTACATTTCTTTTCTTCATTCACTTCATTTTGGTAATTGACAAAAATAAATGATAAAGCATTCTTACTTTGCAGTATTTTTTCCCCACACCTGCCTAAATTTTTTGCACAGTACTGTATGCAAGACCTTGATAAGTTCTATATAGTTGGCCATTTGTTCGTTATCCAGTACTACTTTGATCAGTAACATGTTGATATTATATTTACACAGCCGGCTTTGTCACGCCCACCCAACTTTAAAAGTTATTGAAATGTTCCATTTCCGGGGACCCTCACAGGTCGGGGATCGGTTGATCCTAAAAGCCATTGTCAACAATGCCTTCAAAGACAGGTCAGTAACAAACAGAGGGCCTAGTCTGGTCCATCACATATAGTATAATTCTTATAATTTGGCATCTGATAGTCCAGCAATGGTTCGGAGCTTTCTAATAATCGAGGACATGGTAACCTATCACATCAAGGCGAGAAGTGCAACAGAGGAGGCAACACAGGTGACCGCTGAAAATCACATGGGTATGGGAAACCTACTCAAAAGGTGGTGCAGTGCACGTGTACAACGCTATTTAAAGGGGTTTTCTGTGCAGGATTAAAATTGGTGTCAGGGACCTGGCAGTGTCAGAACTGGAGTGACAGGGATTGTGAGGTGGGTTTGTGTTCATTCAGCTTTTTAGCCCTAGTTTTTTTTCCTGCTAGAAAACCCCTTTAAGCACACAGCTTTATTTTAGTCTGGCCTTTTATCTAGAGGATACAGCTAGCCATGTACCTAGGTTGACTTTCATGACATTTTTTTTTTTTCCACTGTGGTTGTGGTTCGCTTATTGGACGTCTCTGATGGTCATGGGGAAATATGTGTGGTCATCAGGTTCTGCACCCCTCTGAAACCCGGCTCCCAATTTTGGGGAAGCCAAACCTAGACTCCTCTACACCTAGAGAAAAGAACATTTCACCAGCACCATATACGGGGATTCTTCACTGTAAGTGCAGTAAGGCTATGGAGCTCACTGCCACTGGATGTGGTGATGGTGGATTCATTGTGCAAGTTCAAGAAGGCCCTGGATGACTTTCTTGAACTTAAAAATATTATGGGTTACGGATTTTAGATTTTTGGTAAAGAAAAATTGATCCAGATTTGGCGTCTTGAAGGAATTTATCCCCTGAAATGGGGTAATTGGCATCAGCCTTGTAGGTTTTTTGCCTTCCTCTGGATCAACAGGTTATAGGTTGGACTTGATGGTCCTGTGTCTTCATCCAACCCCATCTTCTGTGTTACCATCTTACTATGTAACCTTGTATATACATCTGAATATTGATTTTGTTAGTTAGGATGGTGCCTATATCCACATATGAGGGTGCGTTCACATCTGAGTCACTTAATCTGTTCTTCTTGTCCATCGTAGGACCAGAAGAACGGATTAAAGTATAAAAATGGTCCATCTAGGGCTCTAGGCACATGACCGTGTACTGTGTACTCTTTGTACATTTGTCTATCTGGCCCCATGCACATGGCCATGCATTATCACAGGCTGTGTATGTGGCAGTGAGCCTGAGACAAAACTGTCCGTTTTGCGGCCTAGGCTCACTACATAGGGTGAATGGGTCCAGGGAGGCACGGGTGGCACATGGGTGTCATCCATGTGCCGTCCATGCCGTATTACCACAGACCGGGCACATGCACCCTGTTGTGTGCATGTAGCCTTATGTTGTGTAACAGCAAATCTTGAGGGACCCCATTGACAATAATGGGGTATGTCCAAAATCCGTTGTTTTCTCCCTGACATCGCCGGATGAAAAAGTCGTGCTTGCAGGATTTTTTTCATCCTCGATTTCTTACAGACTTTACCCCGGACAGACGTTGATGCAGGTGTGAACGTAGCCTTAGAGGGTTTCCAATGACTGACATGTATATTATAGCTATACGAGTAAACATATTCTTCTCGAAAACCTGAAGAACCGCTCTCACCCAGGACAGGCACAACACTATGGAAACTGATCTACTGGTATGTAAATTACCAGGAAAATGGACTGAGATTGCGACATATTCCAGTCATGGCTCTGGTTGTGTAATTTGTCACATGACCACTTGTGTAAGCTTCGCATGGTTTACATAACACCTAATGAAGCCCCCATAAGCGTTACCCCCAGACGGTTGCACTTTTTGTGTATATGGCCCTGAAATCTATTACATCACTTTGTTCTTGACATAACCAGTGAGCATTATCTGGCAATAGATCTATACAGCTAAAGCCTGGGCAAAGACCAAGGCCATGTGAGATAAAGCTCTGGAGACGGGACCTTTATGGGTTTATGGTGTCACTTGTGAAATCTCCACTACATCTGAAGAGCCGTGATAACATATACTGTAGTTATTAGCACACTGAGATACAATACAGATAACTGGTTTTATTAGTTTACTGTTATTTCAGTCCTATGTTTCTGTCCATCTTCTGTGAACCCGGCGTTGTGATATCCCTCTGTTACTCCTCCTGGAAATTTATAAAGAAACTGACCACTGGGTGTTACTACTCTCTTCTCTTACATACTCTTGTCCAATCACTATTCACTGTCAGACTGTGTGAGCAGTGTGGGTCCTGGGGACAATATATTGTGTGGGACCTGAGGACATTATACTGTGTGGCACCTGTAGACTTTATACTGTGTGGGACCTGAGGACATTATACTGTGTGGGACCTGAGGACATTATACTGTGTGGGACCTGAGCACATTATACTGTGTGGGACCTGAGCACATTATACTGTGTGGGACCTGAGGACATTATACTGTGTGGGACCTGAGGACATTATACTGTGTGGGACCTGAGCACATTATACTGTGTGGGACCTGAGCACATTATACTGTGTGGGACCTGTAGACTTTATACTGTGTGGGTCCTGGGGACATTATACTGTGTGGGACCTGGGGACGTTAAACAGTACTGTGTGGGACCTGGGGATGTTATGCTAAAGGGGACACTATACTGTGTGGTGGGAATTTCCTCCACAATACACCCTCCCATCCCTACAATATTCCCCCCCAAACCAACCCCTTATGGAAAATCCTGCCTATACCCCTGATGTGAGGACCTGCATTATTCTATTGTGAATTTATTCATATATTTCCAGGAGGAACCACAGAGGAACATTTTCAAGGATTGTCATTTTTTGGGGGCTCTTTAACATACATAAGCCAGTTAGATTTTTCTAGAAGCTCGGTAATATTAACTTCCATGGAAAACCCCTCCAAATTTTAGATGGTCATGGCAGTTTTGTAGCTGGTCTGGTAACTTAGTTACTGGGCTTTGTCCAGTCCTGAACTAAACCCCCTTTATATGAGAGACTCCATTAAAACAACTATTAATCTATTGAACCCCCCCCTTCACCTGTGATTAATGTAGAACTACAAGTCCTAGCATGCTCAGTCATTCTCAGAACACTACTATGTAAAACCTATGGTCATTGTGATATCGATATCCTTGTGTGAACATGTCTTTGTTGCAGTATGGAGGTCGGGGTCTGCGCCGAGGCCTTTTGCCATGATGTGTGTGTACCCAGAAGACATATAAACAGCGCCTTCATGACCTTCGTGGTCCTAGATGAAAATAACCACCCCTCTATTCTTCCTCGCATCAAACCGGAGGCGGGGGTAAGCGATTCCGCCATGTTGACATGTACTATCTGTGCGGCTATAAATAATGGCATGTTTTATACCTTGGGTTTTTTTCATAGGACGGAGAAAGACGGTATCGCGAGGCAATTGCTCGTAGGAAAATCAGGCTGGACCGGTAAAGCGCGAGCGACATCGCTTGCCGTCAAATTTGTGATAAGATTATAGAAGAAATTTATTAGGGAAAAATAGCCATTACCCGTAGCAACCAATCAGATTCCAGCTCTCTTTTTCCACAGGCAGTTTTGAAAATGAAAGAACAAATCTGATTGGTTGCTATGGGCAACTGCACCATTTTTCTTTTGCACCAGTTTTGATAAATCTCTTCTTAATATATGAATTAAAGGGATGTTCCAGGTAGAAATGTATAATTCTGTTATTGGCCAGGACAGGGCTGTATCACATTTACTAATAGTTTGTACACTTAGACAGGCACTCTGAAAATAGGCCGGATTTATCACCGTGACTTATCTTTAGACTGTCTAGTTTAAGTTATATCACCTTTTACTCGGCTTACTTTGAGCAAGAATTTTAGACTAAACATTTGGTGCATTTTTGGTCACATTTAAGCCACACCCTCCTTCTGTGAAGCCACACCCACTTGTCTAGGACCTTGGAAAAAAATTTACCTCAGGCTGGATGCGCCGAGAAGTGCGAGATTTTACACCAATATTTTTCTAGTTGTAACCACCTAGTAAATCTACACCGGGGCTTGCTTGCCCCTTCATATATATGCACACTCGGCTTGGCTGAGCGGCCATGTTCCCTATAAATGGGAAGGGGCAGCTATAATGGGGGCTTATCGACCTAACAACAAAATGATCAGGCATGTTGAAATACAACATGCCTGATCTCTCCCGACTTCTTCTGTTCAGGAAGCCCCTATACACATTAAATGGAGTCATTTTACTAGTTGGTTGAGGGAAGTTATTTATTTTTTTTTTTTTTTTTTGGGGGGGGTGTATTATACAATAATGTTACTCTAACAGACCCATGTGCCGCTTTATGATAGTTATGCACTTATCTTTTGTGTTAACAGTAAATATGTCATCTCTTGTAAGCAGTCAGAGGTGCCACTGTCCGTCCCCTGGGACCCATGTAACCAGGCAAGTTTTTAAGGATCACCAGTGTTCAGTCTATCAATGCAATAAAGAAGAACGTGTCAGGTCTCCGGACATACAGTACAGACCAAAAGTTTGGACACACCTTCTCATTCCAAGAGTTTTCTGTATTTTCATGACTATAAAAATTGTAGATTCACACTGAAGGCATCAAAACTATGAATTAACACATGTGGAATTATATACTTAACAAAAAAGTGTGAAACAACTGAAAATATGTCTTATATTCTAGGTTCTTCAAAGTAGCCACCTTTTGCTTTGATTACTGCTTTGCACACTCTTGGCATTCTCTTGATGAGCTTCAAGAGGAAGTCACCTGAAATGGTCTTCCAACAGTCTTGAAGGAGTTCCCAGAGATGCTTAGCACTTGTTGGCCCTTTTGCCTTCACTTTGCGGTCCAGCTCACCCCAAACCATCTGGATTGGGTTCAGGTCTGGTGACTGTGGAGGCCAGGTCATCTGGCGTAGCACCCCATCACTCTCCTTCTTGGTCAAATAGCCCTTACACAGTCTGGAGGTGTGTTTGGGGTCATTGTCCTGTTGAAAAATAAATGATGGTCCAACTAAACGCAAACCGGATGGAATAGCATGCCGCTGCAAGATGCTGTGGTAACCATGCTGGTTCAGTATTCCTTCAATTTTGAATAAATCCCCAACAGTGTCACCAGCAAAGCACCCCCACACCATCGCACCTCCTCCTCCATGCTTCACGGTGGGAACCAGGCATTTAGAGTCCATTCGTTCACCTTTTCTGCGTCGCACAAAGACACGGTGGTTGGAACCAAAGATCTCAAATTTGGTCTCATCAGACCAAAGCACAGATTTCCACAGGTCTAATTTCCATTCCTTGTGTTCTTTAGCCCAAACAAGTCTCTTCTGCTTGTTGCCTGTCCTTAGCAGTAGTTTCCTAGCAGCTATTTTACCATGAAGGCCTGCTGCACACAGTCTCCTCTTAACAGTTGTTGTAGAGATGTGTCTGCTGCTAGAACTCTGTGTGGCATTGACCTGGTCTCTAATCTGAGCTGCTGTTAACCTGCGATTTCTGAGGCTGGTGACTCTGATGAACTTATCCTCCGCAGCAGAGGTGACTCTTGGTCTTCCTTTCCTGGGGCGGTCCTCATGTGAGCCAGTTTCTTTGTAGCGCTTGATGGTTTTGGCCACTGCACTTGGGGACACTTTCAAAGTTTTCCCAATTTTTCGGACTGACTGACCTTCATTTCTTAAAGTAATGATGGCCACTCGTTTTTCTTTACTTAGCTGCTTTTTTCTTGCCATAATACAAATTCTAACACTCCATTCAGTAGGAGTATCAGCTGTGTATCCACCTCACTTCTGAACAACACAACTGATGGTCCCAACCCCATTTATAAGGCAAGAAATCCCACTTATTAAACCTGACAGGGCACACCTGTGAAGTGAAAACCATTTCAGGTGCCTACCTCTTGAAGCTCATCAAGAGAATGCCCAGGGTGTGCAAAGCAGTAATCAAAGCAAAAGGTGGCTAGAATATAAGACATATTTTCAGTTGTTTCACACTTTTTTGTTAAATATATAATTCCACATGTGTTAATTCATAGTTTTGATGCCTTCAGTGCGAATCTACAATTCTTATAGTCATGAAAATACAGAAAACTCTTGGAATGAGAAGGTGTGTCCAAACTTTTGGTCTGTACTGTACCGGTATACAAACATTCTTCTAAACTTTGTGTTGTGGTGTTCCTCTGTTATTCCTCCTGGAAATGTTTGAATCAATTGAATGTTACCATTAATTTTGTTGATAGGGTTGTCTCTAAACATCTGATACTGTCAGCACTGACTGGACACTATCAGAATGGGGCACCCCATTGACAAGGCCTCTGAAATGGAAATACTACACTTATTGAATGTGTGCAGATTATGGACATCATGTACAAGATGTGTCATTTGTGCACAAAGACCGATCCCAAGCACATCTTATGATCTAGATGGTAAATTTTAGAAGCACTGCATGTAGATAGAAGTCCTGTATGACCCCATATTTTATATTTGATGATTTCCGTGTGCCGGGCAGAGTAATACCGCAGCTTTCTATGGATAATAGGTATCATCTGTCCTGACACTGCAGACCTGGATTATAGGACTGATTCTGTGACCCTTTTATACTGTAAGCGCTGTACTATACTGTTTTGTCTGCCATTACTTTTACATCACTGGTTATTTCCTTCGCAGGTTTATCTCAGCTACAACAACGTATCTGCCCTGAAAATGTTGGTGTCTAAAACTGACTGGGTCCTGGCCTCGGAAATAAAAAAGGTACTAGATATTAATTTCTTTTAGTGCCTGTCTGCACCCAACTGCCTACCCCAGTAAGTATCCAGTACCAGAACCTGCCACCAAGACGGTGTCCTAACCCCATTGAGCAGCTGTGGTGAGCTTGCCATGGCCCATGAAACCTCACATCCTCATAAAGGACAACCTTATTACATAGGGATGGGACTGGGAATTTCTGCCGGCTTGCTCCCTGGTAAACTAAACCCCTCTCCGGCCTTTCCACCCTCCCCTAACTACATACTACATATTCCTGCTGAAATCCCCTCCCTCACTATTTTTCCTCGTCCTATCTTCTACGGAGGTCCTGACACCGACAGGCATCACACCATTCACTAATCTGATGGGGATAAGGTGGTGGCCCCTTCTTATGGAGAGGCTTTAGTGTACTTGTGGCAGGAGATCGCACAACCATCAGCTCTGTCTATCGCTGGTTTTGTCAATCTGAAAATGAGGTCTTTAGAGCAATAAGGACGCTGCCATTGATCCAAATAGCTAATTTGCATATTAACAAAAATGGCAATATTTCGGCTACGGAGGCAGTGATTCACAAGGGGAAAAAATGGTTTTGATTCAGGAGACAGTAACTTATCTATCTGCAGGGCTGGGGTGATATGCAGGTTCTGGTGACACTAACCTATCTATCTGCAGGGCTGGGGTGATATGCTGGGGTCTGGTGACACTAACCTATCTATCTGCAGGGCTGGGGTGATATGCTGGGTCTGGTGACACTAACCTATCTATCTGCAGGGCTGGGGTGATATGCTGGTTCTGGTGACACTAACCTATCTATCTGCAGGGCTGGGGTGATATGCTGGGGTCTGGTGACACTAACCTATCTATCTGCAGGGCTGGGGTGATATGCTGGGGTCTGGTGACACTAACCTATGTATCTGTGGGGCTGGGGTGATATGCTGGGTTTGGTGTCACTAACCTATCTATTTGCAGGGCTGGTGTGATATGCTGGGTCTGGTGACACTAACCTATCTATCTGCAGGGCTGGGGTGATATGCTGGGTCTGGTGACACTAACCTATCTATCTGCAGGGCTGGGGTGATATGCTGGGTCTGGTGACACTAACCTATCTATCTGCAGGGCTGGGGTGATATGCTGGGTCTGGTGACACTAACCTATCTATCTGTAGGGCTGGGGTGATATGCTGGGGTCTGGTGACACTAACCTATCTATCTGCAGGGCTGGGGTGATATGCTGAGTCTGGTGACACTAACCTATCTATCTGCAGGGCTGGGGTGATATGCTGGATCTGGTGACACTAACCTATCTATCTGCAGGGCTGGGGTGATATGCTGGGTCTGGTGACACTAACCTATCTATCTGCAGGGCTGGGGTGATATGCTGGTTCTGGTGACACTAACCTATCTATCTGCAGGGCTGGGGTGATATGCTGGGGTCTGGTGACACTAACCTATGTATCTGTGGGGCTGGGGTGATATGCTGGGTTTGGTGTCACTAACCTATCTATTTGCAGGGCTGGTGTGATATGCTGGGTCTGGTGACACTAACCTATCTATCTGTAGGGCTGGGGTGATATGCTGGGGTCTGGTGACACTAACCTATCTTCTGCAGGGCTGGGGTGATATGCTGGGGTCTGATGACACTAACCTAACTATCTGCAGGACTGGGGTGATATGCTGGGGTCTGATGACACTAACCTATCTATCTGCAGGGCGGGGTCATATGCTCTATATTTTCTGGTGACACACTCCCTTTAAGATCTTTCCATAGTCCTTGTTTTGCAAGTACTATGCAAAAGAAGGGGATATACTATAATACTATATACTCCTCCGCGCTCCACGCAGGTTCGGCTGTACACGTTGGAAGATGGAAAATTTCTCTCCTTCAAGGTTGAAATGACGGTGTCCATTGATGCAAGACAAGCCTTTAACCTGCTTTCTGATCTGAGCCGGCGCGCCGAGTGGGACAATTATTACAAGTGAGAGAGGGAACACGGAAAATATCAGAATTTCTTCACATAGTGGGGGGTATTTATCAATCCCTCTACTCCAGTGTTCTGGATTAGAGGGGTGATATTGTGTTACATATTTGGTACCATTTCCATAAATGTGGGTGGACTGGGGCGGACAGTTCCTATCTGGCGTATGTCTCTATGATAGCGCATGGGCCGTGTACTGCGCCTGTCGGGCCTTTATTAAGAATAACGGAGGAAATGCCAATCTTAATAAATCCGCCTCACTGTGTCTTCTCTGTAGAGAATGCCGGCTCCTGCAGCAAGTGAATGAAGACGATGCCATCTATCATGTAGTCTGCACCGTGAACAGCGCCGATGGCAAACTTCAAGATTTCATCATCCTGGCCTCTCGGCGGCCGCCCTGTGATGTTGGGTGGGTTCTGATTCTATACCCTTTGCCTATTTAGATCCTGAGGTATTGTATACTCATTGTATGTTTTCTTTTCCAGAGACCCTTACGTTGTGGCGTTTCGCTCCGTCTCCCTTCCTACATACCCCCCCTCTGATAAGTACACCCGCGGAGAGACTCTCTGCTCCGGATTCTGTGTCTGGTCACAAGGACCTATGACTAAGGTATTACTTTTAGTAATTTGACCCACATGATCTAGCTGGGAGCGCCATTTGTTATGTTAGTGCCAAGAATGTAACGTGGCAGAGGTTGGAGTCGCACCTGGTGTTTAAGGGCCAATGGCCCCCCTTCCACATAAGAGGACAGTAGTGCTATAGTTTTTGCCATTATGACCCAGTAGCTTCCTGTTATGCCGGCTGTAATTTTAGGACACTTGTCGATGCAGAGAGGAAACCAAGTCATACGTATAATGTTACTGTCAAATAATATGCAAAGTGTTGACAGCAAAATCTACTATAGTAAGGCCTCATGCACATGACCAAGTGTGCAGGCTGAGGAAGGGGGGGGTCTGAGTTTTTAGTGGACTGCACTCGGATGCCATCTGAGTGCCCTCCATCTCCTATTGATTTCAATGCGGGGTTCCATTTCATTGTCACGGAGCAGGATAAGACCTGCTCTATAATTATTGGAACAGACCAATGAACCCTCC
This sequence comes from Leptodactylus fallax, assembly GCA_947044405.1. NCBI lineage: Eukaryota > Metazoa > Chordata > Amphibia > Anura > Leptodactylidae > Leptodactylus > Leptodactylus fallax. The sequence continues at coordinate 849,539 of CAMRHE010000471.1, read as the reverse complement.
TCTGAAGAGCCTCAGGTTGCTCACACTTGGTTGTGTCCATGAGGCCTAATGCAGACCAAGCCATAACTACCTTTACTGGAGTAGCAACCAAAGGATGAAAATATCTTGTATCAGATGTACTGCACAAGCGAGCCCATATAAATGTATGTTCATATGCGGTGTCGGACTGGCCCACAAGGGTACCAGAGGACCTCCGGTAGGCCCAGGCACAAACACAATAATGGTACAGCAGAAACTTGAAGGGTACTATGGTGTATTTTCTGGGGTTTGTTGGAGGGTGGGCCCAATGAATCTCACTCCGACACTGTTCATATGGATGATATTTTCAATCTGTTGCACAATCTGGACAGAAATCTGAGGCTGAGCCAAAGTGGAATTCAGTTCTGTTTGTTGGAAATTTCTATAGACTATGAAGTGGTTTCTCATTGGTGTCTAATCCTGAGAGATAAATCAGGCATAGCTTTAGACTGTCTAGTCTAACTTTACACCACCTATTGGTTGGTTTAGTTTCTGAAAAAAAAAAAAAAGTCCAGAAATTTTGCAGAATTTTTGGTGTATGGTGTCACATTTTAAGCCTGTCCTTTTTCCAGGCAAGTCCAGTTCCTTTTTCAATAAGCCCCCTTGTCACGAAGACTCATAGTGCCTAAAACAGTTTTCTGACCCCAGATAGATTTTTCATACTGATGACTGATCCACAGGATAGGTCATCAGTCTGTCATCTGTCAGAGTCTGACACTGGGACCCCGCACAGATCAGCTGTTGTAGCAGCCCCCAGTGCCCGAAGCTGTTTGTAGATGGAGAGTATGTGCAGCACTGCTGCTATATAAGACTTAGAGCGGTACAGCAGCCCTGTTCACTGTATAGCGGTGCTTCTGGGGAATTGCAGTACTTGAATAGCACCCAGAGCCTGCTGTAGCCTGTAACAGCTGATCTGTGCAGGGTCTGGGTGACAGATAACATACTGATGACCTATCCTGTGGAAAGGCCATCAGCACGAAAAATCTATTTGGGGCCTGAAAACCCCTTTAATAAATGTGATGTAAATCATGTACGACAATTTTTGGAGCAAATTGCACCAGAATTCTGGCACATTTTTAATAGTCAACCTCCCCCCTTGTGCCAGATAGCAGGAAGAGCGACTCCCTTCAAAGTAATGACATGAACCTGCCAGAGGAGTCTGACAGCAGTTATGTCCCCCCTCCCTTATGACAACACATGCAGACTAATCAGAACCGAGCATGCACATGTATAGGGGAGTCGGCAGGAACCTTCGGCTGCCAATGTAAGTGTGTGGGCATCTTTAGGTATTCTAAATATCTGGGCCTCATGCAGTCAGTGGGTCGTGGTTCTCTGGGCCACAGCAGTAATATCAGCCAGAATAGTCGTCATAGAATATTTTTATCCCTTTTTTGTCTTTTTTTCTGCAGATCTCTTATTACAATCAGTTTACCCCAGGAATTGTCTTGCAGCTGACTACTAACGTCGCCGGGCTGTCATCAGACTTTGCCAACACTTACCAAGCCTGCGAGCAATTTCTTATTGAAAATACCAAGGACTCTAATGAGCCGTAAGGAATATAGTGTATCTACGGACCCTACTAGACAGAATACATAACATACCCATCACTCCTCAGCCTATAGGGGGCCATACACATTAGACAAATGTCAACCAACCTCAATCATCAGAACTGGCTCTCCATCTACTGTGTATTTGGTGACCCTGACCACACCCTGATGGCAGATTGTTGGATTCCGGCATGCCAAATCCTTTTGGCCTATGATTGAAAGAGAAACTTTCACCACCTCTACCAACTCCAACTCATTCCATCCTTCAATAGATGGCGCTCCACTGATTCTGGCCCAGTTGGAATTTTTTTCTCTAGCCCCCACCAGTCCTGAGCAATCATTTCTCTTACTTAGAGCACAATTGGCGGAGATGGTGAAAGGTCCACTTTAAAGTCTATAGTCATGTTGAATGATAGGCCGCCAATGGTGTCAGGGAGGAGGAGTGCAGCCTGATGATGGATGGCATAGGTTTGTCACAGCTGTCATGACTGTGTCGTTCTCAAGCTCACTTGCACATTTTGCACTTTGGTTTTGGTGATGTCATTAGTAGGATTTTGACTTGATATCATGGCATGAAAGAGTCAGTCTTGTCAATGTTTATGCATGCAGCGTGTATGTAGACATAGAATAAAGAAGTGACATGTAGCATCATGTGTACTGTCTTATATTTAAAGGAAGTCTGTCACCAGACTCCAGGATATCACCCCAGCCACGCAGATACATAGGTTAGTGTCATCAGAACCAGCATATCACCCCAGCCCTGCAGATAGATAGGTTAGTGTCACCAGACCCAGCATATCACCCCAGCCCTGCAGATAGATAGGTTAGTGTCACCAGACCCAGCATATCACCCCAGCCCTGCAGATAGATAGGTTAGTGTCACCAGACCCAGCATATCACCCCAGCCCTGCAGATAGATAGGTTAGTGTCACCAGACCCAGCATATCACCCCAGCCCTGCAGATAGATAGGTTAGTGTCACCAGACCCAGCATATCACCCCAGCCCTGCAGATAGATAGGTTAGTGTCACCAGACCCAGCATATCACCCCAGCCCTGCAGATAGATAGGTTAGTGTCACCACATCAGGCATATCACCCCAGCCCTGCAGATAGATAGGTTTATGTCACCAGAACCAGCATAACACCCCAGCCCTGCAGATAGATAGGTTATTGTCACCAGACCCAGCATATCCCCCCAGCCCTTCAGATAGATAGGTTAGTGTCACCAGACCCCAGCATATCACCCCAGCCCTGCAGATAGATAGGTTAGTGTCACCAGACCCCAGCATGTCACCCCAGCCCTGCAGATAGATAGGTTAGTGTCACCAGACCCAGCATATCACCCCAGCCCTGCAGATAGATAGGTTAGTGTGACCAGACCCCAGCATATCACCCCAGCCCTGCAGATAGATAGTTTAGGGTCACCCAAATCAATTTGTGTTTTCCCCATGTGAATCGCCGACTCCTTTGTCATTTTTATCAGTATGCAAATGACCTCTTTGTAGCAATGACAACGCTCTCATTACTCCAAAGAGCTCATTTGCAGATGGACTAAAGCAATATCTTGACAACAGAGGCAGCAATTCACAAAGGGGAAAACACCATTTGATTCAGGTAACCCCAACCCCTATCTGGGTTGATATTCTGGGTTCTGGTTACACACTCCCTTTAATGGTATATCTATGTTGCTATTAATGATCTAGCTAAATGATAACAGTTATTGGTGAATAGCAAAGACCAAGAAAAGTGACATGGTGACTACATGGTGTCCTACTACGGAGACCCCCAGCTGTAATCCGTGGAGGAACCTGGCTGTATGTGTTTATTTCCCCTACAGCGCCACCACAAGGAGAATGAAGCATTACACAATTCCCATTAAAATGAATGAGCTGATGGGTCCTCCAGAGCAAAACCTGTTCTCTTCTCTCCTGCTAATAGAAGAGGGGGAAGAACCTGGGACCCCAATCTGAAAAGTCAGAATTCAGTAATTACTTCAAAAATGTAAACCAAAAATCTCTTCTAGTCTAAGACCACGTGAAGCAAAACGCAGCTAAAAATCACTGTAAAAAATGCTGTGAAAATGGAATCCCAAAAATATTTTTGTCATTGCTATGTTTTAAATTTTTGTCTGCTTCCATATTAATTTATGGGGAAAATGCAGCATTTAAAGAGGACTTTATCACCTTCAACTAGTCCACTTCTTTACATCATTTAATAATCGGCACTCCACTGGTTCTGGCACAGTTGGAATCTTTTCTCTAGCCCCCACCATTCCTGAGCAATCAATGCTGTTAGTTTTGGTGCCTGATATACTATTTAGGCTCTGCACTGTCAGGAGGGCGGTGTCAGGCAGGAGCAGACAAGGGGTGTGATTCTGAGCTCTGACACTGGCTGCCTCTGATTGGAGCTCTGAGCCACTCCCCCTGTCTGACACTACAGAGCTTAACTCACACATCAGGCACCAAAACTAATTGCACTTGTTACTCGGGAACGGTGCTGGAAACAGTGGAGAAACACACACATTTTTTGAAAACGCTGAATTTTTTGTAGTGTTTTTTTAATATTTGTATTATTTTCTCTTTTACTTTGCGGGCTCAGTAAAATGCAGCTTATTCTCTGCTGTTTGTTTTTCAAATTGTAACTTCAGCCTTATAAAGAATTGAAATAATCCATAAGGTCATTTTATCTAAATTTAATCTACTTTTTACAAGGCCCTTGTCAAGAAGCTGATCAAACTGTCACCTTGCTGAGACTCCATTATAATCTTTTGGGGAAACCTGAAATTTAGTAACCAATTTCCCTGCAGCGCCACCACAGGGGATATTAGGTATTACACAGTTTCCATTCATATCAATGGGTTGGAATTATTTTAGTTGCTCACTGCAATGTTTGCATTGGACAGAATAATGTAAGGAATCAATCTTGACATTTTTGGTCTGAAATTTTTTGTCTTTATTTGTAAATCTATGCATTAGGAGGACATTGTTGGTTCAGTGTAATTTTCGCAGTCCCATTTTACATAGTTGCTAACATTTCCAAATCTCAAACCACACTAGACCTTCTCTCCATACTACCTTATACTCTGACCAAAGCCACCAAGTGTCCCATGAATGCATGACCCGGCCTGTCACACCGCCACCATCCCATAGTCCAGTACAGAAGTTCCAGACTTGTAGACGACCATGTATATCACACATACTAAGTCCCTCAGCAACTACTACTGGATTTTCAAGCATTTTATGATGAAATCAACCAAATATATTTACAGTTGGTCCTACAGCCATGTGCATCACTTGAGAGTCCATGAGTGATCTCTCCCTATGTACTGTAGATACTTGTCATGAATGAATTCCGATAATCTGGTGGTAGTTTGTAATAAATGCCATTTTCCGTATGGGTTCTGATGGCCATCAGTCCATGATACCCATCCAAGAATTCCCCCAGCTCAGTGGTGTGCTCCACGGTCAGAGTATACATGGGGGACACCTTCATCGCATTCACTGCACTCAGCCAGGCTTTGCTCAAGGCAACCGCCCGTAACTGGAAGGAGACCTCCTGCCACAGTCCTTTGCAGAGTTTTAGCATATCCTGCACCATCAGCTCGGTGTAACCCATGTCCAGTCGCTCCTTGGGCCAACCAGGAGCCACTGTAACAGTCGAGAAGATGGCATTGATGCTACCAATGAAGTCTTCTCCATGGATATACCCAGGTGTACTGAAACTCCCGTAAGACACATCCATGCCAACCCACACTGGAAGATAAAGGAGCTTCTGGTCATTTAGTCTCTTCAGGACAAGGAGTGTCTCGTTGAGTGAGACCTGGTCCTTTGGTTTAAGGAGAACGCCCCATGGATTATCACTGGCAAGAATCGCCTTTAGAAGGTCTTCCAGTGGAAAGGCTTCCAACGTCTTCGTAAAGATCACCATTGGGGTGGGAGAACTTTTTGGCTGGACTTCTACTTGGAGTGTGAGCATCCCAAGACTACCTGTATTAGACAGGGAAGAGGACATTGTGAATATTCCAAAATTAAAGGAGTCGTCCGAGACCAAGGCATAATAGATACTGATGAGCTATCCAGAGTATCAGAAATGGTGGGGGTTTGAATCTGGACCCCACACTGATCAGCTGACATAGCTGATGGAAGCCGTATACTTTGCTGTCCTGCTCTTATACAAGTGATGGGAGCAGAGCTGCAGTTCCCCGCACCCCCACAACAGTGTATGTGTCTTTGTACACTGTATACATCTTCCAGCTCAGTACACTGTAGTGGTGGTGCCTGGAACTGCACTTATATAGGAGCAGAGCTGCACCTGGCTGTATACCTAGTATATGGTTTCTGGCAGCCATATCAGCTGATCGGTGGAGGGTCCATGTGTCAGACCGCCAATCAGATACTAAGATGGTGTTTTTGCAATGTTTTTTGTGCAAGTGCTGTCCGTGAAAAAAAAAAAAAAAAAAAAACAGCACATGGACCCATTATACTGGAGCCACTTTGTGCACTGCTAGTCTATGGGTCTGTGAAAAAAACTGACAGCACAAGGACATCATCTGTGTGCTGACCATATTACACCTTTTTCACAAATTTACTGTCATCCATTTTTTTTTAAGTAGGAATACACTTCATTTACGCATTTACGTAACACTTGAGGGGTCAATGTGGATGTAGATACTTGTCTTACTTGCTAAAAGATTCTGCACGGTGGAGACATTTTGCTCGGCATCAAACCATTTCACTGATATTCCGTCATCATCATCAGGGTGAAAGTACAACTGCAGACTGCCGCCGGAATAGAAGAGCCTTTTCCTCTTTGGAGTCACTTAGAAAATAAACGCACATTACAATCACATTAAGGCTGAGGTCACACATTGCAGAAAAGCTGCAGTTTTTGTTGCAGATTTTGCAGCAGCTTTTTAAACCAAAGCCTGGAGTGGCTTCTAAAGGAATGTGAAATATAAAGGAAGCTCTTATACTCCTCCCTTTTGTTAAATCCATTCCTGGCTAACTAGCCTATCTGCAGGGCAGGGGTGATATGTTGGTTGTGGTGACACTAACCTATCTATCTGCAGGGCTGGGGTGATATGCTGGGTCTGGTGACACTAACCTATCTATCTGCAGGGCTGGGGTGATATGCTGGGGTCTGGTGACACTAACCTATCTATCTGCAGGGCTGGGGTGATATGCTGGGTCTGGTGACACTAACCTATCTATCTGCAGGGCTGGGGTGATATGCTGGGTCTGGTGACACTAACCTATCTATCTGCAGGGCTGGGGTGATATGCTGGGTCTGGTGACACTAACCTATCTATCTGCAGGGCTGGGGTGATATGCTGGGTCTGGTGACACTAACCTATCTATCTGCAGGGCTGGGGTGATATGCTGGGTCTGGTGACACTAACCTATCTATCTGCAGGGCTGGGGTGATATGCTGGGTCTGGTGACACTAACCTATCTATCTGCAGGGCTGGGGTGATATGCTGGGTCTGGTGACACTAACCTATCTATCTGCAGGGCTGGGGTGATATGCTGGGTCTGGTGACACTAACCTATCTATCTGCGGGCTGGGGTGTATGCTGGCTCTGGTGCACTAACCTATCTATCTGCAGGGCTGGGGTGATATGCTGGGTCTGGTGCACTAACCTATCTATCTGCAGGGCTGGGGTGTATGCTGGGTCTGGTGACACTAACCTATCTATCTGCAGGGCTGGGGTGATATACTGGGTCTGGTGACACTAACCTATCTATCTGCAGGGCTGCGGTGATATGCTGGTTCTGGTGACACTAACCTATCTATCTGCAGGGCTGGGGTGATATGTTGGGTCTGGTGCACTAACCTATCTATCTGCAGGGCTGGGGTGATATGCTGGGTCTGGTGACACTAACCTATCTATCTGCAGGGCTGGGGTGATATACTGGGTCTGGTGACACTAACCTATCTATCTGCAGGGCTGGGGTGATATACTGGGTCTGGTGACACTAACCTATCTATCTGCAGGGCTGGGGTGATATGATGGGTCTGGTGACACTAACCTATCTATCTGCAGGGCTGGGGTGATATGCTGGGTCTGGTGACACTAACCTATCTATCTGCAGGGCTGGGGTGATATACTGAGTCTGGTGACACTAACCTATCTATCTGCAGGGCTGGGGTGATATGATGGGTCTGGTGACACTAACCTATCTATCTGCAGGGCTGGGGTGATATACTGAGTCTGGTGACACTAACCTATCTATCTGCAGGGCTGGGGTGATATGCTGGGTCTGGTGACACTAACCTATCTATCTGCAGGGCTGGGGTGATATGCTGGGTCTGGTGACACTAACCTATCTATCTGCAGGGCTGGGGTGATATACTGAGTCTGGTGACACTAACCTATCTATCTGCAGGGCTGGGGTGATATGCTGGGTTTCGGTAACAGACTCCCTTTAAGTCCTATCTGGCAATTTCAACTGGTCAGCTATCTTGTGGTCCGGGGGGTTTCCTCACTCTTCCCTTACAAATGTCGGAGAGAGGAAATATTGGGCTTGTTGAATCTCCCTTGTCCTTTGCTCCCTCAGGAGAAAAACCCGAGGCGTCTTACAGTAGCTTTATCCACTCTTCTCAATGACAATACATGCACATTTGGACAAACCGAGCATGCATGTGTGTGGGGAAGACTGTAGGAATAGCGGTTGCCTGAATTAGCTTTTGGCCAACTATTGGAGAGATCCATGACAGCTCAGTATCTTTATGGACATATATGTGCATGCAGGTGGGTGGAATTATTAACCCTTTCACATGACATACACTGGTCTGATAACTTACGTGCTATTTCTTTAAGTTGTGATAGCAAAGGTTCATAAATGTCATAATAGATCTCCTCAGGGCGACTGTTATGGCGGATAAACTCAAGGTCGTCCAGTTGTAGCGGGTCTGAACTGCCCTGCCATAAAGTGAGGCTGTACCTGTGTAGATAATAGAACACACTGCGATCACACTGATCCTATCACCGGTGTGTACTTGTGTAACCTCACACACATCTGTGCCTCATACACTGTACAGTTCGCTCACATCAGGGACATTATACCAGAAGAATCAACCATTTAGCTTTAGGAAAGGGAATTCTGTCCCTTAAAGGCAGCCTCCACCTCTCCTCAGTATAGTCAGACTCCATTTAACCCCTTGACGCAAAATCACGTATTCGTAAATTCTGGGATTTTTTTAAAGACTCAATCTGACATACAGTACCCTGTGTATACGCGTCTGTGACCTCTACCTATCTGCTCACCGGTCAGACTGCTTTAGAAGCCAGTGGAAATGCTCCCAAGCTGAGTGGGTGAGAACAGCCCGAGCCGGGAAGGTGATTCTTTGGGGCAGATCCTTGACTAGATTGTACATCTTCTCCACCATTTCTCTGGAGTACGTTCTATTGGAGATGATGGGTGGTAAGTATAATGTCACCCAGCCTGGGGAGATGGTGATATCTGGGAACCTCTTCTGGATTAGGTTCAGAAACCTGCAGAATAGATTATAGCGGGTTATATAACATTAGAAAAAAAATTTCTTTCAGAAACAGCGCCACTCTTGTCCGTTGGCTGCAGATGGTATTGCAACTCAACCCTATTTACTTGAATGGGGCTAAACTGATATATTAGTCAATGCCCATGGATCAAAGTGCAGCTGTTCATGTATACATCAGCTATGTAGGTGTGTGACCTGTCATGAATTAAGTGCACCCTCCATCAAGACTGGCGTACAACACACCAGTCTTGATGAAATCCATCCATCCATTTTTACCACATAGATCATTATATGACTAGATACTAACTGTGTCGCGTTTACTCCTAGCTCGTGGTTGACATTGGGACCGGCCACGATATCTGCATTCAGCCATACTGGACGGTCAATGGGGGTCTTGGAGGATTTAGCCAGGAGAACGTCGAGTGAAGGGCCAACAGCTTGGATACTCTTGAAGTCCAACTTGATACCTACAAAGGACAAACCGATAAGAAGGATATATATGAGACAAAGACATCAGAGTAGATCTTCACCTGGACTATAGAAGAGTTCCATTACATTCAGAGAGGAATAATCAGATATCAAGAATACAAAGTGCCCATCAAAGTCAAGGTTACAAGACATGGCCACCTCCAGAATCGGCACCATTCTTGTACATGGACTGTTTATAGCACTGCAGAGCTGCAATACCAGACATAGCCTACAGACAAAGGTGGCACTGTTACTAAAAGAAAGAGGCCTTGTCTTCTAGGATAAGTGCTAAATATCTTCCATGGGCCAACCCCTTTAAAGGGAGTGTATCACCAGAAAGTGACGTATTTTTTTTCAACCAAATTTTTATGTTAAACATATTTTTTTTACAATTTTTTTTTTTTACATTTTCTATATCACTGTCTATAATACACAATTCTGCAATTTTCACTCTGACCACTAAACCTAAGAGCTTATTCACACAACAGGGCAGTGTAGAGTCTATTAAGGGATCCGTGAAAGTGACCTGAGAAATAGCAAGTTCTATTATTTAGCGGATCGGTCACACAGATGTCGTGTGAATAAGCTTTAATAATAGACTGGCACTTGCCAATTCTGTAACTGTTTTCTTTGCAGCATTCACCTCATTTACATCACAGATAGGATTACAATAGAAGATAACACCTTTATACAGTAGATAACAGAGCTTACATCTCGCATAATAAAGTCCATATTCCCTTGGTAAGTGACTCTTCACTGCTTACCAAGCACAGTGCCATACCACATATAGTGGCTGTACATGGTATTGCAGCTCAGTTCCTTCATATGAATGAGACTGAGCTGCACCATAACTATATGACCAATGGACATGATGTCACTGGCCTGAGAAGAGGAAGTGGCGCTCAATAGCATAGTCCCGGAACACCCCTTTAAGACCTCAAGTTTTCTTATATGGGCAGGTTATTTGAGACACAGAGAATTATGTACCTTTTGATGAGTGAAGGACGGCATCCAACCAGTCTTGTAGGGTATTGTCACTATACACATCAGGCGGATGAGCCATAATGGGAATATTTGTCTCATTCGGGGTTAAATGTCCTTGCACGTTGACGTCTGCTTCTAGGACCATGATACCACCTGTGGAGTATACATCATACAGTCGTCATGTCATAAACTGGACAAACTGGGCAAATGCCATGATGCCCTGTAGGTAAAACGGATGTCCTGAATGTCCTGCTGTATCATAGAAGCTCAGCTAAGCAGTTAGGGGGCGTGTCTGACAACAAACTTGTCGACTGTTTCCGTGTCAACCATCAGAACTGTGAATGCAGCTCTGGAGTATAATACACGATATAGCTCAGCAACGCAATGTATGTACAAAATGACTCAACTTTTTATGTAGAATATATCTAGATCATACTATACCCTTTAAATGTACCGTAATTCCTACATAATACACCCTCACCTTTAAGTGACATATATACGTGAATAATTCAAGGAGAAGCTGTCAAGGGAAGCAATGAAGGTTTTCTGCCTGTGTACAGTGCAGGGTTCTGTTACCGCAGATTACAATAGAGATTTCATGCTCAATAAATTCTCTTTTAAGCGAGATTACCAGCTGAGCGTGCGTGAACTACAGTGCACCGGGCTCACAATAGTATCACCGAAAGGGTTAACATTATTAGAAAGACAAAACCAGGTCACCTGATCCATAGCGGGATAATGGTATACTATATAGCGTCACAGTTGTGACATTTCCTCAAACACCTTTTTGTTTTCCCATTGTGCAGTTACAGACTGTGAATAATAGATCGGAAGCAGAAATGTGCATGAGATGTCACGTACTATCCCCCTATGTCAGTCCTAGGGGGCACAATAACATTCCCTTAATCCGGCATCTGATATTCCAAAACATTTGTTAGGTTGTATTCAGACTTTGTGGTTAAAACCTCATCAAAAACTGCATGTGATTCTGCCGCTGTTTTCAATGTAGTTGTGCCATTCACATGTTACATTTAGTTTACAAGTTTTGCCTGTAAAATTGTTTTTAATGTGGCTTAAGGCATAACTAAACAATTATTTTTTTCTCATAAATCCAAAGTTCAGGTTAAGATAAGAAACTTTGTAATATATTGTATTAAAGAAAAGTTCAGTTATTTACCTTCTTAACTGTATAATAAAAGTCTATGGAGAGGAGATAGGGAGGAAGAGAAGAGCTCCTCAAAGAGGCAGTTTTCTTTCGCAACACAGCCAGGTTACCTACACTATAGAGAGACAGTTTTCTTTCACAACACAGCCGGGTGATCTACACTATAGAGAGACAGTTTTCTTTCACAACACAGCCAGGTGATCTACACTATAGAGAGACAATTTTCTTTCACAACACAGCCAGGTGATCTACACTATAGAGAGACAGTTTCCTTTAACAACAGAGGCAGGTTATGTACACTATAGAGAGACAGTTTCCTTTCACAACAGAGCCAGGTGATCTACACTATAGAGAGACAGTTTTCTTTCACAACACAGCCAGGTGATCTACGCTATAGAGAGACAATTTTCTTTCACAACACATCCAGGTGATCTACACTATAGAGAGACAGTTTTCTTTCACAACACAGCCGGGTGATCTACACTATAGAGAGACAGTTTTCTTTCACAACACAGCCAGGTGATCTACACTATAGAGAGACAATTTTCTTTCACAACACAGCCAGGTGATCTACACTATAGAGAGACAGTTTCCTTTAACAACAGAGGCAGGTTATGTACACTATAGAGAGACAGTTTCCTTTCACAACAGAGCCAGGTGATCTACACTATAGAGAGACAGTTTTCTTTCACAACACAGCCAGGTGATCTACGCTATAGAGAGACAATTTTCTTTCACAACACGTCCAGGTGATCTACACTATAGAGAGACAGTTTTCTTTAACAACAGAGGCAGGTTATGTACACTATAGAGAGACAGTTTTCTTTCACAACACAGCCAGGTGATCTACGCTATAGAGAGACAGTTTCCTTTCACAACAGAGCCAGGTGATCTACACTATAGAGAGATCGTTTTCTTTCACAACACATCCAGGTGATCTACACTATAGAGAGACAGTTTCCTTTCACAACATAGCTAAGTTATCAGGAATTATTATCCAGACTTCTCCTGATAGAAATTACTAACTTACACTATAGAGAGTCAGGACAGGGGATGTGTACGATTATTGGGGGCTCGATCACTGGGTCTCCCAGTCATCAGGAGGACAGGGGCCCCTCTAAGGCCTCCTTGTGACTGGAGCGCCAGTGCGCTTCTTTACTAAAACTCTATTCACTTCTATCAGGCTGCAGGCGCTTCCGGAGATTACAGTCCCTGCAGCCCCACAAGGAGACCTTAAGGGGACTTTCAGTCTTCCGTCCTCTTAATCACTGGGGTACTCGGTGATCGGACACTTATCCCCTGCTTTGTCGATAGGGGATAAGAGCCCATAATGAGTTCAGGACACCGCCGCATAGACTTTAATGAATCTATTCCCATGACCATTGTTTTAAAGGTTCGTGTGAACGGCCCAAATAAAAACAGAACATGCTATTTCTCAGCCCGACTCGTGTCTATGAGGGATCCATGAAAACGGATCACCCCCGGGGGGCAGGGCACTGTGTGTGAATGTAGCCTTAGAATTCTAATATTACATTATTATCAGAAGCAGTGATAGAAGACATAGTTACTGTTTAGCGCCTCCTGCATCTGACTCTTGTTGTTGGCAGCGTGATACCAGGAGACAAGTAGTCCGTCACGGGCAGAAATATCTCCTTTTGACAACAGATAGTCCAACATGTCTCCTCCAGTGTTGAATGTAGGCTTTGGTTCTAAAAAGGACAGTAACAGGTTCAATGGTCAGATAGAGGTGATCAACGGGATGTTTAGTATGATGTGTTTTTGCTATTTTGACCACACACTGTGAATAGCTGAACACCCCGTCTGCGACAACTGTTCCTCACGAGTCCCCCATATACAGGCCGAACCGGGTGTGTATAGTCAACGGAGAGAGTGGAGTAAGTCGCTGTTTTTAAACTACAACTCCCAACATGTTCCATTCACTTCCATAGGAGTTCCAAGAACAGCAGAGCAAGTAAGCATAATGGGAGTTGTAGTTTTACAACAGCTGGAGTGCCGAAGGTTGCTTACCCCTGGTCTAGACTATAAAAACTATGGGAGATATGGAAACAGCTGAGGCTAGGTCTGCCAAGGGACCCGAACAACAGAGAGCCCCTCCGCTAAAACAGTGGTTACCCACGGACCCCATAGACTATAATGGGGTCCACTGGGTTTCCGCCATTTGACACTTTTCTGTCTGCCAATTTTTGGCAGAATCTGTGGCAGTCTCCTACAGAGACTCTGACGCAGATGTGAACCTAGCCTTAGTAATCACATACAGCAGATTTGTTGCAGGAGTTTTGAGAACTCATAGTAATGGGTTTTGCAGAAATCCACGTCCTGCAGAAAAATTTATTTCATATTTATGCAACAGATTTTCAGTGGGAAAAATTTCTGCACAAAACCTGCCGCATGTGAATATACAATAGCGCCTCATGATTTAAAGGGGCGTCTCAATCCATACCTTTTTGTGGAGGTTTTCCCAACGTCAGACAGAGGGCAGCAATGGTGACACAAACCGCCAAAAACACACAGACGCCCGCTACCGTCCTCAGGTCAGATAAGGTGAAGCGCTTCATCCTGTCACCCCAAAATTTCCAACTAGGAAACGTGCAACGGCCCTAGAATCCTGGAGAGACCGGCCAGTGCTTCTGCTCCTTGTGGCTGTCGTGTCCTCTTCTCAGTTCCACATCTTTTATCTGAGCCCACAAAAGCAGTTCTGCCTTCTATAGTAAGACGTCCTCTCGCATTACAGAGAAGGCCCCAGTGACCCCTTTGTTTGGGCAGAGAACTCTGCACTTGGACCTTGTGCTGCTGAAATTCTTTCACGCAAGAGGGAAGGAATCCAGAGCAATCAGTGACAATAGCAGCCTTCTAAGGATCAGATCCATTTTCAGTACGTCTTATTACGCCTCACCTGAGGACACCCCACAGTTGGGCCCCTCTTCTCCCCACTATATAACCAATGATATAAGTCTCTGACTAAGCAGGATCATCGCTCAGTAACTGCTGATGTTAATAAGAAACTCAGAGGACATCACAGCTTGTGCCGGCTGCACATCGCCCCCTTGCAGGAGGTTCTTGTAGGTGTTTTATATACATGGGGGAGTTTATTAGGCATCTCCTCCGCCTGTCTTAATAAAGTGCCCGACTGGCACCCGGAACACCTATGTTTATCTAATTCTGAACAATCCTTTAAAGGGCATGTAGACTTCTTAAAAAAAAAAAAAATATAGTATTTTCTCTTTTCAGCTATTCTAAGGTTTGCGGTCGCTTTAAGGATTTACTGGTGACTGCATGGGTCAGTCTAAGTAAAGCCATATCATTAGTCTACATAAGCCAGAGTAAAGTTACCTACTGTATACACATAAGTGGACAGTCTGTCAAACCTGCCAAAGGCAAGACCAGCCGACCATCTAATGTGTATGGTGGTCCTGACTTAAGAAGGATCAGACATGCTCCATTTTAATGTCTCACATGAGATAAACTGCTGCAAAAGGCCTCTGCTCATAGTGAACACCAAAACTGAGCGCATTCGACTGTCAGCTATTAAGGCTAAAGCCCCACGTAGCGGGCCGCAATGCTTTTAAACCACAGCAGAAATGCATCGCAGTTTTTCCCACAGCACAGAAAGTCTTTTTGCTTCAATTATAACTAAAGAGAAACCGCTGGCGTTTCCGTAGGTATAACTGACGTGCTGCAATTTCCAATGTAGATATTTTTCTGCAATGTGTGGATGGGATTTGCTTGGGACTGTAAAACGCCGCGGTTTTTGCCAAAGGCCCACATTGCAAAAAATCAGCTTTTTTGTTGCAGATTTTCCTGTGTTTTTTTGAGCCAAAGTCTGGAGTGAATTTAGCAGGAGGATATAGTATAAGAGCTTCCTAGATATTTTCTATTCTTAGCTTTGGCTCAAAAAACTGCAGCAAAATCTGCAACAAGAAAAGCAGATTTTCTGCAACGTGGGCTTCAGCCTGAGGTCACCTGAATCAAACGGCATTGTCCCCTTATAAATCACTGCCTCTGTTGCTGAGGTATCGCTGTTTTTGTGGATATGCAAATGCGATCTTTGGAACTCATTGCTCCAAAGGCAGCGACTAACAAGGGGAAAACACTTTTGATTCTGGTGACACCTATCTATCTGCAGGGCTGGGGTGATATGCTGGTTCTGGTGACACTAACCTATCTATCTGCAGGGCTGGGGTGATATGCTGGGTCTGGGGACACTAACCTATCTATCTGCAGGGCTGGGGTGATATGCTGGGTCTGGTGACACTAACCTATCTATCTGCAGGGCTGGGGTGATATGCTGGGTCTGGTGACACTAACCTATCTATCTGCAGGGCTGGGGTGATACGCTGGGTCTGGTGACACTAACCTATCTATCTGCAGGGCTGGGGTGATATGCTGGGTATGGTGACACTAACCTATCTATCTGCAGGGCTGGGGTGATACGCTGGGTCTGGTGACACTAACCTATCTATCTGCAGGGCTGGGGTGATATACTGGTTCTGGTGACACTAACCTATCTATCTGCAGGGCTGGGGTGATATGCTGGTTCTGGTGACACTAACCTATCTATCTGCAGGGCTGGGGTGATATGCTGGGTCTGGTGACACTAACCTATCTATCTACAGGACTGGGGTGATATGTTGGTTCTGGTGACACTAACCTATCTATCTGCAGGGCTGGGGTGATATGCTGGGGTCAGGTGACACTAACCTATCTATCTGCGGGGCTGGGGTGATATGTTGGTTCTGGTGACACTAACCTATCTATCTGCAGGGCTGGGGTGATATGCTGGGTCTGGTGACACTAACCTATCTATCTGCGGGGCTGGGGTGATATGCTGGGTCTGGTGACACTAACCTATCTATCTGCAGGGCTGGGGTGATATGCTGGGGTCAGGTGACACTAACCTATCTATCTGCGGGGCTGGGGTGATATGTTGGTTCTGGTGACACTAACCTATCTATCTGCAGGGCTGGGGTGATATGCTGGGTCTGGGGACACTAACCTATCTATCTGCAGGGCTGGGGTGATATGCTGGGTCTGGTGACACTAACCTATCTATCTGCAGGGCTGGGGTGATATGCTGGGTCTGGTGACACTAACCTATCTATCTGTATGCAGGGCTGGGGTGATATGCTGGGTCTGGTGACACTAACCTATCTATCTGCAGGGCTGGGGTGATATGCTGGGTCTGGTGACACTAACCTATCTGCAGGGCTGGGGTATGGTGACACTACCTTTACGTCCCAGCTTGGGCATGCTCAGTACTCACGAAGAAGGCTAAACCATAGTACAACTGTCTAGAACAGCTAAACTAGAATGTTTTCCATATTATCTACCACATAATAAAGTGGTACAAAGGTCTCTATGTGTATGTATCAGCAGAGATCAGACATGTCCATTATACAGAGTATCGGCTCTATAAAGGTAATAATCATATTGTACATTCCTCTCTCCTTTGACATAAGCAAGAACCTCCATGTTGTTTTTTTTTAAATCAGGCTTTCTGTATGTTTTTTATCATGCTATTCCTGTCAAATATACTGCAATGTCCAACAGACCCCCAAAAAAGTCAATGGGATCTGGTCTGGCTATATAAACAGAGGCCAAAGCTACAGCCAATCTAGTGGAGATATTTACAGAGCAGATATGATAATGGACCACATAGACCTTTATTTACATGGCAGGTATTTTATATGGCATTTATACCATATTTTTACATGGCATGTATACAGATCAGTGGAAATATTCCAAAATCAGAGATGGAAAAGCATCAGAGACCGGATTATTCTTCAAGTCAAGAATCCTCTCATATGACATATAAAGAACTGCAGGATGGAGGAAAATGCACATCGATGAAAAATCTCATCTTGTTATGCTCATATTTTATGTCCAAAGATATCACAGTGTCATCTCTAGGTAAAAATTAAAAATTCAGACCGGACCCCTGTCATGTCCCCCCCTTAGGCAAAAGCCATACGTTGCAGAAAAGCTGGGGGTGGTGTTGTAGATTCTACTCTTAAAGGGGTGGATGCAGGTCCCTCCTATGTCCAGAATGGTGACCCCCTGACTACCACCCTGCTTGGTGAGACGGGCACTGGCCCCTATATCCAGGCCTAGAGTAAATGGAGAGGCGGCCATGCCTGTGCCTGGCTCTCTGTCACTTCTACGCAAGTTCAAAAAACACCAGACAGGTTTCTACCTTAGGTAACTTGCGACTGCATAGTGAACGTTTTTGGGGTGATGACGCGCACACTTTAGGAGTGCCATCCCAAACAAAATCTAGATACAAAGATACATGTTGTGTGTAGGTGAAACAGCACAATACATTTGTAGCACTCAATGGTATTTTCTGGATTTTATTAGATCAGGTATCATGGGCGTCCCCTGCTCTATGAGATAAAGCAGAGATTTCTCTTTTTGGCTAACCCAACTGGTATGTAATAATAGTAACGTAGTGTTACAACATTAAAGAACATGGCTGCTTTCTTTCAAGAACCACTCACCCCTATAAGAGCTGAGTCTGGTGTTGCAGCTCGGTTTCATTGCAGTGAACGGGGCTGAGCCGCAATATTCAATACGTCTCAGGGACAGGCATGGAGCTGCTTTAGGAACAAAGCAGACATGTTTTTCTAACCCTGGAGACCCCTTTAATGCCAGGGGTTAGAGAAACAAGACTTAAGGCATTTTGCAGCATTCCCTGCCGCTGTTGTGTGGCGCTTCGGTTGTGCGGCTTGTCCTATATACTGTAACAATCCAGGAGGAAAGTGAGGACTGAATATCATGCCGAGGCCTCCAACAATGATCTATACAGAATCGGCCTTATTCAGCCATCACTATCTCAGTTTGATAAGTCCTTTAGCGATCAGCGTATCCTGTGAAGTTTTTTGTCTGAAAAATACTTTTTACAGAAGGGGGATTGCTTCACCAATATCAGGAAAGATGGCGTCCCGGCTTTCACACAAAACCTAAGAAAACAATAAGACAAGATTAAGTCACAGTATGGTAATGGTCACTCACTAAGCACAGTCAGAGCGGCATGTATAGCAGGGGTAGGCAACATTCGGCACTCCAGCTATCTGTCCTATGGGAACATACCCCAACATACAAGGTGCCTATTAGAAGGGTTGTCTGACATGAGGCTCACCTGCTGTGCTGCAGGACCTGGAGTAATGTACTGTCTGGATTCACCTCATAAAAGGACTGAGATTTTTCATCCTCAAAGAAGATCTGCGCCATGAGAGAAGAGATTCATCAGAAATAGCAGATTAGTACTGCACGGTATAGACCAGCATGACATGGCTACATCTCCATCACATCATGGTGCTCACATAGACATACATTAGACTCATCACTTAGATGTTATATCTGATAGGAAAGGGGAATGTGGATCCCCCTTGACAAAAGCTGCTCCAGCCCTCCCCATGAGCTGGGGCTGTGGGGTCAGTAGGCCAAACCACCAACTCTGATTCCTCGATTTTTCCAGAGCCGGACTCCGACCCTTTCATAAATGGCTGTAGTCATGGTCAGATGGAAGCAGTAAAAATCCTCTAATGCATAAAAAAATCCAGGTATCAAATTACTTGGAAAGTAAATATGCAACAACTGTATAGAATTTATATGATTATATTATATGTGTATATCATATTAATAATTCTATCATGTCATTAAAAATTGTAATTTTCAGGGTCAGTAACCTGTAATAGTAACAGCGACTTCACAGCCCATTGCATTGACAAGTGGTCTTCTAGGGGAAGGGTTGGATGGTCTTCTCAAAGAAGATGACCAGTATGGCTAATATATGGCAGAACTGAAAATCCACCACAGGAAATCTGGTCTGGATCAGGGGTGGGGGTCTTCTCAAAGAAGTGGTCCCTGCATATACCATACACATAGTTCCCTTAGCACTAAGGGCTCATGCATACTATGGAAAATGAAGAGGAATGAGGTGAACATCTGCCCCAGATACCTCTTCATTTTCAACCCGCCCAACACCCCCTGCGTCTTGCTATGTTATTCTGCGTCCTGCTGTGATCTCTGCCTCCCATTGAGTACAATGGTAAATAGAATTGGGGCATAACCTACTGCTGACTTTGGGGCAGAATCCGTCTCATAATCAGTGACAGATTCCACTGTGTCTAGAAGGCCTAAGAGTTCTTCTAGATACAGCTTTTGCAAATGGAGGGTGAGCTCATTGTATTAAAGCTCCACCCAATCATTTTTATAATCCTCAGCCCCTTAGTACATGGCATACAGTCGTATGAAGGGTGCAATCACACCCCTGACACGCCCTTCCGTTTCTTTAGCTTATAAATGGGTGCCCCAACTGGTCATGTGATCGACCGCCTGACTGCTGATTCACACACCAGCCCGAAGTCCCTGGTTTTGATGCAAGTCTATGAGAGCGTAACATACTGACTCTCATAGATTTACATTGTTAAGTAACCAGAAGATCAGTCTGCCAAACACATGAGCAGCGGAGGCATCCGGAAGCTAAAGAGGGTGCAGCGGGGGACGGATCTCACACTTCACACTACTTTATGCCCTGTATTAAAGGGGCGGGGGTTATAAACAGTGACTGGAGTGGGGCTTTGTTAGATGCCAGCAGTATTTATCAGAGGTCACTGTCTTTGGACAATCTTTTTTTGGTGGAAGGGTCCTCTGACAATACGCTGATCACAGGGTGTTGAGTGATCTAGTAACAAGGGTTCAGTTCTCTTGCAGCGCCCACCACAGGAGATTTATACAATTTCCATTATAAGCCATTATCTCTCAGTATAATGCATGGACATGCCGGGCCCTCCTCCACAGTGGGAGACCCTCTTTTTGGCCACTCTCCACTCTTGTTGACATATAGATAAAACTTATGAATTTGGGGACCCCATTGTTTTATTACTTCACCACAAATCAACTACCTAGTGTGATGGCTGTCCTTATGGTACCGACCTCTAGATTGGGAGCCAAGTATTTCCTGTCCGTATCCCACGGGGGCAAATCCTGTAAGAACATCTCATTCAGATGATCTATAAACCTAAAAAGAAATGTCATAGTCATAAAATGGTGGCACATGATGGGGGCGTAACCAAGAACCCAGATCTCTAACCCTGTGAACAAGTCACTTCTTATAAGATTTATCTACCTGGAGTCTTCATGAAAAGCAGAGATGAAGTCCGTCTGACTGTGCTCTGGGTAGAAGAACAGCACGGGCCAATGAAGGCGGCCATTCTCATCTAAGAAGACCTGAGCTCCAGTCACGTTTTCAGAAGCGGAGATGCCATTATGTAACGTTCCTGACGTCTCCTCCTCTTCACCATCATCTTCTTTCTTCTCACTTGGTTCAAGTAATTTTATACCTCGATCCTGAAGGAAAAAGTTCAATAACTTGATCAGTACAGTGTACATCAAGGAAGGAATATAGAAAAATACAGGGGTCACAGTGTTATAACAAGGTAGTGAAAGGTCACATGGGAGTGCTCGATGGCCCAGGCCCATGGTCAAAACGAAGCCTGAAATTTTTAAGGGGTTTCCCGGGAGTTAGAAATTGATGACCTATCTTTGGGATAGGCCATCAATATGTGTCTGACACCCCCACCGATCAGCTGGTTGAAGAGATCTTAGTGTTTGGGTCAGCACTGCAGCCTTTGCAATGAATACCAAGCACAACATTGAACATATCATAGGGGCCGTGCTTGGTATTACATCTCAGCCCCGTTCACTTGAATGAGAATGAGCTGCTGCTGTACCATGTGTACCATGAGCTGAGCTGTACTGATCTGTTGGGGTCCCGGGTGTCAGACCCCAACCAATCACATAATAATGACTATTCTAAGGACAGGTCATCAATATATATTAGTCCCACAAAACCCCTTTAATTCTAGACAGCTCACTCTAGAAAAAGCCCACCCCGAAAGGAATCATGCACACAGACAAATATGGTCCAGAAAATCCAGAGTGTATACTGCCTGCACTTCCCGGACTGACTGGTCCAGAGATGCGGACTACCTGCATCACATAGATCTACAGAGCTAGGAGTCCCTGCCTCCTTCCTGTGCTGTATCTAGCATGGGACTTCTAACATTATAGATCACTACGATGCAGGACCAGTCAGTCCAGGAAGTGCAGGCAATATACGGTCTGGATTTTCCAGACTGTATTTGCCCCTGTGCAACAGGCCTAAAAGTATTACTTATCTAGGTCTATTAAATGGGATGTAATACTCCGGCGCTGGAGTTTGCGGCTGCTCTTTTCTCTTCTAATACTTTAGTGACCATTCTATGACATGACAAGGGCTGTCTTGATGGGACTGTGCCTTTAAGTAGATGGATTTTATATACTGCAGCCAGGGAAACTGATGACATTGCCACAAGGCAGTCACACTCCAAAGCAAGCAGGATATAGACACATCTCAGAACCCAAATAAATAAGACTGGGTAGTTGTACAGGGAACTATCTCCAGTTCCAGGAGTTTAACTTTTGGATATATTAACCCACCATCCACAGTATGGCCAGAATCCTTATGTCTATTATACTTGCCTTTATTGCACAGAGAAGAGCGTCCTTCTCTGCCTGCTTCTTCTTTTCTGCCTGTTTTAACTTCCTGGCATCCCGCTCTGCAGCTCTCTGTTCAGGAAGAACGTAGTTTTATTCCATATTATCCATATAAAACAACGCAATGGTCCTAAATATCTTCTGGTGATGAATAAATCGAATGTCCCCGTTTGCAACCTGCCCACTATTAGTATACACTGCAGTACTGATCTATGTCAATATGGCACATAGAGTCATCTGTTCTACTCCACTCCCTACCAAATCTGTTTATTTATATTCTCTAAAGTAGTATCCCCAATCCATGGGCTCAGGAGGTTAAAAAAAAAAAATGTATATTTAACAGTATATGTTTTTTTAAACATGGCATCCTATGGGTGACTGGTGCCATTTACAGATGTAGAGACGTCTATCAGAGGTTTACATCAAGAAATCCACCCACAGTGTGCAGAGACCCTGAGAACTACTCACTGCATTATATTCTGTATAGCCTGAAGCCTCCATGTGTCTATACTGTGATGTACGTATTATACATATCCGATAACCATGTACACAACACCCCGGCAGTACGACCACTCTGGTCCTTCCTTACATGAAGTTTATCGGCTTTCGTCCTTGTCTCTAGAAGTTTCTTCTCCGTTGGACTGATCTGTAAACCTTCATCGCACCACTTCAGAGCCTCTGAGTAGTTCTTTATTTCCATGTAGCATAAAGCACCTAAAACAGGACACAGGGAGCCTCCGGCATCAGTAATACAGAGGATTTAGATAAGACACCAAAAATATCCTCCACTTTTTATTCCAGTCTCTCTCAATATACTCAAAATGGTCAGAAATATATAAAAATCCTGAATTTGTCAAAAGAGATTCTCTCTTTGAAAGCAAAGATCAGAGCTGTCTCTGGCTGTGAGGCAACTGGATGTAGCAGGAGCTCTCCCCCATGGTGACGTCTGCAATGAAAGACAAGTGGCCAGAGAAGCATGTAACCTTAAACGGGTTTTCTAGGATCTAAAATGTTATGGCCCAAGAAATATCAGATAAGTGGGAGCCGACAACACAGGGCTGGAAGCAATTGGCTCTATACCTTTTGTTCCGTTACCGATACTGTAACTCAGCTCCCAATGAAGGAGGTGAGCTACATTATCGGTGCCTGGCCGCTACACAGAGTACAGAGCCAGCTGCTTTCCGCTTGCTTTGTGCATCCTAAGCGGCCCCCTACAGCTGATCAATGTGGGGTATCAGATATTTACAGCCAATGCTATGCATAGGCCATAAAATCCTAAATCCTGGACGATCCCTTTAAGCTTCCAGTAAATCCTAATCTACCAAATAATTGCCTAAAACTAAGCAAAGATAAGATAATGGTTAAGTTAGGTGGCATTCACAAGGACTAATCTACATGATGCACATTACCTCGAATTACTGCTTTTAAGTGGTCCGGCTTCTGCTTTCTTGCAGCAATTGCATCATTAAGAGAAGAACGAAAGTTGCCTAGAAAAACAAAAAAGTTTTGTTTAAGTGTCACAAACTAAAAATTGCCTCATAACCTACAAGTACCACTAGATGGCAGTCTAACCATATTACTGGAGATACAGAAGGGGCTTCACTCATAAAGGAATAGCCATCGGTAATACCAGTAAGGCTAGGTTCACATCTGTGCCGGACTGCAAAAATAGTGGACATGAATGGAGACCAAGGGACCCCATTAACTATAATGGTGACATGATTCTTAACTGAAATTGTCAGATGAAAAAGTCGAGCTTGCAGGATTTTTTTGCGCGATTTCTGATGGATCTGCACCGGATGGACACCCAACGCAGATGTGAACCCAGCATAAGATGTGATCAGAGGGGTCTAACAGCAACCCTAGACATCGGGGGTCCCTAGCAACCATCTTTAAAGTTCTCTAATGGAAAGAGTGTGCAGACACTTCTCTGCAAAAACTGTGCAATTCTGTTCTTGGGGTTCTGTTGGGGTCCCTTCCCAACCTATTAGGCTGGTGCTGTGAAGTCACATGACATGAATGAGTGGAGCACCTACATCTTAGGCCTCAAGTGCACGACCTCAGTTTATTTATTTCATTATATTATCTGCAATTACAGGTCTGTAACTGCGGATAATATACGGGGGCCATTCTTTCCTATGGGCTCATACACACATCTGTAGTTTTTGCGGATGTGTGTCCAGGCCATAGAAAAGAGTTGCAAATTATAGAGCAGGTCCTCTATCAGTCTGTGCAGAGTCTGTAAAACATTCATTCAAGTGTATGGGTCAGTGAAAATCACGGACAGCACGCAAATACCAATCTGTGTGCCATCCGTTCCATTTTCCGACACACTCGGTCATATGCATTTGGCCTTAAACTATATTCCTATAATACGTTTAGGTGGAGAATCTCTTTAAATAGGATTTCTATGTGGCCATCAGGTTGGAATTAAATTGACAAATGGAGATAGAGAAGTACTTCAGCAATGTGTCTACCATAGGCAGTAACGCACCCACCTAGATAAAACTGAGCGGCTGCCCTGTTTGTGTACAGCACGGCGTTCAGCTCTGCGTCCTTGCAGGTCTTCTTGATGCCCTCTGTATAGGCAGTGATGGCCTTCTTGTAATTCTTTTCTTTAAAGTAGTCGTTTCCTTCTTCTTTATAGGATTTGGCTTGGTCTGTTGATAGATCACAAGCGATTATATTGTGTCACATGACCCCTGGATTATAAAGCAGCACTCCGCATCTCATGAGTTAGACTCAATGTGAAAGGGGTTTTCTGGGAGTGTGATAGTTACGGTACCCCCACTAATCGGTCACTTGCCCTTCTAAGGTACCAGTCAAAGCCACCTCAGAACATACGGAGTACTGCCCGGTAAACACTGAAGGGAACTCAGCACTTACTGGAGGGGTTTGGCTGCAGGAAAACTTGATAGTCCAAATTTGGGAAATAAAATCAGGGGGTTAAAAGGTTTCTTTAGGGAGGGTTCCAATAAGCACTCCCACAGATTCTATAGTAGATGAACCATAGGATCGTCTGGTGCCTATCCTGGTCCACGTGATCAGAACCAGCACCCGGACACTGAATCACTCCGCCAGGTATTACCTGTACTATGGGGGCTGGTTTTACTATTATAATGATTTATTCAGCCAGACTAATGCAGGTAACTAGCAATGAATACGGGAGAAGATAGGACGAGGGGTGACTAAGGGTGACTAGGGGGCCGTGTGATGGTTATGATCACATGACCCACAGTTGGAACCAGCCAGAAATCCATGGTTCATCTGCAATAAAACCCAAGGGAAGTGTTGAAACCCTCCATGGAGAACCCCCTTTAACCTCC
The DNA here is from genome assembly GCA_947044405.1 of Leptodactylus fallax. Classification (NCBI taxonomy): domain Eukaryota; kingdom Metazoa; phylum Chordata; class Amphibia; order Anura; family Leptodactylidae; genus Leptodactylus; species Leptodactylus fallax. The sequence continues at coordinate 823,974 of CAMRHE010000471.1, read as the reverse complement.
TCATTTTATATCCTAAATTTAGACTACCAATATTACAGTTCCAGAAAACCCCCTAAAAAGGTTGTACGGGAACAGAAAAACCACCCCTGCTTTCTTCCAAGGTCTGTGTCGGGGCTGACAGCTATTAACAAGTGAATAGGGTTGAGCTGCAATACCAGACACAGCCTATAGACAAGAGTGGCACTGTTTCTGCAAAACTAGATGTGGTTTTCTAATCATATACACCACTTTCACATCTAATACATTCCCTAGGTAGCCAAACATTAGACTAAGGCTGATCAAACCGATCGATATGAAGTGACTGTTCAACTATTCAATGTGTATTCGATGTTCATTTGGCCTATGTCAGGGGAGAAAAGGATCAGGCAATGAATTTCAACAGGCCCCATCCTTTGTTCTCAAAGATAAGTCGCAACCAAAGGTGCCTGACAGTAGTTTATTCCCTTACCACCTTTCAGAATACATGCACACTTAGCCGAGCCTGCATGTCTACTGGGCAGGGTGAGTTATAAATGGGGTTTATAACTGTCTGTAGTGTTTTTAGTTTATTTTAATTCTAATTGTTCTATAACTTGGATACATTGATTGATAAGGATTCGTTTCATGTACCTTCAGGAGAGCGATCGCTGTCAAACAGCATAGACTGGAGGCAGGCCAGCTCCGGAGCCTTCTCTGGGTCAATGTCATCTGGAGCTTTCTTCATAAACATGGGAATCTTCTCAAACTCCTGTGTATAGAAAACATATATGACGTGACAGATAATCGCACAGCGGTCCTATAACACGCACTGTACTGCAGGGATGTATGACAGCTCACCCTATGTACTCTATAGGTAGCTATTACAGTGAGCCCTGGAGCACGACTCTTTATATTACCAGTCTAGTCTACAAGTAAACCGCCATCTGGTTGTCACTGACGGTATAACAGAATGCCTACCTACAGAGACTTACCTCCTCCCAGTTCTCCTCATTGAACGCACCCTTGTACTTCTGTGTCCGGAACTTATCCATAAACTGGTCCATGACTTCATCTTCCTCCTCCGGCTGCTTCGGATCCATGACAGCGATGGTTCTGCACTGAAATACAACCAGATGTGTTCCACTACTTTATATTTTTATGTATTTTGGTTGCTAGGAGCAACAAGACCCAAGAAGTGCCAATATAACTACTTACCCCCATATTCACTGCTGTGTTACCAGAATGGACAAAATACTGAACATGAGTAACAGCACACGAGGCTCCGGTATCAGGAAAGATTTAATAATGGGGTTTTCTGGCCCCAAATCTACAGGATAGCCCATCAGTATGTGATCTATGGGGGGGTCTGACACCAAGACCCCGCACGGATCAGCTGTGGCAGCAGCTCCAGGTGCCAGAAGCTGCTTGTAGACAGGTGGCATGTACAGCACCGCTCCTATACAAGTAATAGAAGTAGGGCTGCAATTCCCCGAACCCACTGCTACATGGTGGAGGGTGCTGCTGCGCCATGCCTATTACTTGTATAGTAGCAGTGCTGCACGTGCCGCCCGTCCACTAGCAGCTTCTGGCACTTGGAGGCAGCTGCAACAGCTGATCTGTGCAGGGTCTGGGTGCCGCAGATCACATACTGATGACCTATCCCAAAAATCGATTTGGAGCCAGAAAGCCCCTTTAATAGGGTAGATATTTATTACATATGCAAAGGATATGCCAAAAAAGTCTGATAGGTATGGGTTCCAGAACTGGGACACCCACCTATCTCCCCAGCAGGCGTCCCCCATTCCTTGTCGTCCCCCCCCCCCCCCATTGTGTCGGTGTGTAGTGCGGTGACCATTTTAGTAATATACCTTATTAATCTATAAAACTTCCTTTTAATAGAAAACATGCTGTAAAGTTCTCATTACCAATGATGTAACCAAGCAATGGCAGGGAGACGCTGTCTGTACACCTGTACTCAATGTAGTGCAGGGGTCAGCAACCAGCTGCTCCAGCTGCTGTGAAACTACAACTCCCAACATGCTCCACTCACTTCCATGGGAGTTCCAAGAACAGCAGAGCAAGTATGCATGCTGGGAGTTGTAGTTTCACAACAGCTGGAGTAGAGCATAGAGCGGAAGCATTTACCAAAGGGGTCACTTCATATGGCTCTCTCTCTGGATTTTTCTCTCTGCCAATTTCAGTATAAAATCAGCAGAAACCAGGCGGTCCCTATTACCATTTATGGGGTTCGCAGGTTTCGATGTGTAACCGCTTTTCAAGCGGCAGGGTTTCTCTCGTTCAGGTCACTATATGGACCCGAAGGATGGAAACCCAAACGCTAGTGTGAACCTAACGTAACTGTGTAAGGACTTTCCCTGGTAACAGCTCAGTTAGAGGGTTGTAAGGAGAACGTTTTATAATAACAAGGAAGTTAGATAGGATAATAAAGTATATTACAAAAATGGTCACCAAACACCCCAAGACACAATATTCTATAAGACGATTCTAACATACAGTTGGGGCCAGGTAACGTCTAGAAATAATGAACGCACCTCTATTTCCAATATTATTTCAGTAAAGAAGGACAGAGGGACTTGGTTCAGTAGGGGCTGTCCCACCAGGACAGAGGGGGACACAGGAGGTATAGGATTTTATCCTACCAAATGACCCCCCGGCGGTCAGGATGATACCTGTAAACACGGACACAATCTTTGCTTTCCTTCAAAGCATCTTTAGTGCAGAGAACACAAGTTTTTTGCTGTGTGTAAATGAGCCGTCAGGGGCCTCGGGTCCCCGGCCAGTGCTCCAGGTGTCGCCTTCTGAGCCTTCCCAACACCGCCCCCTTAACATGGCTGACAGCGCCATTAGCATTGACATCGCTAGGATCACCTGCACAGTCTCATACATGTGTGTGGGTTACTTCTGACCCGCCACATACACGGTACCGGCGTGGACCAAACCACTGATGATCCAGGGCGGTCAATGCTGCGAGCGCGGTCATAGCAAGTGATGGCATCGGCAGGTTCAGAAAGCAAAATGTGGAGCCCTCACTGTGGCCCCTGACAGCCAAGCTGCAGACCACTGCAATGATTTAGGAGTAAAAAGTTGACAACCCCTTTAAGAACTAAACACTAGGGATGGAATGCTGGTTCTTGTAGTTCCCCAGCAGATAAGGGCATATACATGGCACATACGGGCAGGATCTTACCTTCTATCACCAGCTGCTTCCCCTGACTGTCTAGTCCTCCAGCATGCTCTCTCCTGCTCGCCCGTCTACCACACTTCCGGTTTACTCTATGGTTGTCACGCGCTCCTCGCTGTGCACCGCGCTATCCTGTCCCCCTGTGTTTCCGGCGTGCGTCTTCCGGGTTCTTTTACCCTTGGCTTTTCTAAACCGCTGTGCAGTGCGTGGTAAGGAAGGCCAGCGCAGGATTGTGTGTACAGGGGGCAATAATTCTATAGCGTTATGTGGTGACTGAGGTCTGTGGCGGTTCCAGTTATGACACTGTTCACACTGACCACATGTATGACACCCGGGGCTAGAAGGGGGGTCACTTCTTCACAGTGTGTCACTTCTTTCAGTGGGATCACTTTTGGTTCAGTTTTCCGACACCCTTTTCTTCCTCACACCCAGATTTGCCCCCATTGAATGTCAAAACTAGTAAAATCCAAGACTCTGCTTCAGATTTCATGGCAGATTTTTTGCATAAAATTCTGTGGCAGATAATCTATTGTAGAAATATAAATGGGCCACAAACACATTCATTGCTACGTCAATTAGAAAGCTGCAACAAATCTGCAGCGTGTGAATTCATCCTGAGGGTGCGTCGACATGGGGTGCACTTGCGGATTTTCTTGCAAAATCTACAGATTTTTTCAGTAGCAGCAAAGTGCATGAGATTTAGACTAGGGCTATGCTGCGACGTTGGCTGCAACTCCCGTCATGTGACCAAACAACGCCGCATCACCATGTGACTCAGGGATTGCAGCGCGACAAGATGCATGTAAAAAATGCAGCAGAAATGCAATGCCAATTTTTTTTTTTCTCTTTGCAGTGTTTTGCAACATAAATCTATGGGGAAAATGCTGCATTTTTGCCGGTAAAGTCACCATGCTGCGTCCTGCACTGCGTTTTCTTTCATAGTGTGGATATGAGATGCCATAAAGTCTGGTTCACTTTGCTGGGACTGTTATATGCAGCGTTTCCGCAGCTTGTGGCCTCAACTTTAATCTCATCCACATGGAAATCTGCAACATAAATTGACCTATTGTCAATAACAGCATGTCAAGTTATGGTGCAGATTTACACCTCAGAATCCATCCTTTGCAATACATAGAGTTAAATCGGTGGCAAACCTGCAGCAATTACGCTGTTATTTCCACGCCAAAGTTCTCCCAGTACATATATTTTATGCATGAGGGCCAAACTAAGGCTAGGTTCACACCTGCGCCTGCTCTCCGCTGAGGGATTCCGTTCCCCATTGCGCTTGAAAAAGGCGGAGAGAAAAGCGCTGCAAGCAGGCTTTTCTCTCTGCATTTTTTGCCCTTTTCAGGCGGAAACCCGGCAGACCCCATTATAGTCTATGGTTTCCGTTCGGGAGGCCCCCGACGCAGGTGTGAACCTAGTGTAAGCAAGTGGGGTCTTGGGTGAGTCTGGATGTTCAATTATTATTAGGCTGGTGACATACTTTTTGGGAATTTTTGCTACATTTTTTCCAGCCATTCTAAAAAATCCTTACAAATATTGGAAGATATTTAGCAATCCTTCTATGCCAGTTTTCTGGCTTAGAGGGATGATGATGTGATGTAGATTTGGCGCAAGGCCCTTACTTGTACCAAACGTGTCCCACAATCCCTGTTGCACCTCATTACATTGTGCGAATGTGAGCAGGCAGGGGTGGGGTCGCCATGGCCTGACATATTGTAACGCTCACCAGTTTTCTATCTTGCGTAGATCTCCATTCTGGCCCTGGGATGTGCAGATGATTTATATTAGTCTTAATAAATCTGCCTCATTGTGTTTTTATTTCTCTCTTGGCATTTTTCTATTTCCTGGAGTTTGTTTTTTACTTCCTTGGCACGTTCAGGTTTTGCCTGTAGACTTCTTTATAGGCAGTTCTCGGACCTACTGGGTGGGACAAAAGTTGCCATTTTTGCTTCACCCCATTGTTACAGAAAAAAATGAGCTGATTTTCTGCCATTTTTTGCCACTTTTGTAAAAAAAAAAGTGGGTTGGGCACAGATCAAGGGAGATAATAAGGGGTAGGGATGCCAAAACCGAACATATTTGCAGTTGCAGAAAACTTTGTGCAAGTTATAGCTAAAATCTACAATAGTTCCTGACTGGTGTAGATTTCAGCTCTGGGGTACGGGATCTAGTAATAATTCTGGAGCTTCTCACACTGTGGGGGACATGAAGCGTCAGTCTTATTATATCAGCCTCTGTGCACAAAAAATGGCAAAACAAAAAGCCAAAACAAAACCCGCTAGTAATCGTGACTTTTTTTTTCTTTTTCTTTCCTTTTTTGTGTTGAAGGCCTAAAGTAGCTTTTTTGGGGCAGTCCAGGCACATGAACAAGTGACGCAGCCTGGGAGAGGGAATTTTTTTTTATATGATTTTTTTTTTTTTTGGATAATGACCATTTTAATGTATTTTTTAAACAGATTTTGTGATGAGGACGCTCCTTAGGTCATCACTACTAGTGACCAGCCGGGGATATTGCAATGACACATCCAGAGTTAAGCGCCACCTACTGTCCAGGATTTACCAACCTGGGAACCTGTGGAAGGGAAACTCGCCTGAACTTCAATCCAAATCACACGAACCCTCCAGCAAGAGCCAGAGACTTATGTATAAAGCTGGATTAATCCGACCCACCAGTCCTGGATGTTTCCATTATCTTCCCCATACTCTGCGCTCAATGGAGAAGCTCATTCGCCTAATAGACCGGGCAATGCAGGAGATCGGAGGGCAGAAGATTGACATGGCTTCCCTTTGCTCTGCGGCTCTGTGGAAGCAAAGTGGCCGCTGGGATTTGGTGGGAAAAGAGCTGCTCTGCTTGATGGACAGACACAATCAGGAATACTGCTTGGGGCCTACACACGAGGAGTCTGTCACCAGCCTGGTTGCTACAGAAGGCGGCGTCAACTACAAGCAGCTTCCTCTACTGCTCTACCAGATCACACGGAAATTCAGAGATGAGAAGAGGCCTTGCTTCGGTTTGCTGCGAGGCAGGGAGTTTTACATGAAAGACATGTACACGTTTGATATAACAGAGGATGCCGCCTGTCAGACCTATAACCACGTGTGTGATGCCTACTCTAACATATTCCGCACCCTTGGTCTAAAGCATGTGAAGGTCCAAGCAGATACCGGTAATATCGGGGGGAAAATGTCCCATGAGTTTCATCTCCCTGCCAGTATCGGTGAGGACAGGCTGATGGTATGTGGCAGCTGTGACTTTGCCGCCAACGTGGAGACTTTGCATCCGGATGAGAACAATTGTCCCAGCTGTAAAGGAGAGCTGGCAGAAAGCAAGGGCATTGAGATAGGGCACACGTTCTACCTGGGGACCAAATACTCCCGTGTCTTTAATGCCGTATGCCATGATGCCCAGAACAAACCAGTGGTGGCAGAAATGGGCTGCTATGGCATTGGCGTGTCAAGGCTGCTGGCAGCATCTATAGAAGTTCTCTCTACTGAGGAGGATATTCATTGGCCAAGTCTCATTGCCCCATACCAGATCTGTCTCATTCCCCCTAAAAAGGGGAGCAAGGAGATGGCGGCATCATCGCTCGCAGAAGAACTATATGACTCTATATGTACAATCCCTCATATGAGCAATGAGGCCATCTTAGATGATAGAGATCACTTTACTATTGGTAAAAGGGTTAAAGAAGCGCACATGATGGGCTATCCGTATGTTATTGTCATAGGTAAAAAAGCTTTAGAGAGCCCCCCGGTGTTTGAAGTGCGGAATCACAGGACTGGTGAAGTGCAGTTTCTTTCAAAAGAAGGGGTATTAAGCTTGGTACAAGGAATTCGGGTGATCTAGAAAAATAATTGTGTAGTAATAAAGTCAGAGATGTTCTCATTTTGGACAGTTCTTGTTATGTGGGTCACCTGACTACAAGCTACTATATATATCTGTGTCAGGCAGATATGGTGTGGAAAAAAGCAGTCCATATATTGGCTGTATGCCCTGGATAGCACTCTGGAGACCCAGACTCACAGTATGATAGTTATATATGTTGCTGTGAGTCACTGCCTGACCGCAGGACTACAGTCATGTACTGTAATTATGACGGGACAGTAGTCGCACGGTCAGGCGGTGACTCGCAGCACCATAAATAACTATGATACCCTGAGTCTTGGTCTCTGACTTGCAGTCACTTCCCAGAGGCGCTAAAACATGGATGTCTTGGTCATGTATTACACAATTTTCTCAGAATTTACTGCTGTTGGCCTTTGGTCTCTCATCCTATTTTTAACATTTCATGGTAAGTTCCATAAGTGATCAACAACACTATGTATAGCTATGGAGAATGTGAGCAAAACTGCAGGAAGATGAGGCGCAGTGGGAAACTTAAAGGCTTTTTCCAGTTCTTTAGAACCCCAGCCCCGTATAAGTAGGTAATGGTCACCTGAACCCAACATGTCACCCCTCAGATAGATAGGTTAGGGTCATCTGAATCACATGCTGCTTTCCTCTTGTGAATCGCTGTCTCCGTTGCCAGGATATCGCTTTTGTTGTCAATTTGCAAATTAGCTCTTTGGAGCAATGAGAGAGCCGCCATTGTTACAAAGAGGTAAGGGGCAACGCCCTCGTTGCTCCAAAGAGATAATTTGCATATTGCAGGTGATTTAGATGAACCTAACCTATCTATCTGCAGGGCTGGGTTGATATGCTGAGCTCTGGTGACACACTCCCTTTAAGGACCCACAGAACTTGGGTGATCGGTGCAGCCTCTTCTTTACTGAAGTCTTAGGGGCAGAGCTGCAATATCCAACACAGATGCTGCAAAATGTCTGTCGCTGGAGTGTACAGAACAGTATAAACGCTGAAAAAGCTGTAGTGTTCACCCGAGCCTCGCCATATCACTTGCCATGGAGCCTTTTCTCTGTTATCTGCTCACCCAGAGGATCTTAGGATTTTTTTGGTATTAGAGAAGCATCTCCCTCCCATTTCTTCATCATCTTGAACATGTCTTATTGAATCCAGGCCTATACAGTATTTGCTGTGAATTCAATTCAAAAGCTGTGGCGGGAATTTTCGTATCCTAAGAGACATGCACAAATGTAAATTGAGATATTTGCCGGAGCTAGCCACAGCCCCTTGGCCAGTTTTGATGCACTTGTGCCATGTCCCTCTGTATGGGAGGGATAGGTGGTTGTCTCTGCGTCTCCTGTGCTGAATCAATAGGGTAAAATATTTACAGAGACCAAAAGGTTTTTGTATTTGTGAGGTATTTGTGACCTCCATTCATCACAATGTCAGTGTTTGTAATGTCTTTAATGCACCTCAATGATTCTACATAGACCAGCTGGTCAAGAGGAAATCCAACCAAAGTAGGCTTTGACATGTCATAGATTCTGCTTATGTCTACAGTGCCTGCTCAGCTTGTAAGGACTTCACTGAACGTGCAGGAGAAGGATGAGCCAAACATGGGGTTGCTTGGACGTGATCTTTCCCATATAGTCATAGGCTCAGTGGTTAGCACTGCAGCCTTGCAGCGCTGGAGTCCTGGGTTCGAATCCTGCCAAGGACGACATCTGCAAGGAGTTTGTATGTTCTCCTGTGTTCGGTGGGTTTCCTCCGGGTACTCCGGTTTCCTCCCACACTCCAAAGACATATTGATAGGGAATGTAGATTGTGATCCCAATAGGGGACAGTGACTGACAATGTCTGTTCAGCGCTGTGGAATATGATGGCGCTATATAAGTAAGCATAAAAAAAATATATATATTATATAAGAGTTATAGTCTTCTTTAGACTCTAGGTTCCATGGAAGGGGGTATACTGATGATGTTTTATTCTAGACCAGTGATGTCCCGCTAAGGGGCGCAATTACCTATATAATGTAATAAGCACATACACATTGTAATCACACTGACAATGTTGTGTTATTAGTTTTTATTTTTTATTAAAATCACAGTTTTTCTGTTTTTTTTTTACACATGAAGATGAATACAAATACATGAAGGAATGGAATAATGACCAAAGTGACTGGACGCACGGCAATCCTACATTATATAAGGTCAAGGACTCCAACCAAATCGCTGGTCGTGGCCTCTCTTCCTATCACCTCTGTGGTTTGTCAGTAATTCTGGCTATACACTGATGTCATATGATGTGATATATATGACTGATATCAGCGGGAACGGCCGACCATCTAATGGGTAGAAAGTGTTCTCTGTTTTTACGGGAGATAAGCCACTGACAGGATCGTCTGACAGCAGATTATTCCACTCTCTGTATTGCAAACACATGCACACTTGGCCAAACAGAGCAAAGATAGAAGGAATATGTTCACATGAGACATGTCCGCAGTGGATTTTCTGCTGTGGAATTGCATGTGGAAAATCTGCTGTGTTGTACAGAAGCAGCAAAGTGGATGATGGCCACACCCTGTGAAAAAACTGCAGCGTAAACTAGGGTGGGGTGATTATGACCTTAATCAAAATCGCAATCAATCTGGCATTTTACCTCGATTACAATTAATGGCGATTATTTAGGTCACGTCCCTTTTAAACTATGAGTGTTGTGCGAGCCTTACAAGATTCGTCTCTCGGGGTTTGTCTGGAGGTTTCATTTAGACTGAACACATCCGAACAGAAACTGCTATTATACTCCGGGGCATGTTCAGGCCCGGGGAGGTGAGCAAACAAAAACAGTCTTAGTCACCTCTCCTTAGCTCTACGGTGACTACCTGTTCTACTTGGTGATTCCACCTGAGGTCAGAGCCCGATGAGGCCTGTCATTGAGGCGTCACATGGTGTCGTGATGCATAGATGCCACATGACTGCTGAGGCCCAGTCACAAGCCTCAGTGGTCCCTGACGTCAGTCAGAAGACTGGAAGAGAAGAGGAAGGATTTTTATGTTTGTCACCTTCCCTGAGCCTCCGTTTATTATACTCTGGGGTCTGAAGAGACCCCACCGTATAATTATAGCTGTTTGGGTTCAGGCGTGTTCAGTCAGAACGAAACTGCAGGTGGAACCTCATGAATATTGTAATAACAGAACCGAAATAACCGATGTGAACAAAATCACGTCAAGTATTCGGGTTGATGCTCAGTTTTGATTATTTTTTGCTGAATTGCCCAGCCCTAGCGTAAATTGACCTCGGCGTGGAGTCTCATGACAGTTGATGCTGCAGATTTTCAGCACAGATTTCACCCGTTGCAGCTATGAATTTGGCCATGGTGGAATTCTTCCCATCCTGCATGGATTTATACGAAGACCTCATGCACATGACCAAGTTTGCAGCCTCAGGCGCTTCTGATGCTCCGTCCTGGTCAGATATTTTTTATAGGACCTGCTCAATAAATATCAGACTGAAGCTCAGCCTGCACCCGATCATGTGCATGAGGCCTAAGGGTATGATGCCTTCAAGTTTAGACCTAGAGGTCGTGGAGTCTAAAGCTCCTTACACACTCCATGTGTCGCCATATGACCCTCCATTCAGATTCGTACTACATTTTTATAATACCTTCCCCTAAAACAGTTTTTTAGCATGGTTGCCTATAGTGTTATTGTTGATCTTTTTATGTATTTTTGGCTATTATTGTTTCGATCATACCCAAACTAATGAGCCGTAGTGATAACCGCCCAGTGTGAACAGGCCTTATTGCACCTTTCCACCCAAATCATAAAAAAATATACATTAGTAAATCAGAAGTTATAACGGCAACCAAAGTTTGATCATTGTGTGTTTTACTTACAGAGATATTGGCGTCTATTTTTTAACCATATTTTCAAAAGTGACAACAGGAAGTGCGGCCATATTGGATTGTAATACTGATCACGTGTATGCAGCTTCTGCAGTGGAGTTAAGGTGACTGCACATATAGTGGCTACCTGCGACACCACAATGGCTAGATGATCAGTTGTGCCAGTGCTGGCCGCTAAGTGTGCCATCTTTACATGGGGCCATTTGGCCTCAGATTCCTCTCCACTTTCTGGCCTGTGGCTTCCCACCGTGGCTTTTAGTTGATGATTAGGCTCAGCTAAATGGGGCTAACCAGTGGAGTGTCTGTCACTGGGGTTTCTGCGGCAAGATTGAGCAGGAATATTATTTTTTCAGTGTCCTGCTTCAGTCTTAGATTCAGGATGGAATTTGGAGCTCAAAATCAGCCGCAAACTCCTCCGTGTGAACCCTTGGACACCAATCTAAGTATGTTTTGGAGCCATGAGAGGAAACTGGAGAAAAAAACCAGCATGAATGTGGGAAGAACCTACAAACCATTCAGATGTAGTTGGTGATATTACGGAGTCTTTCTGTATTGCAGCGTGGACGAAGCCACCGATCAGAAGGAAGATGAGCGGCTGCTTAGTTTCAGTCTGGGTTTCTTGCCATTTACCATCATAGACTGAAACAGAAGTCTTACCAAGTCCATTTTACCTGCTGCGATCATGGCTTTTGACAGGTTGACAATCTCGGTGGTGTTATTCCTGCATACAGTCTGTAGCTCTTGGCTTACACTTTCCGCCTGATACTTCTCCTGGGCTACTCTTACCCAGAATTCCACCTCCTGAATCAGCATCTTCGCGTCTATTTTACTTTGACCGTAGAGGTTGAGTAATACTTCCACTAAGTGTCTGAAGGGCTCTGTGGCCAGGGAATCTTTGCTCTCCAGTTCTATGGCTTTCTTGAAGCACTCAATGGCGTTCTCTTCCTCACCTTTCACTTGCAGACACTTCCCTTTCAGGAGCTGCAGTTCTGGCAGGGTATCAGCCAGGTCATACTCCATGGCTTTGGCGGTGCAAACCAAAGCTTGGTTTATGGAGTCCTCATCGGTTAGCATCAGCTCCTGCACTGCGTCCACACCCATGTAATAACAGACCTGGAAGGAAGATAAGACAGAGATGTAAGAACAATGGCTGCCAATGTTCAGTATTAGGGTACAGTCACATGGGCTGTTCACTATGTCGCAAACCCATGCTAGCCCACTCTCTGAACATCTTGGAAGCTCCCTCAAAAAGAGGTGACCTCCTGGAGCAATGGGTGGGTTGCGGGAGCAATCTGCGCTATATGTGATATGGGCACTTTATTCAACATTCACGTCACAGCAAGGGGCATGACCAACACATTCAGTGCCCATGTCACAAAAAGGGGCAAGGCTGGCAACAAAAATAGAGTGTCTTGTGCACCAAAGGGGGTGGGGCTTTACTAAAAGACTGTATGGTCATACAGAATTTTTGCAGTGCACTATGCAGGCCAAGAGTCCCAGAATTTGGCTAACAAAACCTCACCACCGCCTATAAAGGGTTTGGAAGCAACAGCTATTCCTGTCTTCCATCAAACACTTGCATGCTCAGTTTGTCCGTAAGTGTAAATGCCCGGAATGGGAGGAGGGAACACATTGCCAGACAATTCTGACCGCAGATTAATTCTAGTCAGAACAAAATTATTGGGCATGGTAAAAATCCAGCAGCCCCATCCCACTCTTTCCTGACATTGCCGTTGGAGGAGCGTCAGGACTCCCCGTACATATTAGATGGTTGCATGGTTTGGCCAACAATCTAATGGCCAACTATTCTACAACTAGTTCCTTTGAGGCAGGAATGGGGGTATTTGGGGGGTTCTGTTGTAGTAATAAAGTTGTGAATCATATATATAAGGACAGCCAGTTGGACTAGTAAGGCCATCTATATAGATAGCGGTCACATTGCCACCAATTCTCCTCTACACGATGAAGGAGGCGAGCTGTTCAGTGACGGGACTCTTTCCAGAAAGACTCCTGGAGCAGTGAGCAGCGCCCCCAATCTCTGTTTTCACAAGTTGCATCATGAATACTTGACTTCTAGGTTAGCTGTACTCACTTGTCCCATTTCCAGGTATGTTTTCAGGCAGGGACATACATCTATAATGCTGTCCAGGTCACATTTGGCATTGGTAAGATGAGTCCTGTCTGGCAATCCTCCTAACCCTAGCTTGGCCCGTTCCAGGTCTCGCACATACATCCAGAAAAAAAATCTAAAACAGAATCAAATGCAAATATAGAAGTAAAAAAAATGAACAATTGATTGGAAATTTCCCATTGTGTTTAGGGTTTGGGTATATTGGGTTTGCAGAATGCAGATGCTGAGGACACCGTAGTCCAGGCGTATTACTACCTGGGATCGTGTGCAGTACGCCTGCCAGTTCAGTTTGGGGTCTTGTAGAGCACTGAGCGCCATGTTACAGATTCCCGTGGCCATCTCTTGCTTTCCCAGGAAATGAAATATTTTGGCCAGACGGTTCAGGATCAGCGGGTCGCCTTTTCCTATTTCTATAGCCTGTTTGTAATAATAACAGACAAATTATTAGTAGATCAACAGAGGTGTAAGGTGAAGCTTCTGGACCCTAGTACAGATTTCATAACAGGGCCCCTACCTACCAGGTATGAGACATATTCACAATAGATAGCTCACATATACCATGCTGCACAGAAGCAGGACATACAGTAAAGGCAGAGATCCTACACTATACACTGTACATTATACACTATACATTATACACTATACACTGTACATTATACACTATACATTATACACTGTACATTATACACTATACATTATACACTATACACTGTACATTATACACTATACATTATACACTATACACTGTACATTATACACTATACATTATACACTATATGTTATACACTATACATTATACACTGCACCACATCAATAGTATAATAAAGCTCTACACAACAAACCCACAGGCAAGTGAGAAGGGTTTGGGAAGAGGGAAAAAGGGGAAACAGAGGGGAATCACAGGCCTGAAGCTTTATTGAGAGACAGAAACACCAAGGGAAGCGGGGTATCAATCCTCTTCTTCATCGACATCTGGACTGTCCATGATGGAAAAGCTTGACAAAGACAACCCAATGATTTCTATACGCCCTGTAGTGGTACCACAGTGACACTGAACACTGGCAGGGTTCCCTTCCAGACTACAATGTGTCACCAGAAATTGACCTGTTTTTTTTTTTTAAACCACAATTTGAGGTTTTTTTTTTTTAAATTTTCCATGTCACAATTTTCGCCCTGATCACTAAGCCTAAGCCAAATACACTGATACTTTGCAATTCAGTAGGGGTTTTTCTTTGCAGCAGTAGCCACCTTTATGTAGCAGACAGGATTACAATAGAAGATAACACCTCTATAGATAACACCACTGGCCCATCATTGCATCTACTACTGACAATAGATGATATCACATCTTATCTACTCCCCCTCCCTGCACAGAGCATTTCTAAATCTCCCATAGACCTTAATTAGGCAGCTCCAGACAATTGCTGACTATAGCCATGAGTATGCCGTAAAGCATATCACTAAATGTCGTGATTTCACTATCTGGTGCTAATAAATAAATTGATGACATGTTCTTTTTGACACCATGCAAATTGTGTTAGCCGGGGGACTCCTTAAGATCAGCTTAGTGCCGGGCAGCGCGTCTAGATAGTCTTTATCCTCTGCTTTGCATAGGATATCCCTGGTATTAGATGGCTTACAGTATATACTGTAGGTTACTACAAAGGGTAATAACATAAGCATGTAGAACACAGGATTCGGTTGGACCAACCTTGCTGAAGCAATCCAAGGGGTCTGTTCCGGTAAAGCCGTAGTCATGGATTCCCATTGGTGTGTTAGAGAACGAATGTTGTTTTTCCAGCATCATCCCAATGTAGCACCAGGATAAAGCTAAAACATAGGCAATATCATATGTGAGAATACAGATATACATATGGCATACATCACATAGTCAGGTCATCTCTTCCACTATCAGTTTTCTACCAAACATGCCTTGTAGATGGCAAATTAGTTGTCAGGAAAATACTTGTGTTTTGTTGTGTTCCCCTTTAAGAATGGGAAAGCTATAAGCTCCGTAACCACATCCTGTACCTTCAGTGTGTGTGTGTTGGTGTGGCCCTAATCTCTGTAATTTACCTGGACCAGTCACCTGTGATGGGATACGGGCCCTACTCTGCTTGCTAAGCAAACACTGATCATCCCGTCTGAAGACAAAGCAGTCAAAACTTCATCTGAGTTTATCTCCCAGAAGGTACTGATTCTCCTTAAGGAGATCCAGCTAGTATGGAGCCTTTAAGGCAATGCTTTCTGGGAAAAATATGCAAAATAGATGTACTATAGAAGCTTCTTCCAGTGCCTGTTATAGGTGGCTACCTTGCAAGTCAGTGTCCGACCCTTAACATAGGATGTTAATCCAGGGACTTGGAGTTGAGAAGGAATTTTTTCCTCTGATGGGGCAATTGGTTTCTGCCTCTTGGGGGTTTTACCTCTGGATCACCTTGGTAGGTTTATAGGTCACACTTGATGGACATTATCCAACCTTATCTACTTTGTTATTATATAGTCTAGTTTACAGATGACTATCTTTGGTTTTCTGATATCCAGAGTAAGTATTTGAGGCTTTTCTAAGGGTTCTGACGTTGACTTACAGAATAGTCCCCTATCGGTGTCACTAGAGAGACCATTTTCTTCCTTCTGGAGCAGCGCTACTTTGCATATCTGAGCTGTCAGCACCAAAAACTTGTATATACATTTAGAGAAAAGGACTACCATGCCCAGCAAGGACTACTCCTCCAACTGAACCAAAACACGCTATGGTTTAGGCAGATTAGCTCATTTTCAAGGCTGTTTTGGCTACAAATATCAGCATATAAGGCTAGATCTGCTACTTGTAGTGGCTTTATAAGGCCATGGTGTACCATACGGATGCCACCACATCTGGACCAAAAGTGTAGATTTCCTACACAATATGGTGCAAAAGCTTTAGGCAGGTGCGGAAAATACAGCAAAGTAAGAATGCTTTCAGAAACAGAAGGGTTAATAGTTTATTTTTGTCAATTAAGAATATAGAAATGTAAATCCCATCCATATTTGGTGTGACCTTTGCCCTTTGTCTTCCATCAGTTCTTCTCGTTACTTGCAGACAGTATTTGGCAGGACTGGGCAGGGAGGTTGTTCCTGCCGCCATCTTGGAGAACTAAGCACAGATCTTCTGTGGATGTTGCTTGCTCCAATCCTTCTGTCTCTTCATGTCATCCCAGACAGACTGGATGATCCTGAGATCAGGGCTATATCTGTGGGGGCCGGATCATCACTTCCAGGACTCCTCCTCCAAAGGGCAAAGGTCACACCAAATATTGATGGGATTTACATTTCTCTTTTCTTCATTCACTTCATTTTATTCATTGACAAAAATAAATGATTAACCCTTCTATTTCTGAAAGCATTCTTACTTTGCAGAATTTTTTCCCCACACCTGCCTAAATTTTTTGCACAGTACTGTATGCAAGACCTTTTATTTCTGGAAGCGTTCTTAGTTTACAGTTTTTTTCCACACTTGCGTAAAACTTTTGCACAGCACTGTACGCCAACACGTTACCCTTCTAGTGTAATCCGTGTACAGACAGAAAATAAGAAGCCGATAAGTCTCTTATTGTTGACAGAAAATGGAAATTCAAATAACTTAATGCAACAAAGGATTAGTAAAGTGCGGCGGTAACAGGAGACTCCGGGCCTATTGTAGCGCACTGTACACACTACCTTTGTAGTGATTGTTGGACGACTTTACAGCCTCCCGCAGCAGCATCAGCGTCTTGTTATAAAACAGCAGACGTTTCTTCTCAACATTTTCCTTTTTTATTAAAATTTCATCTAACCTGAAATCACAGGAAGGAAGCAAAAGATTAACCCAGCTTTCTAAACTACTGACAGCTTCTGTATTTGTGGTGTTACAGCATTTATTACACTGCTAGGCTGCTTTCGAGGGTGTGATGGGACGGACATATCGACCCTGTGAGGTTTATTATCATTTGTGCAATTGCAGACAATATAGTTGCTATGGGCAACTACGTCGTGTGCATGATTCTCCTCGGGCAGTATACGGTTGCCATGGCACCTGTACTGTCGAGTATGTGGTAGGGTCCGTCCTTGACCCGTGTCAGATCGATCAGGGGAGCTCCAATGGAGGGACACTTAAATCTACGTACCCTAGTTGTTGCCCATAACAACCAATCGCAGCACAGCTTTCATTTTTCAACAGCAGTAATAGAAATGACAGCAGGTCTGCGATTGGTTGCTAGGGGCAACAGTGACCAATTTATTTTTAGACAGTCTTCATGAATCTCTTCCATTGTGTATAGCTAAGGCTATGTTCACACTTCCATGTGAAATCTTTGTCAGGTGATTCTTTCACAATTGACGGGAAGAACCGAGTAGCAGCGCTATTCATCCTATGGAAATGACAGACACTATTAGCGGAACCTATTGAATGCCAGCTAGACCACAGTGTGAACAGCGCCTAAGAACTATTTCACTTATATTTTTAAGCCTAAACCAAGAATGGACAAAATAAATGACTAAATAATTGGTTTATTGTATCCATTATTGGTTTTAATAATAATACAAAATATTGCTCAAATCTGCACTGTGTGAATTGGGCGTTACGGGTAAACTGGCTTATAACGAATGTTGGTTTTCATATCTAACAAAAGTTATTTTCCAAGGAAAAATCTAAATTCTCAGATCCTGAAATAAGTGAACTGAGTCTGGTCCTTACTAAACCCAAGTTGTTAATATATAAAGGTTGTAATTTGTAGTGTTATTTAAGACGTGATGAAGACGTACCGCATACAGAGAGACGCCATTGTGAAAAACCAACTTCTCTTCTCTTCTACGGAGATCTGTACAAGAAGACATTGCAAATGAATATATATAATACTATAATATGTAGCACGCTGCAATTTTATGTTCCTTATGGTAAAAAAACTTACACATCACCTTGTGATCATTGCAAAAAATCATACTTTTTAACCCGAAAATTGAAGTTACATCACAAATCACAATTTTACTATCATTAGGACAGTTTCAAGCGGCCACGGTTGGACCCGAGAAATATGTTCCATGTGTCGACCACATTTCTGATCCTGACCACGGCTCATATGAACAGGATTTTAGTTTATACTGTGGGGGCAACTGGAGAGGGGGGCATTAAACTGTGGGGCAACTGGTGACTGGAGAGGGGGGCATTAAACTGTGGGGGCAACTGGTGGAGGACATTAACCTGTGGGGGCAGGTGGAGGGGGACATTATACTGTGGGGGTAATGAGAGGGGGACATTATAATGTTGGGGTAATTAGAGGGGGACATTATAATGTGGGGGTAATTAGAGGGGGACATTATAATGTGGGGGTAATTAGAGGGGACATTATAATGTGGGGTTAATTGGAGGGGGGACATTATAATACCATGTCAGGGTGACTGGGGGGGCGTTATATTGTGTGGGGGCACAAAAATAAAGGTAGGGCAATGGGAGGAGTCAAGGTGGAAGTGGGTGGGGCTAAATTTGCTGTGGCACACATTCTATCCATCTTTCGATCCTTTGAAAGTTGGGAGGTATGCAGTAGTCTTGTAGGGAGGCAGTCGGCACTGCCATAGATCACTATGATGTTTGGCATCCAGGTTGGGAAATCTGTCCCATATATGACATATTCCCCCATGTGCAAGAGGCCACAATGAAAATGGTTCTTGGTGTTTTGGTTTCCGATAAGCCCATTCTAATGGCTGTGGCAGAGTATTCCTAGCAACCAAGTTGTCAGACGTGATATCCTGTAGTTATCTTGCTGATCTAATAGTCCGCCCTTGTTGTGACTGTAACTCTTTGTGCTTGTTATTCTGTATGGAGCTATGTAATTGTGGTGGACGTTACGGAAACAAGCCATGTCACTGATCTCTTCCATACGGCTGATTTACACGTGTGCTGTTTGCCTGGGGACACTCCTTTGTTTTTGCACACCAGGTATGACAGGCGGTTCACATAGACTTGTGTAAGGGATATTTTCATAATGGTAAAAATACACAATAAAAAAACAACCAACCGACGCCGGATCTAGGACTGATAAAACATAGATGTGGTCTGATAATATAAGTACACACCCTGCATTCTGCCGCCGTGACCAACAAAGTCAATATCAGGACTGCTTTTATTTTCAAGTCTACAAATATACAGTAACAGCCTCGGGGACATTGCCAGAGCCGGCTTCAGGTGCACGATCTGGGAAGAGAGGTGCTGCACAATTCAGACTGCACAAGGCTAGGGCTATGCAGAGACTTGCAACCAAAGATCACCACGTTGCACCGTAACTCCTTCACTAATGCAAGTGAATGGAGTCGCAGTGCGGAGGTGCTACAACGTCTAATAGCAAAAAGTTCTAGAACTGCTGGATTTTTTCTGCAACTAGAAGTTGCAGTCAAAGCACCTTTGCGATTGCAATGCAACTCAATTCACTTATGTAAGGGTGACAACACGATCATTGGTCGTGCAACGGGAGTCACGGACAAAGTCGCCAAAGTGTAGTCCTAGCCTAAAGTGACATTTATCATATTGCATTCCAGTAGAAGTGAATGCTGAGGGGCTTACATGGATTTTTTGGTCTCCATTTTTATGGGAATGCATCACTATAGTAATCAGTAAAAGCCTAGCTAAGTTTGCAACAAAGTTGCATGAAGGTGCATACAATGTAACAGAGCTCTATATGTGCGTCTGTTGTGAGGCTAAAGTCTTCATCTATCTCATGCTTGTTCAGGCAACAACTAAATAACCCCCACACACACACAAGCTCAGCGGGCATTCATGTGTTCTCGATGGAGAGAGGGGAGTAACTCACTGCCAGATACCTGAAATGCAAAATACAAGCTTGAAAAAAATGCAAAAATTTTACTGCCTTTTCACAAATACAAAAAACTGTGTATGAAGCAAACGTAAACATGACAGCTATTATATGTCAATGCTTATCCTTCTGCTTAGTAATCCGCAGTATATCAGCATTAATGGCAGGTATGACTGTACATTGTGGTGGTCTTTGGACTTTTTATTATATAATAGCTCTATCATCGGGATCCACAGAGATCATCTTCAGATTACAGGTGTAAACCTATAAAGATCCTATTGTGTTGTGTGGAGGTATGCGCAATACTACAGTATAATACGCCTATTGTGTTATACATGCTGTCCTAATAAACCGTATATAATCTACAATAATGTGGCTTCTGTCTGTAGTTCAGTGACGGGCCAAGATGTTTGTTCTTCTTTTGCTCTATGTAATTTTCCAGGGTAGGTTGAGTTGATGCAGTTTTGCATGAAGGTCCATCATGGCGCGTCTCCATTGTCAGTATCATACGCAATGCTGGCCTACACATTACATTCATTTTGGTTAAATCGGCAGGTTGACGGGAGCAGCTGACTATATAATCCATATGAGGATCTTTTGACTTTTCCCAGATAACAGATGTTGAAGGAAAGAAGGACTGGACATGTTGTATTTCAATATGCCCATTCCTTTTGATTTCAGGGGAGATAAACCGCCACCAACTTACTACCCTCTACCCACTGAATATATATGCATGCTCGGCCAAGCATGGGGTTAGGGTATGGGGTATGGTAATGTAATGAGGGGGTTGGGAGGAATAGCTGTGCATTATCTATGGATGGGACAGAATGTTATTTATTGTCCAGTTTTTCTATTGATGACCGTTTGTTTCATAGCGGCCGTGTGATGTCATTACAGGATCATCCCATTAACTGCTATGGAATGAGGCTGTGATGACATCACATGACCACTATGAAACAAACAATGTGCAAGGTACATAGCGATGGGGCCACAGCACTTGTACAAGGGTCCCAAGAGTCAGGGCTCACTGATCTCTTATCGATGACCTAGCCTGAGGGTAAGTCATCAATAGAAAAACTGGACAATCCCTTTAAGTTCCATAGACATAATGATTATCTTTAAAAGGGGTTTTGCAACATTAAAAAATATAGCTATTTTCTTTGAATAAATGGCACCAAACCTGTCTGTGGGTTATGTCTTATATTGCAAGTGGACTCTGGAGTGAGGCTGAGCTGTAATACCACACACTTCCTGAGGACAAATGTGGCACTGTTTTTGGAAGAAAGAAGCAGCCATGTTTTTCTAATCCTGTACAACTCTTCGCTAATCCTGTCTTCTTTGTTGATTCATTTCCATGGTAATGTAAGGTCAAAGGGTATTGCAGCCACTCCTTGAAGGCCTAGGGCGTCCTGGTGGCTGAACCACTGCAGGGCATCATGGGTCTACAATGTGACTGACATATAATCCGTCACTGGTGCACTACATACAAGAGAATGGCCCCAGTACTCATATCATATGGCAGGTGTCACTATATACTGCCTCTTGCATTTGTGACCGGCCGCAAGAGATAACACAAAAGGTGTCCACACGTATATAATACTCTTGAACTCCCATGCAGCAGATTTTGTGGTCCATTTGTCTGAATGGGGTTTGCAGAAATCAACGTGCTTGCCAACAACACAAAAATGGCAACAAATCTGCTGCATGTGAATTGCACCTTACTGCTACTCTGTGGAGTTGATAAGAGGAGAGTTGTCTGGTCTATTATAGCATTTAAGACCACCCAACCGTCACATTTATAGTTTTGCCCTTATCTTCGGAGGGGTCTTTGGACCCCCTCAAGCAGCGGAGCTAATGGTGACTACACCTACTACATCTACTGTACCTGTGCTATGTGACAGTATGCTGAATTTAAAGGGGTTGTCCAGGACAATGTAATTGATATACATGGGTCCTGGCGGGCCAAAACAGCTGATCTACATGGGGTCCGGACCCCGACCGATCTGATTAGTTACTTTCAGGTCCTGGACAACCTCTTTAAGAAAGCCATAGAGGTTACATTCTGGCACTGAGAGGGCTTGTCCAAACTCTGGATTGCGGAAACAACTTTTATAGAGCAAAAATGTAAAAAATGCATGTTATCTCTACGAAGGAGGGACTGCAGGGCTCACAGTGAGAGCGAAGATCGCAATCTTATAGCATGACAAATAAGTGAGTCCTACATGCCAGAGCATTAAAGCGATCCTTTCACCACCTCCATCAACTCCTCTGATTCCATCACAGTTGGAATTTTTTCTCTAGCCCCCACCTTTCCTGAGCAATCAATGCAGTTAGTTTTGGTGCTTGAAATAATAATTAAGCTCTTTACTGTCAAGTGGGTGGTGTCAGGCAGAAGCAGGCAAGGGGGCGTAACTCAGAGCTCCAATCAGATCTGGACAGTGTCAGAGCTCCACGCGTGACCGATCACTTAGTCAACCATGGTGGCCAACAACTTCACAATTTGGCCATTGGCCAACTTTGGTGGATGGGTGGAAGTGTTTGGTTGCCGCAGCTTGGAAACCTAGCTTTAAGCTGGCCATGCACATTAGACTTTTGTTTCCCCAAAATAGGCAATTTTGGTTATTACAGTTTACAACCAGGTATGTTAATGCTGCGAACATTAGTTCATGGCCGAACAATGGCAAAATTTAGTTTGCAAAAACAGGTTGGCCATGTTGGATATTTTGTCTAAAATATCGATGTCATGATTGGCCACTTTGGATGACTATCAACCCATTTGTGCAGATTCACGACCATCATGTGTAAAGTTTATGACTTCGACGTCAAATTATTATCATTGCAAACCATGATGGCGCCGCTGGCAAACACATAGCGGCAGTGCAGGTCTAGAGCCAGGCAGAAAATACTGTGTTACGCTCTTGTCTGTAACTTACACCACTTCTTGGTTGGCGTACTTTATACTAGTATTTTTCCCAAATTGTGGTGCACGTCATTATTAAATTCGCCTAATTTTACGACTTTAACGCAAAAGGTCTAAAACATGTAATAAATCTGATACATGGTATCTGCACCAACTTTTCTGCCTAATTTGTGCACACATTTGCCATAGTACATCTGCCCCTTAAGCTTTCCGTTTTTGCAGGTAGCACAGACTGGGTTACCCTGTAGAGACTACTGTCTATGTAGACTATATCCTGTCTTTAAACTGACCTTGTGTTTCCCGTAGGCCACAGCTTTATCATACAGATGGATTCCCATGATCAGTTTCTCCATAGTGTCATTGTCGCTCATCTGGCCCACATCAAACGCAAGAGCGTAGCCCTGTTCTGCTAGGCAGCGGGCAGCCATAAGCCTGTCCCCATGTGTATCCATCTCCATAAAATGAGAGAGTTTCTCTACACACTCTTCTTCTTTCTCCATGTTCAGTTTGTCATAGACATAAGCCAAGTTAGCCCAAGCATTTAGGTTATTTGGGTCCTGGTTGCAAACGTTCATGAAGATCTCCTTGGCTTTATCAACCTCGTCCAGATAGAAGGAGAAAACTCCCAATAAGTTCTTAATTCCACAATGCTGGAAACTGGAGTCAACCTCGAGCTGGTACTGGAGGGCCTCCTGCTTCAGTTTGATGTCTCGTCTCCTTAAGTGTGGAGGGGTGCAGGACTCAAAGTTGAGGTTCATCTCCAGGTGGAAATACCCGGGGATATACTCAAACTCATCTATGAGGGTTTCTATGTCCACACTGGTTTCTTCCTCCATGGTTGGCAGAGCGATGTTGCTCTTGTCTTACCTGCTCTCTATACTTGTAGG
This sequence comes from Leptodactylus fallax, assembly GCA_947044405.1. NCBI lineage: Eukaryota > Metazoa > Chordata > Amphibia > Anura > Leptodactylidae > Leptodactylus > Leptodactylus fallax. The sequence continues at coordinate 800,302 of CAMRHE010000471.1, read as the reverse complement.
TCTGGTTTGAGTCACCTGTAGCTTAGGAGGAGCTTAGGTAGGGAGAGGCTGTGAAGAATTCCCTCCTCACCCTAGTATTATGTGCAGATTTTGCAAGTCAATCCCACGATTCTTGCTACAGTCGCTTCCTGCTCTCATGATAGTGCTTAGAAACATGAGAAATGTTCAGACCTGCTAGTATAGGGCATAAACAATGCAAAAGTATCCTGCCCTGCACACCTACAAGTCAAGATACAGGCTAGGAATAATTTTTTTTATTTTTTCAGATTTTATTATTAAAGTGTTTTTCTGGACTGTAACATTGATGGTGTAAATAACCTATACACAATATATTACCAATGGCGGAATCCTCTGATTTTGGCAAGCCAGTCAACTATATGATGACTTTGGGGATGTTCCAGCTCTTCCCCAACCAATGATGTTGAGGGAAAGAAGGACTGGGTGTACTGAATTTAACATGCTGACCCTGTAGTATTCAGGGAATTCAAGCCACTGTCATCAGTACCTGAAAATGGTCAGGAAGAGGCATGGCCAACCCTCAGATTGGACAGAAAGGTGCCAGGGTTTGTGCACATATATCCCAAAGTGGAAAATTTGTGGGCATATGAAAGGTGGGCTCATGGGTGGGACTTAAACGTTCCAAATTATGTTGGCAACTATGCATACACACTCGGCTGAGCATGCATGTGTGTGGGCTAGTTTGGGTTTGCAACTTATTAAACACCAGTTACCGCATTAATAGGGGGCAACTGGCATTTTTGCACTGTCTATGCCCCTGAGAACATCAGGATTGGGCATGTTGAAATTCAACATACCCAATTCTTTCTTCCCTCAACATCACCTGTTGGGAGAGTTGGACACCACCATCCCGAATTGATGAGGGTCTCACCAGAATTGAAAGGTTGGATGAAATGTATTGATATATTTGGCCAGCTTTACACTTTTGGGGTCATCACAGATATTACGAGGTCTGTGGGAATCAAATTGAGCAGTCATTTTCAAGGCATTTCCATGGCCATCCTTGCCATAAATTATTTAATTTGGTATGACATTTCATTAGCAAGAAGATCAAGTAGGTTAATATCTAACCTACCACATCCATGTTTCCCCTGATGGCAGATGTCAAGAAATTATATGGCAATCCACATGGATCTCAGATTGTCAACAGATCCCACCGAAATCCATGTGATCTGCTAACGGGAATGTAACATCTATGCCAAATTATGGCCAGTCCTCCTGAGAATCTGAACTCTCACCCCTGTACAAGTTGAAGAATTTCTCATACATGTCTTTGAAAGTCAAGAGATTTCACCCTTGGGAAGGATCTGGTTATCGCATTACAATGAGCTTGCTACATTTTCACCCTTAGGGGAAAGATGATGGCAGAAGTGACAAGACTGGGGCGTAAGGTGAGTCAGGAAAGAGATGACACGGTAGAGAAAAGGGTGGGGATACTGGGGAAACAGATATGTCAAGGGTGGTGGCTGTATATGGCGACAGAGGAGGATTCATGTCTACCTGTCATCAGATATCACAGCCATAATAAATACAGACAGTTTAAAGAACTACTTAAAGGGGCATACACGTATGAGAAGATAACCCAACCATGATAAGGACATAATGGCTGGTTATCAGGAGGACACTACACGTATGAGAAGATAACCCGACCACAATAGGGACATCATGGCTGGTTATCAGGAGGACACTACATGTATGAGAAGATAACCCGACCACAATAAGGACACAGGCCGGTTACCAGGGGGGCACTCATGTTGAGAAGAACCCCGACCACAATAAGGACATCATGGCTGGTTATCAGGAGGACACTACATGTATGAGAAGATAACCCGACCACAATAAGGACATCATGGCTGGTTATCAGGAGGACACTGCATGTATGAGAAGATACCCCGACCACAATAAGGACATCATGGCTGGTTATCAGGAGGACACTACATGTATGAGAAGATAACCCGGACACAATAAGGACATCATGGCTGGTTATCAGGAGGGACACTACATGTATGAGAAGATAACCTGACCACAATAAGGACATCATGGCTGGTTATCAGGAGGACACTACATGTATGAGAAGATAACCCGACCACAATAAGGACATCATGGCTGGTTATCAGGAGGACACTACATGTATGAGAAGATAACCCGACCACAATAAGGACATCATGGCTGGTTATCAGGAGGACACTACATGTATGAGAAGATAACCCGACCACAATAAGGACATCATGGCTGGTTATCAGGAGGACACTACATGTATGAGAAGATAACCCGGACACAATAAGGACATCATGGCTGGTTATCAGGAGGACATTACATGTATGAGAAGATAACCCGACCACAATAAGGACATCATGGCTGGTTATCAGGAGGGACACTACATCTATGAGAAGATAACCTGGACACAATAAGGACATCATGGCTGGGTTTCTGACAAGTCCCAGACCATAGAAAGTTCCTGCATTCGTGGTCGTATCCATTGGCAACCGATCAAGACAACAGATGACACCACTAAGATGGTTAAAGGAAATCTATAAAACTCTGTAAAATGTTTAATTATTTATATTTGCAAAAATGTTTCACTTTTTAATTTTTTTTACAAATTTATATATGGTAATGGTCATGGGAAAATCCCTTTAAAGGGGTTGGCCGCATTGTCAACACTTCGTCTGCCATATGTGCTTGCACTGTTGGGAAACTAGTGGCAGTGCTGCGTGACGTGTCTGGCAGGGCTGCTGTTACCATAGTGCAAACGGTGCATCCACATCGGGCCCTATGGTAGTGGGGGCCCCCTAAGCCAGATTGCATTTTGGGTGCTGCCCTGCTGTTCCAGGCGGCAAGTAGTGATTTCAACTCTGTGTCCTAAGGAGTTCAATACAATAGTGGAGCAGGGAGCTCTCAGCTCTGTGCTCCATTGGTAGATGCTAGTATGGAGGGGGTAAAATCATGTGCTGCCTGGTATGCTGTGGATCCAGTAGGTGGCGCTGCCTTCTGTGACTGTTAGTATGGGCACCACCTGCTGTATCCACGTCATACCAGGTGGGTTAGGGTTGTATATAGGGATAGTTTGCCTCTACATCAACAATGTAACACCCGAAAATACAGAGGCTCTGGGTGTGTTAAGTGTGATGAGCTGGTGGGCGGAGCCAAAGCCGAGGCAGCGCCACCTATTGGATCTACGACACACCTGATTTATACCACTCCATTCAATATTTGGTGTGACCTTTGCCCTTTGCCTTCCTTCAGTTCTTCTCGGTACTTGCAGACAGTTTTTGGCAGAACTTGGCAGGGAGGTTGTTCCCGCCACCATCTTGGAGAACTAAGCACAGATCTTCTGTGGATGTAGGCTTGCTCCAATCCGTCTCTCTCTTCATGTCATCCCAGACAGACTGGATGATGATGAGATCAGGGCTATATCTGTGGGGGGCCGGATCATCCCTTCCAGGACTCCTCCTCCAAAGGGCAAAGGTCATACCAAATATTGATGGGATTTACATTTCTCTTTTCTTCATTTTCTTCATTTTATTCATTGACAAAAATAAACGATTAACCCTTCTATTTCTGAAAGCGTTCTTACTTTCAAGCAGTTTTTCCACGCCTGCCTAAATTTTTTGCACAGTCCTGTATTTGGTCATAGATTGTGATCTCATGTGTTCTACTCCTCGGCCGTACACACTATCTTGTCCCTATGATATAATATGTTTTATTAGCCTGCAGTCGCCTTTGTACATACAGTAGTGATGTATAATGTAATAAAAGTAAGTATATGTGTATCATTTTAGAACGTATTGTCCCTTATATACATTACATGGCCTTGGGCACCAGTTTTCAGATTCCGGTGCCACATTACTGAAATATTCTCAATTATAGGATTGAATGGAGAAAGTTACATAATGCCAGCCATGGTGTACAGTCATGTCCTGGATATTTCAGCCCTGGTGGCGTTACATGGCATGTACAACCCTGGAGGCATTACAGTGACATTATTCACATTATATAATTGATGGATTGACACGTCTGTACCAATGTCTTGTGTCTGGAGGAAGGAAGTTGTGTCCAGACTGATGTATACACTGTAAATATGGACTATGTTACGTCTATAACATACTGTACCTACACTACAGAGACAACATATGGCTCGTCTGGACAGAGATGTATCCTGAAGTTACAGGGCCCCAATGCAAAATCTGTTAGAGGACTCCCCTAATTCCTAGTTTGAGGCCCCCACTAATTGTTGTGGATCTGAGTGGTCGGACTCCCACCGTTCTGCAGGTTATCCCCTATGCTATGGTGGGGATACCCCTTTAAGATAGGCCATGAATTTTAGATCCAACTGTTAGGACCCTATAGATCAGATGTTTGTATACTTGAGCTGCAGTACTTATAATTGCCACAAAACTGACATGCGGAAACGCATGTTGTACATTTTTGAACGGTTTTTAAGCCAAAGTCAGGAGTGGATTTAACAGAAGGGAAACATCTATCAACTTCCTATATATTTCCCATTCCTTTTCAAGTCATTCTGACTTTGGCCAAAAAAACCACAGCAAAATCTGCAACAAAAACGCTGCGTTTCTGCAACGTGGGGCCTTATCCATAGACTAATAATAAACCTGCCTCAATGAATGAGCACTGCAGCGCCTAGCATGTAGGGTGTTACAGGTAAGTAGATGAGATTGGCAGTGCGGGTTTCAGTTTCAAAGTGCTTTGCCCATTAAATAAAGGCACACAGAGCGTGGTTACTTACCTATCTTATTGAAAAAAATGGTTAGTGTGGGCCATGCCTGAAGTCAAACAGCTTTCGTAAGATCTCGGAAGGCCACGAATCATTGTTGCAGACTTTGATGTACATAAATCCACAGTTAGACAAATTGTAGTACTAACACTACTGACCTGAAGAGGGCGCTGCACACAAGGCACCCCAGAAATATTGATGCACAGAAACACCTTTTTAGGGAGGACTGATCTAATATTCCTCCTCAGGGTTGTTTAGATCTTATTTGCAACTACAGGAAAAATTTGGTATCAGTGATTGCTGCTAAGGGGAATCTACAGGTTATTGAATTCAAGGGTTCACTTACTTTTTGCCCCTGCTCTCTGGATATTTACTCAACGTTCTCAATAAAAGACGTGGACAGTACAATGGTTTGTGTGCTGTTATTTTACTTCCATTGTGTTTGTCCATTATTGTGACTTAGATAACAACCAGACCACATTTTATAAGTAGTAATGCAGAAATTCCAGTAATTCCAATGGGTTCATTTACTTTTCTTGCAGCTTTTTTTGTGTTGAAATTGCTTTGGTGCAATAATCGTGTTTCCCCAATAGGTGGCACTCCTTCCTTTTTTTTTTTTTTATACACGTGGATGGAAAATCAGTTACAGAAATTTGTAACAAGCTCTTCAGATGTCAAACATTTGCTGTTACATAAAGTTGTCTGAGCCGGGATCGGCTGATCATGTAATACTGTACTTCGGCCATGTTGGATTGTAATATGCTCTATACCCTTCTTCCCTTGGGAAATAGTTGCTGTCTGGGGTGTCTGCCCGCAGTTTATTTCCTTGCAAGTACTGTATATAATATTAGAAATGATAGATGTTGCTTGAACGAGAATTTAGCTTTTTTTAGGTTATGGCTGTCTAGTATAGACTTCAGCGGAGATTACAATCTTGCATACATGGCCACCTCTCTGAAATGTGGCAGCTATAGGGGTATGTTCACACAGAGGTGTTTGGAGAGGAATTTAAGTTGGTCTTCTGCTTCGAAATCGTCTCCAAAAACTGGCCATGTACAAACTGCGGCAAAAGTCGAAGTTGAGCCTTGGGTTTCTGGCGTGGGTTTGCATCAATGCATCTAGGGCACGTTGCAAAATCGAACAGGGTGCTTCTTTTTGGAATTCAACGGGAGGCAGAAAGAGACCAGTTTTTGTAAAGGGTTTTGAGGCAGAGACCATCTCAAATTCCGCTCCAAATTCCTCTATCTGAACATACCCCAGGGGTTCAGGTTGGGCCCAGTCCCCAGTAGTGAGAAGAGGATCCCACTAACCTTAGTCCATTTGTGAGATTACCTATTTAATCCCTATTATGCTGGGTTTACAGTCCCTGCTCTTAATCCTGGAGAACTCCTTTAACCCTTTCCCAACATCTGCCATACATTACTGCAGATTTCAGGTCTTTAAACATGGTGGCCGCTCAGGAGGTAATCGGCCGAAATAGCCACCAGGTCTCTGCTCTGTTACACAGCGGTAACCCATAGACTATGCCCGTGATCTGAGCCCAATCTGATCACCGACATTAACCCTGTAAGCAGGCTGTAATAGACCTCTATGGACTTCCCAATATACTGCAATGCATTAGCACTGCAGTATATTGTATTAGTGATCAGACTCGCTGAGGTTCAAAAATAAAAGTTAAAAAAAGGGTAAAAATAAGATTTTAAAAAATATTAAAATTTCACATCACCCCCTTTCCCTAGATCAGAAAAAAATTCAGACAAAATCAGAACCGAACCGCCATTTTTCGCAGTTTCACCTCCCATAAAATTGTGATTAAAAAACGATCAAAACATCAGACATTCCCAAAATGGTATAAATAAAAAGTACATCTGGCCCCACAAAAAAAGACACTTTATGCAGCCCCATGTACGAAAATATAAAAAGTGACGGGTGTCAGAATATGGGGACTCTAAGAAAAAAAAAATGTTCAAACTTTTAACAAAAACATAGACTACAGGTGAGATGCCATTTTGGCTTCAAAGTGAGCGCTGTAAAAAGCCCATATGAAATTTGTTCAAATACAGTTTTTCTCTAATTCCACCCCATTCTGATTTTTTTTTCCAGCTCCCCAGTACACCATACCGAATATTAAATGGTACCATTATGAAGTAAAATTTGCTCCACAAAAACTAAGCCCGCCTACGGCTCTATTAATTAAACAATAAAAAGTTATGGCTTTAGGAAGACAGGAATAAAAAATTAAAATTCTAAAATGGCTGCGGAGGGAAGGGGTTAAAGCAGTATAAATATCATAAACCCAAGTTCGTAGTATTGTCTTCATTTTCAATCTTTCTATCTTTTTCTACCGCTGTAGCCAATACGGAGCAGCGATGACCCTCATGTGAGTCACAAGTGACATAACTGTATAAATTCTGATTATCTCAAACTGGTCTACAACGGATTGATGGTCACAGATAACAACCGGAACGTGTGAGAAACAGATCTCAGTGTGAGGATTCTGCTCCTGACCACAGGATCCACAATTATAGCAAAGCAAACTTCACCTAAACTGACTCCCTCACTGATAAATTCCCCCCATTACATTAGTAGGATAAGAGTTTAGAAATCCTGCCCCAGGTTACTCTTACTCATAAATCCCATTGATCACTGATCGATCCGTTAGGGTATGTTCACACGGCTGAATTTGAAGATTCCGCCTCAAAATAGGTTTCAAGTTCACCCTGAAATCTGACTTCCTATTCATTTCAATGTCCAGAGGCTGAAGGGTCACTGCAAATATAAAACAGTAATAAAACATAAAAACTACCCGTATTTAGTATCGCTGTTGTATTACTAACCCGTAAAATACAGAAATCAATGGCGGCATTGCTGATCTTATCCTCTGTTACCCACAGAAAGATCATAAAAGTTAAAGTGTTACTAAACTTTTTTTTTTTCTATAAATCCATAGTACAGTTGAGGAAAACAAACTTTATAATATACTTTATGCTGCTGGTCAAATCTGTATAATGGACATCTATGGAAAGGGAGGGGGAGGAAGAGTAAAGCTCTTCAAAGCAGAGAGACATCTACACTATAGAGAGACAGTTGCCTTTCACAACACATCTGGATTATCAGGAATTACTATCCAGCCTTCTCCTCATTGAAATGTCTTTCAACTTCACCTCCTCCCCCCTACCCTCTCCATAGATTTTATTATAAACTAATCTGCTTAAGCAATACACAGGCACATTTCTTTACTGAGGTATATTGCAAAATTCCCTTCATCTGTACTACGAGAGTTACGAGATAATAATTTAAAATTTACTTATACTTTACAGCCAATTTTTGTTTTTGCGTATCTGTTTATTTACATGATGAATCACATGATGGCTAATTGCAAATTGTACTTTGTAATGGCTCCATTCAATATCCTGTACAATGTACTGGAAGGCTGGAGAAAAAATTCAGAGTGAGGTGGAATTGGAAAAAAAAACGCATTTGCACCAATTTCTTATGGGCTTTTTATGGCATTCACTATGTGGTAAGAATGACAGGTTACCTGCATTCTGCGGGTCAGGACGATCACAACGATACCAAATTTATAGAGTATTTGTAATGTTTTGATATCTTTTAAAAAATGTAAAACTTTGCAAAATGGAAAAAAAAAATTGTGTCACCATGTTCTGTCACCTGTAACTTTTTCATATTTACGTGTATGGATCTGGGTAAAGCATCTTTTTATACGGGACAAGATGGCGTTTTTATTTATACGCTTTGGGGGAAGGTCTGATGGTTGGAACACTTTTTATTCAATTTTTTTTAGTAAGCAAAGTGTTGAAAAATTCGCCATTTGGCTATTTTGATTTTTTCCCCCACTACGGCTTTCAGCTTAGGGGATAAATATTTAGTTTCGACCTTTTTGAGCGCGGGAACACCCAAAGTGTTTATGTTTCTTATTATTTATGCATTTTTATACGTCATCTAGGAAAAGGGGGATTTTAATTTTTGTGTTTTGTTTTTAAACTGAACCCTAGGGGATCTGATTACTCATACAGCACACTGCGATACTAATGTATTGCAGTGTATAGTCAAATCCATTGACTTCTATTACACGCTGCCCATGGCAGTGTGTAATAGAACCATAGTAATGACAAACCTGGGAGCCTTCAATAGGCTCCTGGCTGTCATGGCAACCGATCGCTGCCCTTTGATGATGTTCCAGAGGGCAGTGATCTGTCAAAAATGGCGGTACCCATTGTTTAACCACAGCATCTAAAGTCTTAACAGCTGCGATCGGTGTCGGCACTGATCGCGGCTGTTAGCGGCAGGTACAAGCTGTATTATACAGTTGACATCTGCCGTGTATGGAGAGGGCTCAGCTCATATTAGTTAAATGCATCCAAAAATTAGGCCATTGAAAAATACAAATCATCCTGCAAAAAACAAGCCCTACATCTATGCTGATGAAAAACATTGATTTATAGCTGTTGAAATGCAATGAAAATAAAATTGCTTGAACATTAGAGCCTAAAATAGGGTTAAAGGGTTTGTCCAGGATCTGAAGGTAATACTGATGACCTATCCACAGCCTCAAGTTGGTAAGATCAAGCAGGAGGCTTATTTTTTCAGAGTCCTGCTGCGCTCTCTGCCTTTCATTGAAAACAATGGGAGTCAGAATCTGGGTGGAATCCGCCTCCAAATCAGCATCAAATTCCTACGTGTGAACGGCCCCTTACTATGGAGGCCTATGAGGTCCGTGCTTTTCGTTTTACCATGCGTTTCCGTATATCGCGTGAGCTCCTGTTATGTTGTTTTATCTTGAGCACTTTTGATCCTTAGCATGTTATATCGGCACGGTTTGCCACGTCTATAAAAGCATTCCGTTGCACGATGTTCTAGCCGTATGCAAACAATGACTATATAATATAAGATTTCATGTGTCTGTAGCCGCTAAGCACCTCATCGCAGCGCACACACAATAATTGTAGAATATAGCACTTCATGTGCGTCTAGTCAGTGGGAACATCACTCAAGGACGCCACGTCTCCCCGCACAATGCCGCTTTGTCTTCCTGCTCGCCTGTAACTTTCTCATTAATTTAAATGGAGCAGAACTCATCTTGTAATTTTACAGAGATGTCTGTGAAAACAACACTTAAGAGCTGCGGATGTGGAGAGAACGGCATGTCGGCGTATCCTCCATTATATCTGAATGGGTACATCTAGCTGAGCACATGTCTGTCACATTCAATGGGTCATGTGTCACTCACACTGCCAGGATCGCCCACATAGGCGGTCATGTATCAATGGTGTCATTTTTCACATCGATTACTATAGCAATCCTGATCTAATGGAGGACATGATTCACTACCATGACAAATGTGAAGGCCTCAAGACATGTTTCTGGCCTAGGGTGAATTCACATACAGCAGATTTGTTCTGCTAGCTCCTATTCAGATAAATGGAAAAGTCGTAGAAATTTTTACAACAAATCTGCCGCGTGTGTTTTGTTTTCCACACCTTCGCACTACGTTGCGCTGAGCATATGGTTAACGCTTAGCGCCGTGATAATACGGTATAGAAGCTGTGTCTACAACATGGCGTCTAGAAATACATCTGGGATCTGGGACTAACTGGAGGAATCCGAAAATACTTTGACTCCAGCTGATAGAGTAACCCCTCAGATGCCATGATCAGTATTGATCATGGCATCTGGGTGGTTATAGGGGGCACCCCACCTGTTGTGAGGTCAAAGGGGGCTAAGGAGTTGCCATGGCAGCCAGGAGGCCAATCAACAGCCTCTTATCTGTCTTGGCCTAATACACATAAGCAGTAATGTACAGTATACGGCAATCATTTTGTATTGCAGTATATTGTACAGGGGTTCAATTGATCCCAGGCTGATCTCCCCTTGTGGAACAATAAATAAATAATATAGAAAGTGAAAAAAGTTTGGAATAAAAAGTATAATAAATAAATAAAACTGTCTTGGCCTAATACACATAAGCAGTAACTAACAATATACTGCAGTCATTTTGTATTGCAGTATATTGTACTGGTGATCAAGAGATCCCAGGTTGATCTCCCCTTGTGGAATAATAAATAAATTATATAGAAAGTGAAAAAAGTTTAGAATAAAAAGCATAATAAATAAATAAAATAACTAAAAGTTCTAAAAGCCCCTTTCCCACCTCAAAAATATATATGTAAACAAAAATCAACATATTAGATATTAAATATATTAGTATATGTCCAAACTATAAAAAATATATGTTATCTGTTGCTGGGTCTTTCTATAGGGGGCGCAGAGGTAACAATTATGTATCCCCAGCCCAATGCATTAGGGGGTCCAAAGCCAAACCTGAATGTAGTGGGGGTTGGGGCAGATTTTGCATTGGGGCCCAGGCAGCTGGGCCACAGTCTCAATTTCCACTGACCTGCAGTAACCAATGATGACCACTACACAGTGTATGGCGCTGTGTACTTCCAGGAAGCACTACAAACAGTTTCATTCATCTGGATAGGGTTGTACTGGTGGCAAGCACATGGATTTGAATGGAACATTCACAAAATATATCTGCAACAAATTTGCCATGTGTGAATATACCCGTAAACTGATGAGCCTTAATTCCAGGCAGGTAATGAATATTTCACAGGGAACGCTCGCAGTACAGAATCGTAATGAGCTGGGCAGGTTGTAGGTTGTTGGTTTTAATCTGGCAAGGGTGACGCCGCGTGTGATCAGACTGCCAGGCTAAAAACATAGTATATAATGAAAAAATAAAAAATATTAAACCGCAGGATACAAGACAGAGCCCACATCTCAATGAGCTGATCAATAGGATAACCACACCGGCCCAATATGTCTTCCTGGCAGCTGCTAAATGGTCTGAATACTGATCTACTAACACTGGTTACTACAATGAAAGGACGGTCACGTGTGTGGAGAACTGCAGGCTACGAGGAAAAGAAGGAAATCTATCATGGTCACATATTGTAGGATTTCAGGTCCCATCCAGTGGACTAAACTCACACTGCGTCAGACCTAGAGCGCTGATCCAGAGCGAGGCGAAATAAACCCTTTCTAGGCAACTATAATAATAGTCATTATGCCGGGCCGTTCCTCTGTTATTCCTCCTAGAAATATATAATTATACTAACAACTGGGTGCTGCCATTCCTCTTTCCAAGGGGTGTATCTCTACATAATCTAACACTGACGGCAGGGATAGGACAATGTCAGACTGTGCAGGGACACACCTGCAAGAGGTAGCAACCAGTTGTCAATTTATTTATTCCCAGGAGGAATAACAGAGGACTGGCACAATGTAGAGATTTAGGAAAAGATGTTCCACAATAGTTTTTTTCTGACTTCATCTACTTATAGTTATTTTATTATTATTGTAATGGCATATACACTGACAGACTGCGCACGGACCTATTGAAGTGAACAGGGCCAGATATATTTCAGTTTTTTCATGCTTATCCTCCATCCTTGTGAAAAAACTTAGATCCTGTCCAAATTCTGGTCCTTTGTCCTGGACATACCATATTTCAATGTGCAGTTTGAGATTTCCTTGGGCTGGACACAGAGTTTCTTGACCCTGCATCCGTTTTTTTTATTCGCCGTGGTTCCTGGAGGCCACACAGGATTTAAAAACGTGTCCGTGTGAATGCAGCCTTACCCTGTAGGTTTATGGTTGTGGTCACGCTGTATATAGCATGTGTCTTGCCGGACCGTCCCACAAGTTATTGATAAATGTATCTTCTACAGTCAGCCGGACATCTGCGGATTCTGTCGTAGGGCGATACGCTTACTCCGGGGATTAATCATCTTTCTTAGCACAAAACTAAGTTGCATCAAAGTTTAATCCCAGATCCATTCTGTCATGTCTCACAATCTGGCGGCATCTATCACCGCTCTGTCACCGGCCGCCTCTTTAACTCGCCATAAATCCAACACACTGGTGCAGATTTACAGCAGCCTCGTCGCAGGCTCTTCCTTTATCAGATTTGCAGATCGGTAGATAACCAGACACAATCTTATTATCTGTTATTTATATAGCAATATATCCCCAGAGCTGTGCACACAATGTATCCGTCTCATAGGTCACCTTCCTAAATGGAGCCCACAATCTAATTTCTTCCAGGCGTACACATTAGGAATGATTTCATAGAGACTCAATTCAGCCAATGCATGTTACTGGCATGTGGGAGGAGACCTATGTGCTGTCTATTGAGCCCCTGTGTCATACCAGGCGTACCATAGTCTGTTATGTAACACTCAGATGTGTAAAAAATCTGGTACTAAAAGGAAACGTATAGCCTGCCTTATATACTGTATATGCTACAGTCATATGAAAAAGTTTGGGCACCCCTATTAATCTTAGTCATTTTTAGTTCTAAATATTTGGGTGTTTGCAACAGCCATTTCAATTTGATATATCTAATAACTGATGGACACAGTAATATTTCAGGATTGAAATGAGGTTTATTGTACTAACAGAAAATGTGCAATATGCATTAAACCAAAATTTGACCGGTGCAAAAATTTGGGTAACCTTATCATTTTATTGATTTGAATACTCCTAACTACTTTTTACTGACTTACTGAAGCACAAAATTGGTTTTGTAACCTCACTGAGCTTTGAACTTCATAGCCAGGTGTATCCAATCAAGGAAAAAGGTATTTAAGGTGGCCAATTGCAAGTTGTTCTCCTATTTGAATCTCCTCTGAAGAGTGGCATCATGGGCTCCTCAAAACAGTTCTTGTTAAGCCCCGAAGTGGCAGGCCAAGAAAAATATCAGAAAGGCAGAGAAGAAGAATGGTGAGAACAGTCAAGGACAATCCACAGACCACCTCCAAAGAGCTGCAGCATCATCTTGCTGCAGATGGTGTCACTGTGTATCAGTCAACAATACAGCACACTTTGCACAAGGAGAAGCTGTATGGGAGAGTGATGCGAAAGAAGCCGTTTCTGAAAGCACGCCACAAACAGAGTCGCCTGAGGTATGCAAAAGCACATTTGGACAAGCCAGCTTCATTTTGGAAGAAGGTCCTGTGGACTGATGAAACAAAGATTGAGTTGTTTGGTCATACAAAAAGGCGTTATGCATGGCGTCAAAAAAACACAGCATTCCAAGAAAAACACTTGCTACCCACTGTAAAATTTGGTGGAGGTTCCATCATGCTTTGGGGCTGTGTGGCCAATGCCGGCACCGGGAATCTTGTTAAAGTTGAGGGTCGCATGGATTCAACTCAGTATCAGCAGATTCTTGAGAATAATGTACAAGAATCAGTGACGAATTTGAAGTTACGCCGGGGATGGATATTTCAGCAAGACAATGATCCAAATCTACTCAGGCATTCATGCAGAGGAACAATTACAATGTTCTGGAATGGCCATCCCAGTCCCCAGACCTGAATATCATTGAACATCTGTGGGATAATTTGAAGCGGGCTGTCCATGCTCGGCGACCATCAAACTTAACTGAACTGGAATTGTTTTGTAAAGAGGAATGGTCAAAAATACCTTCATCCAGGATCCAGGAACTGATTAAAAGCTACAGGAAGCGACTAGAGGCTGTTATTTTTGCAAAAGGAGGATCTACTAAATATTAATGTCACTTTTCTGTTGAGGTGCCCATACTTTTGCACCGGTCAAATTTTGGTTTAATGCATATTGCACATTTTCTGTTAGTACAATAAACCTCATTTCAATCCTGAAATATTACTGTGTCCATCAGTTATTAGATATATCAAATTGAAATGGCTGTTGCAAACACCCAAATATTTAGAACTAAAAATGATTAAGATTAATAGGGGTGCCCAAACTTTTTCATATGACTGTATATAGATTGGTACTGGATTGTGCCTAACACAACCTTTTAGCAGCCTTTATGGACGGGCTGATTAAGGGGTTTTGGGCCTGTAGTGCAGCAGTTTCACCCCCGGTCCTCTAGGGAGAGCTGGATTCCTAGATTCCTAGATTCAGAAGGCCTTGAGATAAGTTGGAACATCAGTTTGGCACCACCAGGAGTGAAGTCATCGAGTTCCCCGTTTCTCAAGGACAACCCAGAACGCAGACAATGAGGTGGAGCCACAGTACTAAGAGAGGGGAAAAAAAAAGAGATTGTACCCGACAGACAAACAGGAGAGAACACTAGTTAGTAGTCAGGATAGGTGCAGCACGAATCCTGCAAAGAGTCCTCAACAACATGGACGACACCATCTTGCCCTAAACTAATGGGAAAATTAAGCCACAGCCAATGTGGCTCCGGCCTGTTTTGTTAGTGTTTGTATTTTTTTTTTTTTTTTGTACTATTGGTCTGTTTCAGACCTTGTTGTATTATTATAAATCTGCTATAAAAGTTTGAATTGAAAAAAAAAAAGCCACAGCCAATGTTGGACTGAGGTTCCTTGGGCCCGCCAGCTAAATACATTCTAATCACCCACCCTCCAACAACCCCAGGTGTTGGACTGATGTTCCTTGGGCCCACCAGCTAAAATAATTCTGGGAGTCCACCCTCCAACAACCTCTAGGACATAGACCACAGTTCACTTAAAATTTGGGTGTCTTCCACTGGACTATTATTACGTTAGAGCTTGGGCCCACCGTAGGATTCTCTGGTGCTATGGCAGGTCACAGCTACTGACTAGAAGGGAAATCCTGAGTAGGTCTGGGAGAAGAGACAATGAGAGAGTGTGTGAGTTAACCCTCTATTTACTGTATTGAGTGTAAAGTGTTCATGTATCAATTGTCATACCAGAGGCTGTCCAATTGTTAGTCAAGTATTTCTGCTATTCACTAATGTTGGATAAAGACTGTTCTGCAAAGAGACTGTTGATATATTTTCTAAATACTAGAAGTTGCTAATAAATAGTAAATAATAGAAGGTCACCCCAGCAGACTGTGCGTGGGAGGAGAGGGAGACTCCCTTCCCACAGGAGTGCTGTTGAAGACATGGTATTCCAGACAAGTTACCAGTTGTATTTGCTGTTTTTCAGTGCTATCTTGTGTGCCTTAATAGATTCACCAGTATACTGCAGCCAAATGTCTCTGTAGACTGTCACCATTACACCTGCAATACCTGCATGCCTACTAGAGCTAATATTGTTATGGCCCACTGTATACACTATAAGTATTGTGCACAATTTACTGTTAATTTCACTAATCTTTGTGATCATTGCACACACAGGAGACATTATCAATAACATCTATTGGGTTATTTGTGAATTATCCCATTGGCAATAGGCAAGTGACTGGAGCCCATTATTTTGTCGGAGTCCTGGGATCCGGTGGAGGATCATCTCATATACTAGTGGGCCAGTCCAACCCTGCCCGCAGGAGAGAGATAGGATATTATGCAACAAGACGACTAACGCAGGTATACAGGAGCGTAGCTTGAGGGGGTGCAGAGGATGCTCTCACGCCTGGGCCCAGGAGCCTTAGGGAGCCCATAAGGTGCCTTTTTCCTATAAGGAGAGCAGTGTTATAATCTATACAGTACATTTTAGTTGGGACCCTGGGTACAGATTTTGCTTAAAAATATTTAGAAAAAGTCCATAATGAAGAGCAGCCACGAGAATAGGAATGTCTCACCCAGAATCCTTATTCCCTACGGTACCGTCATTCCCCATAAATAAAAGATACCGCTCTGTACCTGTCATTAAAGATGGATACAGTCTGTGTACTGTATCTGGGCTGAATGTGGGAGGCAAAGCTGCGACTTCCAAGTTTCTTTCTGCCATATACAGAGATTTATGCCGGAATTAAAGCGTATTAATGAAATCCTCAGATAATAAGAAATCTAGTCTTTTGTAACCGGAGTCTGCTATAACATAGGCTTATTGTGGTACCAACATAGAAAGAATTGTTCCCGTTAAGCAGCTTGGGTCTCTTATCCACGTGTTGGCGGCTTACATTTCAAGGTGCACATTGTCACAGATGTTAAAGTGCTCCATGGCCTAATATTTATTGCACAGCTATGGGCATAGAGCCCATACATTGGCACAATGAGGTCCCTATAGGTCCTTATTATGTGCCTACTGCATTGGATCATGCCCATTATGGGACTGGCCTCAAACAGCCTATACTTACATATAATAAACTGGGTAGATTATTTAACAAACTCCCCAGTTTATTATATAGCATGGTAAAACTGCAGGCTATCAGTATCCCCCTCTACCCGGGCCCCGACCACTTGATATAGCTGGTTCAGCCCCACTCACCAGTCATCTTGTGGTTACCTGAGGCCTGCCGTATTAGGAGGACATATTCCTGGCTCACAAAGCTATGAGGGCCCCAGATCAAAGCAAGAGCCAGTCAGCAAGGACCCCAGGACAATAGCTGTCTGGGGCTGACTAGGCAGCATACTACAACTGAAAAGAAATTTGTGCTAGCGCGATTTTAGGAATTTTCAATTGGTTGTCCGAAAATATTTGCATGTAGCTGTACAGTGGGCCCCTATAGTGAATATTACAGGTGGGCCCTAGGTAGCTCTAACACTAAGCGGGATTTTGGGTTCTGATGTGTGATACTGATCCATACTACATCGCCCATAGAATCCCATAGGCTCATCCTGTGTCTCCTTGTAGCCTGCTCCATTGCATGCGGTATTCTTACCTAGGGACACTATAGGATGGCAATGGACGGCATCCCTTTGGCACTGCTTCACTTACAGTCTTTGCGTACATCAGCCTGATGCCTTGTCGTCACATCGGGTGGGAGGCCTCCCTCCCTGTTGTTCTGACTCGTACACTCAAGAATTGGGACTGCTCTGTCCCTGTGTAGGTCGAACTAGGAGGAGACGAGCCCAGCTCCAAGGGACACTTGGTTCCTATAGTCGGAACATGCCCTTGACCAGTGGCATAGCTATAGGGGGTGCAGAGGTAGCAATTGCTACCGTACTCTGGAGCCAAAGGCCTTTCTACAACCAGTATTATAGATGACACATAGTGGGGACCCATTACAAATTTTGCATTGAGGCCCGGGAGCTTCAACTTACGTCTCTGCCCCTGACCCCTATACTGACAATGTACTACATGTACATGCATTCCTTTAAGGGGAGTATGTAGCCGTTCTGATGCCTCAAAACCACTGACAGCACTACATGGAGGATGGGGAGAGCAGCATAAACATATGTGGGGTGATGGTCATATAGGCCACATGACCAAAAAATATCCTTGGCACAGCAATTCCAATTGTCCAGCAGGTGGCCTCTGTGCGCTGAGCACTCGCTGGCCTCTCGCCTCTGCTCTGATTGACGGCTCTTGCAGCCTCCTGATGGTTGTCACATAACGCTACCGCTAATAGTAACTGATTGCTGTTAACCCTTTGTTAAGAATCTTGCCTATATCCCTGTTCATACTGCACCTGACTCATGATAGGTGCACTTTAAGTCTTTGTTCAGAAATGCATGGAAATGTAAATCAATCAGTCCTAGTGTGAACAAGACCTTAGGGTTATATTCTTGAACAGAGGGGCAGCCGTTTATGCCACCAAGTAGCGATTGACTGACAGGCAACATAAAAGGCTATGGCAGGTCACGGAAATGGAAGTTTATAATTTGTACTAAGCCTCCGCTGAATGCGCCGTGTCTCAGTCACAGCTGAAATTGCAATATGTATTCATTGGCTTTCTATAGTGAGAAAGCAAATGCAGAGAGAATGGAGGAGAGGACAATGGGTGGTATCAGGTATTTGCCATATAACACAAGAGGGCCGAGAGGCTTACAAGGAAAGCCCCATTGTCTAAGTGTGATTTTACAACCTTAATCCCCCCTAATCCTGACATTATAATTGTACATTGGGGGCTTAATGGCAGGGGGCACACAAAAAAGTTAAAGCTACTTTATTTTAATGAAAAAGGAATTAACTGAAATGGAATGACTTTTCCTTAAAACGGCCTTGGTGTGACCTGAGATGGTGCCAAGATTCCTATGGCCGCCAATGCTGTGGCAATGCTAAATAGGCAAAAAGCAAATAAGGCGCTACGTCTATGCCATAGATACTTTTTGTATGTATATACGGTATATATATATATATATATATATATATATATATATATATAAAATATGTTAGACTGCCAAGGACATGGTATACAATAAATGGGTTATCATATGTCATCACTATCAGGGGAATTTATTAAGACTGGCCATTCTTAAGTCAGTCTTATTTCATTCCCCGACAGACACGAGACGCGCCAGAATTTTTTGTCTCTTTAATTTAGTATTTTGATCTTTTAAAAAAATAAAGCTATATTGTGACTGTGTTGCCATGCGCAACAAAGGCAGTTTTAGGGGTTTTTTTACATTTTTTTTTAATGTAACTTTTCAAAAACTTAATTAACAAATGGATATAAGAAATTTTGTAAAATTACTGAGAAAATGCTTCTATCTCAATTTATTTCTTCCCTTCAGTCCTTCCCTCTTAATCTGACATTTACACTGAACTCTCAGTTGAATCTATCTTGGTCTGCCAAGACAGACTTCAAGCTCACAGAAGTATCAAATGACAGCGCCCATACAGGTGTATGGAGAGGGGAGGGGGATGGAGGAGGGTCAAGCGGTGCTGTAGCTAATAGTAAGTTTTCTATCTCAGCCCAAGTACTTTATTCACATCAGTACTGCTCCGTTCCCTTCTATAACATCCTATGTGATGCTGCTGATGCTGTTTGAGCAAGAAAACAGTTAGGGAGCAGAATCTCCTGTTTTCTCCATGCCTTGTTTATGGGAGACACCATAGCTAGTCTCCATTCACTAGTTTAGGGAGAAATTTTATAGTGTCCTATATGGTGCTTCTCTTAAAAACATTATCAGGCTCTTTTCTTCCACCCTCTGCTTTCTTAAATTGACATTCACGCTGAAATCCCAGCTGAATCAGTCTTGGCCTGTGTTTGTCCAAGACAGACTGTCAGCTCTCTGAAGTATCAAATATCAAGTGTATGAAGAGAGGAGGATGATGGAGAGGGCCAAGTGTTGCTGCTGGCTCTTTTTTTCCTCCTCCTTCCAGTCTCTCCCACTTAAACTGACATTTACACTGAAATCTCACCTGAATCAGTCTTGGTCTCCCAAGACAGACTGCAAGCTCATGGAAGTATCAAGTTACAGCTGCCCATAGAAGTGTGTGAAGAGGTGAGAGGGGGGGCCAAGGGGTACTGCAGATAATAGTAAATTTTCTATCTCAGCCCAAGTGCTTTATTCACATCAGTACTGCTCCATTCCCTTCTATTATGCCCTATATATTGCTGCCGATGAGCCTGAAACAGTTAGGGAGCAGAGTCTCCATGTGCTGTCTATGGGAGACATCATAGCAGCTAGTCTCCGCTCACTAGTTTAGGGAGAACTGCAAATTAGAGAGAGAGCCTGCAGATAGGATCTCTCCCTTATGTCATAGGCACAATGCAGCATATTTGGCAAATAGTCTAGGGTACAAATCCAGCAAAGAATTCAAATTTTTTTCTTTTTGGTCTTGGAAGTGTCTTCAGTGTGAAGTCTGTAGTCATTTATTATAGAGAAGGAACCTGAAGTGTCTCTTAATAATCTCTTAGATGTGTTAGGGCTAAGAGTTCCCGCAGAAGCCTGGATGGCACGTAACAGTAAAAAAATCAATCTCTTGAGTGTACAGAGCTCAGACCAGAGCTACAAAGACTCAGAGAAACTCTGAGCATATTAAAGAAATACAGTCACTACCGATAATTGTGCTAGGTATAGGTGAGTGGCTATCTGGAGATATTGATCCATGTGGCAGCTACTCCTGCTCTACGGCTGGTGACACATGGGACCTTCTCGCAGCAAACTAGCTGCCATAAACTAGCCAGCGGGTAACCCATTTCATAAAACTTACGAGATGTTATAGTGACATGTCAGAAGTATTGATTTGCGGCAGTCCAGATGCTGAGAAGAAGATACAGAAGAGTTCAGCTGAGTATTGCGCTCCTTGGGTTATGGTTTTAGCAATTGGGGGGATTTTAACTGAGCAGAGTGCTCCTTTAGCTGTGATTCTTGTAGTGATCAGTAGGGGGTCTCAGGGCCCAGATCACCACCGATCAAAACTTTTGACATGGAAAAACTTTTACAAACTTTTTCATTCTACAATTAATAATTTAGTTCAAGGGGTTTTCCTGTTCTTAGGATAGGTTATCAATATGTGATCTTGGGGTCTGACAACTGGGACACCTACTGATCTGCTGGTTGTAAAGGCTGAAGCATTCAGGTGAGTGCTGAGGTCGCTTCACTGAATACCAAGCACAGCACCATACATTGTACAGTGGCTTTGCTTGGTATTGCAGATCAGCACCATTCACTGGGTTGGGACTGAGCTTCTGCTGCACCTGTACCCTTTCTAGCTGCTCTCCACTCAAGCTAATAGATGAGGACTCTGAACAGAAGATCCCTCTATATTAACTCTAATATGGTATATATTAATTTCCTTATATACAGGTATTAACAGTATTAGAACAACCTATGAAATATCATTACTAGTCACAGACTAAGGCTGGGTTCACATCTGCATCGGAGTTGGAGACTCCATTGCAGAATCTTCCAAAAATCAAATTCTGCACGGAGAACGCTTTGACTTTATCAACAACGGACACCCAATGGACCCCATTATAGTCAAAGGGGTCCGCCGGGCTCTGTGTGTAACCATTGTTTTCGTGGTCCACCTCACTGTTGTTCAGGTCCCCCAACGGACCCGAACAATGGAGAGCCATCACTAGTGTGAACCTTTGCGTAACAATCTCATATCTAATATAAGACGATGTTGACATCTTGTAAGCCGGGAGGCAGGAGATGACGGTCTACTGCACATATAGTGTGGCCATGGTACTTGGGAAGGCAAGTACCATGAAGGAAAACTGTATAATGATGGCGGGTTCACATGTTGGACTGATGAGATATGACACCCACAACGGGCTTAGCATTATAAAATGATGGGCAGATGCAGAGGTGGAGGAGCGGGTGGCTGAGAGAGATGTCTGTGGGCATGTGTATCTGTAGTACTGGGAGCTGATCACGTATCACAGGCTGCACTCCATAAGATGGCGCCATTGAGTCCAGACTTGCTTGTTCAAATTCTCGCTGTATGTTGGTTTGCAGTATCAGAATAAAGACCTGCAGACTTAAAAGAGAGAAAAGCAAGAACGCCCTAGAAGAAAACCTTAAAGTCATCTGTTTACCGACATAAGTTTCAGCGCTGCTTCGCCTAATAAGAGGAGTTTGTTCAATCTCAGAATGTGTTGTCTTCATCGTGAACTGATCATTCCCAATTCATTGGCCCACATGTGCGGACTTCTTGTTTCTGTATCAGCCAGTGGTCACCCTCAGACCGCATGACCCATTTTCTAATGTCTACAAACTTGCATCTTCTACGATGTACTGCTAGTATGCCATCATCGTGGGCAACTGACTAGGATGGCATGACGGGTGAAGAAGGTCAGGAAGAAGAAACCTACATCGCTGCCAATGGAGAAATTTAGGAGATTGTAGTAAAATCAGGGCTACATGGCAACTTTGGTCACAACTCTTGTCACGTGACCCAAGATCTACGGGTCGCCCTGTGACTCCTTCACTAATATGAGTAAATGACTGCTTCACAAATATGAGTAAATAGAGTGGCACTGCAACCCCCTAATGTGCCGCAACCTCTAGTCGACTTTTTTGCAACCAGAAGTCACGGTCACCACACACAAGGATTGCAATGCAAATCCATTCATTAACATTAATGAACGAGTCACAAGACGATCTGGCGATTTTTGGTCACCTTAGTTTAGGGATACATGGCGACAAGTGTCATGAGACAAAAAGTTGCACAACGTAAATTTCCATGTATCTCTATGGTGTCACATTGTGACATCATGCAACTGCAACAGCCGCAGAAAATCCAAACCTGTTGCATTTTGACCTCAGATCACTACT
Source organism: Leptodactylus fallax (assembly GCA_947044405.1). Taxonomy (NCBI): domain Eukaryota; kingdom Metazoa; phylum Chordata; class Amphibia; order Anura; family Leptodactylidae; genus Leptodactylus; species Leptodactylus fallax. Next base: position 777,650 of record CAMRHE010000471.1, on the reverse strand, counting down.
TGCATGCAATGTTTATAACATGGGCTTCAATGGAAGTTGCGTGCGAGTCACCGCGATATGCAACATATCTAAGTTGCACAACAGTTTTATTCTCGCGACTTCCATGTGACGTTTTGTTGTCAGACCATTGTACAAGCAATGCTACCTCTGATGCCGCCCCTGCTACCTCTTGTGTCACCCCCTCTACCTCATAGATTGTAAGCTCTTGCGAGCAGGGCCCTCAGTCCCAGTGTGTGAATTGACTATTTCTTTGTAATGTATCTGTTTTGTCTGTACTTGAACCCTACAAATTGTACAGTGCTGCGGAATATGTTGGCGCTATATAAATAAAATGTATTATTATTATGTTGTGCCATGCACGTCACCGTGTAGTCCTAGCCTAAGGGCTGGGTGCTACATAGAGTCTACCTGGCTGCTGATGCAATGCAAAACCAGCTGACGTGATGGATCGTCCTCCTGGCTCCCCTGCCAATATAATGTTAGCACAACGTACCTCTTCATTGTCTATAGTTAATATGCTTAGAGGGGGTCTGTGAGGTCCAAAATGCCTCCAAAATCAATAACAGTGCCATGTAGGGGTCTTCAATAGGAGCACAAACATACAGTATCTCTGAGGCTACAAACCGATGAAGCCGTGCAGAGATAGCCATCGTCTTATCAATGTGCAAATCACTAAGTGCAAGTGCAACAGGAGTGGGGCCAATTTGCCTATTGACGGACACATGTGTTCAGTTGCCCTTTGGATTTGCGGCCCCATGCCACCTATTCTCAGTCTGTGCCCTTGTCATGGCACTAGTTCTAGTTCCTTCTGACGTCTCCAGAATTCCACACCCGCTTATCTAACACTTTGTGTATTTCACGGATCGCATTTCCTTCCGGTTGTAATTACACGACTGTCATAAAATAATCCAGCTGAGCTCTTAGCTCCTTCTGATAAGCACAGATTAGAGGCGCTATCCAAAATCGTACCCATAACCTGAGGTAACACTCCTATCATCATATCATGTCCAGGATCATTAACCCTTTGCCATTCTCAGGTCTTGAGATGTCTGTTATACCTGGTCTGTACAATGTTCAGGTAGATGGTACATGTCATGGTATCATCCACATGATGACAGGCCCTAAGGGTATGTTCACACTGAGTCTTTCACAGTTGGATTTTCTCTTCACAAATATCAGTTGTGTCCCATCTGTACATTTTAGTAGCATTAACATTTCCTTCTCTATCTGGCCCAGACCGCCTTGAAGACTTGTTCTCAATGTGTCTGTACGCACAAGGTTCCCTTCGTTCCCACCCCTTGTTGGTGACCCCTACATAGTAATCGTGCCCCCTTTTTGTGCCATAGCTTTCCTCACAGAATCCCTCTTTATTATATGATGCTGCCCAACTGCTACCTTTTGACATTAAAAGGTTAATTTTCTCCTCTCTAACAGTGGCAGGCTGTGTATCATAAATCTTCGCAGTGAATGAAGAAAAGAGAAATGTAAATCCCATCAATCTTTGGTGTGACCTTTGCCCTTTGGAGGAGGAGTCCTAGAAGTGATGACCCGGCCCCCAAAGATATAGCCCAGATCTCATCATCCTCCAGTCTGTCTGGGATGACATGAAGAGACAGACGGATTGGAGCAAGCCTACATCCACAGAAGATCTGTGCTTAGTTCTCCAAGATGGCGGCGGGAACAACCTCCCTGCCCAGTTCTGCCAAAAACTGTCTGCAAGTAGCGAGAAGAACTGATGGAAGGCAAAGGGCAAAGGTCACACCAAATATTGATTTTTTTTTTTTTTTTTTTACATTTTTCTTTTGTTTAATTGTCAAAAATAAACTATTAACCCTTCTATTTTTGAAAGCATTCTTACTTTGCAGCATTTTTTGCATGCCTGCCTAAAACATTTGCACAGTACTGTATAAACATTCACCAGTGTGCTTTGCAGTATACATATATACACTGACCAGCCTGCTTTCCCTGCACAAATATAGTAGTGCAAATCCTCACCACAGACACGAGCTTCAAGGCAAAATTTTCCAGTCTGGTAAACCGTCGGCTTTGCAGTCATTGTTAGCAGTGTGTATAGTCCTGAAAAGTCAGTGACTTGTGCAGTGCTCCAAAAATCCCCTGTGTTATCAGCAGGGTCAGAACTGGGGATATTCAGTCACATCTCTGAGTATCTCTATAGGTTATATAAAATGTAAGATTCCTTAGAGACCTGTAGTACCAGCTAGTGTCAGACTGGCCCCTCACAGTACCAGAGGATCCTCTGCGGGGCCCCGGCTCTAACATAGTAATGGTCCAGCAGAGGACACACAAATATGAAGGGTGCTATGGTCTGTTTCCTAGGGGTTGTTAGAGGGCGGACCCCCAGAATCATTTTATCTGGTGGGCCCAAGGAACCTCAGTCCGACACTGGTCCAACTAATCCCCGAGCCCTCTCCCATAACTGAATATGCTGGGAATGTTGGCAGGTATCACTGCACTCTATTCAACTCTATGGGACAGCTGATACGGGGTTACATAGGACCCCCATTCTCATGATCTGTGGGGGACCCAGTGGTCAGAACCCAAAGGATCTAGAACCTTCTATCCTGTTCATAGGGGATAAGTTGTAATCTTGGCACAACCCCTTTAAAGGTCAGCGCTGGCCATAAAAGAACATGGAAATTAGGTTAAAATTAAAATGATTATAAATGACACCTCCGCTTTATAACCTAATGATCGACACTGTTGAAAGGACTGTATAGTTTTTCACACCCTCTGCTACATTGCCAGTCATGGAAGTGGGCATAAGCCTTTTGGCTTAATGTATCTGCCCACTTTTGCAGCCATTTTTTATTTCTCCAGTGCGACCGTTTTGTGCATACAGCTCCTACACAGATTTGTGTGTCTCCAAGGTTACAGACTACAAACAAACCTTGGTCTGCCATTATTATTCCCTTCTATTACATATACTTGGTTGGGTACATGTAAAAGGGAGGATCAGACTACACAAAGTTTGTAGTCTGTAACCATGGAGACCCATAGATCTGCATAGGAGCTGTAGACCCAAACGGTACAATATTTAAAAATATGGCAAATATGCTTAATTTCTGAGCTTCTTTCTAGTCCTGGTGTACGGATTTCTGTACACAAGATTGTCTCCGTACAGGTAAGAGAGACAACATGTCCTATAAATGTAACAGTAGAGTGAAAACACCCGCTGATAACACAGCTTTTCCTGGGGTTTCAGAAGCAGGCTTATGTACTGATCATTTTTTGAAGCTGGCTGTGCTGCGGCCTTTTGCCCCTCCTGAATAATGAGTGAGCCACCTACTGCTCGTGGTATAGCAACAGGGGTTAAAGCACTAAAATTTGCCCTGGAGCAGCGGTGGCACTGCTGCGTCTCGCCATACTACACAGGCTTAGATCCGCTCGGCTCTTTTCCTCTCTCACAGATCAATAATGCACCATGACAGCCCATTTAACATTTATAAACGTTGATGTGGTGTCATATATACATATATATAGCAGAGCTGACTCTGTGACTGTTTAGTTCACTAGCCTTAGATCTAGAGTTGTTTGCACACAACGTGCCTGAAACAGTTTGAAGCCAGGCTGATAGTCTACACCAGGGCTCAGGGAGCTTGTACTATATGATATAATCTGCCATACCGTGGATATACCGTGATCCCCTACAGCTCCACTATGGCAATGTGTATACAGTTTTTGCTAGGAGTTAGGTCTGGTTGCACAAAGCACATTGCAGCAGAGCCACATCTTGTTGCACATTTCCAGACAGGATAGTATGGTGCAATGCTAATACTATATCAGCTGTGACCTGTTGCAGGCTCAGCATTTGCTGATATGGTATCTTGCCATTAGGTTAAAATTGCCACAAAACAAGGGCATTAAATGATTGTCTTATAAACACAACAACATCCATATGCCGTATTAGGGTATAATACATGGCTTAGTGGTTACAATGTCAAGCTGGCACACAGCTTAGTGGTTACATTCTCTGCCAGGCACGAAATTTATTGGTTATAGTTTCTGGCAGGCACACAGCTTAGTGGTTACAATCTCTAGATGGCACACAGCTTAATGGTAGCATTATCTGCCAGGAACACAGTTTAGTGGTTATAGTCTCTGACAAGCTTAGAGGTTACAGTCTTTAGTGGACACACAGCTTAGTGGTCACAGTGTCTGCTGAGCACACAGCTTAGTAGTTAGTCTCTGATGAGTTCACAGTTTAGTGGTTACAGTCTCTAGAACACACAGCTTAGTATTTACAGTCTCTGGTGAGTACACAGCTAAGTGGCTACAGTCTCTGTCGAGCACATGGCTTAGTGGTTACAGTCTTAAGTTGGCACACAGCTTAGTGGTTACAGTCTCTGGTGAGCACACAACTAAGTGGATACAATCTCTGGTGGACAAAAGCCTTAGCGATTACAGTCTACACAGAACATACAGCTTAGTGGTTACAGTCTCTACAGAACACACAGCTTAGTGGTTAAAGTCTCTCGTGGGCACACAGCTTTTTGGTTACAGTGTCTACAGAACACACAGCTTAGCAGTTACAGTCTCTAGAGAATACATAGCTTAGTGGTTAAGGTGACTGGTGGGCTAATGGATTAGTTGCTACAGTCTCTTGTGAACAGACAGCTTAGTGGTTACAGTCTCTAGTTAGCACACAGTTTAATGTTTACAGACTTTAGTAGGCACACAGCTTACTGGTTACAGTCTCAGGTAGGCACTACAGTCATGTGGTGCTCACACAGCTTAGTGGTCACAGTGTCTCGAGAGCACACAGTTTAGTGGTTACAATCTTTGCTGAAGACATAGCCTAGTTGTCAGTCTTAGTGGTTACAGTGTTCTGGTGTACATGCAACTTAGTGGTTACATTCTCTAGTAGACACATAGCTTAGTGGTTACAGTCTTTAGTGGGCACACAGCTTATTGGTTACAGTGTTTTGTGAGTACACAGCTTAGTGGTCACAGTCTTTGGTGCGCACACAGCTTAGTGGTTATAGCCTCTAGTGGGCACACATGTTAGTGGTTACAGTAACTGGAGAGCACACAGCTTAACAGTTGTAGTCTCCGGTAAGCAGGCAGCTTAGTGGATACAGTCTCCATTGAGCACGCAACTTAGTGGTTGCAGTCTCTAATGGACCTGCAGTGTACTGATAGTGGGGTTTGGTCCAAACACGACATGATATCTCTATGGTTGTTTCCTCACTACAGCTTACCACTGGGTTTTAAAGGGCTGGAGCCAGGGTACCCATGAGAATTTAGGATAAATATATTATAAGGTTGTGTGTAGCAGAAGTTGAGCAGCATAAGCCAAATGTTGGAAGGAAGTCTGTATGGAATTTACCTGCCATGTGAAAACAAAGGATTAGAGTTTTGTTGGAATCACTCCCTGAATATAAACAAGTCGATAAAACCCGCCTGCCATTATATTACAATGAATTGTGCAATTATTAGTACCCATTAATAGGGTGTTATTAAGAACCATTTACAAGGCCCGGCCACATGGCTGATCCTTATTCTCATGTAATTGGGAACATTTCAAATATTTATTGAGAAATCATGAATGAGATAACCTGTGACATGAATATTGAGAGGCCTCACAATCCGCTTCATACCCAGCGCTTTGATATGGTGCGTGCGATACTTCAAAGGCAATGGAAGCTTTTGCCACAATAAAGTAAGTAATACACGTTTACTTGAAAGAGGGAGAGACAGCGCCGTCTTTATTAATCCTGTAAAAGTAAATTTCAAAGTAAATTTTAGAAAAAAATTAACAATGAGTCATTTTAAGAAATTAAGGGAAATTCATTGAGAGGCTGCAATGAAAAGTTTCAATCCCACCTATTGCAAATGTCCCTAGTTGTGACGTCAAAAATTTACAAGTAAAGTATATAGGGGCTGAACACAGGTTGGAGTCAGCAAAACCTAAATCAACTCTTCTGCAGAGTTGTCAGATGCATCTTGTAGGACTGATGAATGTAGTATTGGTCTCCAACCTGTGGCTCTAGCCCAGTTGTAGAACTACAGTTCCCAGCATGCCCTGTCAGCCGATCTCCAATGGTGCTGGAGGGCTCACCATTGGAGATCGCAACCCTAAGGTTAGAACTTTAGGGCGATTTTGGCCTCGACTTCCGTTGTGTGATCAAAAATTGGCACGTCGACCTGCGACTCCACTAATGTAAGTGAATGAAGTCACATTGTGACCCCCCAAGGGGTGCGACAACTGCAACTTGAGTGGTCAATTCTTTTGCAACTAGAAGTTGCATTCACAGTATCCTTGGGGGCGCAATGCGACTTTACTCGCTTACAATAGTGAAGGAGTCGCAGGGTGACATGCTGATTTTTGGTCGAACAATGGGAGTCACAGCCGAAATTGCCATAAAGCCTAAGACTTTCTGAAAGTTTCTAAGATTTGATTCACACACTGCGGACTCCGTATACCCCAGGTATAGAGAAGCTGTGTCGGAGCACGCGTCTGCAGGATCTTTCCACTGCATATATGTTATATAAAGCTACTATAAGGTATTTCACTTGTGTGGTATCTGGTCTTCCCATTGAACAAGGTTTATGTACGTCTGGGATCAAGACCAATACTCACATATACCAATACCTCAAGCCATACCTGCATTGTTTGATACTATGTTTTAACCTTATAAGATGCTTGGATACAAGTACTTCTACTGTAAGATGTAAAATCCAGATGAAAAACCTTTTCACAGAATCTGATATTTTGACAGGGATTTCTATGTGACCACCACAGGCCTCAGCAGTCCCCCAGGGCCCATGACATCACCCAGGAGGCTGAAAGATGACGAAAGAGGACCACAATGAAGCGCAGGACACTATGAGGGAGCCCAGGAGGTGAGGGAAGGTGACTATACGTGTTTATTAGCTTTCTGCACCTCCCCTGGGCCTCTGCTTTTTATACTCCGGGGGCTGAAGAGATCCCACGATATGATAATGATTCATGGATGGTGAACCACAAAAATCTCTGGTTTGGTTGAACCTGAAATTTTTGAAAATTTTGTAAGGAACCCGGCTTGTTACAAACCAGTTCACTCATCCCTGTTACCTACTGGATAATTTCGATAGGTAATGGTGGTTACTAATACTGACCTCTAGTCCCTTCTGGCTCCTCCTCAGCCCAGTGTGCCCCCGCACATGACGTCCTGATGCTGTCAGTATCCCGACATAGTGTGCAGCAGCTCTGAAGCTACTCCATGATGACAGTGTCACAGGGTTACAGCTGATGTGACAGGCAATTGTGGGGAGTAGTAGCATTATATGTATGGGGGCACTAAGGGGTCATTATACTATGTGGAGAGGCACTAAGGGGGCAGAATACTGTGAGTAGGGTAAGTGTTATTATACTGTATGTAGAAGCATTAACATGGCATTATACTGTAACGGAACATTATACTATGTAGGTGGCACTAAGGGGGCATTATAATGTGTATGGAGACAACAAGGGGGCATTGTACTTTGTGGGGCGCTAAGGGAGCATTATACTGTATGTGTGGGCGCTAAGGGGTCAATATACTGTGTGTAGGGTCCTAAAGGGGAAGGATACTGCGTGTGGACACTAAGGAGAACTATACTGTGTGTTTGGGCATTATAATATGTGGGGGGTGTCACTAAGAGGCCATTATCCTGTTTGTGGGGGCACTAAGGGAGACTATACTGTGTGGGGGCACTAAGGGGGCATTATACTATGTGGGGGCATTATGGTGGTATTATACTGTGTGGGGGCACTATACAAAGTGGGGATATTATGGTGGTATTATACTGTGTGGGGGCACTATACTATATGGGGACATTATGGTGGTATTATACTGTGTGGGGGCACTAAGGGGGCATTATACTATGTGGGGACATTATGGGGGTATTATACTGTGTGGGGGCACTAAGGGGGCATTATACTATGTGGGGGCATTATGGTGGTATTATACTGTGTGGGGGCACTAAGGGGGCATTATACTGTGCGTGAGGGAAAGTATTAGGGGGTTCCCCAGACATAACCTTACTTGGGGCCCCAGAAACACCAAATCTGCCCCTTTCAGTGTGCGGTCACAATTTTAGGGCTGTTTTTGCTGAATGTGTTGCTTTTTGTTCCGTGATGTGGTTTCCTATTGAACATAATGGGGCTGTTACTGTAAGTGAACAATTTTTATATGCGGAAAATCCCGCAGCAAAAAACGCAGTGTGAACCTCTCCCAAGGAAGAAATGCTAACACACTATTATAACATGTACCAGGCTACATGATGCCCTGCAAATGGCAGTCACTGGCTCATACATTTTTACTATATTTATTAGTAGATTCTTTCTCTCCAGCGCTGCTGAGACTTGTAGTTCCTGGTTACCTGCGAGGTCAGTGCAGTCTCTATCTCTTTCCGGGATACTAGGGGGTTAACGCTCCAGTTTGTTTTGCACATCCTCCCTCTCCCCGCCCATAGGGGGCGTGTCACACACCGCGGTTGACAGCGGCTCCGCCCCTCCTTTTGATTGTCTCCGCGTAACCCCGCCCCTGCCTGTCAATCCTTACGTGTAAACTCTTGCAGGTTCCTGGAGACCCCACCCCCATCCGGACACACCCCGTGGGCGGAGCGCTGTCCGTCAGTGCTCAGGCTGCCGGCTCCATGCGCCCCGGGACCCGGCGGAGGCACCATGAGGAGCGGCTGCAGCAGCGGGGCCATCCCGGGCCTCCTACTGTTGCTGGTGCTGGGGACCCGTACTGCTCGAGGTAAGGACGCGGGGCCGGGGTCGGGGCTGTGTAGTGCGGGGATCATGCTCATGTTCATCCTTCTCCTGTGCGGTGTCTCCTCCTCCATCACATCCAGGCCGGGCTACATCAGCACCAGCAGCCGCTTCTGACTCCGGCTACCCCCAGTATTATCCCCCAGCCTCCCTGCCAGTGCCCGGCTCATTCACCTCTACCAGCCTGCCCTGTACCCAGTGCCCTTCCCCGCACAATTCAAGTCATATGGTGCGATTTCACTGCGATTTCAGCAATGCGACTTCCTAGTGACCGTTTTGTATATTCTTCCTTTGACTCCTATGGATGGTGATTGCAAAGTTTTGAAGGTTGCCCCATAAGGCAGTGGATTGGGTGGCATAGTGGGCACCCTTATGGGCCAGAAACTTGCCCCATAGCATATGCCCCATGGCAGTGTGTTGTGACCCTCCAGAGCTGATAGTGGGGCATTATAATGATAATACAATACCGCCTAGTGGTGCCCAGGTATGTAAGCGCTATAGGTGACCTCCTGGGTATAGTGCGGAGGACGCTAAGGGGGCAGTATAATGTGTGTGGGAGCAGTATACTGTGTGTGGGAGCAGTATACTGTGTGTGGGAGCAGTATACTGTGTGTGGGGGCAGTATACTGTGTGTGGGGGCAGTATACTGTGTGTGGGGGCAGCATACTGTGTGTGGGGGCAGCATACTGTGTGTGGGGGTGCTAAGGGGTCAGTATATTATGTATGGGGGTGCGAAGGGGGCAGAATACTGAGTTTGGGACCCTTAAAGGGCAGTATAGTGTGTGTGTGAGGGCACTAAGGGAGTATTATACTGTGTTGGAGCAGTAAGGGGCCCACCAGACATAACTTAAATCATAGCTTGTGGCCCCAGAAATGCCAAATCTTCCTTTTGCTAGTGTGTGGCCACCCATATGGTTACTAAATTTGCACAATATACAGAGAAAATTTGTGGGACGATGTAACTGTTGTGTTATATGGGACTGTCGCCCTCCATAGATGTTGGTAGGGGTGCCAGGAATGTCTATAGAGTGCCAGGGATGTCTATAGGAGGAATATGAAGCTGTGCATTTCCAATGATGTAACTCCCTTGTGTAACACGCTGACACCACTTGGCACACATCCCTGTTTCGATTTCCCCCTTCTGCTCTTCTTATACCCGCTGACTGATGGTCTGGTGCACCCCCTGCCGCTGGATGTAGATGGGTCATCACCCCCAATCTGCTCCCGCACCCCTCCTATTCACATCGCTCTCATCAGTGCACCTATCATCTAATACTCATCACTCCTATCATCCACCTTCCATCCTGCATTCACCCAGTGCCCCCACTCACCCTCTGGCTTCTTCCCCAGCGCTGCCCCCCTCTGACTGTGATGAGAACCAGTTCCAGTGCTCGAACCAGCGCTGCATCCCCAGCCTGTGGCGATGTGATGAGGATGATGATTGCTCCGATAACAGTGATGAGGAGGGCTGCCGTGAGTGTGGGGTCCGGGGGGGTTTCCCTGCTCTGCCAACTAAGATGCCAAGAAGGCTTTATAATCTACTAGTGTGCACTGTGCATGATAATAGGGGAGCAGCGGGGGCTGGGGGCACGGGATCGCCCATGTGGGCATATGCATCTCTATAGACTGGCATAGAGGAGACGTTGCATGGAGCGGGCTATTAAACATCTGGGAAATGGCATTCTGTGCAGCAGAATCACTTTACTGTAAGCTGGAGCAATCTGGAGGCAAATTGAGTGTGGGGGGGGGGGGAGACAAATTCCTGGTGGTTGCCCTGGGCACCTGTCAACAAACGACAGCGTGCCATGTATGATGGGCCATTGTCTGTAGCTTGTGGTACTTGTGGAGACTTCCCTTGTTGCAATGTGTTTGAGATTTAGAAGTAGCAAGCGTTTACATTTGGCACCTGATGGGGGTGCTAGTGGGGCATATATACTGACTGCCTGGAGGGGCACCAATATGGTATTTCACCTTTGCCCAGGGTATTACGATATAGACTGAAGCCCCGAGGAAGCAGAGATAGGACCCTGTGGCACCTGTAAAGTAGATATGGTCGTGGATTTTGTTTCTTAAAGGGATATTCCCATTTTAAGAAGGTAACTTTCAGAATGGTGGGGGTCCGACTGCTGAGACTCCCACCGATTAGGAGAATGGGGAGATTATCAGTAGAGCATTTGGATATCTCAGGCGCTCCCTTTGTAAAAAATGCGGAGTGTGCACCTGTCTCGACCACCACTTCATTCAGAATGGGGGACACAGGGGCCCCTGTTCTCCTGATTGGTTGGGGCCTCGGCAGTCGTTTCCCACCAATCTACATGTTATACGCTCACAGCTTTTTAGGTATCTGTAGGATAGGTGCTATGTGTCCGATCTGTGGGACCCCCACTCATCATCAGAACGGGGTTTGTGTCCCCCTTTGAACTGCACGATGGTTACACTCTTAAAAATCTATGGGACTGACTAAGATAGCTGAGCATTGCACTCGACCATCTCCATCAGTCCCCTAGAGATTGATGGACGATCACTCTATTTAGATATGGGACCCCCGTACTCGTGATTGGTGGGGGGCCCAGTGCCATCCTGTGGATAGGTGTAAGTTGTGATTGTGGGTCAACCTTCTTAAAGGGGTATTCCCTTCTTTAGAAAGTGGGTCCCCTGACTACGTCTCTGGTCTGCCTTTTTGCATAGTTGTCAACAATTGTTCTGAAAATTTTTTGGACGTGATGCGGACATACAATATGCTGACCGCCCCCTTTTTTAGCACATGATGTGCCCAGGTTATGTATAAAATAACAGCTCAATGGATGCAAAATATTCCACCAGGTGCGGGAGATCTGCCCACTCCTCCGGGAGGTCACCCCCTAATTTTTAGGAGCGTCCGGGAATGTGGGCAAGAATGGTGAAAAAGTGGGCAAGTGTCGGACTGAGGTTCCCGATGGGGCCCACCCTCCAACAACCCCTAGTAAAAAGACCATAGTGCCCTTCAAAGTTGGATGACTCCTTCTCTTGGGCCCCCTGGTACTCTGTGGGATAGTCTGACAGTGCCCAAACATGCTCCGCTCTCTCCGTTCACTTCTTTGGGAGTGCCAAAAAGAGTAGAGCCCACCTGCTGGGATGTTTTTGAAACTCCCATAGAAGTGAATGGAGACGGCTGCGCATGCGCGGTCAGCTCGCCACTCGGTGGACATGGGATGTGGGTCAGGGCCCTCCTTGTTAGAGATAGATGGGAACTGCCATAGATGGCCGAGTAATAATATCCATCTGAGTACCCCCTACTTAGATATATAGGACGTATCCCCAGAAAGAGAGCATGTGCGCCCCCTATGGCCATAGTGTGTATCATGTAGCACAGTCTAACCCCCTAGGGCCTGTCAGTATTTCTTAGATTTATGGTATCACATGTATAGGACCTTCTATTTGACATCCTGGATGAGACGTCTTATTATTTGTCTATTAGCCTAGTATTATTGGACGTCCACGTGGCGAGCAGCGTCTTGTGTTCTCATGACTGCGTGGTGGTCTGGCACCTGTTGTACGCCCTGCGGCCTCTATTAGGATGCGTATTTTTGGAGGTCTGTGCTTCTCCTTATTCACATTGTTATATTGGCGTTGATCGGATACTGGATACAGCCGCTCTTTCTGAATGAACACGATCACCCGGACTCATTGGCTGCGGTACGGCATCAGATGTAGTCACATGTATCCGAGGTGCCCAGTAGTAAGGCAGAGCTTGGCTACACACCCCTGACCCTGAGCATTAGAGGGTGTTTCCAGCATTAACCATTGCAAGCCCTTTCCTTCCTGCACAGATCTGGTGGCATTGATCACACAATGATGGCTGATGATCAGTGACACGTGGGTGGTGTATGTGTGATATCTGCAGTGATATATGACGCCGCTGCTCCTGGCGTTGTCTTGCACGTCTCCTCTGTGTACACACAAACTGCAGTTTCTGGTTACACGAGGAAATGAATGCGAGTCCTGCTTTGTCATGCTGTCAGGGCATTGTCAATCGCCACGCCTCACGGTGACATATGGGGCATTAATGCGGCCACACTTCCCCGTTAAGAGCTTTAGAGCTGTACTTCGCTTTTCAGTTTATGAAATTTTTTATCATTTTAATATACTATACTGTGTAGTATCTATCTATCTATCTATCTATCTATCTATCTATCTATCTATCTATCTATCTATGTATCTCATGTATATCTGTCTATCCCTATAGATATTTATTAAGCCTCCATTCACACCACGGTTCTTTCCGGTCCATGTGTTATCCTTGTTTTTAGCCTCGGGACAGCTCCTGTTCCTGTCCATTTTTTTGTCTCTGTCTCATTCATTGGAGTGTATGGATCTGTGATGGACGGCACGTGGATACCATACGTTCAGTTTTTCACTGACCCATACAGGGCACAAGGGTACAGGGTCAGGTGCGTGTAGCCTGACGTGTAGGTTTAGCTTGTTTAAGTGTTAAGAGGGGCTACAAGATACTGCTTGGCGCCGCTGGTCTCGGCAACTCAAGACTTCATACATATTTGATTATAGGTGGAACCAGCCAGAAATAAACCCATTTCCATCTTAATATTGACATCTGGGATAGATAGTTCTGATGGGACGGCTGTTTTCATGTGCCTTGTGTGTCGCTAATACTGTAGTCACATCACAGACATGTATGGGAGATTTATTTTCCTCTACAACCTTTTTAGAACACAAAGAATTGCAGGACGTGATGTTAAGAGTCTTAGCTGAAGTCAGGAGGTGGCTGACCTGAGGGGGGCAATTGGCCACTAACGTATGATAATGTATATATATCAGGGTTTCTTTCCGTACTGTGACATCACTGTGTATTATCCCTGTACTGTGACATCACTGTATGTATTATCCCTGTACTGTGACATCACTGTGTGTATTATCCCTGTACTGTGACATCACTGTGTGTATTATCCCTGTACTGTGACATCACTGTGTGTATTATCCCTGTGCAGTGACATCACTGTGTGTATTATCCCTGGACTGTGACATCACTGTGTGTATTATCCCTGGACTGTGACATCACTGTGTGTATTATCTCTGTACTGTGACATCACTGTGTATTATCCCTGGACTGTGACATCACTGTGTGTATTATCACTATACTGTGACATCACTGTGTGTATTATCATTATATAATTTTTTTTTAAAGGGGTTTTCTGACTCTTATCTATTGCTGACCTGTCTTTAGGATAAGTCATCAGTATGTGATTGGTGGAGTCTGACGCCGATCAGATGGATGAAGAGGCCGCAGCTTAGTCACTGAATGCCTAGCACAGCGCCTTACATATTGTAGTGGCTGTGCTTGGTATTGCAGCTCATCCCCCATTCACTGCTGTACTATGCTGAACATAATGTTATCGGCACAGGGTAGAGGGCGCAGCCTCTTCTAACAGCTAAATGGTGGGGGTCCCAGATGTCAACCTCCACCGATCACATATTGATGACCTATAAGCCTGTGACCCCCTTGTCTGTACATGTGATAGACACAAGATCCGGTAGTTCTTCTACAGCATGGAGGTCACAGGAGAAGAAATACAAGATGTTGCCGGGTCATTGCATAAGGCTACGTTCACATCTGTGTTGTTGTCTCCTAAAATCAGTCCTTCACTTTCAGTTAAAGAGGACGGACACCTGATGGTCCCCATTGTAGTCAGTGTGGTCTGTCGGGCTCCTTTCCTGTCCACTATTTTTGCAGTCCATTGTTCTTTTCCTCTGATGGACCAGAACAATGGACACCCGATGCTGGTGTGACCCTGGCATCAGCTGGGAGAACATGTGCTGGAGATGGGAGGGGACCCCACTGAAGAAGGCGACATTTATAGAAGAAAATCGTGAAAACTGCAACTAAAAAAAAAAAACCTGCAGGTGTGAACAAATCCTGACCCCGCGATTGATCTCTGTATAATATTTATGATACAGATCAGCATTTTTACTATTTGTAGATCGGATCTGCTTTTAAGTCGCACACGTTTTCCGCTGTGATAAGTCTGAAGCTGGAGATTGGGTGAATCTTGAGACGTCTTGCAGAGACGTGTGAAGTTACAATGCAGGCAGAATGGGTTACGGGAATGTTAAGCTGAATTATTAATATGCGTTTGGCGGATATAACACTAATTGGCGTTGGGCATTGGGATGTGAGCGCGGATTCCTACGTGCAGAATTCTGACATTGTGTATGTGAGGGCTGTGCATGGAGATCTGCTTGGTGTGCACTTATCTGATAGGTAAATATCCCGCTCCTCCAGCACGGCCATGGCGGAGAATGGTAATGTACATCAAATCCAGGAGGAGATTATGCAGATCAGATAGTTGTAATACCGGGTGCTATATTTATACCGTATAACTATTGTAACTTCTCCTGGTCTGTGCTAGCGCTGAGCCTAGTCCTGCTACACAATGGAGCTGAATCAGCAGCGCTCACAGAGGACAGCGCTCACATGGCTCCCAATGACATCACTCATCCAGGATTTAAAGGAACACTCCATCAAAGCTGATGCCCCGCACTAGGAATAACACCATGAGCCAGCTTTGCCTGGGACGTTCCTTTAAAGGAATATTTCTGTACATTTCAGTCACATATGATATATTTACTGGTTATTGGTGTAGTAAAATGGGATCATGATGGCTGCCGTGTCATTAAAGGGTTTTCAACCTGTTTTAATTCTGCACTGTAGAGTCATGTTAAAGGGACGGTCTGTATTGGGCCATCTGTAGTCTACACTGATGGGGTTTTACTGCTAATATAAGGCGGTGTGGGCACATGCCTTGAGCAAGTTGGCGCTCTTTTTGGTCCGGCCTGGCGCTCTTTTTGGTCCGGCCTGGCGCTCTTTTTGGTCCGGCCTGGCGCTCTTTTTGGTCCGGCCTGGCGCGCTCTTTGGTCCGGCCTGGCGCTCTCTTTGGTCCGGCCTGTCGCTCTCTTTGTTCCGGCCTGTCGCTCTCTTTGGTCCGGCCTGTCGCTCTCTTTGGTCCGGCCTGGCGCTCTCTTTGGTCCGGCCTGTCGCTCTCTTTGGTCCGGCCTGTCGCTCTCTTTGGTCCGGCCTGGCGCTCTCTTTGGTCCGGCCTGGCGCTCTCTTTGGTCCGGCCTGGCGCTCTTTGGTCCGGTGCTCTTGTGTTAGAGCCTGGGCCCATAAGAGTCTCTGGTAGGCCAGTCAGACACTGGCTGCGCATGTTTCGTTCTTTTCATTCACTTCTATGGAAGTCCCAAGAAGAGTTAAGCTTGTATGTTCAGCTGTTCTTGAACCTTACATAGAAGTGAATGGAGAGAACTGTGTAAGCCAATTCTCCATTCTTGGTAACCATAAGACTGGGGTTGGTTGGGCCTGCAGTGAATATGTCCTAAATGTCTGGGGATACTCTTTAATGTCTCTAAACCATGTACCCCCTTCTCAGATGTATCTTACTTCTCCCCAGGAGGAGGGCATGTGTGTATCTTTGGTCATGGTGTGTATCCCCAGGGTGTCTAACCCCCTAGGGCCTGTCAGTATTCATTATCTTTATGGTATCACATGTATAGGACCTTATATTTGACATCCTGGATGAGACGTCTTATTATTTGTGTATTAACCGCATTTCGTGTTCCCGTGACCGCCCTGTGATCAGGATCTGTTCTGTGACCTTTATTATGATGTGTATTTTTGGAGGGCCTCGTGAGCGCCCACATGCTGTCCTGTCCCAGCCATTGGTGTTTACACTGAGGCCCCATCAATAAGCAAGCTTGTGACAGAACCTGGTAACACATGTTCAGTTTCGCTGCAGCGCCACCGCAGGAGAACTGAAGTATTACACCGTTCTTATGATTTCAAACGTTAATCCATGTGACATAGGATGGGACAGGTCCTCCAGAGCGAGAGATCCTGAATAGAGGACCTGCTATGTTAACTCGAATTACCCAATAAGCTCACCAGTGATGGGGCATGTTGTGGTTTTCCTGACTATGTAGGAAATCTGAGACATAAAAAGGTACGGTTAGCCCCTTAGAAGTCTCTTGGTGACTTATTATGGTTCCATACAACTCGAAAGTCCTACAGAGCTATGTTACGCCATTGTTTATTAGGCCTGGTCGCACTACTTTCCCTCTTTTATTTTACCATGCAACAAATTACATAAAAACTGCAAAAAAAATGTACATGTCATTTTTCTTTCCTTTCTTGCGCAAAAAAAATAAAAAATCCTGTCTAGCTGCTTCTAAAAAATCCCATTACACTGAGCTGACATTTTCCGGTACGTTTGCTTGCATTCCTATACACAGGAGCTGTCACTCAACACAAGCCTCCATCTAGTAGCAGCCTAAAGCGACATCAGTAATGTCCGTCCAATGTGGTCACATGACAATACGTAATAGTCTGCATGTCATGAATGTTCTCTCAGGGCTGCACCTATAGGCAGGACTGTCAGATATTATAAAGAGAGTCTGTCGGGTCCAAAATGACCCCCAAGCCACTAATAGTGCCCTGTAGGGGCTTTTAAAGGGGTTCTCCATGACTTTGTAATTGATGGGCTATCCTTAGGCTAGGTCATCAAATGAAGATCCATGGTGGACCGACAATCGATACCCACCCCATGGATCAGCTGTAGGATCCCTGTGACGTCACGTTTATCAGTCACATGACCTGATCGCAGCTCAGCCCCATTCAAGTGAATCCTATGGATAGGTCATCACTTATTGAGCTTGGACAACCCCTTTAAAAAGAGCAGAAACATACCTTTGTAGTCACAAACCAATAAACCAATGCAGAGATAATCATCGTTTAATGCATAGGCAAATTAGTCTGCAAGTGCACTAGGGGCGGGGTCTTATTTGCCAGAGCTACCTATACACAACTATGATTTGGGCAGATCCTGAAAGTGTTATTCATAGTTAAAGGGACGAAGCACTTGCGAGCTGAGAAATTGCGACTGTCTTTAGTCAGAGCTGGAATATTAGGTTCCGCCTCCAGTGCACTTGTAGATTGATTTATATATCATGAAAAGAGGATTCTCTCCATATTTCTTCTTCGGTTTGTAGCCACAATGGAATGTTTTTGCTGTGATCAAAGGCCCCTACACAGAACTATTATTGGTTTGGGACCTGACAGACTCCCTTTATATCAGGATTCAGAAGTTTTATATGTGTCATAAACTTTATCTACAAAGACTTTCTATAATGACGTCCTGTTATTGCAGTTCTGTGGAAAGTACCATCATGTTGATAAGCGGCAGGTCTCCCCCTTCCGTGGGTTTTTTTTGTGTGTGTGTGTATATATATATATATATATATATATAAATTTATATATAAAAAAAAAAAAAAATATATATATATATATATATATATATATATATATATATATATATATATATATATATACAGTCATATGAAAAAGTTTGGGCACCCCTATTAATCTTAATCATTTTTAGTTCTAAATATTTGGGTGTTTGCAACAGCCATTTCAATTTGATATATCTAATAACTGATGGACACAGTAATATTTCAGGATTGAAATGAGGTTTATTGTACTAACAGAAAATGTGCAATATGCATTAAACCAAAATTTGACCGGTGCAAAAATTTGGGTACCCTTATCATTTTATTGATTTGAATACTCCTAACTACTTTTTACTGACTTACTGAAGCACAAAATTGGTTTTGTAACCTCACTGAGCTTTGAACTTCATAGCCAGGTGTATCCAATCATGAGAAAAGGTATTTAAGGTGGCCAATTGCAAGTTGTTCTCCTATTTGAATCTCCTCTGAAGAGTGGCATCATGGGCTCCTCAAAACAACTCTCAAATGATCTGAAAACAAAGATTGTTCAACATAGTTGTTCAGGGGAAGGATACAAAAAGTTGTCTCAGAGATTTAACCTGTCAGTTTCCACTGTGAGGAACATAGTAAGGAAATGGAAGACCACAGGGACAGTTCTTGTTAAGCCCAGAAGTGGCAGGCCAAGAAAAATATCAGAAAGGCAGAGAAGAAGAATGGTGAGAACAGTCAAGGACAATCCACAGACCACCTCCAAAGAGCTGCAGCATCATCTTGCTGCAGATGGTGTCCCTGTGTATCGGTCAACAATACAGCACACTTTGCACAAGGAGAAGCTGTATGGGAGAGTGATGCGAAAGAAGCCGTTTCTGAAAGCACGCCACAAACAGAGTCGCCTGAGGTATGCAAAAGCACATTTGGACAAGCCAGCTTCATTTTGGAAGAAGGTCCTGTGGACTGATGAAACAAAGATTGAGTTGTTTGGTCATACAAAAAGGCGTTATGCATGGCGTCCAAAAAACACAGCATTCCAAGAAAAACACTTGCTACCCACTGTAAAATTTGGTGGAGGTTCCATCATGCTTTGGGGCTGTGTGGCCAATGCCGGCTCTGGGAATCTTGTTAAAGTTGAGGGTCGCATGGATTCAACTCAGTATCAGCAGATTCTTGAGAATAATGTACAAGAATCAGTGACGAATTTGAAGTTACGCCGGGGATGGATATTTCAGCAAGACAATGATCCAAAACACAGCTCCAAATCTACTCAGGCATTCATGCAGAGGAACAATTACAATGTTCTGGAATGGCCATCCCAGTCCCCAGACCTGAATATCATTGAACATCTGTGGGATAATTTGAAGCGGGCTGTCCATGCTCGGCGACCATCAAACTTAACTGAACTGGAATTGTTTTGTAAAGAGGAATGGTCAAAAATCCCTTCATCCAGGATCCAGGAACTGATTAAAAGCTACAGGAAGCGACTAGAGGCTGTTATTTTTCCAAAGGAGGATCTACTAAATCTTAATGTCACTTTTCTGTTGAGGTGCCCATACTTTTGCACCGGTCAAATTTTGGTTTAATGCATATTGCACATTTTCTGTTAGTACAATAAACCTCATTTCAATCCTGAAATATTACTGTGTCCATCAGTTATTAGATATATCAAATTGAAATGGCTGTTGCAAACACCCAAATATTTAGAACTAAAAATGATTAAGATTAATAGGGGTGCCCAAACTTTTTCATATGACTGTATATATATATATTTATTTATTTATTTAATATATTACAAATAAATCTTCAGCTGTGACCAGAGACTGTTTTTGGATGACAACCAACAAAACAAACACATTTGTCCTTTCTTTGTACATGGTGAGATAATTCCCGGGTAACAGGTTTGATGGCTTTACAATTTGCATTAAAGATATTTTTCAGGATAAAAATATTGATGACCTATCCTAAGAATATATCATCCGTATCAGATCGGTGAGGGTCTGACATCCGATGCCCCCATTGAGCAGCTGTTCTCAGCAGCTGATACATAGAGAATGGAGCAGGAAGCAGACAGCGCCGTTCTCTGTACAGTGGCTGAACGGAGTCACTGCAGTTTAGTTCCCATTCAACTGCAATACCTGGTCTGAACACTACACAGAGAACGGCGCTGTCTGCTTCCTGCTCCATTCTCTGTGTATCAGCTGCTGAGAACAGCGACGTATTGCTCGCCATGTGCAATGCAGCTAGAGCCAATACCTCACAGGCATCAATAACGCTGCTCTCTAGAGGGCCAAATAAGTAGCAGGGCCACATATAGTGTAAATATATAAAGTTGGGCCCAGTATGAAGCTATTCAGACATAGTAGAGGAAAAGATGGTTATTTGAAAACATAGTCACACAAGGTGGGGGGCTGTCCAAAATTTTAGCAACAATTTCCTAGCCTATATAGGGAGTCGCAGGAGAAGACCTGGTAAGAGAGGACAAGGAATGACTCCTGACAGATAAACAGAACCCAAACCTTGGTCTTCTGGCATTATAGAGGAATTCACAAATTTGCACCCAGAATCTTTCGAGAATAAGGCATGACCATAATTGGTCAGGGTCAGAGGGCGTTCTATGCAAGAATCTAGGAAGTTTGGTTCAGGATGCTTTCACACTATCCATTTTGCAGACTATAAAAAATAAAAATGGATACAGCACATCAGCTAGCAATGAATCTGTGAAAAATGGCGGCTTACCCATGGACTAGTAGAGAAAAAGTATTGCATGTAGGGCCCGGCAATTCATTAAATAATAACCGAAACTGAATGTCAACCCGGAGAACCAATGTGATTTTGTTCACGTTGGTTATTTTGGTTCAGTTATTACAGTATTTGCGAGGTTCTACCTGCAGTTTTGTTCGGACTGAAAACGCGTGAACCAAAAAGGTACTATTATACTGTGTCTCATCAGACCGCATATAATAAGCGGGTCCCAGAAGAGGTGACCAAACATAAAAAACAGGGCCCCACGTTACGTAAACGGCTTGCTGCGTGGGACCTTAGCCTTACTCTCCTCTCCTGGGCTCCGGCATGGCCCCCTATTCTCTTCTGGTCTTCTGACTGACGTCAAGGACTGTTGGGGAAGAAAAACACCAAAAATTAGTGGAGAGAAAAAACCTACACGGGGGACATTTCTCTCCGCCGTGTTCCGTTTTGAAACGGTGGACACTTGACGGACACCATTATAGTCAATGTGTGACCACTGTTTTAGCGATTCTGGTCCCTTGGCAGACCCGAACGATGGAGACCGCAGTGCTAATGCGAACCTGACGTAAGATCTATAACTGAGACCTCCTTGCCCTATAATTTGGGGGATTCATAAATCTCTCCCTATGTATACATCATAGATTTATGTCAGAATTATATGCTGGGGAATCCTTACATCACGTCTCTCCTACTATAGGCCCAAACATAGTGTGTACAGGGCCTAAGCCGTAGTTGGAGAGAGCGGCTGCAGGCAAGCAATCACTTCCGAATATTTTTCTCTGTAAATGCAGTAGAAAATTTATTTATTTTACTGTGTTTTTTTTTTTATGTAACTTTTTGCCTTAATTTTTAATTTGCGGAGCAGGACAAGTGGCTTATCTTTTCATATCCTGCCCTAAGCGGATTTGCATCGACTTGACTGTAGCGCGCGGATGGTACTCTGTTTACCTAGAGATCTGGCAATTTCATTCTCTATTTGTATAATCCAATTTAATGTCTGCTTTTATAATAACCTTGTTGAATAATTTAATCCAATGGAGATTTACAAATTGTGCGTGGCGAGCGCCTGTATGGCGTATACACAACGTGATGCGTAATGAGGCAAAACCACCACATTTTTATATTGGATTTTTTTATGCTCTGTAATCTATTTGCTACATGAAGTTGTATAATCTGGGGCATCGCTTCCCAGCCAGTCTGGGCTAGTGTTTCGAAAATCGGATTGACGTTATAATTTATAGCGTGAAGAAGTTTGACTTCCGTTTCTGATGTGACTTCCATAATTCTGATACCGTTTACAGAAGTGGATGGGTTAATGGGGACTTTTGGATGAAGTCTGTTCACTAATATTTAAAGGGGCAGAAAAACGTAACTGCAGCGCCACACTAGACCACAGGTTGGATCTGATATTGCAGCTTAGCCGCATTTGTCTTGAAGGTTTTTTTTTCAGTTTAGCTGCAGAACTCTGGGAGGGCTGAAGGTAGGGTAGAATAAAAAGGGATATGCCTGGCCTTGGTCCTCCATTGTGGTGTCAGGTCCCCTAATCCATCCCGTGCCCACATTTTCTAGTCCGAAAGTGAGGCTACTCAGGTTGCTGGTGTGACCAGTCAGTGGTCACATACTGGGCATTGGTGACATCACCGGTATCCATTATGTGACCACTGAGGCTTGTAATTGGCCGCAGCGGTTGCCTGAGCCCTCTCACATGTGGACCAGTCAGGGAGGTTGCGGGATGAAGAGTGGCTTCAAAAGGGAAAGGAAATATAAAGGAATCGTTTTAAGTCTCCCCTCTGTTAAATCCACTTCTGGCTTTCCCAAAAATTACCACAGAATCTGCCACAAAAACATTTTTTGCGCAATGTGCGGCCTCTACCTAAAGCTGCCCATACGTTGCATCATTGCTGGCTACACCAATTGTATGGGGCCCTCCTGACTGTGTCCTGAAAAGTCGGCAGCAGAAAATCTGCAGCATATACGCTCTGTGTGAACGTACCCTTACACGAAAGTCCTAACCAGATCCACCCTGTGTCCTGGAATTGCTAGCAAGAGGTGTGGGGTGGTTGTTGAGTCAAATATTTTAGTCCTGGGAACCTCTCCATGTGTTTACCGCATCATGGCCTCCAGAGCTAAGCAGGTCCTAGGTTAGTGCCCCATTAAAATGGATGTTGAGCTATAACTCTATATACATAGAGTTTGAGATAACGTATCCCCAGTAAATAGACAAGGTCGCTTCACTGTGCTCTTGGCACACTTGAGTCCCCGGTGAACGTCTTCTGAAGAACATCACATCCATTAGTGAGATTGTCTCTGAGGAAACCTTTTACCCTGTATTAGCGCCATTAGTGGTCCCCGTGAAGGACCCTCAGAACACGGCCTATGCATTAGTACATGTTAGTCTTGGGTAAAGGCTGTGAATGTTCCTCCATTCTTTACTTGTGCTTCACTTTACTTGAGACGTTACCTCAACATTAATGGCGACCAGAACGGGAACCTTTATCATGGGGGACGCAGGTGAAAGATGCCACATATAAATATAGTAATAGGCCTAGATCAGAACTGGTCTGGTCAGACCTTTTATTTTATCTTCATTTTTTTTTTTTTTTTGTAGAGTTGAAATAATAGATATTTTTGTACATGGAGGTGATGTACAGTATGGTACAAAAGTTTTAGGCAGGTGTGGGGAAAAAATGCTGCGCAGTAAGAATGCTTTCAGAAATAGAAGGGTTAATAGTTTTATTTTTGTCAATTACCAAAATGAAGTGACTGAAGAAAAGAGAAATTTAAATCCCATCAGTATTTGCTGTGACCTTTGCCCTTTGCCTTCCATCAGTTCTTCTCGATACTTGCAGACAGTATTTGGCAGAACTCGGCAGGGAGGTTGTTCCCGCCGCCATCTTAGAGAACTAAGCACAGATCTTCTGTGGATGTAGGCTTGCTCCAATCCGTCTGTCTCTTCATGTCATCCCAGACAGACTGGATGATGATGAGATCAGGGCTATATCTGTGGGGGCCGGATCATCACTTCCAGGACTCCTCCTCCAAAGGGCAAAGGTCACACCAAATATTGATGGGGTTTACAATTCACTTCATTTCGTTCACTTATCAAACCTTCTATTTCTGAAAGCATTCTTACTTTGCAGCATGTATTTCCACACATGCCTAAAACCTTTGCACAGTCCTGTAGTAGAGGGGTGAAGTAAGCGCCTCCTTTTATATTTCCCTGTCCTTTTGAGGTCACTCTTGGCTTTGGCTCAAAAAACCGCAACAAAAAATGCAGCTTTTCTGCAATGTGTGGCCTCCGCCTTAAACAACAAAGCCCTCCCGTGTTTACTAAGCTAGTGCAATCCATGGAGCAGGAGGGTCGGGGTAATAAAGCTGTTCTCCATACCTGACATTTATCATATAGGATTTGTGTACTCCATCTGGGGACTTGTCTCACTATAGTCAATGAAAGCCTCCAATTACTGAACCCTGAAGGGAATCTCCTCCATAAATAAGGACTAGTACAACCGCGCTCACTATGGCCATCTTTATCAATATAACAGCCCCGATGTGGTTTTCAAAAGGTGAATTGTATTCTACTAGGATAGACACGAGTACGGCGTGGACCGGTGTATGCTGTGTGTGCACTCTGCAGTACAGATAGGTTAATCTGCTATCCATTGATTTTCCTGCTCTGCAATCTCCGGAGCATTGGGATGGATCGGGAGCAAATTTATAACTCTTGAGATTGCCTGGAAGTGTCGTGACCCCGACTTAAAGGAACACTCCAAGAAAAACTGATATGCTGTATACTGCCTAGTACGGGGCTGGGGCTCATCTTCTATTTTTGGTGTACATGATACATCCCTTGGACTTGGTGGAACATGGTGTACAAATTTTTTTTTCTCAAGTATTCCTTTAAAGTCTTAATATCCCACTATTTGATTGGATGTTAAAAACTGCTGATAGTCTGGAAGAATCCATTTTATCCAGTATCGAAAGTGTTCTGATTCTCAGTTGTAGTCCTCACGCCCATATGTATTCCTTATTAGTATTACATCCAGGAG
This sequence comes from Leptodactylus fallax, assembly GCA_947044405.1. Classification (NCBI taxonomy): domain Eukaryota; kingdom Metazoa; phylum Chordata; class Amphibia; order Anura; family Leptodactylidae; genus Leptodactylus; species Leptodactylus fallax. The sequence goes on along the minus strand of CAMRHE010000471.1, from coordinate 752,831 downwards.
CCATGTTGTCTGTTTCCTACTTTTTACATCCTATAGAAAGTCTCTTGGTTCTTTAGTTTTTGGAGGTCAAAGAATTTTTTGGAGACCCGATATGCCCAAAAGTCCATTCCAAGCTTTAGAAGCCACATGAAGGAATGAACTGGCTCCGCATGGGCCGTCCCTATTCATTGAAGGGATGTCTGCGATTGGACAATACCTAGATAAGACTCATCACTTACCATTCCAGGGCCATCGTTCCAGTACTTCTTGGCCAGTCCTAATTTACATGGTGATGATGTCACATCTATGACACGTGACCACTACAGCTAGTCACTGGCCTTTGCAGTACCAGGGCTCATGAACATCCTAGAGATAGGCCACATCAGACTGGGCCACCAAAGTACTAGAGGATCCTCCAGTGGGCCCAGGATCTAACACAATAATGGTCCCGCAGAAGACACCCAAATTTCCTAGGGCTTGTTGGAGGTTGGGCCCCCAGAATCATTGAATGTGGTGAGGACCCGGGAACCTCAGCCCGCCACTGGAAGCGGGTACAACCATTAGCCGGAGCAGACTCTCTACACCTACTATTTTGTGGGCTAGCTTCTATATAAAAACGGCCGTCTTCTTTTAACCCAAAAAAGTGGAAAGTAAGATTTAAAGTCAAGTTCGCTGAATGTTATTTGGGCCCAATTCCTTATGTAAGGCTGGATAATCGTAGGAGTCTGCGTGTTGAGACCGCACATTTTATTAGATCATGTTTGCCAACTCTTACGAAACGTCTGGGAAGCTCCCCAAAAAACAGTGACTTTCCGGGCACACCCGAAAAGGGGCATTCCCACCTTATTCGGTGCCAACATCACAAGGAACGGGGCGTGCTGATGTCTAGAAGGGCAGTCACCACGCAACTGGGGAACATGGCCTCGTCTGAAAATAATCATGGCGCACCGAGCGCGCTGTTGTCCTTCGTGTTCTCGCCAAATGTTGCCAATTTAGAACCGCAGGGCTGTCATACAGTCTCCATTGACTTCCCTTGTGAGAGACCCTCAAGCAAAGTTATGTCAATTTAACTATTTATTTTTTAGTTTTTCTTAGTTTTCTACTCTTAGTTACACCTATATATATATATATATATATATATATATATATATATATATATAAAAATTTTAATTTATTTTTTGTATTTTATGTCGTAAATGTACTTAACAAATGAAGTGTCCCTTTGACTCCATGTACATAATCGCAGGGATTCCCTCTTAAAAGTCATCTTTGTGACCCCCCCCCCCCCCAGTTTTAAAAAAAAGATTATTCTTGAATTTTACGCATTCTTTTGCGATTTCCACCTTTTTTTCCCAGTTTGACACTGTTGATCAAACCTCTGTTTTATCCCGCTGTCTCTTTTCAGCTGAAGTTCCGCTTCAGGGTGTGTGACCCCAAATGGCTTTTGTTGCTTTGTGAAATCATTGATGATCCATTCTATGGGGTATAGATACAAAGGGCTTTATAGAGAGCGCTGGGGCACTGGGATGTCTCTGAAGAGACGTGTGAATGAACGGTCCTAGGTATCTGAGAGTGCGCGGTTTTATTTTCTACGTTTTTTTGCCCGGTTTGTTTGCACTCTGTAGAATTATGGTTATTGTGTCTTATAATTGGTTCTTCTGTTTCACAGATTAGTAAATTTAATTACTTGTGTTGTGTTCCTTTAGTTAGAGCAATTATCACGGGTAGCGCCATCCTGCTGTAAGACTCTGCACTACGGGGATAACTTGGGATGCATTCTGCCGGCTTCTTCGCCGTTCTGTGTTACCTTGTATCTGTCATGCATCATTAGCTTTACACTATGAAGCGGCGGATTACTACGTTAACATAGGGACTAGATACTTATCACCTAGATCAAGCTAATTTACAAGGTGGAAAATGGGAAACTTGCTCTAGCGTCTCTTTTTGGAAGGTATATCCCTATAGATCAGTGCATGGTTTTCAAGAAACCTAGTGACATGACCTGGGATTAAAGCCAAGCCAGAATATCTCCTCCAAAAGCAAGAGACCCATCTGCAGACAGCTGTTTTCCCGGCTATAGCCCCTCATCGGTGCGAAGCAGGACCCTGGCTGGGTGAGAGGTCATAGACATGGGTCAGAAGGGGAGATTGCAGAGTACCCCTTCTGACCCATGTCTATGACCCCTCACTTGGCCAGCCAGTATCCTGCTTCACACATTTGAGGGGCATAAAAAATGAAACAGCTGTCTGCAGATGGGGGGGGGGGCTCTTCCTTTTGGAGGAGATTTTCTGGTTTGGCTTTAATCCCAGGTCATGTCACTAGGTTTCTTAGAAAACCAAGCACTGATCTATAGGAAGCTGCCTGCCAAAAGCACTTGAGTAAGTTTTCCTTTTTTACAACAAGGAGAATAATTTGCATATTCTTTACCCAGAGTCCTTAGCTGGGCATGCCTGATCTGTAAGTCCCTGCACACCAAAAAGTGGGCCCAGGGGACCTCAGTCTTACACTGGGTCGGTGATAAAGGTTTGTTGCGGGATACCCCTTTAAGGACTTATTCCCACATCTGTGAAAAGTGGATCAACCACAAACGGCCCACGAACATAATTAACATGGGCATACTCGTCTGTCCCCTGCGCTCCGTTGTATGGTCCTGGTCCTCTTTGGCTTGTTGGGCCGGAAGTTTGGAGGCTTACCTGACCAATAAGTGACCTCTGAGGCTGTGGATTAATCTCATTGGTCATGTGAGTCTCCCTGCTTCCGGGCCCCACGAGGCCCGGCACATGAGGGAAAGGGGGCCTGGACTGTACCATGAAGCACTGGGGATAGGTGAGCATGTCCTTATTTCTTCTATTTTGTTTTAACACTCACCCCGGCTGGCCCAGAGTTTTCTGTAAATTATGGACAACACCTTTTAGTCATGAGACAGGTTTAATTATGGAGTTCTCCTTAAATTTAGTTTTTGTGGAATTCCCTTTTATGTGCATTATGCCTTTATTTGGGCCAATATTCCATTCATGTACTTGTAGTTCATCCTATTCTTAGTCCTCCTTTCCCTTTAAGATTCATGGTAGTTGCTTTTCCCTATGAATACCTGTTCTGATGTTACCCCGGGGCACAGTCTCTTTTTGCTTTCCAGGGTGCTTATTTGGGAGGGGAAATGCAGGCAGGACGAGAGTCCCTCTTGTTTTATCTGCTGGGCTGTTAATAACAGTTCCCACATATATCCTACAATGAACAAGAAACTCCCCGCCGGGATAAATAAGGAGTGATGGAGATAGTCTCTGCGGGCGCTCCGGCAAAGAAGAACTTCTGAAAAAAGTGGAGGGATTATATAGCGGTATACATGCAGAAAGTGGGAGCGGTAAACAATGTGCCGGCTGTGCTGTAATGTTCTGGTTAGTCTGTGCCGTGTCTTTGTTCTCAGGACTCTATGGATCTTTTGATTCCAGATGACTTCTATAGGTGATTTGTGTGTCCGCGGCTTGTTTACCCACTCCACGCCCTATTATTGTGCCCGCTATAGGTATCCAGTAAGTGCGGTTACGGTAGCGGTAATTGTATACATTGTTGTAGTAATGTTATACATTGTCGCACTGTGATAAGATGGTGACTCTGCTGTTTAGGTAGGTTGGGATACAGGGTATGTTACTTTGTTTCATATATACACAAGATACTCTGACTGTACATGGTGTCTACATACAGTATGTTTAGAGAGTGCCTCTAAAAATGCCAATAAAAATACCGCACTCGTATTGAAATTTTGGATTGGCATGCAGGTACAGATGTAGCACTCTTTATCTTGACTTTCTGCAGCGTAATAAATTTTCTGTTCAGAAGACACTAAAAGCCATTGAAAGAGTCAAGTTAACCCTCTGTGCCGCAGTGCTGGTAACGCGTTACGAGTCATTTTAACCTTTGCTACATCTGTACTTCTCAGTCAGATATATAAATGTGGTCGGATCAGATACTGGGTCTGGTCACCAGAGGGCCTAAAAGGGCTTCCTGCCCTATATAAAGACTCTGAGGCTACTTTTGGGTAGTGTATCTCTTGGTGAGAGATCACTGACTACTAGACATGCCTCTACAATGCCTTCAAAGACATTTTGCCCAGTTGACAGATTTGTAGAGGTGTCGTCACTGGCGTGAGAGAAGCAGGATGGCAGTTTTGATGAATTGCCCGCCATCTAGACCGTTCTTATCTAGCTGTTATGAGGTGTTGAGGGCAGGCGTTATGTGAGGGCATGCATGGGCGAACAGACCAGACTGACCAAAAGTAGAGGATTGTTTGATCCACCAACCAGCACGAACACCTCCCATAGTTTTTGTCCACCATCCACACACAGGGGGCGCCTTCGTTACACACCCCTGTCTCTGCCCAGACCATTTCCAGGGGCTTAGCAGAAGGGAATTTGGTGTCACTGCGCCCATTATATGTCCTGCCACTGAACGTCAGCCCTATCATTTGCAGTGGTGTCATGAACAAGAAAGCCAGACCACTATGGACTTGTCCAAATGCTGCGGCGTCTTCAAATCCAATGGGGGTGTTGGGTGTCCGGCCCCACCGATCTGTTATTGACCTATCCTATCAGTATAATTTACAGTATTCCGGGAATACCCCTTTAATTCATCCATACTGCCCACATAGGGAGATGAAACCTGTCTCCTGCATTTGTCGATGGGTCTGTTCACATTGTCAAATTTGACACAGACTTTGTTGTAGATTCCTCCAGAGATCTTCATCGTACCCAACACATATATATGTGAATGGTGTTTCTGCAACGTCGTTCACCTGCCGTGGAAAATTTCAAGGTGGATTTTTTGACTCCACAGTAAATGGCATGCTACTTATTTCACACAGAGAACCAAGAATTACCACCACTGAATAACAATGGGGCTGATTCTCCTGCCAATATACTGCAGATCCACAGCACAACCGCAGCAGACATCTGATTGTAAGCCTTGGCTTCCTGCCAGGGATCTTGTAGTAAGATACGTGTCGCGTTTGCAATATGCAAATTTGAGCCTTGTAAACGTGCCCTAATAAAGCGTGTAAAGTAAAATTTAGATACAGTACAGTAATCCCACCAGTACCAGGGGTAGATCGGAGGCACTTGTATCCTCTTAGTGGGGTCTTCATCATCTTGGGCATCTGTAGAGCTTCATTGCTGATGTTAATGGAAGATATGCAAACAGTCGTAGAAAAATAAGAAAGCAGAGTATGTAATACAAGTGGTATATCTAAAACAGAACGGTGTGCAATGTTTAATGAATGGGTCTGGACTGCAGTACCAAGGACAGCGCTGTGCTTGGTAAGTAGTGAAGGGGTCACAGAACTTGTCCAAACCAATGATCAACGGGGTCTCGGGTGTCACACCCTCACCAATCTGATATCAATGACTTATCCTAAGGTTAGATCATCAATATCCTATCCATAGAAAACCTCTTTAAAGGGAGTCTACCACTTCCCCCAAGTATATCACCCAAGCTCCACAGACCACAGATAGGTTAGTGTCACCTGAATCATACAGTGCTTTCCGCTTGTGAATTGCTGCCTGCATTGCTGAGATATCACCATTATTGTCAATAGGTAAATGAACTGTGTAGAGAAATGGCAGCGTCCACATTGTTCCAGAGAGCTCATTTACATATTGACAAAACAGCAATGGAGGCAGCGATTCACAAGTGGAAAGCACTGTATGATTCAGGTGACCCTAACCTATCTATCTGCAGGGCTGGGGTGACAGGTTAGGGTCACCAGACCCAGCATATCACCCCAGTCCTGCAGATAGATAGGTTAGTGTCACCAGGACCAGCATATCACCCCAGCCCTGCAGATAGATAGGTTAGGGTCACCAGAACCAGCATATCACTCCAGCCCTGAAGATAGATAGGTTAGTGTCACCAGGACCAGCATATCACCCCAGCCCTGCAGATAGATAGGTTAGTGTCACCAGGACCAGCATATCACCCCAGCCCTGCAGATAGATAGGTTAGTGTCACCAGGACCAGCATATCACCCCAGCCCTGCAGATAGATAGGTTAGTGTCACCAGAACCAGCATATCACCCCAGTCCTGCAGATAGATAGGTTAGTGTCACCAGACCCAGCATATCACCTCAGCCCTGCAGATAGATAGGTTAGTGTCGCCAGAACCAGCATATCACCCCAGTCCTGCAGATAGATAGGTTAGTGTCACCAGAACCAGCATATCACCCCAGCCCTGCAGATAGATAGGTTAGTGTCACCAGACCCCAGCATATCACCTCAGCCCTGCAGATAGATAGGTTAGTGTCACCAAAACCAGCATATCACCCCAGCCCCGCAGATAGGTTAGTGTTACCAGAACCAGCATATCACCCCAGCCCTGCAGATAGATAGGTTAGTGTCACCAGAGCCAGAATATCACCCCTGCCCTGCAGATAGATAGGTTAGTGTCACCAGAACCAGCATATCACCCCAGCCCTGTAGATAGATAGGTTAGTGTCACCAGAACCAGCATATCACCCCAGCCCTGTAGATAGATAGGTTAGTGTCACCAGACCCCAGCATATCACCCCAGCCCTGCAGATAGATAGGTTAGTGTCACCAGACCCCAGCATATCACCCCAGCCCTGCAGATAGATAGGTTAGTGTCACCAGACCCAGAATATCACCCCAGCCCTGCAGATAGATAGGTTAGTGTCACCAGGACCAGCATATCACCCCAGCCCTGCAGATAGATAGGTTAGGGTCACCAGAACCAGCATATCACTCCAGCCCTGAAGATAGATAGGTTAGTGTCACCAGGACCAGCATATCACCCCAGCCCTGCAGATAGATAGGTTAGTGTCACCAGGACCAGCATATCACCCCAGCCCTGCAGATAGATAGGTTAGTGTCACCAGGACCAGCATATCACCCCAGCCCTGCAGATAGATAGGTTAGTGTCACCAGAACCAGCATATCACCCCAGTCCTGCAGATAGATAGGTTAGTGTCACCAGACCCAGCATATCACCTCAGCCCTGCAGATAGATAGGTTAGTGTCGCCAGAACCAGCATATCACCCCAGTCCTGCAGATAGATAGGTTAGTGTCACCAGAACCAGCATATCACCCCAGCCCTGCAGATAGATAGGTTAGTGTCACCAGACCCCAGCATATCACCTCAGCCCTGCAGATAGATAGGTTAGTGTCACCAAAACCAGCATATCACCCCAGCCCCGCAGATAGGTTAGTGTTACCAGAACCAGCATATCACCCCAGCCCTGCAGATAGATAGGTTAGTGTCACCAGACCCAGAATATCACCCCTGCCCTGCAGATAGATAGGTTAGTGTCACCAGAACCAGCATATCACCCCAGCCCTGTAGATAGATAGGTTAGTGTCACCAGAACCAGCATATCACCCCAGCCCTGTAGATAGATAGGTTAGTGTCACCAGACCCCAGCATATCACCCCAGCCCTGCAGATAGATAGGTTAGTGTCACCAGACCCCAGCATATCACCCCAGCCCTGCAGATAGATAGGTTAGTGTCACCAGACCCAGAATATCACCCCAGCCCTGCAGATAGATAGGTTAGTGTCACCAGACCCAGAATATCACCCCAGCCCTGCAGATAGATAGGTTACTGTCACCAGACCCAGCATATCACCCCAGCCATGCAGATAGATAGGTTAGTGTCACCAGAACCAGCATATCACCCCAGCCCTGCAGATAGATAGGTTAGTGTCACCAGAACCAGCATATCACCCCAGCCCTGCAGATAGATAGGTTAGTGTCACCAGACCCCAGCATATCACCCCAGCCCTGCAGATAGATAGGTTAGTGTCACCAGAACCAGCATATCACCCCAGCCCTGTAGATAGATAGGTTAGTGTCACCAGACCCCAGCATATCACCCCAGCCCTGCAGATAGATAGGTTAGTGTCACCAGAACCAGCATATCACCCCAGCCCTGCAGATAGATAGGTTAGTGTCACCAGAACCAGCATATCACCCCAGCCCTGTAGATAGATAGGTTACTGTCACCAGACCCAGCATATCACCCCAGCCATGCGGATAGATAGGTTAGTGTCACCAGACCCAGCATATCACCCCAGCCCTGCAGATAGATAGGTTAGTGTCACCAGACCCAGCATATCACCCCAGCCCTGCAGATAGATAGGTTAGTGTCACCAGAACCAGCATATCACCCCAGCCCTGCAGATAGATAGGTTAGTGTCACCAGAACCAGCATATCTATCTGCAGGGTTGGGGTGATATGCTGGTTCTGGTGACTCGCTCCCTTTAAGTCCAATAGAGCAAGTGCTGCGCTTTTTCAATTATTAATCTAATTTTGTTTGTGTTTTTGACCATTCGGATACATGAGACAGCAAAGTCATGAAACAGGTGAAAATGGTGCATCAAATTCCTTTCTCACTACTTAGAAGATATTCCATCGCTCATCCTAAACAATAAATATATTTACACAATTTTTATGGCCTATATTTTAAGTAAATTTGCATGTAAATGTTTCAGCTAGTTGTCATAGCCAGAGGCAGACATATCTTCTGCTGCGGTAGTCTGTGAGCTAGGAAACTCTGTTAGACGTTAGTTGAAAACCTGCTGCACTGTGTGCAATCTATGTCCTCCTGCACACAGCACAGCGGTTCTACAGCATCACAGGGTCACCGACGGAAAGCTGAGCTATGGCTTGGGCCAGTTTGAGGGATAATCTTGTCAAATTCATGACAGTAGTCAACTGTGAAGTAGTCACTTATTTTTTTTTTCTTGCACATGACTGTACTATAAGGCCATTTGAAAGTCTAGGAAGGTTGCAGGAGCGGTGGCGCTGAGCCCTGGTCCCCTGCGGGAGTTGCGTCATTTGGTGACGACCCCTTCGGGAGCTGTGGTGCTGCTTCCCGGTCCCCTGCGGGAGCTGTCAATTGGTGATAACCCCTGCAGCAGCTTGGTGCTGCACCTCTGGTCCCCTGCGGGAGTTGCGTCATTTGGTGACGACCCCTTCGGGAGCTGTGGTGCTGCTTCCCGGTCCCCTGCGGGAGCTGTCGATTGGTGATAACCCCTGCAGCAGCTTGGTGCTGCACCTCTGGTCCCCTGCAGGAGTTGCGTCATTTGGTGACGACCCCTTCGGGAGCTGTGGTGCTGCTTCCCGGTCCCCTGCGGGAGCTGTCGATTGGTGATAACCCCTGCAGCAGCTTGGTGCTGAACCTCTGGTCCCCTGCAGGAGTTGCGTCATTTGGTGACGACCCCTTCGGGAGCTGTGGTGCTGCTTCCCGGTCCCCTGCGGGAGCTGTCGATTGGTGATAACCCCTGCAGCAGCTTGGTGCTGCACCTCTGGTCCCCTGCGGGAGTTGCGTCATTTGGTGACAAGCCCTGTGGGAGCTGTGGTGCTGCACTCTGGTCCCCTGCGAAAGCTGTGGCGCTGCACCTCTTGATATTGCTTGTCCTCTTATACCTGAATCAAATATACTTAAGGCTCTGTTCACATCTGCGTGATTGTTTTTGGTATTAACAGAAGCCATGCAATGCGACTGACACCAATGGCGCCTGATGGACCCCAATGACTTATAACTGCGTCTCCGACACGGGCTTAGAAGCAGGCGACTACATCCTTTAACCACTGGATTTTCTTCTCATTTTAGGCTTCATTTTTATGTTTATTTTTGCCCTCGGCCCACATTGCCACCGGCTACACTTTGCAATTAGACGGAGGAAATTGATTCAATCGTTTTTTTTTTTTTTTTTTCCCGACACCTAAGAGAAAAATGGCTGCTGACCTTGTGATTTTGGGGAGGGATAGGAAATGGAATTGCAATAGTTCCTTTCTGTTTATAACACACACTCCATTAAACCCTCGTTTGATATTTAAAGGAGCACAATGCCGTTTCTGTCTGTGCCCGCTTTAATCTCCTGGCAGCTATTTATTAAGAGCGCTCCACTTCATACCCTGTTACTGCCGCTGCGGCTCTGAACAGCCTTTTGTATGTGGAGTGGGGCAGAGAGGGTGTTGTGGGGAGGGGGGCTTTGTGTCATGTACAATTGTATTTGCATGCACGTTGAGAATCCCTCCACCTATATGCGGATGTATAGAGCCCCTGTTGTAAGTACCATTCTTGTCTCCTAAAAGGTTTGTTTCCTTTCTCCATGGAAGCAGTATGCGGCCATATACGTCATGCTAGAGATGCCAGGCCGGCCATGAAGTGGACAAAGGATGTCGGAGTTTGAGCAGTTCCTGAACGCGATCTGACTGCAGAGTATGATCTGGAACAGGAGGCTTTGTGCGGAGGGGCATGTAGGCCAGCAAGGCTCCCCAAGAAGGGGGGAGGATGGAGGATTCAGGCTTTCCCCAGATTTGCATCACCCTAAATGAACGATTAAAATAATTAGTGTCAGGTATGCGCAAAATTACAGCGGCAAAATATTTTTGGCGGGTGTTGACTGTTCTGCCGGTGTAATGACAAGTATACATACTAGGGGGCAGAAGATGATGCTTGGTATATTCAACATAGTATATGCGGCAAAGTTCCAGTAATTCGGCAACTATGAGACTTGTGTGAAGCCAGCATGTTGGATTTTCCGGACTTTCTATTGTACTACCAAACCCTGAACCCCTAAAATGGTCCAGATTCATTCGCCCTTTTATTAGAGGTATTCATGGAGGGCTTATGAAAAAATACTGACTATTATTAATGTTAATAAATCACTTGGGTGAGCTAGAAAACTTACTCTTAGCTGCAGCAGCCCCTGTCTGCTTATGTCTATAATTCTCTCTTGGGCCACGTGTTGGAGACTCCGTCGCATTGTGCGTCCAAAATCACCAGATAAATATCCTGCAAGTTTTGGCTTTTTCATCTGATGGTTTCAGTTTTAAACATTGGACACCCAACTGATCCCATTATAGTTAATGGAGACCATTGGGGTCCCTAGTGGTCCGCCTATCTGTTGTTCTGGTTGGACAAGAACTACGGAAAGGCCGGCGCTAATGTGAACCTAGCATTATTGGGCTCCTCCTCCCTTTCCATACACTTCTATGGAAAGTTCCAGTTAGAAAAAGTCTAGTCACTGGTATATGCACTGAACAAGAGAATGGGGTCCGGTTCTCACTATTGAATGTTGCGGCATGTCGAGCGTGTTCACTTCTCTATTCATTCTCGTTGGGACTGCCAGAGATGGCCAAGTGCTATACTGGGCCATCTCCAACAGTTGCATAGAAGTGGATGGAGCAGCCGTGTGTGCAGGACTAGCTGTTCCATTCAGCACCACCATTAGCAAGTTATACTCCATCAACATAGGGATAGCTTGTTACCAGGAATGCCCCTTTGAATATAGTTTATACACTAAATTTAGTTAGTTTCTAAAGTCCCCCTTGTGGTGGCTGCAGGCAGGTGAGGGTCCATCCCCCGATACTCCACCAGTTAGTTGCTTTTAGGGGCCATGTTGCAATTGCAGCTCTTTCTCATTCAAGTAAATGGTACAGAGTTATGTGTAGTACCAGACACTGCCACTGCAGAATGTATGGCGCTGTGCCGGGCTATGTAAAGGCTGCACTGTTAATGCTGCCTTACGGCTGTATGGCAACTTTGGCCGTGACTCTGGTCATGCGACCAAAGATAATCTTAGTAAACGGACTTGCGTTGCAACCCCTAGTATGCCACAGCCGCTAAAAAGCTGAGCAGTGTTCGACTATAAGTTGCGGCACATAAGGGGTCAAAATGCAACTCCATTCACTAACATTAATGAAGATGTCTTGGAGGTGACCTTTGGTCTCGCGACTGGAGTTGGGGCCAAAGTTGTCATGTAGCTCTAGCCTTAATGTCTAGGGGTAAAACCAATAGGGAGACCACAGCGCAATTGGCATGTTATGTGGATTTTGATGAGAAATCGCCCCCAATTTGTAGTGTGGTCTGCAGTGGGATAAATCCACCTTGTCTGACCTCCGTCTTTGGTAAGACGTATGAAGAGTCTTTATTTGATACTTGTTACACCTCACATCTGCCGAGGCGGTTTCAGTTCAGTTGTGATTTACGTCCCTTGTGTATATTTATAGATTTACGGCACTCGTATAGCACAGCATTATGTTAAAGAGCCATTCCAGACGCCAGAGACTGCAGTTACAGGCGGCACTGCTGGCTGATATTATCCAGGGATCTGCACTGGTTTTGCTCCCACTCCATTGCCTTGTATTGGTATGGACCTATGTCACTGCTCATCCTGATCAGCCTGGTTCTGATGAGAAATGCAGCTTTTTAGCATCTTTCCCCTACGCAAACTTCATCTTATCTGCACATGGGGGGGGGGGGACAGAAGGCTCCTGAAGCTCCTCTTATTCAGAAACCTCATGGAAGACGTTATATAAAAAGTACCGACTGGTATTAAAGTGAATACATCACTTGGATCAGATAAAATACTTACTGTTAGCTGCAGCAGTCTCTGTTGGCCTATAGGGCTGATTTATCATGGCTTGTGCCCCATAAAACTGGTATACAGGCAACGAAAAAAGTTGCAGTGTTTTTGCAAGCCAAACTTTTTGCGCAAAAATGGTGACTTTTTAAGTTCTGTGCCCTGCTTTCCTCAAGCAGGGTGTGACTGGGCAGGGCCAACAGCCCCATCGTATTTATTACTTACACCAGTTTTCTGGCATAAATAATGCAAGAAATCTATGTAGATTTCTGTGTAGGGTCACAGACACCGGAGGATGTGCCTAATTTATAACAATGTGTACACCTCATCATAAATTGGGGTGCAAATACTGGTTCGGCAGGGTTTATCAAGACTGGCGTAGAAAATGTCAGTCTTGATAAATCAGCCCCTGTATCTGTGCTTCTCTCTCTCTCTGGGCTCCTCCGCACTATAGACTTCTATGTACAGTTATATTCTCATTAGTGTACCAGCTACCAGTCCATCTTGGGAGTCCAAGACAGATTTCTGCCGAGAATTTAGAATGAATGTCGGTTTGGGGGGGAAAGAGCTGGGTAAATGGAGAAAGGAGCATTTTTTCTGAAAACATATATTATAAAGTTTCTTATATTCACTTGTACTGTTGATTTATGCAAAGTTGGTGAAAAGTTAGTGACAATTTAACAACTTTGCACCTATCCACAAGATGGGTGATAAGGGTCTGATTGCTAGGCCCACCATCATTCATGAGAATGGCAGCAGTCACGCATGTATGCAGCCAACCCATTAAAGGAGTTATCTGGTTTCTTCGATTTATGGTCTATCCTATGTATATATCCAGGATATGGGTCAGATTTAAGGTGAGCCCTTTACAACATGAATCCAAGAACTCTCAATCCACTGGTAAGGACCTGAATTTTGGAAAATATTTGGCTACATTTCGTCCAATTCTTGGCTTAAACATGTATACAGTATATGTATTTACTGTATACATACTGTGCAGTGCCCACATCTCTATATACTACTAGCCATCTCATCCCACCTCCATTACCCAACCTCTCATTGAAGATCTCCAGAACATTACAAAAACTTCTCTATTTCATCGATTTGACCAGTTTGCGTTTTCTTAACTCTTTTTGACATTTTTGAGATCTAAGCAGTGGAGGAGAAAGACACAAGACCCAGTAAGTTACATGCCCCCATTTACCACCCCAACGTTTATCGCCTCCTCGGGGGTCACTGTAATAGGTCTACATGCTCCTCATCTTCTTACACTATAACCAAGGAAGGTGAGACTGTAAACAAGTAAAACCGCCAGATCCTCGTAGATCTGAAGATTTTTTAGAAGTGAACACATTCTGCCAGAAAGAAGAAAGGGAATGGTAGATGAGGAATGTATGAGGGACGCTCTCATTATCCTCAAAGTGACGAGGAGAGTGTTCAGACGTGGTCAGGCCGTGTCAGATCTTCTCCAAATCACAGCCCTTATTGGTCGTGAAAGGCGCAATTACCTGCATCAACCTGCAGGAGATGAAGACGAGGCGCGGTATTGTAAAATATACCCTCGTAATGCTGATATATACTCAGCCATGTCAGGCGGTGGTAAAGAAAGGCTAAAACCCTCATCAATAATTTAGGAAGAAGATACTGTGAACAGTGCAGAGTATATCAAGACCATATCGTAGCCTGTATACTGTATACCAATACGTCTACGTTAAGTGAAGGCTAAATGGTGCATAGCATCCTCCAGAGTGCCGTCTCCATAAAGAAAAGAACAAAGATCAGCATTTTTGTAAGCAATTTTATAACCGTCTACATAAAATGTTGGCCAGTGCAAGTTTTTTTTTGTTTTTCTAATTTTTTTTTTTTTCTTCGTCAGTCACATCTAAAGCCAGGTTGAAAATGTTTCTGCTTTCCTGTTAGTGATGCGTAGTGAGGTCACCTCTGTCTGTGGGGTGTAGATAAGGCTGAATTCACACCTATGTTGGAGTCACATGCAGAATCCGCTTAAAATCGGTAGAGAGAAAAGTCCTGCAATGAGGTCTGTTCTCTCTGCTGGTTTCAGTATAAAATCGTCATTATAGGCTATGGGGTCTGCGGGTCTCTGTGTGTAACCTTTTTTTAAGGGGACAGGATCTCCGTTTTTCAGGGGGGATCCAAAGGATGGAAACTGGAACGCTAATGTGATTTACGGTAGATATACATTATATGTGAACCAGCACAATGTTTCAGTTCTCTTTGGATGTGACTGGAGAAGAAAGCATGATATTACTTCAAATTGGCAAGCAAGTGAAGGCAACGTTTTGCCTAATGTATGTAGAGTTAAAGGGGAACTCTAGGAGCTAGATATTTATAATGTATCCTTAGAATAGGTTATCAGTAGATGATTTCATGAGGTCTGATGTCCAGGATCCTCCTAGATCAGCGGTTCAAAGGTGAGGATAGGTCATCAACTTAAGATCGGCAGAGGTCCGACACCTGGGATCCTCATGGATTATATACTTGAAGTGGCCGTTTCCGCTACACAGTCCGTGTGATGTCACGTTCACTGGTCACATAGATTTATCTTGGCTCAGACCCATTCAAGTGAATGGGCTGAGCTGCAATACCAAGCACAGCCACTATACAATGTACGGTGCTGTGATTGGTTTGCTGTGAAGAGGCCGCAAGGCTGCAGTTTCTAAGGATAAGTCATCAACTAATAAGCCAGGAAAATCCCTTTAATCCTTTCCTATAAACTATATATCAATGTTCTCCGCTCCTCCTGCTATGACATGGCGCCACTAGATTAAACAGCACTTTCATGGTGACAGGTTTCCTTTTACAGGGGCTTTTGGCTATATTATTGAGTTATTGACTTCTTAAAGGGGAAATATCTTTGTATTATGGTGCCACATGGACACTATTGATGTGTCTGTGACCCTGTGGTGTAGACCAGTAAGGGCGCTCTGTGCCATAGGTGAAAATCAGTAGGCAAAATTAGGGCAGATTTATTAAAATGGTGTAAAGGCAAAATTGACTTAGTTGTCCATAGCAACCAACCAATTTTTCTGCTTCTGAAAAATGAAAGCTGCGCTGTGATTGGTTGCTATGTGCTGTTATTGGTTGCTATGGGCAACTAAGACTGTTTTTTGCTTTTAGACCATTTTAATACATCTGCTTCAGGATGTCACTTTATGTGTTATTGATGGAAGCTCTGCCTAAAGGGGTTTTGCCATTATGGACTCTTTTACCCTCTCCACAGAATGGGGGATAGGTGTCTGATCGCTGGGGAGCCTAATGATTAGAGGAATGGGGGACTGAAAGTCTCCCCAAGGCCTCCTTGTGAATGGGGCACCAGTGTGCTTGTGTGACTGGCGTGCCATTCATTGCTATGGGGCTGCCAGGACTGTAATCTCTGTCAGCACCTCAGTCCTATAGAAGTGACTGGACAAAAGTGCACTGGCGCCCCATTAACAGGGAAGTTTTATAATAATAATAATAATAATAGTCCTTTAATAGTCCCACAATGGGGAAATTCAGTGTGTTACAGCAGCAAAGATAAGCAGATACAAATACAAATTGTACAGGAATGTTCCAAGGTGAGAGGCATTACATTAATAGCAGACGGACAGATAGGACGTAGCAGAGGGGGGGGGGGATTTAAACAGGCAGAGAGATATTTCAGTTCTCTGTGTGTAATGATCTCCGCTTAGGTCGGTGTTGGTTGTACAGCCTAACCGCGGTGGGGAGGAAAGACTTCCGATAGCGCTCCTTCTCACACCTAGGGTGGAGCAGTCGGTCACTGACAGTACTGCTCAGCGCGATCACAGTCTCATGCATGGGATGGGACCTCTTCTTCTGCATGGAGCTCACCACGGACAGTATCCTTCTGTCACCCACCACCTGCACTGGGTCCAGTGGGCTCCCCAGGACAGAGCTGGCCTTTATAATCAGCTTGTCAAGTTTATTTCTGTCCCTGGTTGATATACTGCTCCCCCAGCAGGCCACTCCAAAGAAGATGGCTGATGCCACTACCGAGTTGAAGAAAGTTCTAAGAAGTGCCCCCCAGATTCCAAAGGCTCTCAGTTTCCTAAGCAGGTAGAGCCTGCTGTGGCCCTTCCTGTACAGGGCCTCCATATGATCTGCCCAGTCCAGCTTATTATTAAGGAGCAAACCCAGGTACTTATAGGTGTTCACAATCTCGATGCCCGTCCCCAGGATGTCCACTGGTTTAGGAGGGCTTCTGCCTTTGCGGAAGTCCACCACCATCTCCTTGGTCTTCCCCGCGTTAATCTTCAGGTGGTTCCGGTGGCACCAGTCCACAAAGTCCTGGTTCAGTTCTCTGTACTCCCTGTCATCATCATCTGTGATGAGACCCACTATTGCAGAGTCGTCAGAATACTTCTGTAGGTAGCAGCTGGATGAGTTGCACCTAAAATCTGCAGTGTACAGTGTGAAGAGGAAAGGGGCGAGAACCGTACCCTGAGGTGCCCCCGTATTACAGATCACGGTACCTGACACACAGTCTCGGGCTCTCACGTACTGAGGTCGATTTGTGAGGTAGTCTAGGATCCAGTTGGAGAGGTGGTGGTCCACTCCAGCAAGGCCCAGCTTGTCCCTCAATAACCTGGGCTGTATGGTGTTAAAAGCACTGGAGAAGTCAAAGAACATTATTCTCACTGTGTTCCCTGGTTTCTCCAGGTGAGACAGAGCCCTGTGCAGAAGATGGATGATGGCATCATCTACCCCAATGCCCGGCCGATAAGCAAACTGGAAGGGGTCCATAGCGGGGCTCACTAGAGGGCGTAGATGTGTGAGAACCAATCTCTCTAAGATCTTCATCAGGTGGGATGTCAGTGCTACAGGTCTGTAGTCGTTGAGGTCCATAGGGTTTTTTAGGGGCACTTTCTGTCCCCCATTCTCCTAATCACAGGGGGGCCTAGCGGATTCCAGCAATCGGTCACTTATCCCCTGTCCTATGAATAGTGTATATGTGTCCATAACGGCACAACCCCTAGCCATGTTTTTCACAGATAGCACCCTGACCCCATTTATTCTGTGGCCCCATGTACAGGCCCATGTATTCTCATGGGTCTGTGTATAGGGTTGTGAACCCGGGGCAAAACTCTTGCCAGGTCTTAATCCTGTCCATTTTGCTTTCCGAGCTCACTGAAGTAAATTAATGGATCCATGGAGACGCGGGTGACACAAGGATACCCTACGTGTACTGTCCATGCCATTCCACCATGGACCCTTAAGGCATTTCTCTTGATAGTCTTCAGGATTACTATTTTAAAACCTCACGACTTAGGACGTACTTTGACTAAATAACAAAAATCTATAAAACCATAAGACCGTAAAAAAAGTGATTATATTACTAAGCGTAATAAAACCGCGGAGCCCTTCTAAGATCTCCTTAACATAAAAGTGCTTGATATCTGCCGCAAATTGGCCTAGATGAAAAGCCCTTCGGGCATGCTGACTAGTCGAGGATAAGGTCCGATGTTCATGAAGTTTCTAGAGAAATTCATTAAATATAATTCACCCTCTGAAATTAGACTGCATGTAGTTTTTTAGATATTGAGACGCAGTGCTTACTTTTTTTATTTTTTATTTTTATTTTGGCATCCCGGCGTTGAATGTTTTTCTTCGTCATAATGGCGGGGAGTTACTATTGATTTACTCTACCGCTGGCCATAACTGGAATAAATATAGCGCCTGAACCGATGAGAATCATGCTGTGAGACGGCAGATAAAGTGGTGCAGTGTTACATGTCTGAAAATTAAGTCTTGATGATTCCTCCTAAAAGTGGAGGAGCCTTAAGATGGGCATACTGGTCGATTAATGGTTTCTTAAGATATTGGCCCCAGAACCTGCTGTGTATGTGTCTGAGATGGGCAGATTAGATAGTACATCAGCTTCATGTTGTGGCTTTGATAAGTGAATGAACTGTAGAGAGGAAGGGAATGTATGGACGTCATAGAGAAAAGCATCTCCTGCTCAAAGACAGAATAAACTCCTTTATCGTGAGCCAAAAAAACCCATCATATGCTAATATGGGGCTAATATGGGGGTGATGGATCCTCTGAACCCTAGTTTAGAAATTCCTTTAAGACTGCTATTCTGTACGCCAGTCTTAATGAAGTCCCAATTGACGCTAAGAGGCTCTGGCCTCTTAATAATTTGCATGCACTTCTGTGCGACACAATAGAAATCTACGCCAGTTGGGAACTGGCGTAGATTTTCTATATAACTAACGCCAGTTTATAGCAAATTTGTCAGCCCGTGGCATCCCCACCTTGGCCCACTTTCATCTCCATCACCTTCCGCCCACAAGTGATGATTGGAGCACAGAAAGAAGGAAGTGGCACATCTTATGGTGCATTTTTGGCGCATGGGCCTTTCTGCACCAAACGGTTACCAGTAGATTGCCCCACTGATCGCAATTTTGCCCTAACAGAGAGGAACCTAAAACCTGCCAACACGAAGTAGTAAATGGCGTCTCAACCATCTCTGCGCGGTACTTTCTCTACTTTCCACATACCAGTTGTCTTGGGCTTGCCCCACTTTCTCGCGTTTGAAGGCTGGCTAGTCACTCTTTTGGTCGCTTTTAATGGGTGTGGCTTATATTACCCATGCGGGTAGTGTCATCAATATCAGTTTTAGGGCTCTGACATACCGTATTCAGGTCAAGACTATATTTCTTGACCCGAATCTGGCCATGTGAAAGGGACCTTAGACTAAGTTTACCTTTCTGGAATATTTCCGGACGCGGTCATATATTTGGAGTATGTGTTAACACTTCTGACATCACTTTGTTCCTTTTATTTTACAGGGTTTTTTTTTTCTCTCTTTTAGGGGTTTTTTTTTTTTTTTTTTGCATTTTCCTAATTTGATAATTTCATTTTCCAGTAAGCCGCGTCCCTCTATTATCATAACCATGTAATTTCCGTGTCTCCTGAGGTTATTATGCCATATGCTGCAAAGTGCATATTAGTTTTTGCCCTACTTTTGACCGTCTGCATCTGAATACAAAAAAAATTATTTCCAGTTTTCTCGATCCCTCTTTTTGGAGCATCAAACATGCAAATGATTTAATTTCCATGCTACGTTCAGCGCTGACCCCCAATGTTACCAGCTTGTACTTAGTATAAAATGTAATTCTCTAACTAATCTACCCCATTAATTGAGTTCGCTCGCCCCTATCTAGTGTCAGGTGCGCTGCCGAGAGCTTTTTACTATTCTTCCCAAGCCTATAATTACATATGTTTCGGAGTTCTTCTTTCATCATCTCTCGCATACAAGGTGTGGTCTTGAGGGACCTAAGGTCTTCTGAGATGATTATAATTTTTCTAGTGTCAAGAGAAACTTGCAGCCTTCTGGGGAATGGTTTGCTCTTCATGTTAATTTTATATTTCTGCTTGACAGACTGAAATGCGTTGTTATTTTCCTGCATGTTCCTCGAAGGAGAATTCACTCGCCATTATGTGCTAAACTATCACCTTAGTGATAGTTTCTTGCTAAATGATTTATTTATTTATTTCTTTTGAGATGGTGGATTTCAGTTGTGACCAATAAATTAGCAACATAGTAAGTGGGTCCGTCGGCTTCCAACTGTGTCTGCTGTTTTAGCGGTCCGTCAGTTTGTTGTTCAGACCAGAACAATGGACAGCCCGGCATTAGGATCTAGGAACTAAGTTCACACTATCAGTGGTCTGTAAAGTGTGATCAATTTTAGCAGCACCAAAAGGCCATGCAATGTGTATTAGGTTGTCCCAGATTTCCCCCATCAGCAGATCTTGGGAGAAGGACAGGTTGGGTATGTTGAATTTCAGTATGTCCGATCTTTTGTTCTCAAAGGACATAAGCTACTGCTAAAGCTGTCTGACAGCAGAATATCACCGGCTTCCTTTTAAGAACACATACAGAATCAGCCGAGGATGCATGTGCACAAGGAGGAACAGCTGTCAGCTGATTGAGTGTTTAGCTGACAGGTAACTAAAATATTTGACCATTCCGTGCTGAAGAAGCCGCAGTGATCAACTGATCACCAGAGCAGCTTCCCTTAGAGCAGGAGATAGTGTTGGACTGGTCCGGCAGAGGATCTTCCAATAGATCCAGGCTCTAACACAATGATAGTTGAGCTAAAAACAACCAAGTTTGAAGGGTACTATGGTGAATTTGAATGATTTTATCTGGTGGGCCCAAGGAACTTCAATCCAACACTGGAGAGGGGACACAGCGCCACTTATAATGAATGTAGCACAGTAGATGAGGTTGGAAGAGGAACAGGGCCATAAAGTCCAATATATAACCCTATAGTGTCGATCCAGAGTGTCCCCCTTCTGGTCCCCCAGTGATCAGCTGTGATCTCTGGGTTACCTGGCAGTAAGCGTTCAGTTTCTCTGCAGCGCCACCACAGTTGAAATAACATATTGCACAGCGTCCATTCACATCTGTGGAATTTCTAATACAGGACCGGTCCTCCTGTATGTACACACAGTTTCTCGTGAACGGCTTTTGTTATACTATCTACACTTTCCGTGTCGCTGAGTAGCCGACGATTTTCCTGCGACATAAGTAGCATATCATCACCGATGACATCACGAGGTCGCCTGATGGGCAGTATCCATGCTGTACCTTGTAAGATAATGGATTTTCGGGATGTCTATTACTCCAGTTATAAATGAGGTTGTCTTGAAGGCTGCAGGAACGTTCTCCGCTACTTCCCAGTGTTTGTCTGTGCTCGCTGCTGCAGGCGTCGATAAGAACTCTGCTCACCTTCAGCTTTACATTCACCCGTCTGAATCTTGCTGGAGACAGCGTTACATTGCGGAGTACAGCTCCGGATATTATGATTGAATATTGTACGGTGGTTAACCCCTTGTAAACCATTGCAATGCTGTAGTTTATTCGAGTTTGCTTGGGTTATGTGGAATAAGATTTATATTATTTCCATATTTTAGGATTTCTTTGTGTCATGGCTTCAGCTTTAACAGGTGCCATGATAGATCCATTCTGTTCTGTACTGTAATAGATCCTGGCAGATCCTCTTCACTGACAATGGATCTGTTGGGTTACTGGGTTTCCCTCTCTGTCAGTCCTATTAGGCCCCATGTACATGGGACAATCCAGTCTGTGTGTCGGATCTTCTGAACACATCCCCTGACTAGGTTCAGACCAGGAAAACTGGCCGATGTATGGAACGGATTTTCTGGGGTAGATTTCAGTGCAGCGGAAGGTGCGCCTGTGTGTTTTTTTTTTTTTTTTTTTGTTTTTTTTTTTAAAGTGCGCACCTCTTCATAAATAAAGCCCTTTACCCCCACAGGAGATATGAAGACTGGCATGAGATCACCCCTTCCCTGGCCATGGGCCGGCCTTTTCGCCTTTCCTGCTGTCTGTTTTCTTGTTTTTCTTGTTTTTTTTTGCTGTTTTTTTTACTCTGTTTTGCCGTTCCTTTGTTACGTCAGGAGTTATGAATGACTGGGGGGCATTGAGATCATCTAGGGGCGGTCATGTGAGGTGAAAAAATGTTGTGATGCTTTTTTCAAAGTATCATGTGGGGCTGTCTTTGTGCGACCCAAGTGATCGATGAGGCCTGTGACTATTGAGTACGTGACATTGAAGAAGAGGCTCAAAGAGTCCTCGGGTGACGATCAGAGGCTAGGAAAGAAGACTGGATGCCCAGGAGATCCCAGTGAGGATCAGGGGTGGGTTTGTTATTTCGGGAGGCCCAAGTAAAATTATGTCTGGGGGCCCCCTTGTCAACATTTTGACGGAAGTCAAATTCCTCTTCCATTTTCTGCTGTGTAGATTTATATGGTCTTTGCTGCAGGATGGTTCCCAGGTTGGGGTCCCCAGCATAGTTGTGATTGGTGATATCTGTACTAAAGGAACCAGCAAGCAAAAGCAAAGTTGAGGCATAGTTACTGGATAGAGCCAGCATAAACCTAGCCAAAAGTTGGAATTGGTAGTCAAAAGCGGATGTGTCACAACCAAGGGATAAGCTCTGAAACAGGAATTGGGAATGGAGCTATGGTTGACAATGGGAAGTCCCAGGAATTGGGACCCATTGGCGATGTTCTGGCATTTTGTCAACCCAAACATCTTCTCAGGTTCGCCTGTTGCTGACTGACCCCAGACACAAACTTAGTAATATATAAGAATGTATTTACCTTATGTGAGGCTTTCTGTAGATCAAACTGGCCTACCTGGGACTAGAGGAATGATCCTCAGGTGGACCCAATACACAAAAGTCCAGCAGAAGACGATCCTATTTCCTTATGGCTTTTAATTCAATCACATACCACTGGGGTTTAGTATGGGATGATCCACAAATAACCTATTAGTTCTAGTGTGTGCAATGATAGGAGCAAAGATTACATGTAACTCCCGGGGGGGGCCCCCCCCCCCCGGGGGGGGGGGCCCCCGCCGCGGCGGGGGGGCCGGCCCCGCCGGCCCCCCCCCCCCCCCCCCGGCGGCCCGCCGGCCCCCGCCCCCCTGGGGGGGGGGCGGCGGGGGGGGGGGGGGGGGGCCCCCGCCCCCCCCGGCCGCCCCCCCCCCGGCCCGGGGGGGGGGGGGGGGGGCCGCGGCCCCGCCCGCCCCCCCCCCCCCCCCGGGGCGCCCGGGCCGCCGCGCCCGGCCCGCCCCCCCCCCCCCCCCCGGGGGGGGGCCGGCGGCGCCCCCCCCCCCCCCCCCCCCCCGCGGGCCCCCCCCCCCCCCCCCCCCCCCCCCCCCCCCCCCCCCCCCCCCCCCCCCCTTCTCTTTTCCCCCCCCGGTTTTTTTTTTTTCTCTTATCTTATCTTTGCTGCTGTAACACACTGAATTTCCCCATTGTGGGACTATTAAAGGATTATTATTATTATTATTATTATAACTAAAAGTGGATGTGATGTGTTCTGTATGGATGGTGGTGGCCTTCAGAATCCTCTCATGTGGTGGATCCAAGGAAACCTAATTATGGCGGAAGGAAAGTTTTAGACACAAGGACACGTCTTCCTCTCTGCGTTCACTATATGTAATTATTACGCGTTGTCATATAATTTTATATATTTATTAGAGACACACAGTTCACAGGGTAAATACATTGTGGAGCATCCGCCAGTGAACTGTATGGTAGTGCCAGTATTCTGTACCCGGGCTGTATTAATAGGCCACAGTCTTCACCATGTAGATGATCACCATCTGTAGGGCATGTTGAGACTACACCATACAGTGGGATATCATGGCGGCATCAGGGCCAGATCTTTATGCTTCACCATGTAGATGATCACCATCTGTAGGCCATGTTGAGATTACACCATACAGATGGGATATCATGGTGGCATCAGGGCCAGATCTTCATGCTTCACCATGTAGATGATCACCATCTGTAGGCCATGTTGAGACTACACCATACAGATGGGATGTCGTGGCGGCATTAGGGCCAGATCTTCATGCTTCACCATGTAGATGATCACCATCTGTAGGCATGTTGAGACTACACCATACAGTGGGATATCATGGCGGCATCAGGGCCAGATCTTTATTGTCTGGGTCAGACGGCTCCAGTACGCTGGCAGTCACAATGGGTGACACTTCCTGCTGTGGTGTGTCCAGAAACGTCTCTTCCATGATGATATTTGCAGTCCTCACTCCTCAGTACATGCCGTGCTCTAAACTCCTCATTGGAAGTCTATGCTGGTCCTAGTAACATCCCGGTAGAGGTGGACGTCACTTATCTGCAGGCAGCTCTGGTACCATGGAGGGTGTTCTCAGACTGGCTATTCTGGAAGGAACATGTTATAATCCAGCACTGTCCAGATGGGTTTGGTTGTCCTCGTGGTGCTTGAGCTCCCTACTTTTTCCCTTGGATCCTATTCAGGGTTTTCGGGGTCCTGGGTCTTTTCCCTCAGGCATATGGAGACACCTTCTCGAGACAACTTTAATGTCAAGTGCTGAGGAAAATAAAAGAAAGATTTAGTATAAAGAGTCTATAAAATATATTACTTCTCATGTGATATGTTTGTGGGGCACACGAGACCCTCACCCATCATCTACTCACCTGGAAATCTGTATAGTTCATCACTTGGTGCAGTATAAGTCCGGTGAATGCCGTATACTCGGATACCATGCCTACCAGATAGAAGATCTGCAGAAGATAGAGAGGACACAATAGAGGATGTTAGTGCCCGGCTGTACTCACCAGCGGCTCTGGTATGGAGTGAGGTGGAGGATGACATGTCCACCAAGAGCTTCTATATTACACAGGACACAAGTGGATTGTACAAAATGGAGGATAGTAACATGAACTCACCTCAGGACAGGGATCAGGACACAGCTGTAGATAGCCACCGATCATCCCTGCAAAAACTGGAAGGACGTGTTAAGGAGAAGTAACAGAATCCTATTTATTCTAGTGTTTTCTATACTATAATGTCTGATCTATAGGGCACTGGAGTCACCAGGAGTGGATAATCTCCAGTATACCCAGCACACACCAGGTTAATGTACTAGTCCGTTATAAAGGATACAGATCAGCAGTGCCACAATGGTGACCAAGGCTAATGTCAGCCTAATGTGGCACATGCACCGACTGCTGAAGGATCTCTTGTATAGGCATGCCGCATGACACAGGTTGTAAATGACACCAAGGATAAACGCCAATCCGGCGCCGATTCTGTGGGCTGTAGGATTGGACTTCAACTAGAACGCAAAGAGAGATAGAAATGTCATCAATGGGGTTGTCATGGAGATCTAAGAATACAGAACAGCAGGGGGTGCAGGTGGAGAGTAATGACAATGGGGCAGTAATACTGAAGGGGGCGCCATTGTAATATGTGGTCTATTGGGTACAATAGAAATGTAATGAGCAGTATACAGTATATACCACTGAGCACTAGACACTGTATGTTCTATAGAGCAAAGACAGAACCTGTCCAAACACTGCGTACAGACATGACTGGGCTCCGAGCAATGACCCCTCTATATATTACTAGGCCGGAGGTCCTGACCCTCTTCTGTACTAGTGGACACTTTATATAAAACCTGATAACTTACCGAACATACTCCGTTTATGGCGGTTCCGATATACATGAGCCATCCCATGACACAGAGGATTCTCTGGCCGATGATATGACACTTCTCCGATGGTTCAGAGCGAAGGATCATGAACCTGTACTGGATAGAAGCGAGGCCGACCCCTGAAATAGACAATACATGTTATCAGCCGCAGATCTCCATAGTAATAACCTCCAGGACCCAGTGAGGATTCTAATCTCCAGTGATGGCCGCCATCACGGATATAACGTCAGCACTGAGCACTGGAGCTTCCGATCTCTTCAGCTGTGTCCACTTACCTAGGATGGAAGTTACCATGAAGACGACTGTGTATACCGCTGACTGCGGGAACTCTTCTCCCGTGTGACTGTGACATAAAGCAGAATATTAAGAGTTAATTATTATATACTAGTTAATCCAATGATGATAATGAGGAATCTCGCCGCGTCCCCTCTTACCTGATGTAAGGAAGTTTTCTATGGCCTGATATGATAGACAAGGCCACGGTGGCACTGAGGCCTGATAGCGCCCATGCGACACACAAGAGAGGCAAGAATGCCAAACTGCGGATCTCCATGGCGCAAAGTAAAAGAATCGCTGAGGAAAGATCAAAGACTCGCTAAGCAGAAGCCGCTATCTCTGTCAGTCTCTTCTCTGTATTCACAGATCAAAACACTGAGGTAGTGTCAGGCGGGGCTATTTATAGGATCGGAACCTGATGATGTCATCAACCATTGTGACATCTTCACGCATGCTTGAATCTGATTGGTCGTCAGAACTGTATGCTTGAATCTAATTGGTCCTTTCTATTTCTGTTTCTACATAATTTGCGTATCCTATAAGAGTATATCAAGCACTCTGTAGTGTAATAACTGCTGGGATTATATCCATATAAAGGATTATATAATCCCAGCAGGTATATACTGAGAGGATTTTACAGGTTTCCCAGAGAGAGTGAAACTCCAATATAAGGAGACCATGAAATGACTAAGGGCCCAGAATCCTACAAGAATAATAAGTAAAATAAAATGTAGAAATCTGTTCTCTCCAGATGGTAAATACATGGAGGGCCCTCCCCAACATTGGGGCCCAGTTCTAGCATCTACACCAATAAGGAGTCTTAACCTAAAGACCCCCTGCCACGTAACATGACTGTGGTGCCATAAATGGCTTGTGGTGGTTGGGGAGCGCTAGTGCAGATATTCAGGCACATCCCAATTTCCATATACAGTTGAAACCAGAAGTTTCCATACACTATATAAAAAGACACATATGGATGTTTTTTTTCACTATCTGACATGAAATCAGAATAAACCTTTCCCATTTTAGGTCAATTAGGATTACCAAAATTATTTATATTTGCGAAAAGCCAGAAAGAGAGAGAGAGAGAGAGAGAGAGAGAGAGAGAGAATTTTAAAGGCATTTTTATGACTTTCTGCAAAGTCAAAAATTTCCATACATTACATTAGTATTTGGTATTATTGCCCTTATACTGTATGACTTGGGTCACACATTTTGGATCTCCTTCCACAAGCTTCTCACAATAGTTGGTAGGAATTTGGGCCCATTCCTCCTGACAGAACTGGTGTCACTGAGCCATGTTTGGAGGCCGCCGCGCTCGCACCTGCCTTTTGAGTTTTGCCCATAAATTTTCAATAGGATCAGGGCTTTGTGATGGCCGCTCCAAAACATTGACTTTGTTACCCTTAAGCCACTTTGTAACCAGTTTGGCAGTAGCTTCGGGTCATTGTCCATTTGGAAGACCCATTTCCGCCCAAGCGTTAACTTCTTGGCTGATGTCTTGAGATGTTGCTTCAGTATTGCCACATAATGCTCTTTCCTCGTGATGCCATCTATTTTGTGAAGTGCACCAGTCCAAACCCCACAACATGACGCTGCCACCCCTGTGTGTCACAGTTGGGAGGGTGTTCTTAGGCTTGCAAGCTTCTCCCTTTTTCCTCCAAACGTAACGATGGTCATTATGACCAAACAGTTCAATTTTAGTTTGGTCAGATCACAGGACTTGTCTCCAAAAATGAAGGTCTTTGTTCCTGTGAGCATTTGCAAACATTAATCTGACTTTGTTTCTTTTGGAGTAATGGCTTCTTCCTGGCAGAGTGGCCTTTCAGTACTCGTTTCACTGTGGATAATGACACACTTACCAGCTTCAGCGAGCATCTTCACAAGGTCTTTTGATTTTGTTCTTGGGTACCAAAGCACGTTCATCTCTGGGACATAGAACCCGTCTCCTTCCTGAGCGGTATGACGGCTGGACATTCCCATCTTGTTTGTACTTGCGTATAATTGTTTGTACAGATGAACGAGGCACCTTCAGGTATCTGGAAATTGCACCCAAGAATGAACCAGACTTGTGCAAGTCCACAATTCTCTTCCTGATATCTTTGCTGATTTCTTTAGACTTTCTCTTGATGTTGCACAAAGAAGCAGTGTGTTTCAGGTGTGCCTTAAAATACATCCACAGGTGTCTCTAATTCGGATATTGCCAATAAGCCTATCAGAAGCTTCCAAAGACATGACATCATCATATGGGCTGTCCCAAATTGTTTAAAGGCATAGTAGTCTTGGTGTATGTAAACTTTTGACTTTGTAGAAAGTAATAAAAATGCCTTAAAAATTCTCTCTCTATCTCTCTTTGTTGTGGCATTTGGTAAATATAAATAATTTTGGTAAACCTAATTGACCTAAAACGGGAAAGGTTTATTCTGATTTCATGTCAGATAGTTAGAAAAACATGGATATGTGTTTTTTTTTATATAGTGTATGTAAACTTCTGGTTTCTACTGTATTTCACCCAACCTGACTAGTCCATTTATTCACCCAAGGTTTTAACCCCTTGTCTGATTCTGATATTCACAGACATAGGTGTAGATTTATGAAGACTGACATTTCATATGTCAGTCTTAATAAAGGCCCGGCAGGTGCAGGGCACGGCTGATTTATGAAGAGGCTCCAGCGCACACCTGTCCACCAGAATGGAGAGCCATGTTGGTTACGTACTGGTGTAGATTTCCATTATAATTCACACCAGAGCCCCGCTGCTCTTCACTCTGGCCAGAGGACCCTCCACTATTAACCCAGAGTTCCCAATAGTTAATATATAAAGGGGTTTTCTTATGTGGACAACCCCTTAAACTTAGTTATGTGTCCCAGTATAATTTTGTACATTGATTTTGAAAGCCTACGTTTTAGGCCCACCAGAAACCCCACCCCAAAACTGGAAATGTACACACAGTTTCTTGTGAACGGCCTTCGTTGTACCATCTACACTTCCCGTGTCTTTTGGTAAGGAATGTGCTGAGCAGCCTGCACTGACCATCCCATGGCATATCATCACCGATGACATCACGAGGTCGCCTGATGGGCAGTATCCATGCTGTACCTTGTAAGATAACGGATTTTTGGGACGTCTATTACTCCAGTTCTAAATAAGGTTGTATTGAAGGCTGCAGGCACCTTCTCCGCTACTTCCCAGTGTTTGTCTGTGCTCGCTGCTGCAGGCGTCGATAAGAACTCTGCTCACCTTCAGCTTTACATTCACCCGTCTGAATCTTGCTGGAGACAGCGTTACGTTGCGGAGTACAGCTCCGGATAATATGGCCGAATATTGTACGGAGGTTAACCCCTTATAAACCATTGCAATACTGTAGCTTATACAAGCTCGCTTGGGTTTTGTGGAATGAGCTTTATATTCTTTCCATATTTTAGGATTTCTTTACTTTTATACTCTGTTCTCACTATCATGGCTTCAGCTCTTACAGGTTCCAGGATGGATCCATTGTAATTTGATTTTCAGTACGGTTTTATTTTTTTGCTTCTGTCCTACCGGACTCGTGGACCTCTATGGCAGCCCTATTATGGCTCTATATAAAACGGACGTGTATTACATTTGTGCACATGAGCCCTATGGTAGAGGTCTCCAACCTGTCGCTCTATAGCTGTTGCAAAACTACAACTCCCAGCAACTTTTTGATGGGCATCTACCTGGATCAAGTGTTTTTGTTTTTTTTTTCTTGTTTTTGTTTTTTTATACCAAGGTTCTGTCATAAAGGAGGGCTTGCAACAAATCCTATATGCAAATGTAAAAAGTAATTGTTATATGAAATAATTATTACTAATAAATATTATTTAATTATTATTTAAAGGATTTCTTCATATTGGACAATCTCTACTTGTTAAAAAAAAATAAAAATTCTGTCAATTGACTATAACCCAACCAGTGATCAGCTGTAATATGTAATAAATCGACCATATCAGTAAATATTAAATTTCCCTACAGTGCCTCTACAGGGGAAATTAAGAATTGCACAATGTCCATTTGAATAAATGGAATGTCTGTTTATTACAGGACAGGACAGGTCCTCCAGAGAGACAAATGCCCTCTTGTAAGCATCACAACACTGTTATCCATGAGCTTTAGTTGTTCATAGGGACATTATATAATCAGGAGGACCAATTTCAAGGGGTCTTCCAGGATTTTGCCTAACATTAGGATAGGTCTTCAATATCTGAGCAGAGGCATCCAACACCCAGGGCATGAGCGCTGCAGCCTCTTCACTAAATACCAAGCACAGCTCCATGTTTTGTATAGTGGCTGTGCTTGGTATTGCAGCGCAGCCCCATTCACATGAATAGGACATAGCTGTAAACAGGACATGTGATGAATGAATGCGACGTCCCTGGCTTGTGAAGTGGACGTGGTACTCACTCAAGCTGCCATTCTGTGGGAATCATGGGTGTCAGACCCCAAACAGATT
Source organism: Leptodactylus fallax (assembly GCA_947044405.1). Lineage (NCBI taxonomy): Eukaryota > Metazoa > Chordata > Amphibia > Anura > Leptodactylidae > Leptodactylus > Leptodactylus fallax. Next base: position 722,679 of record CAMRHE010000471.1, on the reverse strand, counting down.
ACATATGAATGACCTGTCCAAAGGATAGGCATTCAATATTTAAAGGGATAATCAAATAAAAATATTTAATGGGCTCAGCATGGTGCCACCATCTCAACATGACCGATTCTCACCAACAATGAGCGCACCCATAAATCAGGCGTAAAATAGTAAATGGTGAAACTGTGTCTTTTTGGGTGGATTTGGCTTTTGTGTCTATTGTTTAACTTCTCTTTTTTTTTTTAGGGTATTTTTGCTATGAATAATATGACGTGTCATGAATAGGGATGACGGTAATTATGATTTATGTACCTACCCATTGTACATAGGGCAGTTCCCTTTAACTCATCAGCCCCAAGTAAATGGGGCACTTTCCATCCACAATCCTCTTATTCTGCCTGATTAGGTCCCGACTCTTCCCATCCATCTCGTGTTTGGCATTTTTGCTTTGACTTTAAGTTTTCCCGAAACAAATGGTTTCCCTTTTTGCAGTCAAATTCCTGCCTTTTTGCCCCGAATCACCAAGGGTTTCTATTGAGAATAAAACAAACAGCTCTTAATGTCCTGTCTAGACTCGTACAAGAGTGTCATGATGGGGGCTTGTATTGGGGTTTGTCACAACCCGGCACTAAGACGGAAATAGGACATCCGTCTTCAGAGAACAAAACGGTAGCTTTATCTGCAGCGGATCCCTGGACAGAATCAGCTCATTATTAATAGGGAATCGATGTATAACAGAACAAGGACAGGCGAGGTGTGAGAACAGAGAAAACCTATTGTTCACCGGGGCTATTGTGTTAGCGGCTGTATAGACCCTGCGCGGTGCTGTATCGCTCCCATTTGTCACTTAGTTCACAATCCTAATGGGGTGACCACAAATGGGATTCAATTGATATAATAATCCTTGGAGCATTATGTGCTACAACCTCTCGGCTACATGCCTACCGGGACGCCGCACACCAAGAAGAGTATTTCTTCTTGTATTTAATTGGGTCTCGTACTTGGAAATTTCTTCTGCAGCGTATCCCGACTATAACATCATGCAACATTAATAAGCTCCGAAATGTAAAGTTCAAAGGGAAAAAGCTAAATAGATTTAAAGAGCAACTTCACTCTTTAATATATTGATACATGGAAACCGTCAGCATGCAGGTAACCATACACTATGAGGGGTAACTTAAAGGGGTTGTCCAGGTAAAAGTGAGAAAAAAAAAAAAAAAAAGCATACTCACCCATCCCTGATGTTACGGTGTTCTCCCGGAGCGTTCTCGGTTCTTCTGCTTTGACGGCTTCTGCCGGGTCTCTTCCAGAGCTCCGCTGAAGCCGCTGATTGGCCTCAGCAGTCAAATGAGGAAGAGGACCCATGATGTCACAGGTAGTGACATCACATGCCATTCGCCGATTGGCCTCAGTGGTCACGTGACCGCTGAGGCCAATCAGCATCTTCAGCGGAACTCTGGAGGAAACCCATTCAGCAGAAGGACCGGAAAGCATCTGGAGGACACCAGAGCATTGGGGACAGGTAAGTGTGAATTTTTTTTTGAATTTTTTTTTTAATGCCCCTCGCTGATTTAAAAATTAAAACGGTTGTCCATTTTTGCCGGGACAACCCCTTTAATAAAAATATCGGCGCAGTGCTAAATTCGGGGCAGTGGAGTTGAGGCCAGTGTGGGTGGAGTCGGAAAAAAGTTAAAAAATAAAATTTTTAATTATTCTACAGAATTATTAATATTGTATAATTAGATGGATTTTTTGGTACATATTTACTTTCATAGGAATCGATCACGAGATTTTTGCAGCTGCTGACAGCCATTTGTGTCGTAGACATAGCGATTCACAATGGGAAAACGGGTTTGATTCGGCTGACCCTCACCTATCTATCTGCAGGGCTGAGGTCTGGTGACAAACTTTTTAAAAAGTTTGGTGGTCTAGCCTCTTCAATGTTTTCACCACCAATCTTAGAATGCTATAAAATGATCTAAGTAATACTCTTCTTACTATACGTTACTGCACCCGTGCCACCACCTCCCAGGTTCCATGCCAGTTTTTGTACCTGGCCTCCAGCGATGACATTTCAACACAGACATGTGACCACTGCTGCCAATCACTGGCTGCCGTGTGCATTGCTGGAGGCCAGAAACCGGAGACCTGGCAAGTGGCAGAGGAGATGTAGCGTATTACTTACGTTGTCATTTTATAGCACTCTACACTTTTGGTAAAAAATTTCCAGAGACTGGACAACCCCTTTAATATGTGACAAATCAGCACTTGGAGATTCTACTATGGCAGCGGTCTTGCAAATGGGATGATTAAAGGGATTTATGAGATAATATAAAAGGGTGCATTTTATTTTTTCCAAGACCGTATTCATGGGTTCTCTCTAGTATTGCAGCTCCATCTCATTCCAGCTCATAGACAAGAGTGGTGCTGTCTGTAAAAAGGAAGTAGACGTATTCTTCTAAAATCTGAAAAAATCCCACAGCCGAGAGGCGCTGTTTTCAGCAATGTTGGTCTCACATCCTCTGCATCGTAGTCAGACAACGCGCCGGACGTATGACGACATTTATTATCTTAGTCATTGTGTATAGCTCATAGCATGTTTCGAAATCCTCAGCATTCTGGTTCTATAGCGATTCATGTCACCAGGCGGCGTATTTATTACGCCGTATACACGGACTGACTCTGCGCTATGAGCAGTTATTGATTTTGTTTTTTTTTTATTATTCGGCTTAGTGTAAAATAAGACTTGTACATTTCATTTCTAGCGACAGCCGAAGCGATGGCGGTAAATAGCTGCTATTTAATATTAATGATGTATTATTAGAGCGCCAGGCTCTGTTCTATATTTGCCCTGTTATTTACAGTACACCGGAATCAATAGAAACGCCGTCATCGTCTCACACTATGGGTAACTAATCTATTTGTCTGTGTCGGTGAACTGAGGAAAGCCGTACACATGTGAACATAGAAAGGGATACGATAATAAATGAATTAAAAAAAAAAAAAAAATCACAAATCATGTGACTGGTTACAAAAAGAATGGTGACCACCTCCACCCCAAATGTCACCATGTCACTGGTGACGCTGCTTGGTGACTTTATAGAATTGGGGCTGACCTGATTCTCAAAGGACCACTAAACATAGTAAAAAAAAAAAATTAAAAAAAACACACCAAACAAATGCAATGCCTCCTCGAGAAAAATTCCTTTACTTTAATCATTTTGTCGCATTATAATTTGAGATGAAAGTGAGAAATCTATACAAAAAAATATCTTCTCTTTGTCCCAGGAAATCAGCCATATCTGTCCTGTGCCTGTCTGTAAGATAACTGGCTGCAGCAGGAGCCTCCCCCCACTGTCCTGTCTGCAGTAGGTTAGGCCATGCCCCCTCAGTCAATCCTGAGCCAAAGAACACATCAACCCTGTGTTTTCTGAAGGATTTCAGGAACCCCACCCATCTCAAAAATGAGGGGTCCCTTGGCCCCTGCGGTGTTCTAGGACTGTGGCCCCTCTGTTAACGTGTTTAGAAGGGTCCTAGAGATTGGCCTGATTGATTTTCATTGGATCCACATGTAATATAACATGTATGTGGACAGGTGGGTTATCCCCTAGAATCCACTTTGGGAGAGGGTTGGGTTCGTTGTTACCTCCTTTGTTGGACCTCCTGCTGCCTAACATATTTACTATTCGAAAAAATTTGTTGGCTCTTACTCCAACACACTCAGATTAAGGCCTTATTCACACATTGTTTTTTTACACGTGTGTGTGTGTGTGTGTGTGTGTGTGTGGGTCAGGGGTCTGTACTGACCACACACACGTATCGATTTTTTTTAAAAAAATTTTTTGGATGTGTGGTGTCAGCGGTTCATTTGTTTTCACGTACGTGAAAAAATGGATCTACCATTTTTAGAAAATTAATGCTATGCTTTTGTATGCTGTCCATTTTTTTTCGCTGATCCATACACTTTAATCGGTTTCTATGATCCGTAAAATGGACCTAAATAGAGAATGTATTGTTTTTGTGTTTGTATGGCCTCATGGTCCGTAAATAAAAATGGACATGTGAAAAATGACATTGAAATCGATGAGTCCGAATTCTGTCCATAAAAAATATGTACGGAGCTCTTATGGAAAAATCGGATGTGTGAATAAGGCCTAAGGCTGTTATTTCCCCTTCCTGTCGTAAGCCATTTCCAAAAAGTCATAACTTTTTTTTTTTTTTTCTGTTCACAGAGCTGTATGAGGGCTTATTTTTTTTGTGGGACAAACTGTACGTCATAATGGTATAATACAGAGGAGACCCGGCCGCTATTGCAACTGCTTAGCTCCTGACCGCCATATTAACAGATTCAACATCCGCCGTACTGTGACGGTGGATGTTGGGAAAGGGTTAACACCTGTTACATGGCCATTTTAAAATCAATAGAGCAGATTTATAAAAATTGTATTAGGTGCCCATGGCAACCAATCATGGCCCAGTTTTAATTTTTTCAAAACCGGGTAGCCAGCGGCTGAAAAACGGTGTCGGAAAATGAAGAGGTATCCCTCTAGAAATAGCCTCTTGAAATGAAAGCTGTGCTCTGACTGGTTGCTATGGGCAACTAAAACAGTTTCGTGAATCCGCCCCACTGAGAGTATACCACATATTTTGGCCATTAAAACAGACACAGAATGATTAAAAACAGATGGTGTGAATAAGGCCTAAACTGGTATATAGAACCTCAGTCTTAATATATTCCATGCAGTTCTGCTGAATTTAGATCGCCTCAGGGCCCGGTGTTGCTAAAATATGGACATAATACGGTCACGTGAAATTGGCCTAATGTTTATTGAACTGGAGGTGAATTTTTTAATAAATGTATTGGTGGGAGAGGTGGATAAAATTCTCTGCACCTTTGTCTCTGTATCCACAATGCCTGACTTATCCTTGGCTGTATTCTTGTTGTTTTGTGTTTATTATGTGTGTGACATCTCCGCCGTCCGTGCTATAGGCAGCCATTCAATTCAGGGTAGGTTTTTTTTTTTTTTTTTTTTTTGTTTTTTTTAGGCCCTCTTGGCCCCGTGTACAAAAGACTTCACAGCTAGACGGAAAGAATACAATAGTCCAGGTATTGAGAGGTAATGATAGCGGAGATAGTTCAGCTCCTCGTGTATGGCGCTCGCTCCTGGCAGCTTAATCCTGGGTTAACCTTTTTACACATGGGGTCTGGTCCTGGCTCCTGTCGCTGTAGGAATAAAACGCGTGTATGATTGCAGCTGGTTAATCCCGATCATCTCCTGCTTATCTCCTAGCCTCAGATCAGGACATCGCACATAGACCCGGCTCCTACAGACAGATGGGAGCCAGTTATATAAGTTGCCAGCCTCGGCCTGGCTCCTCAGTCTGTCTTCGTCTTGTGCCAGTTACTCTTCTGGGGTCTTAAGATCTCCTGCCAACTTCGAGGTCCATTTTATTAAACGTGGAGAGGCTTTGTTCGCTTTACACTGTCAAAATAAAAATTAACTAATGTGCGAGGCCCCCTGATCCCCCACCATAATGAGCCGTCACAGCGTGCGGGGGATAGGTGGATTGTGGCCGTGTTGTGGCCATTAGATCATTTGGAGTGTGTATAAAGGAGACTTTGTTGAGTTGTCAGTGTGACATTATGGTGAAATGTCTCAGACTGCTGTACTTAATAACCAACCTTGAAGGGGTCTTGTTACCATGGTGCAGCGGTAGCAATGCAAGGTTTATGTAAGATATATGTTAAAGGAACGGTGCTTCATGTATTAGGGAATGTTTTAAAGTAATGCTTTAAGTTAATATGAGGGGATTGCACTATGAGCAGTTTCCTGATACAGCTCATCATAAGAGCACTAACTGTATATATAAGAGCAATGACTGTAGTATGAAACAATAAAATCCTGCCACCACTAGGCGGAGCTTAGGAGCTTACTGAATACTGTTTATAAAGTCAACACGATAGCAGTGTAGTATACAGTATACTCCCTCTAGTGGTGGCAGAATGTTATCATGTTGTTATGGCTATGGAGTATTTGGTGCTCTATATCAGGAAAACTGATCATGAAGAAATGTTAAAGGGTTTTTTTTTTTATAGTGATGTCCTAACTATTTGATAGGTCCTCAGTATTTGATCGGTAGGGGTCTGACACCTGGACCATGCGCCGTTCCTGAGTTCCGGCTTTCTTGACGTGCCAGAAGTTCCTCTGCCCTAGATGGGGCCGGAAGCAGCTTTACTACTAATAGGCACAGACCTGCAGCTCTGTTCACTGTATAGCGGTAGCGCCAGGTTACTGTAGCCCCACACCTATAAGGAAGTATTCACACGTAGGAATTTGAGGCTAAATCTGCTGCAAAATCCGCCTCAAGTTCCACCTGAAATCAGCCCTCACGTTCATTTCCCTGGGAGGCAGTAGCTGCCTTTTTTCAGCTAGCGGAAAAAAAATGGTGTCCTGCTCGTTCTTCAGGTGAATTCCGCCTAAGAACTCCCATTGAAATGAATGGGAGGCGGAAGACACACTGTTGACGTGGAATTTGACAAATTCCACAAAGAAATCCGATTGCGGAATTTTGAATTTGGCCTTACCCAAGAAAGGCGAAATACAGTGACACTCTTATCCAAATACAGGGGCTCAATCCGTGTCAGGAAGTTGAAGCAGATTTTTTTTCTGCTCGACCAGAAACGATGCGGATTTTGACACTGAATTTGGAGAACAGTGCCACTGCATTTCGCCAATTTTCTGCTTGACAAATTTGGCGCCAAAATCCAATGTGTAAACACCCAAATCACTCGAATAGGGGGCAGAGCTGTTTCCACATCCTTACGCAGCTGCTGGATCAGCTGATCAGTGCGGGGTTCAGTTGTCGGACCGCCACCGATCAAAGACTGATGATCTGATGAACACCTGAGGCCGGAAAATCCCTTTAAGACATCAATCCGCACAGAATGTTGGACTTTTAGGCTTGGGCTACATGGTGACCATGTATACCAGTTGTCACTATACTGAAGGAGTTGCAGGTTTACACGGCCATCTTTGATGATGTGAGTGGGCACACAGCCAAAATCACTGCGTAGCCCTGGCCTCGGGTGGATTTACTTGTACTATAATTTACGCTAAGGAGAAATCTGCAGCAACATCCATACAGAGTAAACTGCAATACATGTGAATCTACCCTAACACAATATGATCTGATAAGGTGCTGGTTGTAGCTGTCTCTATGAAACAAAAACTTGCATATTTTGTGCCAAAAATAGCGCCACTCCTGTGGTGGCGACTGGTATTACAGCTAAACTCCATTGCCCTGAATGGGACTGACCTGCAATACCACACGCAATCTGTGGATAGGAGTGGTGCTGTTTTTGGAAGAAATGAACCATGTTTTTGCAATCCGATCAACCCCTTTAAGACGTTCCTCCTAATGCAGTTCTCTTGAATCACATTTCTAGCTATTTCAAGTATATCGAACTGGAAAATCCTTGTAATTGATTCTGCCAGTGTGAGAGCTGGAAATGGCGGAGTGAAATAGACTTTCCTGCTGATGCCGCTCTCTAATATTTTCTGTAAATTTTCTCCCACGGAAAAATCTGCATCAATTTTATATAATAGTTGAAAAGATTGAAATGTGAGAAAACCAGTGTTGGGCTGTGTTCACACTGTGCTTGGCGTGTATGTCCTGAAAGACACTGCATTGGACCCCGCCCACAGGGAAACACATTTTATAGTAGACCCCAATTTCCATCAACGCTAACAGGGCTTTTATCTTTGGAATGGCTGGATGGATTTGGATAAACAAAACACCAACATGCTCAGGGTGACAGCGCTGATCAGATGATGGATGTCATTGGGCTTTTCTGAGCTGGTGACAAGTCCCCTTTAAGGACCAGCTGATAGTGTAGGTTATTCTGCAGGCAGCTTGTTATAGAGCAGGAGAAGCTGAGCAGATTTATAGTAATAATATATATATATAGTTATCTTATATTTATCCATATCTTGCCATACGTGGCTCTAAACCTCAGCTTAGGAGTCCAGTGGGCAGTCCTTCTCTCCCTGTATATCAGGAACGCCCCCTGGACTCCTAAACTCAGATCCATAAATGGTGAGTTGTACTGAATCTTTTTCCACATAAGTAAATCTCTGTCTTCTCAGCTCCTCCTGTTCTATAACACGCTGCCTGCAGACTGTCCTACATTTTCAGTGTGAACAGATCCCTATAGTTGTTCCTTTATGGGGGGCCCTTAGTCGTGTGCTCCCTATAATCCAAACCTACGTAAGGCGAGGTAATCTGTATATGGTTTCTTGGTTATGTTTTTGCTGTGATTTTTTATTTTCTATATTACGGCACAAACTGCGGCGTGACCGCGACATGTGAGTTAACCCTTCGTGGGCTGGCCTCTTGATACTGTAATGTAGTAATAGCTGAGAATATTACCATTACAAAGCCTGCCCAATGTAAAGAACATATAATCTCAGTGCAGGCGCCGAGGTTGGACAGGTATAAAGCTTTGTCTCCTTTTATATATATATTTTCTGAAAACCAGCTCTGTACGAGAGCGAAATAATGAATAAAGATGGCGTTCACAAAATCGGATATCTCCGCGGACTGTCTGCGTTATGCTGGCATAATATCAGCCATTAGATTGTGCGCCTTATTGAAATTTGTAGATCAAAGGTGGGTAAGCTGCGGTTTCCCAGGTGACGTGAAAGCATATATCACGCATGCCCTGCCAGCCGGAGATAATGATTCATTATGCTGCAGAGTAAAACGTACACGTTGTATACAGTATATAGACAGCTCGCCGACTGTGTATGCAAAGAGGACCTGTCGCCTCTCCTGACAGGTCTGTTATAGTAGATACTTTTATTCCACATAAAATAATTGTCCTAGGGCATCTTTTCCTAAGACGTTACATGGAGCTGTCCCTCGGTTATTCCTCCTGGAAATGTTTGTCTGGTTATACCAATAGGAAGTTCAAATGCAACCCAACACAGCTCCATATTGGCTTGTTGTCAGAGATGAAAACTTGCCCCAGGCTTGTTCTGTAATATATTCCATTTCAGCCGTGTGCAGGGGTGGATTTGGAATTTCTGGGGCCCCCAACAGCTATATCTGGGGAAGCCCCTAATAATGCCCCATTGGTTCCCCCACACACCGTGTACTCTCTTAAGTGACCCTATGCATAGAGTTATGCCCCCTTAGTACTGCTACACATAATAAACTGCCCCCTTAGCCCCCTCTGCACATAGAGTAATGCCCCTTAGTTCCCCCACATAGTATAATGCCCCCTTAGTGCCCCCCACACTGCATATTGCACCCTTAGGGTAAGATGAATTCCTCTTCATTTCCTGCCGCTTTATTTGGCCGCTGGCTACCCGCGACGGGATACTGATGCAGGGAATCTGTGGCAAGCTTACTTTTTCAGCGTCCTGTTGCGATCTCTGAAAACAATGGGAGGCAGATTCTAGGCGGAATCCACTCCCAAATCCGTGGCAAATTCCTCCATGTGAACTTACCCTCAGTGCCCCTACACATGGTTTACTGCCCACTTAATGATCCCGCACGTGCCTTTCACATCAGCTTTAAGCATATTTGTCAGAGGGACCCGGGAGAAAGGCGTGCGTAGTGTGCTGCGCAGTTTTTTGCGTGAGGCCACACTCCTTTTGGGCGTCATCATGCCCCCTTTCTTGAGACATAAGCACAAAAATCTGCTGGCTATGCTCCTTTTATTGGACATACCCGTTATATAAAGTGTCCAAGTCACATATATAACAATAGCAAGTGCAGCGGGGCCTGAAGATTGGCCTGCCCTGTTGCATCTTTTTTGGGACCCTCCTGGACAATTCGGGAGAGTTGGCAAACATGGCTGTAAGGCCCTGGTGCTGCACCTTACACGCTCATTTTGACGGCTCCAGGACTTCATATGCCGGAGTACATTGGGCTGAAGAGGTGGAACCAGGAGAGAGGAGTATTAGATCATATTGCCTGTTACCTGCTGAAATAATAGCTGGCCGGTATGTGGTCAATGGGGGGCCCAATCTGATTTCTGGGGCCCCATGTATGGTGGGTATGTGTAATGGATAGAACTGTGTTTTCTGCTGTCATGTTTCAGTAATTGGTTATTCTAGTCCAGTAACTGTGCCCATCTGTACATGGCAAGACTTATGCATCAAGGGAAAATTGGGGACATGCTGCTGGTGACAAGTGTCTAGTGGGATAATTACGTTTCGGTCCCAATTAGAGAACACCCTGCAGATGGCTGCTGAGGATTTTTGGCTTCCAGTATCATACAGTGTGCTTGCACCACTTGTGTAGATGATGAATATTTGTCTATTACTCTGCATGAAATGTTTTTATCACTTTATCTGTGATGGCTGCTGAGCTGTCACCGGTGGGGGCTCGAACCCGTGTGGTCCTTAAATGAAGCGGCCACCGGCATGAAACGTCTTATTGTCACGTCAGGGGTTCTGCACTCCTCACCACATGGAAAAGTGATGTTTTCTGTGGATCACGTCCAGTCCTAAAAAAATATTATTTTTCATGGGTCGTTGATCGGCACCGCTACGGGTTCTGGATTTGAGCCTGATCAAAGGGGTTCGTAAGGTTTTCCTGGATTTCTTGAATCTTGGTACCGGCATAAGCATTTGGGTATCGTGAGCCAAAAAGGAAAAAAAAATAATTTTTTTTAGTGTTCTGATATGTCCAGCTATTCAGAATTACTTAGTGTATTTTTTGGGGATGACAATATGGCGGCCATTATAGCCATGTCCCGAGTTATCACATGACCTTCCCAGTCAAGTTACAATATAGTCACATGAAAAAAATTTTTTATGCAGATTATGTATTCTGTGCCAAAATCCTCCTCCCCTGTAACATGTCTTGGAAACTTTCTATATGAATTTTTGAGGCTGACTTGGAAATAAGTAGCCTGATTCCTGCAGATTCCACACCGGAGGACTGGCCCCGCTGATCCTCAGGAGTGTTATCGGCATCCAAGGGCCTGTCTAGGATATTTGCCGCTGAAAAATCACATGATATTTTAATCGATTGTGTGACTATACCCTTACAGGGGTTTTGCCATTGATACGTAGTCGTAGTCAGGTGACAGTCCGTAGAAAATGGAACTGCATCAGCAAATGGATGGCATCTGTGTGCAGTCTGTTTTTTCCACAGACCCTATCGATAGAATAGACGGACAGGACTAGGACCTGCTACATATTTTGCGACTTGGGCCTATGGACCCAATGCAATCCGTAAAACCCCTTACATTTTCATATAGGATCAGGGTCTCCGGCTTCCTCTGAAATGTCTGGCCTGTATTTTTCTTTTTTTCCCAGTATTTTTCCGAGCATCTGTGTACATCGCTAGCGTACAGTGTAATGCTCTAAATATCCTCCCACTTTTTGCTTGTGCTGGTGAAATGGAAAAAAAACCCTATTTTATAGGAAGAAAATAATAGGAAGCAAACGTCTATAACTCACTGAGAAGATAACTATGTAGTGGAAGAAAGGAACCGCCCGACTATAATCAGTGTTATCTTTCCATTGTGCCGTAAGGGGTAATTTCACAACCTACTGGGTCAGTGATGGATCTGCCTGATACTTCATGTGAATGGTGTGCAAGTTTTACTATTAAAGGGAGTCTACACCACCAAAAATCTCTTCTAAACTTTTGCATGGACGGTAAGGGACATAGGGCTGTATTCGCTGGGAGGCAAAGATCGGAGTAGGATGCTGGAAAAATAAGCGTCCATCTGGCTGCAGATTCCATGGCTGATTCCGATTCCTCTTCATTGCCGCCTTGTGAGCTTACCCTTACTCAGCTGTCAAAAAAATGGACGTGCGCTATCTTTGTCCATTTTGATGGGCACAAAAATAGATCTATGAATACACCCATAGACTTCAGTGGGTTTTAAAGAGGACCCTTCACTTCCTCTGGCATCCGCGGTATTATATATCGCTAGAATGCTGACGGTGTGCTGAATTCAGAGCACTGGCAGCTTTGACAGTACATACCCGAGTGCTGGAGGTATTGGTGCACTTAGTTTTGGCACCAATATCCCTTCCCTGTCAGAAGGGCGGGCCTTACTGCTCAGCGTTATTGAAACAGTACAAGACTGCGATGACACTAGGCTAAGGCTCACCCTTCTGACAGTGGAAGGATATCTGTGTCAAAACTAATGGCACCGAAATCACTGGCAAAAACTTCTGGAGATCCTTATCTAGGGGGCCCCGGAGCCATATGCGCCTTTCCGCGAAGGTTGGGGATCATGGATATAGAGGATGACCAATCCTTTAGATTGTTGAAAGATTAAGATGCTCCAAAATCTTGAGCCCTCTCCAGATGTTGATCACAATATATTCTGGATCTTATAGGAAAGGCGCCCAGGAACTAGCAGATCTCTCACAGGCTGTCAGTCAGCCAGATTCTTTATGGCAACTTTTTTATATATATATAATATTTTTTTTTACCCGTCTGTTATCAGGTATGTACATGTCTGATCTTCCACGTCAGTAGCTGAAGTGACTCACCTGGAAGGTAAATCCATCATAGAGGAGATATTTGCAGAGTGACTCACAGGAGGAAGAGACAGAAGGGGTTATAGTAGAGAAGGTATATAGAATATATAGTGAGAAGGTATATAGAATATATAGTGTATCTGCTCCCTGTGCATGTATATACACAGGAGGCCTCGTGGTGTATCCCGGTATAATCCACCCGGACTCTGAATACATTAATCACACAGGTAGAGAAGCTCCGTGCTTATGTTCAGTGCATACCCTGGTGGGTAGAGGAGCTGCCATTCCCAGTGGGCCGCGTTCACGTGCCCGGCCTCGATGAATTCCTTTTTTAATGAGCGGTGTCGTGGTGTAGGGAATATGCATTTACATTTCCCAGCTGCTCATTTAGCTGCGTATAAATGTTTCATTATCTATTGCCTATAATGCAAGAAATTTCCACAAAAATGGTGATTATGTGTCATTCATTCATCCGGAGTGGGGTATAGAATTACTGTTTTATGCCAGTTTTACTGCTTTATGGGGATGAAGAGATGTAAAGACGCTGCCGGTTCCCATAAAGGTGACCGACGATGTAGCAGTAAGGCTGGAAATGAGTAATGGCGCTACGTGTTATTCCGAACCTATGGGTAGTGATCAGTAGAGATATGTAAAGAGTTTGTATTGTCATAGACAATGGTGGCATTTTGGAACGTGTAATAGTTAAAGGGGATTCCCGAGTGTAAAATACTGGTGGCCTATCCTGTGATAGGGTGACGGCCGGCAGTTTCTGGTCTCCTCCTTGCATTGGGTCCTGCCTCCTGTCCACCTGCTTAGGGCTCCACTATTCAGTCCCCAGCCAATCCCTATGCACCAGGATTATTTAAAGGGGTTGTCCAGGATAAACTGTTTTTGGCAAGGAGGCTGGGAAAGGTTTAAAGTACTCACCTGCCCCCAGTGCTCCAGTTTCTCACACCGTGGTCCAGTCCAATGGCTCCCCGTTGCTTCTTCCGGCAGAAGTCCTCGCCTCAAGTGACCACTTTTGGCCTAAATCATCGGCCTAAGGAAAGAAACCAGGATGACGTCACTTGCATATGTCACGTGTGACATCCTGTGTTCTTTCCTTAGGCCGCTGGTTAGCCTTAGCGGTCACGTGCGACGAGGACTTCAACCACAATAAGACCACAGAAGCAGCAGAACCGGACTGCGGTGGGAGACAGTATGGCGAGTATGGTTGGTTATTTTTTAACCTTCCCCGGCCAAAAACGGTTTAGCATAGACAAAGTGGGAAAAGTGCCTGAGCAATAAGGTTCCTAGTTATGTAGTATCCTGCAAAGCTGTATCTTTACTATTTGTTATGTTTGTCTGCGTCTTGACCTCTGCCTGTCTACCACGAATACAATACTGCGCTCCCACATGATGGTTTTGATATACCGTGGGTCAACACACTTGGCATGTAAATGGCCTAAAATAACAAAGCAATGATTATTTACCTGTTTGCCAAGAATCCAGCACTGCGTTTTATGGTGGAGGAGTGGCGTTGGATTGCTGGGGGACAGGTTTTTTGTTTTTTTTTCCATTTGAGCCCATTTGCATTTTACATAGATTTTCCAGCTCATGGGAGCGCCGTGTGCCTGACCCGCACAATGTGTAATTGATATCTGTATTGAGACTCTGTCACCTGCCCTGACCTCGGCCTGTCCACTGACCTCATCCTTGATTAACCCTGTCCAGGTCGTGATACGAGGTTGGTCTTCTCCAAGAGGTGGTTTTTTGGAGAGGCTTGGCTAGTACGTATATATACTATTCTATCTGGATATATTTGTCAGGTATGAATGATGGGCTCCCATACTATTACCAGTGATGTTTCCTTGGGTGTATTTTCTGCCTGGTAATCCATTCTAAGGATCCGCATGTACAGTCATGGCCAAAAGTTTTGAGAATGATACAAATATTAATTTTTACAAAGTCTACTGCTTCAGTTTTTCTAATGGCAATTTGCATATACTCCAGAATGTTATAAAGAGTGATCAGCTTAACAGCATTACTTGCAAAGTCAATATTTGCCTGAATGAACTTTATCCCCCAAACACATTTCAACATCTTGCGCCCTGCCTTGGACCCCTACCGTTTCTGTTTTTTTCCTTTTTCCCCGGGTTTTTGTTTTTGATGGGGCCGGTCTTTGTTTTTTTTTTTTTTTTTTTTTAGTATTAACCCCCCCGCCCCTTTTTAAAGGGGGTTTTTTTTTCCCCCTTTTTTTTTTCTTTTTTTTTTCCTTTTTTTTTCTAAAAAAACCCGTGCCGTCTTCTTTGCCCTGCCAAAAATGGCCTAACTGGGGGTTTGTGCTGGTTGCCCTCGTCCATCTATCGCATCTCGACTTCGGGGGGTTCCTTGGTGCCGGCTCCAGGGCGCGCGGCCGCGCGGCGGCCGTCTCTTGTGTTTCGCTGCGGGTCGGGCTCCGCGTGCGGCTTGCTGGGTGGCGCGGCGGTGTGGTGCTCTGCCGCCTGTGGCGGGCTCTTGGGCGGCCTGGTCTCGGGGGCGCGGCCCTTCTCCGCTCGGGACATTTTTTTTTTTCTGAGGGGGGGGGGGGGGGTGGTGTGGGGGGGGGGGGGGTTTTTTTTTTTGTTGTTTCCCTTTTTTTTTTTTTTGGTTTTTGGCGGCTTTTTTGGGGGGGGGGGGGGGGGCGCCCCCCCCCCTTTTTTTTCTCCCCTCCCCCTTTTTTTTGGGGGTTTTTTTTCCCCCCGGGGGGGGCGCTTTCCCCCCTTTTTTTCTAAAACCCCCCCCCATAAGGGTGGGCCCCGGTTTCCCCCCCCCCCCCCTCCCCCCCCCCCCCCCGGGGGGTTTGGGCGCCCGCCCTCCTTTTTTTCCCCGGGGGGGGCCCCTCCCTCAGCAGGGGGTTTTTTTATTTGGCCGGGGGATTGGTTTTTTTGTTCCTTGGCCTGGCCCCCCCTTTTTTTCCCTTTGGGTTGTGGTCTCTCGGCGTGTGGCACAAAAACCAACAAATTCAGACAAAATGAAAGCATTGATTCTGCAAGTGGACTGCTATCAGTCGGTTTGGTCCAGGTTGTTGAGAGCATGCCAGGGAGATTGCAGGGTCCTGAGAGGGGTCACACTTCATTTGCTTGCTGTTTAACTCATTCTAACTGTCAATATGTTCTGTTACTCATAATTGAATGCAATTCTATTTCTGTATGTGATCAAAACATCTGACAAACACACATAAAAACCAGAGGGCAGCAGATCATGTGTATAATATTTGTGTCATTCTCAAAACTTTTGGCCATGCTGTACACATATAGACACCTTCATAGACTAAATCAATGTTCAGGAGAATGCAGATTATTGACGGAGTGGCTGAAATCGATCGTCTTTATCTTCATGAATATTAGTTCAGCTTAGGCATTGACAGTCTGCTCCGAATGCCAGCAGCGGGTATTAAAATTTAGATTTTATCTCTTTAAGTTCTTTATGTCTGGGGATTTATAGATTTATGACTACAACAGGTTTAGACCTTTATAAACCAACATTCGCCAACGTGTGACTATTTCATTCCTGTGAAAATCCTGAGCACAAAATAGCAGTTCACACCAAAGTTTCCTTTAAAGCAGATCTTTCAGCTTAATCTCCTGTCTTATGTAGGGGCAACACATTGCAGCTACAGGTTCCCAGTCGTAGTAGTCAAAATGGCACAAATGGTTTGTGCCATTTAGCTAATTGGGGTGTTTAAAGGGGTTTTCTGGCCCCAAATGCTTGTTTCATACTGACAATGTATCCACAGAGGCCTCCGGAACAGCTGATCTGTGTGAGATCCGGGTGTCAGAACCACACAGTTCAGATACTGATGACTTAGCTGTAGGATATGCATTTGGGGCCAAAAAACACCTTTAAAAAAATTTAAAAAAAAAAAATGTATTCCTTTTTTTGTGATGTTTTGACTGAGGTTTAACCTGCTGCAAATCTGCCTTAAGTCAACTATAAAGCACCTTCGACATCTTAAAGACAGTGAGGGAATTCATCAAGACTGGCATTTCCTACACCAGTCTTCATCCTCTGTACGCTGGAATGGACATGTGACTGGGAGCTGGCGTAACTTTTGAGCCTTATAAAGTCATATGAAAAAGTTTGGGCACCCCTATTAATCTTAATCATTTTTAGTTCTAAATATTTGGGTGTTTGCAACAGCCATTTCAATTTGATATATCTAATAACTGATGGACACAGTAATATTTCAGGATTGAAATGAGGTTTATTGTACTAACAGAAAATGTGCAATATGCATTAAACCAAAATTTGACCGCTGCAAAAATTTGGGCACCCTTATCATTTTATTGATTTGAATACTCCTAACTACTTTTTACTGACTTACTGAAGCACAAAATTGGTTTTGTAACCTCACTGAGCTTTGAACTTCATAGCCAGGTGTATCCAATCAGGAGAAAAGGTATTTAAGGTGGCCAATTGCAAGTTGTTCTCCTATTTGAATCTCCTCTGAAGAGTGGCATCATGGGCTCCTCAAAACAACTCTCAAATGATCTGAAAACAAAGATTGTTCAACATAGTTGTTCAGGGGAAGGATACAAAAAGTTGTCTCAGAGATTTAACCTGTCAGTTTCCACTGTGAGGAACATAGTAAGGAAATGGAAGACCACAGGGACAGTTCTTGTTAAGCCCAGAAGTGGCAGGCCAAGAAAAATATCAGAAAGGCAGAGAAGAAGAATGGTGAGAACAGTCAAGGACAATCCACAGACCACCTCCAAAGAGCTGCAGCATCATCTTGCTGCAGATGGTGTCACTGTGCATCGGTCAACAATACAGCACACTTTGCACAAGGAGAAGCTGTATGGGAGAGTGATGCGAAAGAAGCCGTTTCTGAAAGCACGCCACAAACAGAGTCGCCTGAGGTATGCAAAAGCACATTTGGACAAGCCAGCTTCATTTTGGAAGAAGGTCCTGTGGACTGATGAAACAAAGATTGAGTTGTTTGGTCATACAAAAAGGCGTTATGCATGGCGTCCAAAAAACACAGCATTCCAAGAAAAACACTTGCTACCCACTGTAAAATTTGGTGGAGGTTCCATCATGCTTTGGGGCTGTGTGGCCAATGCCGGCACCGGGAATCTTGTTAAAGTTGAGGGTCGCATGGATTCAACTCAGTATCAGCAGATTCTTGAGAATAATGTACAAGAATCAGTGACGAATTTGAAGTTACGCCGGGGATGGATATTTCAGCAAGACAATGATCCAAAACACAGCTCCAAATCTACTCAGGCATTCATGCAGAGGAACAATTACAATGTTCTGGAATGGCCATCCCAGTCCCCAGACCTGAATATCATTGAACATCTGTGGGATAATTTGAAGCGGGCTGTCCATGCTCGGCGACCATCAAACTTAACTGAACTGGAATTGTTTTGTAAAGAGGAATGGTCAAAAATACCTTCATCCAGGATCCAGGAACTGATTAAAAGCTACAGGAAGCGACTAGAGGCTGTTATTTTTACAAAAGGAGGATCTACTAAATATTAATGGCACTTTTCTGTTGAGGTGCCCATACTTTTGCACCGGTCAAATTTTGGTTTAATGCATATTGCACATTTTCTGTTAGTACAATAAACCTCATTTCAATCCTGAAATATTACTGTGTCCATCAGTTATTAGATATATCAAATTGAAATGGCTGTTGCAAACACCCAAATATTTAGAACTAAAAATGATTAAGATTAATAGGGGTGCCCAAACTTTTTCATATGACTGTATTTATGGCATAAATTATGATGAATTTGCTGGACTCTTGGCGGTCGTGCCACCTTGACTAAGCTCCACCTCGACACACTGACTTTGGCATGTGGGGTGCAAAACCTCAAAAAGCCTGGAATAAAGTCAGTAAGACATTCCCTCCAGTCAGTGAGCACCATGGCGGACATGATTTCCCCTTTCAATTCAATGGGACTCAGAGGGTGCAAGGCGTTAGACATCCTAAGTGCCCATAAGTCACATTATGTAATTTCGGGAACAGAAAAAATATGTAATGTATAAATACAGAACTGAATTTCCGGCCTCGGTTTACTTACTGCATTTGGAAAAGTCTTGTTCAATACATGTTAAGTGGCAACGCCTGGGGACATGAACTAATGGCGAGAATTTCATCTGTAGGAATAGATGGGTATTGTAATACACTTACTGTACTGATAAGATGTTCCCATAGACAGGTGTCTGACCCATTCAGTTTGAGGCGATTTCAGACCTTCAGGGCCAAACAAGAACATGCCAAAAATCTCCAAATCCCTATACTGTTTATTACTATAAGTTATTTTTTTTTTTTATTTCAAGTAATGTATTAAAACTCCTTTAAGAAAGTGCTCACCCCTGTCCTAGAGTCACATATAAGAGAAGGGGGCAAATTATTAAGGCTGGTCTTTTGGTACGCCAGATTTGAGCAATTCTCCCAATGGTGCGAGATTTGCCTGAATTATTAAGCTGCTCCGGCCTCTTAATAACACTGGCGCCAGAATTGAAGCCCACGCAAGTGTAAATTTGAGGTATAGCTTGCGCCAGTTCTAGTAAATCTGTTGGGCCAAGGCATCCCCCTCCTGTCCCGCCTTGGTCTTTCCCCGTTGTGGGCAGAGTGGGGCAGGGAGCAAGGTGGGCCAGTGTGGGGACGACTCGGCCTGTCAAATTTACTATAACTCACGCCAGAAAACCGACACAAGTTCTACCCAATACTTGCCAACTCGCCTGGAAGGTCCTCGAGGCTTCTGAAAAAAGTGGTGACCCCCAGACTCGGGAAGAGCTGGCAAAACTTACGGGCCAAGCAGAACAGTCCCGCTAGCAGGATTTTTATACATGACTTGGGCACATCCAAAAAGGGGGCATGGCTGGCACATTTGATAACCATATCACAAAAGAGGGATTGGCCCCATATGAATGTGGCTCTGGTCAAAAATTTGAGCGACAAAAATTTCAGATCCTAACTAGCAGATAGGGCGTGATCTTGGGGGTAGTCGTAGTTGCAGACTGATGATGGACAATAGGGGTTACTAACCACACGGGTAGACAAACGGCTTCAGAACACTTGTCTGGAGGACTGGGGGGGAGGGACATAGAGGATAGAGATGGAGCTGAGGGTGAGGGTTTACCTTCTTTTGCAGCAGGTGTCACTTTCCAGCTCCTGATATTAATGCTGTGTAGCAGCTTGCAGGTTGCTTCTTTTGGCCATGTAATCAATGCACTTGTCTGATTCCATCAGCCGCTCCATCCATTATTTGCTGCGGAGTCTGACAGCTGCTGGGAAGATGGGGACCAAACCGAGCGTTAGGCAAGCAGATGCTGTAGAATAAATAGCTGAACACAGAATTAATCTGGGAGGAAATTACTATAGGAATCCGATGTCTGTGTGATCTATAGGCTTGGTGTGCATGCTTAAGACCCATGTTACATTTTGGTGTAATTATTCTCCATACTCGCCTCCATGTTCTGCCATGTCTTGCCACTGTAAAACATCGGGAGGCAGATTTATTAATACTGTCTTAAAATCAGACAGCTTACACCTAGATGAGATGCGCCAAATTTATCACTGTGATTTATGATGGATGACACATTTGGAGCAGTGTTATATACTTTTTGTCTAATGGTATGTTCACATGGACAAATTTGTTCCCATAGTTCCTGCATCCAGATTACGTTTGGAATTGGCTCCATATTCTGGTTGGAATCTGCTCCAAATTCTGGTTGGCGTGGGCCCAAATTCTGGTTGGAATGGGCTCCAAAATCTGGTTGGAATGGGCTCCAAATTCTGGTTGGAATGGGCTCCAAAATCTGGTTGGAATGGGCTCCAAAATCTGGTTGGAATGGGCTCCAAAATCTGGTTGGAATGGGCCTCCCATAGTTTTCAGTGGGAGGAAGGGATTGATGTGGATCCCAAGGTGGGCTTAAACGTAACAAGGTTGGAAGTTGGAGAGGAATCTGAGGCGGAAGACCACCTCAAATTCTTCTCCAAATTCCTCTGTGTGAATAGTCCTTTTACTTTAGACCAATTCACTTATGTCATGATTTTGTTGAACTTTGACACATCTTGAGCCGCAGCCTTTTTTATTAAGCCCACCTCCTTTGCCTCAAAGCCATGCCTTCTTGCAAAAATAGTAAGAAATATTGCACAATATTGGCAGATCTAAAATTGTGCCAAATTTGGTTTAAAAGTTTTTTTACTTTTTTTTTTTTTTCTTCCCAAAAAAGAGTAAGAGTAAGCAGACGGAAATATGCTAGTTGTGATGATCTCCCCCCCCCCCCCACACCCACACTTTTGTATTATTCCATACAACAATATGTGGTAAGAAAATGGATATTGCACGGTGTATGTGTTTTTGTTTTTTCACAATGGGGTCCTATGGCAACGTATGTGCAAGATTTGATCACAGATGTGTGTTGGGAGTAGCTCCCTGTGTGTACATCAAACAGAAGCCATTAATGTGATGTGAACAGGGCCTTAGTGGCACAAATGTACAGCTGCTCGTAGTTGGCATAAAAAAAAAAGATTGAAACAGTCAGTCCATAAAGCACCAGATTTTTAGAGGCAGGGATATTTTAGAAATTAAACGCATTTCTTGCCAACTTCTCCATTTTAATTGGTGCAAAATCCTCCGTTATTAATAGGATGATGATATACGGTCACCATTTCCTGGACCCTGGTCATAGCCTGCACTTGGGACGTCTATTCCCGCTCCATGACCGGATGTCCAAATCCGATGAAATCAGGCCAAGGATTACAGGTGTAAAAAGGTGTGATGATGCCAGCCGGGGGTATGCCAAGCCAACAGTACGCCCTTCAGGCATACATCTGGTCCATTATAAGCCGTGGATAAACTTAGCGCATATGCTGATGTTCATTCACACATGGGGCAGAATCTGGCCAAAGAGGTTCATACAAAGCTGAGTTACAAGTACGGGATGTCTAAGATGTCAGAGCCTGAGGCCCCGGCATTGATTAACCCCGACTAAATGACGGTACATGTAATTTCTTTCCGTGCTCAGCTCTACCGTCTCTTACAGGATCTGCCATTTATCTGGTATGTCAGGAATACGTTAGCCGGAACATCTTTTCTTTGTCACAAGGTTAGTTTACGGAGGAGCAGGAAGGTGACCAGTTTGCTGTCAGCCCTCACACATCGCAGAATAAGATTAGTCTTATTAGACTGGAGACGCTCCCCGGGGACACGGCGGAGTTCAAGGTTGCTTTTTCGTGGAGAATCTGAGAAGCGATGTGATTTGTCTCAGATGCTAAGATGGCCATGATTATACCTTCGCCTGTCCTTAGATTGTTATGTCTCCAAGCCCGCGCCTGTCTTCCCACTATTACTGCACATACAAGGTTACTTGCTGTTTTTTAGGGGTTTTTTTTCCCTCTAATTTAGGCTGTTTTGCCTCACTTTAGCTATTTTAATGACTACATTGACAAGTGTCATTCTTTAAGCCTTGACATCATGGCAGATTTTCAATTTTTCATTTTTTGCTCCCTATGTTTCAAAAACTGTAACTCTGACATTTTTCTTTTCACATTTCTTCCGTTTCTTGCATGACAAATTGTACTTGTTAGCACCATGTAATAATCCACATCATGTACTGGGAAGCCAGAAAAAAAATCTAAAAGGGGTGGAATTAGATAAAAACTCAGGTATACAAAAATGTAATGAAAATTTAAATTTGGGGGGAAAAAAAAAAAAAAAAAAGTTACGCCATTTTCTTACTGGTTTATGGGTATTAGAAATATTAGGTTGCCTTTTATTTTGTGGATCAGTACGATCACAGTGAAAAAAAATTAAATATTCTGTTTTGTTTTAATATTTTTAAAGAATTTGAATATTTTTCAAAACAAAATTTTTTGCAATATCTCGAACCCCCCCCCCCACCTCCATAATTTTGGTTACGTTCCCATGTACAGAGGTGTGTAAGAGCTTTTATTATGCAGGAGGAGCTGACTTTTTTGTTGGTACCATTAGATGAGTCTTTTTGATTTGTTTTTTTATTAATGTTTTTGGGAGTGAGAAGACAAATTGATTTGCATATTTAGATTTTTGTTTTCTGTTCAGGTATGCACCATACAGGATACATACTTTTATATTTGGATAGTTCTAGTATTTTTGGATGTTGCGAAACCTGACTTGATATGAAATTTTAATTTTTTTTAAATTTTTTTTTTCAAACTTTTATTGTATTGTATTTTATTGTATTGTATTGTATTGTATTTTTTTTTTAATTCATTTTTAGTTCCTTTTAGGGAATAATCTTTGATTTATTCTGTTATGTAGTTCTGGATAAATAGAGGGGGTTCCCTTGTACAAGATCCTCATCTATTATCAAGAGTGGAAAAAGACTATAAAGAATGTCTCTGACTTTGAAGGATCCATACTTTACATACAGTCCATTGATTTCAGTAGCGCTCCGTATTGCTCCATTTATCCTGTGGAGGAACTGTAGGATCTCTACTCTTGGGTGGGCGGTCCCTATCTGTCTGCTCCATTCAGGACCAGTAGAGAGCCCAGTTGCCATATTGGGTGATGTAACTAACAGAAATGATTGCTCAGGAATGGTGGGGGCTAAAGAAAAAACTCCAACTGTGCTGGAATCCGTGAAAGCAAACCTATTGATGGATACAAAGAGCTTGAGTTGGTGTAGGTGATGAAAGGTTTCTTTTAAGGACATTTTTAAAGGGGATTATCTGTGGAATTAAATGTACCTTCATGCTGGCTTCGGGGGTTCCCGGATCACATGATCGGAACCAACCCCCATCCCCCAGGTTGCTCCAATTAACTATAGTAAAACCAGCCCCCATGGCACGGGTAACTACCTGTACAAACAGGAGAGGGAGTGGATGGAGCGACCTGGGGGAATGGGGTTGACTCCCCAATCAACCCCTTTTTAAAACTTTTTGTATTTCTCCATTATTATTGAACTTCCTTGTGAGCCTTGCTTTTAGAGCAGTGTTCACATGTGGTTGTAATGCAGGTTTAGCAGCTTTTTTTTTTTATTTTTGAAAAACTGTCATAGAACTGCAATGTGTGAACACAGCCTAAAAGTGGTAAGAGTGCCACTTGATTTATTGAAGATGGAGGGGGGGCAATATATTTTTTAATTTAAAGAGTGCGACCTTGACACCGGAGCCCTCAGCTGTGGATTAGGATGTGCTAGTTATATTTTTAACCTGGCTGTTAATTACATCGCCGCAGATTGTGGTCGGGTTCACGGCGGCCTAATCACGGCGTGTCACTGAGCTCGCTAGCAGGTTAGAGCCGGGGGATTTTTTGTCAGAAGGTGTTTCATCAGGAGCTGTCCGTTTCCTAGTGATGGTGCGACTTGTTTTCTCCAGGAGCCGCATGTTAATTGATTGAAAAATATAGTTTGTTAAAGTGTGAAACTTTATTGTAGACTCGGTGTCAAAATAGAACATGATTCCGGCCTTGAGGAGTGCGTGGAGACATAATAATGTCTGTAATGGAATGTCGGCCTTCTCTGTGTTTCCTCCGGATTTGACTGTATTGCCCCCCTGGTATCAGCCAGAGGGGGAACTGGTGGTCAGTGTCTTGTCTTCTGCCTGAACGGTATCGGTGGAGTTAAAAACATTCCTACAAGTAGGTCTCAGAACCGATTGTTCAGTCAGAAGGTGACCCAAAAAAGTCTCATATTAATAATTTGTTTTTGTTTGACACCACTCGGGATCCTAGAGAATCGATCTCGTTGAATTGCTTTCCTGTCATGTTATTACGCTTAGTTCACACCAGCTCCTCACCTCTTCCGGTCCATAGGAGGGCCACCAATATAGCGGACACTAATGGAGCCCCAGACCTCATTAACTATAATGGGCTTCGTCCGATGTCCTTTTTTTTTTTTTTTTTTTTTTGCAAAGTTAGGCTTGAACTTTTTTGTTCAGTGATTTTAGATGAATATGTGCGAGACGGACACCCAGTGCAGATGTGAACCCAGCCTTTCCCTATATTCCTTTTATATTCCTATACATTTATGTCACAATATGGCTTCAGTCTCCCGCCAGTCTTTCGTACCATTAATTTTGACTTTTGTCCATCCATCAACTTGAAACGTGAATTAAACGGGACTTGTCACCAGGTCCAAAAATCCCAATGACCTACCTCATGTGATCGGCGCTGTCGCCCTGAGTATCTTGGTGTTTTGTTTAACCAAATCCATTCAGCCATTACAAAGTTATAAGCCCTTTTAGTGTTGATGCAGATTAGGGTCTACTAGTCAAGTGGGCGGTAACACTGCATGACATACAGCACAGCCTATTCTAATGTATATGGCCACCTTTAGCCTCATAACATTTCACACGTTTCCAGGATGTTTGTACACTCGTATCTCCGAATCGTACAAGTTCCTCCATCCAAGCTGTAGGACCCAGCTGGGAAAGAGAGAGCAAAGTCCTCTGCCAAGCCACTCCCAGGTGCCATCTGACAAGCGTGTTACTGGAGTGACTGGTGTAATGGGACGCTGCCAACGTTATTAATAGGGCCGAATATATCTGAAGCTGTCGTATAGTAGATAATGGAGACATGGTAGGCAAACCAGCCATGTGGACATTTAAAACTGAAATGGAAAACAACAGGTTAAAATGTAATGGAATTCATAATTTGCATAATTTCACTTTTTAGAACATGTCAATCTAAATCTACTGTACATAGCATTTTTTTTTTTTGTACGTCAATATTGTCTAGGGATTTTATTTTACTTGCTTCGTCTAGGGTTTTTTTTTTTTCTGGATCTGGGAGTTGTGGGGTGGCTCCGACCCCAGGTCACGTGATCTGAACCAGCACCCGGCCACCAAGTCACTCCCATCACAGGTAGTTACCTGGACTATTGTAAAGCCACCCCTCCATAGCACAGGTAACTGTGACAACAGGAGAGGAGGGAGGAGGCGGAGCAACCCAGGTGCTGGCTCTGATCATGTGACCTGGGGTCAGAAAAAAAAAAAAAAACAGATGATATAATTAAAATAAAGCTTTTTGGACATCTTTAAATATTTTCCAGTTATATCTGTAGCTACTTTAAAAAAAAAAAAAAAAAAAAAAAAGTGGTTGCCATTGGTAACAGACTACAGTTTGTCTTCATTGTTGTCAGATATGTAATCTAACATCTTCGGCTCTGTTCACATTTAATTTTATATCCTCTTTAGAGGTTGGAAGTATTCCGTGGCATACGTTGACTACTGTTGTGTCCCTCTTTATATGAAAGGGCAGGAGACTAGACTCTTGTATACAGTGTAAGCAAGTTATTCCAATATTCTAGCCCAGGATACGGGAAAAGTATCCTTTACTGATCCTACGCCTGCATGAGGCCTATTGACATGTTCAATATGTGCTTCGGAAACAAAAGTGTAGTGTGAACAGACCCTTAGCAGTGCGTTGCTCAGATTATATTTACACAATTATGGCTATGTCTGAGATGAGCAGAATTCTCAGTTTACGTTGAGATCAGATTGGAGAAGATCCCATATGGAACTAGAAAAAATGTATTTGCAAACTCTCAGCATAAACTGTAGATTTTGCACTGCAGATTCTTGTAATTTGACAGAAAAGCAGTTTATTTCCTGTAAATGTGTAGTAAATGCTTGCTGCCTACGTGAAAATTGACATTTGCAAAGAGAGTGATTCATATAAAACCTATATATGATGATACATTCGGCGTTAACTACGTAATTACATATCTGTACGGGGGATATAATTCTTATATTCTGGCTGGTCTCTAAGTACATTTTATGTTCTTGCACATCCATCATAGGGGCTTGTCAACAGGGCAGTGTAATACATTTTTTGTACTGCAGTGGGCAGTATTTGTGTATAGTGTGTTGTATGTTCCCCATGGAGCAGGCGTTGCCCAAGTTACCCAGGAATGGCTTCTTATTTAGAGGGTTTTTCCAGGACTTAATAATTGATAACCTACCCTTAGTATAGATCATCAATTGAAAATCCATAGGGCTCAGATACCCCGGACCCCTGTGGATCAGCTGTTAGTTGTCGCATTCACCGATTACATGGCCTGATCAAAGCTCAGTCTCATTCAAACGAATAGGCTGAGCTGTGATACCAAGTTGTTCTACTGTGCTTGGCAAGTAATGAAGGCCACAGCTCTCACCGAAATGCTTCAGCCTCTTCAAACAGCTGATCAGCCGGGGACCTAAATGTCGGACCCCCGGAATCTTTAATTGATGATCTATCCTAAGGGTAGGTCATCAATTGTTTAGTCTGGAAAAACTCCTTTAAGGGCCCATTCTTGCTCTGAGTGGAGTGGGCCAGCTTGGAGGAACAGCTTGCGAGAGAGATTGCTTGTAGGAGTGGGGGTCAGAATGGGATGTGGCGAGCTTGGAAGACTCCAATTGGTTTCACAAACCAACTTGCCTAAGGTCACTTGTAAGTAGGAGAACAGAAAAATCGCTGCTGAATGAAGGGTTCATTTTCTCCTTTCTGTCAGTGGAAGGCTGTGTATCATAAGTCTTCTTAGCCCAGTGCACCAGATGACAGGGGGAATACATTTATGAAGTTTATCCAGCCCTAGCGTGGTGACGGGACCCTGTAGTCATCCCAGTGTCTGACATGGTACATATATAAAGTTCGCGTTCGGTAGATGCGCACCTATATTACCCCATTGACAAGCAATATCTGTATATTTTAAAGATCCCCTATAAAGCGAGTATAACTGTGTGACTGGTCCTTGTATCCCTGTGTGAACTGAGGGCCACTTGGATGAAAACCTTGCCGCTCACTTTACAGCCGGCTAAATAAGCGAAATTTCCTGTAGCACACAGACGGATTGGAAGCAATTGGGAAGTGTATGGCGGTATGAAGATTCTCTGCGCTAGATTAACAATAATGTGGATTGAACGGCACTTCAAACAGTTTGTAGTGAAGTGCGGCCAATGGAAGCGTAATTAAAGCCCCGGTCCCCAGGCTAAGCCGCCGCGGCTCCCCATGCTGTGCAGTAATTATTGGGAAGCTGAGTTATTACGCCGCGCTGTCACTCAATTTCCTGGGTCCATTCTGTTACTGTCTTCCATATCACCGCGGAGGTATTTTATGAGCAAGACTGTTTCCAATAAAGCCATCCACACAGGTGCACATTAAGAAACAAGCGGTTCTGCGTGATATAATTATATTAACTAAAGCCTCGTACATGGACCTAGTATGGCCACTTCCGAGTTCTACAGAGCAATAATAACGCATTTGTATTCTCATGTGGGGTTCTGTTGTATCTCCATATACTTCCAGTTCCATACAGAGGTGGCGCTATAGTACTTTAGAAGCTGTATTAAAGAGGACCATTCATGTCCTCCAAGATCGTGATTGTTATATACTGCTGACCATACGCTTAATTCAATGCACTTTCAGTTTTTCCCCAGTTCCAGAGATATTTGGGGTGTTCGTTTCGGTGCCGGGTCACCTACAATGTCCTACAAGACATTGGTGCAGAGACGGGACAAATGATGAAGCAGGGAGCAGATGCAGATGAGCTGAAATTGGGACTTGCCTCACGAAGACCGGGACAGTGGGACAGCACCTGGAATCTGGGACTGTTCCACTGAATCTGCGATGTTTGGGTGGTATTTATTTTGGATGTCAGGGCCCCAACCCTAGACCAACACACAAACTCACCGCATTGACAAGCGGTTGCAATAGAGTTCCAAAGCTGGAAGATGCAGGAACGTTCTGCTATTGGAGACTCTTGGGGTCAGCAAGGCTATAAAGTGTTAGGCTGTAGGGTGCAAAGGTTGTAGCCCAAAGCAGCACAGCCAAAAGGTGCAACTGGGCTCTGTCCATTTATGAGAATCAGATTAAAGAAGATACAAGGACAGCTAATAGTGACAGTAGTAATAGTAGCATGCAACACAATGCAACAATGAGGCATCAAAACAAGTATGCAGTGCCATACTAAACATTTATAGTGTACAATAAAGCACACGCACAAAACAGCACACAAAATAATGGACTCAGCCCATCGGGGGTGACGACCCAATATAAGTCGACCATCTAAGTCCTTACTTGTGGAAGAGAATGGCTTCCACCACCTTCCAAGCCCATTATCTTTCCATGTATACATTGCAGCAGTGTACAATCCATCTAAGGGTTTTATATGCATGATACAAATCCAATATGGCCGCCACTGCAACTCTTAAAGGGTTTGATTATAAGGAGTGTTCACAGATATGCAGTTATACTTATATCTTTGGAGCAATGACAACGCCCTTGTAGCTCCAAAGAGCTCATTTACGTATTGACAAAACGGCGATCCCTTGGCAACAGAGGCAGTGATTCACTTGTGGAAAATATGTGATTCAGGTGACCCTAACTTATTGATCTGCGGGGCTGGGTTCTGGAGACAGACTCCCTTTGTTATTGCCAGACTGTGTCATCCTGACGTAGCTTGCCGCGCCTTTGTTTCCTCTCGTGACCCGGGCATCCTGGATAGTGTGTACACTTGGCTGTAGGTCATCTTGATGCACTTTGTACACCCTCCTATAAATAGGGTTAACGGGAAGACTCACCGCTGACATCCATAATAGGAGCCCTGCTAGAAGTCCAACCTGCAAGGATCCCTGCTGATCTCCACTGGACAGGGGGTTATTTACCCAGATGGAAAAACGCCTTTAAACTAGTTTTATTGATTCATCAAATTACATCCGTCTGTCATTCGAGCAAATAGTAGATCAAGGAAGAAAGGCTAATGGAAGTGCTGCTTGTCACTGACCAGCCACGCTACCTATTAGCCTGTTTTATATCTATTTTTACACTATTGGGACTGGATTGGTCTCCAATTTGGGTGGTAGGGACAGCTATCTAGGTAGAAGAGGATGATTTCTATGTATCTGGTGTGGGATCCATTACTTACCTTTTCATTAAGTGTAAGGCCTCATGCACACGACTGTAGTTTTTATGCACAATTGTGGATAAAAGGATGAACCCATTCATTTTTATGGGGCCATACAAATGGCTGTAGGTTTTTTTTTTTTTTTTTTTTTTTTTTTCTTTTTTTCAGCCACGTGTCCGTGCTGTATACAGGAACGGAAAATTATGAAGAATATCCTATTCTTGGCCACATTTGTGGAACAGACAAGTGTAGGGGATCATACAAATGATAATTTTTGCTGATCCGTTTTTCCATATGATATACTGACATGTTTTTTTGCAGAATGCAGATCAGTATTTGCAAACAGTAAAAACCACTATGGTCGTGTGCATGTAGCCTGAGGTATGTTCACATCTGTGCCGAACTCTCCGTCGCAGTGTCTGCCTGAAAATTGGTGGAGGAAAAATCCTGCATGGAGGATTTCAGCTTTAAAAACCACACGACGGACCCCATTATAGTCAATGGGGTCCATCAGACAGTGTGTGTTATCGCTATTTTAGCCGAAGAACTAGAACGTGTTCACCCTAGTGTGAATCTAGCATCAAGGCTACGTTCACATCTATGCAGGGTGTCTGTCGTGCACACAGGTCGTGAGATTTTGTCCGGTGATTTCAGTTAAAGAAATGGACACCCTAGTCCATTGGGGGTCAAAATGACACCGATGTGAAGGTAGCTTATCATGTAGCACAAAGGAGCGCTTGTGTCTATTTGTATTTTCTATGCACTGTGACATCACAGTGTGTGATTCCTGTGCAGTGACATCACTATGTGCATTCCCCATGTACTGTGACATCGCTGTGTGTATTATCCCTGTACTGTGACATCACTGTGTGTATTATCCCTGTACTGTGACATCACTGTGTATATTATCCCTGTACTGTGACATCACTGTGTATATTATCCCTGTACTGTGACATCACTGTGTGTATTATCTCTGTACTGTGACATCACTGTGTGTATTATCCCTGTACTGTGACATCACTGTGTGTGTTATCCTGTACTGTGACATCACTGTGTGTATTATCCCTGTACTGTGACATCACTGTGTGTATTATTCCTGTACTGTGACATCACTGTGTGTATTATCCCTGCACTGTGACATCACTGTGTATATTATCCCTGTACTGTGACATCACTGTGTGTATTATCCCTGTACTGTGACATCACTGTGTGTATTATCCCTGCACTGTCACATCACTGTGTGTATTATCCCTGTACTGTGACATCACTGTGTGTATTATCCCTGTACTGTGACATCACTGTGTGTATTATCCCTGTACTGTGACATCACTGTGTGTATTATCCCTGTACTGTGACATCACTGTGTGTATTATCCCTGTACTGTGACATCACTGTGTGTATTATAACATTTGTTCCATATGGGCAGCTTTATTTTTATTTGCGGTAGGCATTCTGTAAGCTGGTGATTTTCTTTAGTATCTGAGCATTTTGCAGATAAAAAACATATTTTTTAGAACGCTTTCTGCTTTCCGACACCTAATGCAGATCTACTTTTACGTGACCGCTCTGTTGTGTTTCCATTTTCCTATCTACACTGAACAAACAATAAGCATTTAACTCCGTCCTTTACGTTCCGGCTCTTTGTCTCTCTAGGGTTCCCTTTTGTATTCATCCTAAAGAATATTCCCGGTTGTCTCAGATATCCCATGCGTTCAGTAAGAATCTCCCTGTGCCGTACATTCAGGATTGGACGTCATTAGCGTGCTTGAGGCTGGGGGGGAGGATTCCCTTCCTGTGGATACAAATGATGGGGCTGTATCCCCACCGAGTATGTGTTTGTGTGTACAGCCTAGGTCAGAGGATTAAGGGGCCTAATTCTCCCAGCAGAGAAAAACAAGCCTTGTCGTAAAGCATTGCAGGCCGGCATCGACATAGCCCTGGTCATATTAACTACAGCTATGGAGAGCGTATCCGCGGCTGGGGATATTATAATGCATTAGGTATCTGGCATACGGCACTTCAACATGGAGTAGCAATGGAGACGGCACGTAATTTGTTCACTTTGTTACACGCCTACGCGATGTGGCAACCTGCCGCTATAGAACACAATTACTGCTATTCACTTTTATCGTATACCAGAGACCAATGCAGTGAGATATTGTCTCCGGCTCCATAGAGACTTAGCGGGTTGGGTAATGGTCGAATTTTACGCTACTTATGTTTCTGGCTCGTTCCATAATCCTTGCACTAGAAGGAGTCAGATTTTTTGCAGACTGGCTGTGGTTAAATGACGGGAGCTGAGGTTACTCTATGACCTGGACATTGTGGCGCAGTTCACACCAAAGTGACAAGCTCAGGCTGACACATGATGATATGCACGGCCCAGTACATAACAGTTGAGCCATTGCTGTTCCCATGGAGAAAGGGACAGAGTAGGACATTAATAACCTACCACTTTGTCCTCTGTTTGTCTACCGTGACCCCGGTGACTCCCTGTTTACTCAGTCGCCCCTCACATTTGCATGCAGCTTTGGTGCTTGCTGCAGCAGAGGTGATTTGTATTCTAATGGCGGCTGTTGTCTTGGCAACGTGCTGGAGACCTGGAAACTCGTGTTAGGAAAGGGAAGTTTTTCTGCGTTGCTTGCCGATCCTTCGCCTGAGCGAGAAACCAGGCTCCGTGTCGTGGTCCTACCGGAGCTAGAGGTTGGCATAGGTTATCATCCTGTCCTGGCGTCCCTTTATGCGTACACATCCTCCTCTAATCCTCGCGACACTGAAGGCTTTACACATTATTAAAATTTAATCCCCTGTTGTGCACATGCCGGTTCAGGAGACAGGGGCGTATTGTGAACGTCGGCTATACAGTTATAATAATAGCTACAGATCGATCGCCTAATGATGGGCTCTTTTACATCTTCTAGTTGGAAATCTATGGCGTACACGGACGTTCCGATTCTGGAAATATTCACGTGGAATTTTATGATTTATGAACATTTTTCAGGTTCAAAGATATGGATTTTTCTGTAATTGGAATCGATCAATTCTTCCTCCAGAACAACAGCAAAGACGCGTGTAGTAAGCCATTGATTTCCATTCTCTTAAAGACCAAGCGTCGAGGCCTCCTCTCAGGCCCGCTTCTGACACTTTCGAGGTTCATCATGTCATTGGGCTTATTTGGATTCCTTTATCCTTTTCTATGGTTCCACCAATTCCCGAGTATTCTTAATTCTCAGCAGGTCCATATGCCCTAATAAATCCCCATATAAGATCATTGCAGCAGAGCCACCAAGCAATCTGGAGATCTTCTCTGGTTTTGGGTCCCTTCTAGCCATTAAAGGGACACCGGTTTATGGACATCCAACAATACAGGCCCAGCTTTACTGTTGAGTCACATCTCCGCTCCTGCGCCCCACTTGCTTCTCTGGGTCTGCCATATTTGCACCCGAAAACTGGCATTGGTTATACCACAAATCTGCACCAGTTCCTGACTGGTATAGATTTGAGACTAGGCGCACTACATGTATAACAGTTACTAAGAGGCCAGGTCTTAAACACCAGAGAGAAATGCAGGTTAAAAGTTCCATAAATAGAACAACCATAGAGGGTAACCATGTGGAGCTCATAGACAGAATTAGTAAATCTGCCCCATTGTCGAAGTTTTAGGCAGTGCAAATGTAGACTAGGCAGTCTGAAACTGCACCACATCAAAGTGTCTATTGGCTGTCCATGAGACAGTCTAGTCTAACTCTACACCTCCTATTAGTTGGATTAGTTTACACCACATAAATGGGCCAAAATTTGGAGCTTTTTTGGCGCACAGTGCTTTATGAAGGTCAGTGCCATGCCATTGCCAGTGAGCTGCAGTGGAACAATGTGGTCTTACTAGGGCTAGGTCCCAAGATTTCCGAGCAGGACATCGCCCAGAGCATTACTTTGCCTCCGCCAGTATTTCCTTCCCATAGTGCCTCTTGGTGTCCTCTCTTAGGTAAGTGACACACTCGTACGTGACCACTCTTGTAATGGAAAACGTGATCCATCAGATCGGATTGCCTTCTACCTTTTCTCCAAGGCCCAGTTTGATGCTTACATTCCTATCTAGTGTCTTCCCAGTGGTGGACAGGGGTCGGTATGGATGCTTGATCTGGTCTGCAACTTCCGTCAGCCTTGTGTTTTGTTTTTTTTTTTTTTTTTTTTTTGTGTTAAGCGCTTTTATGGGATCGGACCATGCATACTATCCTTGGCTACCCATGTACCATGAGCCTTGGGCGCTCATGACCTTGTTTCCGATTCTCAGGTTGACCTTCCTTGGATCATTTTTGGTTGGTACTGACCACTGTATACTGGGAACACCCCACAAGACCTGCCATTTTAGCGATGCTCTGACTCTGTCGTTTAGCTCTCATCTCTTTGTCGAGGTTGCTCTGGACAGGCGCCATTGTCACCAGATAATGTCATTTCCTTGAATGTGAAAACTGATGGTTGTCGGGGTGTCTGATAGGGTGGCAGCAGTGGGGCACCCTGTGATCAGCTACTTTTTAAGGGACCCTTCTGACAAAATGGGGCGATCCATAGCCGACATCTCCTTTTAATGAAGGCTCTCTATTCCTGGCAAGTATTTTCTGGGTCACAAGTTTTGAATAACTTTTTTACTTAGGCTTACGAGAGTTGCCCGGAGCCATTATGTTAATGTTGCGTGCGTTGTCACACTTCGCCTGGTATCTGCCCGTACTACTGGTGTATTTATGGAAAGTATGTCAGTGATATTAATGTAATACTTGTCCTGGCCGCTGTGCACTGCGGTACACGGCTTTACGAAGATATTACAGCAGGAATTTATATTCATACATCTTACCTGCTGCTGGGGCGGCTCAGTGATTAGATGCGCTGCCGGAATAGCAATGACACCGGCAGACTTACTGGACCCCGCTCTGCCATTTATGACCTTGGACAAGTCAATTCCTTGGACAATTTGCATGTCTTATTTGCTGGTCGTTGCACACTGAGACGGATGGCTCTATGGTGGGGTAGTGATCCCAGACCTCACGAGAAGCTTTCTTAGGTCAGTCTCCTATTAAAGGGGTTGTCCAGGAGTTGCTTCCTTCCAGGAACAGCGCCATCCCTACTTATAGGTTCTGTCTGGTACTGCAGCTCCATTCCATAAAGCGAATAGGGCCCAGCTACAATATCATACAAACCATACGTTCCTTTTAAGGTACTATTTTATATAGGACTGTCAGAATTTATCTCCATTTTTTAAAATAGATTTATAATAGAGTTAATAAAAAAAAAAAAAATTTCTAATCCTTAATAAAATAAAAAATTTTCTATTTTTTTTTTTTTTCTGTATACAATTATGGGGGCGGCCATCTTGTCTGAGCTCATATTCTGCTCTCTTAAGAGCATTTATTGATCTGCTTTATGGCATAGTCATGGCCATAGGCTGCAATAGTCTGGAGCTGACCCACACAAGCTCTGAGGAGATAAGCTGTGACATCATCTATTGTTAGAAGTGGAGGTAATGATGGCACAGTGGTGTTATCTATAGAGGTGTTGACTATTGTAATCCTGTCTGTGATGTAATGAGGTGGCTGTTGCAAAGAAAACCCCTACAGAATTGGCAACTATCTGTCTAATATTGGGTTTAGTGGCAGCAGTTAAAATTACAGAACATAGTACTTATTTTTAATAAGAAAAAAAAAATGTTGAACATAAAAACTTGGTTGGTCACAGGACAAACTCAGCTCTGCAACATGAGAAAAACTCAGCCCCATGATACCTGGGTAGGAGTTTCTGAAAATTTATAAGTGTATCTCCTGCAAATCTTAGGTAGAGAGGTGTATATCAATAACAAGTCTTACTGTCCCTTCCGCACATCTCCAGCGGGTCCCTTGTGTCCTCTTAAGGCAGATCCAGGCAGATGATTCTGTCTCCTGTTCGCAGGTAATAAGTGTTGTCAAGGTACTTGGACAATACTGTGCCGATTATAAGGAAACCTGCCGGGAGGTAAGATCTCTGGCTTGATTTGTGAGACTTTTAAGGGACAATTTAGATAAAATCCAGGATTTTGTTACTTATGTGACTTCCCTAGTGATCCATTTCGGAGAACATAGTCACAAGATACTTCCCATGTCACAAAGTAGTTTTTTACGATCTTTGGGACTTTTAGGGAAACTTATGAAGCAAAATACACCAAAATTCTATTGTAAAATTTACCAAAATTGTGCGAAATTGAGGGCTTAGTGAAGTTTCTGTGCCACATTTGTTAGACGTGCCATTTGTTTTCCAAAGAACAATAGGATCAGGCATGTTGAAATCTAGGTTCACAATCCTTCTCTTGCTGGATAATCTCACTTTGGAGTCAGGACACCCTTGGCTGGCTGGTCTCGCCTAAGTTGTCAAATTTGGCCAACATTAAAGGGGTTATCCGGGGAATATTATAGCTAACCAGCTGCACTGGTTAAGCTTTATTACTAATATATAAGCATGTCCCCCGGTCTTGACAGTCCCCCGGTCTTGACAGCAGCTAGGGAGGCCGTAACTTTCCATCTTCTGCTTGCCCTGCTGACGCTCTCCGACTCTTGGTCACATGACCGACTCCACTGTACTCAGTGGACCTGTGATCGGGATAGACAGGAATGAGTGATGTCACACAGGGCAGAAGCGTTAGCAGGGCTCACACAGTTCTGGCCTCCCTTGCTGCTCTCTACAAGGCTTATCCAGTGCAGGGAATACACTGCTAAGCTTATTCTATTCCCCAGATACCCCCTTTAACATGTAAGGCCGACTTTAGACTTTAATAAATAATTGTAGCCATAATGTTAACGAAGTTGCTATCTGGATATGTTCAACTCTTTTACTTAGTAGCCGGGAACACAGCCCATGGGTGACGTCACCTGATCTCTGCACTCTTGCGGAGATTTCTCTTTGTCGCTCAGATGGACTAGAAAGACTATTGGCCCGTATTCATATGGAACAGCAGCACGCTCAGCCCTGGCTGCCGTGGAAAGGAAGATGGTGGCAGGGATCCAGTGAAGAAAATTGGCAAAATAAGTGGCCATTTTAATATGGCTGTACCCTTTATTGATATTTTTATACCTAGACCTGTAATCTAGGAAGCATCTACTGTCTGGAGAGAAAAGGAAGGTTGTACCAGGGATTCTTTACTGTAAGAGCAGTGAGATCATGAAATTCATGATGGGTGATCCATTAAATATGTTAAAGACCAGCTTGGGTGACTTTCTTGAAAGATATAATATCTGAAGTTATGGGCATTAGATTTCTGGAGAGAGGATCATGATCCAAGGACCTAGAAGTTATCTCCCTAATATGTGATATTTAATATCCATCTCATAGTGATTTTTCCTTCTTCTGGATCAACGCTGTAGGATTCTTGGTTTTGACGGTTCTCCATCTTATTTCCAAGCTCCTCAACTATGTTTGGCCAAGTCTAGACAACATGTCAAAAACTAAAATGTATTGGCTAGAGGTTTTTAGGTAGTAAGAACAGAGGTCATCCTAAATGTAAGCCTAAACTTTAGTGATTCTACTTTTTATAGGAGATTAACAGATCCTTACATTCTAGAGGCAGCTTGCTCCATGGGACAACTGGTTTCTAGAAGTAAGGGTTGTCTTAGGTGGAATTATTTTTAGCCTAGTCTTCGGTGAAGGGTAACTTCTCTCTTTGAAGAATTTTATAAAGTTATTTCGTCTCTGACTGGTCCTTATTCTTCTTGCAGCTAAAACAACCTGCGCAGAGACTGAGTTCACCTGTGACAATGGCCACTGTATTTCAGCCCGTTGGAAATGTGACGGTGAGCCGGAATGTTCTGATCAAAGTGACGAGTCTGAAGCCACCTGCAGTTACAGTAAGTACCGCACAAGGGTTTAGAAAGAAGCATCTGAAAAATGTGTGGATATGTTCCAGAGTGCCGGGAGTTCTTGAGTCGGTTCTTTCCAGATGTCTTCTCTAGGAACGAAAAGCTTGTCCCTTGAGTCAACAGAAATAGTCTTATAATGGTCAAGAAGAAAAAGTTGACAAATTTTTGGAATCCCTTTTTCATTGTTTACCCGGCACAGCAACGTACATTTGGTTGTGGCTTAAAGGGGTTGTCCATGAATGACAGAAAACTCAGGGGTGGTCAGGGTTAGTGTAAAAAAACCAAAAAGAAGTATACTAGCCTAATACCTCCTTTATCTGGTCGTAGTCTCCTTTACCTAATGTGCCGAGGCTTGTTGAGCCGTAAACAGAAAGGCCCACATGACCGCTGACACAAATCAGTGACCTCAGCAGTCTCTGGTAAGGAAACGGTGACATCATCAATTCTATTCCTGTGACCACATAGATCGCTCGTCACTTGTCATGTGAGCCTGTCTACTTCTGGTCCACGAACCCCAACTCATAAGGGAAAAGAGACCAGGAGTGTCGGATATAGGCAAGTATGGCTTTTCTTTTTGTTCCCTGGTCACACCTTAGTTTTCTGTAATTCATGGACAACCCCTTTAAATCTAAATTGTTATTATAGGATGGAGGGGTGGATCAGATATGAATGGCCCATTTCCAATCTTGTTATAATCTTAGAAAACTTCTTTAATAAGTTTCAATGGGAAAAGTAGGCAGCAAATATCCGTGAACTAAGGCAGGGTCCTTGGAAGAGTACTGCAGGTACCTCCATTTGGTGGTGGTCCCAGCTCATGGACACGTGTTAATTCTGAAGCTGAGAGATGTGAGAAGATGGAATTATCAATGCTAAAATTGTCGATGAAAATGAATTGTATATTTGTCAAAAAATATAATTTTACCAAATTTTTAAAGGGTTTTTCTGACAAAAAAGGTTTTGCAAGCCCTGTGATCAGCTGTTAGCTGTGACCCCTACAGGTGAAATGTAGTATTACAATCTGACCTTATAAATGGATGGTCTGGGTCCGTGCCTAAGGAAGTTTCTTTATATTAGAGGCTTTGGATTTTAAGGGTTTGAGATTCTATAATTTTACAAACCCGACCATTGTTTTTAGCAACCTACAATCCACACCATGACTACAAGTCTCAGCTGGTGTCTCGGCCCCTTCACTCTTGGTTACGTTTGGCCTTGAGCCGAAGACCAGCCAGACACACTGTAAGATGCTTTGCACCGCTGACTCTTGCATAGTCGCTCCATGTTTTCCTATTATGATACCCCGTGTGACTTTATGCTTAGCATTAACCCCGTACGGTTTCCCTTTTGTTTGGAACTTCTGTACTTTTTACTCGGGCTAATCGATGTGGAAAGGGCAAACAGCGATGTCTAGCCTTGCAGTTTAATATAATGTTGGATTCCATGCTGTTCTGGAGCCGCAGGTCACGGCAGCAGATTCAGAGCGGATAATTCCCACGCTATTTCATGCATCAGCCGTTCTCTGACTTTCCCGTCCATCACACAATCTTCACATCAGACCGGCAGAATCTGCAAGATCAGATTTTCGTAATGCTTTTATTTGCCTTAATAACAATGACTGAGATTTCATTATCAGTGCGAAGAGCGGCCGAGATGTTTCCGAGACTGTAATTAATCTGACATCTGTCTCAGGGACGCAGATCTGATATAGTCCCATCTCTTCAACTCTATGGAGTGGGGGAGGGGTGAACTTCATAGAAACACAGCAATTTTTTTTTTTTTTCCTGAGAATATTGTGTGTGATGATGATAAAATGTCAGCGTCCCCGGAGATTGTAGGTAACATTTGTAATTTCATAACACGATTGGTCTCTGTAGCCTCGCACGGTACAATTATAGAAATTGAGGCTATGAAGGCAGATAACATGGGAGCAAGACTTGTCGACTGATCTTCATCGGTCGAGTCTTTGCTTGATGATCCCATTTTGATATCTGTGTAACCACCATGCCAAAAAAAGGTGCTTCAATATTCGTAACGTATAGAATAATGGCCAACCCCCCCATTCTGTAAATTATAAGGGTATGGGTCATGAGACTCCTTGGTGACTTATAATATTATTAAAGGGGTTATCCATTTGCATAATAGGACATCAATTTTAGACGGATAGGGATCTGACTGTCAGGTCCCCCGCAGATCAGCTATTTTTGTCCCTGGAAATGTTTACATGCTGTTTAATTCTGGGGGTTAATAGTACTGCAGTCAGACACTTGCTGATCTAAAATCTTAGGCATAGGCCATCAATATTATAGTAGGGATACATTTTTACTCATATAATTGACACCTCTGATGCTGCAGAATCTTTCTGAAAAGTAAAGCGATCTTCATATCCAACATTGACGTATCAAACACCCTTAGGGGTATGTTCACATGGTGGAATTTGGCGCTGAATTTAAGGCTCCAATTCAGCCTGAAACCAGCGTCAGTTGATTTAAATGGGAGTCAGGCCATGAATTTTTCCTCCTAAATGATTTTTTAAGCTCCATAACTCCTATTGAAGTGAATAGGAGGTAAATGATGCCTGGATTTTAGTATGGACAGGCCCCACCAGAGGATGCACCTAAATTATGACCAGGCATTTGCCTTATAATAAATCCGCTGCATCCTTCATCAGAGCAGAGATTGTCTAAATAGGCCTGGAAACCACCGGTCATGATATATCTTCCCTATGGAGATTAGAGTAGAGACTTCTAGGCCTCAGTAGAGACTTCTAGGCCTCAGTAGAGACTTCTAGGCCTCAGTAGAGACTTCTAGGCCTCAGTAGAGACTTCTAGGCCTCAGTAGAGACTTCTAGGCCTCAGTAGAGACTTCTAGGCCTCATTTGTCAAAACTGTCTGTAAAGACTCTTGGTTGTCCATGTCAGTCAGTTCTGAGAAATGAGGCTTTATTAGAACTGGAATTTAGTTGGGTTTTTATTTCTAAAGGCACTGTCACCAAAATTTTTAGCCTCGTCCCTCTTAGTAAAGCTACATTTGGATCCATCTTGGGCTAGGTCCACACTAGCGCTATTTCGTTGGTTATGTGCACAGGACTTTCTCCACTGTAAAGGGGTTCAGTCTTCATTTGTCATTCTAATACTGCTTCAGTCTGTTGTTCTGATCCTGTTTATACATCTTCCTGTCCGTACACTGTAGTGGCGTCGCTGGTGAGCTATAGCTCTGTTCCCGTTCATTTAAATAGGAGCAGAGCTACTTCTGGCCATATACCTTATACATAGCTTGTGGCAGCCAGATCAGCCGATCGATGCGAGGTTCGGGTGTTTGTCCCTTCTCAGAAACCACTCAGCATCCCTTACCCTTAGGTCTTGGACAACTCCTTTAACATATTCAAGCATTTGCCTATTTTAGCACTGATCAAGCAAAAGAAACCTATTTGGCACATCTTTTTGCATGTGGCTTTGGTTGGGAATTTTTTATTTATTTTTTTGCTGGATACAATAAATAGCCCAGATATTGGCGTTATTGTATTTAATTCTTTTTTTTAAATGATCAGAAATGCATACCATAGGAACCGTGCACTTTTTAGGGTTTTTTTCTGTATAAACCTATGTATTTATTATAACATCTGTTTTTAGAATGTTTCGGTGTCACAATGGATATATTTAGCAGAAATAAAGAACGTTGTGTGAAAGTAGAATTAGTGGCATGTAGATATCATTTATATATACATCGCCAGTGGTGTTCATGTGGGTCAACACCAGGTAGGAAAAAAAATCCATTCAATTGAATCTACTTGCCCAAAGAGCTTACAGTTATTGTATCCCTTGCATTTCGTGATGTATAGATGAAGAAATAGCATCTTAATCTTTTGCTTGCTTCATCTCAATGCTTTTTAGATACTGAAGAATCAAACCTTTACTCTGAATACGTGCCCTTTATGTATAAGTACCTGGCCTAGGGGCACAAACGTGTACGCTAAACATGGCGCCTGTGTAAACCAAACATAATCTTTGAAGGCTTTGTTTATGAGCACAGGCATTTTAGTAAAATGTTTGTCTTATAAATGTCACAGCTTGAAGCGCGCCTTCCATTAGCATAAGTGAAGACTTTAGGTGCAAGAGGTAATCTCAATAGGAAGCGCGCAGCACTTGATATTTATGATGATGAATATGGATGTATTAACAGCTCCCGCTCACAGAGGACGCAGCCATTTTATCCACTGCGGCAGTTCACTGTAATGTAGAATACAAAGTCACTGGGAACAAAGACAGATCATTAATCGCTCTGTAACGTGCCAGCTGCCGTGCCAGGGTGAGCCATTTCACCACCCAAACAGTATATTATATGCAGCTCCAAACCAGCGAGCCCAGTTATCATTGTAGACAGAATTCTGCTAATAAAATGTACATTTGTCAATGCCTTCATTTCTAAACCCGCAACACTGTCTAAAAAATAGCCCAATGAGCTCGCATGATCTAGTCCATGCCTATAACTTGTATATACCACTGGTTAGTGACTTTATATTCTATATATTACCAATTATCTGCTGGTCCTTTTGCATTTCCACCATAGATTCTATTACTGGTAATCCATTGGAATATATCCTCTCCTCTGTCATTAGTAGTTCCCTAGATAACGTACAGTCATATGAAAAAGTTTGGGCACCCCTATTAATCTTAATCATTTTTAGTTCTAAATATTTGGGTGTTTGCAACAGCCATTTCAATTTGATATATCTAATAACTGATGGACACAGTAATATTTCAGGATTGAAATGAGGTTTATTGTACTAACAGAAAATGTGCAATATGCATTAAACCAAAATTTGACCGGTGCAAAAATTTGGGTACCCTTATCATTTTATTGATTTGGATACTCCTAACTACTTTTTACTGACTTACTGAAGCACAAAATTGGTTTTGTAACCTCACTGAGCTTTGAATTTCATAGCCAGGTGTATCCAATCATGAGAAAAGGTATTTAAGGTGGCCAATTGCAAGTTGTTCTCCTATTTGAATCTCCTCTGAAGAGTGGCATCATGGGCTCCTCAAAACAACTCTCAAATGATCTGAAAACAAAGATTGTTCAACATAGTTGTTCAGGGGAAGGATACAAAAAGTTGTCTCAGAGATTTAACCTGTCAGTTTCCACTGTGAGGAACATAGTAAGGAAATGGAAGACCACAGGGACAGTTCTTGTTAAGCCCAGAAGTGGCAGGCCAAGAAAAATATCAGAAAGGCAGAGAAGAAGAATGGTGAGAACAGTCAAGGACAATCCACAGACCACCTCCAAAGAGCTGCAGCATCATCTTGCTGCAGATGGTGTCACTGTGCATCGGTCAACAATACAGCACACTTTGCACAAGGAGAAGCTGTATGGGAGAGTGATGCGAAAGAAGCCGTTTCTGAAAGCACGCCACAAACAGAGCCGCCTGAGGTATGCAAAAGCACATTTGGACAAGCCAGCTTCATTTTGGAAGAAGGTCCTGTGGACTGATGAAACAAAGATTGAGTTGTTTGGTCATACAAAAAGGCGTTATGCATGGCGTCAAAAAAACACAGCATTCCAAGAAAAACACTTGCTACCCACTGTAAAATTTGGTGGAGGTTCCATCATGCTTTGGGGCTGTGTGGCCAATGCCGGCACCGGGAATCTTGTTAAAGTTGAGGGTCGCATGGATTCAACTCAGTATCAGCAGATTCTTGAGAATAATGTACAAGAATCAGTGACGAATTTGAAGTTACGCCGGGGATGGATATTTCAGCAAGACAATGATCCAAAACACAGCTCCAAATCTACTCAGGCATTCATGCAGAGGAACAATTACAATGTTCTGGAATGGCCATCCCAGTCCCCAGACCTGAATATCATTGAACATCTGTGGGATAATTTGAAGCGGGCTGTCCATGCTCGGCGACCATCAAACTTAACTGAACTGGAATTGTTTTGTAAAGAGGAATGGTCAAAAATACCTTCATCCAGGATCCAGGAACTGATTAAAAGCTACAGGAAGCGACTAGAGGCTGTTATTTTTGCAAAAGGAGGATCTACTAAATATTAATGTCACTTTTCTGTTGAGGTGC
Organism: Leptodactylus fallax; assembly: GCA_947044405.1. Taxonomy (NCBI): domain Eukaryota; kingdom Metazoa; phylum Chordata; class Amphibia; order Anura; family Leptodactylidae; genus Leptodactylus; species Leptodactylus fallax. Next base: position 679,393 of record CAMRHE010000471.1, on the reverse strand, counting down.
CCATACTTTTGCACCGGTCAAATTTTGGTTTAATGCATATTGCACATTTTCTGTTAGTACAATAAACCTCATTTCAATCCTGAAATATTACTGTGTCCATCAGTTATTAGATATATCAAATTGAAATGGCTGTTGCAAACACCCAAATATTTAGAACTAAAAATGATTAAGATTAATAGGGGTGCCCAAACTTTTTCATATGATTGTATCCTGTAGTACAGTGCTATATACAATGCCCTATAGCCATCTAGTGCTATATACAGTGCCATATAGCTGTCCAGTGGTATATAGTATGTCTTTACAGTAATCTAATAGTTCTCTACTGTCCCCCGTCCATTGCTAGTCCAGTAATATACATTATAGTACTTGTTACTAGTAGTCAAGTGGCATATAATTCTGTGCCCTGTCAGTAGTCCAGTGGTATATAGTATCCCCTGTCACCAGTAGGCCTGTGATATATACACATGTGGACAAAATTGTTGGTCCCCCCTCGTTTAATGAAAGAAAAACCCGCAACGGTCAAAGAAATAACTTGAATCTGACAAAAGTAATAATATATAAAAAATCTATGAAAATGAACAAATGAAAGTCAGACATTGCTTTTCAACTATTTTCAACAGAATTAAAAAAAAAAAAAAGAAAACTCATGAAACAGGCCTGGACAGAAATGACGGTTCCTTTAACTTAATATTTAGTTGCACAACCTTTTGAGGCAATCCCTGCAATCAGATGATTCCTGTAACTGTCAATGAGACTTCTGCACCTCTCAGCAGGTATTTTGACCGCTCCTCATGAGCAAACTGCTCCAGTTGTCTCGGGTTTGAAGGGTGCCTTTTCCAGACGGCATGTTTCAGCTCCTTCCAAAGATGCTCAATAGGATTTAGGTCAGGGCTCATAGAAGGCCACTTCAGAATAGTCCAATGTTTTCCTCTTAGCCATTCTTGGGTGTTTTTAGCTGTGTGTTTTGGGTCATTATCCTGTTGCAAGACCCATGACCTGTGACTGAGACCAAGCTTTCTGACACTGGGCAGCACATTTCTCTCTAGAATCCCTTGATAGTCTTGAGATTTCATTGTACCCTGCACAGATTCAAGACACCCTGTGCCAGATGCAGCAAAGCAGCCCCAGAACATAACAGAGCCTCCTCCATGTGTCACAGTAGGGACAGTGTTATTTTCAAGATATGCTTCATTTTTCCATCTGTGAACATAGAGCTGATGTGCCTTGCCAAAAATTTGGATTTTTGTCTCATCTGTCCATAGGACATTCTCCCAGAAGCTTTGTGGCTTGTCAACATGTAGTTTGGCAAATTCCAGTCTGGCTTTTTTATGATTTGTTTTCAACAATGGTGTCCTCCTTGGTCGTCTCCCATGAAGTCCACTTTGGCTCAAACAACGACGGATGGTGCAATCTGACACTGATGTTCCTTGAGCTTGAAGTTCACCTTTAATCTCTTTAGAAGTTTTTCTGGGCTCGCATTCGTATTATCCTTCTCTTTGATTTATCATCAATTTTCCTCCTGCAGCCACGTCCAGGGAGGTTGGCTTCAGTCCTATGGATCTTAAATTTCTGAATAATATGTGCAACTGTAGTCACAGGAACACCAGGCTGCTTGGAGATGGTCTTATAACCTTTACCTTTAATATGCTTGTCTATAATTTTCTTTCTAAGCTCACTTCCTCTGGTCCATGTTGAGTGTGGTACTCACCATGTCACCAAACAGCACAGTGAGTATCTGTAGCCCTATATACAGGCCACTGACGGATTACAAGATTGTAGACACCTGGGATACTAATTAGTGGACACATCTTGATTTAACATATCCCTTTGGTCACATTATTTTCATGGGTACCATCATTTCTGTCCAGGCCTGTTTCATGAGTTTTCTTTAAAAAAAAAAAAAAAATTCTGTTGAAGCCTGGTTGGAAAGCAATGTCTGACTTTCATTTGTTCATTTTCATACAATTTTTATATATTATTACTTTTGTCAGATTCAAGTTATTTCTGTGACCATTGTGGGTTTTTCTTTCATTAAACGAGGGGGACCAACAATTTTGTCCACGTGTGTAGTATCCCTTGTCATTGGTGTATCAGTGGTATATAGTATCCTCTGTCATTGGTCTAGCAGTAGTATATAGTCACCCCTGTCACCAGTAGGCCTGTGGTATATAGTATCTACTGTTACCGGTAGGCCTGTGGTATATAGTAACCCCTGTCATTGGTATGGCAGTGGTATATAGTAACCCCTGTCATTGGTATGGCAGTGGTATATAGTAACCCCTGTCATTGGTATGGCAGTGGTATATAGTAACCCCTGTCATTGGTATGGCAGTGGTATATAGTAACCCCTGTCATTGGTATGGCAGTGGTATATAGTAACCCCTGCCTCTGGTATAGCAGTGGTATATAGTATCCCCTGCCACCAGTAGTATATAGTATACTGTTCCAGTAGTTTAGAATGTCCCTTGTCACCGCTAGTTCGTGTCCCCAGTACCCGGTAGCCCAATGGTGGTACGTATTGTTTCAGCGTACTGTATATTTTATGCCTCATTAATGTTACAAGCTCTTAATGAATTGACTCGCTGTACCCTAATAAATCAGCCCAGAAAATCTGTCTTAATTCGGCGTTCAGACATAGATATCACAGCGGCGAGTACAGCTGGAACGTGGAGACAAAGAATGTGACATTGTTGTAATGGAGGAAAGCCGCTTGCAGAGTAATTCTGTCAACCAGACCTCTTTCCTTTTGGAGAGCAGCGCACAGAAGTAATCTGGGCTTTCTATATAGGAAGTTCTACAAATATAGAACTAATTAACTGGCAAATCTCGCAAGAGGACGAGCCCGCGCCATTCAGGGCTCCGATAGGAGGCAATGCAATTAGGGACATGCATATTCATTAAGAACCCGGTTGGGTTTACGAGCCATGCGCCATGGCAGGGTGGGGGGGGCACTGGCACTGACCCAGCACTGTGCACTGATCCTTAGTCCTTACATAGGCCTTAGTCTTTCACTTGCTACTATATCCCCTCCCTCTGTTACTCCCCTACTTAAATATAATCATCTCTCTTAAAGTCGTAAATGACATTTCCTTCTGCCGCCTGGAAGGAGTTTATTAATAAGGCTTGATCCGGATGTCTTGGCAAGAACAGCAACTTTAACGTCCTGCGTCCTTTTTTTCGCTACCTGCTGCGTCTTTGTGAACAAGCGGTTAGAGTACTACAATGTAAATAGTGCGCCACCCGGAGTACAAAAAAAAATGGTTAGAGCCGTTGATGCATTACAAGGTGGAGATGAGGGTCAATTTGGCCATAGTACACGCATGGTAGATGCTGAAGTTATTTACTATCATGCAATCCATAGCAACCTATCTGAAATCGACTCTTATGCACAAAGAGCATTAAAGAAATGAGACACTTTTTGGGAATTGCACCGTGGCTTAGGGGTTAGTACTGCTACTAAGCACTAGGGGCGCTATGATACGCAAAGCGTAGCCTCTGCCTGAAGTTTGTAGGTTGTCCTGTAGGTTAAGTTACGGCATTAAGGAATGAGAGTGAATACATTGAGTTGCTGTTGGATTGGGTCAAGGAATAAACAAGGGCAAAGTCTAGAGCTGGAGACGCACATGGAGTTTTTGTTGCAAAGTTTGCTGTTGTGTGTGTGTGTGTGTGTGTGTGTGTGTGTGTGTGTGTGTGTGTTTTTTTTACTCAATTGAAGGAGTGACTACAAAGGGAATGGAGAATTTAAAGGAAGCTCTTATACTTCTCTTCTGCAAAATCCACTCCTGGTTCTGGTTAAAAAAAACAAAAAAAAAAAACTTGCCACTTTTCTGCCAAATGTGGTCTCACACGTAGGAATTTGACGCTGAATTTCATGCGGAATCTGCCTTAAAATCATCCTCCAATTCCGCCTAATATCTGCCTCCCATTTACTTCAATTGAATCAGATTTATCTTTCCTAGCAGATTTTTTTGAGCTAGCGGAAAAAATAAGCGTCCTGTTCATTTTTCTGGTGGATTCCGCCTGAGAACTCCCATTTGAAATGAAAACACCTTTTCCATTAATACGGAATATGTCAAAATCTACTCTTGGAATTTGGCCCTGCCCAATAAAGGTAAATTACAGTGGCACTCTTCTACAAATTCTTCTCCAAATTCTTCTTCAAAATCTGCAATGGTTTTTGTCAAGCAGAAAAGATCTACTTTAATTTCCTAAAGCAGAAATTTTCGGTGAAAAGTTCGGCGTCAAAATACCTACATGTGAACACCTCCTTTTAGGGTTTTTGCATTTTTCACTCTAAAGTGTCCCTCACAGGGGTATGTATTTTACAAAGAAAATCCTTAGGTTTTAACCAAGGCATAGTCTTCTATAGGAATCTTTCAGGTGCAAGGTTGTCCAGATTCGAGGTCAGGGTGAGAGATTAGAAGATGGAGTCAATGAATATTAGAATATGATAATGACACCGTCACATTGATGGAACCTAGGGACCTTGTTGAAGGGGGCATTGGTATAATTTTTGTTGACCTTTTAAGACAGCAGGCGCACTGACAATGCCCTGTGGTGGCCGAGGCATTGTCATGAGTGGCATAGGTGGTGTATCATGGCAGATACTTTACTGGTCCTAGTGTATTAACGCACATGACAGTGAGGACCGAATGGGAGTCTTAATGGAGTCAGGGAACATCTCAAGTGTATGGCTCTGACAAATATAATGGAACCTCCTTGAGACGTCCACTGATTAAAAAAAAAGGTCTTCTAGACCAATATAATCTAGTAGTAGTAATCGTAGTAGTAGTAGTCGTAGTTGTCGTAGTAGTAGTAGTTGTCGTAGTCGTAGTAGTAATATTTATGATCAGAGTCCTCTGGTGTGATTGTAATATTTTTTTTGGGGGGGAAAAACCAGGATCTAGAGAGTCCGACCAGCATCTTGCCAGACTTTGACCATCTGGTTCAATGCCCTACAAGCTAGCTACACCAAAGAAATGGCAATGGATAAGACCTAGGCCTGACCAATGGCAGGAACAGGACCTTGGGAGTCACAGCTGGCCACATTTTTAGCAGCCCCATCATGAGAGGCTCTCATTAATGAGCAGTGATGTCATCGGTTGTTATTATATTCCTTTCTCCTTAATAATCCCTCTGAGGAACGTCTTGTCTGTTCTAGTCCTGCACCAGCACGTCCTAAATGGAGCTTTCTTGGTTTTAACCAGTAGATAAGTAATTGCTTGGCTGGTCTTCGTGTGTGTCTTCAGCATCCCATTCCCTGGGGTAGCCTGGTGCTGCCAATCTTGGATGCAGCCAATGTAAAATCCGCTATGGTTGGTTGGGTTGAGTTTCTCGAGTAAATACTTCTAATGAGACAAAGTGGACGGCCGCTTGTTAATATGCTCGTAACCAGTAGCTTTTTTGTTCTTGTTGTCTTGAATCATTTTTCATGTGAGGATAGCTATCTGGTTGCCCTTTTCCTTGTTACCCCTATACTCTATACTTCATTACCTTTATATAGTGCCACCATGTTCTTTGGCGGTGTACAAGTGTCACCTATATTCTTATTTCCTTTCGGGTTAATGTTCAGACTCACATTTCTGTGTCTGGGGAACAGATGACAGATTACATGACCCCACTTTTCCTGGCGCTGATGGTGTGGAAAGACGCGCCCGCCTCTAACGTAGGATGGACTGTCTTGGAATCCATATGAACCATTCTTACCCACTTGTCCTTTTTCTTCTTTGTTCTCCTTTTTCCCTTCTACCTCTCCCGTACATGCGACTTTTCAGAGATGTTTGATTCCTCCTCGAAAAACCAATAGAACAGATTGCACTAAATTACATGGCTGCAGGGTACAGCATGGCGTGGTGTAATTCTGCCTGCTCCTAACACTACATAGTCACTGCCGATGCATAAATGACATTTAGTCCATAAAATGGGAAACTCTGCTACGTGTAATGTAAGATTTGAAGAAATGGAGGAAGCCAAAGAGTAAGCGCGGCATACACATTAGATGTAGGTTAGCCAAACCTGACGATTTTGGCAAGACTGGCCAACCATCTAAGAGTGGGTGCCCATATCCAGAGGGGGGCGAGGATCAGACCTGTTGGATATCAACATGCCAGAGTCTTTAGTTCTCGTTGAGATAACATGCCACCAGATGTTTCAGGAAAGTCTTACCCCCCTTCCTTTTCCTACTGAGAGTAATGGGGGAAATAGCTGTCGGCCTCATGAGTATTGGCTAACAGGTTTTTCATGTGTATGGCCAGACTCGTGCAGGAGGTCCATACAGTTATGACATCACCAGGTAATGTGCGTGCCTGCTTACTCCAGATGAAGACCAGAATAGTCATAAGGCTTTCTTATCTACACTGGCGGAAACACTTTTCTTACTGGCTGGGCCTGTTAGGACTTCCTGCTTTTTCTCTGTGACGCACATGAGCATTACTGTGACGACATATGCACCAGGACCAGGAGCAGAGAAGAAACGAGGAGTACTTAGACGCATACTCACTCCATAGGCCACATACTGGGATGTTATACTGTGTGGGGGCATTATATTGTGTGGGGTCTGAGCAGGGGCAAAGCATTATACTGGGTGGGGGCTGTGGACATTATATGGCGTGTGGGTACATTACTGTATACCATGTGAAGGGCATTATACTGTATACGGCACATTATACTTTGTAGGGGCACTTTGAGGACAATATACCACATGAAGGGCATTATACTGTGTATGGGGCCATTGAGGGGGCATTATACTTTGTAGGTGCAGTTAGGGAACAATATATTGTATGGGGGCAATAAGGAGAGCATTATATTGTTTGTGTGTGGTGAGCTCTCTCCACCCATTTCCACCACTTTGGGAAATCCTGCCTACACCCCTGGGTTGATGGGTACTTGTATTACCTCTGATAAGGGTATAACCCTATAACAATCCTTTGCTCCGTTCTTTCATGTTGACCACAGAGTTTCTCATCACTTTCTCTTGCAGTGAAGCAGATCTGTGCCGCCGAGAAGTTTAGCTGTGGAGAGTCCAGCAATAAATGTATCCCAGCCACGTGGAGGTGCGATGGTGAGAGGGACTGTGTAAATGGTGTGGATGAGAAGGACTGTCCTACCGGTGAGTTACACTCAAGATCAAAAATATATTCACGTAAAACTTGAAAACTAAATTTCACCGGGAAAAGTTTGTTGATTCGCTCTTCTTCTTCAATGGTCTGAAGTGCCTTCACTTCCCAGTGACCATCAGAGCAGCTGAGGATCATGTAATGCTGCGGCAGGAGGGCGGCCATTTTGACTAAAGATGGCTTCACGTGGAATTAAAAACAGTTATCAAAAAACAGGGGGCTCAGTTAAGCTATCCACAAAGCTCAAAATCCTTCTGCATTCGGTTATGTTCTGTGTTATGGTTCTGTGTTGTGGTTCTGTTCATAAAGTCAGCCATGACACTGTGCCGGATCCGTGACGTGGCAGATAGTGTGAACACAGCCTTACAGTATGCGGTTAAATAGACACATGCATGGGGCAAGGTTTGTATATGATGAAGGCCGTCTAACTAAAGCCTAAAACCATTCACATTCTTGGGTCAGTTCTTCCAATATAGGCTAGGCTTGAATCTTTGTATATTTGGCTTGAAATTTTTTTATTTATTTAAATCCTGTAGTGAAATTGATCACTTTTTTGTCTAATCCGTTTTTATTTTCTGATTTGTAGATTTTTTAATTCTATTTCCTGTACATGATTATGGGGGCGGCCATCTTGCCAGAGCTCCTCTGCTCTGATAACAGCATTTAGTGATCTGCTTTACAGCATAGCCATGGTCATAGGTAGCAATAGCCTGGAGCAGATTTATTGAGGTCTATGGAGAGTTTTCAATGGCATGCTCTGTGCAGGGAGGGGGCGGAGATAAGCTGTGACATCATCTGTTGTCACTAATGGATGCAATGATGGTCATGGTGTTATCTATGGAGGTGTTAATCCTGTCTGTGATGTAAATGAGGTGACTGAAAAGAAAACCCCTACATAACTGGTAAGTGCCAGGTATTATTAGGCTCAGTGTGAAAATTGCAGAATACATATTTATTTTAAAAAAAGCCATTTTTTGTTTTTCTTCCCTTTTAGTGATCATGACCACATCCAACATCAAGACTGATTCCATACATTAACTCCTTGCTCCTACTTTCTTTACCATATACACAAGTACTTGGTATTCTTGGCATGTTGGGTGCATTAGTTACCCTCATCCAAGAGCCTCGATACATAGTCCTGACTAATGTGATCTGAATTCATTGGTACCGCTAGAAAACTTGATGGCCTAGTAACCCCTTCGGAGTTGACATCATGGAAAACCTCAAGTGGTTTTCGTTGCCATCTCTCCCTACAATGAGTAGACCAAGGAGTAGACTTGGCTAGACACATAAAGTGCAAAAATTCTACACTGATTATGGGGACCAGGACCCTTATGTTATAACAATGGGTATGTCTGGGGTAGAATCATTTTGGGAAGTAACCAAATTTACATGAAAGGCCACAGTAATCTGATAATCTACCATGATAATCACACTGTCTCAGTGTCCTTTTCTTGAGCAAGGGACAAGGAAGCAACACAAGGAAATGTACACTTCGAAGGAGAAGGATACAATAATTGACCGGTACAGGAAAAATAAAGCAGAAAATCCCCAAAACTCCACAGAGAACAAAGGGGTATACAGTGCCCTCCTGTTTTGCCATTTAAGGGGTTTCTTGACATAATGTAGTTTAGGGTTAAAGAAAGTCTGTCAACAGACTACGGCATATCACCCCAGCCCTGCAGATAGATAGGTTAGTGTCACCAGACCCAGCATATCACCCCAGCCCTGCAGATAGATAGGTTAGTATCACCAGACCCAGCATATCACCCCAGCCCTGCAGATAGATAGGTTAGTGTCACCAGAACCAACATATCACCCCAGCCCTGCAGATAGATAGGTTAGTGTCACCAGAACCAGCATATCACCCCAGGCCTGCAGATAGATAGGTTAGTGTCACCAGAACCAGCATATCACCCCAGCCCTGCAGATAGATAGGTTAGTGTCACCAGACCCAGCATATCACCCCAGCCCTGCAGATAGATAGGTTATTGTCACCAGAACCAGCATATCATCCCAGCCCCGCAGATAGATAGGTTAGGCTTACCTGAATCAAACAGTGTTTTACTCTTGTGAGTCGCTGTCTCTGTTGCTGAGAAATAGTTTTTGTCAATATGTAAATGAGCTCTTTGGAGCTATGTGGACAGTACATTGTTCATAGATTCTCTATCTGTGGGGCCGGGTTCTGGTGACAGAATTCCTTTAAAGGGACAAAATAATGTATTATGGGAGACATTTACCAAATTTACTAATTTAAGGCACATTGGGCTATAGCACTTATGTGATTAGAATATAATTATTAAAGTAATTAAAGCTTCCATTGTAGTCTGAATGCATGCAATGATTGTAGTAATATTGTATTGTAAGTAAGGTAATAAGAAAACTTATAGTTGAGTTCTTATTTAAGGGGAATGTTTTATCAGAAAATTACCTAGTTTAAAATTTTTTATTTTAAACATATTTTGTAAGAATTTTATATATTTTTTTATTTTAAATGTCACTATATTTAAAATAAATATATATTTTGCCAATTCTGTGGGGGTTTTCTATGCAGGAGTCACCTCATTGACATCACTAACAGGATTAGAATAGAGGGTAACACCACTGAGCCATCATTGCATCCACTACTGACAACAAATGACCGTAGGTAGGGTCATTAGTGTTGTCTATAGAGGTGTTTAATCCTGCCTGTGATGTAAATTAGGTGACTGCTGCAAAGTAAACCCCTACAGTATTGGTAATGTCCGTCTGTTATTAGGCTTAGTGTGAAAATTGCAGAATCTAGTACTTTTTTTATATCCTGCAATATTCACTCTGGCCACTAAGTCTAATAATAGACCAACACCTGTCGTTTCTATAGGGGATTTCTTTGCAGCAGTCGCCTCATTTGCATCACAGACAAGATTAGAATAGAAGGTAACACCTCTATAGATAACACCACTGACCCATCATTGCATCCACTAGTGACAATAGATGATGTCACAGCTTATGTGCTCCCCCTCTCTGCACAGAGCATGTCTAGAAAACTTATAGACCTCAGTGAGTCAGCTGCTGCCTATGGCCATGACCGTGCTGTAAAGCATATCACTAAATGCCGTTAACAGCGCAGATGAGAATCTCAGGCAAGATGGCCGCCCCATAATCATGTACAGAAAATACAATAAAATGTACAATCAGAAAATAAAAAAATTAGGAAAAAAGTGATCTAGTTTATTATCTGGTTTTAATAAATTAAGAAAAATGGGAGAATTATTCTCTTTATGTGAATGGGGCTGAGCTGCAATACCAATCACAACAGGTGATTACAGGTGTGGCGCTGTTTTAGTTGCACTTTAGCTTTATCTTATTAGGGTTGTAACCCTTGGATCTCCTATAGTTCTTCAGCTGGAAATGTCGGCAAGTCTGAGAAATAACTTTTTTCTAGGTATACGGAACCGTTATTACAATAGATAAATGCATTATGGGAAATCCTATAATCTAAAGGAAAAATCCGAAATACTACAAGTATAAACTATTCTGATAGTCGGTGATATCACATTCTTGACGTCGGCCCTGCAAAGTTCTACAGCAGCTTGTATTCTGTGAGTATGGGAATCAGTAACGTGGGCCTGTATCCTGCGGACAGCGCCTGCAGGGCGGCAAACGGAAGCGCAACAAATCCAACAACCTCCAGGCTTATCAGAATGGCTCATCTCAAAAACATGAAACTAAAAAGTTTGGATGAGAAAACATTTTGGCAGATGAGACGAAACCCCCAATGAAATCAGAAGCTACAGTCCACCCTCCGCATTGCCCGTGATGGGGATTACTATGCCCGCCTGGCAGACATCAAATACAAGACGGACTGTGGGAGCTGTCTGCTTGTCCTGAGCATTTTCCTTCTGTAAGATCACGCCTCATGCAGCCGGCTTTGTATAAAACATCACAAGCTCGGCTCATATATGTTTCATGATAAAAACTTGGCACCGAATTCTCTCTGTACACAGTGAATGCAGATCAGGGCACGCTGCCGGTGTACCTAAACGAGGGGGTCCTCGAAGACGGCCGATTACTAATACCATGAGCAAAACATACTGGCAAGAGCATGAAATAAACAGGATTCTGTAGAGAATATGCAGATTAGGATGTCAAAGGGAACAAATCCACATTTAACTAGAAGTAAACAGCTCCGTACGGGGATGCAAATCTACACCTACACGTTACACGCTGGCGTGCCGCAGGTTAACCTGACATTTATTCCACCCAGGTTCGATGCCATGACAGAAAATCAGGTCACCTACATTGTAATTGACTTCTTGCACTTGATTTATGGCATCTATAAGTGGATTCTAAGGTTGCGTTCACATATATAAATTGTCTGTTGCATAGTATGTGCAAAAGTTTTAGACAGCCATGTAAAAAAAAAAAAAAATACTGCGCAGTAAGAATACTTTCATAAGTAGAAGGGTTAATAGTTTAGTTTCATTTTTTTTCCATTTATTTTAAAAATCAATATTTGGTGTGACCTTTGCCCTTTGCCTTCCATCAGTTCTAATCGGTACTTGCAGACAGTATTTGGCAGAGCTCGGCAGGCAGGTTGTTCCCACCGCCATCTTGGAGAACTAAGCACAGATCTTCTGTGGATGTTGCTTGCTCCAATCCGTCTGTCTCTTCATGTCATCCCAGACAGACTGGATGATGATATCAGGGCTATATCTGTGGGGGCCGGATCATCACTTCCAGGACTCCTCCTCCAAAGGGCAAAGGTCACACCAAATATTGATGGGATTTAGGTTTTTCTTCATTCCCTTCAATTTATTCATTGACAAAAATAAACTATTAACCCTTTTGTTTCTGCACAGCGCTGTAGTTTCCCCGATGGCATGGTACAGAAAAGCCAAAAGGAAACTGATGCTAAAACGGACACATCCAGCACTCCGTACCTTACCTGCAGCATCGTCTGTCCAGCTCTGACTGCCCTATTGTGATGTTTTTCAATCCAGTTTCTGGACAGTTCTGGCAGAACAAGTGATGGATCAGATGGCAGAACAGATCTTGCAGATAACAGATGGGTTCCGGCATCGGTTTTACCCTGGATTTTCTGAACCTCCATTGGATACCATGTATAGGAGATCACACTCTAAGCTGTTGCTGTTATCTGGCGACCAAAATGATGAGAGAAATTACTGGAATGGTTCATTCTAGCCATAGTCTAATCGCTGCTGAAGTGGTCCATGCCAGCCATAGACTATGGGCTCCTGGAGTGGTCCATGCCAGCCATAGACTATGGGCTCCTGGAGTGGTCCATGCCAGCCATAGACTATGGGCTCCTGGAGTGGTCCATGCCAGCCATAGACTATGGGCTCCTGGAGTGGTCCATGCCAGCCATAGACTATGGGCTCCTGGAGTGGTCCATGCCAGCCATAGACTATGGGCTCCTGGAGTGGTCCATGCCAGCCATAGACTATGGGCTCCTGGAGTGGTCCATGCCAGCCATAGACTATGGGCTCCTGGAGTGGTCCATGCCAGCCATAGACTATGGGCTCCTGGAGTGGTCCATGCCAGCCATAGACTATGGGCTCCTGGAGTGGTCCATGCCAGCCATAGACTATGGGCTCCTGGAGTGGTCCATGCCAGCCATAGACTATGGGCTCCATAGTCTACTGGCTAATGTAGTAGTCCACACCAACCATGGTTTACCAGCTCCTGGAGTGGTCCATTCCAGCTACAGTCTACTGGCTCTATAATCTGTTCGCTACTGCAGTGGTCCATGCCAGCCATAGTCTACCTACTACTGGAGTGGTCTATTGTAGTCCTAGTTTACCATTTCCTGGAGTGGTCCATGCCAGCCATAGTCTAATAGCTGCTGAAGTGGTCCACACCAGCTACAGGCTACCACCTCCATAATCTACAGGCTACTGGAGTGGCCTGTGCCATAGTCTACAGGCTATTGAGTGGTCCACACCAGCCATAGCCTAAAGGTTTCTGGAGTGATCTCTCTGGCTCCTAATGTTTACCCCTGCACCCTGAATAACGGGCATTGTTGAGGCATCGCCATTTGGCACCAGACACCAGCTATCTGAGCAGATGCTGATACCTGGATATTGTTGGTGATTCCCTTGTTAATGTAAATGATCCAGTCTGCTCTTTGCAATATTAAAGGCGTTATCTGTCTATAAAATAAATCTGTGACTCTGATAAAAATAATAATAATAATAAAAAAGAAACCCTTTCACTTGCCTGTATACTCCACTGCCCCTCCTGTGATCAATCTTTCACTTGTCCTGTAGTGATGATGTAACAGTCACTGATGACCTCAACATGTGTCCTGCATCCAGGCATGGCCTCAGCGGTCATGTGCCATACGTATAGACATGGCCTCAGCGGTCTTGTGCCATACATGTACGTATGGCCTCAGCGGTCTTATGCCATACATATGGGCATGGCCTCAGCGGTCTTATGCCATACATATGGGCATGGCCTCAGCGGTCTTGTGCAATACATGTACACATGGCCTCAGCGGTCTTGTGCCATACATATAGGCATGGTCTCGGCGGTCTTGTGCCATACATATACGCATGGCTTCAGCGGTCTTGTGCAATACATGTACACATGGCTTCAGCGGTCTTGTGCCATACATATGGGCATGGCCTCAGCGGTCTTGTGGTAATGGACAACATGTCATCCATTTAGGGCAAGTGAAAGACTGGTAGCGATCACAGTGGTGGCTGGGCTGGAGTGGCAAGGGAATTTACAGATTGGTAGAAGTTACCGGTATTTTTTTTATTTTGCCACATTCTCTACTTTTAGTTAATTTTTTAATTCTAGAAAATCCTTTTAAACTATCTTTTTGTACAATTCACACTGCTGTGGGGATCACAGGCCAAGCTGCTCTGATTCAGAACAAATCTTGGCGTGTTTGTCTAGGACTCTCTGTTGGTGTTTATGTTTGATTTTGGATTTTCTCCATTCCTTTGCTTTGTATTTCGCTGGCTTGTTCCTAATGGTTGCCGTGGTAACCGCCTCTGATATGGGGAGGACCCTCAAGCACGTGTCTCTTTGTCTTCCTAGAAAGATTAAATGACTGACGGGGCCCCGGAGTCATGTGACGTGACACGGGGTCATGGGTTTTGTCCAGGGGTCTAGAGATCCCCCCCCCCAATCTTTAACTCTCGCCTCCCCTTTGCACTCTCCATCTTGTGTGTAATTCCTGTGTATTGGCACGCTGCAGATATCTTCTTGCTCCTAGACCAGATACATATCTACCCATACAAGGGCATAATCTGGGCTGGGATTTCAGCAGTTGTTACTGAGGATTTATATGCCATAATATAAAAGGTAAGAAAAAGGGTCCATCATAAAATAAATGAAAAAATTGTACAGTAAAAATCAGCGACATTGGAATTCCCATGTCGTAAAATGATGGCGTCTCACTAGGAAATCCAGTATGCAAACAGCAAAGGGGCCCTGACTCTGAATCAGTGCTGTGGCCCTTCGTGCTCAGGCTCAGTGGTGGCCCCAGAGGTCGGATCCCGACCAATCCTATCCTAGTAATATGCCTAGAAGATGAAATGTGTCATGACCAGAGCAGACAGCGACTACATGTTGGGAGGACCAAGCCTGTCCATGTATTATATGGGCACACCATTGATTTCAATAGAGAACATGTTATACCTCGTTTCTCCTTGTGGGGCGCTGCTTGGAATTCAAACACTTCCTTAAAGGTTCCCTTGCAGATGACAGCGGAGTGCTGGGGTCCCTCGCAGCCTGATTCCATGGTCAGCTTAGATTTAGGGTTAGTTTATTTGAACCCTTTACCGACTTTGCCAATGACTTCTGTAAAGCACTTCAGACGTGTGTGTGATACAGCTACAATCTTGAGCTGGTTCTAAAGCCAAGGCCAAGACCATAGTTCAAGTCATAGGACAGACCTCGAGGATGAACGGCTGTGTGGGAAACTGCGTCCGCTGCGTTTCCTCGATCTGTAATGGCCACTGCTACCATGACCACCTCTCCTTGTCCCCCGTAATCTCTTGTTGTTGTCGACACTTTGATATTAGAGGGAATGTGTCGCCATTTTTTTTTTTTAAACCATATAGTTCAATCTTTTGATTTCTTATTGTAGATTTTTTATTTTTTTCTATTTTCTTTACATGATGATAGGGGCGGCCATCTTGCTTGAGCTTCTCCTCTGCACTGTTATCTGCATTTAGCTTTACAGCATCGTCATGGCCATAAGTCGCAATAGTCTGGAGGCAACACGTTATGGTCTATGGGAGTGTTTTCTAGACATGTTCTGTGCAGGGAGGGGGAGGAGATAAGCTGTGACATCATCTATTGACAGTAGTGGTGTAATGATGGCTCAGTGGTGTTGCCTATAGAGGTGTTATCTTCTATTGTAATCCTGTCAGTGATGTAAATGAGATGACTGCTGCAGAAAAAAAAACCCTACAAAATTGGCAAGTGTTAGTCTATTATTAGGTTTGGTGGCCAGACTGAAAATGGAAGGACTTAAAAAATAAATATATATATATATATATATATATATATATATATAGATAGATAGATAGATAGATATAGTGAATTGGAAATTAAAAAAAAAAAATCAAAAATTCTTTAAAAATATGTTCAGCATATTTTTAGTTTCTTCAAGTTTTCAACTGGAAATGATTTTTGGTTTCTTCAGTTCTGGTAATTATGTAAATCTGTTCCTGTAGACATAGGCGGTAGTGGCATTTATGAGCTCTGTACACCTACACCTTTTAATTTCAGGCGGTATTTTGCATCTAAGTTCCTGTTAAAATCAGACTTTTAGCCATAAAAGTGAATTTTTCATCATTTCCCCTGACCACCCACTGTGAAGTCCACCTATATTCAAGTGAATAGGGCAGCTGTAGTTTTCTCCATAGCAGGAGGCCAGGGCACGTCTGTACTGAGAAAAACCATGAAGGGTCCAGCAGGTCTGTGGATTAGTAAAACATGGTCTCTGAATCTCTTTGATATTGATCTCATGTTATTAGGTGTTTGGCGCTCTTCACTACGTGGCGCAGTTCTGCCTGGTGCGTTCCAGTTGAAGCACATGTTAGTTTTCAGTACTTACTGATTTTGTGGACTGGTGCCACCGGAACCACATGAAGATTAACGCGGGGAAGACCAAGGAGATGGTGGTGGACTTCCGTAAAGGCAGATGCCCTCCAAAACCAGTGGACATCCTGGGGATGGGCATCGAGATCGTGAACACCTATAAGTACCTGGGTTTGCTCCTTAATAATAAGCTGGACTGGGCAGATCATATGGAGGCCCTGTACAGGAAGGGCCACAGCAGGCTCTACCTGCTTAGGAAGCTGAGAGCCTTTGGAATCCGGGGGGCACTTCTTAGGACTTTCTTCAACTCGGTAGTGGCATCAGCCATCTTCTTTGGAGTGGCCTGCTGGGGGAGCAGTTTTACAACCAGGGATAGGAATAGACTCGACAAGCTGATTAGAAAGGCCAGCTCTGTCCTGGGGAGCCCCCTGGACCCAGTGCAGGTGGTGGGTGACAGAAGGATACTGTCCGTGGTGAGCTCCATGCAGAAGAAGAAGTCCCATCCCATGCATGAGACTGTGATCGCGCTGGGCAGTACTGTCAGAGACCGACTGCTCCACCCTAGGTGTGAGAAGGAGCGCTATCGGAAGTCTTTCCTCCCCACCGCGGTTAGGCTGTACAACCAACACCGACCTAAGCGGAGATCATTACACACAGAGAACTGAAATATCTCTCTGCCTGTTATATCCCCCCCCCCCCCTGCTACGTCCTATCTGTCTGTCTGCTATTAATGTAATGCCTCTCACCTTGGTACATTCCTGTACATGTTGTATTTGTATTTGTATCTGCTTATCTTATCTTATCTTTGCTGCTGTAACACACTGAATTTCCCCATTGTGGGACTATTAAAGGACTATTATTATTATTATTATTATTACTATCCATTGTTTGGTGACTAGTAGTATAATGTTGTACCGTGTTAGCCATTGAAAGTAGTGGAAGAGTGAAGAAATCAGGCGATACCTTTTAGAGGCTAACTGAGTATATTTATAAGTAAGCTTTCAGGAGTACTCGCTCCCTTCATCAGACATGGTGTGATACAAGAACTGAAAATTCACAGATTTTTATACACATGGTTTTCAAAGCATTTTAGAGTCCTTAAAAAAAATTGCAATCTAAGTAGAGAAGTTATTTACAACAGGTCAGGAGTACAAATTTATGCAAAAATTTCAAACTCTGCAATTTGGACTTAATATTCATGCCAGCTTCAAATCACACTATGTGTGACCTGTGAGGGTCACAAATCACCTCCTGATAGCAAACAGATAACAGCAAGAATTACTGATCCCTCCGTCACGCACCACAAGTTTCCAGACTGTTTTTTTGACCTGTTGTAAATAACTTCTCTACTTAGATTGCAATTTTTTTTAAGGACTCTAAAATGCTTTGAAAACCATGTGTATAAAAATCTGTGAATTTTCAGTTCTTGTATCACACCATGTCTGATGAAGGGAGCGAGTACTCCTGAAAGCTTACTTATAAATATACTCAGTTAGCCTCTAAAAGGTATCGCCTGATTTCTTCACTCTTACACTTGTTTGGTGACTGTCATCTGATTGGATTCCTGTATTGCTGCTCCCTCCAGTGGTTATTCCGTAGAACTACACTCAGTCTACAGAAACTGATGAGTTACTTGCTGATTCACAAAGGAAATTGTGGTTAACGGTTTCCTGTCTCGCCGACTTATTATACGTGATTCTGAGATAATAATCTGCTTAATAAAGTGTTGTGCTGTGGGTATACGTGACTCAATCTGGACACATACCTCTATCAACGCATATCTAAAACCTGTGCCCTGTCCCTGAGCTTGTGGGTCAGGTTAATGCAGGAGTTAGAAGTAGTAATTCCTAAGCACCAAGGTTGAGATGTAACCGAGCCCCCAACTTTACTCTCTAGTAAGTTATAGCACCGTCCTCTATTGTGGCAGAGAAACATTGGGTCACCCCAGGTGCCATATTCAAGGTGCAACTACAACCTCTACACCTCATATTAATATACTCCTACAGATGTGCACAGGTATGTCACAGAATATAGATAATACACACAGTGATGTCACAGAATATAGATAAAGCACTCAGTGATGTCACAGCACAGGGATAATATACACAGTGATGTCACAGTATATGTTTAATAAATACATGGCAGGGGTGTCCAAAACATTTTCCTCTAATAGGCAAAGAAAATCAATAAAATGTATACCTTCCAATCCGCTGCATGCATGTAGGCCTGTGACCTACAAGTATGTGTTAGCACTTAGAGGTACAATGCAGTGACATCATCGCACGGGACGTCTTCTGTGTTCCCAGCACCTTGTAGGACACAGTCGAAGGCAGCTTGTGGACTAGTAGTCTGAACGTGGTAGAGCGGGAAGCCATTGGCTTCCTCCTCCTACCTAGCGTTCAGGAATGGGGGCAAAGGCATTCCTGGGCGAGCATTATTCTGCTGAAAAATGCCAGTTGTCTGTTCAGAGAGTCTGCACATGCAGCAGCAGGATGTCCTGTACGTATCACTATATCTCTGAGGACGGTGGATCCACAACCTGCTGTCCATTCGTCTCTCTGGGCTGCCTGGAGTCTGTTCACCGTGTGTGCCCTCATATACCTACTGCTCCCTGCACCTCCCAACAGCTAGGTCACAACAGTTCATTGAAACAACTATCCTTTTTCCCTCATTACAGTGATGCACCCCCTTCTCAAAGTGTGTCAACTAGGCAAAATGTCTTCAAGTATGTTGTAAAGGCATGTCTAGTAGTCAGCAATCTATCACCAAGAGGTACACTACCCAAAAGTGGTCTCTGAGAACCTTTTTATAGGAGCTCTTTTACGCCCTCTTGTGGCAATATCCAGTGTCTAATCAGACCACGCCTGTGATCCTTTATATATCTGCCTGAGGTAGAAAAGTCGGATTTCTATAAAACTTGTCATGCAGTTCTATCTGGGTGCTGTATATTTTTTGTCAATGACTGTACCTTCCTGTTTTGTAGAGATCACTTTACAGGATTAGCAGCTGTCTGATTGTCATCACAGGCACAGACTTACAGTAAAAGTGATCCTGTGTTATCTGCCCACAGCTTTATAACCGAGATGTTGCTATCATTGATAATAGGTGGCAAAAAATGCTCAGTTTGTCCTCCATGTCCCTGTACAGGTCACAGAGCATGCCCACAACACTCTTATAGTAGTCTGTGAATTGCTTGATTGACTGAGGTTTCTTATCTCTACGTGGCAGCTGTAAATCTGATCAACTCAGACAAGATGGCCGCCCCATACAGAAGATGGAATAAATCACAAAGAAGAAGATGAATGTGGTTTTTATTTATTTATTTTTTTTTTACAAATACTAAAAGGAGTAGTGTACAACATATAAGACAAGTCATACAAACAAAGAACTATAACATAATACCCAACAGCAAAAAGCTTGGAATGGAGGGCTAATACTGTAAACCCATGTGGAGTAGGGCTTGTAAAAGTGGAGTCTCAGCAACCAGGTGAAGACTTTTCACAGAACTAAAGAGCATCAACCTTATCATAAAAATACCCCCAAAAAATTAACCCGCAATTACAAGGGAAAAAGAAAATGAGACAGGCTGGAGGGGTTAGTGAGTCTCTGATTTTTAAGGCCTCTCCAGGAGGTCTCAGTAGGTCTGAGGACCACGAAAGGGAAACCACGGGATCAAGGCTGAGACAAAAGGCACTGCGGGTATTTTAGAGGAATTTGGTGAAAGGCTCCATTCTCTGGATATCTTTGACCTTCGGGGGCAACAAGGGTGGGTAAGGGATTTCCGGAGTCTGAGGACGTTGGAGTGAGCGGTGTTGACCTGATGTTTGATGACCGTTCTTTGGTAAGTTTTCGTGGAGTGATGCAGAAAGCAAAAAGATGGTGAATTCGGCAGGAAAACCCATGGACTAAAAAATTATTGTGGTAGAGGGTGAAGTATAATAAATGCTGCCCATTCCCAGAGACTACTGTATTGGTATTGATAGTAAGAAACCTGCAAAACGCTTTTGGAGAGTATTAACACCTGAGCGAGAGGTGACAAATGGTACCGCCATTTAATATCGTGAAGCGCAAACTGGAATCTTGTAGAAAATGAATGTTTTGTATATAATTGTAATTGGTAAAAGATAAACTTTGTATATTTAGGCCCAAATGTGAAAAAAAAATCAGTGAAAATGGAAAATGGTCATTTTAGTTGTGATATGAATTGTATAGTAGATAGGGCCTTCACAGAACCTCTGACCATGGAGTTGGTAGTTGACGGGCATCTGCCTGGACAACCTTGATCTTACACCTCTGTGACTTGAGGAAATCCAGGTTGAGTTGTTTTCCGTTTGTAACCCTGTCAAGGTCGTCCTTATGACGCTCAATTTCCGGACTCTGCACCTCCCATTCTACATCTCTACTTTTCAGAATTTCCCCATATGTTTCCCAAACTCCTTTCATGGCTTTGAGTTCTTGAGTTGCAAAGTTATCCTCTTTCTTGAGACGTTGAAATACACCACTCTTATAGCGATAGGGTTTCCCCTCTCTATTTAAGATCTGTGCCATCCAGGCTCCATCCTTGACAAATATCTGGACGGTACAGGCCTCGTTTTCGGCCAAGCCAGGAACCAAGAATCTTTTGACCAGAACTTGAGCCTTCAAACGATTCAATAGATCCTCTTCTTCATCTTCCCAAAGAAGTTCACTTTGTCCGGTTAATTTTGACAAACCGCTGCTGAGAATGCCGAACCCCGGAGTGTGTTCTCTGGCATCATTCAGAAGACCAAGGATTGATCGTAGTTCTCCTACATTTCTAGGAGATGTCATGTTCTTTACTTTGTGTATGAAATCCTTACTCAGTGCAACTCCTTCTTGATTTATTTCCCTCCCTATAAAAACCACCTTAGGCTCGCAGATCTTACTCTGTGTATGGCGGACCTGAAAGCTGTTTTCCAGCAGATGCACCAATAGCTTCTCTGTGAATATAGTGCACTCCTCCTTGGTGTCTGCAGATATTAAAATAGTATCTACGTAGAAGGTCACACATTTGCTGATGTTGTGAGGTAACTTATCAAGTACCTTCTGTAGACCGTCGCTAAGTCTACTGTTTTTATTATGAAAGTCTGACGGCAGCCTGTTCCAGACATATTGCTTGCCTAGGAATTTGAAGGCGGTTTTGTACTTGGTGTACGTGTCAAGAGGGATTTGCCATTCTCCATAGAAAAGCTTAAAAACCGAATAATGCTTCCCCAGGGTAATCGACTCAATGGTCTTTGGTAAATTCTCCCGTGGGTGGGGAGGCTCCTTCTCTGAATGGGAATTCAGATTCCCAAAGCGAAATATAATGTTGACATTTTTGTTACGTTTTTTGCCAAGTGATACACGAGAATTACAGACACTAACACATCTCTCAGTGTACCCCTTTCTCAGCCAACTACTCATAACCCTTATTGCATCTTCCAGCAGATACTCCTCTAAATGGGTCGGACGAACATTTTTGGGATCATCGGTTCCTTTTATTAATACAGGGGGGACATCAGTTACATAACTCCCATTTGTGTGTTCCTTCATCAAATCCAGATCGTGAAGTTGCTTCCATCCTATTACGTTTTTCGGGAAGGTTCCTACATAGATGATTTGTCCGGAGGTTTCTTTGCCGTCAATATAAATCGGTTCTGTGATGACTAGGCCTCTCTCTTTACTCTCTCCGTTATCTGGAGAAATTTTTATCTCCTCTCCCAGGCAGACGTCTGTTGGACACTCATTCAGGATGGTGTAGAACGAACAAGGATCTGCTTCTGCGATCACCGCCTTTCCATTGATGTCCACGTACATAATCTGGTAGTGGCTCTTTGTTTTAGGCATTCTGTGGAAAAGAAAAGGCTAGTTAGGCAAGAAAAAGTTGTTGTGTCTACTGAAGATTTATTGTAGGTTCAGAAAAGGTTGTCTAGGGGTTTTCTAGAAACAGTGCCCCTCTTCGCTAAAGACTATGTCAGGTATTGCAGCTCAGCCCCAACCACTTCAATAGTCCCATTAGCATGCAGTAGTTGTGTTGCCATGGATTTGCCATATGTTTGATCTGTGAGAGTCCCACGTGTGGCCACCACTTCGTTGGACTCCATGCGTGTCTACTGCAGGCTCGTACAGTCTCGTAGAAGTGATTGGAGTGGTGGCCATGCATGTACAGCACCACTACATTCACATGGGGCACCTGTAGACCCTATTCTTGTGATCTCTGGTGGTCCCTACACCTGCACAACAGCGCCTCCATTCTCAGGCAGAGGTTGACACTCCTCATGTTCTAAAGTGATCACATATATTAGCGATATGCCACTTTATAAGATGGGAATACCTGCTGAAAATAAGGGATGTTTTGGTTGTGTGATCTATGTAGAGAGACAATGTAGCCTTAACCTGCTATTATGCCAAGTATGAGGGTTGGGGGGCCCTTGTTTAGGGATCTTCAAAGGGTCTTTCAAAAAGAGAAATTTGAGGAAGTCTTCTGTGTCAGATTCCGCATCAAAGTACGTTTCTGAGATACCTGCGTAGGAAAGCCGTACCGGAGCTTTGGTCTTTCGCCGCAGCTTTGCTGGCGGATGAGCCCCGGATACCATAGAACTAAGCAGCCTGAGCCTTGCGCAATGGAGTCCACAGGAAGATCAAGCAATTCACTTCTCTTCTCAGCATCTTGGAAGGTAGCCATTTCCACCGTGCAAGTCTTCAGCTTTTGCTAAACCGAAACTCCTAGCATGTGCTGACAATAACTATCAGGGTATGCTAGGAGTTGTCAAACCGCAGGAGACCAATAGTTTCAAGATCACGAAGGGCATGCTTGGTATAAAAAAAAAATGGTCAGCTGAGATTCTTAATGCCTGAAAACCCTCTCTAACCATTTAAATTCCATTAGCTGTTCCCATAAAATTCTGAATATAAATAGGGGTCAGGTAGACTTGTAAGGCCATGTTTAGATCTGGAAGATTTCCAGTGTGGATTCCACGTCATACCGATCACATACGGTATGCATTGCGACATATGCAGTCCGTGTGGATTTTTGGCACAGTCAGAAGATTTCCACTACATCCGCTATGTATCGCCATCATACAGTAGATATTTACTGCAACACCATCATACAGTAGATATTGCAGCACCATCATACAGTAGATATTGCAGCACCATCATACAGTAGATATTTGTCGCAGCACCATCATACAGTAGATATTTGCGCCTCTCCCGGTGCACCATCATACAGTACATATTTGCTGCGTTGCCATCATACAGTAGATATTTGCCGCAGCGCCATCATACAGTAGATATTGCAGCACCATCATACAGTAGATATTTGCCGCAGCGCCATCATACAGTAGATATTGCAGCACCATCATACAGTAGATATTGCAGCACCATCATACAGTAGATATTGCAGCACCATCATACAGTAGATATTTGTCACGGTGCCATCATACAGTACATATTTGCTGCGTTGCCATCATACAGTAGATATTTGCTGCGGTACCATCATACAGCAGATATTTGCTGCAGCACCACTTACTTTGATGTCCGGTCTCAGGGTTGCACGCTTCAGGCCGTTCACCACTTCTTCCTCTTTTCTGACAATCCTCGGATGAGTTTGCTGAAGGCTGTGCTACAACTTATCACACTCCTCCTGCAGGCAAGGTCTCTCTGTACAGCTGAGCTCACTTCTGGAAAAAAAGAACAGACTGTTGTTAAACAAATTTAGAGACAAGTAGAGGAAATCCCCTACCACAACCCAATCGGCAGAGCCCACCACCCCCTTTGGGGAGGGCTGTATTTACAGCGAGGCCAGAGATAGGAGAGAAACGTGAAAGTGAAAGTTTTACGTCCCTCGTGACTGTAGCTTCATATCTGTCTATTACAGACATGCTCAGACAAGCTCAGAAATCAGCCTCTGATTTTAAAGAAAATCCGTTGCAGAAACCTGGTGGCTAGCTTCAGAATTCTTAGGCTAGGTTCACACCTGCCTGCGCCTGCTCTCCGCTGGGGGAATCCGTTCCCCATTCCGCTTGAAAAAATGCAGAGTCTAAAAGTAAAAGTTAAAAAATATATACAAAAATTAGTAAGAATTCAACTCTCCTCCTTTTCCCTAGACACCTACACATTAGGTATCCAGGGCCGGCATTAGGGGAGGGCAAACTGGGCAATTGCCCAGGACCTGCATCCCCAAAGGGGCCCACGGGATTCGGAGCATCAGACTTTTAGCCTGATGACTTGAATCCCGAGAGCTCCATTGCTGTATCGGCGTGATACAGTTACTGTTTAATTCTATGATAGGAGCAGGGAAAAGTCCCTGCTCTGCCATAGAGGACCGTCGGTAACGTACAGGACGTCGTGGCTCAGGTGGCGTGATGACGTCACTGCACCGCGCCACCTGTGCCGCCACTGCAGGGAGATTCTTCGGCTGCTCTGTTCATCGTGGGAGCGCGGTAAGGTGAGAGAGATTTATTGTTTTCTGGTAAGCGAAAGGGATTACCTGCTAAGGGGGCAAACTATTATTTCTAGTGGGGGGGGAGGAAACTATTATATATAAGGAGGGGAACTGTTATTCATAAGGGGAGACTATTATATATAAGGGGTGCTATTATAGGAGCGGAACTATTATATATAAGGTGGATTGCTATAAGAGAGCTATTATGTAGAAGGGAGGAATTATTTATAAGGGGGCTATTATAAGAGGAAATTATTATTTTTAAGGGGTTATTATAAGAGGAAATTATTATATCTAAGGCGGGCTATTATTTATAATGGAAGAACTATTTATAATAGGCCTATAATAAGGGGGACATTATATGGGCG
Organism: Leptodactylus fallax; assembly: GCA_947044405.1. Lineage (NCBI taxonomy): Eukaryota > Metazoa > Chordata > Amphibia > Anura > Leptodactylidae > Leptodactylus > Leptodactylus fallax. The sequence continues at coordinate 654,401 of CAMRHE010000471.1, read as the reverse complement.
GCTATTATAATGTGGTCTCTTTTATTTATAAGAGGGAAACTTTATAAGGAGGGTATTGTTAAAGGGGCTATTTATTAGGGGGATCTATTATTTATAAGAGGGCTAATATTGATAATGTGGACTATTATATGGTGAACTATTTATGAGGGGGCTATTACTGATATGGGGCACTGTTTATAAGCAGGGACTATTTATAAGGAGGCGCTATAATAACTGATGAGGGGGTGCGAAAATCTATGAGGCGGTACAAAGGTGGTTATTGGAATTGTGTGTGGGCCTAAGATGGGGTGGTTGTTACTGTTTTGGGGGCAGAAAGGGGGCGTTATTAAAAGGGCTTCCACTGGAAATATGATGGTGTTGTTGGTATATCAGCATTTGGGGTCCAGCTTTTAATTTTGCCCAGGGCCACAGTTTGTCTAAAACCGGCCCTGTAGGTATCCCTGTGTCTGAAAAATGCCCAGTCTACAAAATTAAGACAAAAATTATAAAATAACATAAAAATATTTTTCAATAATAACCTGCTTAATAAAGTGTTGTGCTGTGGGTATACATGGCTCAATCTGGACACATACCTCTATCAACGCATATCTAAAACCTGTGCCCTGTCCCTGAGCTTGTGGGTCAGGTTAATGCAGGAGTTAGAAGTAGTAATTCCTAAGCCCCAAGGTTGAGATGTAACCGAGCCCCCAACTTTACTCTATAGTAAGTTATAGCACCGTCCTCTATTGTGGCAGAGAAACATTGGGTCACCCCAGGTGCCATATTCAAGGTGCAACTACAACCTCTACACCTCATATTAATATACTCCTACAGATGTGCACAGGTATGTCACAGAATATAGATAATACACACAGTGATGTCACAGAATATAGATAATATACACTGTGATGTCACAGTACATGTATAATAAATACATTGCAAGGATGTCCAAAATATTTTCCCCTAATATGCAAAGATAAACAATATATAATTTATAACAATTTATACCTTCTAATCCGCTGCATGCATGCAGCCACTTTAGGCCTGTGACCTACAAGTAACTGGGGTATGTATTAGCACGTAGAGGTGCAGTGACATCATCGCACGGGACGTCTTCTGTGTTCCCAGCATCTTGTAGGACACAGTCGTAAGGCAGCTTGTGGACTAATAGTCTGAGCGTGGTAGGGTGGGAAGCCATCGGCTTCCTCCTCTACCTAGCATTCAGGAATCGGGTTTTCACCTGGGAAACCCTTTCTGTGTGTGGGCGAGCATTATTCTGCTGAAAAATGCCAGTTTTCTGTCCAGAGAGTCGGCACATGCAGCGGCAGGATGTCCTGTACGTATCACTATATCTCTGAGGACGGTGGATCCACAACCTGCTGTCCATTCGTCTCTCTGGGCTGCCTGGAGTCTGTTCACCGTGTGTGCCCTCATATACCTACTGCTCCCTGCACCTCCCAACAGCTAGGTCACAACAGTTCATTGAAACAACTATCCTTTTTCCCTCATTAGTGATGCACCCCCTTCTCAAAGTGTGTCAACTAGGCAAAATGTCTTCAAGTGTGTAAAGGCATGTCTAGTAGTCAGCAATCTGTCACCAAGAGATACACTACCCAAAAGTGGTCTCTGAGAACCTTTTTATAGGAGCTCTTTTACGCCCTCTTGTGGCAATATCCAGTGTCTAATCGGACCACGCCTGTGATCCTTTACATATCTGCCTGAGGTAGAAAAGTCGGATTGCTATAAAACTTGTCATTCAGTTCTATCTGGGTGCTGTATATTTTTCTGTCAAATAGTGTACCTTCCTGTTTTGTAGAGATCACTTTACAGGATTAACAGCTGTCTCATTGTTATCACAGTAAAAGTGATCCTGTGTTATCTGCCCACAGCTTTATAATCAAGATGTTGCTATCATTAGGTGGCAAAAAATGCTCAGTTTGTCCTCCATGTCCCTGTACAGGTCACAGAGCATGCCCACAACACTCTTATAGTAGTCTGTGAATTGCTTGATTGACTGAGGTTTCTTATCTCTACGTGGCAGCTGTAAATCTGATCAGCTCAGACAAGATGGCCGCCCCATACAGAAGATGGAATAAATCACAAAGACGAAAATGAATTTTTTTTTTTTTTTTTTTTTTTTTTAACAAAAACTAAAAGGAGTAGTGTACAACATATAAAATAAGTCATACATACAAAGAACCATAACATAATACTTATGATGCTTATAAATGTGGAGTCTTATCAATCAGGTGAAGACCTTTCCTAGAACTAAAGAGCATCAACCTTATAAAAAAAACAAACTAACCCCCAATTACATGGGAAAAAGAAAATGAGAGGCGTTCGTGAGTCTCTCACTTTTAAGGCCTCTCCAGGAGGTCTCAGTAGGCCTTAAAAAAGGAAAACCACAGGGTCGAGGCTGAGACAAAGGCACTGCGGGTATTTTGGAGGAATTTGGTGAAAGGCTCCATTCTCTGGATATCTTTGACCTTCGGGGGCAACAAGGGTGGGTAAGGGATTTCCAGAGTCTGCGGACGTTGGAGTGAGCGGTGTTGACCTGATGTTTGATGACCGTTCTTTGGTAAGTTTTCATGGAGATGGTGGAGTGGTGCAGTAAGCAAAAAGATGGGGAATTCGGCAGGAAAACCCATGGACTAAAAAATTATTGTGGTAGAGGGTGAAGTATAATAAATGCTGCCCATTCCCAGAGACTACTGTATTGGTATTGATAGTAAGAAACCTGCAAAACGCTATTGGAGAGTATTAACACCTGAGCGAGAGGTGTCAAATGGTACCGCCATTAAATATCGTGAAGCGCAAACTGGAATCTTGTAGAAAATGATTGTTTTGTATATAACTGTAATTGGTAAAAGATAAACTTTGTATATTTAGGCCCAAATGTGAAAAAAAATCTTTGAAAATGGAAATTGATCATTTTAGTTGTGATATGAATTGTATAGTAGATAGGGCCTTCACAGAACCTCTGACCATGGAATCGGTGGTTGACGGGCATCCGCCTGGACAACCTTGATCTTACACCTCTGTGACTTGAGGAAATTCAGCTTGACTCTTCTGTTTGTAACCCTGTCAAGGTCGTCCTTATGACGCTCAATTTCCGGACTCTGCACCTCCCATTCTACATCTCTACTTTTCAGAATTTCCCCATATGTTTCCCAAACTCCTTTCATGGCTTTGAGTTCTTGAGTTGCAAAGTTATCCTCTTTCTTGAGACGTTGAAATACACCACTCTTATAGCGATAGGGTTTCCCCTCTCTATTTAAGATCTGCGCCATCCAGGCTCCATCTTTGACAAATATCTGGACGGTACAGGCCTCGTTTTCGGCCAAGCCAGGAACCAAGAACCTTTTGACCAGAACTTGAGCCTTCAAACGATTCAATAGATCCTCTTCTTCATGACCCCAAAGAACTTCACTTTGTCCGGTTAATTCTGACAAACCGCTGCTGAGAATGCCGAACCCCGGAGTGTGTTTTCTGGCATCATTCAGAAGACCAAGGATTGATCGTAGTTCTCCTACATTTCTAGGAGATGTCATGTTCTTTACTTTATATATGAAATCCTTACTCAGTGCAATTCCTTCTTGATTTATTTCCCTCCCTATAAAAACCACCTTAGGCTCGCAGATCTTACTCTGTGTATAGCGGACCTGAAAGCTGTTTTCCAGCAGATGCACCAATAGCTTCTCTGTGAATATAGTGCACTCCTCCTTGGTGTCTGCAGATATTAAAATAGTATCTACGTAGAAGGTCACACGTTTGCTGATGTTGTGAGGTAACTTATCAAGTACCTTCTGTAGACCGTCGCAAAGTCTACTGTTTTTATTACGAAAGTCTGTCGGCAGCCTGTTCCAGACATATTGCTTGCCTAGGAATTTGTAGGCGGTTTTGTACTTGGTGTATGTGTCAAGAGGGATTTGCCATTCTCCAAAGAAAAGCTTAAAAAACGAATAATACTTCCCCAGGGTAATAGACTCGATGGTCTTTCGTACGTTCTCCCGCGGGTGGGGAGGCTCCTTCTCTGAATAGGAATTCAGATTTCCAAAGCGAAATATAATGTTGATATTTCCATTATGTTTTCTGTCAAGTAATACACGGGAATTACAGACACTAGTACGTTTTTCAGTGTACCCCTTTCTCAGCCAACTACCCATAACCCCTATTGCCTCTGGCAGCAGATACTCCTCTAAATAGGTCGGACAAGCATATTTGGGATCATCGGTTCCCTTTATTAATACAGGGGGGACATCAGTCACATAACGCCCATTTGTGTGTTCCTTTATCAAATCCAGATCGTGAAGTTGCTTCCATCCTATTACGTTTTTCGGGAAGGTTCCTACATAGATGATTTGTCCGGAGGTTTCTTTGCCGTTAATATAAATCAGTTCTGTGATGACTAGGCCTCTCTCTTTACTCACTCCGTCATCTGGAGAAATTTTTATCTCCTCTCCCAGGCAGACGTCTGCTGGACACTCATTCAGGATGGTGTAGAACGAACAAGGATCTGCTTCTGCGATCACCGCCTTTCCATTGATGTCCACGTACATAATCTGGTTTTCTCGGTTCCGGTAGAATGCATAAAACCTACTAGTGTAGTGGGTCCTTGCTGTAGCCATTCTGTGGAAAAGAAAAGGCTAGTTAGGCAAGAAAAAGTTGTTGTGTCTACTGAAGATTTATTGTAGGTTCAGAAAAGGTTGTCTAGGGGTTCTCTAGAAACAGTGCCCCTCTTCGCTAAAGGCTATGTCGGGTATTGCAGCTCAGCCCCAACCACTTCAAAAGTCCTATTAGTATGTAGTAGTTGTGTTGCCATCTTAAGGATTTGCCATGAATGTTTGATCTGTGAGAGTCTCACGGACTGCAAGTGTGGCCACCACTCCATTGGATTCCATACGCTCCATACACACCCCAGATACCATAGAACTAATCGCCCTGAGCTTTGCGCAATGGAGTCCACAGGAAGATCAAGCAATTCGCTTCTCTTTTCAGCATCTTGGAAGGTAGCCATCTCCACCAGTCTTCAACTTTTGCAAAACCAAAACTCCTAGCATGTACTGACAACAACTATCAGGGCATGCTAGGAGTTGTCGAACCGCTGGAGACCAGTAGTTTTGAGATCACGAAGGGCATGCTTAGTATAAAAAAAAAAAAATAAAAAATGGCTATAAATAGGGGTCAGGTAGACTTGTAAGGCCACGTTTAGATTCCACACCAAAAATTTACACTACAGCACAATGCAAGTGAATCACCACGTCATATACGGTATGCATTGCGACATATGCAATCTGTGTGGATTTTTGGCGCAGGCAGAAGATATTCACTACATCCGCTATGTAGCGCCATCATGCAGCAGTTATTTGCTGCGGCACCATCATACAGCGGATATTTGCTGCGGCACCATCATACAGCAGATATTTGCTGCGGCACCATCATACAGCGGATATTTGCTGCGGCACCATCATACAGCAGATATTTGCTGCGGCACCATCATACAGCGGATATTTGCTGCGGCGCCATCATACAGCAGATATTTGCTGCGGCGCCATCATACAGCGTATATTTGCTGCAGCGCCATCATACAGCAGATATTTGCTGCAGTGCCATCATACAGCGTATAGTTGCTGCGGCACCATCATACAGCAGATAGTTGCTGCGTTGCCATCATACAGCGTATATTTGCTGCGGCACCATCATACAGCAGATAGTTGCTGCGTTGCCATCATACAGCAGATATTTGCTGCAGCGCCATCATACAGTAGATATTTGCTGCGGCACCATCATACAGCAATACAGTACATATTTGCTGCGGCACCATCATACAGTAGATATTTGCTGCAGCACCACTTACTTTGATGTCCAGTCTCAGGGTTGCACACTTCAGGCCGTTCACCACTTCTTCTTTTCTGACAATCCTAGGATGATTTTGCTGAAGGCTGTGCTACAACTTATCACACTCCTCCTGCAGGCAAGGTCTCTCTGTACACCTGAGCTCACTTCTGAAAAAAATGGAGAACAGACTGTTATACAAATTTAGAGACAAGTAGAGGAAATCCCCTACCACAACCCAATCGGCAGAGCCCACCACCCCTTTGGGGAGCGCTGTATTTACAGCGAGGCCAAAAATAGGAGAGAACAGTGAAACAAAGTTTTATGTACCCCGTGACTGTAGCTTCATATCTGTCTATTACAGAATTGGGGCATGTTCAGACATGCTCAGAAATCAGCCTCTGATTTTTAAAAAGATCTGTTGCAGAAATCTGGTGGATCGCTTCAGATTTCTTCTGTGGATTTTCAGTTTTCCCAGCATATCATAGGTTAGGGGCTCTGGAATCAAACAGTGTTTCCCCCCTTGTGAATCGCTGTCTCCATTGCCTAGATCTCCATTTTTGTCAATATGCAAATGATATTTTGTAGCAATAAGGGCGTTGCCACTTACCTCTCTGGAGCAATGGTATCGCCCTCATTGCTCCAAAGAGCTCATTTGCATATTAACAACAATGATATCCCGGCCCCGGAGGCAGCGATTCACAAGAGGAAAACGCTGTATGATTCGGGTAACACGAACCTATCTTTAGGATTGAAGATCAACAGGGTCTTCACACAGGCCATGTGATGTCATGTTCATCAGCCACATGACCTGTTTGCAGTTCAGTCCCATTCAAGTCAGTGAGGTTGAGATGTGATGCCAAGCACAGCCATTAGACACTGTACAGCACTGCGCTTGGTTTTTAAAAGGCCACAGTGTTCACCCAAACGCCTGGAAAACCCCTTTAATTCCTAAATGACAGAGGTCAGAAACTTCCAAATATGGCAAATATATAGAACACCAGAAGTTGTGCATGTATGTCACAGTGCAGGTGACAAAAATATAAATTACTACAGATGGATAGATAGAGATTATAGATAGATAGATAGATCGAGATGATAGATAGATAGATAGATAGATAGATAGATAGATAGATAGATAGATAGATAGATAATAAATGAGAATATGTGTGAAACGTTCCTTCATTTCAGTAATTCAGTAATACAATCCATAATCAGCGTCTTCCATGATTGTGTGTCCTACTGAACCAGACTGAGGGACCATTTAAAGGCTTAGGAAACCTTGGCAGGTGACACTGAATTTACAAGACTGAACTGAATTTACAATATTCTCATTTTCTTAGATTTGGGTTTTCATTCCCTGTAATCCATAATCAACATTTACAGAAATAAAACACTTGAAATAGAAGACTCTGTGTGTAAAGAATCTAGAAAATATAGGAGGTCACTTTATTAATTTAATTACTGAAAGAAATAAACGTTTCAAAGATATTCTACTTTTTTAAGATGCTGTTGTAGCTAGATATAGATAGATAGATACAGTGACCCCACACATTAATATGGTATAACACAAACCACAACTAAACATATAAAACCTATCGGTGGAAAGAAACAACCAAAACATTTTATAACACATTGTCTGACATCGCCCACATAGTTCGCCACCTGCCAATATGTCCTCCCTTATCTTTCTCTGCACCCTGTCAGCCACAACTTTGCAGACTCTTTTCTCTTAACCCCTTCTACTTTTTAAGTCAATACCCCCCCCCCCCCCCACACACATACACCTACACACCTTGCACCCTATATCAGTGCATACACCGGCTGTGGTCCGGCTGGTGCAGCTTTGTATTTTACATTTTATTTCTTTATAAAAGATGGCTGGACCCTCTCACAATACAAACATTCCTGCCTTCTGGTCTTTGTTATTTCCTCCTAGATTGTAATCTCTTAATTGATTTGCTAAGTAAGCACTCCAGCAAAAAAGATTAGATTTGCAAAGCACAATGGCGGAGACCGGAAGTCTCATCCTCCACCATCCCTATTGACACTCCAACCATCAGTGACCAACTCTGCTCTACTCTATGGACATGCAGCAGAGAGCCAGATCACCAGCAGGGGAGGCTGTACACAAAAACTTTGTGTATGTGTGTGTATATATATATATATTAGTAAGAAGGCTTATTTGGTGCAGGGAATGGGTAACCCCTTTAACCCCTTCCTCCATACTATTTCCCAACAATGCTCACAATCAGTGTCAGCGCTGGTTGCGGGTATTAACCCTTCTAATGCCCTAGTAAAGCCGAGGGTGCATGGATTCTGCCCTATAGGCATGGATCACCATCCCCCGAAACAAGATCCAGGAGCGGCAATCTGTTACCATGATAGCCCGAAGCCTGGACAAGGCTCCAGGTTTATCATTATATTGCTTGAATTAAAGGTTGTTCTAGGTAGCCTGTAATAGAAGTATTGGGATTGTTACAACGCATTAGCTGTGCAGTACATTGTGTTAGTGATCAGGAGTCTAAAAATAAAAGTTAAAAAATATATACAAAAATTAAAATCGCCTCCCTTTCCCTAGACCCCTATACATTAGGTGTCCCTGTGTACAAAAAATGCCCAATCTACAAATTTAATAAAAAAATAAAAATAACACGAACATATATTTTCCATACGGTGAACGCCATAGTGGTAAAAAAAATAAAAAAAAAAATTCAAGAGCCAAACTGATATTTTTTTGGTCATTTTTTTTTTTTTTTTTTTTTTTTTTTTTTTGTCTCCCATAAAAATTTGAATAAAAAAAAAAATTCATCAAAACCTCAGACACTCCCCAAATTGGTACAAATAAAAAGTACACCTGGCCCCACAAAAAAGACGCCTTATTCTGTCCCGTACACGGAAATAGAATAAAGTTACGGGTTTCAGAATAGGGCGTAAAGTTGTTTCAAATGTAACAATAACTATAGAAATTTGGTATCCTCGTAATAGTACCGACCCACAGAATACAGGTAACAGTATACGCTGTAAAACATTAGCCTGTAAGAAAGTCACAGTTTTTGTGTAATTCCACCCCATTCTGAATTTTTCCATCTTCCCAGTCCATTGCACAGAATATTAAAGGATACCATTACAAAGTACAATATGTCCTGCAGAACTGAAGCCCTGATATAAAAAAAAAAAAAGTTATGGCTTTTGGAAGGCGGGCAGTAAAAAACAAAAATCCAAAAATGGCTGCGGCGGGAAGGGGTTAATAAACCGCCATCATATTAATCTGATATAATTAGAATATCCTATCATTTAATACAATAATGTTATAGTTACCAAGCATGGAGCCCACACAAACCTTCTGGCCTTTGTCTCTAGTCAGTGTGTCTCTCCAGCAAGTGTGTCCTCCTCAAGTGTCTTCCTCCAACTCACTGCCAGGCCAGTCTTACAGACTCACAATCTCACCTCCTGATCAAAGACCTCCTTATCACATGCAAATGAAGGATACCTTTACAGCAGGGGGTCCTTGCAATTCTGGAATCCTGAGGTTGCATGTGGGGTGAGAACTATTGTCCCCACTACTAGTTAGCATCTCTAAGAAACAATTGGGCAACACTAAAGTTCCCTTTGATGTGATAATCAGGGTAAACAATCTTATGTCCTGATTAGCTGCATTCCTCTGAGACATGACCCTCCACCTTTAGTTCACCTAAAGAAAATACTCTAAGAGATATATATACTGTGTGTGTGTATATATATTTTTAACATAACCTATCCGTAAGGTTCATTATTTACAAACCTGTATTCCATAAAAGGTTGCTGCAGCTCTGCTTCTGTTGGTGAAAGGGTGCAGAAGTGCAGGAACATACTGAGCCCGCTTCCAGCTACTTACAGTCATGGCCAAAAGTTTTGAGAATGACACAAATATTCTATTTTCACATGATCTGCTGCCCTCTGGTTTTTATGTGTGTTTGTCAGATGTTTTTATCACATACAGAAATAGAATTGCATTCATATTATGAGTAACAGAAGCTTATATTGACAGTTAGAATGAGTTAATGCAGCAAGTCAATATTTGCAATGTTGACCCTTCTTCTTCAGGACCTCTGCAATTCTCCCTGGCATGCTCTCAATCAACTTCTGGACCAAATCCTGACTGATAGCAGTCCATTCTTGCAGAATCAATGCTTTAATTTTGTCTGAATTTGTTGGTTTTTGTTTGTCCACCCTTCTCTTGATGATTGACCACAAGTTCTCAATGGGATTAAGATCTGGGGAGTTTCCAGGCCATGGACCCAAAATCTCTATGTTTTGTTCCCTGAGCCATTTAGTTATCACCTTTGCTTTATGGCAAGGTGCTCCATCATGCTGGAAAAGGCATTGTTGAGCGCCAAACTGCTCTTGGACGGTTGGGAGAAGTTGCTCTTGGAGGACATTCTGGTACCATTCTTTATTCATGGCTGTGTTTTTAGGCAAGACTGTGAGAGAGCCGATTCCCTTGGCTGAGAAGCAACCCCACACATGAATGGTTTCAGGATGCTTTACAGTTGGCATGAGACAAGACTGGTGGTAGCGCTCACCTCTTCTTCTCCGAATAAGCTGTTTTCCAGATGTTCCAAACAATCGAAAAGGGGATTCATCAGAGAAAATGACTTTCCCCCAGTCCTCAGCAGTCCACTCCCTGTACCTTTTGCAGAATATCAGTCTGTCCCTGATGTTTTTTCTGGAGAGAAGTGGCTTCTTTGCTGCCCTCCTTGAGACCAGGCCTTGCTCCAAGAGTCTCCGCCTCACAGTGCGTGCAGATGCACTCACACCTGCCTGCTGCCATTCCTCAGCAAGCTCTGCACTGCTGGTAGCCCGATCCCGCAGCTGAAACACTTTTAAGAGACGGTCCTGCCGCTTGCTGGTCTTTCTTGGGCGCCCTGGAGCCTTTTTGGCACCAATGGAACCTCTCTCCTTGAAGTTCTTGATGATGCGATAGATTGTTGACTGAGGTGCAATCTTTCTAGCTGCAATACTCTTCCCAGTTAGGCCATTTTTGTGCAGTGCAATGATGACTGCACGTGTTTCTTTAGAGATAACCATTTACTGAATTTCCCCATTGTGGGACTATTAAAGGACTATTATTATATTAACAGAAGAGAAACAATGATGGCAAGCACCAGCCTCCTTTTAAAGTGTCCAGTGGTGTCATTCTTACTTAATCATGACAGATTGATCTCCAGCCCTGTCCTCATCAACACCCACACCTGTGTTAATGGAGCAATCACTGAAACGATGTTAGGTGGTCCTTTTAAGGCAGGGCTGCAATGATGTTGAAATGTGTTTTGGGGGATAAAGTTCATTTTCTAGGCAAATATTGACTTTGCAAGTAATTGCTGTTAAGCTGATCACTCTTTATAACATTCTGGAGTATATGCAAATTGCCATTAGAAAAACTGAAGCAGTAGACTTTGTAAAAATTAATATTTGTATCATTCTCAAAACTTTTGGCCATGACTGTACACTTATAGTATTGGGCCTGTCAGCAGTACCAAATAGCTGATCCGTGCAGGGGCTATGTATCCATCCCCACTGATCAGATATTGATGGCCTAGACCAGGGGTCAGCAACCTTCGGCACTCCAGCTGCTGTCAAACTACAACTCCCAACATGTTCCATTCACTTCCATGGGACTTCCAAGAACAGCAGAGCAAGTATGCATGTTGGGATTTGTAGTTTTACAACAGCTGGAGTGCCGAAGGTTGCTGACCCCTGGCCTAGACCGAAGATAACCCGTTTAACATTGATGGACTAAATTTAAAGGGGTTTTCCAGGCTACAAATGACTCTCCATTTCAGCATCGGGTCTTCTGTTCTCTCCCATGCTGGCACTGGCCGGGCTGGAAATGAAGTGACGCGGCCTCAACTAAAATCTTCAGCAGTCACGTGTCTACCCAACGTGTGACCACCAAAGCCAGTGTTTGGCTGCAGAGTTCACCTGAGTCGCTTCACTTCCAGCCTGGCCAGTGCCAAAATGAAGAACATGACGCTGCAAGGGAGGTCTGGGCACTGAAACGGCTGCACAGGAATTATGTTCGCCCCCATGGATAGCCCTATGTTGGGTACAGCAAAGGTGCCCCAGTTAGTTCCCCAGTCCATTCTGCTGGTTGAAATCACATGTTAATAACCTATCCTAAAACTGTCCCCCCACTGACCAATCCTACTGATATGCCATTAAAATTCAAGATAGGCTGCCCCTTTAAGACTTGTAAGAAGGCCGTTCTATATACGCTTATTTTTCTGACTGCTCTTCTCTCCAGCTAATATATAGGAATCCCATAATACACAGCAATATCTGGAGTCCTATTAGCTCAACTTCAGGCAGCTATTGCATTTATTGTAATAGTGACAGGCTGGAGAGCGCTGTACCCTAGATGACGTTGTGTGTTATAGGATTAGATACACCGCTTTAGCAAAGAAAGTACTTTTGTAAATTCTTGTGACCCGCAGGTAACTGTTTGTGGGTATAAGCTGGGATGGAAACCCTAAAGGAATGGAACAGGAAATAATGAGTGGCGTTATCTGGGTAATGAGGTTTACCGTGTGGGTCACGTTCCTCCTACAGATGTATTTTTATTGTTGGGGCTGTTTAGAGTTTAGAGAATCGATAAATTGCAGCAGCGAGAGACAGACAAGCATGACAAGTGCGGCTTACAATAGATTTGTAGCAGTTTATATGGACGGCAGGTTATCAGAAATACACCGCTGAAATCGTAAACCGTGTCAGTAGGGTGAGAGCGCTCGAGGTTGTCCCAGGAAACCAAGGATATAATGTCAGCAGCTAAAATACAAAAAGTGAATTTCCTTCTGTTTTGTGTCTTAGAAGACCTTTCACCACCCCCCAACTTAGGCTCTTTACATCCTATAACAGGTGACGCGTCACTGATTCCGGCACAGTTGGAATTTTTCCTCTAGTCCTCACCATTTCTAGTTTTGATGCCTGATATCCTAACTAGACTCCCTAATGACAAGTGGGTGGTGTCAGGCAGGGGCAGGCGGCGGTGGTGTTAGTGGTGGTGGGGGTTTATCAGAACTCCAATCAGAGGTGGATCACATAAGAGTTCCCTTCCCTGATCCCGCCTGACATCACCCACTTGACATTGGGGAGTCTAGTTAGTATATTAGGCACCAAAACGAACAGCTCAGGAAAGGTGGAGGCTAAAGAAAAAAATTCTAACTGTGCCAGATCTTGTTTCTTGCAGGACAGGTAATATTTTTTGTTGGCTCCATGTAATGTTCCACATAATGTACTGAAGCGCTTAATAATGGATGAAAAGAGCTGGACTTGGTGAATAAAGAGGATGTGTTGCCTCTGCTGACGTGTATAATCTATAAGATGTATTACCAGATGTGATGTCAACATAGACTAACAGTAATGGAGTTGTATTTTTCCCCTTTTCCACCCACAGTACATTATGTGTAACATTACATGGTGCCATCAAAAAATATTATTTGTCCTGCAAGAAACGAGATCCCCTATGACTAGGTTGATGGAAATATAAAAATATATATATATATATATATATATATATATATATAATAAATAGAAATTTCCTCCCTGATAGGCGGAGGTGTAGGACCAGGCCTAGCAAGATCTCCGCTACTGTAGACCCTGTGAATATGACTTGATGCAGAGTGTGATATACGGCTTATTTGCGCTCGGTCCTGATATTTTATCAGCATTTATCTTTTTATATAATTGTCTTTTTGGCAACTTTTTGATGGTCCAAGTTGTGATGACCGTGAATGTTGCTCTGTTATTTCCACTAAGGGCAGTGTCAGACTGAGGTTCCTTGGATCTACCACATAAAAATATTCTAGGGGCCCACCCTCCAACAATCCCTATGAATTAGACCATCGGACCCTTCATATTTGGGTGTCTTGTGCTGGACCATCTTTGTGTTAGAGCCTGGGCCCACTGGAGGATCCTCTGGTTTTCTGACAATAAGATGCTCCGTATGCTCCAAATTTCCATTCACTCTGAGCTATTTTCAGAGGCTTGGCTTCCATGTTACCCCTGTTCTAGTTCATACATATCCTCTTCCCGTTATATATGACTCATGCATACTCCGCGGCGCTGTACACACTCTAGTCACTCTAGTCCATGCCAGGCCGAGTCAGTATTGTGGGTGTAATGAACTAAAGGGCTTCGTATGTTCTCCCCATCATCTCATCTCCTTGTTACTTTAGTTTGTGATCTCCTTCAGAGAATTTACTCCGTTCTATTCAGTAACCTTGACATTCCGGGAGCGCCGATAAATCCTTGTTTAATAGAACATTCCTTTCTCTGGATACAGACTCTCCTCTCTTATCTCATATGGCAATGGAGGAGGAAACATAACTGGTGTAACCACATCTAGAAGGTTACTGAAAAAAAAAAAAAGTGGAACAGGGGGCCCCAGACTGACAACCAGACTGATTCAGCTCTATGGACACCCTTAAAGTGAATCTCCACTCCGGCATACTGTTGATACTTTTCAGCTATTCTATATTCCGAGCCGATTCATCTCCTAATACATCTTTATAGCGGCTGGAGCTTTGTTTTTCTGATCTAGATCTCCAGAATATCTCCTGTATAGACATAAACTTAAAGTCTACATCCGAGTATCTAACCTCTTTTCATAAATGACTAGTACAGGGGCATATAAGAAACTTTGTAATACATCTTGTTAAAGAAAAATGCTTCCTTCTCCACTTATCAAGCTGAATTACTTTTTCACATAGAAGTCTATGGAGAGGAGACTGCTGGAAAAGACACCCTAAATGTAGCTGGATACACTGTTCCCTAGTGAAATGTCTCTATTTTTGTCTATCTGTTGCAGGCTGTCCACGTGGCGAGTTCCAGTGCAGCAATAAGTTGTGTATATCTGCAAGTTTTGTATGCGACGGCGTCGAAAACTGCATTGACGGCAGCGATGAAGAGGTTTGCGCCGTAGTCACGTGTAAATCAGGACAGTTCCGCTGCGGAAAGGGTGTGTGTATCTCCGAGAAGTGGGTGTGCGATGGACAGGCCGATTGTGCGGACCAGTCAGATGAATCGGAGGATCGGTGTGGTCTGAAAAGTCAGCCGCAGGCGGTCACACAGTGCAGCACACAAGAGTTCAGATGCGGCAATGGCAAGTGTATTCACCTAAACTGGAGGTGTGACGGTGACCAGGACTGTAAGGACAACTCCGATGAGGAGGACTGCCGTGAGTACAGACACATATAGGAAAAGTGACCTGCTAGCTGGGGTCCGCCACATTCTGCACTCCAGTTGTTGTGAGACTACAACTCCCAGCATGCTCCATTAAGTTCTATGGGAGTACCGAGAACAGTAGCGCAAGAATGCATGCTGGGAGTTGTAGTTTGGCTACTGCTGGAATGCCGAAGTTTGCTAATCCCTGTGCTAGAGGCTGACTGGTTAGTAATGACAATGTTAATGGCTGTCTCCTTCTTTCACAGCTATGGTGTCCTGCCGTCCAGATGAGTTTCAGTGTGGAGATGGGGTCTGTGTATATGGGATGTATCAGTGCAACGGCATCAGAGATTGCCGAGATGGCAGCGATGAGACAGGATGCCGCACTGGTGAGTCCGTCTTTATACATTAGTCAGCTGGGACATTTCGGGCTAAAAACATTGGTGAGCTTTCCTACAGATGGGTCACTAATATGTGATCTGTAGGGGTGTGGTACCCGGCACCCCCACCGATTAGCTGTTCTCAGCAGCTGATACAGAGAATGGAGCTGGAAGCAGACAGCGCTGTTCTCTGTGTAGTGGTCAGATGAAGTATTGCAGGTCATCTGATATTCAAGTTCTATTTCAAGTTTCTCAGTGCGTGCAGCTCCTGGCATTGTTTACATGCTGGGCCCTGCGCTGGTCACTTGCCTCAGTTTTAGTAATGGTGGTTATTGGTACTACAGCGGTAGCTCATAGACTTGAATGGGTTACAGTTGCAGTAGCAATAAAATAATAAAAAAAAAAAAAAAATATGGCGAGTGAGCAGTGCAGGGCCCAGTGGGAAAACAGTGCTGGGAGCTGCATGCTCTGGGGAAAAATGGGTCCCCTGAGTTGGACACAGGGCCACAGTAGTCTGGGTGTGGGGGCCTTGGACAGCAGGACAGCCTAACATTAGT
This sequence comes from Leptodactylus fallax, assembly GCA_947044405.1. Classification (NCBI taxonomy): domain Eukaryota; kingdom Metazoa; phylum Chordata; class Amphibia; order Anura; family Leptodactylidae; genus Leptodactylus; species Leptodactylus fallax. The sequence continues at coordinate 638,446 of CAMRHE010000471.1, read as the reverse complement.
GGGGCAGTGCCATCCCAATGTGCTGGGTAGTAGGGTAACAAACTTGGGGGTTTGGGTGCTTGGCGACCTGGAGGGGAACATGAAGAGAGTGCGCTGGAGGAGGACATTATATTATAATGTCTGAGGCCCACTGGGATGGAACAGTTTAATGTCTGCGGGGGACAGGATAATGTGTGATGCCACTGCAGGGGCATTATACTATGTGGGGGGCATTACTGGGCCCACCAACATGTTAAAACAGCCCTGGTTGGATCTTATGGATAGGCCGTCACTTTGATTAATTTTAAAGAATTAGACCAAAATCCTATAGTAAGTGCCAATACCGCTGAATTATTTTTGCAGCAGTGGAAGCGCCATGTGATACGGAAGGAACATTTCAGTGCAAGAGTGGGGAATGTATAGACATTCGGAAGGTGTGTGACTCTCGCCAGGACTGCCGTGACTGGTCCGATGAACCTTTGAACGAATGCGGTGAGTGTCTCTTGGGTCAATCCATATTATGTCTGCAGTGTATGTCAGTAGGATTTCCTGACGTATACCTCTGATGCCTCCAGCACATCACTGTATAGTCTTACAGTGGTATAAATCACCCATAGGGTTCTATGTACAACCAGTTGACTATATACAGGCAGCTCGTAATTATCTCTGTACATCCTTAGAGTTAACAGCTGGCTCCCAGCTCCTTCTTATCAGCCAGACATCCCAGAGAGAAGGCGGGTACAGGTTTTTGTTTTTTTTTTCTCCTACTGCCTGTGCATTCCCAATTGCTGGATACACAGGGCTCAACAATGCCCTGGTGTGCTTTTGCCCCAGGCCCAGTGATCATGTGATCGGTGGGGTGCTGGGAACTGCATAAGTTGCTGGTGGGGGCCCTAAACGTAATGTTAAAATGTCCCCAAAAAGTCCATTGTGAGTAAATGTGTAAAAAATAAATAAATAAATAAATAAAACCACAAATAAAAAAAAAAAATACAAAACAAAGTAAAATTTAAAAAAGTCACAACCATACCCATGTCAGGTTCTAGCCCGACCCCTGGAAACACAGAACTATGTATCACCTACATGAAAATTACTGAAATAGGGAAAACTATTTAAAAAATTTTTTTTAGTACTATCAAAAAAAAAAAAAAAAATTCCGAAATAAAAGTGACATAAAAATAAAGCCCTAAATATCATAAAAAAAAATATTTAAATAACCTAAATTAAAAAAAAATGTTATAGCCCTGAAAAACCTTGAAAATGTGTCCGGTCATGTGTTGCTGTATACATTTTTATTTTGCTGCAGCGGACTACACTATTCCATATATCATAAAAAAGAAGGATTCCAGCCAAAAAGAAGCCTTGAGCGCGCTCTGCCCTCCACTGGGGGTATTGGGGGCCTGTGGATAGTTAGACATGTAGACGCTGGGAGCTTTCCTGATGTCTATGAGAAACGTGCAAAGCGTGTAAATTCGGCCTCACCCCCCATTTATACAGTGAGTGCTGGCTGTGACGGAGCTCAGACTTGAGATACTTCCAGATGAAGACGTTGGATCCTTCTAGAGCCGCTCTGGGCACACGGGACCCGGCAGCGGATAACACTTACAGGCTAAGCAAACCTCATGTAATAATAATGTGTTCATTTTCTGTAAACTTGGATCCCGATTCTCATTAAACTTTTATAACTCAAACAAACTTCAGGATTTCAGCTCTTGGAGCTCTTCCCCAAATCTTAAAGTAAACTCCAAGTGTAACCATGACCTGCATGGAATAATTTATCAGTCTGCGTGATCATTGATCACCTCTCCGGATATGTCTGTTCTAGTAAATATAGATTGTGAAATAACAACTCTGGAGCAGATTGTCTTAGCGATTGTGCTGTTCCTCTGTCATTCCTCCTGGAGATGTATTAATAAATTAACAAAGGGGCAGATCCCTTAAGGACACTGACCAATTCACACAACTGTGCCGTCCGAGTGGGGCTCTGATGCGCCTTTCCAATCCAATATTTATAGAGCAGGCCCTATTTTGCCCTGCAATATCAGGTCAGAACCCCCCCATAGAAATAAATGCATCACGGAAGACATTCAGAGGTCATCTGAGTGCCTTCCTTTAAAAATTCGGCACCCACTCGGCCTGCACACTTGGTTTTGTGTATGAGGCCTTAGTGTTGAAAGGGTCAGGCTGAAGAGACTTGGCGTATGGATAAGAATAAACCGTAACACCCAGCTGTCAGTGTACTCAATCATTTCCAGGAGTAACAACAGAGCAATGGTGCAAAATTAATTCTGCATTGAGCAGTTCCTCCGCTATTCCTGTTGGAAATGTATTAATAAATAGACAACTCTCTTGTCAAAGGGGCGCATCCAAAGAGCCCCTGTTTTGCTTGGTGCCCCTGGACAGTTGCTAGACAAGCCTTGATGGGTAATACTATGGTGCATTAAGGGCCCAATTATTGGGAAAGGGGTTGTTGGCACAGAGGAACTTGCGGCTGAATCCATCATGGATCGAGCAGGACGCTTATTTATTCAGCATTCTGAAATAGACACTTCTGTCACATTTCCAGGAGGAATAAAAGAGGAAAAACTCAACAGTTTGATCATACAATACTATATTATTTTGTAAAAGTTGGGTTCAACCCTTTCCTACAAACCAACATACTACAGTAGTACAGCTGGATGTAAGGGGTATATCCGGTGGATTATATAATATCATTCGTTACTATGGGGGGACTCCGCCTAGAGTTTTCATAACTTGTCCTATAAAAAGTTCTAATAGTTCTGCATGTGCAGCGTTTGCCTTGCTGTTTTTTATGACTCTCTCATCTTCTTTTAGGTATCAATGAGTGTCTGATAAACAATGGCGGCTGTTCACACATCTGCAAGGATCTGAAGGTGGGACATGAATGTGACTGCCCCAGAGGGTACAAGCTAACCGACAAAAAAACCTGCGGAGGTGAGGACTATACAAGATCTATGACATGTCTGTGTCCATGATCAGCCTCTTATCTGTTTGGTTAGGGAACTCGGGACTCCAAGCGATCAGACATTTATTACCCGTCCCATGGAGAGGTCAAGTGTGGTAAAACCCCTTTAAGTAATGGAGCTGCCCACATGGCTGAGCCACGCCACTCAGACATCTGATCGCTGCTTCTGACTGCTTTTATATTCTAAAGTATAGGAACTGGAGGTTCCCTGTCTCTTAGAGGGACTGTAAGAAATTAGAAAAAAGGTCTATTTTTTTTTTTTCTAGAAACAGCGCCACTTTTGTCCACAGGCTGTTTCTGGTATTACAACTCATCCTCATAAGGCTGAGCTGCAGTACCAGATACGACCCATAGACAGGAGTGGTGCTCTTTCTAGAAAACTAGCAGACCTTTTCACTTATCCTAGACAACACCTTCCTGAATAGGTCAGGTGGATTATTTTGTCTCATTGTAGAGTCCACTGTATCAATGTAGTTAGATTTAGAAGTCATGTTTACGCCGCTAGGAATTCTGGGAAGTGATATGCAAATCAGTTTTTCTGTGCCTTTAGTGCCATCTAGTGTAATGTAGCTTCCTGTAAGTCATGGTCAACCACACCAGTCCTGCAGATCTTACAGTATAAATATATATACATATATACATACACACAGGACTGGCGTTAGGGCAATTGCCCAGGGCCCCCGTCCCCAAAGGGGCCCCCGGGATACAGAGCATCAAGCTTTTAGTCTGATGGCTTGAATCCCAGGAGCTCCACAGCTGTATCGGCGTGCTGTGCTGTGCACGCCAATACTGTTTAATTCTATGACAGAGCAGAGAGCTGAAAGGTCCCTGCTCTGCCATAGAGGACCACTGGTAACGCACAGGACGTCGTGGCGCAGGTGGCATGATGACGTCACTGCATCGCGCCACCTCTGCCACTACTACAGGGGGAACTTTCGGCTGCTCCACTCATTGTGGGAGCGTGGTAAGGCGAGTACAAGATTTATTGTTTTCTGGTAAGGGAAAGGGATTACCTGCTAAGGGGGTAAACTGTTATTTATAGGGGAGGCTATTAGATATAAGGGGGGCTATTGTAAGGGTAAAGTATTATTTATAAGGTGGAACTGCAATATATAAGGGGGCTACTATATATAAGGGGAAACTGTTACAGTATATATAAGGGGGTTATTATAAGAGATGACATATATTATATATAAGGGGGGACTTTTGTATATAATTGTTCCCCCCTTATATTAGTCCCTTTATATATTATAGTTCCTCTCTTATAACAGCACCTTTATAAATAACAGTCCCCCCTTATAATAGCTGCCATTATAAATAATAGTATAATTGTACCCCCTTATAATAGCCCCCTTTTAAAAGGGGAGAACTATTACAAATAAGTGGGGCTATTATAAGGTTGAAACTATTATAAATAAGGGGAAACTATTATTTATAAGAGGCTAATATTGATAATGTGGATTGTTATTTATAAGGTGAACTATTATTTATGAGAGGGCTATTATTAATAAGGCGGACTATTTATAAAGGAGCAGTATTATTTATGAGGGGGTGTGATGAACCGACCCTCAGTTTTATATCTTTCTTGGAAGTGTGTTTTTAATTGCTCATGTCAGTCCTCCCCCTACTTGTTGGAAAGTTGTGCTTAAGTTGGGTTTACACGCTGGACGATACGCTTCACTGGTTTTTATCCCTGGCCAGATGGCGATGGGGGATAGTAGTCCAGTGACCTTAACTTCACCCATCCCACCCAGCACCTAGGAAGGTACCCATCTCTCCGAGGATTCTGCAAAGGAGGGAGAAGGAGCTGGGGAGGGTCTCACATTGAGGTGGGGTGAGGTCTTTTGTCTTTGTGTGGAGCCTGAAAGAGAGACAGCTAAGAGCAGCTGGGGCTCAGGTATTACTCTATACTTTATTCCCATTTTTGTTTTATGGGCTGTGTCATCGCTCTTTTGCTCGTATGTTTATGCTTGATCATATTAATATTGTATATTTCTGTATATGCTATTAATGAGTACCGACCCACTTGGGTTATTAAATATATAAAATTTATAAAGCTCGTTTCATTCTATCCTACGAACTCTGTCCGCTCACGGGTTGTGAGCGGAAGGTTAAGAAGGGTGATCGCAGGTAGGCCAAGTGGCTTGGCTGTGAAGAATATCGCCTTGCCGTCCCTGAATATTCCCTTCTATTGTCTTGTTTGTGTCATTTCAGACATTGATGAGTGCGAGAACCCGGATGCCTGCAGCCAGATCTGCGTCAACTATAAAGGAGACTACAAGTGTGAATGTTATGAAGGCTTTCAGATGGACAGTGTGTCTAAGACATGTAAAGCAGCAGGTGAGTGCTGGGGACAAGTGTGCGCTAAGGGAAGAGCAAGAACAAGGCAGCCATGTGAATTATTCACAAGCCTGCAACCATGAACATGTATACAAGATGTGATGGAGTAAACGCTGTATCTGGAGTCAAGCACTCGAGGGGGGGGGTCTCAGTGTGTAGAATTTAAGTCTGTCCAGCTGTTCACTGGACTATGGAAGCACCTTGTACTACCAACATATATACATGTTTGTGCATGTCTATACTTGTAATGTTTCTGTATACATATACTGTATATATGTTTGCATTTTTAACCAAGTTTTTATATTAAACATATTTTTAACATTTTTTTATACTTTTTAATTGTGGTTAAAAAAAAAAAGTACTATATCCTGCAATTTTCACTCTAGCCACAAAGCCTAACAATAACCTGGCGCTTTGTAATTCTGAAGGGGTTTACTTTGCAGCAGTCAACTTATTTACATCACAGACAATATTACAATAGAAGAGAACACCTCTATAGATAACACCACTGAGCCATCATTGCATGCACTACTGACAATAGATGTTGTCACAGTTTAGCTACTCCTTCTCCCTACACAGATCACGTCTAGAAAACTCTCCCATAGACATCAATGAGTCGGCTCCAGTCTATTGCTGCATATGGTCATGACTATGCTGTAAAGCAAATCACTAAATGCAGTTAACAGAGCAGAGAAGCTCAGGCAAGATGGCCGCCCCCATAATCAGGGACAGAAAATAGAGTAAAAATCTACAATTGGAAAATAAAAAGATATTAGAAAATTTGTCAATAGCTTCCTTTTAATGTTGATGTCATAAGTAAAAGGTTTTATATCCCTTTCCGCTTTTACAGGACAGAGCCCATATCTCATCTTTTCAAACCGCCATGAACTCCGCCAAATCGACCTGGTCCGCAGAGATTACTCGCGTCTCGCCTCACAGTTAAAAAATGTTGTGTCTCTAGACGTAGAAGTGATCAGCAAAAAGATTTACTGGTGTGACCTTTTCCATCGCAAAATTTACAGGTAAGCATTTATATTGTATGGTAAAGAGAACTACACTGCTGTGCAAAAGTGTTAGGCAGGTGTGGATAGGTCAATAAATAACAATTCATGGACAATTCCTTTAAAGGGAGTTGAAAGCAGGAGATGGGGCGTGGGGAGCTGGACTTTGTGGGCTAGCTCTCCACCCACACGACAAACAGGTGAGATGCTCCCACAGGTCCTGGTGATGGTTTATGGCTCAAAATCCTGGCGACCAGTTCCCTTTAACACTTCTGTTTCTAAAAGCAGTATTATGTTACAGCATTCCCCCCGCCTAAAACTTTTGCACAGTGTTGTACATCCTCTTATCTTCTATCATTAAAGGGGTAACGTACCTATTATACACATCCATAGAGTAACATAATACAGCTCTGACGGTTTGCGCCTGCCACTAGAGATGAGGATTCCCCCCGCCCTTTGTGGGTCAAATCTAAAGGTTGAGTGCAAAAAATAAAATACAAGAGTCCGGTCTCATGGACAGGTGTGTGCATTGTCCATGTGTTGGCACCATACACACAACAGTGTAGTATTATGGGTCCATGTATGGAGCTGTGGGCCTGGGGCAAAACCCAGGACAGGTGCTATTCCAGTGCACTTTGTGGCCCGGGCTCACTGAAGTTAATAAATGGGTCCGTGAAGGCGCGGACAGCACACAGACCTCACCCATGTGCCATCAAACCTTAGACCATGTGCATGTAGTCTAAATGTATAAAAGTGTCCAATGCATAAAGCTAGTGATACGCTGCAGATGAGATGGTCGGCAGGGTCGGTTTAGATTAACTCAATATGATTATAAGATGTTCTAGTTACCAAACATGGACGCTCCCAGTGCTCTGTTTGTAACTCCAGGCCCGCAGGTTATCTCCCATATGTAGGTTCCTTCAGTCTGGGCGCTTGGATCTTTTCGCCTTGTTGGCTACAGTTATTTGTTCTCTCCTTTGGAGGTTCCTTGGAAATAAACAGGTCTTGAGGGAGAAGAAAGCAATGCCATGCTCACAGGTAGGACAGCACAGATGGCTGCAGCAGGAGCTTTTATACCAGTGTTACACAAAGAATCCTCATAATCAGGTTAAGGTATTCGCATATCCCCCACAAACAGAAGGTTCTACCATAGCTTACCTATTGTATAAGAGACCCCCTGCCGCCGGTCGTAAATTTGCCCCTGCTTGACATCCTCATTTTCCAGGGGTTAGCAGAGACTAATTTATATGCAGGAGTCTTATCATCCTAACAATACTCTGACCCTGAGACTGTTTACTGTAATGAATCAATCCTGATTCTTATCTACTGACACCTCCCAAGATTTACTACTTAACATCCCTAACTTCACAGAGGAATCCATTGAAGGGGCTTCCCTTGAACATAATTTAAATTTGGAGACAATTAAAAGTTAAACATGTTTGTAAATATAAATAATGACAGGTTTAGCAGTTTTATAGATTTCCTCTGACCATCTTAGTGATGATCTGATACCAGTGGATATGACCCTGAATGCAGGAACTTTCTATAGTCTTGGACCTATGAGAAACCCAAACATGATGTCCTTATTGTGTCCAGTTTATCGTAATAAATAAGGACATCATGGCTGGGTTTCTGACTTTGGGAAATCTGGTGCAGTTTAACTCTGTCTAGTTTGTTGGCACAGTCTAATAATTAGGATTTGATTATCTGTCCATTGTTCTGGCTCCTATTTTGTAAGATTTCCTTGGAACCCCAGAGACCTTTTGAAGTGAGAATCAGTGGGAACAATGAGGTTTACACTACTCAGATACTTCAGCAAGCTCTTGACTCTCCATGTAAATGGAATACCCTCTATTGTATCAGATAGAATAAATCTTTCCATGACCTAAGGTCTGGATTGTTTACAGAGGGAAATTACTGACAGATTTAGGTTGTGGTTGTTTTTGAGTCAGGATCGAATCCCAAAGGAAGGCAAAGTGTGAAGGAATATTGTTCTTCTAAACTCTGACCTAGTGGAAGCTCAAGGAGAGAGAATTTTTTTTTAACTTATATACATTTTACTGGAGTTTTATATTATTATTATTAATAATAATAATTTTATTCATATAGCGTCAACATATTCCATAGCACTTTACAAATCAGAGGACACATGAAACATTACAATGTGACAAAGAAATAAACATATCAAACAATAGGAGTGAGGGCCCTGCTCACAAGAGCTTACATTCTATGAGATGACTTATCCTTAGGAGAGGCCATTAAAGGGGTTGTCCGGTCCCAAATTGTCTTATTATACTGCTGAGCTATCCACAGGATAGGTCATCGGTATGTAATCTGACAGCCAGGCCCTGCACAGATCAGCTGTTACAGTAGCCTCCAGATGCCGGAAGCTGCTAGTGCATGCAGCACCGCTCTGATACAAGGAGCAGCCCTGTCCACTGCATAGTGGCAGTTTCAGGGAAATTGCAGCGTCAACCCTATTACTACATGTATAGGAGCGGTGCTGCACACATTACCTGTCCTATAACAGTTTCCGGCACCCAGAGGCTACTGCAACAGCTGATCTATGCAGGGTCCAGATGTCAGACCCTGACACATCATCAGGTGGATAGGGGATGAGTGTTTGTAATGGGACAGCCCTTTAATGGCAGATTGATGAGGGTCTGATACCAGGCACCCATGCTGATCAGTTATTTGATGAGGCCATAGTGCTCAAGCGAATGCTGCGGCTTCTGTTAAGTGAGCGAGCACTGCCTCCTCTTCACAGGTCAGCAACATCGCATTCATTGATCATGTGGCCTGTTTGCAGCTCAGTCCCATTCACGTGCATGGGACTGAGCTGCAAAAGCAAGCAGGGCATGGTAAGAAAAGAGCCTTTTAGCTGGTTATCCTGTACTGTTTTTATACCTGTGCCACATGGACTCGTTGGATTGCTAGGCCATCAAGGGGATGTCCAATCATGCTCTCAATCATGAACCCTTATGTTCCTAATTTTCAGTCTTTGCTTTTTTAGTGCCCCTCTAGATCGTGCCGCAGACCCCGCAGAACACGTCGTCTTAGTTAACAGCCATCTCAACTCCCCCGAGGGTCTTGCCGTGGACTGGATCCACAAGAACATTTACTGGACAGATTCGGGAAATAAGACAATTTCTGTCGCCACCACTGATGGCTGCAAACGGAAAACGCTCTTTAACCAGAGCTTGGGGGATCCACGAGCCATTGCGGTGGACCCGACAACTGGGTGAGTTCTAGTAAGACGATGTGGCAGTATCTTTAAAGGGATCCATCAGTAGATTTAGGGCACAGGCAGAAGTGTCCATTGAGTGGCTCCCCTCCAGCTTCTCCTGGCCAGCTGGGCTTGGTTGTTTGGTCTCCCCCTATACACACAATCTTTTGTGTCCTGTTACTTTTCTACAGATGTGACCTTTCCCTCCCCAATTTATTGGCAATGTTACATACAGTACTACATGATTCATTTATATATATATATATATTCTTACTTTCAGGTTCATGTTCTGGTCCGACTGGGGAGACCCAGCTAAGATAGAGAAGGCTGGGCTGAACGGCGGTGACCGTCAGGTGCTGGTCTCTGATGACATTGAGTGGCCCAATGGGATCACATTAGGTAGGTCACAGTATAACGCTAAACATGTCAGGATCTGCCATATTAAAAGGAACCTGTCTGGTTGATATGGGATATGAAACCATCCACAGGTCCATATGGACCAGGGGTTTAGTGTCCCATATAGACCTGTAGCAACGCCATCCACTCCTGGTTAAAATAAATAAATTACCTAGAGAAGAGTCCAGTGAGTCTCATCAGACTAATCTCTGCTGCTCCCGGGCCAGATTGTACACCCCAGCTTCACTACGCATGCGCCCGAGGTCCGGTGCATGAAGCAGGGGTGTACTCCTCTGGCTTCACTGAAGAACTGCGGTGCAGGTATCATTATTTTTTTATCGGGGGCATAGATGCCATTGAAAGAGGACAATTTGGGACACTAAACACTTGGTCCATAAGGATCTGTGGGTGGTTTGTCCCAAATTACCCTGACAAGTTTTCTTTAAATTTGATGCATCACAACAGTCTATGGCATTCAATTCGCAGGCAAACTACTGTATAATTCAACATTTACAGATTCTAACAGGTATTGGGGAATCTATTATATGCCAGAGTACACAAGGTACATATTATTATCAGAGACCTTCACTAGTTGTGTAAATGAAGAGGTAGAAGCACGCTGCTGAGGACTGCGCCCCTTCACTTATGTTTGACTCTCCATAGGAGAGTCAGTTATTGCTACTGAAAATGTATTAATAAATCAACAACTAGTGTTGAAAGTGTCTCTGACTGTAGAAACATAAGGACGGCAGTAAGAGTAGCGCCGAGCTGTCAGTGTATTCAAACATTTCCAGGAGGAATAACAGAGGAATGGTGCAAAACAGAATTCTAATAAAAGATGCTCCATATTTATGTATTTATTTTTTTATTAAAACAGACCTGTCAAAGGGCCATTTCCTAAATTTATAACATTTTAGATGGTGACATGTATATTCAGAAACGGAGAAGGGAGTCCATGATCTCGTGTTCCTCATCTCAAAACAGACATCTGTCAATCTCGCATCTCGCTTTGCAGTATTGATGTCCCATGTTTGTGTTCTCCATGACTGACTTCTCCATCTTATGACCCCAGATGTGCTGACCCACCGCTTGTATTGGGTGGACTCGAAGCTCCATACTCTCTCCAGCGTGGACTTTAATGGGTCGAACAGGAAGCTGCTCATCTTCTCCGAGGATAAGCTCAGTCACCCGTTTGGCCTAGCGGTTTTTGAGGTGAAAGCCCCATACTATAGTATTATAATATACAAGATGGGTGATAAGTGTATGACCACTGGGGGTCCCTCAGAACTCGTCTGATTCTGTCACTTCCATATGTGAACGCTCGACTGTGGTCATGAAGTCATGAAGGGAAATGGGCAACTTGTTACCCCTGTTCTAGTGATTGAGGGACCCCTAGTGGCCAGCGACTTATTGCCAATCCTAAAACAGATATGAGACAACCATAAAAAGTCTAATTCTACATATTCTATGTCACTTCTGTTAATCTCCCCCATCTTCGATCCTCCAGGATAAAGTGTTTTGGACAGATCTGGAGAATGAAGCCATCTTTAGCGCCAACAGATTGACAGGAAAAGACATTTTGGTCCTGGCCGAGAATCTGAACAATCCGCATGATATCGTTGTTGTTCACCAGTTAAAGCAACCAAAAGGTACAAGACTTTTTTAGTTCTGAGACGAATTGCCGGTGGGCATGAGTAGATAATATGGTTGAGAGTATCCCCTACCCCATGGTTCTATCCAACACATTGTTAAGGGGTTAAAGGAGTTGTATGAGCCTCAGCCCTTTAATTTGGGTGATTTACTTTAGTACCGGTATGACGTCACTTTGCCGTTTTCCCCGTAGTCTCGGATATATCTCTCGAGTCCTTCCTATGTGTAATCCCTCACTGGAATTTTGCCCAGATCTGTCAACCACAATGCTCCCACTATGTGGTCGACAGCCACACTACTGTGCATGGCCCAGCATTTTTTTTTTTTTTTTTTTTTTACAAGATTGGTAAAAAATTATGTTTTGTTTCTTGTTATTTGTTAATGGCCTTGCGGTTTACCCGCATTCCCATATGGGCTTGCACGGCCTTATAGTTATTGGCCGCCATGTTTGACTTTGCCATGTTTGACCATGTGTTTTTTGCTTTACAGCTGTAAATGCCTGTAACCAAGGTCCACTACCGAATGGCGGGTGTGAATACTTGTGCCTGGCAGCCCCTCAGATTTCCTTCCACTCTCCCAAATACACATGTGCCTGTGCAGATGGCGTGGAGCTGGGGCCGGATATGAGGAGCTGTGGCAAAGGTAAGAGAGTAGAATAAGAGGAGGCAATGCATGAGGATCTACGGGGGCAGACGTATAAAACTGCACACAGCAGCCAATCACAGCACAGCTTTCATTTGTCAACAAGAGAATACAAACTGAAAGCTGCGCTGTGATCGGTTGCTATGGGCAACAAAGACCGTTTTGACAGTTCCTAAATCTCCCCATGGCTGACTATTGATAGGTGATAAGAAAGCAAAAAAAAAATTTACGTGGCCTCTCCAGGTCTCCTATCTGAGGGCAGCGTTATACACAGGGGGTAATACTGAGCACAGGGATATATTATTTTAATTGACAGACTAATATAAACATGGAAGAGTCCGCAATGTGTGCACAAGCGCCCGCAGTCTCTTCAAATAGATGGTCGGAGTGTGCTGAGAGTCGATCAAAGTCCTGAACACACAAAGCCTTTGCATGTTGTTAACCAGAAGCAAATAAGCTGATTTAGATAAGTTTTAGGTGGGGTGTTATGGTTGCCATTAATGGGGTTGTTCTATTAAGGACACTTATAGGGGAGCCACAGGACAAGAGATAAGAGTCAGATCTCTGGGAGTCTGACCACCAGGTCCCCCAGTGATCAGGAGAATAGGGGACCGAAAGTCTCCCTGAAGCCCCCTTGTGAATGGAGCAACAGCTTGTGTGACTCTTCTAGTTATGAACATGGAAATATGGGAACCATAAATATATATATTTTTGCGACTTGTTTAGTTCCTTCTAATAATCTGTTGTCTTTGTATTAGCTGCAGTGACTACGACTACACAAGCAGCTTTACCTCCGCTCCTGACTGAGTCTCTTACTACTGAGCCTATTCCCACTACAGTCACTAAGACTACTGCTAAGCCCGCCACCACCACAGTCACTACCACTGAAATCTCACACAGCTCCAACCCGACTGACAACCTCCGAACTACCTCGATGTCCAGCCACAGAGAAATCCATATTACGACTACTGGGAACAACACTAGATACCAGCACTGTAAGAGTCTCATTCTGTGACGCTATCATCTTGTCTAAAATGGCTGCCCTAAAATGTATATGTTCCTTAAGAGAATATACAAGGATAATTTTTGGTACAGTTTGTATGCATGCCTCAGCTAGAGGCAGGGAGGGGGATTATCAAGACTGGCGTTTTGTACACTCTCCTTGATAATCCCGCACCACCAGATAAGTCGCCTGATTTATGACTAGATCAGGCGCATACTCCAGCAGGCCGTGCGCCTACACTGAAATATTTCAGGCCCCATTTATGCCTGATTTATCATCTACTGGTGTGAATGATAAATCTGGCAGGACTTTTTGTAGAGGGGCCAAAGCGGTGTAAAAACACCACTTGAGACGATTTTTGTGAAAAGTGGTATTCAAAAAGTTGCAAAATTGAGGTTTGTGAATTTTTTAGGCAACAGAAATGGTGTAGTGGCTTGATAAATCCATCCCATTGTGCTACAAGTTCTACTGGAGACAAAGTCAACAGAAGGTGTTGCTGCTATACAAATAAATATAGGGAGACGTTCAATAACATGTTATCATCAGAAGTGATCCCTTTAACCGTAGATCTGTTTTAGTGAAACTGTAGATCCTACTGCGAAAGAGAACCTATTGCAGCAATGTGCAACCTACCTCTCCATGCATATGCACATGACACCTTCGTTTTTGAGATTAATGGGGGTCTCAGCATGCCAAATCCTTGTATTCTCAGGGAAGACCAGCACCATTGGAGGAGTCGGCAGTGGCTACTCCCCTCTCCCTACAGAGAACACATGCATTCTTTTCAGTGACAGCTGTCTAATATCTATGGCCAGCCTTAGACCATTGACAGCGATTTTATCTGCTTCGTCTACATGCATTGCTGTCAATTTTTTCTAAGCTGTATTTTTTTCTTGTTCTTTTAGATGGTAATGCAGATTCTGACCTCAGGTCCACACTGACTGCTGCAGTCATTGGTGTAGCAGTACCAGTGGGTAAGTAAAATATTGGTTGCGGTCCAACCAGGAAATCTTTTTTCAAAGAAAAAACCCTAGAAAGGGTTAAAGACATAAAATAAGTAATACTCACCACAAAGTACTATTTCTTTAGTGGTCATTCAACTATCATTTGTACTAGCTCTTTCTTTCCCCTTAGCTGTTCTTGCCCTCCTCTGCCTGTCCGGATATCTCATTTGGAGGAACTGGAAGCGGAAGAATACAAAAAGCATGAATTTTGATAATCCAGTCTACCGAAAAACAACTGAAGAGGAAGAGGAGGAGGAAGAAGAGATTCATATTGGTCGAACATCTCAGATTGGACATGTCTATCCAGCTGTGAGTACTACTGCTATGGTCACAAATACATTTACATGTCTGCTGATACCTGTTTTTTAATGTGATGGTGTAAAAATGTGTGGCTGGATTTAGGATGAGTATATCCATTATTGCCTAATTTATATCATATCTAGTGCTCAAACAACTGCAACATATAGGACCGCAATAAACAGCACCGTATAGTGCTCACATAACATTACCAATAACAGCACCATACAGTGCTCACATAGCATCACCAATAATAGTACCATACGGCGCTCACATAACATCACCAATAGTACCATACAGTGCTCACATAACATCACCAATAATAGTACCATACAGTGCTCAAATATCACCAATAACAGCACCATACAGCGCTCACATAAAATCACCAATAGTACCATACAGCGCTCACATAACATCACCAATAGTACCATACAGCGCTCACATAACATCACCAATAGTACCATATAGTGCTCACATAACATCACCAATAACAGTACTATACAGTGCTCAAATATCACCAATAATAGTACCATACAGTGCTCACATAACAGCACTGTACTGTGGCAAATATCACCAATAACAGCACCATACAGTGCTGAAATATCATTACCAATAACAGTACTATACAATGCTCAAATATCACCAATAACCGCACCATATAGTGCTCAAATATCACCAATAACAGCACTATGCAGTGCTCAGTAACAGTGTCATAATGTGCCCAATTATCAGCGCCCAAATAACAGCAAGGTGTAGTGTCCCAATAACAAGACCATAGAGTTCCCTAATAACAGCACTGTACAGTGCCCAAACGACAACCCCATAAAGAGTCCAGATAATAGTATACTGTGCCTAGTTATCAAGACCCCACAGTGCCCAAATAACAGCAAGGTATGAGGTCCCAATAACAAGACCAAACATTACCCCAATAGGAGCACACAAGTATAAAACACATGCCGTGTCATTGAGACATGAATCCAATACTGTATCCCAACATCATCACTAGATGAACTCCATATTAGTCACATATACCTGCAGTAGTACTAACCGGAGCTGACACTCTTATAAAAGTTACCAAGTTTATTAACTATCAAATCTAAAATTAGTATATACAATAAAATCTATATCACATTTAGTCAGTAAGTGAATCCCAGTCGTATCAAGTTCATGGATGTTCAGTACTCCTATATGATACAACCATATACATAGCCACTCACTAGACACACTATCATGACGTCAGAACCATTTGGCGGCACCTTCTGATGCTCCATATGTCATTGAACCAATCTGATTCCCACCTAACCCTCGTAGAGATCCTTCTCCGTTTCCCTTCCACCTCCATGACGCATTGTCGTCTTTCAGAGAAATATTCATTCCTGTTGTGAAGACAAACAAAACACATTTTCATGTATCTACGAAGCGGCGAATAAAGTTCTCTCATATTTTCTAATCCAAGTTCAAAAACCTGTCTAGTGCCCCCTGTGAGCCGCAGGTTGTAGGAGATGTTGCAGACGCCCCGCTGTGCGCTCTGATTGATGTGACGCCTCCTTCCCAGTGGAGGAATCTCCTCCGAGTCGTCCCTTTGTTCTTCTCCTGTCAGACACAGCCTCACATCACGTCCTCATTTCATATTCTTCTGTTTTTTTTTTCCAGCGTGTGGCGTTGAGCCTGGAAGACGACGGCTTGCCTTGAGGATCGAAACAAGATCTGACACTTTCTCAGTTCAACGAGGAACATCAGAAAATCCGTCACCGGTCCCGAGTCTCTCAGCATGTGACAAGTCAACAATCTCACGTTATGTGCTGCCGTGCCTGGCCCCGGCGAGGCAGATCTGTTACCGATCTGTGACACGTAACAGATTGTGTCTGACGCCTAAGGTGTCCTGGATCCCGCAAGTTACAAGATTTCATAGATCTGATGTGACAGGCAGCAGAGAATAGTTTTTTTTTTTTTTTTTTTTTTTTACGCTCACCGCCGAAAATTCTTCAAACCCGCTGTTATTTATTTTGGTGATGGACAACCACAAAAATGTAATAAATCAAACATCCAAAGGATGTAAGGGTTTCTATGTATAATCTTTTATACAGATTTTTACTTGATCCTCGGCCGAGGCATGCCCTTTTCCCATTCCCCCCCCCCCCCCCCAGTCTGTATATAGCCGTCTCCTGGGACAACCTGCCGTTTTAAAATATTATATTTATAGACCTTTTTGTACATAACAAAACAAAAAAAATTTTGTGGTTCTCCATCAACATATGCATTAAATTAATGATGAAAAAAATTTAGAAAATTTTGTAGGATATTTATTAACCTGGGTGTGTTTGGGGGCGACTGGGAAAGGGAGGTTCGCTGTGTAAATATGGCAGGGATGAGAGTATTTATTTTTTTGTATGTTCCGGGTTTCTATGTTTGCAGTAGTAGATCTCTGATCTCTTCGGTTACTGTAACTTTAAATATTTGTTACCATTATTTTTTAGGATCCCTTTCTCGGTCGGCATTAAAAAGAAGTAGAGGTCAATTGTAATCTGGTGGCTGGAGACAAAAATATACATAAGAAGTAATCTTTATAGGATTAAAATAAAATAGGATAGAAGAAAAATTTTTGGAAGTCGAGTTTAACCCTTGAAATCCTCAAATAAATATATATATCATGGGCTAATACGCTAAACAGCGATGCGTCTTCTATGGGGCAGGTTGAGTAGATGTTAGTTGTGTATTTGCTGGATGAGGAAGTAGGATATAAGTAATTCAGCGACTCAATGTACTGAGACTTAGACTAAAAAAAGCCGCCATTTTGTGTATGCAAATTATAAAATGGCTGCCATGGCTTCAGGGCTTAAAATGACCCTCTAGTGATAGGTAAGTCAGTACCTACAAGGGATGATCACTTGCTATTTATTTTCCTCTGATCTTGCTTCTTGGCTGCTTTTTGAGCTCAGGCCCAGTAGGGCAGAAATGTGACTACCGTTTGAGATAGTCTAAGACACGTAGTCTCAAACTAACTTAGACTACCAGTAGAGACTATAGCTAAAATGTAGAAAGAAATCACAGCTCTGCTTTAAAGGGGATTTCCAGGATCAGAATATTGATGGCCATTAAAGTTCAAGTTAAAGTTTTTATGACCTATCCTTTAGATTGATGGGGGAGCAACAGCTGGCCCCTGGACCGATCAGCTGTATGTGAGCTGAGAATAGGCCATAAAAACTTTAACCCTGGACAACCCCTATAATATCAGATTGTTGAGGCTTGGATGCTCACCAGTCCAGACACAATGCTCAGCCAAGCTCTGCAGACTCTACATTGACTATCTCGGTCTATCTGTACGCTGTCTACTTAATAGCAGAGGTGCAGGGTATCTTCGCTTCATGCTCCGTGAACAGGACAAAGCTGCAATAGGACCTCTGAGTAAGTGGTAAGTGCAGGTATATACACCAAAGTAAGCAATGAAGAGGCTGTAACGTTAGGCCCTTTTAAAGGGGATTTCCAGGAATTGCATATTTTTAGGCGGAGGTCCGACACCCAGCACCCCAATGATCAGCTGGCTGAAGAGGCTTATGAGCACTGCGGCCTTTTCCCTGTGCTGATGATGTCACATTCATCGTCACATGGTGCAGCAGCAGCAGCTCTGAAAACCACTTTAAAGGAGCAAAATCTGAAGACAATAAACAGCCCATAGGTCACCCCCTGTAGGTACTGTCTTGTATATCATTTTGAGCTCCTGACTAGAGGGTCGCCATTGTCATTGATTTCCAAGTAAAGACACACTTGACTGACTGGCAGTGCTGACTCTAGAAGGGGTATAGTGTCATATCTACCATATGCACAAAATTAAGACAGCCATTTTGGGGGTTGTTGTATTGGAACGACTGACTGCTTCTAGTAGGGTCCATTGCTGGAAAGCGAGTAAGCTGTGATTGTGTGAACATTGTTGTATAGGGCCTCATGCATACGGCTGTATTATAGGGCAGCCTTAGTGATGTTTGGGATCTCTATTGTACCTCTGTGCACCCCCAGAGAGAGAGAGACAGGTTTTTTTTGTAAAGTTGGATTCGTACTCCATATGTACAAAGATATTCTTCCCCAGAGACATTGCAACTCTAAATACAGCAAGTCTGACAGGCTCTAGACATTGGTGCCCAGAGGTTGTACAGCTCCATAGTGTGGAGCCAATACAGGCTTTGTGTGATGCGGCCGAGTAACCGGGTAACAGCAACGTAATGGTGCTGGCATTTGTACAATATGGGCCTCATGTATAAAATTGAATGATGGCAAGTGAGGGGTTACTTCTACCAACCAATCAGATATGTTGTTTTTTTTTTTACCTGGAATCTGATAGGTTCCTTTAGGCACTTTTCATCCGTTGTGCCTATAATGGCCGGTTTATCATCTTTACTGATAGCTTATAGGTGTCAGACAGTACAATCACTTTATACGACTAACCCTGGGTGCTAGTACGATGTACACTTTACTATTTTACTCGCATGGGGCTCCTTTTGTAATTTACTAGGCTTTTAGCAATTGACTTAATTGTATATTTCATACAACCCCATAAATCCATGGATGGAACCATGTGACAAACCACCGCTAGCAAAAGCCACTCCTCAGGCATTCCTTCTGTGCCGTTCTATTCTGTGTGCGCCCCCCTACAGTTTGCGTGACCTCAGACATCCGGTTAGAGCAGTTTTGGACATTCCAGCTACATAAAATATTTGCTGTACATTAAGCTGTTTTTCATTCACATCCAGAGCTAAACTCAGAATTCTGCTCGTTTTCTTGTCACCAAAGAGCAATGTGCTCAGAGTCGTATGTACATGGAATCTTTATGGTACAAAGCCATAGCACTCCATGTACTACCGTATGGTGCCTCCGTAATATGGTGTCCTATGGAACATGGCACAGAAATCTGGCATAAATGATGTGGGAAATCATGACCCGGCAGAGGGTGCACCTCATTTACGAGGTGGTGCATGTCTAGTCATAAGTGGGTCACACCCTCCGCCGGCTCAGGGGTTATGAAATCTCCTCAGGGGTCCTAAATCTCCCCCATTGACTTATATAGTTGCTGTAGTATGGCTCTGTACAAGTTACATGTATGGGACTGTAATTCGGTTTTGTGCATGAGGCTTTAAGCTGGCCTTACACCCTAGGTGAAACAAGATTTACATAGGGATGCCCAATAATCTAACCTATAGAGAAAAAAAGGATCAGACATATTGGATTTGAACATGCCCAGCTTTACTGTTTCTGCTCAGGTTACATGTCTGACTGCAGAGTAGAGTTGAACCGTTGTCTGTTTCCAAGGGCAACCAGCAGAATTTTGAAAGTATCTCTTGATATCAATGAGAAAGACATGGAATAACTCCAAACTGGCACAAAATAAGTAAAGTAAAGAATTCAGAAAGTTATGTAGGTTAACATTTGTAAAATTTTGAAGAAAGTGGAAATGTGCTTAACCCAATGAAGGTTTTTACATGCCTCTAAACCAGTACTAAATTCAGTTTTATACGACCCATTCCGTGTTCCTTCTTTTATGTTACTCATGGGATCTCACACTAATACTGTGTCTAGGGTTTATACTGCAGCCAAGTGGGGCGGAGGTTTGTGTCATTGTATTAGAATAAAGAGAATATTTTATTTTTAATCGAAATGTCATTATTTTTTTTATTTATTTATTTTTTTAATTTCTAACTTCATTTTTTAGGTTTCACCACCATAAATGATTTTTTTTTTTTCTTCTTTTCTGATCGTATTTTCTTTCTCTTGCTCCAAATATTGCTACTGCCTTAAATAAATGGCACGTGTCTTTTAGTCCCTTGTGCTGTCCCAAATTATGGGTGAGCTGACGTTTTGGTCGGCAAAAGCACAGCTCATTTCTCAGTTTGGGCAGGGCCTCCCCACCAATGCCAGGGTCACATGACCATATAAAAAAATCATTGCGTCCGCAGTAAACCTATGATTTTTTTATACGAGTGTTCAGTCCGTTTCCCCGCCTAGGCGACAAACCTAGAGGTTGTTGGAGATAATCGTTTCCAATTCTGTGTCCTCCGCAATATCTCCTAAAGTAGCGCATCCTACAGATTTCCGTCAATATGGAAAAAAGTTGTGTACATTACAGCATGCACTATGGGTAGGGCCGGCGCTATAAAGGTTGAGTCTAGAATGGAGAGGATTAAATTAGGTTAAATTTTGCTCCTGCTCGGCCTGTCACAGCTAACACACTCGGAGCCTCGGTATTTTCAGGTGTTGCATTGTTGAAGGAGAGAACTAACTATGTCTCTCCTATATACAATCCTAACCCGCTTGGTTTGATGTGGATACAGCAAGTGGTGCCTTATACTAACAGTCACAGGACGCAGCGCCACCTACTGGATCCACAGCATACCAGGCAGATTGCCAGGATATACATGGGCTTGCCATTGTAAGAGTACGATATGGCGATTTGCAATATACTGCAGGTGTAATGCATTAAAATGTATATTCACATGGGTTTTTTTTTATATACATTTTGGCACCTATCCAGTGTCAAAATCCACGCTGTAATTTATAGGGCTCATAGACGAAATCTACATCAATAAATGACATATCACTCAGGCTTCATCCACCTCTTCATTGAAGTCTCCATAAGAGACTCCGTTGCAGATTCTGCTGAAAGTCGGCGGAGAGAAGTCCTGCACGGGGCCTGGGAAAGTTCACTGACACTGTGGGGGCCATTTTAGTAGCTATACTGGTTGTCAGAAACAGCTGAATTTTTAGAAACCTCACAAAAAACAGCGAAACAAGGATTTTCAGTCTCACTTCACTTCTTCCTTCTATTAGACCAGTCATTGACAAATGCATATGTGGAGTAATTTGTGGGTAATTTTCTGGGAGCACCCCATAAATATATGTGTATGATCACGCCTCCTTATACTAAAGTCCCACTCTTTTTTTGAAACTTGACATGACCCCTTTTTGTGATCTGGTCGTGCCCCTTTTTGCTTGTGACCTGACCGGTACATAAAGTGCCCGTGTCCCGTATAATATGACCAGGCCTGGCGGATACAGGAGCAGACAGCCAGGTCCTGTAGATTTGCCCGCTATTCCGGGACACCAGGAAGACACCTGCTAGCTACCTGAAGCCATATATAATAAATCAGGAGGCAGGTTGTATTGACTGTTTATACCCCCATAAACCTGCAGATGCAAAGGATGCTGGGTAAGGATGGGGCATCTCATGACTGACCTCAGGGTAGGAAAATCTGGATGTTGTGGAGGTGGGGGGCTTCTCCTCATCACAAAATAGTTCTCATTGTCTTCTCTTTGGGATTTTGGATATTAATAGGGCTCTTGGTTGGTACCCAGGACAAGAATTTTTGGCCATAAAAGGGTTAATCTCAAACTCTTTTTAGTCAGTGACTCAGAGCACAGATATAATGCCAACTACTGCATGTTGGTACATGTGTATATATGTGTATGCGTGTGTGTATGATTGTGTGGATGTGTATATATCGCTACATACGGCGCACATCATGCAGATCTGTCAGTGGATGCATTGCAGGCGGGCCTAGCATTGTACGAGGGCACTTTACATGAATCTAACCCACATAGATACAGATCAACCAAAGCTGTTCATATTTTTTAAAACAAGGGTTGAATTTCTTAAGATTTACATTTTGTTTCTTGTGTCTTTTTATATATAATGTTTATCTGGACTTTGGTGCCCTCGAGAGGTCATTTAACCCCTACATTGCCCCCAAGTGGGCATGGAGATTGACATTCTAGCTAGTGGTGGGCATTGGGTTTGGCATGAGCTGTGGTTTCTGATGTCGGGGTTTAGGAGATACATCTGTATATATTTGCCATGTCTTAACCCATATTTTTAACTTGTTGTACAATTACGACCTGTTTCTACATAGACAAATTAAACTTTTTTTTACCCTAAATATTTGTGTTGTGTGCGGTTATTTCACTCTTAAGTCCAAAATGCCAAAAATGCAATGCTGCCCTCTGTGAAACCATCAGACCCATGAGAGGTGCTAGTACACTCCTCACCAGACCCCAACATATCACCCCAGCCCTGCAGATAGATAGGTTAGTGTCACCAGACCCCAGCATATCACCCCAGCCCTGCAGATAGATAGGTTAGTGTCACCAGACCCCAGCATATCACCCCAGCCCTGCAGATAGATAGGTTAGTGTCACCAGACCCCAGCATATCACCCCAGCCCTGCAGATAGATAGGTTAGTGTCACCAGACCCAGCATATCACCCCAGCCCTGCAGATAGATAGGTTAGTGTCACCAGACCCAGCATATCACCCCAGCCCCGCAGATAGATAGGTTAGTGTCACCAGACCCAGCATATCACCCCAGCCCCGCAGATAGATAGGTTAGTGTCACCAGACCCAGCATATCACCCCAGCCCTGCAGATAGGTTAGTGTCACCAGACCCAGCATATCACCCCAGCCCTGCAGATAGATAGGTTAGTGTCACCAGACCCAGCATATCACCCCAGCCCTGCAGATAGATAGGTTAGTGTCACCAGAACCAACATATTACCCCAGCCCCAGAGATAGATAGGTTAGTGTCACCAGAACCAACATATTACCCCAGCCCCAGAGATAGATAGGTTAGTGTCACCAGAACCAGCATATCACTCCAGCCTTGCAGATAGATATGCTGGGTCTGCTGACACTAACCTATCTATCTGCAGGGCTGGGGTGATATGCTGACGTCTGGTGACAGTAACCTACCTATCTGCAAGGCTGGGGGTGATATGCTGATTCTGGTGACATTAACCTATCTATCTGCAGGGCTGGGGTGATATGCTGGGGTCTGGTGACACTAACCCATCTATCTGCAGGGCTGGGGTGATAGGTTAGTGTCACCAGACCCCAGCATATCTATCACCCCAGCCTCGCAGATAGATAGGTTACTGTCACCCAAATCAAACCATATTTTCCCCTTGTGGATTGGTGTGTCCTTTGCTAAGATATCGCTGCTTTTGTCAATATGCACTTTTATAGAAATAACAGTACCCTGGTTGCTCCAAAGAGCTTATTTCATATTGACAAAAATGGCGAGATCTCAGCAATGGAGGCAGCAATTCGCGAGGGGAAAACACTGTTTGATACAGGCGACACTAACCTGTCTGTGGGGCTGGGGTGGCATGCTGGTTCTGAATACAGACGCCTTTTAAATTTGGATTAGACTAGATGCATCAAATTGATCACAGTGTCTCATGCTGGATGATAAATTTGGTGCATCTTTAGATGCAATTGTCTAACTTTATACCACATTTTTGGTTAGAGTGTTTGTTCTTAATGTATAACAGAGATGGTTCACTGAGTGACGTCACATTGTCTCGTATTTCAATTTGGTTCCCTGCAATTTAGCAGTATCAGGTGGTCATCCGTTCTGAGTGAGGGTGCAGACTGATGTACCCAAAGTAAGGTCCATTTTTTCAAAAACTAACAAATATTCCAATACTACAGGCACCGGCCTATAGGCCAATTCAAAGGGCAACCACTAGCATATGAAATGGTTATTTGTTAAACACAATTTCACTTATGCAGACCATTGTGTTAGGCTGAGCGCTGATGAATAGATTCCAGGTGTCCCCCTCCTGCTCCCAGTCTGCACATGGTAAAAAAAACAGTTTTGTAAACTATGGCAATTCAGATTGGATGTGATGTCACTTAGTTTGAATTTGTAAGGCCTGAAACTATAAACAAACATTTACTTCTGGAGTCGCTCTAGAAGCTTCATATACATATTATGGGTCATGTGTCTGCCCAGACTTTTCCTTTCTCCCCCATAAGAGAGCTTAAGGAGAGCATCACAGACATGAAATATCACCAGAACACCTGATTTTCAACAAATTTAAACTTGGTGGAAAAAAAAACAAAGTGGGACACTAAAAGCTGTCATGTTATTAAACATCCCAAATAAAATATATTATACTGGGACGCTGGTTAGAATTTGAAAGTGTAAGCAGTGTCTTTTTGGATTTCTCAAACACCACCAGCTGTCCTTAAAGAGAGTGTCCCCAGAACCAGCATATCCATTTAGCCCTGCAGATAGATAGGTTAGTGTCACCAGACCCCAGCATATCACCCCAGCCCTACATATAGATAGATAGGTTAGTGTCACCAGACCCAGTATATCACCCCAGCCCTGCAGATAGATAGGTTAGTGTCACCAGACCCCAGCATATCACCCCAGCCCTACATATAGATAGATAGGTTAGTGTCACCAGACCCAGTATATCACCCCAGCCCTGCAGATAGATAGGTTAGTGTCCCCAGAACCAGCATATCACCCTAGCCCCACAGATAGATAGGTTAGTGTCACCAGACCCAGCATATCACCCCAGCCCTGCATACAGATAGATTAGTGTCCCCAGAACCAGTATATCAGCTTAGCCCTGCAGATAGATAGGTTAGTGTCACCAGAACCAGCATATCACCCCAGCCCTGCAGATAGATAGGTTAGTGTCCCCAGAACCAGCATATCACCCCAGCCCTGCAGATAGATAGGTTAGTGTCACCAGAACCAGCATATCACCTCAGCCCTGCAGATAGATAGGTTAGTGTCACCAGACCCAGCATATCACCCCAGCCCTGCAGATAGATAGGTTAGTGTCACCTGAATCAAACAATGTTTCCCCCTTGTGAATTGCAGCCTCCATTGCCCAGATATTGTTGTTTTTTTCAATATGCAAATGAGCTCTTTGGAGCAGTTGAGGGTGTTGCCGCCTACCTCTTTGGGGCAATGACAACGACCTTGATTCTCCAAAGAGCTCATTTGCATTTAGACCAGGAGGATACCATCAAAGTATTTTTGGATATTTTGATTCTTCTTTTTGTATCGGGGCTATTGATGACAAATGCCACATTATGATATATTATATCTGGGCTTAATGTGCAATCCATTTGCCAAGAGATTTTCCTATTGTACTGTATGAGGCAAACATATCTGAAAGTGAATGTGGTCTTAGTGAGTCCAGTATTACAATTGTAGGTGCGTCACATGATAATATGGGGTGCACCTTATATGTGCATTACCTGTGAGCATTTGTAATGCTTTATTAGTATTTTGCACCTGCTCCTGTGCAATGGCCCTGTCTGCGTCCTGCACAGAACCGTGATTTATCTGGTATCAGGTAAGTGGTGAAAGAAGCTATTTTTCTCTGATGATATATAGTACAAAATTTCTTGTAATAGGTAATCGCGGTGGATATGATACCAAAAATACACTCTTGGCCTACATCTGGACCTTATGATTTCAGGTTTATAGCTTAACTAATGTCTCCATCCATGAACGTTCAGAAAAACAAAATCTGTGGCGCACGCCATGGCAACTATGTGTATAATAAGCCGCTTTTGGGCATGACCATTCCTATCTAGACCCTTTGTGTCTCCACGCAATATGTCCCTTTAGTGCCCCATTGAATTGACTCATATGGAAAATCAGACACAACTCCCCCTGCTTGAGCAAAGCAAGAGAGAGAGATGGAGAGAGACAGCTTGTAGAGAATCTGCTTTCTCCAATAATAAAAATGGCTGCCGTAGTCACTTGCAATTTGTCCGCACCATGTGTAGTAGCCAAGAAAAAGCATTGTTTTTTGTCAACCCATTACCTTTCCTATTAAATTTATAATATTCTTCTTTTTATAAAAAAAAAAAAAACCAAAAAGAAATCCTATCTATTTAAACGTATACCCTTAAGGTGGGGGTGGGGGGGGGGTTCTTTCTTATCTAAGCTTATTTGTTCATGATATCTCCCCCCCCCCCCCCGTTATCAGTCAGAAGCATACCCTTTTAACCCCTTATATGCTGAGGTCAAGTTGTTTTACAGAAAAAAAAGTTAAAATAGACCCCCACACCCCGAAAAACATTAAATTAATACACAATTGGTATCACCACATCCGTAACAACCCCTAAAAAAAAACTAGTCTGTTATTTATTCTACATGATAAACGCCATAAACCGCCATTAAGATGCCAGAATTGATGTTTTCTGATCATCTCACCTCTCAAAAACAAAAAGTAATAAAAACTGATGAAAAAGTGCCCACAAAATACAAGTAATACTACATTCAATAAAATTTAAAAAGTTATGAAATTGGGAACGCTGAGATGGATAAAATGGGTTAAGATCGGGTTATGGGTTAAAATGTACATAAGGCTGTGGAGTTGTCAGGAATATTTATTTGAGTCATAAAATCTAAATCTGCATTAAAAAAGTGCAATTTTTATGTGACTTTTGGAGGGTTAAAATGGAGCAGTTGCTCATGGCAACCAGTTAGCTCACTACTTTCATTTTCCCTAATGCTATGTATAACTTGTTGGTTGCCATGGTTAAGTCATTTTTTTTTTTCTTTTTGCACCATTTATGTCTCCCCTCAAACATTCGGTAGTTTATTGGACTCCTCATATTACATAAAGAAGGATTCAGTGGGGTAATGAACTATCTATAGGTTTCTTGCTGTACGCTCATTTTGTCGGAGACCAAACTGTATAACATCGCATAGAAACTCCGCCCGCCCATCCCACTGGGAAACAAAGAAATTACACGCGCCCTCTACTGACAGGCGGCAGCACATGCCGCTTGTAGGCCCGCCCCTTCTCTTGATTGGCTGACTTGCAAGGCGCGTTCTTTGACGTCAGCAGATGTTAGTACGTTATTCTCCTGCGCCCGCTGCGTGAGTGGTCGTCATTCAAGAGCGCGGACGGTAACATCATGGGCAGCGATTTCTACCTCCGGTACTACGTGGGGCACAAGGGCAAGTTCGGCCATGAGTTTCTAGAGTTTGAGTTCCGGCCTGATGGTAAGAACCGGGAAGTTATGGGCGGGCTGCGGGGTAGAGGCCTGGCCTGTGGGTGCTCAGTGGCGGTAGGAAGCTGCTGAGGGGCCCGGGGGGCCCCGTATGTTATGTCTCCTCAGCGGCCTGGGAGCTTCTAGTTACTGTGTGTGGTCTTAAAGGGCTACTCCGGCTCTACAGTTGGAGGTGAAGTCACGTGCTTGTCTGTAAGGAAGTTGCTGTAACTGGTTGTCCCTGTCTCTAAAATCCTTAGGGTGAAATCACACAGCGCAGTTGAAACCGCTTGCAGTTTTTTGTTTTGGAGGTGAAGCTTGTTAAATGTTTTACTTGTAATATAAACTGCCTGTGATCTACTTATTTTACTTTGATGCGGTTTTAACTGCGCTGTGTGAACGTGCCTCTAAGGCTATAGTCACATGACTTGTTTCTCAGCCGTGTACTGTCAGCTCTTACCTCTTCATGGAGCTGACGTTTAGGGGAGACTTATGAAGATACCGGTCTTTGTGACCCCATCGCTGTCGGAGGGTGCTCCTTATATTTGATGAAGTAAATAAGGTGCACCCTCCAATGGGCAGTGCGTCTAGTGAGAAATCTATGCCAAATTTTTTTGGGAAAGTAGTGAGGGTGGCATAAAGAAAGAAATGCCTTGTATACCAGGAAGCTGAGACACAAAACATTACACTGCTGGCAGCCCCTTAGAAGTGAACGGAGCGCTGGTCATGCAAGCACAGGGGCGCTCCGTTCACAAGGTGGCATTGGGGGGGGTCCACTGATCGGACACGGATCCCCTGTACTGTGAGTAGGGGATAAGTGACCATGGCGACACGGAGTTGAATACAGACAGAGGCGGCTCCTGTGACAGATGAGGGCAACTGACGTTAAGTAACGGAGATGTTACATATTAAGGCAGGAGACCTGCTGCTGTCTATGTACACATTACTATACAGATTAGAAAATGTCCACCTCCTGGACCACCCCATTGGAGCTGCATTCCTAATGTGTACGTCTAGTGCAGACAGTCCTGGTCCTATATAGAGAGGAGGTGACTGTAGTTGGTTTCTTTCAAGATAACTTCTAACAGAAGATATTTTCTTTATCAACAGGTAAACTTCGATATGCCAATAACAGTAACTACAAGAACGACGTGATGATCAGGAAGGAGGTAAGTGTCCACAGCACGCACATGTGACATCAGGATGGTGGAAGATTTCTAGAGCTGTCTGAGATACATTTACACAAAGCAGACGTTTTTGCTACATGAAATAACTTTGTTTGTTCCATCGCTTGTTTCTGTAGCAAGCCCACAGATTTCTGGAAGCCGCATTCAGATGAGTTGCTGAAATTTCTGCATTCAATCTGCAGCCTGTAATTCTATCCTTATATATTGCATATTGGTTCCACAGAAATAAGTGACCCCTCTGATGTACTGGTCTTTTGGGGCAACTGCAATTTTAAAAGGTTTGTCCAAACTGAACAACTCCTTTTAAAGGGGTTTGCGGGGTCCATGTGGTTTCTTTATACTGATAACCTATCCACATGGTGGGTTGGGTCACTGTTATGTGATCTGTCGGGGTCTGGAACCTGGATCCACCATCAAACAGCTGATTTGGCTGCCTCATGTTGCCGGAAGCCATAAGACTGGACAGGGCTAGAAACAGTTATGTTCCTATTCATTATACTGTACTTGAATAAGAACAGATCTGCTTCTGGTGGTAGCCGGATCAGCTGATCTATGTGGGGTGCAGACCCCCACCAAATCAGATGCGGATGACCTATCCTGGGGGCCGGACAATCCCTTTTAAGTGTTGATTTCTTCTTTTGTTGTAAATGTTATTCCTGTGGAACAATGCAGCCTTAAGATGTTGAAATCCTCTTGTTCTAGGCCTATGTACACAAGAGTGTGATGGAAGAGTTAAAGCGGATCATAGACGACAGTGAAATCACAAAAGAAGATGATGCCCTGTGGCCCCCGCCTGATAGAGTTGGCCGACAGGTAAGATTTGCTGTCATTCTGCAGAGAGTCCAGATCTTGAATGGGGATGGTCCTAAGTTATCTACATGGCTAAGTGGCACAAGTATCATATAGCGGCACTGTATTATGGCTTCTATACTGGCATATGTGTGCATGGGAAGCTGTGTGGATGGAGGTGGGGGACTCCTATGTGCAAGGAGCCTTCAGTCTATTAATGCATGTCTTCCTCATGTTACAGGAGCTGGAGATTGTGATCGGAGATGAGCATATATCTTTTACTACTTCAAAAATCGGTTCTCTTATAGATGTGAATCAGTCCAAGTAAGTTTTGTCCTCCATTATATTTTATATTTTGAATTTGAAGGAGTGGCCCCTGGCAATAAGTTGATATTGAATCATAAATCTACAGGGACCATACATACAGGTGCAGCTCAATAAATGAGAATATCTGTGAAACGTTCATTCATTTCAGTAATTCAGTAATACAATCCATAATCAGCGTCTTCCATGATTGTGTGTCCTACTGAACCAGACTGAGGGACCATGTAAAGGCTTAGGAAACCTTGGCAGGTGACAATGAATTTACAAGACTGAACTGAACTTACAATATTCTCATTTTCTTAGATTTGGGTTTTCATTCCCTGTAATCCATAATCAACATTTACAGAAATAAAACACTTGAAATAGAAGACTCTGTGTGTAAAGAATCTAGAAAATATAGGAGGTCACTTTATTAATTTAATTACTGAAAGAAATAAACGTTTCAAAGATATTCTAATTTATTGAGATGCTCCTGTAGTATTTTAGTCCTGGAAAACTGTTTTAAATCCTAATACAGCTTAATCAGCATAATTCCTTTAGTTTGTGTTCACACACAGTAGACTTCTGATGCAAAAATCTTTCATTCACCTGAATGGCATTTGTAAGAATCACATACTGCCACAACACCCTATTCAGATGTACAGCGGCCTTACATGTCAGCATCTAGCACCTCACATAATATGTATGCCCTGCACATGATGCTCTGCCATGTATATGCAGATGAGTATATACACACCCTAGGGGGTTAGAGTACATTATAATCCCTGTTAGCACCAGGGCTGTGGAGTCGGTACGCCAAAGCCCCGACTCCGACTCCTCAATTTCCCCTGACTCCGACTCCACCAAAATAGGCACCGACTCCACGACTCCGACTCCACAGCCCTGGCACTGCTAAACCTTATAGGTTCACTCAGAACTCAGTCCCATCATTATATGAGGAATAGAACAGACCTTTACAGGACATTTCATCATTTTCAACATTTCATCATTTTCCCAAATTCTTATGAAAATATATTCAGCACATACTGCATTGTACTACTAACTGTACCAATTTATTATATATTTTGGGAGTCGGTCCATTTTATACCGACTCCGACTCCACCAAAATAGGCACTGACTCCACGACTCCGACTCCACAGCCCTGGTTAGCACAGTAGCAGGTGTAGAGGAGTACATTGGTGATGTGTAGGTGTTATGTACAGTCTTATAAACTCCTTGTTTTTGTCTTGCAGAGACCCTGAAGGGCTGAGAGTTTTCTATTACCTTGTCCAGGACCTGAAATGTTTGGTCTTCAGTTTGATCGGACTTCACTTCAAGATTAAACCCATCTAAGTGTTGGGGGGTGGTGGGTGCACAGTGTATTTTATTTACTTTATATGGGACTCTGAAATGTTTTTATGTTTGGTATCTTTTTGTTTTTATAGCTCTGACTCTAGAATAAAATGGTAAAATTCTAGGATGTATGAGCTTCTTATTGTGTCCTACCTGTAGCAGATGAATGTAATTGTCTGCACTTATAGATGGATCCCTCATAATACGAAGAGTCTCGAACCTCTGATTCCACAGCAGAAGACCCAGTATGAGAACTAGTCTCTTTACAATAAGATTACATAGTGTCCTCCTGGTGTCAATGAGTGTTCAGTTTCCTTGCAGCACCAGTGTTATTTATTCCTCAGGGTCAGCCAACAGTATCTGGTCGGTGAGGTCTGACACTTGGACCCCACACAGATCAGATGATCCAAGTACTGTAAGCAGCACTGCTCCTTTTCTAATAGGTGCAGCTTGCATCCCCGTCCACTCTACAGCAGTGGTGCCGGAGAACTGCAGCTCTGCATCTATTACTATTAATAAGTATACATAAAAAAAAAATCTTGGGGCCCTTTACTTTAAACACAGGAACACTTCCAGTACTAACCTGCCTTCATACTATCCATACTTACTGTGCGGATCCATCAGCTGACACAGGCTGCTGCTTGGCAGATTATACTTGCGGGCTATGAGGCCTCCAGTAAGTCCATCATGTTGATGGATTTGCTGCTGCATATTAGGATTCTTTCCTCTGCCAAAAGTGGCTCCGTTGTGCAGGGAACTACAGAACGGTTCTATTCAACTCATGAAGGACACTTTACGTAGACTCCTACAAAGATTTTTTGCAGAAATGTCTGTGACTGAAGATCATTTTTCATACTGATGACCTATCCACAGGATAGCTCAATATTTGATCAGTGATGGTTGACACCTGAACCCTGCAGCGATGAGTGATCTTACTGTACCTGGCTGCTGGAAGTGCTCCTTCTCCTCAAGTACCCTGGTGCCACCATTATACAGTGGGTGGAGCTGTGGCTCTGCCTGTTATGTTAGGTTCACACTAGTGTCGCATCTCTGTTGTGCAGGTCTGTCGGTGGACCCAAACAGTGGAGAGGCGGACCGCAAAATAGTGGTTACACTCAGAGCCTGGCGGATGCCATTGACTATAATGGGGTCTGTCATATTTTTTTTTTTTTTTTAAACTGAAACCAGTGGAGGAGAAAGTCTAATGGAGACTCCAGCTCAGTTGTGAATGTAGTGAATAGGAGCAGATATATATAGTGCAGAGGCAGCAGTAGATGGTAGAGTGGAGCACTTATAGGGGTTTCCTGGCCCCAAATAGATTCTTCATTCTGATCCACCGGATCAGCCATGCTGGCAGTCTCCAGGTGCTGGACCTTGCAGTGGATGAGGAGCGCACGCTGGTTGTGCCTAAGTAATACAGGTAGTGCTGCAGCTCCGTCCACTGCATACTGCTGGTACAGGGGAATTGCAGCACCGCTCATATTAAACATAGGAGAGCCTTGATACACTCCCCGTCCACTGCTGTAACCTCTATGTCAGACCCCACAGATCACATACTGATGATGTATCCTGTATATAGGTCATGATTATTAAGACTCCATTTGGAGCATTTTTCACAAAGTCCACAGAGTTTCTCTCTGTAGACTTTCTGCCTCTATTATACCTATATGGGAAATGCCAGCGTTTAGGTAGGTATAATAAACATGCTGTGATTTACAAAAGCAAAACTTTTTCACTGCAGATTTTTTTTTCTGCAATGTGTGGCCGGGATTAGCCAGAATCCCATCCAATTTGCAGGTAATGTAAAATGTAATGTGGGGTCACGGCCTCAAAGTCAGTTCTCCCTGACCTGGCATGGATCCAGTAGGTGGCGCTGCCTTGGCTCTGGTGTACACAGGTATGTGCTGCTGGCCATAGAATGGTTTGTCCTAATACAGGTTTGTGCAGACCGTGTAAGAGCGCTGACCGAATTGTTTCATTGTCAGTAATTCCTCCAGTATAAAAAGCAGGCATGCCGCCTCGGGGTAATAGGCCACAGACAGAAATGGAGGGATCAGGGTTAGGTCGGTTAGTAGATGGAGGGAACACAAGAAGTTCAGTTTTTGAAAGATTCAATTTCAGATAAAGAGAAGACCTGATGTTAGAGACAGCAGAGAGACAGTCACTGGTGTTCTGTAGTAGTGCAGCGGTGATGTCACAGGATGAGGTATATAGTTGGGTATCATCTGCATAAAGATTGTATTGAAAGCCAAATTTGTGAATGGTTTGTTCAACTGGGGCTGTGTAGAGTGAGAAGAGGAGGGGACCTAGGACCGAGCCCTGAGGAACCCCAACTGCAAGGGGCAAGTACTGGAAGGGTTAATCGAATATGAAAACTTAAAATTGACACTTAAGAATTTGAAAACTTAATTAATCTTGGAAGACAAACTACAAGACAGTGCAGATACAGGGACCAGCAATACCAGGATCTACCAGCAGATGGCGATGTCCTCCCTTCTCTTGGCTCCATACACCGGGCTGTGTTCTCTGAGTCAAACCTGGGTCACGTGACGCTGCTGTCATACAATTCTTTGCGGCCTGTGTAGATTTCCTTGTATGCCGTAAAGCGAGCAGCCCGTGACGTCATGGTGGTAAGTTCTCGATTAAGTTTCCATTCCTATGGGATTGCTTGCACCTTGTATTACAGCAGGGCTCTGGAGCAGCAGCCTGCAGGGAGGTGGAGGGTTAAATATATGTATATATGGTATATATCAGAGCTTCTTGTAGTATATACCAGAGCTGTCTGTGCCATGTAAATATAAATCCAATGGACTGAGCAATAGGGCAGTATAGGGCTTGTGCAGCTTCTATTAGACATTACTAGCCTAGATAGATATATTTCTTGCATTGTTGCACTTTGCAATGTTGTCCCCCAAACTGTCACTCTCCAATTATTGCAAAACTACAACTCCCAGCATGCCCTGACAGCCACAGACTGGCTGCTGTAATGATGCAACAGCTGGAAAGCCTTAAGTCGGGGACTGAACCCCCAAAAGGTATCCAGCTGTACCCAGACAATGTAACTTGTATGGGTGTCAGTGTGTCCTGCGTTGTAGCCCATGTGCCTCCTTACGCCTTAATACATAATTGTATTTAACCATGTCAGCTCCTGTTTCCAGCACTTGGATAGGGGGTAACTTGCCGATCAGACTGTTGGGACCCGCACCGATCATGACAATGGGGGAGCGTAAATAGATGAAGTGTCAGAACTGTGTGCCCCCCACTCCATTCATTGCCACTGGAACCACCGGAGATAGTGGAATGCCGTACTATCGCTATCGCTGTGATGATGACCAGAATACCCCTTTAATTCCCAAGTGTCCACTGGGCGTGTCCTGCCATTTACACAGTTTCCCTTCTTTTGATTTCTTCTCTTTCTATTTTCTACTTATGTATTGGTCACATGACTATCATTTCCGAACCTTATTATTCCCTTAAATGGGTCATATAAGGTTAATGTAAAGTGTCTGCTTATTTTCCTTCAGAATAAGAAACTCCTCCATTGCTTGTATAAGGTATTGCAGCTCAGACCAATAGACTTGAGGATAAGTTGTAATACCAGGCACAGCCTATGAGCCAGAGTGGCACTGTTTTTAAGGAAAAAAAAAGACTTTTCTTTTTTTCTAATTATATCCCTATAAATGGCAATTACCATAATGATACGATCCTTCAATAACTGGACATGCAGCAGTTTTCTTGTGCAACAATGTCGCTAATTTTTGCGCTCACCTGATTTACACTATGGTTCACAACTTTATTGGATTTTTATTCATTGGCTCTTAGTAGAGTCCACCAAGTTGTCTCCCCCATGTGGCTTCTCAGCTGTTGTGAAACTACAACTCCCAGCAATGTTCTTCATTGATTTGTAAATTTAACATTTTTTTTTCCCTGTCTTGTAGAAATTTGCGTTACAGTTTAAGGCCAATCTAGAAAACATCACGAGGGTGCGGCCGCTCGGCGACGACTTCCGCTGGTTCCTAAAGGTGAGAGGATAGTTTGCTTTTCAGACGCTGAAGGTTTACAGGGAGTAATGCCATGCTCAGGCTTGAGGATGAGGTGTAGACTCTGCCATGTTCACCCCACTGTATGGGAAGCGTTATGTGCGCCATGGTGCACTGGGTATACAGCCATTATAATAATCTGCTGTGTGAGGGGCCTAGATGGATTCCAGAAGGTAAGTGGTGCTTATAAGGAACTGTTAGGGTATGTTCACACATGTTGGACTTAATTTATGCAAGACCTGGTAGATTTGCCCTATTGTATGGGTTCGATCTACAGCGTATCAAACCGCATGGCTGTGGCAGAAATCGGTGTGTCCACCTCAGATTTGTACTGCAGGTCCTGTTATATATACCTGTCGGAATTGCCTATATTAAAGGATTATACAGTATCGTATATTGATGATGTCATCATCATCCATATATAGGGTAGGTTACCTGGGACCTCCACAGATCAGCTGACTGAAGAAGTCATCAGCGGGTTGAGTACCGCAGGGTCTTCACAGAATACAAACACAGTGCTATACATTGGGTAGTGACTGTGCTCAGTATTGTATATCAGTCTATGACTGGGCGATTAATCGAAAAATAACTAAAACCGAACATCAACCAGGATAACCGATGTGATTTTGTTTACGTCAGTCATTTCGGTTCAGTTATTACAATATTTGCAGTTCTGTTCGGACCAAACACATCTGAACCGAAACTGCTGTTATTATACTCCAATATCTCTTAAGACCCCAGAATATAATAAGCGGAGGCCCAGGGGAGGTGATCAAGCATAAAAAACAATGTTACTCACCTCTCTGGGGCTCCAGCGTGACTCCCTGTTCTCTTTGGGCTATCAGGGATCTGAAGAGACCCCAGAGTATAATGGCAGTTTCGGTTCGGCTGTATTCGGTCCAAATGAAACCGCTTGGCGAAGCTCACAAGATGTATCTTGTGAGGTTTGCTCAACACTTACTCATTCTGTAAAAGGGGCGTGACCTAAATAATCACCAATAATCGTAATCAAGGTAAAATGCCCGATTAATCACGATTTAGGTCATAATCACCCAACCCTAGCTCAGTCCCATTCACTTGAATGGGACTGAGCTGCTTCTGTACCATGTGATGAGCGTGACATCATCGGCACAGAAAATGCCGCAGTGCTGGTGAGTGCTGCAGGTTCTTCACCCAGCTGATCGGTGGGTTCCAGGGTGTAGGACTTCTACGATCACATATTGGTGACCTCCTCTATTATCTGTATACTCTGCGCAGGTAACGTATCTCAATCGTCTCCAAACATTTGGCTCTCCACCTGTTGTGGAACTACAATTCCCAGCATGCAACCCTCTGCAGAGTTAAAGATTTTATAACATTTTTATATTTTTTTTTTCTTTAGTTGAAATGTGGAAACTGTGGCGAGGTCTCGGACAGATGGCAGTATATCACACTGATGGTGAGTGAGAGTGCGAGCTGGACTGTGTAGTTCTAGTGACTGGCAACTGATGAGAATGTGATGAGGCAGATTTGAGTATGTTTAGGTTGGATGAGTGTGTATTGTAGATTTCATGTATAGGGACGGGTCTGGTAACTTACATATATTCTGTATTCTCTCCTAGGACAGCGTCCCTCTAAAGGGTGGGAGAGGCAGCGCCAGTATGGTACAGAAGTGTAAGCTGTGCTCTCGGGAGAACTCCATAGGTGAGACATATTACAGGTCTGGACCGAGGGTGATAACGCCCTACACTTGGCCATATAGCTTCTATCCTCTTCTCCTCTACAGCATTTAGCAATCCGTGTCTGATGAAGGTCTTAGGCTACACAGCGAAACGTTACCTGTTATACTTGGATTGCTACCTACTCACCAATACACTTATACCGAATACTTGTTAACCCACGAGTTCTGAGCTTACTTTTTAAAAAGTTTCTGCACCTTTTCCAAGTGGGTGGGGTTTGTCATAAGGGGTTGGGCTTTATAAGCAACACCATGTGCCAAAATGATGGTGCATTTATTGTCAGAAACTAAGCCAACTAGTAAGCGGTGTAATGTTAGACTAGACAGACTAAAATGCGGTAGACTTATCAAACTGCATCAGACACTGTGATAAACCTGGTGTAGTATAAGACTATCTAGTCTGTTTGTACTTATATAGTATTAGTAATACTTTCCCACGGTATTAATCTGCCTATTTCTCTTTTTTTTTGCACAGATATATTGCGCACCACGCTGCAGCCATACAATGTAAGTGGCTCGAGGGGAATAAATATGTCAGCACAATGTTCTAGTACTATGTGGTTATATACTATGAAGACGTCATCGCCAGATATGTCCACACCAATTGGTGTATTGCCTAGGTCAGGGGTCAGCAACCTTTGGCACTTCAGCTGCTGTGATACTACAACTCCCAACATGCTCCATTCACTTCAGTGGGATCTCCAAGAACAGCAGAGCAAGTATGCATGCTGGGAGTTGTAGTTTTACAACAGCTGGAGTTCCGGAGGTTGCCTACCCCTGGCCTAGGGGTATCAGGACGCTATTCCATATACCAGGCTAGTAATAGTTCAGTGAAATTCCTTTAATCTGATAATCCAGCATAATATAATGTGGTGTTTCTAGCAGAGAGACCCAGTAAGGAACATCTTCTGATTTATGCACGTTATTGTAGCAGATTGACTATTTAAGGGGTATCCCCTCCTTATCTTTAGGATTTGCCAACCCGTTTCTCGCCTGCTGTCTCTGTAAGGCCAGGTCCAGGCAGTATGGGGGCGTTCTGTGCCCCTACTATCAGTTTCATCTTCTATGTAATATTTCTGTCCTGCCCTTTGTATTATTCAGGCTGAAGACAACGAGCGTTTCAAAACTATAGTGGAATTTGAGTGTCGGGGTCTGGAGCCGATCGATTTTCAGCCTCAGGTAAATTTGTTCATCTCACCAAGTGGTATTTAGTAGTGATGGGTAGTTCATGAATTATTAGGCCAACATGAAATGATCTGCCCTGTGAACTAACTCATATGACAAAGTGTGAGTGAATAGGAGGCGGCAGTGATGGAGCACAGCAGCAGCTCCTGCGGGCTCACTCACTGGCACACCGAAACTTGCTTTTTAGTTTCTAACGCTAGAAAAGAAAGGTAAAAAACATCTTGTGTGTGAGAGTCTGTGTGTGTAGCTTCATGCAACTCACCTGTTTTTGTGATGAAATTACTATCTTGTTATTCCCGAGGTCCAGTCTATTCTGTACTAAATATGCGGAGCGCTGCAGAACTGCTTTTCATTCATAAGGAACGAATCTATGAAATGCACTAGATTTCATATCACTAGTATTTATTATATAAAATATATATATAATATGAAGGGCGGCCTCTTCCACCATCTGATCTGTGAGGGTCCTGGGTGTCAGACCCCCAACTAATCACATATTGATGATCTATACTAAGGACTGGACATCAATAAGTCCTGAAAAGCTGTCCTTACCCTATAGATAGCTGTCCCGCTTGACTTCCCCCATACACTAGCTCGGTTCAGCCAAATGTGCATGTTGGGAAGTAGGAGATAAGCGGCCCAGGCACCTCTGACAGCAGCTTATCTCCTGCAGCATCAGGTAACATGCCCAATCCTTCTTTCCTGCCGCCCTCTCTGACATGTACGATTGAGGGACAGTCTGGTGGCGCCTATACACATTTGGTGGGCAACAGATTTAACAAAATCACTTGCTTTGGCTGACATTTACCTCGTGTGTGCACCTTCAGTAAACTCTTCCTGCCCCCTTTTGTTGTTGGGATAGTGATGTTTGCAGGTTTTTGCACCTTTTAAGTCTGTGCCGTAATCTCTTTAGTAGATTACAGATTAGTGGCCGCTCTATGGCTGCGCCGTCTCAAGTCACTGATTATTGTCTATTATGTAAAAGGAAACGCTCACATGGACTGCAGATCAATAGACCTGACCTGGGTTACACAATGGCATTACTCGCCAGCAGATGGTCACATGTAACATGGCGCTTTATAGTCACACTCCGCGAACGCTGCTTTCTTATGGTCAGGGTACATTAGTGAGTTACATCGATATGCCGATGAAGAAGGCGAAGGACTGCGACCACACGGCAACGCCTGTCACATGGCCAAAGATCACCGTTTCACCCTGCAACTCCTTAACTAATGTAAGTGAATGGGGTCGCCACATCCCCAAGATCATTATGTAACTCCAGTCGCTCACATTAGGGAAGGATTCGCAGGGTGGTACCGTGTTCTCTGGACATACAATAGGCGTCACAGCCTAAGTGGCCGTGTGACCCTAGCCTAAAAATACATAATCTATATAGATGATAACTTCCCTTTATTATCTTCCTACAGGCCGGATTTGTTGCAGAAGGGGCAGAAACTGGGACTCCTTTCAATGACATTAACCTGCAGGAAAAGGTTTGTGTTTTGTGGCACATTTACCAAAAACCGAAATGACTAAATCTGCTTTATATTTTAGGAACATGCCAGGCAAAGCTGATTCATTGGGGATTTAATGTGCCTTATAAATCGGCGTAAAAAAGTTGCAAATTTTTCCACAAAGGAGATGTGAAGGCTGGCATTGAATACGCCAGTCTTCATAAGTCTCCCCCATTGTGTTATACTTGGTGCAGGGTCTGAGAGGGAGGAGGTCAAGTCTCTCTTGGATGCTTTTTAAATCCATTTCTCCTGCTCCGCCCCACACAAAACTCATCCCATTACCAACAAGCACTCGTACAGCTTAATTGCCGGAAAAAAAAAAATATATATATATATGGCGCTTGGCCCTACAGACCTGGTTGTTAAGGGGTTAATACTGACTGTCATTCATTTGTTCTCCCGCAGGACTGGACGGATTACGATGAGAAAGCACAAGAGTCTGTGGGGATCTACGAGGTGACGCATCAGTTTAAGAAGTGCTAACAACGGCCTATTTATATGTCATTGTGACCCGTCAGAGCCCCTCACCCTCTGTTACACATCAGATATGGACATTGCCAAAACTTTCACATTCAGCCTGCAATACAAATGTAAATACGTCCCGTGTCTGATCATTGCAGATAATAAAGTGCAGTAAACCTCCCGACACCTTCTCATTCACTATTTAGAGATCGATTATTTTTGGTAACTTTGTGGTTACTGACTATGAAGAACATTGAATGTAGGAGCGTTGGCTGAAGCCACCAGTGACAGGACCTGCCAACCATGTAATGTTATGGGGTCTCCTACAGCAGATCAGAAGGATCGGGGAACTTGGTTTTCACCATCTTTAATCCTTTTGTTCCGGATTAGCCACTGCTAGAGGTGTCTAGGAGCAGGCTACTCCCTTCTCCACATGGAGGATACATGCATGCATGTAGGGTGAGCTTAGGGTAACAGTGATTGTCAGAACAAGCCCCCTTTATTTACATTGTCTGATATTTCCATTGATGGCCATTTCTATATTTTTAGATGGTCCTAGCTCACATGCTCCACCACTGTGTGTTTTTTTTGTCTTCTGACATATTAGATAATCTTTGTATATAACACCACATTCCAAAGTCCATAATGCATTTATATCGTAGCATCCATATTATGGCCACAAATCCCATCCCCACCACTGGTCTGATGATCCAAACTTACAGCACTGTAACTCCCTACAATGCGGCTGGGTCCCTACATCTGATTGGTGAGGGTGCCATATGTCAGAGCCTCACAGATCTGATACCAAACCCCTTTAAAGAGGACCTTTCATGTCCTCAGGCACATGCGGTTTTACATACCGCTAGAAAGCCGACAGTACTTCTATTCATCGTTGTTACTCTACTTTCTACCCCACCCCTTAATGGAGTGAAACTTTTACAATTTGTGACCTTTTTTTTTTCTTTTTTTACAACAGTCTAACCACAGGCACTTTCCAAAAGTGGCTTAAAAATGTTGCACAATTTTGACTCAGGCCAAAAAAGTTGCAACTTTTTATGCCAGGGCTTGTAATGAAGAATTGTAATTTCTGCACTCACTGTACATGGCTGATAACACATGGAGCCTGCAAAAAAGAAAAAAAAACAAAAAAAACTATGCTCTAGAAGAAGCAAGACTTTTAAGGCACAGTGGCCCAGAGATACCAATAGTAAGAGTGCAGACAGTCTGAAAATGTCAGATTTATCACAGTGACTGATGCTGCGTATCTTTAACCTGTCTAATCTACATTTAAACCACCATTTTGGTTAATTTTAAGCCACACACCCACTCGTATAGCAAGTTAAAAAGTTTTTGCCCAAACTAGATGTGCCATATTTCCACCAGTGTCTAGTAACCACAATAGTACGGCCTCATGCACATGACCCTCGTGCAGGCCGAGGGTCCGATTTTTGTACTTGGGTGACATCTGAGTGTCTTCCATCCTGAGCAGGATAGGATCTGCTCTATAAATAATGGTACAGAGCATTGGAGGAGCCTCGGGCTACACTCAGTCGTGTGCATGAGGCCTTAATTTGGGCCAATGTCTACATATTATATGGCGCCATACACATGCAGGTGAAGACAAAGTAATAAAATCTTGCCCTTCCCAGCATCCATTTTGCAGGTTACACTATAGCATACCTCCAGTTTCACATATAGAGCAGGACTTTGCACTATGGCACTATCTCTGCACCGATTAGAGCAGCTTAGCAACCCGATCAGGGCGCCGTCTAGATTACCGCAGCCCACAGGACAGACTTTGGCCGCTCTGTGCTGCCGGTTAACAGAAGAATGTCCTGATACAATAAAATAGGCTGCAAAATCTTGCACTAGAATAGTTTATTTGTGAAACCAGAGGCATGCTTTACCTGG
Source organism: Leptodactylus fallax (assembly GCA_947044405.1). Classification (NCBI taxonomy): domain Eukaryota; kingdom Metazoa; phylum Chordata; class Amphibia; order Anura; family Leptodactylidae; genus Leptodactylus; species Leptodactylus fallax. Next base: position 596,664 of record CAMRHE010000471.1, on the reverse strand, counting down.
TCATTGTGAATTAGACGCCATGACACACAGTAGTATCTGACCGTATATATTAGAGACCGCTGTCACACAGTAATTCGGTGCATAGTGAAGAGAGAAATGTACAGTACAGAAGTGCTGCTGATCTTAACACAGTTACTACATAACAAGTGCTTTGGTATAGGTTCCTATCATAGACACTGGCATCTATCATGGTCAAAGAAAAGGTGAAAACGGGTGCTATTACATGAGTGCTAGTGGCCGCAGGTTACCATGCTACGCCTTTATTTGGAAATAACGGCAAGTCCAGCCGCAGCAATAAGGAGTATGTAGTACCCACCGTCACTACTGTATGTGTAATAGCATCCTAAGGTCTGCTTCACATGGAGGGTTCAGTTCCTGAGGTACATAGCACATGTCGGCCATATTTCCTCACTTGAACACTGAACAGAGACCCGAACTAGCAGAATCATAGTCATGTAAGATGTTAGGAGTCTCTGCCAGGTCAGTCCTTTACTGTAGTCTTATCTTCAGTAGAGTCAGGAACTCCCAGCAGCATGGATGAGCATGAAGCTGGAAGACCAAGTACCAGCTCAGTGTTTAACCCAGGAAATATGGTCGACATCTATTCCGTATCTCACAGTCCAAGCCTGTTCATATAAATCCAGTTTAAGACAGAATGATCTTGCCGCCACAATCTCACCATGACTAACCCCCTGCAATACAGTATCAGCAAATCTCATCCACATGCTGTGACTAAACCCTCAGCCCAAAGTGAAGTGCGCTGCAGGTTTTAACCCCACATCATGTCAATTATTGCTGCAGGTTTTACCCATGTCAAAGACTGAAAGCTTCAGGAGACCTGCAGAGAATCCTGCACGTGTGCTGCAGCACAAAGACTACCTATTCTGGGTTTTTTGCTGCAGCAGTTTTCAGATAAACAAGCTACTGAATTTCAACATCATATCTGTCTTGTGTGGCCCCAGCCCAAGACGGACAGTTTTTCTCGATGATCCCTCTATATCTAATCACTCTCAAGTCGTTTTACTGTATGATTTTGATGGCTTGTTATTCCTTTCATTCACATCCTTTACGTATTTGCAATCATGACTGTTGTGTCTACGGCCTACTCCACTACACGGTACAATCTCAGCTGTGGGTACAGAGGTAAGATGATAAGGCAGTGGTATCATCCGGCTGTCGGGGTTTCATTATTTATTCCCATGTTTGTCTTCCAATACTTTGAAGATGTCCTCCAAGGATTGATGCACGCACTGCACAAACTGCTTCACATCACGAGATGGATAAGCAGATACATTGCAACCAATCCAGTCATCGTGTACGCCATAGCCGACTCCAAACCCATCTGGGACCACAGGGGCAAAGCCTCCGAGCTGCACGGCCGGGCTGGTCAGGGTGCTGGTAGATAGGACGTTATGATTAATCCGTGCATAGGCGGGATCCTGGAAGAGGTCTGGAACATTCATGCCCTTGCCGGCTGCCAGGTATCGTAAGGCAAAAAGGTGCCTGTCGAAGCCCTGACCTGCAGAGGGAGACAAAGAGTCAGTACTAAGTGAGCAGTCATTCACAGCAGATCAGTAGGACTTGACATGTTAAAATCAACCCTTGCAGATTTAGGTTATTGAAATCTACTTTAGAAACAAATGCAGCCCAGAAATATCTGTGTAGTCTGTGAATCAGGACTCCAACTATCTACCTACAACTATCTACCTGACCATAGGTCTTGTTAGTCCTCACAGTCCCTGTACAGTCTCCTCTCTAGGACTAAGAATGCACACTGCAAAATACTTGGGAAATTCCTCATTGTGTTCCCATGAAAGTTGCCACAGAAAAAAACGGGTTTGAGTCACTTGATGTGGATAAGATTTGATGCTGCCGTCATAGATCAAAATAGGTTAGCAACCATTGAGATGGCTGTGGCATTTTCCCATCAGATCCTGCACCAAAAAGCCGCCAGAGGATTAGCCACACATAGATCAGCACCATTCAGTAGGGCTGAATTTTCAGCAAAAATTGTGCCAGCCTTTGCTGTAGTAACTACATGTCAGGTCTGCAATATGCAGGGTTGCTTTCACATAACCTTTGTGTGTCCATATTACATATGCAATACCTGGACCTCGTGTAGTTCATCTGAACCAGAGATAGCGCTCTGGGTGTTTCATCTGTAATACAGGGGTAAAAAAAGCACCCATGTGACTGCACCCTCACTTCTCTTATAGCTTGGCTAGTACTTGCAGGCAGCTTGCCCCACCAATAACCGATCCAGTGATCAGATAATAACTGGGAGCCTTAGGACATGTCCACATGGGATGGATAAGCTGCAGATTTCCCACCTAGGAATTGCAGTTGGAAAACCCCTAGCATTTTACTGTATAAACAAGTGAATGAGATTTTACCAAATCTCATCCACATGCTCCATATAAATTGGTGCAGAATCCACCAGGAGCTGACTTGTGTTGCAGACTAGTCCACAGCATGTCAATTTACACTGTGGATTTTGACAGTAAAATTCAATATTTGCAATGGATAGCTCATAATCTGTAGCCAATACACTGAAGATACACAACATAAACCTGCACCGTTTAGTGCAAATTTTGCCACTGAAGCATATATATTGCTGTTTGTGAGAATATCTGCAGCATATCTGTCCCACATGGACATAACCTTCTTGATGTACCTGGGGCGGGGGTGTGAGGTATAAAGTAGCTTTCACCTGTCAGAATATCACTCACCCATTGCGGCCTCTTTAGTCAGCTGTCCGTGATACTTGGAGCAGTCGTGCAGCATTTCCTTCAGCTCTGCTGGGGTAGATTTAGAAGGATTTTTCACAAAAGCTTCAGAGCACTTCTTGGTATAGATGGATGCGGGGCGGATGGTCTCTGTTCGGCCATGTTTGAAGGCTGCCGTACTACACGATTCATACGTTGCGGTTGTCTGGCCGTACTGCCTGAAGAAGGCCATTTGGAAGGAGAGCTGAGCTACGGCATCAGGGCTGAGCTTCTGAGTCTTCAGGAACTCCTTCCCTCCTCTCTTAAATTCCATGGCCTCAATGGTCAGAGAACCCACTAGGGCATCAAACTTCTTCTTGGCCTCAGATATCGCAGCTTTAAGAGGGTCATCAAGGTGGAAGGTAAGTTTTTGCACGGCTGTACTGGAGTCCACAGCTGCGGGGGCGCTCTGGGGCGATACACTGGGCCTCTCTGTGCTGTCTTTGAAGACTTCATTTTGGAACCTCAGAACGGCGACTCCATCTCCCCAGGAGTGCTCAAAGTTGATGGCCGCCGTCCCGTCCTCCGTCATGATAATGCTGAACGATTTATCAAACCAGCGGTTCATACCAGACCCATGAAGCATATTGTGTGACAAGTGAACATGATCCCTAGTGGGAAAATCGTCCAGACACAAGCAGAACACAGCAGAGTCGATTTTCTTGAGCGCCTCTTCGTTGCTGTTGTTCAGGAGCTTCTGCCTTACTAGCGCCCAAGTGTTCCGGTTTTCACTTGTCAAATACCCTAAGGGGAATTCTGGGGCTGGACTGGTATCGGACAGGACATGCTTCAGATGGGCATGGATTTCTGATGCCTTCACTATGTTTCCATCTTTATCCAATACATCAAACACATAAAAGTTCCCTCTCCGCAGCACCAGAAGGTGTCGTCCTTTCTCATCCGTCACCAGTTCATCTTTGTTCAGCCTAGGTAGGCGGGTGGAATTAAAGAGGCGGAAATATTGAGACATATCCAAGGGGTATGCGTTTACCATGTAAGCCCCATACCAAGAAAGAGAGGATGGCACCCATCGGATAAGCTTTCTAAATTTCTGCGTGTCGCTTTTAGCAGGGTTCAAGTGGAAAATCTCTGGCTCTAAACAGCCGGCACGAATGGTCTTTAGAAAACGCATGGCGGACACAGTCATGTTTGTAGCCCTGAGAAGTTGGTTGTTATACTCTGGTCTTGGATCCGGAGTAAAGGACATAAATGGGTTAAAATTGAGAACAATGGAGTCCCGTGCACAGAGGTACATGTCAAACCACGGAGCTGCAAATGAAAGATGAAGAAAATCAGTGTCATAAAAGCCCTGAAAGTAAAAGGTCCACCTACAGACACCATTTATAGGTCTAACGTTCTGTACTGACTAGTCAGAGTGTATTTTTTCTGAAACTCAAAATGCATAGGGTTAAAGGGCTTGACCGGGAATATCTGATAAGTGTGAGTGTGCGTGTGTGGGGGGGGTGTCTATGGTCCGTGTACTATACAGAGCTGGAAGCAGATGTCTGCCCTGTATTGTGCAGCTCAACTCCCACGGTCCTCAATGGACTGTCTACAGTGACCATTAGAGGGAGCTTATTGCATCCTGTTTATGAAGTTCAATGTATAAGTCAGAATGCATGAAGCTCCCTCTAGTGGTGACTGTAGGCGGCCAAAATTTCTCTTTTTGGGCATATACCTTCAAAGATTTTTTTTACTGAGGAGAAAAACTTTAAAGTGACATTGCAGTAATTTTAATTCCTCCTCTGTCCACTGCATAAGGTATTAACTTATTAGTGGGGTCCACCAGCTGGGAGCACCATTGATCACAAAAACAGAGCTCCGGCCCCACTGTTTGAATAGAGTGGCAGGTCGAGTATGTGTATGGCCAGTCCAATCATTCGCTAAGGTACTGTTAAGCTCTGTACTCCGCTATCTATGGCAGTCTCAAAGAAGGGAACAGAGCAGTCGTACGCCTGCAACCGCTGCTCCATTTATTTGGGGATACAAGGGACCCCCATTCTCATGATCAGCGGGGGCAAGTGCTCTGAGTATCTCTTGTAAATCCTGCTCAACGCCTCCCCCTTGGCCTTGATTGACATTACTGGTATCAGCATCAGCCCACAAGCACACACCACATCCACCACTGGTGCACTTCCGGAGTACCTGACACCAAATTTTGCAGACCAGACTAAAGTTGATGTAATAAAAAGTTATGAATTGCCAGGAATGTTTAAGTTCGCAGGTATACAAGTCCCCTACCAAGTGCTGGGACTGGTTTAGTAGACCTAGATGTGTCTGGAAGCTGGCGCTCTAGTGTGGCCTCTTACCGGAGATGTAGCTGGTGTGCTTGTTCTGCTTGTCCTGTAGGACGAGCTCCTCGTGCAGCTGTTTTCCCACCCCGCTCTGGAAATTACGCGCCAGCTGCTCAGTCTTGCTGAAAGATATAATGAACATTATGGTGGTGAACGTGAGAACATAGAAAGGTTTATATGGCACAATGCGCACCGGGAATATCATGTCCATACCTGAAATGTTCGTCATCTAGGAGAGGGCGCTGCGCATTCAAGTATCTTTTTATTGTGTCTTCAAGTTTAGGAATTGGCAACCTAGAGAACAGAAGGGAAGGCATTTACATGAGAAATGACACAAAAATGCATGTCCATGTGAAGAAGGCCAAAGCTAATGAAATGACACAGATGTAGAAATACACAAGCCGTGTACTCAGCACCTGCTCCTGGCAGTGCTCGGGGCTTTATACCATTACCATGTATCACAGGAATCCTATCATAGCCGAGCACTGCCCACGTAGGGCATGGACTCAGTGCGGGCCATATGATTTATTAATTCATGGACATAATTTTGCTGTTAATACCGCAGTTATAGGGGCTGTCCAGGAATTACAGATCTCTGGCAGGAGGCTGGGAAGGTGAAACATAAAAAAAGAAACCTATACTTACCTATCCCCGGTGTCCCCCATCACAGTCCAGTCCACCGGTACCTGGGGGCTTGTTCTGCCAGAAGTTTTTGCCTCAGCGGATACAGGAAAGGACACAGGACGTCACTTACATATGTCACCGGTGACTTCCCATGTCCTTTCCCTTGACCCCTGAGGCCACTGACTGGCTTCAGCAGATACATGTGGCGAGGACTTCTGGCAGAACACGCCCACGCTGGTGTCCCCCACTGTGGGGGACACCAGAGTGCTGGGGACAGGTATGTCTTTTTATTATTATTATTAATAATAAATAATAATATTTTTCACCTTCCCCGGCCTCCTGCCAGTGATCTGTAATTCCTGGACAACCCCTTTAAAAATGGAATTATTACCAGCCAAATCATGTGCCCATTAAAGGAGTATGTAAGTCACTAAAATTCTTGCTGAGCTGAGGATCCGACTGCAGGGACTTCACCGATCACAAGGATTAGCTTTACACCCCAGTTCTGAATGGAGTCTGCGCACCACTCCATTCATTCAGTGGAACCCATGGAGATAGCCGATTGCTATTGAAACCAGGGCTGTGGAGTCAGGGCCAGTTTTGGGTGGAGTCGGTGTAAGAAGAAAGTTATTGACTCCGACTTCAAAATTAAATATTATAGAATTATTAAAATTATATAATAATTGGACGTAAAGTGTGCTACATATTTACTTCCATAGAATCAATCGCTGGCTTTTTCCTGAGTTGGAGGATCTTTACAGCTTCTGACTGACCACGGCTGTCAGCCATTTGTGAAGGAGTCGGAGTCGATGGTTTGACTTACGGCCCTGGTTGAATCTACACCCACTAAGCAGCGGGGATTACCTGGGGAGACTTTTCTGGAAGTGCATGGTTGGGACAATGCTTTTGTGTAAGTATTCTGTGTCCCCACTTCCTGCGCTGTACGCCCTGAGCAGGACAGACCCCGGGGCACATGTTGAACCGCCTTTCAGGAAGCAGGATCGAGTCAGTAGACGAGCCATTGCAGCCAATGGAACCGTGAAACCTGGAGAAACAGAGAATTAGAGGAATAACATTGGGGGAGTGTACGAGGGTCCTAAACATGGGACACGCACCACACTTATCAAATAACTGAGGGCGAGAACGAGCGATACGGCTCTGCCGGCATCCTCTCTGCATCCTAAACCTGCCCACCTGTGATGGACAATGGCCGCACGCTGTCCCCTGTAATCAGCCACAGTGGGTGGATGGGGGTTCGGGAGCGGTCAGAGCTGTATCATTCCTCTGAAACTATTAAAGGGGATGTTCAGGATAAGAAGGGGGATGTCAAGGTGTGGCTGTTGCTATGGAAACAGACTGGTACCTAGCCATAACTACAGCTTTTTACAATGCTTGTCAGACAGCATGTCCCTGGCAACCAGCAGGTCTAACATTCCCCAAGTCAAGGCCGACTTGCCACCAATAGGGGGCAGTGACACTCGGCAAGACTTAGGGCTACACGGCAACTTTACCCTTCAGAACGTTTCACCACCAAAACTCGCAGTAAATACAGCTCCAACGCCTCGTACAGTTTGCTGCAACACGGTTATCACCAGAGCTGGATTTCTGGCAAATGTCATAGAGGTGGCACCAGAAACGCACTCACTTTCCTTTGTTGCCATGGAGGCAGCACGACCTTGCCACATCTTTGGGCATGCAACGCCTCAAATGGACAAGTCGCCGTGCTCAGGGAATGTGTCGGAATTCTTTACACGTATACTTTAGTAAATACGTGAGTTCCCCATAACATAACAGTTCGTGAGCATCTTTTCTTATAACTCTGCCCTGTGTCGTTCCTCTTGCTATTCCTCCTGGAAATTTGTGAATAAGTTGATAGCTGGGTGTTACTAGTTAGGACACATCCCAAGTGGTAACGCCCAGCTGTAAGTTTATTTATACATTTCCAGGAGGAACAACACAACTTAGGGTTATAAGGAAAGACGCTCCAAAATTGTTACTTCATGGGGGATAGAATTATTTGGTAAAATGCAACCAGGATAACACCCAGACATGCATATTGTGGCAGCTTGGGGGTTAACAATAAGTAATTGACAATCGATGTTTACCGACCTATTTGCCCGCCCTGTGCCCTCCTATCCTTATGTCTGTGCCATACTGACAACTACAAGCTGCCAATAACCACAACTTTGTGCACGCTCAGTTGTCATGGAGTCGCAGACACTGGTGCAAAATATAAAGACCATAGAATCTAATGCAAAGTGCAGCACAGTCCAAGACCCCAACACCTGCCCAAAAATGCACTGACAGGTGTGCAACCCCCTCAGTCTTCCCCCAGGTGTGCAGCCAGATTACCTTCCCCTACTACCCAAACTATATTCATTGAGCAGTGGCCCTGGCCCCCCGCCATACCCAGTGTGTGTCCTCCAGCTCCGCGCACCGTCCCCTTCTCTGTCTCCTCTAGCACGTCCCGTTTACCTTTGCCCCGGTTCCCTCTCCCTCATCTGCCCGGTCTCACCTTTGCCACGCCCCTTATGTCATACTCGGCTTCAAATCAAGGGGAGTGCAACGTGCAACTCCGGCCCCCGGAAACTTCCCGCAGCAGCAGACGTTCCGGGGAATCAGTTATGATAAGGGAGAGACATAGGGCTAAAGTACAAGGCTGTCCTTCATGGTGGTCGCTCAGTCCTCGGCATATGAGAAAGCGCTAAATAGCCCTAAATATGTCTTCATTTGTAGAACTTACAGGGTTTTTTACACTTTAGTCGCAGGTCAGCAAGTCTTGGAAAAGTCACATGACCAAAAAGATTACCTGTGACTTGTTGTGTTGCTATATAAGATTTAGGATTTGGGTGTAACAAACAATTTAAGAAAATTTGAGTTTTTGGTAACAGAAATGTAGTGGTCATGTTATATTGCACAGTCATACCAAACAGGCCCAAATTTGTCCCGGTATATTTGGGTTGTCTGAAAAAAGGGGCAGATGTAGCTGGTGCCGCTGGTTTAGGCCGTTCCCATTGTGAGACTGAAATGAGCCAAATTTACTAATCCAAATATTGGTAACTCCATATTATGCAAAAACATATCAGTGTATGGGCCCCATATTACAGATCCATAGCACAGTCACATACTGTACATACAGGCCTGGCTTTTCAAAGTGGGTTCCAAATGGCCGATTTTTGGAAAGGATTTTGATGCAAAAGAGCACCAATGACGGACGCCTTGTGAATATATCCTTAGGGGGTCTCACATAATGACTCCGCTGCTAAATTTCAGTGACAGAATATTCCTTTAAGGAAATTCCGCAGCTGCTTTGTCTGAAATCCACCATAGCAAAAAAAAAAAAAAAAAACAGCCAAAATGGTGTTTTTTTATGGTGAAATAACAGCTAGAATCTCAGTGGGTGTAACAGTGTCAAAGTTTGTACTGCAAAGGTTGAAAACCATTGAACATAACCTAACATGGTGCAGGCGCTGCGGCTAATTCCTATGGTTATAGCCATAAAAGTCCCGATGGTAATACCCCGATGCTAAAATCGCACATAGTGAATCACAGGTAAAAAAAAAACACTGCAAGAAAAAACTCAGTGGAAGAAGATGCTGGAAAAACATTTGCGTTTTTCACTGCTTTTTCCTCCCCTCATATAGGTCTGTGGGGAAAATACAACATTTTCGCAGGTAAATAAAATTTTCACAGCATTATCCTCAACAATGTGGGGATGAGATTAAATGAAATCATTCACTTGCTGGGACTGTAAAACAACTTATTTTTCCTTTGTACGTCCACAAGGGTTAAAAAATGCAGCATTTCTGCAATGAGTGGCCTAAATGTACATCTGCGCCACGGAGACTCCACTGCAGGAACAGCCAGAAATCGGCGGAGAGAAAAGTCCTGCACAGAAGACTTTTCTCTCGGCCTCTTTCAGCATGCAAACAGCGGACACATGACGGACACCATTATAGGCTATGGGGTCCAGCGGTGTCCGTGTGTAACCGCAGTTTTAGTGGTCTGGCTCTCCATCATTCGGGTCAGATGTAAACTTAGCCTTACGCTAGGTTCACACCTGCGTTAGGGTTTCCCCCGAACGGAAACCTAATCCACTTAAAAAAAGGTTACCCACGGAAACCCACGGACCCCATAGACTATAATGGGGTTTGCCAGGTTTCTGCCCGAAAAGGGAGAAAAATGCGTCTTTTTTGTTTTTCTTTGTTTCTTTTTTTTTACTATTGACTAACCTGTAACATCTGGATGTGTTGTTCTTTGCTGATAAATATGCTGCAAAAAAAACAGTAAAAAAGCCACAGAAGCCTCATTCACATGCATGGGATACAGAATACAAATTTTATGCAGAATTCCATGTGAAATACTGAATGCAAAGTCGGCCCCACATCGGATGCACACATGGTCATCTACATGGAGCCTTTGGCTATATGCATGCGACCGAGTGTGCATTCCAAAGGGGGACTGATTTCATAGTGGAAAGCACTCGCATGACATCCAAGTGTCATCCATCCCCCATTGACTGCAATGGGGAGTTCCGTTCCGATACCACGGAGCAGGATAGGACCTGCTCTATAATCATCAGAACAGAATAGAACATTGAGCCCCCTATGGGGAGAGCCCTGGCCTGCACACTCGGTGGTGTGAATGAGGCCTTAGGGCATGGGTCAGCAACCTTCGGCACTGCAGCTGCTGTGAAACTACAACTCCCAACATTCTCCATTCACTTCCATAGGAGTTCTAAGAACAGCAGAACAAGTATGCATGCTGGGAGTTGTAGTTTTACAACAGCTGGAGTGCCTACCCTTGCCTTAGGGTATGCTCATACATGATGCAAATTGTTGTAGACATTTCTGCAACTCAAAATCAATCCCATTCATCTAAATAGGGTCGTTTTGGGTACAATCACTTGGATTTCTGCAAGCCCTATTGAAGTTAATGGGACAGCGGTACAAATTCTGCTGATAAATCAGCCATATGTGAATACTCTTATTCACTGACAGCAAGCAGAAATCTTCCATATAGTTGTGAATTGATACATATATTAGAACGTTCTTCATTTTTCATCACACAGTGATCCCCTTATAATATTTTCTCATTTATTATGCTTTTTTTTTTGTTCACATTAACCATTAAATGTCTATGATATATCACAGCTTCAGGGCTTATGCATTTCAATAGCAACTCACTCTCTGTGAATATTGCACGATATTACGGATGGCTACCAGTCACGGCCGGCTCCCCCTTCCATGCATGTCTTCTTGTTGTACAGGCATATTCTTTTCAAATTATCCCAAGCTCCCTAATCTCCTCCCAGGCTCCTAATGATGAAGTCAGTAATAGGATTGGGGGTATTAATTTGGGACGGTAATGCCAGCTGCATGGCTTATGGGTGAGGGGTGACCTTGTGGGCTGGCCAGCCTGTGCTGGCTTTGATCTGATCTCTAGGGAACGTGAGTTGGCTTTTCGCAGAGTGGCGTAGTCCCTCTGTGGGACACCGATCATCCCCCGGGCATTTCTGGGACACAATGGCAGGGGCAGTGGATGCAGTACTGGACAGAGCCAAGGATGTGTGCAAGAGGAATGGGCTGCTTATTCTCTCGGTGCTATCTGTTATTGTGGGATGTCTCTTGGGATTCTTCCTTCGGACCAGACGTCTCACTGAGCAGGTCAGTGTCATGTATTGTGGCGTCCGCACTGTCTATTTGGGGAAGGGGATACAATCTTTCAAAAACAAGAGTAGTATAATACTGAACAAATAAGACTATATATAATTGCGTGTGCACACACAGATACTGGCGTCAGAAAGTATTGTATATGTACGTGTGTGTTACATGTAGGTCAGTGTCTTATCCAATGGTAAAGTGTTGACGTATTTGTCCACATTTAATATTGACTCTCCATAGGATACATCCATATCTATAATCCATACGCCCCTCCCGACCCTGGCAGCCCAGATTGTTGTGCTCTGAATGTCTGGGTCTTAACTATTCAGGGTGAAGCTTATTAGTTTGACGGAATGGCTCAGCAGGATTTTGTGTACGTCTGAAAATGTTGTCATCATTATTTAGGAATATTGGACAGGGTACTCTTGTGACTTCTCTTAAAGGGTCCATAGCGTATGTGAATATGTATTGTATACACCAGGTGAGGTTGAGATATGTTATTTTGGGGGCGGGTGCAACAAAAAATAAAATTAAAAATATATTTGGTGACGCTTCAGATCCTTTTTTCTTACTGGGTCCATTGCAGATTCCAATTTTGTTTCCATTGGTTGCGTTGACAGTGATGTCATGAACAATAGTCAATAAGGTCCTTTCCAAATATATTGTTATTAAAGTTTTTTACAGTAAACTAGAACAAAGTAAACATATTGCATAGAAAATACATAAAAACATGTCCACCCAGAGAAGATCAATCACCCATCAGTAGCATAGTCCTGCTTTACAAAATTTGCAACTGGATCATCTTCATGTTGACTTTTGCATTTTGGTTCTCACCCATGCTGATTGATCTTTTACATGTTGATCTGTACAATGGTCATCCATGATAAAGCCATGTAAATATAATGACCAGGCCTCATGATATTGCTAGACCCCTTTCCACTACGCCAACAGTATCCTCCACTCCCATAAACCCCAGGAGATTGCTCTACATACTGTGCTGTTTATGGCCATCTGAAGAACCTGATGGTCCCCAATACTCGGTGCAATTCTCTGAAGACTATCTTGGACCAACTATTGCACCATATACACAGAGCTCTAGCTCGGATACATCCATAGACACATCAGGTTTTCCCAATTAAGATATGAGCTATGGAAACCATCTGGCAGTATCCTAGGTTAGGGTTTGGCCACACGACATGTCCAATACCCAAAGATTTCAGTGTCGTGATGTCTACATCGCACCTAGTGAAACTTAATGTGGTTATGTTGCAATCTGCAAGTTAACGCAGCGCGACAATTGGCAAAATTCTAAACCTGCTGAATTTCTGGTGACTTCCATGACATGACGTCAATATATCTAGGGTGGACATTGACAGCAGAAGGACCATGTGCAAGGCCAGTGCATGAGCTCCTTATCCACCAATGGTTCATCAGAGACCAACCCTTTAAAGAGGACCTTTCACCCCTCCACTCCTTTTATTTTTTGCATCCTTCCATAATTTCCGCTCCACTGATACTGGCGCAGTTGGAATTTTTTCTCTAGCCCCCCCCCCCCCACACACTGCTATTTAGGGTCTGTACTATCTAGTGGGCGGTCCTGGACAGAGCAGGCATCCAGGGACACACCTACTTGATAGTAGAGAGCCTAATTAGCATATTGCGTGTTGAAACTAACTGCACTGATTGCTCAGGAACCGTGGGGACTACAGAAAAAATTCCAACTACGGCAGAATCAGTGGAGCGGTGTCTATTGAATGATGCAAAATAGATGGAGTTGGAGGAAGTAGTAAAAGACGCCCTTTAAGATGCACTAACAATCCATCAGTGAATCTTAGCCATTAAATTCATTACCCCAGTCTCTTATTACAATTTAATAGACAGTAGGAAAATGTTTTTTTGGGTGGCATTGGGTCCCCTTATCTACTGTACCCCGTACAAATGGACATATGGCAGGTCTACCCCAGTTGGGTGCCATGTTGTATCCTTATATCAAGAAAAGACGGAATACTCTGGGCCTTAAAAAGTAAAATCTACGGTCCATTTGTCCAGAATAAGGTCGTGTAAGGCCATTACGAGAGCTCGAGTCCTCAGACCCCTCTAGGCACCACCACCAAGATCTCATCAATCACTTAGCTATATTAGGCAGCCACATGTACGCCAATGTGTGAGCGATTTGTCTTCTGCTATTGTTCTCACGTGACCCTGACGGACCGCTCTTTGTCTTTCGCCTTACAGGAGATTAGTTACTTTCAGTTTCCTGGAGAACTCCTAATGCGGATGCTGAAGATGCTCATCCTGCCCCTTGTGGTGTCAAGGTAAAAAAAAAAAATTTGTCATATCTACTCCGTCTTTGAGAATATTGGGTTATTTTTCTTGACTTGTCGCCACTGATCTGTTATAGGTTGAACCCTTGTCATTATCATATGATGATTTATGGACTTATGGGTTTTGGTTATATGTTGTTGTAGGATGGTTTATAATTGTATAAAAATTCTGGGATGCAAAGAAATTTTTGTATTTTTTTAAAGGTTTGAAATTTTGTAAAAACGTAAAAATTTTAAAAAATTTGATATCGACATGATCGTACTGAACCACAGAATGTGGGAAACATGTTATTTTACTGTACAGTCCTTACAGTAACTTAGGATAGGCCATCAATATTAGAATAGCCAGGGTTCAGCATACCATGAGCCGCGCTGCTCACGCTCCATACAGACTGTAGTGGCGAATGTACGTATTGCAGCGCTGTCTCATTGAAATCTATGGGGCAGCGCAGCCGTACCCACATTCGCCACTATTGTGTATACGGCGAGTGAGCAGCGAGGCTCATGATAGGTAAACAATACCGAGAGTCGCACTGTCTCAGTACCAGTGATCTGTGCTTGTTGGATCTGCAGATCTAATATTGAGGATAGGCGAAGGTTAGAATGGATAACCTCTACAACACAAAACCCATAAGAAAATGGCACATATGGATTTTTTTTTCCTAATTCCACCCCATGCTTAATTTTTTTAACAACAATAGGGTAACAATAGGACATGACCATCATGTGAATAGCCCCATTTACATACATTGAATTTAAAGAAGCCGTTATAAAAGCGTCCGTCACATGACCTATTATGTCTGTGGTGTGAATGTAGGCCAACTCTGGTGTCTGCACCGTGCCCAACCTTCTTAGTAGATCCTCCCATGGCCTGTGCTATCTGTCATACTGCCACCTCCAATAAAACAAGCACACAAAGACGCCGACATAGTGCTGCCCTATAGTCATTACGATGCTGTTTTGTGCCATGTCTTCGGCCCGGTGCTGTGTACACAACGCCGTCAGTCAGTAACTGGCACGAAAAGCACATGAGCATCTGGAGACTCGGAGGGGGGTGGATAAAGACTAAGACTTATTTTAATCTATATATTAATTACATACATAAATCCAATACAATGTGGAGAGATCTTGTATGGCAGATTAATAATATCATGGCGGTATTGTGGCGGCAGATGGTACCAGCTATACGTTAATATTATCACGCCGCTCGGCAGTTGCTTCAATATAAGATATAGGAATAAAGGAACTAAATGGAGTGTAAGGTGATAGAAAAATGCAGGATTATGTATATCCACAAGGGTATAGATACCATAGAGTCACTGGAGATGGTGGTAAGGCCCAATCCCCCGAGCACATGGCCTATTGGCATCACAACACTAGCAAGAGAGGAACAATTACCCTGTGTATCACTCTGCACATGCATCCAAGAAGCGCTGACACAGAGATAAGAGATATAAACTTCAACCACATTTATATGTCCAGGATTTTTTTTTCGTATTATTTTGGAGGGAGATGGAAACCAACCGGATCTCCAGCAGAGGAGAGCAGAACAGGGACATTCGACTACTGTACAGGGGAAAATCTGCCAAATAATATTAGAAGCGGTCACATGACCCACGTTGTGTTCCTGTAACTGTGTGAAATGGCAGAAACATTGACCAGCATGATGCGAACAGCGTATGCGGAATACTGAGGGCAGGCTAAGGACATCTGCAGTGAGGGCACAAGGGGACATTATACTGTGTGGAGGACACAAGAGGGCTTTATACTGTGTGGGAGCCATAAGAGGGAATTATACTGTGTGGGGGCCACAAGGGGACATTATACTATGTGGCGACCACAAGAGGGCATTATAAAGTGTGGGGGCAACAACAAGACGGCATTATATTGTGTGGGGGCCACTAAGGGTAACATTACACTGAGAGAGCATGTTACTGTGTGGTGGCACTACACTGTGTGGAGGGAACTAAGGTCAAATTATACTGTGTGGATGCACTATGGCAACATTATACTCTGTGGGTGCACTATGGAGGCATTATATTGTGGGGGCACTATGGAGGCATTAAACTGTGTGGGGGCACTATGGAAACATACTCTGTGGGTGCACTATGGAGGCATTATATTGTGGGGGCACTATGGAGGCATTAAACTGTGTGGGGGCACTACACTGTGTGGAGGGAACTAAGGTCAAATTATACTGTGTGGGTGCACTATGGAAACATTATACTCTGTGGGTGCACTATGGAGACATTATACTGTGTGGGTGCACTATGGAGGCATTATACTGTGTGGAGGCACTATGGGGACATTATACAGTATGGGGGCACTAAGGGGTATCCTATTGTGTGGAGGTACTAAGGCGGCATTATATTCTGTGAGGGACACTAAGTGGCATTATAATGTGTGGGGACAGTAAAGGGTAATTATACTGTGTGGGGGGGACTAAGGTGACATTATACTGTGTGGGGGCACTATGGGGGCATTACAATGTGTGGGGGCACTATGGGGACATTATACAAGGTGTCTATCTGACATTAAAAGTAGCACAATCTGTGAAAAAAACAGGTACCTCACCAACCGGGGCTCTTTGGTTTTTTATACATTGAAGTTAATACAAGGTGGATATAAATAGAACGTCTTCTGTTTATATCCGATATTAAGGGAGACTTTTTTTTCCCTATTTTTCTGATCCGCTGATAACTCTGAATAACGGATAATAAGGCGAATATTATATAGTGAACAAAAATGACCACATGGTATTGTTATGTTGGGCTCTTAGTATTCACCTTTATATTATATGACTTCACCTATATAATACATTATGTAATATCCTTGTCATGTCTCCTGGTTTGCAGCCACATCTGGCATAACATAAATAGTTGTTGAAGGTGGTGAAGAGCTGCCAAACTGCCTATATATAGGTTTGGTCTGAATGCCAGTATCCTGTATATCCTGCAGTGGAAAGTATCAGTGTTATATGTTCTAGGCCGCCATAGGTTTACCATGCTGCTTAGGCTCAGGTGCCCACAAGTGCCATGACGTCATCTCTCCATTCATTCATTAAACCTGAATGGGAGTTGCCATAGTGCGGCACATCCACTACACAGTGCACGGCATGGTCCGCTACGATGGGACCCCGGGGGTCGTATACCACTGCTCTGATACTGGAAACCTATTCTAAAGACAGGCCATTAGGCTTGGAAAACCCCTCTAGGGTTGTCACTCAGGCGTCTTCTTTATACTGGTATAATATTACTTGTTTTAAGGATTGTTCTATATTTGCATTGTATGTTCTGATGTAACAAAAACCATGTGTGTGCATGTATGTATATGCCCTGAATCTGAATGATGGATGTTATAGTGGTGACAGGCAGAAGTATACGGCTTATCTCCCTGACAGGTGAGAATTATGGCCGAAGTGTTATCTGAGATTACTGCACTGACATCATCCAGATTTTTCCTATGTTTTCGGTATGAGCTGTATCCACTACCCTGTAAGAAAATTTAACAATTGGTTTTCAGGCTCTAAATATATGCGAGAAGGTTTTCCCTCATTAGCAGCTCAGATGTTGAAAATGGTGAGGAAATAAAATATATAGGCATAAGTACAAGGGTAGCAAATATAGCAGCTGCTATGGGGCCCAACATCTAAAAGGGCCCATCTCCACTGACACCTAGGGTGCACTTTCTGATAACTATGGACGCTGTAAGGGGATGTGGAAAACTGACTGCAACTCCATTACTGTATTGGGACATCTTAATGCCTGAATGTGACATCATGCATGTGTCACAGTGTACAGAGTGATCTTTTTGTGTGTGTATTACCCTGTGTTATGATGTCATAGTGGGCATTATCCCTGTATTGTGACATCACTGTGTTTATTATCCCTGTACTGTGATATCACTGTGTGTATTAACCCTGTACTGTGACATCACTGTGTTTATTATCTTCTGACTATGACATCACTGTTTATTTTCCCTGTACTGTGACATCACTGTGTGTATTATCCAGTTACTGTGAAATCACTGTGTTCATTATCACTGTACTGTGACATCACTGTTTTTATTATCCCTGTACTGTGACATCACTGTGTTTATTATCCCTGTACTGTGACATCACTGTATGTATTATCCCTGTACCGTGACATCACCGTGTTTATTATCCCTGTACTGTGACATCAGTGTGTTTATTATCCTTGTACTGTGACATCACTGTGTGTATTATCCCTGTAGCTTTTAATTTCTTAACCTGCTCTCGAAAAAATTAAAGCTGCCCTGTGATTGGTTCCTATGGGCAATAAGACTGGTAAGGATATGTTCACACAGCTGATCCTCCTCAGAAATGTGTACCTGATCCTTAAAGGGACCAGTGCTATTTAACAGCTTGAACTACCACGGGTCCATATGCAGATTTGACCCCATTCAGTGGACCAAATCTGTATGAGACTATCCGCTGTGGTTTTAGCTCAGTTTCTGCATAAGTGCAGACAATTATAATAAATAATATATCTTAACTTAGAAAATGCTTCTTTTTTATCAAACTATTTTGCTTCTCCTCACTCTGATAATCTGACTTTCACTCTGAAAATCTCTGCTATATCTTCTTCCAGATGGACTGAAGGTCACATGACTTTGACTAAGCTTGTTTATAGAGGTCTATAGAGAGGGGAGGGGGGAGGAGTAGGCGGAAGGAGAGAGATATCATAAGAAACACAGGTTTGATGTGATGTTGGAGCTACATGTGAGCTTTCTATCACAACCAAAGTGCTATATTTACATCAGCACAGGTCAGCATTTCTCTACATATGTCCTGTATTATCATAGGGCTGTTTCTGAGTGACCATGGGCAATGTATGGCAGCTAGTCTCCAGCCTCCAGCTCAGGGAGAACTGCAAACTGCAGGCAGAGCCTACAGTGGCTAAAAATTATAAATAATGCAAAATGTAAGTCATAAAATTGCCAAAAATAATTAGCCCTCATTCACACGCTTTACACTATTGATTTATGCAAGGTTTGTATAGAAGTTAGATAGCTTTAAAGGTATGTTCACACGCCGGAATTTGTGCAAGCTGTTCCTAAAGATTCCGCCATGGAATCTGACACAGAATCTGCAAATTCCGCATCACTGTAGCTGGCTATGGAAGAGACAGAAAGAACAGAGCTAACACCTCCTGGGGACACAGGCCAAGCTGGGAAATACTCCTTTAAGTGCTGTCACCCACTGTGCTAAGAGCGATACAAGGAAGCACAACTAAGATATGGGTATGCTAAAAATATTCCTTAAAGTCTGAATGACCCCTTAACAACCCCTTTAATACGAGGCCACAGCACACTATAGTTTTAGAGAAGCTGAACCCACAGTGTCAGACATTCGTAGGCTCCATATAAGTCACGTTCACGTCTGCTGGCTGCGTCCGGGGAGGCACAAATCATTCGTGCACTGTGATCTCTATAACAGATGTTTTGATGGATTTGGTTGCTCCAATGTATTTTATTAATTTCCATTTCTATCACAAATACTCATAAAATCACATAGTAAAAGGCAATAAAAACGGAAAGTAAGGGCCTCTTATTTGGACCCACTTTTATACAAGATTTCAATTATTTATAAAATACTTGACGTTTTTTGTTTTTTTTTTCAAGAATATATATAGCAGCCTTTCACTGGAAATAAAGTAATAGAGGTCACGTCGTGAATGATAGAGATTTCTTGGAGGTTGTTTATCATATCTGATGAGACTCTCCATTGGACATGTGACCATGGGGCTTTAACATCAAGCAACGACTTTTGTCTTTCTAGTCTTTGCCACCTATTAGTTGGCTTACTTTGGGGCAGAATTTGACACCAATATTTTGGTGCGGTTTGGCTCAAGCACCCTTTCCCCATGAAGACAGACCTCTTCCCTTAAACGCCGCACCCACTTGTCAAACGAGTTGTAAAAATTTTATTTCAAATTAGATGTGATTAAATGCACCGCATTTTATGTCAGGGTAACCTCGATAATAAATTTACCTCATCATCACCTTTAGTGTTAGATTATCTAAAAAGCATACTTGCCCATTTTCCCAAAATTTCTTTGAGACCTGCAAAAAGAGGCGACTTCTTGGGTCCTTGGGGTCCCGAAACAGTGGCTAAATCTCCCAGGTCCAGGGAAATGCTCTCAGTCATATCGTATGGGGAGTGACTGGCACATTTTGTGTCCCCATCACAAAAAGGGGGTAATGCACAACAAAAATGGGATGTGGTTCATCCTTTATAAAGGGGACAGGAGTGTTACTGGCATATATCGTGTCCATGTTACAAAAAGGGGTGTGATATCCAACAAAAGTGGAGGGTGTCATGCCCCCAGACGAAACAGGGCATTGAAAAGCAGGATGTGAGCAGCACATTTTGTGTCCCCATCACAGAAAGGGGGAAACACACAACAAAAATGGGATCTGTTTCACTCCTAAAGGGGACAGGGCTGTGAAAAGAGAAGTGTGGGTGTCATGCCCGTAAAGGGGACATGACACCCACAGGACAGGGCTTTGTAAAAAAAAAGGGGGGGGGGGGTTACTCAAAAACTGACTTTGCCTTCTGGATTGCCTTCAGCCAAGTTGACAAGTATGTCTAAAGGTCTGTCTATGACAAAAATCTATCAATGTTTTCTAAAATCTCCATGTCACATGACGGCTCGTTCACGGTTAATTATGGGATGGAATTCAGGCCCTGGTGTTACTTTCAGCACTTGAGTAAACATTGGGCAATGCTCTTATAGCTTCCTCCTCTCTGGTCACTCAGTCCCACATTTTTCCTTAGCATTCTGTATAACAACAACTTAAAGATCTCTTAAAAAATACCGCAGACATTTTTCCAATGCACGAAGAACATTACAATCCAGGGTAGAGGCCGAGGCTGAGCTGATTCATGATTCACAGCCTCAAGAAGTGCAGACTATGGAAAAATGTGATCCACACGGGATGTATCTGTAATGAGAAACAATCGCACGCTTCCATTGAGTCTGGAGGAAAACACTTACTTAAGGCTTGTACCTCAGAAGGGCTGAGCGTGCTTTATTATGCCCAAGTGCGCGATATTTATGGCGGAATGTATGTAATGTAGTGGTTTTACTGGGTTCCTATAAATCTCTCCAAAACTGCCCATAGAGTCCATGCTATAGATAGTGTTAAAAAATTTAAAGGGTACTATCATCTACTTCCTAGGGGTTGTGCTCAACTTTTAATATCCTGTCTATGGCCAGCATTCATTTCTGACCTATCTGAAAAATTTCTAAAAAAAAAATGAAATTTCAAACAAAACAAATTTCTTCTCCTCAGGATAGGTCATCAGTAATGTGTAATATGACACCCGGTCCCTGCACAGATCAGCTGTTCCTACAGCCTCTGGGTGACAGGAAGGCAGGAGGCATGTGCAGTAACGCTGCAATTCCCCAGAACCATGGATGGGGCTGTGACGCCGCTCCATTTTCTTGAATACAAGTGGTGCTGCATATATATATATATATATATATATATATATATATATATTTCCATTCCATATATAAAGAAATCTCAGCTCAGACAAGTCCCCCTTCTCCTCCTCACTTCTTCTTCAGGCTGCAAGACAACTGGAGCAGCAGTCTCCTCTCTGCCTTGTTTGTAGTAGAATAAAAGATTGTTAAGCCCTCCCCTTTTCTAAACCCCGCCCCTTATACTGTATCTGTCCACCAGCCCAAGATGTAACTGCTCAGTGGGCAATTAATCCCAGTACAGGATTTCTACAATACTGTGTCAAAATTATACAGAAAATGCTAAAAAAAACAGTGAGGACAAAAATATTCATTTTTAGGTGTAATGTTCCTTTAAGGAACATCCTGTTGTAATTTGCAAAATACCTTTGTAAACGTAAAAGTAATTTATTAGGAATAGCAGAAATGTGATGTTAATATGTGACAGATATGTAAGCCTAGTAAGTATCCCGGGATCCAATACCGCGTCTGCTTTCAATTATTAGCCTCAAATCTGTTATTTGCGTTTGTTTTTTATAGAAAAGTTGCTTTTTATCTCTGATTTCTATTTGTTTTTATTTTGGTTTCATTTGCCAAATTGTGCAGTACATAATTTATCAGATTGACTTAAAGGGGATGTGTCGGGAGAAAATGACCTACTTTTTAAACCAAAACATATTTTTAAAGAAGTTTTTATAATTTTTTAAAAAAAATTTAATTTCACTATCTGTATTTTTTTTTTTTTTAAAAGTGCTATATTCTGCAATTTTCACTCTAAGCCTAATAACAGACTTCTTAAATTTGTAGGGGTTTTCTTTGCAGCAGGGACCTCATTTACATTACAAACAAGACAGACAGTATTACAATAGAAGATAACACCTCTACAGTTAACACCCATAGTGTAACCCATCACTTACATCCACTACTGACAATAGATGATGTCACATCTTATCTGCTCCTTCTCCCTGCACAGATCATGTCCAGAAAACTCTCCCATAGACCTTAATGAGTCGTCTCCAGACTATTGCTGCCTATGGCTATGACTGTGCTGTAAAGCAGATCACTAAATGCTGTTAACAGAGCAGAGGAGAAGCTCAGGCAAGATGGCCGCCCCCATAATCATGGACAGAAAATAGAATAAAAAAATCTACAATCTGAAAATAATAACAGATTAAAAAAGTGATAGATTTGCGATACGTTCCATTTAAAGGGAAAATACAGTAGGTCATAGACACACAGAGGATCATGTCTGAGACGTACGTAATCATAGACCACCACCAGAATTAAAAGCTCTAGAGAGGGATTTTCCATGAGTGAAACGTGGTTGGTCTATTCATGGCCTAGACCATGAGCTTTTGTTCAGTTGAACTCTGATATCTTAGCGATCATGATTTTAGAGGCCTAACATGACATAACATGGGCCCTGATAGATCTATAATGTATAGTTTATAGCACTGGTTCAGGACCGGACATATTTTCAGGTTTTTTTGTACATTTTTGAGGGCTATAAGATTTTTTTTTCTTTGTGTTATTAAAATAATTTTGGTGATAAATAGGGCTTTATTTTTATGCTGTATATATTTTTCCACATTTTTTGTTTATTTTAATAATTGAGAAAATGTAAACAAAAAAGGAGGGGAAATGTCTGTTTTTCACAATTTTTTATTTTTTTTTTAAATCCCTTCCCGTCATCTGCTATAATAGTATGATGTATATCGGGTTTTTAAATATGGAGGCCGCTCATGGGGCTGAGTGGCCACCATAGCGGCCAGATCTCTGCTGTATTATACAGCAGAGACCCAGCGCTAATGGCCGTGATCAGTGATCGCAGGCATTAAGGACCCTGGTACCTCGGTCAAAGCTGATCAAGGCGCCATTTTCTCAGTGGTGCATGGGCACTGCCATTTTGGGAGGATCACTGGCCCTATTGAAGGCTCCCAGGCTTGTCTGGCATTCAGCCTGTCATACAAATGCATTGCATTAGTAATCAGACCCCCTGGGGTTCAAGACCTAATAAATAAAGTTTAAAAAAAAAAAAAAAGTAAAAGTATTAAAAATTCAAATTACGACCCCCTTTTCCTAGAATATATATAAAAGTAAAAAATTACTGTAAGGTATCCCTGTGTCCGAAAATGCCCGGTCTACAAACTTCTAAAAAATGTTTTCCCATACAGTGAACATACCGAAACATAGAATACAGGTGACCTGTCATTTTGGCTGCACAGTGAACGCTGTAAAAACTAAACTTTTTCTCCAGTTCCACCCCATTCTAAACTTTTTTCCAGCTTCCCAGTACATTGTAAAGAATAATAAATGATACCATTATGAAGAACAATTTGTCCCACAAACATTAAGCCCTCATTTGGCTCTGTGAATGGAAAAATAAAAAAGTTATGGGGTTTGAAAGGCGGGGAGTTAAAAACGAAAATCAAAAAAATGCCACCAGCCTATTGATGTCAAGCAGCCATATTACTAACATACATTTCTATTGTAACTAACAGTGTACAATGCCAGAGTTGTAGTGAAATATACACCTATATAAAATGAGATAAATATTATTATATATAGACACGAAACAAGTATATACAGGCTATACGTTAACAACAAAGGAGTAAGCTTGTCGTCTATGTGTTACATTGTAATCTCTCTTTCAGAAATTCTCATATGGTAAAATTATCAGTGCCTTAGTAGCGTCTCTGGGCAGTGCCAGGAAGAGTTGCCGGCGTCTATTTCCTTCACTTTTAGGGCAGTCAGGATGCTGATTGTTGTAGTGTTTCTCCATTACTACATTCAGTAATTGGATGAAATGTCTCAAAAACCTGAAGAGGACAAATGAGGAAATTCTTCATGATGGGGACATCGTAGGGACATGTTTTGGAGTCATTTGCCTCATCACCACTTTGTTAAATACTCTGGCCTATTGTACCTGAAGGGTGCAGGGCCTGGATCAGGATTCTGCAACCTGTTTGGCTGCTCAGGGTACATCAGTCACCTCCCTAAAGGGCACGTCACAGATGGCTTGGCACCCGGTGTTGGACTTGCCCACCAGAGTACCAGATGATCCTCGGGAGGATGCAGGTTCTAACACAATAATGGTCCAACTGAAGACATCCAACTTTGGAGGAAACTGTGCTCTATTTCCTAGGGGTTATTGGATGGCAGACTCCTGAATCATTTTATATGGTGGGCCCAATGAACCTCAGCCTGACTCTGCTGACACCTGACCACCAAAACCCAATTATTTTTTAAGAATAAGAGGTCTAAATATAGAGATCCCCAAGAACTTATTTCACCCCTTTAAGCTCCCCTTCCCATCCTCTCAGCAAAACTTTCCAGAAACTAGATCTGGAGGTAGAACACCAGGAGAAGTATCTTAAAGGAGCTGCAGAGTGACGGAGAGTCAGGCAGGGTTGCTATCTCTGTAGGATGTCAGTGGGGTCACTGGACATAGAGAGGAAAGTGCTTTATAGATAAGGCACATGTCTTCTATGTGGAGAGGGGCCGCAATTACAGGACACTAACACATCCTTATTGGCTCAGAGTTCAGGTCACTGACTTGTCCTGAAATCCTGGTGGGACTCTTCATAGAACACATTGTGTAGAAAGTATAAATCAGAAGCCTGCTTTAGACATGAGGTTAGAAGGAAAGTCAGATGGAAAATGTGTGAACGAAGGGAGCAGCCCACCGGGAATCTTCCCCCGTAATATGTATGTCTGGTCTGCCCTTGTTTTCAGGGCAAAAAGTGGTAAAATAAGGCTCATGATGTCACCCTGACAACAGCACAGACATTGTCAAAGTGACATCATACACATGTGAGACTACATTGATATCTCCTGCGTATTGGGACAGAACACCCTGATGAACTTATCTATAATATATATTAGGGTCAATTTGTTGGGCTAATATGCATGACCATGAAGTACTCTTTGCATACCCTTAACTACAGGATTTGGTAGGCACATTTCAGTGTCAATTCAGAATCAGCGACACCTTATCAGATCCTCTATGTGATCAATACATGTAATTATTACACATCGTGTAGAAAACATTCGTCATGTGATTTTATAGATTTATTAAGGACACACAGTTCACAGGGTAAACACATTGTGTAGAGTCCGCCAGTGCACTGTATGGTAGTGCCAGTCTTCTGTACCCGGGCAGTAATAATAGGCCACAGTCTTCGCCATGTAGATGATAACTATCTGTAGGGCATGTTGAGACTACACCATACAGACGTATCATGGCATCAGGGCCAGATCTTCAGTCTTCGCCATGTAGATGATCACCATCTGTAGGCATGTTGATACTACACCATACAGAAGGATATCATGGCGGCATCAGGGCTAGATCTTCATTCTCCAGGTCGGACGGCTTCAGGTATTCCTGATGTTTTCTTCAGTACATCGGCAATCACAATGGCTGAGGCTTCCTGCTGTGGTGTGTCCAGGAACGTCTCTTCCATGATGATACACGCAGTCCTCACTCCTCGGTACATGCCGTGCTCTAAACTCCTCATTGGAAGTCTATGCTGGTCCTAGTAACATCCCGGTAGAGGTGGACGTCACTTATCTGCAGGCAGCTCTGGTACCATGGAGGGTGTTCTCAGACTGACTTCTCTGGAAGGACATTGTTTGGTTCCAGGCTGTCCAGATGGGTTTGGTTGTCCTCTTGGTGCTTGAGCTCCCTACTTTTACCCTTTGATCCTATTCAGGGTTTTCAGGGTCCTGGGTCTTTTCCCTCAGGTAGATGGAGACACCTTCTCGAGACAACGATAAGGACAAGCTCTGAGAAAAATAGAAGAAAGAAGATTTATTATAAAGCGTCTCCATACAATATATTACTGGAGCACACGAGACCCTCACCCATCATCTACTCACCTGGAAATCCGTATAATTGGTCACTTGGTGCATTGTCAGGCCGGTGAATCCTACATACTCGGCCACCATGCCTAACATGTAGAAGATCTGCAGAAGATAGAAGACAAAATAGAGGATGTTAGTGCCCGGCTGTACTGACCAGAGATCTGGTATGGGGTGAGGTGGAGGATGACATGACCAACAAGAGTTTCTATATTACACAGGATAGGATTACACAAGATGGAGAACAGTGACATGAACTCACCTCAGAACAGGGACCGGGACATAGCGGTATAAAGCCACCGATCATCCCTAGAGCAACTGGAAGGATGTGTTAAGGAGAAGTAACAGAATCCTATTATTCTAGTGTTTCCTATACTATCATATCTAATCTATAAGGCAATGGAGTTACCATGAGCAGATAATCTCCAGTGTACCCAGCACACAACAGGTTAATGTACTAGTCAGCTATAAAAGGATACAGGTCAGCAGTGTCACAATGGTGACCAAGGTTAATGTCAGCCTAATGTGGCACATGCGCCGACTGCTCAAGGATCTCTTGTATAGGCATGCTGCTTGACACAGGTTGTAAAAGGCACCAAGGAAAAACGCCAATCCAGCGCCGATCCTGTGGGCTATCGGATTGGTTTTCACCTAGAATGGAAAGAGAGATATAAATGTTATCAATGAGGTTGTCATGGAGATCTGAGGCTATAGAACAGCAGGGGGTGCAGGTGGAGAGTTATTATAATGAGAGAGTACATAATAGGGCGCCATTGTAATATGTGGTTCGTTGGGCACCATGGAAAAATAACAACCAATGTCAGTACCACTGAGCACTAGACAAAATACATTTGATGGAGAAAAAGCCAAAAGGGTCCAAACACTGTAATAACTCACCGAAAATACGGCGTTCACGGCGGTGCCAATACACACGATCAGTCCAATGACACATAGGATTCGCTGGCAGATTATATGACGCTTCTCCGATGGTTCACAGCGAAGGATCATGAACCGGTACTGGATGAAAGCGACGCCAACTCCTGAAATAGACAATACAAGTTATCAGCCGCAGATTTCCATAGTAATAACCTCCAGGACCCAGTGATGGTTATAATCTCCAGTGATGGCCGCCGCTCAGTGTGAATAGTGATCAGGGATATAACGCCATCACTGAGCGCTGGAGCCGCTGATCTCTTCATGATGTTATCTCCCTATAGGAAGTTGCATCCACTTACCTATGATGGGTGTAACCAGGAAGACGACCGTGTAGACCACCGACTCCGGGAATTCTTTTCCCGTGTCACTGTGAAATAAAGCAGAATATTGGGAATTAATAGGACACAAGCGGCAGAAATGTCTCATCTCATCCGGAGCAGCGGAGACTTTATTTCCTTCCATTATAATAATCCTCCATAATAAGTTCTAATGTCCGGACACAAAGAACATGGAGGAGATTTATCACAACTACTACAAGGTAACCATGGAGCCGTCACCCCTAGCAACCAATCAGATTGCAGAACTTATTACTTATTCTGGAATCAGTTGGTTGCTATGGGCAACGGTTCCACATTTACCCTGCTCTAGTATTGAAAAATCTCCCCCAACATTTCTGGAATCCCCAATCCTTCCAGACTCTTCTGATTCCTATCATTTCTTTCCGGAAAAAGCTGTCCCCTCCCCAATACTATCCGCTGTCTAGAATTTATTCCCCCTGCCCCCGCTATATATTCTATATTTCCCCAGTAAACCAAGTAAAGAATCAGAGGATATTGGTAAAATCCATTAACTAGATTATTATTATTATTATTATTATTATTTTTCCTCCATTTGTACTATGACATTTCCAGCGTCTACATTGAGGACGGTTCTATAGACTTCTAGTCATCCATTATAAGATGGAGCTTATTAATAATCACTAATAATAATGTAATAATAATATTCCAGAAATATCCCTGATATACAGTAATATTAACAATAATGATATTACAGTCAGGAATCTCGTCCCGTCCCCTCTTACCTGATGTATGGACGTTTTTCATGGCCCGAGATCATAGTCAGGGCCAGGAGGGCATAGAGGCCCGATAGCGACCATGTGACCCAAAGGAGAGGCATGAATGCCAAACCCTGAATCTCCATGGTGCGAATTAAAGCAAATTTGCGCAAAGAAAAAACAAAGAATTGCTGAGCAATATCCTGCTATCTCTGTCTGACTCCTCTCTGTAGAAACAGCTAAGAAGACTGAGCTAATGTCAGGCGGGGGTATTTATAGGCTCAGAACTTGATGATGTCATAAACCATTGTGACATCATCACACAAGCTTGAATCTGATTGGTCCTCAGAACAGTATGCTTGAATCTGATTGGTCCTCAGCATTTCTGCTTATAACTAATTTGCATATTCTATTAGAGTATATTCAGCACATTGTAGTAATAGCTGCTGTTATTATATTCATATACAGGATTATATATATATATATATATATATATATATATATACAGCAAAGAGGATTTTACAGGTTTCCCAGGAGGAGTGAAACTCTGGTATAAGGATACCATGAAATTACTAAGGGGCAGAATTACATAGTATTAATAAAAATAACATGTAGAAATCCTTTATCTATCCAGATAGTGAATACATGTACAGAACTGTGAGGTCACCTCTATGGGGTTTGTAGTTTTATATACTTCACATTACACCTACAGGAGCTTTAGTGACACCCCATCCTAAATCCATAGGCATTAATATGGAGTTGCTCCCCTCTTTCTTCCTCTCCTCTGGGAAGGCTTCCTATAAGATTTTGGGGCATGTCTGGGGGAGTTTTTGCTCATTTACTCAGAAGAGCATTTTTGAGGTCAGACGCTGATGATAGATGAGAGGGCTCGTCTATCCCAAGGGTTACCATCTATGTTTTAGTTCTTCCCTTGGATCTTGGATGGGACTGAGGTCAGGGCTCTGTGTGGCCAGTCAAGTTCTTCTACACCAAACTCCCCCAACTATGGCTTTATGGGCCTTACTTTGTGCATTTGTTGTGATGGATCAGTAAAGAGTTATTGCCAAACTGTTCCCACAAAATTAGAAGCGAAAATTATACAAAATGTCTTGCTATGCTGAATATTGAAGATTTCCCTACATTGGAATTAAAGGGTATCAGACAAACAGTGAAAAACAACCCCGTAGTATTATCCCTCCTCCACCAAACTTTACAGTGGAACACTCCACAGAACATGTTTCCACTTCTCCAGGAACCTGAGGGGGCCCCAGACGTCCCGCTGCCACAAAAAAATAAAATGAAAATTACATGGCACATAGTATTTAGGGGCCCCATTACAGATTTTGCACTGGGGCCCAGAAGCTTCAACTAAGACCTCTGCCCATGGCTGCGCTCACAGTGGGAGCAATACACCCCCATTCACAGGACCGGGTGGGGGTGAAACAGAATTTAGCAGGAGATAAGAACTGCGTGCCCCTCAGCGCCTGCCATTTCCTTTAAAATTTTTGAACTTTATTTGATCCATGGCCCGGGGCAGACTGGCAGCTTCTTGGCTGTAGGGCGAGCAAAAATGTTTTTTTTTTCAGCTCAAAGTAGCTAAATCCAAAGATTTTTACTGTGTGTTAGTTTTATATTTACAGGAATAAGAAAAAAATGGTAGTGAAATAATTTCCATTACTGCAGAAGTCTTGCTTTACGGCGTTCTCCATCGTTCTGCAGTAGCGTTTCTGTGCAAAGTACTGTAGCCAAGCTATATGACTTAAAGGGGCTTTCACACACCACAGGATAGGGGATAAGTGTGTGAATGCTGGGGGTCTGACTGCTGGAACACCCAGCTTGCATGAAATGGGGGCCCCAAGTACCTCTAGTCAGTGGAGCAGTGGTGCGTAGGGTGGCCACCGCTCCATTGACTTGTATGGGACTGAAACAGCAATCTGCATCAGTTCTACAGAACTTAAAGGGAGTTACCACTACATGTATTTACCTCCATCCACACAGTAGGGAATAAGTGTAGAATTGCTTGGTGTCCAACTGTTGGGTCCAAGCGATCAGAACGGGGAGCAGAGAGTCCCCCTGAAGTCTTGGTGTGAATGAAGAGCCAGTGCGCTTGCGTAGCCGATGCTCTATTCAGTGCTATGGAGCTGCCAGAGATTGCAGTGCTATCAGGACACTTACACGTCTTAAAAGGAATTTATTGCCAATTATTTTATTTTTTTATTAAAAACAGTGAAATCTATCAATCTATCTGTAGATGGGGGTGGCCATCTTGTCTGAGCTTCTCCTCTGCTCTGTTAGTGACATGCTTTACAGCATAGTTATTGTTATAGACAGTAATGGACTGGAGTCGACTCATTGAGGACTACAGGACATTCTCTGTGCAGGGAGAGGGAGTAGATAAGATGTGACATCATCTATTGTCTGCAGGGCATGTAATGATGGGCGGCCAGTGATGTTATCTATAGAGGTGTTATCTTCTATTGTACTCCTGTCTGTGCTGTCAATGAGGTTACTGCTGCAAAGAAAACCGCGACACAACTGGCAAGTGTCAGATTATTATTAGGTTTAGTGCCCAGAGTGAAAATAGCAGGATACAGATTTATCGAGAGGCTCCGGCCTTGTACCAGATAATAACAGGATAATAAATTCCCCCTGCTGTGTCTCATCTGTAGCCTTTATTGGCCATATAACATTAGAGATCATAACACCTATAAGGACTTGTTCATACTATGGAAAATGAAGATGAATTTCAGTTGGACATTCACCTCAAATTCATCCCAAAATCCGCAGTAGATTCTGCAGTGTGAACGAGGCCCTTTAGGGACTATTTAGTGCATAACTTGAAGCTTCTGGGCCCCAGAGCCCCACGACCATGTCCCACAGATAACACTGGTGTCTTCTTATGACCCTGGGTATGTCTTCCCCTTCTTTACCCCCTATAATTCCACCACGGATTCAGTGTTTCTTCCTCTTGCAGTGACCTTTGATGGCCTTAGATTACCCAAAATAGCCCAGAATAAGGCATTACCTAATTGTTAATAAGATGTCGATTTCCTGGTACCCGGCTACGTGACATGTCAAGAACATGAAAACAAATCCATACAAACAAGGTGCATACATAAGACTATGAGTGAGCCGGATTACAGAGTATCGCCTCTCCATCTGGTGTCAGCGCTCAGTAAATATCTAGAAATCAGCCGGCAGAATTCATGTGGGAATGGATGAAAGATCTGGGCCGTATTCCTAGAAGTATAGGGTGAAGAGCAAGGTCTACCCCATACCATACTGTACAGAGACATTCATAGCATTGGGAATGACAATGTATCATAAGCAATGGGAAAACACTCATTGACAAAAAACATATCGCACCCAAATAGAAATGTCAGATTGCTGCAAAACTCGTCCTGCAGTGATGTCTCAGGCAGACATGTAAATGATTATAGGTGTGGTTTGATTAGACATTGGATCTTGCCACAAGAGTGCGTAAAAGTGCTTCCCCCACCGTCCTATTAAAAGGCTCTCAGGAGCTGCTTTTGGGTAGTGTACCTCTAAGCGAGATATTGATGACTGCTAGACATGCCTCTAGCATCCTTAGTGATGAATCCAGGATCTGATAACACTCGGGTTGGAGTATGGAGGCCTTGTGGTGAGCGCTTCAATCCCACCTTTGCTGTGGAGCGACACACTGCCCCCTGCAGGTGTGATCATGTGGGAAGCCATCACATAGGACAGTATGAGCTTGTTTAGGGTATTGTGGCCAACATACAGGCCGCCATGTCTTTAGGATAGATTGCTAGGCTGTATGTACATGTTCAGGTTTTTGCATGTAGTTTTTGAAGCCAAAACCATGAGTGCATCATAGTAGGAAATAAATTCTAGAGGACGGGGGCTACCTCTCCTATTTTTTCAATCCATTCCTGGTTTTGGCTTCAAAAACTGCATTTAAAAACCTGAGCATGTAAATGCACCCTTAAAGATGAATTGTCCATTGACTGCTTATTGTTGTTGGCGGCTGCAGTGTGTGTGTTTATGCACTGACTTTGCTGTTTTTTGCTGACATAATGTTATAGGTTGACCATCGCTGCCCTAGGGTTACAGTCAGTGTGAAATGTCAAGGGTATTTCAGGAGGTCACACAGGGGGCGAGATTTGTTGCATGATCGCATATGTTGTGAAATCTTCTTCTCTCTCCGTGGCGTTCCTTAGACGTAGGTGGCTGAGATTAGTGTCTGTGTGATCAGGGTAAGCATCCCAGACAGCTCCTTCAGTAATCCACATGTTCTCCGCTCTCTCTCCAGATGGCTTCTTGCACTTGCTTTGTGTTTTTTTTTCCATATCCAAAAGCTAAAACACAACAATACATTGTATAGAAACAGGTGCGAAGACTGAGCAAACATCACACAAGCCACAAGTTCACAGGTCACGTTGTGAACGTTCTGCCAGCTCTAAAAGCCTGAAAATGTTCCCCATAAATACCTGGGATGGGAACATTTTTACATTTTCTTCTGTTGCGAATTATTCACAAGCTGTGTCATGTGGTTCAAGTCAGAGCAGTGCAATTTTTTGTTAAAAACACATAAAAATAACCAAAAAGCCACAAAAAAATCATGTCTTTTCTTAATAGGCCCCATAAAAGTACCGCAAAAACACTACAGTATGCGTGAAGTTCCAACAGATCTAGAATTGTGAAAATCAGACAAATTTCTGTAGTTAGTATATTTTGGCAGTACTCGGAAGGGGCAGAATGTCCAATGTATTTAGTTTTCGATTTTTGCTCTTGATCTTGGCCATACTGTATGTCTGCAGTTACACAAGTTATTTTCATGCATTGCAATAATTTTGGTAATGTTTTTGTGTCATTTTTAGCTTGATGTCCGGTTTGGCTGCCCTTGATGCCAAGACTTCCAGTCGCTTGGGTATAATCACCATTGCCTACTACTTGTGGACCACCTTTGTGGCGGTGATTGTGGGAATCATCATGGTATCCATCATCCACCCCGGGGGTGCTGCGCAGAAGGAGAACACGGAACACAGTGGCAAGCCGGTCATGAGCTCAGCGGACGCTCTGCTGGACCTGATTCGGTAACTGCGCAGCCCGTGGCTGAGTTATAGTGTAACACTCGGCAGATCCATCAAATGGAAGAGGTTTATCAGAGGTTAGCCAAGGAGGAGTATGTAGCACTGAGCAGTGAGAAAATGGTGCAAATAGCTCTCTGATCCTATAACATCACACGTGTCACATGCTATCATATGTATAGAGAACAGAACTCTAGAAGGGTAACTAGAAGGGTCGCAGACTCATAATCCAGGGGTCCGCAGGTCCACCTCACCACACTAGGCCTGATTAAATTTCTTTGATATCCTTTCTGATCTCCTTTGATGGCCGGCAGTATGTGTATTGTAAATTTATCACCCCTGCCCTCTGGTGCACTGGAGGGAAAAGATTTATGATACACAGCCTTCCACTGTCAGAAAGGAGAAAATGTAAAAATTAGTTGTACGGCAGCATATAGTCAAGGAGGGATTCTGTGGAGGAGACTGTGCCACAAATGGGAGGACCATTGGTTGGCATGGACAGTGGTTGAGAATGATGAGAAGCTTGTGTGTACAGAAATTGTGTGAACAAGTCTTCATGGCGGTCTGGGCCAGATGGAATAGGAAAGAGAAATGTAAATGCTGCTAAGACGTACGGATAGGATGTGACTGACGGTCATAAGGAGGTGTTGTGCAGGGTCTCTGACTTGTGGCTCTCCAGCTGCTACAAAACTACAACTCCCAGCATGCCTGAAAAGCCTTGGGGCTGTGGTTTTGCAGCAGCTGGAGAGCCACAGGTTGTAGACCACTATATTAGGAGAGCAATACTTTATAAACTCTTTATCAAGGCGGATAGGCCTAGAAGGTTGGCGCATTGTGGCACATCTCAGCCTATGCACCCTGCTTGCCACTTTTTTAGATAGTGGTCAGAGTGGGGTGGGAATCTTGATGGGCAGGGGCGCCCCAGTCCACCAGATTTAATATAACTTATGCCAGAAAACTGAAGTGAGTTAAACCACAAAAATCTTCACCATTCCCTGACTGTCATCGATTTTAGATTTGGCCCATCTACGTGTCTCATGTCTTCATGCGCCTGTCGGGAAATCCATTAAGACAGTCTTAATAAATTTCCCCCTTTGCTTCTTAATGCAATGTCTGAGAAAATTGGGATGGGTACACTTCTGGAGACAGAGGTGTAGCAGATTTTGGCTACAGGACTCCATCAACTACAGACCTGACCACTTTTTCTGACTGGTAAAGGAGAACAGTATCATATATTAGACAAACAGATGTTTTAAAACCCTATTCACATGGTACTTTAAGGGGCTGTCCAGTCCAGGATTACATAGAAACAGCGCCACATCTGTCAATGCACTGTGTTTGGCATTGAAGCCCCTCACTATTTAAGTGGGGCTGAACTGCAATACCAGGCACAGCCTATGGACAGATGTGGTGCTGTTTCCAGACAACTCTTTCATTTACCACTGTGCTTACCCATCGGATATGATCTATAAATGATCTTGTGATGTCGCTATAACCTATTATTATCCTTTATATGATAGAGATCCTCCTAGAGCGTCAGAGGATGGTGATGTGTAAATGTGTGTCATAAATGATATCAATCTCCAATCCTCATGTAGGGACAAATTGACCTTATAACAATGTGTGAGATTATCCCGGCCGCGCTCCCAGTGTAATTCACTACGTGATGCTGAGTTATAGGAATCAAAATACTTTAATCCCTTTCAAAGCGGGACAACAATCTGGTGGTCACGAGGTCTGCTCTCTCCGCAGCAATCTGAAACTGACCTGAATGTGGCTTATTACATCTGTACGCTTATCCCGCTGACTGAGGCCTGTGGCTACGTGGTGTCACTGCACGCCATATCCCGAAATATACCTCATACACATGTGCTGGGCAGTTACACGCTCCCTGAGGTCACATATCTGCAGTGCCCAGAACCTTCTGAACTATTTCTATACATAGATGTGAAATATATTGGCGGACAGTATGGAAAGAGATTCTCAGAGGCGGTATATATTAAGGGGGTGCATGTTTTTATGAGATTTGCCCCTAATCTGAGGCAGCTGAATCACACATTGTGTGATAATACAGATCCTAGACCAGACCCCTAAATAAATAATGACTCCCAGACCAGACCCCCTAAACTAATACAGACCCCAGACCCCTAAATAAATACAGTCTTCAGACCAGATGTGTAAATAAATACTGACCCCTAAATACATACAGACTCCCTTCAGGATCATATAATGTCACATGATTTTAATATAATCATATTGTGGGGTACAAGATGTAATTTTCAACTATACATTTTGCACTGTACATTTTGTAGTGACTGTGCCTCAGTCCCACTCATTTGCATGAGTGGGTCTGAACAGCTATGAGCTGCAGTACCAGGCACAGCCACTGCTAACTGTGTGGAGCTGTTCCTGGTAAACTTTATGTAACTTGTTCTCATTTTGTTTATAGCATTGTTTGCATGAAATAATAATGTATATTCAGTATTGTGTTACAGTAATACCTCGTACACTCGCGTTTCCGAATTTGCGAATTCACAGATTCGCGATATTTTTTTGGCAACTAACATATATAGATTTTGCTCTTTTTTTTTCAGATCTGTGAAATTTAATTAAAAAAAACACTTCGCTATTGCGTCCTGTTCGTTACGTACCCGGTAATTAGTTTCATTTTACTGTGAGTGTATAAGAAAAATGAATGAATGTATTAATATACAGTACTGTACAGTATACTTTAGTATACTTTAGTATACTGTACAGTACTGTAGGGTAAAGTTTATTGATATTTAGGGGTTAAACATTAGAAACCGGCATTGTAAGCACTTCTAAGCGCTTGTACCAAACATTCGCGATTCCTCGCGATCCGCGACCCGCTCTGGACCCTAACCTCGCGAATGTACGAGGTATTACTGTATATTAGACTACAATCATATTTATCTTTTCTTTTTTTAGGAACATGTTTCCTTCAAATCTGGTGGAGGCCACATTTAAGCAGGTCAGTCCGTCTCTATCAGTTATACTAGTGAGTAACTTTGTAAGCCCCTTGTATTACAATGCACTGATCCTGTGTTATGCCCCAGAGCTACATTCATAATTCTGCAGGTTTCAGAGCTGAGATTTCCCAACATCCATTGTTGGCTCAATGTCTGCACAGAAGTAATGTATTTACAAAGTTACTCAACTTTACATGTATATTGCATATCATTTATAACATGTAAAAGGTGGACACGTGTGTTGTGTGCTGTTAAAATAAAGGGAATCAAAGTGAATTTAAAAAAAAAAATATATATATAAACTGGAACATTTTTTTAAAAATTTTTTAGAATCGGAATGTAATTTATATATTCTTTTTTTTCCCTACATGATTATGGGGGCAGCCATGATGGCCCATTGACTTGTAATTAAGTGTGTTGTGGCCTCACTGTGCAGGGATGGGGAGGAGGGAGGAGGAGCTGCACTGTCCGCAGCACCTACTGTCAGCAATGTCATCCTGTGTTGTCTGCCTCCAATTTTGTTACTATAAACCTGCCCACTGATGATAATGACAGGCCTTGTGACCCTGGTCCCAGTGTACACAGCACAAGCTGAAAAGTTATTTCTACAAAACAGGGCGGTATTATTCTATAGACTGAGTTCATACATATAGACCCTTAAAGGGGACCTTTCACCACCTCCACCAACTCCAACTCATCTTTCAAAGAGCGCCTCTCCGCTCACTCTGGCGCAGTTGGAATTTTTTCTCTAGCCCCTACCGTTCCATAGCAGTTATTGCTCTAAGTTTCAGCACAGTTCTGCTCTCTATTGTCCAGTGGGCGGTCTTAGACAGGGACCGCCCACCGGACACTAGAGAGAATTGTGCTGAAACTAACAGTAATGATTACTCAGGAATGGTGGGAGCTAGAGAAAAAATTCCAACAGTGCTGGAATCAGTGGAGTGACGTCTATTGAAGGATGTAAAGAGTTGGTGGAGGTGGTGAAAGGTCTTCTTTAAGACAGGCAACCCATAGGATATATTAGATGCTGTACTTTAGGATCTGTACGATGAATATGGATTCACTGGAGAAAGAAGGATTATCCTATAAGGATTTTACAAAGCAGTCAGTATGGGGATCAGCAGGGACTGGAAATGTATCTGAAGAACAACGTGCAGAAAAGGGATAAACTATATGGCAGACTTAGGCTTTGTTCACTTGTACAGTCCTACAACTGATCCCATCTTTTCCCAGGGAACCCCACTGACCTATAGTGGAGTCTGTCAGAGTTCTGTCTTGATGTGTATCATTGTGATGGCAAAACGTGATGGAAATGCTGAAGACAGTGTGAACAATGCCTGAGGCTCTGTTCACATCTGAGTTGTGGCTTCTATATATAGTGGAAGGCACAAGTGCTGGATCTATTATATGACAGACTTCTTTGCCTTATAATGGGTTCCATCGTGGGGGGTCTTTTTTATCCAGAACACTAATGCACAATTACAGATTTTGCAACAGAAGCTCGAAACACAAATGTGAACAGAGCTTTACTTAGTGAACTTACGACTTATATTAAACTTTCTCATATAGTGGAGCGGTAATCCATGCATTGGGTATTTTTGGAGGTAGCACCATGTTGTGCCACTTGATCCATGTAGATATCACTGGTGGTATTCATCATGATCTATGGAGAATCTATATAGTATATACATATATACTTGGTTTTTATTTTTTAGTACCGCACCAAGAATGTACCAGTGGTAAAAAGTGGGAAGACGACGTCATCAGAAAGTATAACTCACAGAATCCTCATCTATGGGATCCAGGATGAAAATGGATCACATATACAGAACTTTGCTCTCGATATCACCCCGTCCCCAGATGTAGTCTACAAGTCAGAGCCTGGAACCAGCGAGGGGATGAATGTACTTGGGATTGTCATATTCTCTGCCACCATGGGTATGTGGTGTATGAAAAATGTAAAGCATATGAGACCCAGCCCACACTTACCTTCCATATAGAAGAAGTGGACGTACATGTACATGGTCCTCTCTACTGGGGGTTATGCCAGGAACTCCCTCAGCATGGTAGGTGGTACATTTCTCCTAGGTCTTCGAGATGGTGGAGACCCAGGATAGGTGCCCCCTTATAATACGACCATGATAGAAACAGCAACATATCCAACATGTATTGAAAACTTACACGTACTGGCATGTTGTAAGATATTACCAAAGCAAATAATGCAAAAGCAAAAACATACACAGCAAAAATGCAACAGTGCAAACATGGCCTACCTTTCATCATCATCATCATTGTCATAGTCACTGGCTAGCATAGAACTGTCGCTTATGACCATGACGTGAAAATAAGTCTCTTGCTGTGTGAGAGATCCGTAGAAACTATGGCTTACATCTCCACCTCTGTCTTTCAGGTATCATGTTGGGTCGGATGGGGACAAGCGGAGTACCTCTTGTTAGTTTCTGCCAGTGCCTGAATGAGTCCGTCATGAAAATTGTAGCCGTCGCCGTGTGGTGAGTTTGTCGTCGCCTTTACACACTTTGTCAGCTATATAATTTCATGGAAAAATGTTCTGGTGTCCAATTACGGGCAAAAACTTTTTTTTTATTAAACAGTTTTGATCCATGAGCCCATATATATGAGCTATTCTGTACAGTACTGTGCAAATGTTTTAGGCAGTAAGAACGCTTTTAGAAATAGAAGGGTTAATAGTTTATTTCTATCCATTACCAAAATGAAGTGAATGAAGAAAAGAGAAATGTAATTCCCATCAATATTTGGTGTGACCTTTGCCCTTTGCCTTCCATCAGTTCTTCTCGGTACTTGCAGACAGTATTTGGCAGAACTGGGCAGGGAGGTTGTTCCCGCCGCCATCTTGGAGAACTAAGCACAGATCTTCTGTGGATGTTGCTTTGCTCCAATCCGTCTGTCTCTTCATGTCATCCCAGACAGACTGGATGATGATGAGATCAGGGCTATATCTGTAGGGGCCGGATCAGCACTTCCAGGACTCCTCCTCCAAAGGGCAAAGGTCACACCAAATATTGATGGGATTTACATTTCTCTTTTCTTCATTCACTTCATTTTGTTCATTGACAAAAATAAACTATTAACCCTTCTATTTCTTTTTCGTTTCTTTGTGTTTTGCACAATACTGTAAATTAGAATTTTTTTAAAATTTTGAACAAATTTAGAAAAAGGTAGATTTAAATAAAACACAAAAGCTACCCTACGCTACGCTGGTTGGGCATATGCCTTGGGTATCTGGTTGCCAGGGAAGGTATCAACAAGCCATTCTGCATTGGTGAACCAGCAGCCCATGCACACGACCGAGTGTGCATCTAAGTTGGGGCCGAGTTTGCAGCAGAATGCAGTCAGGTGACTCTCGGAGTAACATACGAGTGTTATCCGACTACATTCCGTGATGCATTCACGTCTATGGGGGCTTCCAATCCATTCTGGTCCTATTCTGCTCCATGTTATCGGAATGGAATGGATCCTGACGCCCCCATAGATGTGAATGCATCAGGGAATGCAGTCGGATGACATTCGTATGTTACTCCAAGTGTCATCGGACTGCATTGCACTGCAAACGTGGCCCCGACTTGGATGCACACTCTGGTCGTGTGCATGGACTGTTGTTCTGAAACACGGCTAAGGCAGCAGATTGAATTTTTGCCCTGGCTGAAGCAAAGCCTAGATATGTCTCTGGTTTTATCTCACAATGATAGACTGGAAGATTATAACCTGCCATCTGACTGTACATGGATCCCTAACCTGCATTGACCACTCTTTATGGTTCCTTGGTTCTTCAGGTACTTTCCATTTGGGATTGTCTTCCTTATCGCAGGCAAGATCCTAGAAATGGATGACCCTACCGCCATAGGGAAGAAGCTGGGATTTTATGCCATCACTGTAGTATGTGGACTGGTGGTGCACGGCCTCTTTATCCTTCCCATCATGTATCTGTTTATCACGAAGAAGAATCCCATTGTTTTCATCCGGGGCGTACTACAGGCTCTGCTCATAGCGCTGGCGACGTCCTCCAGGTAGTAACCACATTCTAGAGGAACAGACTTTGTGCTTTCCTCTAAATTTTGCATTATGGCAATCGTTGTATTGTACTCGTATTCTGCATGCAACTCCCTGCAGTCCTATTATATTGAATGTCCTCCGCCATAGGGATCTATGGTCCACCAGGTTCAGTTCAGTACAATAGGGGATCCAGGTGTTGCATCTGGCATATGGACTGTTAAACAAAGGTATGGTCACCCCATCTGAATAAGGCTCACTTGCCAACTCTCTCTCGATATCTGGGAGGGTCCTGCAAAAGTGGGCAGCCTCCTCGAGTTCTGGAAAAGCGGACAAAACGCCCAGTCCTGGTGGAACGCTCCTGCGTCTGCTGGGCCCTCAGACCTGTTATATGTTATGTGTCCACATCACTAAAGGGGGGTGCTGCACTCTAAGTAGTTATGGCTTTACTTAAAGGGGACATGACCATTTGAAAATTTTCGACGGTCCGCTTCACCTACTGGGACTTCCACATAATCTGTGTTGAAAACTTGCAAAGGCCTTAGACTGGCCATGCACATTAGATAACTGTTAGCCTGAGCCCCCTTTCGACTGACTGCTATCTCTCCCGCTTCCCTCATACACATTCCCTGTAGGCCTTCCCTGTAGGAGCTTGCCTACAGAGATGGTTGTCAATCACTGATTAGGACCTCCCACTGGACTCCTAAACTTAGAAAAAGCAGAGATTTCAATATATGTTACAAGTAATAATAAATGTGTTCCCAGATATCTATATATCAATCTGCTCAGCTCCTCCTGCTCTATAACATGCTGTAGACAGACTGGATGTTCCCTTTAAACCAAGAGAACTTTAAATGATTTTGTCAATATACAAATTAGATCTTTGGAGCAATGAGGGCTGTGCCGCTTACCTCTTTGGGGCAATGACAGCATCCTCATTAGAGATGGGCAAATCTCTCAAGATTTGTTTTGTTTTGGTTCGGCTGGCTCGGGTCCCTGACCTCTTTTGGGCCTCCTTGCGGCATCCGGCGGTCTCTCAGTTTCCTTAGTCTGAAAAGATCCCAGGGTAAAATAATTTACTGCAATGCATGTTGTGGTTCCATTTTAGTTTGTCCAAGACAAATCCCAATTTGTATGGGTTTCAAAAAAACGAACAATTTGGGATATACCGGTCGAACCCGATTTGTGACAAAGCAGTTCACCCATTTCTAATCTTCACTGCTCCAAAGGGTCTGGTGACACAGTAACCTATCTATTTGCAGGGCTGGGGTGATATACTGGAGTCTTGTGACCATAACCTATCTATCTGCAGGGCTGGGGTGATATGCTGGGGTCTGGTGACACAGTAACCTATCTATCTGCAGGGCTGGGGTGATATGCTGGAGTCTGGTGACCCTAACCTATCTATCTGCAGGGCTGGGGTGATTTGCTGGTTCTGGTGACACTAACCTATCTATCTGCAGGGCTGGGGTGATATGCTGGGTCTGGTGACACTAACCTATCTATCTGCAGGGCTGGGGTGATATGCTGAGGTCTGGTGACACTAACCTATCTATCTGCAGGGCTGGGGTGATATGCTGGGTCTGGTGACACTAACCTATCTATCTGTAGGGCTGGGGTGATATGCTGGTTCTGGTGACACTAACCTATCTATCTGCGGGGCTGGGGTAATATGCTGGGGTCTGGTGACACTAACCTATCTATCTGCAGGGCTGGGGTGATATGCTGGGGGGGGGGGGGGGGGGGGGGGGGGGGGGGGGGGGTGTGTGGTTCTGGTGACACTAACCTATCTATCTGCAGGGCTGGGGTGATATGCTGGGGTCTGGTGACACTAACCTATCTATCTGCAGGGCTGGGGTTGATATGCTGGTTCTGGTGACACTAACCTATCTATCTGCAGGGCTGGGGTGATATGCTGGGGTCTGGTGACACTAACCTATCTATCTGCAGGGCTGGGGTGATATGCTGGGGTCTGGTGACACTAACCTATCTATCTGCAGGACTGGGGTGATATACTGGGGCCTGGTGACACTAACCTATCTATCTGCGGGGCTGGGGTGATATGCTGGTTCTGGTAACACTAACCTATCTATCTGCAGGGCTGGGGTTGATATGCTGGGGCCTGGTGACACTAACCTATCTATCTGCAGGGCTGGGGTGATATGCTGGGGTCTGGTGACACTAACCTATCTATCTGCAGGGCTGGAGGTGATATGCTGGTTCTGGTGACACTAACCTATCTATCTGCAGGGCTGGGGTGATATGCTGGTTCTTGTGACATTAACCTATCTGTGGAGCTGGGGAGATATGTCTGAGGACCCTAACCTATCTATATGTGGGGCTTGGGTGTTATACTGGT
The DNA here is from genome assembly GCA_947044405.1 of Leptodactylus fallax. Classification (NCBI taxonomy): domain Eukaryota; kingdom Metazoa; phylum Chordata; class Amphibia; order Anura; family Leptodactylidae; genus Leptodactylus; species Leptodactylus fallax. The sequence goes on along the minus strand of CAMRHE010000471.1, from coordinate 554,207 downwards.
TCTGGTGACCCTAACCTATCTATCTGCAGGACTGGTGGGATATGCTGGGGTCTGCAAAATATTCCAATATTGTTTTACATTAAAATGAGATTTCGACATTACTACAGGGCTCAATTTTCACCTTGTAAAGGGTCATTTTCCTCTCCACTTCCCTCCATTTATCGTGCCTTGCTCAGAGATTCTGTATAGATTCCATAGTTATTATCTTCATGAGCTCCTGGCACACGACCATGTCAGTGCTCTGCAGTAATACCGCCGACTCTGGTCTATATTACATTACATAAGGGTATAATAGTCTGCAGATCCTACGATGCAGATGTTTTATATTAATGGTGGCTCACTGCACAGGTTCTACTCCTGACATGTTATCTAAACAGTGATAAACATAGATGGCCACGCTTCATTCTGTTAACATTTTCCATCATTTAAGTCATACCAGATTCAAGTCTATCAGCAGAGTCTGACATTGGACCTATGGGGACTGTGGTTGTATATTCATAGGCTTGTATAGGGTCTCATGATATGTGCAAACCTATCCAAACACAAGATAGCATAGCGCTGCACTAACCTTTCAAGAAACTTTGCATAAATCAGTAGTGCTGTGTATATACAGGGGCATATCTCTAGGGGATATAGAGGCAGCAAACACTACTGGGCCCTGGTGCCTCGGGGGGTCCAATAAGAGGGGCCCCATTACATATTTTGCATTGGGGCCCAGCTACTTCAATTTACACCTCTGGAGGAGTAACACTATTTCTGGTCACTATATGACTTTTATTATATTTACTTTTATTTCCAGTTTTCCCCTTTGTAGACTCCATTTCTAACATACAGTTTTCCCTGAACTAGTGGGTAGAGACTAGCTACTATTATTTCTGCCATACACCGCATACAAAAAGCAGAGGAGACACTGCATCCTAATTTTGTGCCACTTACTTGGAATTATACTGAGAATGGTATTGATGTGAATAGAACACTTGGGATAAAATAGAAGCTTACTATTAGCTGCTGCAGTCTCTGTGTCTGAGTGTTTCTTTGATTCTCTGTTACTGGTCTCCTCCATTAGGATGAGCAAATTGAGCTCATAATGAGTCAGGTTCAGAACAAATTTTACAAAGATTTCGGGTTTGACCAAACTCAAATTTTTTGGGTTTCGCCACCTACGAATTGTTATTATACTCTGGGGTCTAATGTGACCTGGTGAGAATCTGTGTTTATTATTTTTCTGCTCCTCTCCATGGCCTCCGATTTTTATATTCCGGGGTCAGAAGAAACTGTGTATTATAATAATAAGACTTCTGGTATGTACTGAACCGAAACTGGCAGGCGAACCTTGCGAATATTCGCAAAATGAATCTTGCGAATTTCGCAAGAATCTTGCGAGATTTGTCCATCTTTACCCTCCACCTGCCTTCTCCATAGACTTCTGTGCAGAGCTGTAATGTGATACTATTTATAGTTCATATAGGGGTATAATCCATAAAAAAGTAACTTTGTAAATATATTACATTACCTATTTTGTACTGATCCTGAGTTACAGCTTGTGTTATACTCCAGAGCTGCATTCACAATTCTACTCTTTGCTATTGGAAACAGTAAGGTTTACAGGCTACATGTATTCAGATAACATATTTGTGTTTCATTAGTTCTGCCACACTGCCAATAACATTCAAGTGTCTTCTGGAGAACAACCACATAGACAGACGTATCGCAAGGTTTGTGCTGCCCGTTGGAGCCACCATCAATATGGACGGGACCGCCTTGTATGAAGCAGTAGCTGCCATCTTTATCGCACAAGTGAACAATTATGAACTCGATTTTGGCCAGATCATAACCATCAGGTAGGAAGAAACGGTAAATGATAAATGATATGCAGGGGTCTGGTGATACTAACCTATCTATCTGCAGGGCTGGACTGATATACTGAGGTCTGGTGACACTAACCTATCTATCTGCAGGGCTGGGGTGATATGCTGGGTCTGGTGATACTAACCTATCTATCTGCAGGGCTGGGGTGTTATGCAGGGGTCTGGTGACACTAACCTATCTATCTGTCTGCAGAGTTGGGGTGTTATGCTGGTTCTGGTGACTCGAACCTATCTATCTGCAGGGCTGGGCTGATATACTGAGGTCTGGTGACACTAACCTATCTATCTGCAGGGCTGGGGTGATATGCTGGGATCTGGTGACACTAACCTATCTATCTGCAGGGTTGGGTTGATATGCTGGTTCTGGTGACACTAACCTATCTATCTGCAGGGCTGGGGTGATATGCTGAGGGTCTGATGACACTAACCTATCTATCTGCAGGGCTGGGGTGATATGCTGGGGTCTGGTGACACTAACCTATCTATCTGCAGGGCTGGGGTGATATGTTGGTTCTGGTGACATTAACCTATCTATCTGCAGGGATGGGGTGATATGCTGGGTCTGGTGACACTAACCTATCTATCTGCAGGGCTGGGGTGATATGCTGGGTCTGGTGATACTAACCTATCTATCTGCAGGGCTGGGGTGATATGTTGGTTCTGGTGACACTAACCTATCTATCTGCAGGGATGGGGTGATATGCTGGGTCTGGTGACACTAACCTATCTATCTGCAGGGCTGGGGTGATATGCTGGGGTCTGGTGACACTAACCTATCTATCTGCAGGGCTGGGGTGATATGCTGGGGTCTGGTGACACTAACCTATCTATCTGCAGGGCTGGGGTGATATGCTGGGGTCTGGTGACACTAACCTATCTATCTGCAGGGCTGGGGTGATATGTTGGTTCTGGTGACATTAACCTATCTATCTGCAGGGATGGGGTGATATGCTGGGTCTGGTGACACTAACCTATCTATCTGCAGGGCTGGGGTGATATGCTGGGTCTGGTGATACTAACCTATCTATCTGCAGGGCTGGGGTGTTATGCAGGGGCTGGTGACACTAACCTATCTATCTGTCTGCAGAGTTGGGGTGTTATGCTGGTTCTGGTGACTCGAACCTATCTATCTGCAGGGCTGGGCTGATATACTGAGGTCTGGTGACACTAACCTATCTATCTGCAGGGCTGGGGTGATATGCTGGGATCTGGTGACACTAACCTATCTATCTGCAGGGTTGGGTTGATATGCTGGTTCTGGTGACACTAGCCTATCTATCTGCAGGGCTGGGGTGATATGCTGGGGTCTGGTGACACTAACCTATCTATCTGCAGGGCTGGGGTGATATGCTGGGGTCTGGTGACACTAACCTATCTATCTGCAGGGCTGGGGTGATATGCTGGTTCTGGTGACACTAACCTATCTATCTGCAGGGATGGGGTGATATGCTGGGTCTGGTGACACTAACCTATCTATCTGCAGGGCTGGGGTGATATGCTGGGGTCTGGTGACACTAACCTATCTATCTGCAGGGCTGGGGTGATATGCTGGGGTCTGGTGACACTAACCTATCTATCTGCAGGGCTGGGGTGATATGTTGGTTCTGGTGATACTAACCTATGTATCTGCAGGGTTGGGCTGATATACTGAGGTCTGGTGACACTAACCTATCTATCTGCAGGGCTGGGGTGATATGCTGGGTCTGGTGACACTAACCTATCTATCTGCAGGGCTGGGGTGATATGCTGGGTCTGGTGACACTAACCTATCTATCTGCAGGGCTGGGGTGATATTCTGAGGTCTGGTGACACTAACCTATCTATCTGCACAGCTGGGGTGATATGCTGGTTCTTGTGACACTAACCTATCTATCTGCAGGGCTGGGGTGATATGCTGGGTCTGGTGACACTAACCTATCTATCTGCATGGCTGGGGTGATATGCTGGGTCTGGTGACACTAACCTATCTATCTGCAGGGCTGGGGTGATATGCTGGGGTCTGGTGACACTAACCTATCTATCTGCAGGGCTGGGGTGATATGTTGGTTCTGGTGACACTAACCTATGTATCTGCAGGGTTGGGCTGATATACTGAGGTCTGGTGACACTAACCTATCTATCTGCAGGGCTGGGGTGATATGCTGGGTCTGGTGACACTAACCTATCTATCTGCAGGGCTGGGGTGATATGCTGGGTCTGGTGACACTAACCTATCTATCTGCAGGGCTGGGGTGATATGCTGAGGTCTGGTGACACTAACCTATCTATCTGCAGGGCTGGGGTGATATGCTGGTTCTGGTGACACTAACCTATCTATCTGCAGGGCTGGGGTGATATGCTGGGTCTGGTGACACTAACCTATCTATCTGCAGGGCTGGGGTGATATGCTGGGTCTGGTGACACTAACATACCTGTTTGTTCCCCCAGCATTACAGCAACAGCAGCCAGCATCGGGGCAGCAGGGATTCCCCAAGCTGGCCTGGTCACCATGGTAATTGTGCTGACCTCTGTTGGCCTGCCCACTGATGACATCACCCTGATCATAGCAGTAGACTGGGCTCTGTAAGTATCCTGAGGTCTTCTGTCTTATGTCACGCTATGTTTATCATTCACTTGTATTCATCATAAAATAACAACATACAATCACATTTTGTTACATCGCTATTGTTCTGTTACTCCTCCTGGAAATATATTAATAAATTGAGATCTGGGTACCCTATTCATTCTGACACTTGTAGTCAAGGCTGACAGTGTCAGGCTGTTTTGAGACACATCCTATTAATAATGAGAATGGTAACACCCAGTTGGCATAATTTGCAGGAGGAATAACAGAGGAACAGCACACGAGTTCTAAGAAAAGATGCTCCAGAATTTATATTTTTATGGGGAATACAAGTACTTATTGAAACAGCCATACCATGTCATTTATATAAGTCTGCAGATTTGTAAAAGGGATAAGACCAAGAGACAGAACTGAATAATGAACACTGATATTGTATTTTAATAGGGACCGATTCCGGACTATGATCAATGTGCTCGGAGATGCGCTGGCAGCCGGGATCATGGCACATATCTGCAGGAAAGACTTTGCCAAGCAGAATGATGAGGTAAAGGTAGAGCACTGCTATTTAATAAGACATATATGGGCTTAAAGCGACCCTCCAGGACCCTCTTACTATGGCTCATTATCTGTACTTTATAATCCTTCTGCTCCGCTGTACTAGAAATCAGCTCTCCATGCCCTGACTCCCCTCTGAGCCTTTGATGGGCTTGTGTTTATACACAGCAGCCAATCAGAGGAGGCAGAGCTGCAGGGGGCGGGATAGAGCAGCAGCCTGAACCAATGAGGAGGCAGGGGGTGTGTCTCAGACTACCTTACACTTCCTGTAGACACTGTAGCTAAGCTGTAGTCAAAGATCACAGCCCTGGCCTAATGTAGCTCTTACAAAAAGCAGTCCAGGAACAAGATCTGGGAAAGACAAGCAGCAGGTAATGATCTTCTGGAGCTGTTGATGTACATAGTGTTTTTAGGGCATGACTGGGTGGTCGCTTTAATAGCCAATCAAAGTGTCATGTTTGGGGGTGGTTAAGTGGTAAAAAAAAAGAGGGAACTCAGAGACTGGGGATCACAGGATGTATTCCCCAAAACATATTATATTCATACATGTGCAAAGGGGGCAACAGAAGAACGGCCCTCACAGTGAAAACTTTTGGGCAAGTTGACACCCCTTTAGGTATGGCCACACCCCTTCTTGACATGACCACACCCCCTATGAGTGTGGCCACACCTCCTTTCTTGTGACATGAGCACAGTATATGCCTTTTTGGATGCAACAAACACATAAAGTGCCCAAGTCAGATATTCAATGAAGGGTCCAGGAGAATTGCCAGATTTTCCAAGAGTCCAGGAGGACACCCTTTTTTGGGAACTGGTGGGCCCCCAGCTTCTTTTTTTTTTTTTTTTTTAAGGTAGGCCGATTACTCCAGCAGGTAATGGCTGTTATTTACTTATCGATTCCCGCTCCTGCCAGTGGCCTCCTCCACCTTTAGCTCCCAGGAAGTCCCTGAAGGAAAATCAAAGGCGAGAGGCGGACGTGGGTAGGATCAGGAAAAAGTACTGTAAGTAAATAATGGCCGTGGTAAAGGACTAGCATCCTATAAAAAAAACAAAAACAGCAGGGGGTCATATAGCAATGTGGCAGTAGTTCTATGTCAGTCTCTGGTGTCAATTATAATTCTGGTGTAATGGCCGTCCTGCCGTGCGACAGAAATATTAGGAGGCCGGGGCCAACAGTGCTCATAATTTTAAGACTGTCGCATCATGCGCTGCCCTTAATAGACTCGCCCCAATCTCTCTGGATCTCCCCTCACGGTTTCCACTATTCAGACTACATAAATCTCTCCCTTTGTGTGTCGTCCCCTCTCTCCCCTCCATCTGTGCCTGCCCTTTTATTTCCTCACGTCTGGGACTATTTTTACTGATCTTTCAACCTGTTGTGAGTTAGAACGGAAATCTGGAAATTCTTTGACTTTGGGCGTCTCTGACGGGAAATCAAGAGATATTTATGTTAACCTTTTCCATCCAGTACGGCAGCGTCTATAGCGTCTACTGTTCAGATGTGACCCTCCATCTCTGAAGTAGATGATACACGACCTGCTTTATCCACTACATGCTATGCTCAGATTTGGTTTGGTGACATCATCAATCTCTTAGTGAGCGATGCTGATCCCTTAATCGTTGTAGGAGTTAATTTGGTCTCTTTAGTACAATCTACAGGGTGGGATAGGAAGGAAATGAGGGGCCGGGTATTAATGGGCTCAGTCACAAGGCTGGCTCAGTTATTACGCTCAGCTGGGGTACTCCAGGTCTTTGAAGTGGTTTGCTTTTGCCAGTGCAAGTTTCTATGTTTGGAGGAGAATGTATCGGGGCTATGTGTGAGATAACAATAAATGCACTCAAAGTAAGCTATTTGTCAAGGGGTTTTCAAAAAATGTCAAAAATATTTTCTTATACATTAGTTACTCCCCCAGGGTTCTATTTGGGTCAAACCTCGGATTTCCAGGCTGGTTCTGACTCTGGGTCATGTGCTCAGAACCAACACCCAATACCCAAATCACTTCGCCTCGTCTCCTGTGCTCACTGTTACTTACCTCTACTATGGGGGATGGCTGGATAGATCATTGTAATAATAAAGTCAGCACCGTAGTACAGGTAGCTAGCAGTGAACACAGGAGAAGAGGGAGGAGGCCGAGCAATTTGGGAGTCAGGTGTTGGTTCTGATCACATGACCCAGGGTCAGAACTAGCCCAAACTTCAACCCAAATAGAATGTGTAGGACGTAACAATCCCTGGATAACCCCTTTAAAATGGTATTATCCTTGGAAAAGATGGCTGCTTATTTTCAAAAATAGTGCCACACCTGTCCACAGGTTGTGTGTGGTATTGCAGTACAGCTCCATTTTATTCCAAGTCAGTGGAACTCAGCTGCAGTACCATAAACGACCCATGGTGGAGGTGTGGCGCTGTTTCTTGACAGAAACTGGTATGTTTTTCTAATCCTGGTTATCACCTTTGGTCAGTTCTATAGTTTAGGATATTCTCATACAGGTACTTGCCATCTGCCCTTATGTGGGCTTAGTATGGCTAATATTAGGCTCTCAATCTATCCTATCAGGTATAAAGTTTCAGATAAGGGAAGCCAAACTGGAGGCTCAGGTGCTGTATGTGGCCCTCATGTGCCGTATTTGGCCCCCATGGGAAGGCAAGTTCATGTGGTGTCTGGTATAATCATTCCCATGCAATGAGTGGTCTGCCCAGCCATATGGAACACAAGAGCTACTCTGTTTTTGCTCTATTATGGGGGCACTCTGGTGTCTCTCCTAAAGTTGTGTGTACAGTTTTTCCATGCCTACCTCTTGACCCAATCCTGGTTGAATGTAATCGGTGGCCCATTAAAGAGGAGGGCCTCATTTGGGCACCCAAAACATGTTGGGTTGACCACCACTGTTTTAGACTACGTTATCCAGTTACTCAACTTACTTAAAGGGGATGTCTAGGATTAGAAAACATGGCTCCTCTTCCTCATCTCAGGAAGTGACATCACTTCTGTTGGATCACATGCTCATTTGAATGGGATTGAGCTGTAGCCTGGCCATTTGACCAATGGATGTGATATCAATTCCCAAGAAAAGGAAGTGGAGATCTTTCTCTTTCTTTCCACAAATTACATCTGGCCAGGGTCAGGTCAAGGACGTGATGTCACTTCCTGAGATGTGGAGCTCTTTCTGAAAGAAAGCAGCCATGTTTTCTAATTCTGTATGTGCACTTTATGTGACATATCTTATTGTTTCCACCCATCTTCTTTCCAGGTTCCTCTGATTTGTGAGACCAAGCCGATAAGTATCCACCAGATTATGGCGTACCAACGTAATGGATGCGTGAAGAGCCGCAGCGCCCCTCATCTTTCTCATACCACCCAAGAGTTTCACCAAGTTCAAGTGGATCCTGAGCCCGAAGTCCCAGAATCGTCCGAAAAATGCACAGAAAAAGATCATTGTACGATAGAGATCAGCGAACTTGAGACTAACGTGTAACCGCAGGTCATGGTCTCCTCGAGAACAGAGCAGGTCCTACGTCAATGTGCACCTGGAGGTGGAAGACGATGATGTTTGACACATCACCTGGTATGACCCTTCCACCAGACACAGAGGGAACATCACACCAACCAAGCGTAATACCCGGTTCTCTATGTTAAGGACTACTTCATAAACTCACACCAACCTGGCTGCCAACTCGGAATGATCTATATAAGCGTGCAAGACAAATGTTGGGGACTTCTTCTTTTGCTCTATCAAACACCATCCAGTTGCCACCATAGTTATGCCGCGAATCCACAGTGCAGATATATTACAGGATAAGGAAGTTTACATGACTTAACCTCATTTCGTAAAAGAAATTTTATATGATGTGACATATTTGTGTGTGTAGAGTAGACAAAAAGGTGCCTACAATCCTCCGCTTGAAATAACACTTAACTGTGTTGTGTCTTGTACATTTTAGGGCCGTTTATCTATTTTGATATAATCTCCATCTAATATGATGATCTAGAGAACTCAGGTGAAGGCCAGGGGTTGTACAGGATTAGGAAAACATGGCTGCTTCCTTCCAAAAACAGCGCCACACCTGTCCACTGGTTGTGTTTGGTATTGCAGCTCAGCCTATTCACTGTAATGTATCAGACACATCCCATGGAGAGGTGTGGTGCTGTTTTTGGAGCAAAGGGGACACGTTTTCGCAATCCTTTGCCACTCCTTTAAGATGTATTATGTCAACCTGGCATAAAAGCCAAAAAGTCAAGTGACGTTGGACATTATGGCCATGTTGGTCTCTAGATATGGAAATGCCAGTCATGAGTGATCGTCTTTTGAGTAGAGATGGGCAAACTTCGTGAGATTCACTTTTTTCAAATAATCGTGAGGATGATCTTGGGCCGAACTTGGACCCATGATTTCTACAGTCTCTGAAGAGTTCCCACTGCTGCTTGTAAAATTGATAAAGTTGGTCAAATTTGACTCCTGGTTGCCTATATTATTATAACTGAGACACACAGAACAAGAAGGCACAATTCAATGAGGACAATTTTGTTTCTTTTGGTTTTCTTATCTCTTTTTAGGTAATAAAAGGAATTGGAAATACCTTGTCTTTTTCTTGTGGTCCTTCTAGTCAGGACTGAGACTGATTTAGGAACAAGTATTACAGGGGATTTTTCACCAACTCAATTTTTTTCATCCTTTAATAGGCTCCTCCCCACTGATTCCGACTCAGTTGGAATTTTTTCTCTAGACCCCGCCATCTCCGAGCAATCAGCATAGTAAGTTTCGATGACTGGTATGCTAACTAGACTCCCTAATGTCAAGTGGGTGGTGTGAGGCAGGAGCAGGAAAGGGGGCGTGACTCAGAGCTCTGACACTGTCAGCCTGTGATTGGAGCTCTGAGTCACACCCCCTTACTGCTCCTGCTTCACACCACCCACTTGACATTAGGGAGTCTAGTTTGCATATCAGTTATTGAAACTTACTGTGGTGATTGCTCGGGAATGGTGGGGACTAGAGAAAAAATTCCAACTGCGCCAGAATCTGCGGAGAGACGCCTATTAAAGGATGTAAAGTACTGGAGTTGGTGAAAGATTCTCTTTAACGGTGCTTGATTTAGTTTTATAAATTGTCTTTAAGGAGCTGTTATTACAGCAACCCCGAGGAGGAATGCAGGGAGGATGGGAGAAGTAGTCGGTCGCGATTGGGTTCATGGTGACTGGAGTCCACGATATGTCTGCAGTGTACATCGTATTCCTGTTGATATGTTGTTGAGAATTGATGAACCGAGTGATGTAAGAATACTGAAATCCTCTGTGAAAGTTGGGTGGGGTGTCAGTAATTGGGCATGTCTGCATTTATGTAAGGGGTCCTGTTTTATCCCATATTTAATGATTCATGCAACTTTATTTTACAAACTTTTTCCGCTATAAAGTGTCCATGGAAAACTGTGTTACTGTACAATCAGATTGTTCCAGTTGTAACACCATGTCATGTTAGTAATGTCTCATGCTCTGGGTGCAGGTCATTCAAGGATAACCAGGGAACAACCAGGACCTCACTAGGTCAGGTCTCCTATGTGTACAGATGTAGTAAACTTTAACTTGACACTTATCACAGAACACAACAAAAGCCATTGAAGGAATCGAGTTAATGTTTCTGGTCACTGTATATTTAACATATTAAAGCAGATCTGTCACCAGATTGAATTAGATTATATATTTTTGGGGAAAAAAAACCCACGACCAATTGAGAATGAGTCTGATTTATTATAACACTTTAGACATATAATGAAAACTTTGGGAAGATGCTCGCTGTTCCACTTTTAGTATCTTAGTCTACAGTTGGAACCATCTCTTGTACGTTGGGACATGATATGAGAACGGTCACTACATTCATGTTTGCTTTACCTGAAAAAAAACATTCCCTAAGAGGTGTTTTTGAAGGCGCATCCAAGCAAAACAAAGGAATTTTCTCGTAAGATCTACTTAATTTCCCCCCTTATTTCTATACATTGTATCATTTTTGTGTCTTGGCCATGACTAGATTATTCCCATAGCACACACCTCCTGGTATAGCGGTCACAACCCACCCCCTTGGGTCCCAAGCACTGCACATCATGGCGGAGATTGACTAAGCTAAATCATACTTGGCCTCCAGGAGGACGGCGATGGGGCAAGGGCACGCTCCCAATATATGGGATCACGCCCCCTTTTGGGGTGCAATGTAACCCCTTTTTGTGACATGCACAAGAAATGTGCTGGCCATGCCACTTTTTGGGACGTTATGGGTATATAAAGTGAATACTTTACATATAACCTGACAGCTAGCCTGACAGATGCAGGAACACTCCGCAAGCCAAGGAGATTTGCCACCTTTTCCAGGTCCTTGGGAAGTCACCCGTTTTTGGGGAGCCCGGTATCCCCTCCGATCAGCTATTTGGCGCACAGTGTAAGGATCTGGAAATGGACAGCTCCGTACTCTGTGCAGTGCCCGGGCCGTGCTATTGCATCTCTGTAACAGGTGGCGCTAAAGAGGCAACCTTTGTTCTCTAGCACGAGAGCTCATTTGCATACCCCTTTTCCCAGGAAGCATTGCCTACACCAACTGGCGGTCTCCATAAGGAGAAACAGTAGCCTCTAGATGTAAGTAAAATATAACAGCCTAGACTGTTTCGCTCACAGAGCAATTGTAACGAACTCTCAGCTGTGATAGCGAGGAATGGAATAGCAAAGTATATCAGAAAGCTGCGGAACTTCTTATCATACAGTGACTATGCTTTCTATACACAGGATGGGACAGCACAATGTAGATTAATACTTACTTTTTTATTATACAGTATCATAAGAATGATGATAGCTATAAAAATAATTTATGTCGCCTGTATTACCGTACGCCTCCGGACATCACCGCGAGATCTGAAGCCTCAGTCATCTACTGATTTACACATAAATCTGACATAAAATATAAAAATAGAACAAAAGCCAGCTTTTGCAGGGTCCGTGGCGGACATTTCTCTCATGATGATTGAATCGGAGTCTTCTTCATTCTTTTACTGCCGGAGGAATCCACAATGTTCAGCAAAGCTAGACGAGAGGAGGTCATAGAAGGTGGATCCTAAAAACAGGTAGTTGTAAGTCACGTGGCGTTCTCTCTGGTCCCTCTCAACATACAGAAAATGACCGCTCAGCCAATCACTGGCCACGTCTGTGACCCTCAGTCAGTTATCATACTGGCCCACCCCTTTAAGGAAGCTCATCCCTTTTGTGGTTGTGACACATCCCTTTTTGGTTAGCTTGGTCCAGAGGTCAGAAAACCCTTATAAGACCTAATGAAGATGTCCAAGTCCTGCGGCTAAGTGTCTGGACACTTTATAAGAAGCCATTGGCAGATGCTGCAGCTGCCTATGGTGTTCTCTTCTCCCAATCTATATTTCCCATAGTAGGGAAAGTATGTCACTGGAAGGGGGCCCCTATGGGTTTGGGGGCCCTGGGTAATTGCCAGGTTTGCAACCTCCCAACATCGGCCCTGCTGGTGCTGCTAAGTGTCAGGAAATTGCATAAAAAGCCATTAGTAGACACTGCAGCTGCCAATGGTGTCTTTTTCTCCCAATCTTTATTCCCCATAGTAGGTAAAGTATGTCACTGGCGGGTGTCTGGGTCCCTTGGCAATTGCCCAGTTTTCCCCTAGCATCGCTGGCCCTGCTGGTGCTGCCAAGTGTCAGGAAACTTTATAAGTAGCCATTACTGGATGCTGCAGCTGCCAATGGTGTCTTTTTCTCCCGATCTTTATTCCCCATAGTAGGGAAAGTATGGCACTGGTTGGCGGCCCCTATAGGTGTGGGGGCCATGACCAAATTCCCAGGTTGCCCCCCCCCAACCCAGGCCCTGATCAGAATGCATTTGTCTTACACAAGCCGTATTGCAGGTGCAAATCCTGTCAGGGGTTTTTTGATGCTGTAAGTTTTGGTCATTTGGACAAGTTTTGCAGCCATAATATGGTCTATATAATATGGGTGCATTATGGCCGTCAGCAGGAGGCTTAATTCATTATGCAGAGTATAATTCTATATTGATAAAAAAATAATAGTAGATTGTCTAAGGGGTGTAACTAGTAACGAGAGGGCGCCACAGCAAAACAAAAAGCAAAGAAGGATAGGACGCCACGTCTCCATGACCAACAAGCAATATATTGTAGGAAGTGTTATAACAGAAGGTGTAATATTGTAACTTACCACAATTATTTTTGCTTTTAATCCTCTTTTTCTGTTTCTTCTTCCTTTTTCTTCTTTGTGACTTTGAAGGCCAGATTGTTCTCAATGTCTAAAACCTGCAGCTTCTCCAGGCCCTGGAAGGCGGCCTCCATCACTGACTCTGGGGTAAGCGTATTGAACCTGCCAAGAACAAATACTTAGGAAAACTACAGGATGAAGAGACACAGATTGTAACAGAAGGAATTACATTGTCTTACCTGAGGAAAATGCCCTTTAAGTTTGGAGTAGAATGGAAGGCGCTGTCGGAGACGGTGGAGATCTTGTTACTCTGAAGATACAGGTATTCAAGACTCTCTGGAAGGTCCGGTGGGACATAAGACAGAAGGTTTCCAGACAAGTCAAGGAGCTGAAAGAAGAAATTCACATTTATGGTTGGCCAAGTATTTATAGAAACAGTACAAAAAATATATGGCCAGCCCATGAAAGAAGAAGCCCTTAGAAAGATGGGGCCCAGTGGTTGGATAGAACCTGTACATTATGGATATGGGGGACTACCAAGTTTTCCCCGAATGAGGATGTCAGAAGAAGGATCAGGCATGTTGAATTTGTTCTCAGGGGAGATGAGCCTTGACCAGAGAGATTTGGCAGTGACTTAGTCCCCATTCAGAACTCTTGACTGAGCATGCATGGTTATAAGAAGCTGAGGAGGAATAGCAGATAGGTATTGAAGATGTATAGGTACATTAAGGGGGATGTCCGACTCCATTAAAAAATTACCCTAGTCTGTAAAGAAAAGGAAGATAACCTGGCTCCTACAGATCCTCCATCCCAAGGGTACGTGACTTTTTGGCTTCCTCAATAATGTGGATTACAGTCAGGGGCATAACTTGAGGGCACTGGCATAACTATAGGGTGTGATAGGGCTACAGGTCCCCCTCACCACACTAAGGCTGGTTAACCTTCAGTGGTTTCCTTTCTGATTTCATTTGATGGCTGGTAGTCTGTGCATAGTAAATGTATTCCACCTGCCCTCTGGTGCACTGGAGTGAGACAGGGAAGATTTATGATACACAGCCTTCCACTGTCAGAAAGGAGAAAATTAACCTATTAATGCCCAAACAGCAGTGTTTAGTCAAGGATGGATTCTGTGAGGAAGGCTGTGGCACAGAAGGCGCCATGATTACTATGTGGGGCACATCGGCAGGGGATGGGAATGATGGGAAGCTTATGTGTACAGACATGTTGTGAATAAGTCATCATGGTGGTCTGGGCCAGATAGAGAAGGAAAGGGGAATGTAAATGTTGCTAAGATGTAATGTTTGTAGTGGCTAATGGCTGTGAGGGGAAGTTGCACAAGGGGCCCAAGTTGAGCTTTTGCACCAGGGCCCATGAGCCCCTGATTTTAGTATATATTTGTATGAGAAATGCGCCCTTTGAATTGAAATCCATGTCAATAAACGGAGGATTCCATGTCAGACACATAAAATAAGTTATGTGAACATACTTTTTAGAAGTTGCTATAAACCACTAAGATTTGAAGAGCTGCCTCACCTGGAGGTTAGTGAGCTCGGCCCAGGCCCCGGTGTAGATGGAGTTTATCTTGAGTTTATTGTTTTTCATATAAAGTTCTTTAAGTTTTGACATCCCGGCCAGTGTGTCTTGGGGAATCACGCTAATTTCATTATCATTGAGTCTCAGAATTTCCAAATTTTTGGGTAGTCCATGTGGCACAGATCTCAAAAAGTTACCAGATAGTTCCAAGGTCTTGAGGAGCCTCAGTTTGCGGAAAGCATCTTTATGTACCGCACTACTCATAATTTTGTTGTATCTAAGGTTCAGATCCTCAAGGATATAAGTAGTGGCAAAATCATCCTTAGAAATCCCGGTGATCTGATTGTGGAGGAGCATGAGTGTCTTCACCCTGCGTGGAAGTCCTGCAGGTACCTTCTCCAGCAAGTTGTTGTACATATGGAGAGTGTGCAACTTCTTTAAACCAAGGAAGGCAGACGGATGAATCCCTCGGGCCCTCAGCTTGTTGTTGTGAAGTAGAAGATACTCCAGGTTTCTAATCTGAGTCAAGACATCATTAGAGATATATCTGATGGAATTTTTTTTCCAGATGAAGTATGACAATGTTACGGGGCAGTCCGCTGGGTATGTGTGTCAGGTTATTGCTCGAAAGGTCAAGGTACTCCAATCTGTTCAGGGTCCTAAAGCGACAAGAAACATGTGAAATACTAAGAAAGTAGTGATCTGTGACATTATTAGTGATATATTATAGATTTAAAGGTAGAGGAAAACTGGAGGACCCTCAAGATGTTCTTAAAATGTATCTAGTACTGTAGTACTATTCTTGCCACCAGCTCTCCAGGGATATCCAAGAGGTTTCCAGATAAAGGGAAGCCCTCTTGGGAGAGATGGCAAGTCTACCGGATGTTCCAGAAGTCTCCCGATCTAAATGCACATGCAGGGATGGCATCATAAAAAGGGGATATGGTCTATATAAAACGGTCTATGTTCATGCCACCCAAAAATCTGGTAGTGTACTTTGTGCATTGTACTCTTGCGTCTCAAGGATGATAATTTCTAAAAGCTGGCAAGTATGCCAAAAACTTTATTAGCAAATGTATTCATATAGGCTCTCCACCTTGCTAGTATATACACTATATACACTGGAAAATGGTCGAGCAAGGCTGATATGTAACTTTCTACTAGTAGTAACTGAGGTGTACAACATAGGGTGCAGAGTTGTAGCAGTTGCACCCAGGCCCTGGTGGATGATGGACCCAAAGGCTCCTCTATCAATGTATTATAATTGTAATAATTGATTAATTGACACAAATTGACACATAGATGGAGCCTTGTTACCGATTTTATGGCTCTGAATTAGGGTGGGCCATTGACATCAGATTGGTGAGGGGCTAATACTTGATGCTTCACTGCTTACCAAGCATGTCATACAGTATAGCGGCCGTGCTTAGCATTGCAACTGAGACCCATTCATGTAAACGGGACTGAGTTGCAAACAGGTCATGTGACCAATGAACATGACATTGTTGGCCCCTGAAATGGAAGCGTCTCTCACCGGTGCTGATCGGTGGGGGTCCCAGGTGTTGGATGCCCACCGATCTGATATTGATAACCTATCCTAAGCGAGGTCATCAATTATTAGGTCCTGGAAAAGCCCTTTAATTCTTTAATATGGAAGTTTTTGTATCTACTAAACTGATGGGTTATATTTTTATGATTCCAATGGCTTCTTCTCTAGATAGGGCTTGACATGGGAATCCACTTACACAAAGGTCTCATTGTTCATGCCTTCATTGGTAAGAAAGTTGTTTTGGAGGTAAAGCTCACGCAAACCCAGGAGATGACTGAACGCTCCTGCCGGAACCTTCTCCAACCTGTTGTTCTATGGGAGATAGATACATATTTATGTACAATGTACAGAAGATCAGTCTAAGGTACAAGAAGTGAGCTCCCAACCCTGATATCCAGGTACGTCAGAGTCTACACTTGAAATGTTGACTATAAGTCTTTTTTTTATTGATTTCCAGAATTCTTCTCAGTGTTTCTGACAATCAATAAAAAAGACTTATAACCAAAGTTTTCCGCATGCAGAGTCTGACGTACATGCATACCTAGAATATGGTTCTGCGGTGCTCACTAGATCACATGAGGAAGCAGTTTTCTAGATCTAAGTATGCACAAACATAGGTCATCCTGGTGTTGGAACCCCCAGTGATCAGTGCTGATCTGCAGGAGAGACTGGCACCAAGTATTTTGTTCTCCTGCAGCACCCCCAGAGGGAAAATGAAGTATTACACTGTTCCCAAAGAAATGAAGGATTTCTCTGTAAAATGAGCAATTATTCAGTGATTTTTAGAGCAAGACATGCTCTGCTTGGGCTAATGGATGGAGGTTGCCTATGTGAGACTGCCATCTAACCAGCATGTGGGTCTTCTGTTGCAGGTCGAGGTCTGATGTAATAAAATTTCTGATACCTTTAGATGCAGTTTATACAGTGCAGGAGGCAGGTTCTTGGGGACATGTCTCAGGAAGTTGCTGGACAATATCAGGATTTCTACGTTGTCTGAGCGGTTGAACACATTGTCTGGTAGGCCAGCGTCTGTCAGCTTGTTGTTGTGTAGATACACAGACCTGATGAGAGAGAACACATATCATCTACAATGACCCTTCTTATTCCAAGGTGAGGCCTTCTAATGTTAATTTTATATATATTATCATTTATGATCTACAGGTTATATTCCAACTACCAGGGATACACAAGGTTCAGTCTGTACCCTGAGCAGGTATAGATCACACCACGTGAATGTTATTGGCCCCTATGGAAAAACTGCTTTGAAGGTTTTTTACCAGGAGTATAATAGAGGGAGTAGAGGGAGATGGAGTCATACCAGTGTTTATTCTTTTACTGTGACATCACTTTGTGTATTATCTCTGTACTGTGACATCACTGTGTGTATTACCCTTGTACTGTGACCTCACTGTTTTTATTATCTCTGTACTGTGACATTACTGTGTCTATTATCTCTGTACTGTGACATCACTGTGTGTATTATCCCTGTACTGTGACATCACTGTGTTTATTATCCCTGTACTGTGACATCACTCTGTGTATTATCTCTGTACTGTGACATCACTGTGTGTATTATCTCTGTACTGTGACATCACTGTGTGTATTATCTCTGTACTGTGACATCACTGTGTGTATTATCCCTGTACTGTGACATCACTGTGTGTATTATCCCTGTACTGTGACATCACTGTGTGTATTATCTCTGTACTGTGACATTACTGTGTCTATTATCCCTGTACTGTGACCTCACTGTTTTTATTATCTCTGTACTGTGACATCACTGTGTGTATTATCTCTGTACTGTGACATCACAGTGTACATTATCTCTGTACTGTGACATCACTGTGTGTATTATCCCTGTACTGTGACATCACTGTGTTTATTATCCCTGTACTGTGACATCACTCTGTGTATTATCTCTGTACTGTGACATCACTGCGTGTATTATCTCTGTACTGTGACATCACTGTGTGTATTATCCCTGTACTGTGACATCACTGTGTGTATTATCCCTGTACTGTGACATCACTGTGTGTATTATCTCTGTACTGTGACATTACTGTGTCTATTATCCCTGTACTGTGACCTCACTGTTTTTATTATCTCTGTACTGTGACATCACTGTGTGTATTATCTCTGTACTGTGACATCACTGTGTACATTATCTCTGTACTGTGACATCACTGTGTGTATTATCCCTGTACTGTGACATCACTGTGTTTATTATCTCTGTACTGTGACATCACTCTGTGTATTATCTCTGTACTGTGACATCACTGTGTGTATTATCTCTGTACTGTGACATCACTGTGTGTATTATCTCTGTACTTTGACATCACTGTGTGTATTATCCCTGTACTGTGACATCACAGTGTTTATTGCACATAAGAGGATTCTAGTGCTATAAATTGCAGGTAAAGTTATGGGACGTGCTATAGATTAAGTATCAGGGTCTAGACATTTGTGGTTTCTTCTTTCCTTCTCCAGGAAGAAGCAAATGAAAACCCAGAGACCCAGAGACTCTAAAATATTCCTGATTCGTTGTCCAATGTTTCATTTTAATATTTCTTATTCTTTGGAGAGACAATTACAAACAGCTTTGCGACTACATATTTTTATATAACATGGGATGTTTCCTATTATACGCATTCACCATATGTGTTCAGTGCATTTAAGGGAACCAACTGGTATTAATAAAAGGAGGACCATTCAAGGCAAAGTGTTTGTCCTGCTGACTATACATAGTCTGTGCATGCAGGTTTACATTGGGTCAGTCGTGAGCAGAAAATACTTAGAATTTTTGTTCAGAAGGTAATAGCATGGGGGAAACATATCTGTTGTATACACTAAGTGCTATAGGTTACTGCTACACTGAAAGAGTTAATATTTCATATAGGAATTGGAAGAGGGACAATACAATATCATAGAAGCAAAGCTAATAAAGAACATGTCCTCCTATAAAGTACAATACAGATCTCAGCGCAGTATCCAGACAGCTACATTAACTGCTTGCAATGGAAACCTTAGAGGGATTTTCCATAACTGTCTTTTATGGCATGACAATAAGACATATCATAAAAGTAAAGTGGTGGGCGGGGGTCTCTCAAGATGCAATTCTTTCCATTGAGATAAGTAGGAGTTATAAAACCTCTGAGTTTCCTTTCATATGAATGAGGGTGATAGTAAACTACTATAATAGGCGTAGGCTCCCGTCATAGGATAAAGGGGCTCATCTCCTCTCAGACATAATGTGCAGTTAGTGATGACTGAGCGCAAAGGAAAGAGGCATTACTTTGTGCATCAGCCCTGTGCTCTGATGTCACTGTTCATTGTACCTGTGTATTGATATCATCATGTTTTTCTGTCTTGTGATATCACCGAGTACATCATGACCTTCTGTGTGTGTGTTATGTCTGTGATGACACCATGATCTACAATTTCCCTGTACTGTGACATCACTGTGTATATTACCCTGTACTGTGACATCACTGTGTCTATTTTCCCTGTACTGTGACATCACAGTGTGTATTATTCCTGCACTATGACATCACTGTGTTTATTATCTCTGCACTGTGACATCACTGTGTATTATCCCTGTACTGTGACATCACTGTGTTTATTATCTCTGTACTGTGACATCATTGTGTATTATCCCTGTACTGTGACATCAGTTTTTATTATCCTGTATTGTGACATCACTGTGTACATTATCATCTCTGTACTGTGACATCACTGTGTGTATCATCCCTGTAATGTGACATCACTGTGTGTATTATCCCTGTACTGTGACATCACTGTGTTTATTATCTCTGTACTGTGACATCACTGCGTATATTACCCTTGTACTGTGACCTCACTGTTTTTATTATCTCTGTACTGTGACAACACTGTGTGTATTATCTCTGTACTGTGGCATCACTGTGTGTATTATCACTGTACTGTGACATCACTATGTGTATTATCTCTGTACTGTGACATCACTGTGTGTATTATCCCTGTACTGTGACATCACTGTGTATATTATCCCTGTACTGTGACATCACTCTGTGTATTATCTCTGTACTGTGACATCACTGTGTGTATTATCACTGTACTGTGACATCACTGTGTGTATTATCCCTGTACTGTGACATCACTGTGTGTATTATCCCTGTACTGTGATATCACTGTGTTTATTATCCCTGTACTGTGACATCACTGTGTGTATTATCTCTGTACTGTGACATCACTGTGTATATTATCCCTGTACTGTGACATCACTGTGTGTATTATCTCTGTACTGTGACATCACTGTGTGTATTATCCCTGTACTGTGACATCGCTGTGTGTATTATCACTGTACTGTGACATCACTGTGTGTATTATCCCTGTACTGTGACATCACTGTGTGTATTATCCCTGTACTGTGACATCACTGTGTGTATTATCCCTGTACTGTGATATCACTGTGTTTATTATCCCTGTACTGTGACATCACTGTGTGTATTATCTCTGTACTGTGACATCACTGTGTGTATTATCCCTGTACTGTGACATCACTGTGTGTATTATCCCTGTACTGTGACATCACTGTGTGTATTATCCCTGTACTGTGACATCACTGTGTGTATTATCTCTATACTGTGACATCACTGTGACATGACTATGTCAATTATCCTTTAGTGATATCACTGTGTGCAGTTTTTCTGTGCATCAGGGAAACCAAACCATAAGCTTTTCATGTTCTGCACTTGCTGCCACATGTGGTAATAGTGGGGTGGGCTCCATTCAAAGTTTTCTCTGTGGCCCCATACTAAAAATGAGCTATAGTCCAAGGGAAAGCTCTGATAGGCTTTGGTAACTCTCATTCATTTTACACTCAGCAGAACCTCTGCATGGCTAAATACATCCATATAACATGTAATGCTCTGTCGGTCTCACCGTAGATTTGGCTTATGTCCAAATGTCATCCCATAGATTTTGGTTATATAATTGGCGGCAAAGTCTGCACTTATGAGAGAGTTTGGGAGAAACCTCGGTGCCAGGGTTATCTAGAACGACAATAGATTAGTGTTAGATCTCCATTCACAGTATAACATATAACAGTATGGTGCAGCTTCTCTACTAAACACTTTTACAGTGTGGTAGTGCTATTATTATACCCTGGGGGACTCTATTATTATACTCCGGCCTGGGGATCTCTGCAAACCCGAGAATGTAATAAGCAGACGCCTAGGAGAGGTGTGGAAGCATTATAAACACTGATATTCACCTTCCCTCACCTCTCCTGGGCTCTCTTGTGGGGTCCAGTGTTCCCTTGGAGTCCTCTTCTATCATCTTCTGGCCTATTCCGGCCTGCTGGGTGACATCACAGGCCTTGGGGTCCTCTGAGGCCTGTGATTGGGCCCCATCAGATGTCCCCAGGGGCCTGCGATGTCACCCAGGAGGCCTGGAAGATGACCAAAGAGGACCGTGAGAGAGCTAAGGAATGGTGAGGAGAGGTGGGTGTATTATACTCTGCGGTCTGAAGACAATGATTCCTGGGTGGTAAAAGTTTTGGATTCGAACCTGAAGTTTTTGGAAAATTTGTAAACAATCCAGCATGTTATGAACTGGTTTGCTCATCTCTAAGTAGTACATTCTCTTAAAGCAATGAGTTCACTATTCTGGATCTGGTTATTTAGATACCGGGCTAGGGCAATAAACGTGATCTTTACCCCAGGTGAAGGAAAGTCTGGCTTATGCGTCTGCCCTTGCCAGGAAGACGGGAAATGACAATGTTATGGGGTTTAACCCTTAAAATGCCTTATGTCCTGTATCGGCTGTCACTTCCGTACGTATAATGTTGGTGTAGGTGAGAAAAAGACAACTAGTAAGACAATTAGTATCTGCTCAGCACCATTCATGTTAATAGGCTAAAAGTGGAATGAAATCCTTACCCCGCCTGTGCTTACAAGCTGTAAAGTAAGTGACAAATCCCTGACGCATCTCAGTTAATCTTGAACTCAATCCGGGCCCTATTATTGGCCAAACAAAACACAGGTTGGAGAGGGATGCGTTGGATGGAGCCAGCGAAAGACATCCCAACGTGTTATCTGGCCTCCATCTCTGGACCAGGCGGCTGCCAGATGTCTGCATAGTATATTATGGGGAAACCTCCCTCACTTGGGCCTCAGCAGCCCGTCTCCGAGCCAGGCAACCCTACCAGTGCCACACACATGAACAAATACAGCAGCAGGCCCAGTATTTGCATGTAAGGGGGTCCTTTATGGGTTACTTGAAAATAAAAATATCGCAAGTTAACGAAACTAGAATTTTGGGATGTCCAGGGATTTCGTCTGTTTGCCATATGTGGAGGTGGGAAGGAATTTTTCCCTGATATGGGACAAAGAGCTTCGGCCTTTTGGGGTTTTTTGCTTTTCTCTGGATCAACCTGTTAGATATATAGGTTGGAGCTGATGGACTTCTGTCTTTATTTCATCTTATCAACTATGGTACTATGTAAAATGTGATCTTTTTTAGTAAAACTACATGTATTATACTTATGCTGTAACAGAGATATGACCTGGTAGTTTGGACTTAATACTTCACTTATTGAAACAGCCCCAAATCTGCTCACACACACGCCATATATACATCCCAATTGGTTGTATGGAGATTTAAAGGGGTTTTCCAGAATCAAAAAGTAGCCACTTATCCATAGGGTAGGTGATAAGTGTCTGATAGTATGGGGTTTCATTGCTGGGCACCCACTAATCTGAAGAATGGGGTCTTGTGAATGAGATGGCGGGCAAGCATGTGCACTGCTGCTCCATTCAAAGTCATCGGGACTGACAAGGGCGAGCAGTGTACTCAGTTATGTCCGCCAGTGCCATAGAATTTAGTGGCTGCATGTGTGCTCGCCTGCAGCTCCTTTCAATATGGATACTATATAATAGATGATTAAGTAACTTGGCATTTACCTTTCATTACTTATCCTGTACTTATTCACAGTTTCTGGGCCCAATGCAAAATCTGTACCAACCCCCCATCTGTAATGACAGAAATGTACTGTATACAGTACTGGTTTTGTCACATTTGGAAGAGACACTTTATGAACCCCCTAATGCTCCTGGGGACAAGTACGATCGCACAATTTGCACCTCCTCAAGTTACACCCCTGCTGATTCTAAGTTACATCCTGTATTATACTCCAGAGCTGTGCTCACTATTCTGCTGGTACAGTCACTGTGTACATACATTACTTATCCTGTACTGATCCTGAGTTACATCCTGTATTATACTCCAGGGCTGCAATCACTATTCTGCTGGTACAGTCACTGTGTACATACATTACATTACTTATCCTGTACTGATCCTGAGTTACATCCTGTATTATACTCCAGAGCTGCGCTCACTATTCTGCTGGTGCAGTCACTGTGTACATACATTACATTACTTATCCTGTACTGATCCTGAGTTACATCCTGTATTATACTCCAGAGCTGCACTCACTATTCTGCTGGTGCAGTCACTGTGTACATACATTACATTACTTATCCTGTACTGATCCTGAGTTATATCCTGTATTATACTCCAGAGCTGCACTCACTATTCTGCTGGTGCAGTCACTATGTACATACATTACATTACTTATCCTGTACTGATCCTGAGTTACATCCTGTATTATACTCCAGAGCTGCACTCGCTATTCTGCTGGTGCAGTCACTGTGTACATACATTACATTACTTATCCTGTACTGATCCTGAGTTACATCCTGTATTATACTCCAGAGCTGCACTCACTATTCTGCTGGTACAGTCACTGTGTACATACATTACATTACTTATCCTGTACTGATCCTGAGTTACATCCTGTATTATACTCCAGAGCTTCACTCGCTATTCTGCTGGTGCAGTCACTGTGTACATACATTACATTACTTATCCTGTACTGCTCCTGAGTTACATCCTGTATTATACTCCAGAGCTGCAATCGCTATTCTGCTGGTACAGTCACTGTGTACATACATTACATTACTTATCCTGTACTGATCCTGAGTTACATCCTGTATTATACTCCAGAGCTGCGCTCACTATTCTGCTGGTACAGTCACTGTGCACATACATTACATTACTTATCCTGTACTGATCCTGAGTTACATCCTGTATTATACTCCAGAGCTGCGCTCACTATTCTGCTGGTGCAGTCACTGTGTACATACATTACATTACTTATCCTGTACTGATCCTGAGTTACATCCTGTATTATACTCCAGAGCTGCGCTCACTATTCTGCTGGTACAGTCACTGTGTACATACATTACATTACTTATCCTGTACTGATCCTGAGTTACATCCTGTATTATACTCCAGAGCTGCACTCGCTATTCTGCTGGTGCAGTCACTGTGTACATACATTACATTACTTATTCTGTACTGATCCTGAGTTACATCCTGTATTATACTCCAGAGCTGCAATCACTATTCTGCTGGTACAGTCACTGTGTACATACATTACATTACTTATCCTGTACTGATCCTGAGTTACATCCTGTATTATACTCCAGAGCTGCGCTCACTATTCTGCTGGTG
This sequence comes from Leptodactylus fallax, assembly GCA_947044405.1. NCBI lineage: Eukaryota > Metazoa > Chordata > Amphibia > Anura > Leptodactylidae > Leptodactylus > Leptodactylus fallax. Next base: position 529,381 of record CAMRHE010000471.1, on the reverse strand, counting down.
CAGTCACTGTGTACATACATTACATTACTTATCCTGTACTGATCCTGAGTTACATCCTGTATTATACTCCAGAGCTGCGCTCACTATTCTGCTGGTACAGTCACTGTGTACATACATTACATTACTTATCCTGTACTGATCCTGAGTTATATCCTGTATTATACTCCAGAGCTGCGCTCACTATTCTGCTGGTGCAGTCACTGTGTACATACATTACATTACTTATCCTGTACTGATCCTGAGTTACATCCTGTATTATACCCCAGAGCTGCAATCACTATTCTGCTGGTACAGTCACTGTGTACATACATTACATTACTTATTCTGTACTGATCCTGAGTTACATCCTGTATTATACTCCAGAGCTGCAATCACTATTCTGCTGGTACAGTCACTGTGTACATACATTACATTACTTATCCTGTACTGATCCTGAGTTACATCCTGTATTATACTCCAGAGCTGCGCTCACTATTCTGCTGGTGCAGTCACTGTGTACATACATTACATTACTTATCCTGTACTGATCCTGAGTTACATCCTGTATTATACTCCAGAGCTGCGCTCACTATTCTGCTGGTACAGTCACTGTGTACATACATTACATTACTTATCCTGTACTGATCCTGAGTTATATCCTGTATTATACTCCAGAGCTGCGCTCACTATTCTGCTGGTACAGTCACCGTGTACATACATTACATTACTTATCCTGTACTGATCCTGAGTTACATCCTGTATTATACTCCAGAGCTGCGCTCACTATTCTGCTGGTACAGTCACTGTGTAAATACATTACATTACTTATCCTGTACTGATCCTGAGTTACATCCTGTATTATACTCCAGAGCTGCACTCACTATTCTGCTGGTGCAGTCACTGTGTACATACATTACATTACTTATCCTATACTGATCCTGAGTTACATCCTGTATTATACTCCAGAGCTGCGCTCACTATTCTGCTGGTACAGTCACTGTGTACATACATTACATTACTTATCCTGTACTGATCCTGAGTTATATCCTGTATTATACTCCAGAGCTGCGCTCACTATTCTGCTGGTACAGTCACCGTGTACATACATTACATTACTTATCCTGTACTGATCCTGAGTTACATCCTGTATTATACTCCAGAGCTGCGCTCACTATTCTGCTGGTACAGTCACTGTGTAAATACATTACATTACTTATCCTGTACTGATCCTGAGTTACATCCTGTATTATACTCCAGAGCTGCACTCACTATTCTGCTGGTGCAGTCACTGTGTACATACATTACATTACTTATCCTGTACTGATCCTGAGTTACATCCTGTATTATACTCCAGAGCTGCGCTCACTATTCTGCTGGTACAGTCACTGTGTACATTACATTACTTATCCTGTACTGATCCTGAGTTACATCCTGTATTATACTCCAGAGCTGCACTCACTATTCTGCTGGTACAGTCACTGTGTACATACATTACTTATCCTGTACTGATCCTGAGTTACATCCTGTATTATACTCCAGAGCTGCACTCACTATTCTGCTGGTACAGTCACTGTGTACATACATTACATTACTTATCCTGTACTGATCCTGAGTTACATCCTGTATTATACTCCAGAGCTGCACTCACTATTCTGCTGGTACAGTCACTGTGTACATACATTACTTATCCTGTACTGATCCTGAGTTACATCCTGTATTATACTCCAGAGCTGCACTCACTATTCTGCTGGTGCAGTCACTGTGTACATACATTACATTACTTATCCTGTACTGATCCTGAGTTACATCCTGTATTATACTCCAGAGCTGCACTCACTATTCTGCTGGTACAGTCACTGTGTACATACATTATTTATCCTGGATATTATCACAGTGTTTGTACTCTGGTTGTTCTATGTCCATATGCAGTAAATTTTGTGGTTATTTTTGGCTAAAACAGAAAATAGTCACTCTCTACATGTGTGGAAATTTGGCTTGTCAATAATAATTAGCTGGGTGGTGAATAGGAGTGATCTGCATCAGATCTGCTGACCAGAGACACACAGCTGGCCTTGGGAGTAGTAGGAACAGAGTTAGGAAACCTTGACATGTTTGATTAGAAGCCATGAGAAAACTGGCAGAGACCTGAACACCTGGAGCTCCAAATGTCATGGAATTGTATTATGGCGATTCAGACTACATACACTGTATGGCAACAGCAGTATAATCTTCTTAGCATTTACAAGAAGTTAGAAGAGGACTGGTTCTTCTCCATGTCGATCTATAGTCTGTGGTAGAACTACATGTCAATGGGCATGGCTCCAAGTCTGAACATATACATTGTCTGTCAATGCAAAAGAGTAATGAATGCTCCTCGTGGGTGGGGCATCAGCAGGAAGAGCCAATGTATCAATAGCGCCATGGCCTCTTCAAACAGCTGATTGGCGGAGGTCCCATGTGACAGTCTCCAACCAATCACATATTAATGACCTAACCTAAGGAGAGGTCATCATTATTTAAGCTCTCATAAAACACCTTTAGGCTAAGGCCCCATGTGGCAGTTTTTACACCACTTGGGGCCCCGGCCTTAAAGGGGTTGTCTGGGATTTTAAGAATCTTCCCTAACAACAGGAAATGTATAAAATAAGGAGAATAATCTATATTAACCTGATAAATCCCCTGCAACTCCAACATTGGTGGTCCTCACCGATCCTGCAGTAATGATGTCATGTGCTTCATTTACATGCAGCCAATCACTGGTGAGGCTAGAGGTTGGCTACATCATCCATATGACATCATCACTGTAGGGCTGGCAGGGACCCTGGAGTGGCAGCACTGGAGCAGCAGGTGAGTATCCATTTATTGCAGAATTTTATGCTTTTTCCTGCTTTCAGGAATGTTTTTTAAGGTCTCTGACAACTCTGACAACCCTGACAACCCCTTCAACTCTGGTAATTCTACATCTTACTCTCCATCTTTCCATTCTGCTCCACAACCTTGCTTCTAGTTTTTCTGTACTGATGGAAATAATTAAAGGAACCACAATACTTGTTCTTGCCATTTGCCTAAATCTTGGCTGGAAAATCCATCTCCATAACCTTGGACAAAGCCAAGACATCTCCCAATTAGGTTAGTAAGTTAATGCTCCTGCCGCATGGATGTTCCATAACCGCGAGTGATTTGGGGCCGTCACATTCTGATGTCTGCTCATTGTTTCCTTCAGGCTTCCAAGAACATTGCTGGTGCCAATCCTGGAGTCACCGAGTATTTCGACAGGGTTAAAGCTATGTAAGAAAGTGAACACCCGGCCAGCTCTCATGGACGTTAGCCCAGCATTTGTGCTTACTACAAATGTCATCCCAGGGCCAGCTTAAGCTTCTCCTCTCGGCCCTTAGTCTAAGACATGTAAACACCAGAAAGTGTTTTATTTAGTTCTTGTTACTAATTCTTTCCAGCAGAATTGGAACAAGCATAATCCCATAAAGATCTGTGAATTACCGACCTAAGTAAGTGACGGGTCATAAAAATGGAAAAAAAAGGGTTGTCACAGAACCGTCCCTTTAATAGAAGGAATTGCTTACCCTTAATAGAAGGCTATACTGTATGTGTGCAGCAAGTGTATAGGGTCCAGATATTACAAAAAAAATTCATCTACTTATGGTGTTAACAACCCTGTGCTCCAAGACAAAAATTGAGAAATTTTTAGTTGCTTCGCTCTGACCATTGCACAATATCTATTTTTTTTAATTTTGGCGTGAGACAATCCGATATCACATTGTATACTATTTTACATATCGAATTTATATATCTAAAAGTTATATCTTTGTAAAAAAAAAAAAAACATCAAATTCGTAAATTACAGTCTGTACCACAGCCCAGAGCTGCATTCACAATTCTGAAGACTCCAGAGCTGAACTCTTGCAGCATTCTGTGTTGTTTTAGTGTCCATGCAGATGTTGCTCTGGTGCATTATTGGAAGTGGGATCTTTACACCAGGCATTGTACAGACGGTCATACATATTAGATGAATGCCGATCTCTGTGGGAACCAACCGGCCATCTAATGTCTATGGGGGTGTCCTCACATGGGTGAAAGGAGGGTCAGACAAGTTGAATTTCAACTTATCTAATCTTTTTTGTCCTCAAGTAAGAGAAGTCTTCAGAGCTGTCTGGCAGCAGCTTATTACCTTCGCCTTACTGACAACATACATATGCTCAGCCAATCCAAGTGTGCATGTGTATGGAGATAGGAAGGAATAAGGTGGGGCCAACAGCTTCGTATATAAAGTGTAAGACCAGCCTTAGAGGAGTTCAGCTGGTGACAGAGACAAAAATGGTGACTTTCCAATGTTGAGCAGAATTGTGAATGCAGCTCTGAAGATTATATTGAATCCTATGCAATTACAGCGTAAATACTGAGTAAAAGAGGTTTTATCATAAGAGAAGATAGAAGATAGCCTCACCTTATTATTTGCCAGGTATAGATAGTTAAGATTCTCCAACTGTTCAAAGAGATCATCTACGAGTCCTAAGGAGTAAAAGAGGAAAGATCTTCCATGAGATGTTCATGGCTTGAACTTGTATATGTTCAGCATGCAGGCCCATCCTATAATATTATACACAACACATGATAGGTAGGGGCCCTGATACAGATTTTGCATTGGGGCCCAGAAGCTTCACATTGCCCCTCTACGGGTTACTATTCTCACCTCTCGATGTAAGACGATTATTCTGTAAGTTCAGAGTTTCCAGTCTGTGTAGTCGGATCAGATCTTCTGGAGGGATTTCTTCTATCCGGTTATTCTATGTTAATACAATAAGACTGGTTCACTCATCATATTTTGGCAATTGGATGAGATACATATATTAAATACGCTAGATCCCTCTCTATGATGATCATATGTTCTCATATTCCATAACGACAGGGGTTGACACTGCCTATAAGGAAGTCTGTAAACAGATCGCAGAAAGGTTGTCTAGAAGACTTCACCCATGCTACGAGTCTTGGTTATTGTCTTCCTGCCCGTAATCTCCTCCCCACCAGAAGGTTAGTTAAAAATTGGAAGCTCACAGACAATAAGATGAGATCCCTAGTTTGGGAATCATAACTAAATTCTACAAGGTCTAATCTTTTAGAAGTATATAGGATTTGTCTACCATATATGAGGATTCAGAGGGCATGACCAGATGTTATCTCCCACCACCCACCATATTCCTTATCTACTTTGAAGTATCTCCCACAAAATCTCAGATCAGACCTGCAAGGATAGGTGGTTTGTATGTTCAGGAAGGTCAGTAGGAAACTCCTTGAGATCTACTCCGGCACAGTTCACCACCCCTTCTTGGGTACATGTACAATCCTTGGGACACTCTAAGGGTGCAGAAGTCACGAAGATAAAGTGTTCCTCCTCCTCCTCCTCTTCTTCTTCTTCTTCCTCCTCTTCTTCTCCTCGTACTCCATGTGAGGAGATCAACAGGAGCGTAAAGAGAAAAGTCAAACTGTAGAGACGCATTGCACTGGGGAATATGAAGCAGAACGTTAGATGGATGTTTGTGGTCTTCTCATCTAGACCATTTTGGTCTTCTAGAAGATGCATAATATGAGAAGGACCTCAAAATCTGTCAAGGAACTCTGGTCTGGTAGGGGAGTGGTTTTCTCAAAGAGGTGGCCTCTTTATTTCACTGTAAGGTAACTTGTTGTGTAGGTCATCTCGAGCCACATGTTCTTATTGGGACCGATCAGCATCCTACACATCAACTTCAAGAAGTGACTGTTCACTTGTTACCTAATGTATCCCACCCCATGATGGGTGTCAATGTCACAAGCCGTCATGGCTGATCGGTGTATGGTTTACATTAACACAATGCTTATATTTAACCCTCATGACACCATAGGGTCTGCAGAGAAGTAAAACTTCCTGATCTCTCAGTCCCAGATGCAGTGTATCCACCGAGGCTTACCCTGAATATTCCCAGCTGTCCCACTAGTCACCAGCTCCAAGTTTCTTTGAAAAAGTTCACATAAAAAAAGAAAAATAGTTGGCCCGCACCGTGTACAATACTTTGTATTTCTCCTATGTTTGACAGACTCAGTGTGTGAGCGGTGCTGGTGGTTTCCACATCAGGCTCGCTGGGGCCTCTTAATGACGTGGAAAATATACAAAACCAGGCAAATTTCTGCATATTTGTGTCACTGCTATAATCACAATGACAGATGAGAAAACAACAGACAAGTTAATGAGGTCTGCAAGAAAGTGGACAGCGCTCTCCCAGCATGTGCGGAGCACGCACAGTCAGGACCTGCGCTCACGGCCGCCCGCCGCCTCTTTGAAGTACATTAAATAAGGACAAAAATAGAGTTTAGAGTTTCATCAACAGGAAGTCCAAATATCAACGAAGCCAAAGTCTAAGAGTCGCCTTGTAATATATTGTGTATAAAGCTCATATTACCAAGTACTACTGGCAGAGAGGCTGGTAAGTAGGTTATATATTACTCGACTACCTGAGAGTCCAGATGAGGCTCAACCCTATTGTAATGGTGTTTAGAAGAGGCAACAGATTCTGATGACACCCATGCTATGTTATATAACTCCAACAGTACACAATATAGAACTTGTAATCAAGACAAGCACGATGGAGGTACCCTGTCTTAAGCAGCACACCTGTGAGGAGGAAGTCCCCCACTCCTCCTACACAGAAGAAGGTGACGCTGTTTCCAAGGGTTGCTTTGCCATCCGATCTTGACTTAATATTTCAAAACGGTAGCACCATCTTGCCCTGGGTGCCCTCTCTCTGCCCGCTTCACTGTTCTGCTCCCAGCCACCTGCTTTTACATCTATGGGCTATTTAAAGAGCATCTTTCACCACCTCCAACAAGCTCAGCGCTTTACATCCATTAATAGCTACTGCTCCTCTGATTCTAGGACAGTTGGAATTTTTTCTCCAGCCCTCACTGTTCCTGAGCAATCAATGCTGTTAGTTTTGGTGCCTGATATACTATTTAGACTCTGTACTGTCAGGAGGGCGGGGTCAGGCAGGAACAGACAAGGAGTGTGATTCAGAACTCTGGCACTGGCTGCCTATGATTGGATCTCTGAATCACGCCCCCCCCCCCCGCCTGACCCTGCCCTTCTGACATTACAGAGCTTAAATAGCACATCAGGCACCAAAACTAACTACGCATTTTTCCTCAGGAATGGTGGTGGAAATAATTCCAACTGTGCTAGAATCAGTGCTAAGAACTTGAATTGGTGGAGGTGGTGAAATGTCCTCTTAAAGGCAGCTTCTTCTACATGGAAAGGTTCCTAGCTTGCTAGTGTCCTGCAAAGGATTTCCCTTGCTGTTGTGTTTCCTGATTATGTATGTTGATGACCTCAGATTGTTACCTGCCTGCCCTGACCTCAGCCTGCGCTCTGACCACATTTCTGCTAGACCCTTTTCCACATTTCTGCATCTCTTTACCTACCTGGGTCAGCCATCACCAACACCAGGACTTCTCCAAGAGGTAGCGACCTAGTGATTACCCTGCCAAATCCCCATATCGGGGGTTAAAGGGTGAAAACCAATGGACCACGTGTGCTGAGTGTTACAATATTTTTGAGAGCAGTTCTGCAAAAATTTTGACTTTCAATTGGGCTTACACACAGATTTCTGAAAGAAAGGCTCGTTCACATGACAATTTTCCACGACCCCATAGTCTTTAATGGATCTATTCACACGACATGTGAATGCTGTTTTAATGGATGTGATCGATCCGAGAAAAAATGGAAAATGGGCTGAGCTCGTAGATCCCTCAATAGACTCATGCCTATGAGGGATCCGTGAAATTGGCCGTGAAATAAGAACTTTATTATGGCCGAGGGCACTGTTCTGCTGTGTGAATGTAGCCTAAGACTAAAGTCAGCGGCTGACCAATATGTTATATCAGCCAAACCACTATTAATAAATCTGACTGAACTACCTGATCGGGGCCATCAGAGAAAAAAAATACACTAAATTTGCACAAAATGGAAAATGATGTCATGCCACACACTTATATCTTTGGCCGACCACAGCTGCACCAGTTTTTTGCCAGAAGTTTGCCATTGTTCATCATAAATGGTCATTCACATTAATTTTTAAACAACTGTTACCCAAACTGACCAAAATCAGGTATGTCCGCCGACTCGTATCTCATTGTATGGCCAGTTTTACAGGAGATGACATTGGTCTGAGTTGGCCGTGTATAAACCAATTCTGCTCTTCCTCATCTGTTCCTTCTTGTCAAATGGGTGTGTCCTTACACTGTCTGGCACTGGCAGCTCTGATTGGACAGTATTAGTCTATCTAGAGACACGCCCCCTACTGGTAACACCCAGATGTCAATTCATCCTTAAATTTGTAGGAGGATCAGCACAATGCTTATAGTGCATATAGTTATAAGAAAAGATGCTGCAGAATTGTTATTTTAATAATAAAGAATACAAGTTTTTACTAAAACAGACATGTCAGCAGTGGTTTCTACCAAAAGAGATGACATTTTGCTTTATGACCGGCGGGGGTTAGCCAAGTCCTAATGTTTGAGGTTTATTCTTAGTCGCGGTGTAGTCTTAGCTCACCAGTCTGATCCCAAACATTACCCATGATATACCCATGTATGGGTGGTCACTGAGGTCCGGTGGTTAGGGGGTGTGCAGGACCGTACCACAAAGTATCCGAGGGGGTAATTATAATTCTTTACACTCGGCTATTTCTACATTCCTAACTTCTTATTCTTACTGGCCAATGTCTTCCACTTCTCAATTCCAACCAACACTTGATATATCTCCCATAAACAAACTCCTGCAAGGCGACGTCTTCTATGTAACATAAGAAAAATATTCCCAACACTTAAAGGGAGTGTATCACCAGAGCCGAGAATATCACCCCAGCCGTGCAGATAGATAGGTTAGTGTCACCAGAGCCGAGAATATCACCCCAGCCCTGCAGATAGATAGGTTAGTGTCACCAGACCCCAGCATATCACCCCAGCCCTGCAGATAGATAGGTTAGTGTCACCAGACCCCAGCATATCACCCCAGCCCTGCAGATAGATAGGTTAGTGTCACCAGACCCCAGCATATCACCCCAGCCCTGCAGATAGATAGGTTAGTGTCACCAGACCCAGCATATCACCCCAGCCCTGCAGATAGATAGGTTACTGTCACCAGACCCCAGCATATCACCCCAGCCCCGCAGATAGATAGGTTAGTATCACCAGAACCCAGCATATCACCCCAGCCCTGCAGATAGATAGGTTAGTGTCACCAGACCCCAGCATATCACCCCAGCCCTGCAGATAGATAGGTTAGTGTCACCAGACCCCAGCATATCACCCCAGCCCTGCAGATAGATAGGTTAGTGTCACCAGACCCACCATATCACCCCAGCCCTGCAGATAGATAGGTTAGTGTCATCAGAACAAGCATATCACCCCAGCCCTGCAGATAGATAGGTTAGTGTCACCAGAACCCCAGCATATCACCCCAGCCCTGCAGATAGATAGGTTAGTGTCACCAGATCCCAGCATATCACCCCAGCCCTGCAGATAGATAGGTTAGTGTCACCAGAACCCCAGCATATCACCCCAGCCCTGCAGATAGATAGGTTAGTGTCACCAGACCCCAGCATATCACCCCAGCCCTGCAGATAGATAGGTTAGTGTCACCAGCCCCCAGAATATCACCCCAGCCCTGCAGATAGATAGGTTAGTGTCATCAGAACACAGCATATCACCCCAGCCCTGCAGATAGATAGGTTAGTGTCACCAGACCCCAGCATATCACCCCAGCCCTGCAGATAGATAGGTTAGTGTCACCAGACCCAGCATATCACCCCAGCCCTGCAGATAGATAGGTTAGTGTCACCAGACCCAGCATATCACCCCAGCCCCGCAGATAGGTTAGTGTCACCAGACCCTGCATATCACCCCAGCCCTGCAGATAGATAGGTTAGTGTCACCAGACCCAGCATATCACTCCAGACCCGCGGATAGGTTAGTGTCACCAGAACCAGCATATCACCCCAGCCCTGCAGATAGATAGGTTAGTGTCACCAGACCTAGCATATCACCCCAGCCCTGCAGATAGATAGGTTAGTGTCACCAGACCCAGCATATCACTCCAGACCCGCGGATAGGTTAGTGTCACCAGAACCAGCATATCACCCCAGCCCTGCAGATAGATAGGTTAGTGTCACCAGACCCCAGCATATCACCCCAGCCCTGCAGATAGATAGGTTAGTGTCACCAGACCTAGCATATCACCCCAGCCCCGCAGAGAGATAGGTTAGTGTCACCAGACCCCAGCATATCACCCCAGCCCTGCAGATAGATAGGTTAGTGTCACCAGACCTAGCATATCACCCCAGCCCCGCAGAGAGATAGGTTAGGGGCACCTGAATCATACAGTGTTTTCCCTTTGTGAATTGCTGCATCCGTTTCTGAAATATTCCATTTTATCAATATGCAGATTATTTCTTTGGAGCAATAGTGACATCCTTATTTCTCCAAGGAGATCATCTGCATGTTGACAAAAACAGTGATATCTCAGCAATGGAGGCAGCGATTCACAAGGGGGAAAACACTGTTTGATTCAGGTGATCCTAACCTACAGTATCTATCTGGGTTGATATGCTGGTTCTGCTGACAGGTTCCCTTTAAAGGGTTCATCCACTTTGAACAAATCCTGGGACTCTCATCGATCAGTGGTAATCTGTGGAGGAACCAGGGAGTAAGTGCTCAATTCTCCTATAGCACCACCACAGGGCACGTTAGGTATTACATGATGTGCATTGAAATCAGTGGGCTCAGTGGGCGCTCTATGCTTTTATATAACTTTTTTTCTTGATCTGTTTTTATTTTCTGATTGTAGATTTTTTTATTCTATTTTTTGTCTATGATTATGGGGGCAGCCATGTTGCCTAAACTTCTCCTCTGCAAGTTGACAGCATTTAGTGATCTGCTTTACAGCAAAGTCAGGGCCATAGGCAGCAATAGTCTGGAGCGGACTCATTGAAAATATGTTTAACATAAAAAATTGATAAAAAAAAAAAAAGGTTATTTCTGGTGATTTCTTGTGATTGGATCTGAGCCTAACGCATCACACCTTGGAATAATTTGTTTGTTAGGATATGATGACTTTCTTGTACGCTCCTTCCAGCGTGTTTTGGACGCTGTGTTTCTTGCTGTGATCTTTTTGATACTCTGGGAACAAGTTGTATTTATGGAATAAGAACAAGTTAGTGGCTCTGACTTCACATCATCTAGAAGATACTTAAACCATATGGCTGATAGATTGTAAACGCTGGGATAACACGTATAAATATGTCTGCGCAGCTTCGCTTCCTACTAGGAAGGTTTATGATAAAAATGTTCCACACAGCTTTATACCAGTGTTATCTAGAATCCATGTATCTGAGCGTCAGAGCGCCCTGCTGAGTATCAAGCCAGGAATGCAGGTTTATAGATACAAAGGGCTTTATAAATGAATGTTGTCTGGAAAGTGATGGCGCCCCATGGGTTATAACTCATAATCGCACTAACAGTACCCAGGCATGGAGCTATATGTGATGCGGAACACGGAGAAACGATAGATCAAAGCCAAGATGGTGACACGCAGAAATACTAAGACTTTCTGACTTTCTAAACTAGGTGCATGGATAGATAGACAGACAGATTGGTAGATAGATAGATAGATAGATAGATAGATAGATAGATAGACAGACATATAGATAGATAGATAGATAGATATATAGATAGATAGATAGATAGACAGATAGATTGGTATATAGATAGATAGATAGATAGATAGATAGATAGATAGATAGACAGACATATAGATAGATAGATAGATAGATAGATAGACAGATCATATAGATAGATAGATAGATAGAGGTAGATAGATAGATAGATAGATATATAAATAGATAGATAGATAAATAGGTAGATAGATCGATAGATAGATAGATAGATAGATAGATAGATTGATAGATAGAGACATAGATAGATAGATTATATAAATAGATAGATAGATAGATGGATAGATATGAGATGGATAGATAGATAGATAGATGGATAGATAGAGGTAGATAGATAGATATGAGAAATAGATAGATAGATAGACAGACATATAGATAGATCGATAGAAAGATAGATAGATATGAGATAGAGACATAGATATGATAGAATAGATAGATAGACGGTAGATAGATAGATATGAGAAAATAGATAGATAGATAGATAGATAGATAGATAGATGGATAGATAGATAGATAGATGGATAGATAGATAGATAGATAGACAGAGGGTAGATAGAAAGATAGATAGATATGAGATAGATAGATATGAGATAGATAGAGACAGATAGATAGATAGATAGATAGATAGATAGATAGATAGACGGTAGATAAATAGATATATAAATAAATAGATAGATATATAGACGATAGATAGATATAGAAATAGATAAATAGATAGAAAGATTGGTAGAGAGACAGATGGTAGATAGAAAGATAGATAGCTAGACAGACCCATAGATAGTGAATAGAGCGATAGTGCCCATGCTTGACCACCCCTCCATTTAAAAGAGACTAGTAACCCCCATTCTCATGATCGTTGTGGACGCCAGCAGTCAGAGCCCCTCTGATTTACCTGTGCATAGTGGACACCTTAATATTACTGGAATACCCCTTTCAGTGTACTAACAGTATGCAGTAAGCTCCTCAGCTCCCCCTAGCGTTGCCTGAAGAAAAAACAAGCTGTCACAGTTATGAAAATATATTAAATAAAAATATCTCAAAAAATTTATCAGTTCAGAAATTTAGTCCCATGTAAGTAAAAAAAAATACTTATTCACGGTTGGAAATTCACCGTAAAACTGCTACAATGAGATTATCACGGGGACCTCGACACTACATGGCAAGTCACCACACAACCGCTGTCTCACTGGCAGTCTGCACAAGGATATGTCATATGAATCTGAGTTTTTCCCTTCTTTTCGCTGGCTCTTATTATAAGGTCCTGGCCAATCATCAGAGGAGATTTAGTATTTCTCAGTCCGATCGCATCTGGTTATAACACGACCGTCTCCGGAGAACAGCGCTGATCTTAATCATTCCGACATATGCTGCGAACCAGAATATAACATGATCTACAGCTGCTGGGTAATACGTCTTACAGAGGGGACACCGATATCTGCCTGCCAAAGGGAGCAGCGAGTTACCCATGATATGCCAATCGTGGGCGAAATTATAAAAATGACACGGATTAGATACACAGAAATAGCAGAGCCGAACTTAACTCTTTGGGGACTGCGCTGTTAATGCACCGTGTTAGTGGAAGAATTTCCTGTAGCACTAAGTAAAATTACAGATGACACATGGTGACTTACGGCACACGACAAACTCAGCACGGCTACATCTGCTTCACAGATGAGTCTAAGCCTGGAGCTACATGGCGATTTTGGCCGTGACTCCCATCGCATGACCAAGGATCGCCGTTTCGCCCCATGACTCCTTCACTAATGTAAGTGCAAGGAGTTCGTGACCTCAGGGCGCTGAGACTTCAGGTTTCAAAAAGATCGAGCACTGCTGGATTTTTTTGTCAGTCGCAGTTGTAGCGGCTTTGGGGCTTTCACTTACATTAGTGAGAGTGTCGTGGGGCGACACAACAATCTTTGGTCACGTGATGGGAGTCTCGGCCGAGGTCACTGTGTAGCCTTAGCATAGCTTCAGCAGCGCTGAGTTTGTCATGTGCCCCAAGTCATAAGTCTAAGACTTATTCAACATAAGACAATATATATAGTGATCTCCAACCTGTTGCTCTCCAGCTACAACTACAACCTCCAGCATGCCCTAAAGCAAAGGCATTTTGGGATTTGTAGTTTTTCACCAGGTTGGAGATCACTGGGATAGCAGTCAGGAAAGAAACTATCAATGAACAACCAAACAACACCCCATATCTCAGTTTCCTGGACCTTTGTATGAGATGGGGAGATATTGGGGATTATCCGCAGTCACAGGAGTATTTAAAGGGGTACACCTCATATATATACATGCATGCAAAGACAACTCTTATATAGGGTGGCGTATACATGGACCCTGTTTTACAACCTCTCCTAGTGCTGAATCCCAGAACTTAAGCCTTTCCAAATTCTGGTCTATCTGTAGCCCCCCCACTTTTTCCTCAGACCCCCACCCCTCTTATTGTCTCCTCACCACTCCCCCTCACCTTGCTGAGACAGCGATGGAGGAGAAGAGAATCACTTCATGCCATGTCAAGGATCCCTCTAATTGCAGCCTCCCAGTCACAAGGATCCAGCCCAGATGTGGGACGGGGATGTCCTGCCTTCCCTGGCAGATGTGAGGGGCTTTGTGGAAATATCTCGGAGCCTCTGAGGGGAGGGGGAGAAGCCCAGCAGGACCCGCTCACTGCAGATTTGGGTTTCTGCTTGTTTACATTGGGGTTTCCATACGATACGACTTGTCATAGGGATGGAAGTCCTGAAAAGTTCTCACATGGCTGATGTTTTTGTGCCACCTGTAGACCACTGTGCACACTGCACATCATCCTATAGACTGGCGTCTGGTCTGCACCTGTGCGGAGAAGGCTTGGGATGTATGGAAACGTCTTATGGACACTTGGCGAGAGGATAGCCAGACATATAACAATCCTAGCACAGCGCCTGACCAGCTCATAGTCCAGCTTTTTGTGCTTGATATAATAGGACGTAACTTTTCACTTATTTTTCTAAACTTTTTTTATATCTTATAGTTTACATTTTACGCCCTCGCTGTGTTGCGAGATGGATTCGTCGCTGATGGAAGGACGTACCAGCGGCAGGAGGTAGGAGTAAAGCTAGAAGAATGACCTGATATAATATACTGCCTTGTGTTACTACATATGGTACTTTAACCACTTCAGGGCCGGCTAATTTTCCCTGATTAATAACCAGACACTTTTTTTATTTTTTATTTTTTTTTATTTTTCACACACGTTTTTGAAGGCAATAACATTTTATTCATTGGGGTTAGTCAAATATTTTTTGTGTCTTTTTCAGTGATACAAAGGGCTTAATTTTTTTGTCATTTTTATTTTTGTATTTTTTAATATCAGGGAAAATATAAAAAAAAGTGTCCGTTTTTCACATTTTTTTCATTTGTTTTTTTTTTATTTAATAGCACAAAGCCCTAATAAAATATATTTTTTAATAGTTTTCCCTCCCCGTTACAGTAGTTTTAATGTAGGTGAGACATAGTTTTGCGTCGCTTTGGGACACGGCTAGAACCTGTGATGCGGGTGTTGTTGTGAATATTTTAATATTAAACATTGTGTTTCCCATAAAGTCATAATAGACCATGGTGGGCACTTTAACATCACATTTTTGTTCCCCCTGTAACAGGAGCTGATACATTAGCCCCATTTACAGCCTCCTAGGATATACTGCAGAGCTGATCTGGGCCCTCTAGGGCCCAGCGGCTCTTGCAATTCCCTCCGACACCCTGCGATCACGTGACTGCCAGGTCAGGGGTAAACTGCATCATGACAGCTCCTATAGTTGTATACATAGCACTCCATGGGGCAGATTTATTAAACTATTGTAGCCCTATTTGGGGGGGGTATGAGTATTATCCCTCCCGCAACAGACTCTGCCTCACATGTGTCTGACTCACTGTATTTACAAAACAAAACTTGCACTAAATGCCTGGGGTCTCTGAAGCCAAACTGCAGGGGCAAAGAAGCCAGATACATTATATACTAGTAGAAATGGCAGTTCCCTACACTCTCCCTCTGGTGAAATCTTTACGTCACGTCAAAGACATACAAAGTCATAGTATACAGTCAACATTACCAATGACAATATCAATATGGTTGCTTTTGCATTTACAGAGTCACAACAGGTTAATAGGTATACATGCCAGCAGGAGTGAAAATTGGTAACATATTGACCAAAGTGGACACTGCACCCACCCAAGCATGGTATAAATGAGGCTGAGTAGTAAATCTGGGGTCCCCCAAACTATCATATGTCAGCATAGGTGGAGGGTGTCTAATTCTCTCTCCTCTCCGTACCTCTCTCTGAGGTAAACTAGCATGTCCAGGCCCTAAACTAGGGTTGTCTGCCATGGGAGGGGATGGTGCTGGTGGCGTAGGAGAGCTAGATCCCTGCTCATCTGTAGACACAGATCTAGGTACGAATTCTGGAGTTTGAGGGTTCATAGGTCTCCCTGAAGGAGAAGATACTGGTGATCTAGGAACTTCAGGAGCCACAGTCCAATCACTCTCAGGAGTTTCAGGAAGGTCAGGTGGAATATCGGCTAAGGACTGTGGAGAATCGCAGGCCGAGCCATCATTGGAGATATCCATACCATCAATCTGAGGTACAGGCAACAAATGATTTCTATGCCAAGTCCTGATCCTCCCGTCCCGTCCTTTTATCTTGTAGACTGGTATTCCAGGCAACCGATCTACCACTGTAAAGAGTTCACTCCGCCATCGATCAGCCAGCTTATGTTTTGCAGATGTCCCAAATTCCGTAGCAGAACATGGTCCCCAGGGTTCAATTCTCGGTATCTTACTCGAAGATCAAATCTCCTTTTATTTCCTTCATTCACTTTGGCCGATTTTCCTCAGCCAGCTGATAAGCACTCTTAAGCGTTTCTTTCAAACGTGCCACGTATCGGTAATGATCTCGATGACTGATACCATCAGTAGAGACTCCCAACAAGATGTCAATAGGTAGCCTAGGCTCTCTTCCAAACATCAGAAAGTATGGTGAATATCCTGTGCTCTCGTGCCTTGTACTATTATAGGCATGCACCATAGCCTCCACTTTTCTACTCCAGGATCGCTTATCCTCAATTCGTAAGGTACCAAGCATATCAAGTAAAGTCCTGTTAAATCTTTCAGGAAGGGCATCTCCCTCTGGATGGTAAGGCGTCGTCCGACTTTTGCGGATGTTCAACAACTGAAGTAACTCTTTGATCAGGTTACTCTCAAAATCCCGGCCTTGATCAGAATGCAACCGGTGTGGTAAGCCATAATGGATAAAATACTTTTCCCAAAGCACTCTTGCAACAGTGACTGCTTTTTGATCCTTAGTCGGAAAGGCTTTGAGCATATCGTGTGAAGTGATCAGTCACCACCAATACATTTCCAAATCCTCTGGAGTCGTTGTCAATACAAAGGAAGTCTATGCAGACAAGATCCATGGGGCCCGAACTCTTCAAGTGTCCCATGAAGGCCGCTCGAACCGGGACAGTCTTCCTCTGCAAACATCTGCGACAGCACCTACACAGACGAGTCACGGTATCTCTCATTTTGGGCCAGTAGAATCGGTCTTGTATTAGGCCATAAGTCTTCTCAGGTCCCAAATGACCATGATAATCATGCAGACTTCGGAAAATCATCTTCTGAAAGCAGCTTGGAATAACTAGTTGGCGCCTTCCAGGGTGATCATGATACAGCACCACACGATAAAGTAGGCCATTGTCTATTTCAAACTTCTCCCAATCTCGTAGAAGTTGACTGCATTCAGAGGGTAGGGATGTCTTTAACATTTCTCTGTCTTGAGAACTCACTGCTTGATAAAGAGGTCCAATTAAAGGATCAGTCTTTTGACTCCAGATCATTCGCTTTGAAGATATAGAACAACTCTCAAAGGATCCTAAAGCGGCAGGGTAGGCAAACATGTCTGGTACAGCTTCGGGACCTCCCCCAATAGAGTCAATAAGCCGAGTTTCAGAAAAGGCTACTCGGTCTTCAACTACAGCAGCCATGGCACACAAAGCTCCTACTCCAGGACTTGGCACTTCTTCCCATTCATCCACTACTTCCGGACTAGGTAATCCAGGCCGTCTTGATAGAGCATCTGCCCCAATGTTCTTAGGCCCCGATTTATACTTGAGTGTGAATTGGTAGTTGGATAAAGCTGCCAACCAGCGATGTCCTGTAGCATCGAGTTTAGCGGTTGCCAAAACGTATGTCAGTGGATTGTTGTCTGTTCTTACTTCAAACGTGGCTCCGTATAAATAGTCATGTAATTTATCAACAATGGCCCACTTGAGCGCCAAAAACTCCAATTTATGTACTGGATAATTTTTCTCGCTGGGAGAAAGACTTCGACTTATGAAAGCTATGGGCCGTAACCCGGCCGGGTATTCTTGGTGCAGCACGCCACCTAATCCTTCAAAGCTGGCATCTACATGTAGCACATATGGCTTCTGTGCATCAGCATAAGCCAGAACGGGAGCTTCTGTCAATTTCTTCTTCAACAACTTAAATGCTTCTTCACAATCCGCAGTCCACCTATCGCCAAAAAGGCTTTTGGAAGACCCTTTCTTCTTTCCCGGATCTCCTGCATCACTCTTCAACAGGTCGAGGAGGGCTCGAGCAATTTTTGAATATCCTTCCACAAATCGTCGATAGAATCCACAAAACCCCAAGAAAGATTGCAACTCCGTAATATTTTGCGGTCGGGGCCAATTCACCACAGCTTCAATCTTACCAGGATCGGTAGCAACTCCTTCAGCAGAAACAATATGACCTACATAAGTGACCGAAGATCTACAAAATTTGCATTTGTCAGCCGACAACTTCAGCCCCTCTTCTTTAAGCGATGGAGTACTCTCATGAGTCGTTCTTCATGTTCTTCCAGCGTCTTTCCAAACACAATAATGTCATCAAGATATACAAGGCATTCCCGGGGCACTAAATCACCTAACACTCTTTCCATCAACCTTTGGAACGTTGCTGGCGCACCTTTGTACCTTGCGGCATACGAGTGAACTGAAAGAAACCCAAGGGGCATATGAAGGCTGTCTTTTCCTGATCCTCAGGTGCCATTGGGACTTGATAGTATCCCGATCTTAGGTCCAGCACTGTGAACCAACAGTTTCCATTCAGAGCTTCCAGAGCTTCTTCAATTCTCGGCAGTGTATACTGATCAGGTAAGGTTCTCCGGTTCAGAGTTCTGTAATCCACACATAGGCGAATTGCTCCAGATTTTTTCTTACCACCACAATAGGTGAGGCATAGGGGCTCTTACTGTCCACAATGATCCCCTGACCTTTCATTTGCTGTAGAGTCTGTCTTAACTCATCAACATCCTTTGGAGCAACTCTCCGTGGTCGCTCCCGGAAGGGGTAGAATCGTCAATCGGAAAGTGTGTTGAGCACTTTTAGCACAACCTACATCCATATCATCCATGGAGAACACTTCCGATAATTCAGACAACTTCTGTGTCAGTCGCTGATTCCAGGCCTCTGGTAAATGTGGATCACTCAAGTCAAGATTGAGATTAGGGATTGCATCTCGGATTTGAATCCTGCACACTTCAGCGTATGGATTTACTCCAAGCACAGGGTAGCAGTGGGCCACATTCTGGTATGGTCCAATTACAATCGGATGCGGTGAACAGTTCCTCACTGTCACACAGGTAGATAACTCCACTTTATTTCTCCAGTCCTTTCTCTCTGGGATCACCATCCAGCCATTCTGGTTAATCATTTCTTCAGGGGTTTCCATAAGGACATAACTCCCCCTTCAAGCAAATCGGGAGCAATGCTGGAGGCTACTCTCAGAATTCTCTCCCCGCCGCGGAACTTCCCGGTTCTCTCACCGTTGATATACCATTCCATGTCGATAGCCAGTAGACAGGGCATCACAGAGTTCTCTAAGATCAGAAGATATATTCACCGGCTGGCTGCAGGGTTCCAATCTCTTCCAAGAAACTTCTGAAAAGCATAATGCACTGCGGGACAATTAGTGCCGTATCACAGGAGCTGCACAAGAATCCCCTGTATCAGGACAGACAAGAGCCGTAATCTTCATGGGAGCGACACTCTGATCTTCTAATTCAGGGACAGCTATAACTACTTGTAGGCTGCCATCTACAGGATATGATCCTGAATTAAGCCCCCACAATTTCATTTGTCCTGTAGACTGAAGAGGTATATCCCTCAGATACTTTTGGTAGACGAGCGATAAATCAGGGTCACTTGAGATCCTGTATCAAACAGGGCAGGAGCGGCATGACCATTGACAGTGACTTTGACAACGGCCTGGAGCCCGCGATGCGCCTCTGGTCTTTCTCGGCCCGCCTTCCTTCGGTGTCTTTGATTCTGAATAGAGAAGACAGCACTGTGTCTCAATCCCTCACTGTCCTCCGTCACTGTCTGGCACTATGGCCCGTCTGACCACATTTATAACAGGTTCTAGCATCCTTCCTCCATTGGTGGCAGTGGGTGGGTGGCGGACTGTCTAAGTTCTGACCGCTCCGCTGGTTTGTCCTTGTTTGAATTAGGAACAACATCTTCTTTAGAGATGCTTTTCGCTTTCTTGGGTCTAAAACTAATGTCAGCTTCTTGTTTCTTCACTAACTTCATTAAGTCAGGAAATGGAAGGACTCTATCAGATAGTAAGACCTTGAGTACTTGAGCAAGAGGATGATGAGGTTGTCCCTCTCACCAACTGACTGGTTCTCATAGCGTCTACCCTGGTAGATATAGCTGCGTGGTACACCAGACGTGAAAGAAGTAGCTGTAACGGTTAATAAAAGTAGAGACATTTTCCCCTTCTTTTGACAAACCATTCGGTAATCAGCAACCATCTGGGCAAGGTCATAGTTGGCTCGTGATCAGACAGTACTTGTATATAGTCCAATGTACTCACTCCTTCATGAGAGTCTCTGTACAAGCGGATCAATTCTGCAGCAGGAGACCGCAAACTTCCTGATCGCTGCCGCTTGCCTTCTTCGAGCAGACCATTCCTTCAGGCATTGGAGAGTATGTTCTTTCCATATCTCAAAGTTTTCCTCCCCTTGTGGTACTGGGACATTACCAGAGAATACTTTAGTTTCTTGTGTGGTGGCCTGCAGGCCCTGGCTACATTTCAGTCAGCCTGGCTAAAGTGCTAATAGCACTGTCACTAGAGGACTGCTGCGCGGCCATACTGGGGGGTAACTGGCTGGCGGGTTCTTCCTTTACCTGAGCCAGGGGAGGAACAGAGGTCGGTCCCATGTGTAGCTGTGGGGGTTCCCCTCTGGCTTACGCTTCCCATATCAATGACTATTCCCACTTCTAAATCTCAGCGTGCCCCAAATGTGCCCTATTTGGGGGGGGGTTAGTATTTCCCTCCCCCAGACTCTGCCCACTGTGTCTGCTCACTGTTTTACAAACAAACTTGCCTATGCCTGGGGTCTCTGGCCAACTGCGGGGCAAGAGCCAGTACATTATATCTGTGTGGCGCTCCCTACACTATCTAAAAGCAATACTGTCTCAGTTGCCCGTAGCAACCAATCACAGTGCAGTTTTCATTTTGTATTTTGCTCCTGAGTAATGAAAGCTGCGCTGTGATTGGTTGCTATGTGCTGTGATGGGTTGCTATGGGCAGCTGAGACAGTTTTCCTTTTAGATAGTTTAATAAATCTGCCCCATTGAGTGCTATGTATGCAGCGATTGGGAAGGCAGAGGGGTAATAAACCGTTCCTGCCTTCTCTCTGGGGATTCTGGCTGTCACTGACAGCCGCCTCCCCGCTCCTGCAGCTGCACATATGTACAGGTTCATCCTTACAGAAATAAACAGCTGCTGCCCTTACGTATATACTGAAAGGATGGTCGCAAGTAGTTAAAGGGCTACTCTGTTTAGCACGGCCCCTACTTGTTAGAAAGGTCTCTTAAAGAGGACGTTTCACATCCTCTGGCACTGGCAGTATTTTATACTGCTAGAAAACTGACAGTGCGCTGAATTCAGACCACTCTCAGCTTTGACGGTACACACCCGACTCCTGGAGTTTTGGCACCTTCACCGTCAGAAAGGCAGGCCTTACTGCTCAGCGCCCCCTATTGAAGAGTACTGAAAGTAACGGCACCGATATCTCCGGCACCTGGGCATATACTTGAAAGTCAGCTTTCTATCAGTATATAATACCGCCAGTGCCACAGGTTGTGAAAGGTCCTCTTAAAAAATAAGTTTATCACAATGTGTCCCCTTGCTGCAAGTGTTTGATTTTCCTACAGCGCCACCACAGGAGAAATTAAGCATTACAAGTTGTCCATTTGAATCAATAGGACAGGACAAGTCCTCCAGAAAACAAGACTCTTTGTAACCACTCTCTTCTCTGGCCAAGATGAGGATCGGGAATTGGGGACCCCCTAAAAAACTTCATAATAGGATATAATATATGACAATGGGTTTTCTACACTAGACAAAGGGTTTGTACCCCAGGATAGGGGGATAAGTCTCTGGTTTGTGGAGGTCTGACCGCTGATCACGAGAGCGGGCTGGTGGTTGGATATTTCACTTCTCTCTAGTTATCCGGTCCATTTATGTTGTCTAGTTTATATCACTATTAAGCAGGGTTCACATTTGTGCTGGAGTCTCCATCGAGTGACTGCCAAAAATCACCGGATGAACAAGTGTGGCAAGTCCGATTTTTTTCTCCCAGCGGTTTTAGTTTAAAACAATGGACACCCAATGGACCCCACTATAGTCAATGGGCTACATCGGTCACCATTGCTGTCTGCTGTTTTAGCGGTCTGTGTGTCCATTGTTCTGGTCCACCAACAGACAGGTGAACATAGTGTCAAATGCAGAATTCCACATCTATCCAGACATTAGCTCTGTGTGATATAAACCACTCCGCAGATTTCAGGTTGTATTGACAGAGCTCTATTTTCGGTTTGTGCTTCATCTGCACATTTGTAGACAAAAACAGGAACAAATTCCCATAGAGGAAAGTAGAAATGCTGAAACTCTGAAGTATTGCAAGGCCATATTGAATATCCCCAGTTATTATACTAAAGTTGTAACAGTGCCATCTGCAGGATAATCTGAGTTACTGCATGCAAAATTAACCCTTTTTGTAAACATACTGTATACATCAGTATAAGGTTTGTTATCCCATGTCATTTTATTAGTTTATTATCACTAACACCATGAATTCCATGTAATGTGTATGGGCAGCTTTAACTCTGACACAGTCTTGTGTGTTCTGCTCCCCCCCCCCCTTTCCCTTCCCTTTTTCCCTTTTATCATGGTACGTGCTCTGTTGTCCTTACTGTGTTGTTTTTTTCTGTAATGAGATAAAGAGTTACATTATCAGGACTGTGCACCATTTGGTGCTACATCACTGTATACAATGCTGGGACATCACTTGTATTATCCCTGACTGTGACATCACTGTGTGTATTATCCCTGTACTGTGGTTGTGTGTGTTTTTTTTCATATTTGTGTGTATTATCCCTGTACTGTGACATCACTGTGTGTATTATCCCTGTACTGTGACATCACTGTGTGTATTATCCCTGTACTGTGACATCACTGTGTGTATTATCCCTGTACTGTGACATCACTGTGTGTATTATCTCTGTACTGTGACATCACTGTGTGTATTATCCCTCTGTACTGTGACATCACTGTGTGGTGGGGGGGGGGGGGGGGGGGGGTGTGTGGTTTGTGTTTGTTGGGTTTTTTGTGTGTGTATTATCCCTGTACTGTGACATCACTGTGTGTATTATCCCTGTACTGTGACATCACTGTGTGTATTATCCCTGTGCTGTGACATCACCGTGTGTATTATCCCTGTGCTGTGACATCATTGTGTATTGTATAGGTGATGAATGTTATTCATGGGCCATTGCTTTTACGTTACGTCTTACATTACATAACATGTCTTTGGACATATGAACGGTTCTTTATATAGATAACAAAGTCTGAAATTTGTGAAATTAGTGATTTTTTTTATTAAACGTTATTTTAACTATTAACAAGTTAGAGAATCCTGCACTGAGCGCTGTCCGCAGCTGTGGTGTGTAGACAGCGGGCAGCAATAGCGGGCTGGTATCCTAAGATCACGGAGATTAATTCGATCACTGCTGAGCTATAGATCTGCTTCACGAATGATTTCTATCCATTAGTGTCGAGAAGGCAGAAGACATGGGATTAAGTCACGCTGTTAGAAGCAATGTCCCTAACAAGTCTCTTTATTTCTAAGCAGCCCGACAGCGTAGACCAGGAAGGTCACATCCATATACATGTATATACAGTATACATACACATGCTACAGGTGGCCTGCTCAGAAATAAAGAGGACGTACAGTAATTTTATTATTCTTAGGTAGAGGAAGCAGCAGTTGTGGTTGGTCCTTTAGACGCCAACACTAGCGACATCTGCGCATCGGCGGGTTGGCATCTGCTGCACTGTTCACATTTGTCATATCGGACATGTCATCTCTTCAGAGCTTGGCTTTCACTGGCTGCAGCTGTAGACTCTGCAACTTCATGGCAAGGCCCATATTACCAGTGATTTTCAGCTTGCCCTGGAAGAAAGCCTGAGAGACATGAAAGAAATTAGTAAGAGTCAATGTATAAGGGAAGTACAAGAACTTTTCTTTTTAATCTCCAGATCTATTATATCTAGCCCCACACATAATCATATATGTCTACCATTCACCGTCATTGCCATCAAACCTTCTGACAGACTGGAACCTTCAAACCTGGTTTGCATCTCTAAACTTGCTGATCCCAACGCACCTTTATGTTCAGAGACTGGCCCTGCATCTAGCCAAAAAGACACAATTCTTGTCCGACTAGTCAGTGTATTGTGTAGGAGCTGTATCAGGTGACTACAGCATTATGTGGGAATACAGACCGCCATAGACAGTAGCCTGCACTCTGCCGACAGATTCTCAAGGAGACCACTGCTCCTCCACTGCTTTACAATAGTTTATTTCCAGACTGTTCCACTTTGCAGAGGGAGGATTTCTGGATTTTCTGGTACATTTCATACTTACGGTCTGTGGATTGATCTTGCCGGTCATCAAGGCTAGCAGGTCCGAGTCCGCCATGGAGATTGTACAGTCGGCTTTCTTATCTGCAACACACAGAATCAAAGAAACCTGAATTCACTCCTCACTGTCATTGAATAAGAGATTTATTACATTTTAGAATTGATGGATATAACTACAAATAAAGACGAACTTGTAGAATTTGCTGGAGAGGTCGTCTTGAGATTTACAAGAGTGTCATAGTCCAATAGGACTCACGCACACAGGAAAGCAAGGTGCATGGACCCTGTACAGTAGCACACACAGTCACTATGGATCTATATTACGGACACATAGTCACCCTGTGTATGGTGCTCCTATATGACGTCTTATGAAGCATGCCATGAGCACCACAATCCAGGTCCATGCTGAGGTCGTAAAGGTTCTCACCTGAGTTGAACTGAACAGAGCCTTTGCCATTCTTCACGTCCACCACCCAAGTTGCCTCTTTTCCATCAGGTCCGTCCTTCACCTTAAAGGCAAAGATTCCTCCAATCTTCTGAACAAATTTCTCTCCTTCCTGGAAGAGGGGTGGTAACAAGAAACATATAAGGATAGGGTAGGAGTTATAAGCAGCCATCACAGAACATGTGGATATGCTTCATAATTTCTGCTATGGAATTGCGTGCGGAAAATCTGCAGCGTATTACAGTACCAGCAAAGTGGAAGAGATTTTACCACATTACCTGCAGCATGTCAATAGATGTTTTTCACCCTTTGCAATGTATAGGGTAAAATCGGTGGCAAATACGCTATGCATACCACAACAACTTCACCATTGCAGAAAATTAGCATATCAGTCGCGTGTGGGCATACCCTAAAAATCCAGAAACTAAATGACGGTATAGTATGGTACGGTATAGTATGCCGCCACCATAATACACTGTATAAAGTGCAAATGTCAGTGATGACTTACTTTAGGTCACTCTAGGGAATGCCCTAGAATTTAGATTTTGCCCTCACGCGGTATCTTATCAGAGGGCAGTTCTACAGATTACTGAAGTGATCTTTGATCCGATCCACAGGAATCTATTACTGTAACCTTGGTTGTGAAATCTAATTCTTTACAGTGTATTCATCTCTGTGACAGCAGCTTAAAGGGTTATTCCCATCTCAGCGAATCACGTCCAAGGTGGGAATATGTGCCTCCCATCCTTCACTAATGTAAGTCACACACTGCAACCCGAGGATGTTGTGACTGCAACTTGGAGTGGCAAAAAAAATTAAGGAGTCACAGGGTGACACGGCGATCTTTGGTTATACGACACACCCTTACTGGTTTTAGTAGGAATTGTGTAGTACTTTATTTCACCTGTGGGGGTGCTGTAAGGAAACTGAATAGTCACTGGCATGTTCCCAATGTTTGGCACTGGCATTTTTTGATACATAAGTAGACAACTACAGTATCTAAAAAAAAAAATCAGGAAAGCCAGTTACCCATCAGCTTACTGACCTCTGACAGTTTCTTCTCAATTTCTTTGAATACATACTGGGCCTTAAATCCATCTTCAGCGCTGGTAGGATTTAGCTGGATATGGGAAGATCTGGAGAGACAGATTGGGATTATTTAAAAGGAGCACTCCACTATTACCGATACAGCATCTCGGTATAGTATTCACTATGGTTGTGGTTTGTGGGAGAAAACTCTACCACCCCATGGGAACCCACTTACAGACTGCAGATGTCCAGGTGCCAAGCGAACCCTGAATCCATATTAATCTTATTCACACACAGCATTTTGTTTTCAAAAATAAGTCACACTTCTGTGCCGGGGCCATAGCAGGGCCTGAACTTTAACCAGTATTGAGTTTTGGACATGGTCCATGGTTACTCAATAGTCCCTGTGGTCATGCACTGCGAACTAAAGTCAGCCAAAGACCCTGCTCTTAAAGGGGTACTCATCTTGTCAAGCGAGGGCCTCCACTTTATGTTCAGTGGGGTCTGACCTCTGGGACACAGTGGCGCTCCCAGCCCCCTGGTTGTACAAGGAACTGCAGTCATGCTGCACAATGGGTGACCAGGAGCAATATCCAGGGAAACCTTGAAGGGGACACATTGCTATATCAGTTCTGCAGCCCCTTCATTCATAAGATCATGGGGGTCCCAGAGGTCAGAGGATATCAATTTGCAATTAAAGGGATGTTCTACCCTATAAACAATTTCTGCATTAGATTTTCATTATAGGGCCACTAAACATAAAGTTGACTGCTTTATAGAGGACCTTTCACCACCTCCAACTCTTGGTATCCTTCTATATAGCCCCCCTCCACTGATTCCAGTGCTGTTGGAATTTTTTCTCTAGCCCCCACCGTTCCTGAGCAATCTTTTCTGTTACTTTCAACATCTAATATGCTAAATAAGCGCTCTTCCATGGGGTGGGTGGTCCTAGACCATCTGCTCCATCCCAGGACGGCCCACCTGACAGTACAGAGCCTAAATAGCATATCGGTGGTGAAAATATTAAAGGATGGAAAGAGTTGGAGTTTGTGGAGGTGGTGAAAGGTCTTCTTTAAAGGGGCTGTCCATTATTGGAAAATCATGGCTGCTTTCTTCCAGAAAGAGCACCACACCTGTCCACAGGTTGCATGTGAAATTGCAGCTCAACTCCAATCACTGCCATGGAGATGCGCTACAATACCAGATACAGACTATGGGCAGGTGTGGCGTTGTTTCTGGAAGTAAGCAGCCATGTTTAAGGGGTAACCATCATTCACACCTAGATGCAGACATGGGATCAGATTAGGGAGGGTGACCTCATTTCTAAGTATCGATAGGTTGAAGTCCAACCTTTCATTTGGGGTACTAAAGGGTACACTGGGGAGACCACAGACATTTTTTGCACCCTCCTTCACGCTTGAAGGGACGATAACAGAAAGCAATAACAGTCAACTGCAAATGTAGTGTTTTAAAAGCAACTAGGATGAACACATATTATTCATCACGTATGGAATCTGTAGACAGATAAGAGTATAGGGTGTGTGATATAAAGCTGTGTATTCTATAGCAAGCTCCCTCATATAGGGAAGCCGCTTCCCAGGATGCAATGCTCCCTCTGGGCTATAGGTGACCATTCATAGGCAGCTACATGCTAAGCAAACAATAGCACTGCTGTCATGTCGCCCCCCTCCCTGCCGGGGATCACTGGCCTCACATACATGATGTAGGCAGAGTACAGTGCAGGGATCCCAGGATGCTGTGCACCAAATATACCGTATACAGAACAGCTTATGTTACATAATAGAACGGAGTGTGAGAGATACACACAATAGTGCATTGCACACACACACACACACACACAAACCTACTACACTATACCATAACCCCTTACCTGGCTGCTGCATCTGGAAATCCCATCTTATATAAGGTAACCACCACGGCTCCCCCTAATCCGATATTGTGCTGCAGGGCGAGCTTGGCTCCTGGTACTTGTCTCTTCCCGGCCTGACCTCTGAGCTGCCAGCAGAGCTCTGCACACTGAGCCAGGCCTGTGGAGACAGAAAAGACACCAAATATCAGCTTCCGCCTCGTGAGCGCACCCTAGCTGCTGAAAGGTAGCACTGCAACTCCATCACTTAACCCCTCACTGCCCACGCTCATTCTGCTAATATGTATTCAGCAATTTAGGCTACGGCTCCACGTTGCAGAAACGCAGAGTTTCTTGTTGCAAATTTTGCTGCCGTTTTTTGAGCCAAAGTCAGGAGTGGATTTAACAGAAGGGAAACGTCTAAGAGCGTCATTTATGTTTTCCATTTCTTTTCAAGACACTCCTGACTTTGGCTAAAAAAATGTGCAACAAAAACACTGTGTTTCTGCAAAGTGGGACCTTAGGGTGCAAACTTATGTAGTGGCATCAGCATGTGGCTGTGAGTGACTGTACCGTACTGTATAATCGTACCATATAATACCGTATAATAATGCAATCGTTGGTGGCCACATGCTGGGGAGGCTTCAGCCGCTGCTATGTCAGAATGAACCCTTGTACAAATTGTTATATTGCTGTGCATAATCCATCCTGAACAGTCTTCAAAAGCATTAAAAGATACGGGGGCAGATTTACGTTTTCAATGCCAGTCTTCATATCCCCTGCACCAGCGGAGGATGCGCCCGATTTATGAGGAGGTGCACAACTCAAGTCACATGCACCCACCATGTAGCTTAGATTTCAGGAATCATTTACGCTATTATCATGAATCTGGTGGTGGAAAGGAAAGTGGCGAGTGTGGTGTACGACAGAAAAAGTGACAAATTTTTGCAACAAAAATTGCAACTTATTCAGAAAACTGGTGTACAAGGCATAATAAATGTGACCCATGGCGGTCAGCCCAACACCCCCGTGCTATCCTTTCCCAATACACACTGCATGCAGCATTTAAACTTGAACTTTGAACTGGAACAAGAATTTTCCAAAAGTTTCAGGCTCGATCCAAACCCATAACTTTTGGGCTTCGTCAACCACAAAACACTATCCCGGAGTATAATAAGTGGAGGCCCAGGGGAGGTGCGGAAACTTAATAAACACTGATATTCTCCTTCCTTCACCTCCCCTGGGCTCCCTCCCCAGTCAGGAAGAGTTGCCATAGGGACATTGGAGCCTTGTGACCTGATTTCTGCTGAAGGGGATTTTAGAATGGTTATGGAATAAGTCAATGAGAACAGAAAATTAGATAAGATATTATAATAAAATCATTGACCCCGCAGCAGGTCCTGGCTGTGACTGCACAATGTCAGTCTGCACCCAACGCAATGTCAGCAGGTTGTGGTGTCGCGCTCCCTTGACCCTAACTGAGGACATGAATGGGAAAGTTCAATGAGAGAAACCCTAGTTTTTTGCAACGTATGACAACTTTTACAAAGAAACAGCGGACGGATACCTGCAGCCGAACCAGACAGACCCAAGTCCTCTAACTTATCAGCCATTATCCCGGATCGATGGCGGTTTTTAGGTGCCAGTTTTCACCATCTTACTTATTATTACTGGCAAAGGTCTGCATGCCCCTGTATCTGATGTATGTCAGAGGTAGCCTGGATAGAGGAGAGTGAAGTTCAAGGTGTGCAGGGTAAAGTCCCGGCATCTCTATCAGGCATGGAGATAAAAGTGGCACAAATTCCAGAATATCCTATAAACAACCAGATAAGAGCTGAACCTGGCCAAGATTTCTTCAAGCTCTGCTTTGGTCTTTAGCCTACATGTGTATCAGATAGGTCTAATGTAACCAGGTCAATACAGGCTGTACAGTGTCGTTGTAAACTCTGTGATATATTTATAGAATAGCAGTAAGAGCTGTAATCCTAGTTCTGCATCGCACATTGTAAATATGGAGTAAAAGTTGTGGGTAAAAACAATGCACACAGGGCGAAGGTTAGTGGGTTATCTTAATAGGGGTATCAATTACATGTGCGTTTAATAAGGATACACAAGGACGGACTCCCGATGCCCCTGTATGGTCAGGCAAAGGAGCTGCTGCAATAAGCCAGGTCACTTATTTTGATGCCTACTGATTTTTTTTTTGGGCACCATGTATGGCCAGCATCAGTATTCTAGGTTCAGCATGTGGTTCTTTCTATAAAATCAGATTATTCAGGTGGACCCAAGTGGCCGGACCTCACACAGTGTCAGGTCAGGAGTGGGGCTCTGTACAAGGAGGGATGTCTGAACTGTATCTAACATTATGGCCGCTCATCCCCGTAGTCAAATCCCTGTTGACTTCTACCCTAAAGAGATGGCATATTCTAAAGAATATCTGCTTAAATGGGTTGCCCGGGATCATAAAATGAAATTTTTCTTTCTTTGTTTTTTTTACTATTGTGCCTCTATAATGGAGCAGAACAACAAAGTAAAAATGTCAGTGTGAACGAGGCCTAAAGCAGGTTCTCACAGGAATCAAATAGTACTAGAGAGGGAACGATCTAGTCGTAGGATTTTTATTTTATTTTTTTTTTTTTAACGCAGCAATTTTCCTCTACTGAAGTCTCCTGTGTGAAAATGCACCTATACCTGTCCATGTGAACACGTCCTAGTCAATGATATATCATACTGCATTTAATGCAAGAAATTACATCACATGTTATGACATGAGTGAGGTCACAGGGCAAGCAGTGTGTATTCATGTGGAGGAGATGGACCATGGTGTAATTATAAGGGTATATTCACATGTGGTAGATTTATGGAAGAAATTTCTACAACTATCCCATCCTTCTACATAGTTCCACCACATTTAGATCAATTTCTGCAACAAATATATTCACCTAAACTGGTATCTAAAATAGAAATTTAAGCAACTTTGCAAATTCACCTTAACTAAAACCTACCGTTTCATGTACGCAGCTCCCATGCAGTCCTATGTGCACCCAATTGATGCAGCTTCTGCTTCCTGGTTACAGGCTTCGCACAAATCCTGTGCAGAGGGCTTACCCTACAGTCATGTATCGCTCCCCTGCTTCATGAAAACCTATCGCACTATATGGCTATCTGTGGTCTGGTTACTATTATTCACCCACAGCAAGTTATAGCTCTCTGTGGAAACTTCCGAGTTGTATGTATTTAGGGAAATCACTGTGTGCACCCCTATTTTAGTGTTAGAGGGAGAAGATATGGGCACCAACTAGAGAACACTTTGAAGGCAGGAGTGGGGAGCGGCGTAATAGAGAATGCCTAGTGAACTCTGAACTTGCAGCTCCACAAGCAAAAAAAAAAAAAAATCCTGTGAATAAAGGAAGTAATACAGAATTCAGGAAACAACATAGCGCACCTTGAACCTCTCTGTGTAGATACATAAGGACCTAAAATTATTTTTTCCAGGTTCCAGAGATACAGCTTCATATGGATTGCATTGGATTTTATCATAAGGTTTACTGAATGCCACAATTTATGCAACTCTGACCTGTCGCTCCCAGTGGATGCCCCTTGGAGATCAACCCTCCGCTTGGATTGATAACCCAGCGTCCTCCATATGTATTGTCTCCTCTGTCAATCAGGTCTCCAGCTCCACCTGCAAGAGGGAAACCGAGGCAAACAGATCAGATGTTATCCACTCAGTAAGGGGAGATTCACATGAGGCAGATTTGTTGCAGAAAGTTCTGTGATCATCCCATGCTTACATCGCACGCTCTCTGATACACAGTGGTCATGCAATATATTTACAGCCTAGTCCCATTCACTCCTATGGGATGGGCCTGTAATTACATTGCATGGCCGCGGCGAAACAGACAGTGGGCAGTGTAAGCAGTGAAGCGGTCAAACAGCTGGCATTTGGACAGGTCCTCAATAAAAATAAAACAGCACAATCCCTTTAACCAGGCCTGTAGAAATCCCTGTGCTTCCCTCCAAAGTAACCCCATTCAGATAAAAGGAACAGATTTTAAGTCTCAGAATTTTGGCAACAAATCTGCATCATGTGATTCTAGAGATGTATCCAACATGTTCACTACTAAAGGGCAGGACTACTATCATTCCATACTTTTTAGGTGGATTTCCCCTTTAAATGGGTTGCACAAAGAATTAGGGCGCATTCACACAGAGCAGTTAAAACTGCATCAGAAAAAAATAAACTAAATTTTAAGGCTGTTTTGGGTCAGTTTCTTAATTTTACAGGTGAGACGTATTTATTTAACATATTTCTCCTGTAAGATCATAAACTGCATGAACTGTTCCGATTGTAGTTTTGACGCAGTTTTAACTTCACTCAACTGCACTGTGTGAATGCACACTTAAAAGGGGATTCCTGGGAGTTGCATATTGATGACCATTGTCCGATTGGTGGAGGTCTAACACCTGGGACCCCCACAGATCAGCCACTTGAAGAGGCTGCAGGCTCTTTAATGCTACCATGCACAGTGCTGTATATTGTCTAGTGGCTGTGCTTGGTATTGCAGCTCAGCCCCATTCAATTGAAAAGGACTGAGCTGTAAACAGGCCATAACAAATGTGACGACAAATGTGACGACAAATGTGACGACAAATGTGACGTCACATGGCCTTTGGCACAAACAGTGCTCAACTGAATGCCACTGCCACTTCAAGCAGCTGATCTGTGGGGGTCCCACAGTCAGATCCCACTGATCAGATATTAATGACCTATTCTAAGGATAGGTCATCAATATAACTCCCAGAAAACCCCTTTAAATTAATCCCCTATCTACAGTATCTGACCACTGGGGCCCTCCATGTTTACTTGAATAGGGTCCCAAGTTTCCCCTGTCGGTCGCTCCATTCATGTCTATGGGACTCCTGAAGCGAGGCTGAGTACAGAGCTCGGCTACAGTATCTCCAGCAGTCCCATAGAACCGAATGCAGCATTCATGAGCGATCACCATTCCATATAAACGGTGGGACGCGGCACCCATGTTCTCAAGACTAGTTGGGGTCTCAGTGGCCAGATACTAAACCTATGGACAGGGGACACGTTTAATTTGTGGTCCAAGCCCTACAGGTAATATTGTGTAAGATGGCTTACCCGGTGGGCACAGTCCGAGCGCCTCATAGGTGATGAGCTCACTGGCAGAGAAGCAGTCGTGAAGCTCAATGACATCCACGTCCTCTGGTCTCAATCCAGTCTTCTGATAACACCGCTCCGCTGCAATCCTGGACATGTCATATCCAACCTAAAAAAACAAACCGTAACACTGCTCCACCTGTGCTCTGCACCAGCTTTGATAAATCTCCCCCAATGCAGCCGCTATAGAAGGCCGCGCTTACCGCCTTGATGGTGCTATCTTCATTAAATGTGCTGGCCGTGTCGGTTACCATCTCCTGGGCCACGATCTCCACCGCCTGGTGCTGCAGGTCATGCTTCTTCACAAAGTCTTCACTGGCCAGAATGGCCGCCGCTGCTCCATCAGAGGTTGGACTGCAGTAAAGAGAGCAATGTCAAATCTGCAGCCCCCGAAGCCCATCAAATATATGCGCCCCCAGAGCCCATCAAATATATGAAATCCCACAGAGCCCATCAAATATAGGTAGCCACAGAGCCCATCCTACTGCCGCCCCCTGATCCCATCAAATATATAAAAAAAAACCCCCAGGAGCCCATCAAATATATGAAATCCCCAGGAGCCCATCAAATATATGGAATACCCGGGAGCCCATCAAATATAGGTAGCTCACAGAGCACATCACAGACATGCACCCCCCAGATTCCACAAATATCTGCAGCCAGACCCATCCTATCTGAAGCCCATCAAATCATATAGGAGCAACCCCCCGGAGCCCATCAAATACATGCCACCCCCCAGAGCCCATCAAATACATGCAACCCCGCAGAGCCGCCATCAAAACATGCAGCCCCCTGATCCCATCAAATATATGAAATCCCCCAGAGCCCATCAAATATAGATAGCTCACAGAGCCCATCCTATCTGCAGCCCCCTGAACCCATCAAATATAAGGAGCACATTAAATATATATAGCCCCCCAGGAGCCCATCAAATATATGGAATACCCGGGAGCCCATCAAATATAGGTAGCTCACAGAGCCCATCCTATCTGCAGCCCATCAAATATATGGAACCTATCAAATATAAGCAACCCCCAGGAGCCCATCAAATATATGCAACCCCCCAGAGCCCATCAAATACATGCACCCCCGCAGATTCCATCAAATATAGGTGCTCACGGAGCCCATCAAATACATGCAACCCCCAGGAGCCCATCAAATATAAGGAGCCCAATAAATATATATAGCCCCCCCAGGAGCCCATCAAATATAAGCAACCCCCAGGAGCCCATCAAATATAGGTAGCTCACAGAGCACATCAAATACATGCAACCCCCCAGAGCCCATCAAATATAGGTAGCCCGCACGGAGCCCATCAAATACATGCAACCCCCAGGAGCCCATCAAATATAAGGAGCCCAATAAATATATCTAGCCCCCCCAGGAGCCCAT
Source organism: Leptodactylus fallax (assembly GCA_947044405.1). Taxonomy (NCBI): domain Eukaryota; kingdom Metazoa; phylum Chordata; class Amphibia; order Anura; family Leptodactylidae; genus Leptodactylus; species Leptodactylus fallax. The sequence goes on along the minus strand of CAMRHE010000471.1, from coordinate 494,680 downwards.
CAAATATATGCAGCCCGATTGGAGCCAACCAGATTTGAAGAATGTTGCAATAATTGCACCTAAGGGCACAAGGATGGGAAGATGCCGCACCAACCCTTCAGTGTAGACATCATTCTGGTTAAGGCAAGCTCTAGTCCCCGCAGCAGCGCCAAAAGGTTTTACATAATTGCAGGCAAATTCAATAAGAAGAAGTCAGTACTTACTTATCCCCATCGTTAATATTTCACTAATTTGCAGGGAAAATTAATGGAAAAAATTCTACTCCACAATTAGCAGTTTTGCTCTTAATGATGCAGCAATTTTATTAGTTTTCCATCCCAGGCTTCTAAGACTAATACATTTTTTTTTTTTTTTTAACTTTCTTGACTTTGCCTTATGAGGGCTGGATTTTTGTGGGTTGACTTGTATTTTGCTAATGTGACCATTTTGGGTTACAAATTTTTACTAATTGTTTTTTTTAAGAAGGAACAAAAAAACAGGACTTTCTCTTAGAGGGCGTTCACACTACCGTTGGTGACCGTCAGTAGTGTCCATTGCTATTGTCCGTTACTAGATTTTAGCATCGGACACTAGCTGAACTGTCAGAAATCCGTTAAAATTTCCATTCGTTTCAATGGGTTTTTATATTGTGTCCGTTTACACCCAATCCGTCAGAAGACCATTTTTTTTTTCGGGGACAAAAAATCCTACATGCAGGACTTTTTTTGTCCATTTGAAATAACGGATTCTTGACGGACAGCAAGTGTCCGTTTTTTTTTAACATTGAAGTCTATGGGTAACGGACTTAACGGACAGTAACTGATAGCCATCAGTTATTGTCCGTTGTTTTATGTCCGGTGTTTTTTTTCTGCGCATGCTCAGAAAGGAGAAACAAAAAGAAAACTGACAGTGTTAAAAAATGGACACTAACTGATGCTAATGTGTCCGTTTTTTTAACCAGTCCATTAATTGGATCAGTTAAAAAAATGGACACATTAACATCAGTTAGTGTCCGTTAATGTCTGTTATGATAGGTGTCCGTTTTTTTTGTTTTTCTTTTTTTAATGGACACTATCAGAACGGATATCAACGATAGTGTGAACCCTGCCTTAAAACTTTGACACAATATAATAATAATAAAAATACACTTTTTACAGCTTTTTTATTTTTCCGTTGCTGTAGCTGTGCGGAGGCTTTTTTTTTTTTGGATGAGTTGACATTTTCATTGGTACCATTTTTGGGAACCTATAACTTTTTCCCCCCTAATATTTTGGAGGAGGAAAGAAAGATCTGGGCTGGCCCCTTCCACTATCTAACTGCATGTATACAAAGTTTGCTATTGACTGCAACATGTAAGGGATGTAATGGCCAGCACTGAAGGTGTTGTCTCCAATCCCGGCGATTGCAGTAGGGTGTCGGCTCCAGAGCCCGCACTATCACCATGTCCTACATATACAGCACTGTATACATATAGTGGATGACAGGAAGGGGTTGAAAATTTTTCACATTTACATATATAAACAAGATGTGACATGGATAGGTTTTGTGATGACTCCAGAACAATTCCATATTTCCATGGTAAACAGATAAAGTAGCTTCAGTTCTCTTAGCGCCCCTAGTATCAGGTCGGCGCACCTACCAGCACTGCAGAACCGTCAGGTAACCAAAAATATTCCGGGAATTCTTCACTTGATCCAAGGTGTATTCCTCCTGAAACTGTGAGAATCTGCATAGAGAGGAGGACATCAAATGGATGGGGTAAGACTGCAGTAAAATGGGGGAAACAAAGATTACATTTTTATGGAGATTGACCAAATCATTACTGAATTTCTGGAGACTTGTTGTCCCAGAACATCCCACAGGTGCTCGATAGGACTGAAATTTGGGGAATTTAGAGTCAAGTCACCGCCTCTTTGTCATGTTACTATTTATTTCTCTTACTTGTATAGCACCATCATATTCCGCAGCGCTGTACAGACATTGTCAGTCACTGTCCCATATAGGGCTCACAATCTATATTCCCTATCAGGATGTCTATGTAATGTGGAAGGAAACCGAAGTACCCGGAGGAAACCCACCAAACACAGGAGAACATACAAACTGCAGGACCCCATGGCTGCAAGGAGATACTTCTAACCACTGAGCCACCATGGTGGGGACACGTGATAAGGTATGACTCTAAGACAACCCCTTTAAATACAGAAAACCAGAGGTCTCGTACGACACTCACGGATTGTTAGTCGAATGCTTGTGGTTCTTCCAGGCGATCTTGGCAAAATGTTCTGGCTTGGTTCCTGCAAGAAAACATCAAATGGAGACATTTAGGCCCCATGCACATGACAGAGTCCAGTCTGTGGAAAACGGTCCCAGACTGATCTTGGCCATGTGCATAGAGCGCACTGTATAATAGTCAGTTAGAGCTGCCGGATGGCCGACTATGGTGCAGTGAGCTCTAGGTACACGGCCAAGTTCTCTACAGAAGGGACAGAGTTGCGTGCATGGGAAAATGACAAATATTCTATATATCTCTGTACCAGAATGTGCGGTGCGGTACAGGACGAGCACCGGGGATCAGACACTCACTACACTGGTTTATACAATCTTATTCTCTTACCATATTTCTCCATGTGTTCCTGCCCGGCTCTACCGAACATCTGAGGAGCCATCGGAGCAGATTCCAGGCCGTACTTTTTGTATATAACTTCCACATGCTTATCAATTGGGTTGGTCCTGTCATTGAACTAAAACATACAACAGAAATATCAGGTTACTGCAGGGAACAGAGACCGAAGAAGAGCAATAATCCCAAGGATGATCTGCCCAAGACACTACAGTATAGTAGAAGTCTGACAGATGCAGAGTCCACCCTCTGCGACCTACAATCTGGTGCCGCAGCTACTGTGAATGAAGAGGTGGCCATGCATGTGTGTCTCCTTTCACTTCCATAAGAAATGCTGTCAATTACCTATGCAGAGTAATGGGGAGAATGCTGTCAATTACCTATGCACAGTAATGGGGAGAATGCTGTCAATTACCTATGCAGAGTAATGGGGAGAATGCTGTCAATTACCTATGCACAGTAATGGGGAGAATGCTGTCAATTACCTATGCACAGTAATGGGGAGAATGCTGTCAATTACCTATGCACGTAATGGGAGAAACTGTCAATACCTATGCACAGTAATGGGGAGAATGCTGTCAATTACCTATGTACAGTAAGGGGAGAATGCTGTCAATTACCTTTGCCGGTATGGGGGGCTGTCATTACCTTGCCGTAATGGGGGATGCTGTCATTCCTTGCCGTTGGTGGGTGTGCTTCCTTTGCACGGTAATGGGGAGAATGCTGTCAATCAGCTTGAAATCACCACCTTTGTTCCTAACCAGGGAGTTTGTTGAGATTTATGGTTGGGGCACCATAAATCATCTGATAGGATCCCTTTAACACTACTGCTGAGTGAAGTGAAGGGGATTAGTCACACAACAGATACCACCAGTGCCCAATAGACTCCAATGACTTGCAATGGAGCCCATCAGTATTTGACGCTTTGAAGGGAAAAATATTTCTGCCTGCAGCATTCTTCTTGTTCCTATTATAATAGCTGGGAAGACCCTACTCTAAGTCAATGGAGTCCACTAGGTGCCTCTCATGATAGTGTGAACACAGCCTTAGTCTGGAACGCTTATATAGTTGTATTATAAGCCATGTAGGGTAGAAGGAGACATGTCTGTTCAGTTCCTTCTAAACAGGGAAAGGATTATATAGTTGAACCCACCCTCCCCCATTTCTATGCAATGGTGGCACACAGACAGACAGACAAACAAAGGGCCCTTGATCATTTATTGTATGTAAATCCAATGTATGACTTAAGGTAAGTATTTACACAAGTACACATTTACCCCAAGGGCAGCGCCTAAAGCTGGCAAAGACAATGTGCTACTTGATATTGTAACTCATCACCATTCAAGTGAGCGAGCTGCAATACCAGACACGGCCCATAGACGATAGTGGCGCTGTTTCTAGAATTGCAGGCAAGTCATTCTAAGCTGCTAAACCCAGTAAAAGGTTAAAAAAAAAACAAGAGAAAATTAATAAGATGCTAACCACGTTTGATAAGGAGCCTCGCTGCATCTTCTCAAAGCCAAGTGCAAGGGTACAGTCTGCCAGTCCTGAGGAGAGCAGAGAACGGTACAAGTCAGGGGTGTGCAAAAATCACCAATTATGCAAAATACCCATATCATAGCGATACAACATATGCCACTATAGAGCCTATGGCTATGCGCAGTTTATGTGCTCGGTGCTTTTCCGGAACATAATCCTAAACTGGTTTGCCTGGTTTTCCAATACAAAATTAGATAGGAAAAGTTATACACAAGGGATCTCCAATGTGGAGCGGTTGGAAGAGCCTGCAGTGCTTGGGTGAGCTCTATGTCCTCTTCTCAGGTCAGTGACATCATGTCAATGGTCATGTGGCCATGCTGCAGCTCAGTCCTATTCAAACTTAAACATATGGGGCTGAACTGCGATACCAAGCACAGCCACTATACAAAATACGGCGCTGCGCTTGGTAAGTAGTGAAGAAGCCACAACACTGCAGCCCCGTCAATCAGCTGATCGATCGGGGTGTTGGATATCAGATGCCAAATGATCTGATGTTGATGACCTATCCTAAGAAAAGGTGATATCATATCGCCAGGGGTCCCCTTTAATCACTCCTTATGATCTGCTAGAATAGATCAGTGGAGGTAAAATTTATCAGCCTGGAGACCACACGGTTTAGCCCAAACAAACTGTAACAAACCCTCAGAGGGGACAAGTTTTAATTAAAAGAGGACCTGTCACCACCTCCACCTCTTTTCATCCTTAAATAGGCACCACTCCACTGATTTCGACACAGTTGGCATTTTCCCTGTAGCCACCACCGATCCCGTGCAGTTCTTTTTGGTATCCAGTATGCTAACTAGACTCCCTAATGTCAAGTGGATGGTGTCAGGTAAGGGGGCGTGACTCAGAGCTCCAATCAGACATGGACAGTGTCAGAGCTCTGAGCCACGCCTCCTTCCCTGCTGCTGCCTGACAGCACCCACTTGAGATTAGGGAGTCTAGTTCACATATCAGGTACCGAAAAGAACTGCACTTATTGCTTACGAAAGAGAAAATATTCCAACTGCCCGGGAATCAGGGGAGGGGCGGCTATTAAACAATGAAAAGAACTTGATCCGATGGAGGTGGCAAACTATATAGGAAAGAAGGATCAGACTGTTGGATTTCAACATATTGGATCCTTTTGTTCACAAAGGAGATAAGCCGCCACCAGCTTCCTTCCCTCTTCCCATACAGAATACATGCATGCTCGGCTCAGCCAAGCATGCATATGTATAGAGTAAGGATAGAAAGTGTTTATCCAATAGTTTACTGTAGTGTATGTGCATTATAACTGGTGATCTGGATCTGTCGCCATCTCTCACCTCCTTGGATCAGCTGTCTGGCCATGAACAGCGCTGTGGAGCCCGTAGAGCAGTTGTTGTTCACATTGATGATGGGGATGCCTGTGAGTCCCAGACTGTGATAGATCGCCCGCTGTCCACAGGTGGAGTCACCTGAAACCCAAAAACAGCACTTTACAGTAACAAGAACCTATAGTGTGCAGCCCACATATTAAGACCTCCATATACCATGACCTATGGAAAGAAATTTTTGTTCCATTATGAAAAATTAAAACCAAATTCAATTGACAGATGTAGCAGAGTTGAGTTTGTCCTCATCCTATACAGACATATAATATCACGTACCATAGACGTAGCCCACGCAGGCCTGCTCCACCAAGTTGTATGGGATTCCTGCATCAGCCAGAGCCTTCTGCCCTGTTATAAGGAGGGAACAAGTCAAAAATAATAAGTGACTATAAGGCTCTGTTCACATCTGTGTCCACGGTTTCAATGGACATCAGCAGCTCTCAATGAACGCCAATGGAAGGGGTCACCAGGAAAAATAGCCTAAAATAAGTGAAGACCACTAGTCACTAGAAGGGGACTCTGTGAGGCCCTTACAGCGGCAGCTCAAGCATGCATGCTGCCCCTCAATACATCTCTATGGGACGCCTGCCATACCCAAGTACAGCGCCCGGCTTCTGTTCTGTAGTCCCATAGAGTTGAATGGAGTGGTTCATGCCGCTCCACTCATACAGGGCATGCAGGACTCCAGTGGGGGTCTCAGCAGTCAGATCAGTTATCCACTATGCTGTGGATAGGAAACAGCTTGTAATTACCAGAATATCCCTTTAAGGGGGGGGGGGGTTTCTGAGACTTCTATAGTGTTGACCTATTCTGACAATGGGACATCAATATGTGATAAGTGGGGGTCTAAAGACTGGGACCCCCACTGATCATCTGTTAGAACAGGCTGCGGCGCTCACAATTCCTACCCACTCTTCACTGTGCTGATGATGTCACATTCATTGGTGACGTGGTACAGCAGCAGCTCAGTCCCACTCAAGTGAGCAATAATACCAGGGACAGCCACTACAATATGTACGGCGCTGTGCTTGGTATTAAGAAACCAGCTGATCTCTGGGGGCTCCTGGGTGTCAGACCCCGACTAGTCACATATTGATGACTACTTAAGGACTGATCATCAGTAGGAGTCCATGAAAACCCCTTTAAGGAAAAAAAATACCGTAAACAATCAGACTGTAGGGAAAAACTGTCATAAATATGTCCTGTGTGAACTCTGCCCAACACACTTATGTAGGCTAACTCACAGGTAATGACTATCTTCCACCCCGCATCTCATCTATGAGGGCTTATTCACACATTGCACATATGTGGTCATTTCTGCAACAGTTTTTGAAAATCAGAGAAATAACTGCAGTGTGTGAATAAGCCCATGTGAATCGATTTTGAGAAGCAAAGTAGGGCCAGCTGTTAGATGTGCGTCCCAGCCACTTCACCTGTAAGAACCCACAAGTGTGTACAGTACACAGACGTCACACTACAACCCTCCACCCCCGTCACACTCACCGGCCTCCTTGGCCATATCGGGATAATCGACCGAATCCCGGGGCTTTATAAACTGCAAGAAGACAAGATAGTAAAACAGAATTACAACCTGTAATATGGCCCAGAGTCAACGTCACATTTCTATTGGTTGCCACTGGAAACAGTCAACAAGTATGATGATAGGAAGACTCTTGAGACTGTTACGGAAAAGTTGTGTTTTTTTGTTGTTGCAGATTTTGCTACTTTTTTTGAGCCAAAGCCAAGAGTGGATTTAGCAGAAGGGAGAAGTAAATATGGTAGGCCTCCATGTAAGGGGTAACACACACGACCGAGTGTGCCATCTGATGCTCCTCCGAGGGAGTGTCTGATGGTCTGTTCCATCCCGATGAACATAGAGAAGGTTCTATCCTGCTCCGTGTCATCAGAACAAAACGGATCAGAAGCCCCCCATAGAGGGGAGTACATCACGCCGCAAAATCGGCCCCCTCGGACGACACACTCGGTCCTGTGAATGAGCCCTAAGTATTTCCCATTCCTTTTGAAGCCATTCTTGGATTTGGCTCAAAAAACCTCTACAAATCCAACAAACAAAAAAAAACAAAACGCAGCTTTTCCAGCACGGTGTGACCTCCGCCTTACTTCTACTACAGTATATATATAAACCTGCCCAGACCAGTCCTCATATACACTAGATCACTGCCGATACCGGTAAAGTAACTTTCACCTACTTTCTATTCGGAGGCGGCGGCAGGTTTACCGTCTGGTCAAAGGTCAGACTGTTTAGTAATACACGGCACATAAAATTTTACCGAAAACTTTCCAAAAATGTCAAAAACAACTGTGTGGATATAAACCAGGATTTTTGGGTCGGTCCATCGAGCAGACGGAACACATATATGTAAGGCTCTGTTCACACATGTGTCATGTGATTGAAACTGGAAGCCAAAAACAGCAGACGGGCACTATTCTAAGTCAGTGGGGTCTACTATGTGACTATGTACTGGGTGCTGTTCGGATCCATCCGACCATAGATCAAGCACAGGGTTTGGCTTATAAATGGTTAAAACAGTTCTAAAACTTAAGCAACAGAGCAAATGTGAACAGGGCCCTAAGCTCTGTTAACATCTGCGTCTGTGTCTGACGCACACAATGGCGCAGATCTTCAAATCATCCAGACGTACAATGGAAACCGTAACCTTCAAAGTCCTGGATGCATCACAAAGCGGACAAGGGAATATGATTTTTCATTTCATTTTAATGGTCTGTAAAAAACGGAGGCAGAACGAATGATATGAGCCGTCCAAAACGGACGCAAAATGGAATTAAAAACGTAGCGACCGAGTCATATGTTTTTTTTCAAAGCCAAGAAACGGACATAGTTGTGTGAATGTAGTCTAAGGATCTGTTCACACTGCAAAGGTATTTTGAGGAGGATTTCCTGACGTAAACCTCTGACATCGGCCACCTTGTACCCCGATGTTACCCATAGGCTCCCCAAACAAAGGCATACCAACGTATATCAGCCCAATGGAGGTAGAAAGACACTTTTTTGGGGTCAGTCTGGTCCTGGGGATACCTTGACATAAGCAACACTAACTGGATTCTGCACATGCAGTGTGAATACAGCCCTATTAGTGGCGCCCCTGCCCAATGCAACTTTGCAACTTTTTTCTTGATTGAGTTTGTTACAAAACACTATAAAACTGAGGAAGTAACATGAACAGCCTTCTAATCCTATACTAAAGTAAAAGTGTCAAAAACGCTTGTGTGAACACAGCCCAAAGGCAGGAGCAGGGAACAGGAAGCGCACACTACACACAGAATACAAAGTAATAAGACGATCTCACAGCCAGACCTTGGTCATTCCAACTCCCACCACATAGACTTTCCTCTGGTTGGGCCCCATGTCTGCAGACTCTTCCTGCGGTTCTTCTGAGCACCAGCACTAGACTGACCAGGACACTTCTCCAGCTCTGCTACCTGGAACTGCTCTCTGCCTCCGCTTCTGTCGCCGCAGCCTCAATACCTAGTACAGAGTCTGTTTTAAGAAGGCGTGGTCAAATGTCAACGCAACTACCAATCAGAAAGCGCAAAGGTAACAGCGGAGATTCGGAGAGCCAATCATAAGGATTGTCCCGCCTACCCAGATCCGGTGTTGAGCACCTGGCTGAGCACCAGGTGGCGCGCTGCTGGATCTAACACCATGGGTAGTTTAGTGCGGCAGTTGGCAGGGGTCCGGGGGTCGTTTACATGGGGGCTGGTCAGGGGGCTAAGCACTGCAGCGGGGCACAAAGAGGTCCAGGTCACCCATCTAGAAGGGCACAATGCGGGTGAGTGCTGTCGTTGTAATGTGCTGAACTGTATCATTGACCAGTGCAGGGGTCAGCCACCAGTGTGGAACTACAACTGCCAGCATGCCCTCCAGCTGCTGTGTTGCTAACCCCAGTGCATATATATATATATATATATATATATATATATATATATGCATTGCCCTCTCTCACAACTTTTTAGGTGTCCCCCCCCCCCCCTTCTGCCATGCTCCTCTATTGCTCAATGTCATTGTATTCTTCTCCTTCCTCTATAGTTTGTATATTACATCCAGGGCCCTGTGAGGATCTATAATGTGGCCCTACATGCAGCAGGTACTAAGGGTGCATTCACATGGTGCAGTTAAAACTGCATTAGAAAGAACTGCATGCAACTTTGATGCTGTTTTTGGTGCAGTTTCTTAATATTACAGGAAAAAAATATTTAACTTTTCACTTGTAAAGATTAAAAAAAAAAAAAGATTTAAAAAAAACTGCATCATGTGAATGCACTCTAAGCTGTCTGCTGTGCAAATCTTATCTTTATATCCTGCCCCTTTATATAGGACAAACCCCAAACTATGGCAATTGGGACGCAGTACATATGAGCACACCCCAAAATAAATACAGGCCACCAACTAGACCCCCTAAATAAAGATATAGACCCCGGAGAAGACCCCTTTGTATACCGAACCCTTATCAGACCCCCTACATAAAGATATAGACCCCAACCAATACCCGGACCCCCTTTGTATACTGAACCCAGAACCCCCTCCCCCCAGTCTACACAACTTCCACTGCCCCATATGTAAAGACCCCCATGTATGCAGGCCAGAAACAAGACCCCCTTTATATTCATCCTCCAGAGCAGACCCCCCAGCTATACAGACCCCAGAACCCATTATATATACACAGATGAGATGCCAGGCCGGACCTGCCATCCCATATACAGAACTCTCCCCCCATCTATGCAGCTCACACATTAGACTCCTCTTTTTATATAGACCCCAGACCAGATTTTCCCCTTTTTACACCCTCCTAAATCAGATAATCTGAAGGGAACAGGGGTTTGGCTAAAGGGGGTGCAGCTGTGTCTGAAGTGGGCCAAGAGCCCCTTACCACATAGGAAGACATAAATTGGCACATGACAGGTGAGGGCCCTGTTACAGATTTTGTACTGGGGTCCAGGAGCTTCTGGTTATACTTATGGAAGATAATATGTGGTCATCAGAATGTGTCAGTAGTGCAGCCTCCTGCTCTGGCCCTGTATCTCAGCACAGATATAAGAATGATGTGGCCGCTGATCTTCTATATCAGTGTCCAGTCTAAGCACATTCTGTAGTGATCACATGGCCATAATATGGCCAGATTTTAGTGTTTGTAGTAATAACCAGGCCCGCTGCGGCTTTACTGACCACAGCCTATATCGCCATGGATCCCTATGTGGACCTCTTCAGTAGTACCTCAGGGGTGTTCGGGCCTTGTGGATATGTGAAAACCGGGTTAAACTGTAAGCAAAGATCTGTACTTTGTCCCAGCCTCAAGCAGATCCAAGTGATTTATTATATTATCACCTCTCAAGTGTGATATTAACCCTATAAATGGGTTGTACAGGATTAGAAAAAAACATGTCTGCATTGCAAAAACAGCGCACCCCTGTCCACAGGTTATCTATGGTATTGCAGTTCATCCCCATTCACTTCAGTGGAGTTGAGCTGCAATACCAGTCTGAACCTATGAACAGGGGTGGCGCTGTTCCTGAAAAAAGCAGCCATGTTGTTCTAATTCCGTACATTCATGATTTTACCTTTTGTGTACCATATGGCAATTTGGAGAAAATGAGATTTAGAGTGTTCTGTTGAAAACTGACTGCACTTGGAGTTCTGTAGTCTGATAAATGGGGCAGTTGTGGAAAATCCTGCTGTGTGTGAATAAACCCTTAGTATTGGACTACAAGTCTCAGCATGGTCTCTAATGTAATTCTGCGTCTTGTCTTTCAGGTATTGCAGAGATCGTCATGTGCCGCCCTCGTGCTCGCAACTCGTTGGGCAAAGTGTTTATCAATGAGGTAGTCACCTTAGAATACTGACTGGTCTCTTTGGCTCTGTGTCAGACCCTATGACAACTCTTATAGGTCACCGAACTACAGACCTGAGAATACAATGGGAGTGGTATTGACAACCATTGTTTATAGCGTTACTTTGTCCTGGATTTTCTGCAGTAATATACGGTATATATCGATGTATTTTGTGTGACATTTTTGTTCTCCTTTATCAAATCTTTTTTTTTCCAGTTCTTCCATGCAGTAGACAGTCTGCGCCATGACAGCAGCGTCCGTGTCATTGTAGTTAGGAGCGCGGTCCCCGGGGTATTCTGTGCAGGTCAGTAACATCAGTCTATCTTACTACCCTACCTATCAAGAGTATACATAGCCATGTAGCCAGAGACAGTATGGCGGTATATGGAGTCCTACTACTCCATGCTATGAAGCTTTATGCGGCCATATTAGATGTTCAGCACCATCATTTGACGGAAATGTTATTAAATAGTGGTCCATCCTGCTGTTTAGGTGTAGACATAAAGCTTCAGAATACTTAGGTTCACATTGAGGCTGCTATAATATATCAGATGATTTCTGAGAGCAGGATATGATAGAGGAGAGAAGCTCAGCTCTGTGATATATAGGGATAGAGGAGAGAAGCTGAGCTCTGTGATATATAGGGATAGAGGAGAGAAGTCGAGCTCTGTGATCTATAGGGATAGAGGAGAGAAGCTGAGCTCTGTGATCTATAGGGATAGAGGAGAGAAGCTGAGCTCTGTGATCTATAGGGATAGAGGAGAGAAGCTGAGCTCTGTGATATATAGGGATAGAGGAGAGAAGCTGAGCTCTGTGATCTATAGGGATAGAGGAGAGAAGCTGAGCTCTGTGATATATAGGGTTATATGATAGAGGAGAGAAGCTGAGCTCTGTGATATATAAGGTTATAGATAGAGGAGAGAAGCTGAGCTCTGTGATATATAGGGATAGAGGAGAGAAGCTGAGCTCTGTGATATATAGGGATAGAGGAGAGAAGCTGAACTCTGTGATCTATAGGGATAGAGGAGAGAAGCTGAGCTCTGTGATATATAAGGTTATATGATAGAGGAGAGAAGCTGAACTCTGTGATATATAGGGATAGAGGAGAGAAGCTGAGCTCTGTGATATATAGGGTTATATGATAGAGGGAGAGAAGCTGAGCTCTGTGATCTATAGGGATAGAGGAGAGAAGCTGAGCTCTGTGATCTATAAGGTTATATGATAGAGGAGAGAAGCTGAGCTCTGTGATCTATAGGGATAGAGGAGAGAAGCTGAGCTCTGTGATCTATAGGGTTATATGATGAGGGAGAGAAGCTGAGCTCTGTGATCTATAGGGATAGAGGAGAGAAGCTGAGCTCTGTGATCTATAGGGATAGAGGAGAGAAGCTGAGCTCTGTGATCTATAGGGATAGAGGAGAGAAGCTGAGCTCTGTGATATATAGGGATAGAGGAGAGAAGCTGAGCTCTGTGATATATAGGGATAGAGGAGAGAGGCTGAGCTCTGTGATCTATAGGGATAGAGGAGAGAAGCTGAGCTCTGTGATATATAGGGTTATAGATAGAGGAGAGAAGCTGAGCTCTGTGATATATAGGGATAGAGGAGAGAGGCTGAGCTCTGTGATATATAGGGATAGAGGAGAGAAGCTGAGCTCTGTGATATATAGGGATAGAGGAGAGAAGCTGAGCTCTGTGATATATAGGGATAGAGGAGAGAGGCTGAGCTCTGTGATCTATAGGGATAGAGGAGAGAAGCTGAGCTCTGTGATATATAGGGTTAAGATAGAGGAGAGAAGCTGAGCTCTGTGATATATAAGGATATGATAGAGGAGAGAGGCTGAGCTCTGTGATCTATAGGGATAGAGGAGAGAAGCTGAGCTCTGTGATATATAGGGTTATATGAGAGGAGAGAAGCTGAGCTCTGTGATATATAGGTTGATAGAGGAGAGAAGCTGAGCTCTGTGATGTATAGGGTTATATGAGGAGGAGAGAAGCTGAGCTCTGTGATCTATAGGGATAGAGGAGAGAAGCCGACTTTCCTGCCAGCTTCCCATCATGTTATATACTACAGTACAGTTTTGTCTTCCTTGAAAATACAAACGGTATAAGAATATGTAGATGATTAAGTGACTTTTTTACCTCATCTTGTTTCTGTTCCTCGCTGCAGTGGAGATGATCCGGTGAGTGCTGTATCTTACTACTTGTGATGTAATGACATGTACAGTATATGTAAGAATATATGTAAGGTAGAAACGACAGCTCATCTCTCTTTGAAGAACCCAGTCTGTCTGTACAAGATAGTGATTTATTAGGCAACATGTAGTACTTTGTTTCCCCTGTGGTGGCGCTGCAGGAAAACTGAGCATCTACTCTCCGCTGATCGCTGAGGACATCCTGTGATCAGTATTTTTGAGGAACCCTTAATGAACAGACATCCACCCCTTTTGTGATTCCTGTAGCAGTTGGTTCCTCCCATCCAGTCTAATCCATTATGACTGGTCTGATTTTGGAATATTATCACTTATACTCTTCCCTGTATCTATCCCAGGTGCAGACTTGAAGGAGCGAGCGCAGATGGAAAATTCTGAGGTGTCTCTGTTCGTTCAGAATCTGAGAAAGTTAATGAATGAAATTGGTGAGTGCCTTGGGTCAGATGACAGGTGGTGGCGCTGTGGAGTCCACATGGCCCTGAGAAGAATGTACTGCCTGAGTGCTCCTTTATGTCCGTTAGAGACCGTATAGATTTAGGAATATCTTTCAAATAGGGTAACTCAGGACTTGAGCTCCAACTTCCTCTTCTCAGGCCAGTGACATCACCTTCATTGGCCATCCTCAGGCTCAGTCCCATTCACATGATTGGGGCTGAGCTGCAATACCAAGTACAGCCAGTATACAGTGTACATCACTTTGCTTGTAAATAGCAAAGAGGCCACAACAATCATAGTCCTGGACAACCCCTTTAAGGTCTGCATCAACAAAGATCATCTATTACTTTAGTTTTGCAGAGTGTGGACTCAAGACATCATCTAATCCTAGTGCTCAACTTTTTGACAAACTTTACTTATATGACTAGTACAAGTGAGTATAAGAAACATTGTAATATATCCTATCAGAAGAAAAAAAAAATGCTTCTTTCTCCACTGCTGGCTCATTTCCTCCTTCTACCTAAAATCTCAACTCATTCTGAAATCTCTGCAGAATCCGTCTTGGTCTCCCAAGATAGACTGTTAGCTCATTGATTACGTGCTGCTTATAGAAGTCTATGGAGCGGGGATTAAGATTTGAGCGAGAGAGAAGCAGAGACATGCTGCAGCAGTTAATATTAAGTTTTCTATCTCACCCCAAGTGCTTTATTCACTATATAGAGTTTTCTGAGTTAGGGAGCAGAACCTCCTGTTATCTCCATGTTCTCTCTATGGGAGATAATATAGTCTCTACCCACCGACTCAGGGAGAACTGAGAATTAGAGACAGGGGAAAACTGCAGAATACAAGCTGTATAATGGAATAGTGTGTACTCATATGGCGGCTTATTTTGAAATGTCATCTGAACTCATAGGGAACCTTCAAGATATCAAGTGCTTAGATTGTATCCCACAAATAAGGGCACTAGCCGCTGCTCCCTATTCTTTATAATTGGCAGCCATGTTTGTTTTTGTGACACAATAGCTGTCATAACCATATTGTTGGAGATATTAATACCATTGTTTTGTGTACCCAGCGGCCCTGCCCATGCCTACAATTGCAGCAGTAGATGGATATGCCCTGGGTGGCGGCCTGGAGCTGGCCCTGGCATGCGACCTCCGTGTGGCAGGTATGTAATGGTCATATAGGACGGCTTTATCGCCCAGATCTCTGTATAGTACACCTATTAGTAATGACTATTGGGACATGTCTTACAGCATCCTCAGCGAAACTGGGGCTCATTGAGACGACGAGAGGACTACTTCCTGGGGCAGGTAGGAGAATAGCCCCCCTGATATATGACTAGCCCCACCTGATATATGACTATCCCCACCTGATATATGACTAGCCCCACCTGATATATGACTAGCCCCCCTGATATATGACTAGCCCCACCTGATATATGACTAGCCCCCCTGATATATGACTAGCCCCACCTGATATATGACTAGCCCTCCCTGATATATGACTAGCCCCCCTGATATATGACTAGCCCCACCTGATATATGACTAGCCCTCCCTGATATATGACTAGCCCCCCTGATATATGACTAGCCCCACCTGATATATGACTAGCCCCCCTGATATATGACTAGCCCCACCTGATATATGACTATCCCCACCTGATATATGACTAGCCCCACCTGATATATGACTAGCCCCCCTGATATATGACTAGCCCCCCTGATATATGACTAGCCCTCCCTGATATATGACTAGCCCCCCTGATATATGACTAGCCCCACCTGATATATGACTAGCCCTCCCTGATATATGACTAGCCCCTCCTGATATATGACTAGCCCCCCTGATATATGACTAGCCCCCCTGATATATGACTAGCCCCCCTGATATATGACTAGCCCCCCTGATATATGACTAGCCCCACCTGATATATGACTAGCCCTCCTGATATATGACTAGCCCCCCTGATATATGACTAGCCCCACCTGATATATGACTAGCCCCACCTGATATATGACTAGCCCTCCCTGATATATGACTAGCCCCCCCTGATATATGACTAGCCCTCCCTGATATATGACTAGCCCCCCTGATATATGACTAGCCCCACCTGATATATGACTAGCCCCACCTGATATATGACTAGCCCTCCCTGATATATGACTAGCCCCCCTGATATATGACTAGCCCCACCTGATATATGACTAGCCCCACCTGATATATGACTAGCCCCACCTGATATATGACTAGCCCCACCTGATATATGACTAGCCCCACCTGATATATGACTAGCCCCACCTGATATATGACTAGCCCCACCTGATATATGACTAGCCCCCCTGATATATGACTAGCCCTCCCTGATATATGACTAGCCCTCCCTGATATATGACTAGCCCACCTGATATATGACTAGCCCTCCCTGATATATGACTAGCCCCACCTGATATATGACTAGCCCCACCTGATATATGACTAGCCCTCCCTGATATATGACTAGCCCCCCTGATATATGACTAGCCCCACCTGATATATGACTAGCCCCACCTGATATATGACTAGCCCTCCCTGATATATGACTAGCCCCCCCTGATATATGACTAGCCCCCCCTGATATATGACTAGCCCCACCTGATATATGACTAGCCCTCCCTGATATATGACTAGCCCTCCCTGATATATGACTAGCCCCTCCTGATATATGACTAGCCCCTCCGATATACAGCCATTCTCATAGTATAATGGAGTTGTGTGCATTTTCCTTGACTTGCTCTTTTTTTTTTCTTTCAGGGGGTTCTCAGCGCCTTCCACGCCTGGTGGGGATGGGTTTAGCCAAAGAGCTTATCTTTACCGGGAGACAAATCGAGGGTACGCAGGCGTACCAGATCGGACTGGTGAATGACGCTGTTCCCCAAAATGAGGAGGGGGACTCTGCCTACAAGAAAGCACTGGAACTGGCCCATGAAATCCTGCCCCAGGTACACAGTCAGTGAATGTCTGTCTTTCTCAACTAAATGGTTGGGGATTCCATTAGTACCTGTGAGCTCCCTCTAGTGGTGACTTCAGACAACCTCAATTTTATCATGGCTGTGTCAAGGATAGCAGGGGATTATAAATAGATGTGATAAAATAGTAATTGGCACAATATGTTAGATCACATGTTACAGGTGGACGTTCACGTTAATGTGAAGAATTACATAAGAACTACATTAACGTTTCATTTAGGTAGTAAATCCATAATATACGTCTGCCCCTATAGAAACCATAAGCAGAATATTAACCCATGTAAGTTGATAGTAGTATAATGTTGTACCGTGTTAGCCATTGACCCATGTAAAAACTCTATATTCTGGTATATACTGCTGAGGCAGGCCGCCATGCTCTCCTGATGGATATTATAGCCATTGTCAGTGGTGTGCCTGGCACCAGCTCTCCATGCCAGTGGTGTATTATTATCATATAACTGCTGCGCCACCTGCTGGTAGTTTTGTGTCAAGCAATATAACCTATGATGTGCAATGATAGAAGTTTAGCTTCTATCTTATGTACATTTCTAGTTGATAATTGTGCAAGAGAAAGAACTGACGTACTAAGCACAGATGGGAAAACTGCAGGTGGACTAAACCGATGTGAAAGCAGAGTCTCGCTGTTATTGAGGTACATTCACACGCTGCAGACTTATTGCAGGAATTTCTGCAACTTTCTTATTCATCCGGATAGGTCTTGCAGAAATCTGTTGAAATAAATGGAGCAGATTTTCACTTGCAGAAATTTCTGCTGTGTGTGAATATACCCTTAGTCCGTTCTACAGCTCCTGCTCCCTAGAAGTGACCTGGAGCGATACCCATATTATTTCATGCTAGGCCGCTGTCTTTTATGGTTGTGCTGCGGTTGATCCCCTGTATCATCTTTTAGGCTCCGGTTGCTGTGAGGATGGCCAAGCTGGCCATGAACAAAGGAATTGAGGTAAACCGTGTATACTTTACCTACCCATAATATCCAAGTTTCCAGATTTCCCGCTTTTGGTGTATTCTGGGGCTCCCCCTCCTGTCTCTCACGTCTTCTGGATCTGATCTGTATGGCAGGAGAGGTGACCGGCCAGGGACATTTTGTTGTATTGTATTACACTTGAAATACTTCATATATAATAATATATAGGACACATTCTCCTTCAATTTCATCTTTAAGAAGTTTTTCCTTTGGAAACAGGATATTGAATATGTGTCTGAAGAAGGGATCATAAGAACGGGGTCTCCGAGGCCCCTGTATGACTAGAGAGGCAGTGCACGTGTGAGACAACTGCTCCATTCACTTCTATGAGACGACAGCGCTCTGTGGCCCCGCACATGCCCCACCACTCGGGGGCCCCGTTCTTCACTTACTGATGTGACTTTGTTACTGGTGTTCGCAGGTGACCTTTATGCCTTTGTCTTCTACAGGTGGACATTGCCTCTGGGATGGCCATAGAGGGGATGTGCTATGGGCAGGTGGGTTTCTGCTATGTCTGTTCAGATGGATATTTACTCTGCAGTGCCATGCAAAAGTATTCACACCCCTTGAACTTTTTCACATTTTGTCACCTTACAATCACAAACTGAAATGTATCTTCTTGAGATTTTCAGCGATAACAAACACAAAGTAGCAGATAATTGTGAAGTGGAAGGAAAATAATACAAGGTTATCAACATTCTAATCAAATAAAAATCTGAAAAGTGTGACGTGCAAAAGTCTTCAGCCCCCCTATATCCATACGCTGTAGAGCCGCCTTTCGCTGCCGTTACAGCTACAAGTCTTTTGAGCTCTGTCTCTACCAGCTTTGCACAGCTAGAGATGAGATTTTTGCCCCTTCTTCTTCTTCCTCTTTGCAGCCAGATTGGATGGAGCATCTGTGAGCAGTAATTTTCATGTCTTGCCACAGATGCTCAATGGGATTTAGGTCTGGCCTGTGACTGGGCCATTCTAACACATGAATAGTCTGATCTAAACCATCCACTGTAGCTCGGGCTGTAGGTTTAGGATCATTGTCTTGCTGGAAGGTGAATCTCCTTCCCAGTCTCAGGTCTTTTGCAGCCTCCAACAAGTTTTCTTCCAGGATTGCCCTGTATTTAGCTCCATCCATCTTTCCATCACCTCTGAGCAGCTTCCCTGTCCCCCCAGCATGATGCTGCCCCCTATGTGTCACAGTGGGGATGACTGTGTGTTCAGGGGGATGAGCAGGGTTACTTTTCTGCCACACATAGCGCTTTACATTTAGGCCAAAAAGTTCCCCTTTGGTCTCCTCTGACCAGAGCACCTTCTTCCACATGTTTGCTGTGTCCTCTATATGGCTTGTGGCAAACTGCAAACGACACTTCTTATGTCTTTCTTACAACAATGGTTTTCTTCTTGCCGCTCTTCCATAGAGGCCAGATTTCTGGAGTGCGCAGTGACTTCTAGTTGTCCTGTGAACAGATTCTCCCTGTACCTGAGCTGAGGATTTCTGCAGCTCCTCCAGACTGACCATGGGGCTCTTGGCTGCTTCTCTGACCAGTGCTCTCCTTGCTCCATCTGGTAGTTTAGGTGGACGGCCATGTCTTGGTAGGTTTGCAGTTGTAGAATACTTTTTCCATTTTTGGATGAAGGATTGAACAGTGCTCCTTGGGATGCTCAAAGCTTGGGATATGTTTATAACCTAGACCTGCTTTAAAGTTCTCCACAACTTTATCTCTGATCTGTCTGGTGAGTTCCTTGGTCTTCATGATGCTGTTTGTTCACTAATGTGCTCTAATAAAGCACTGAGGCCTTCACAGAACAGGTGGATTTATACTGAGACTAAATATCACACAGCCGGACTCTTAAGTGACTCCTGAAGACAATTGATTGCACTGGATTTTATTTAGGGGTACCAGAGTACAGGGGGCTGAATACTTTTGCGCGTCACACTTTTCAGATTTTTGATTAGAATGTTGATAACCATGTATCATTTTTGTACCACTTCACAATTATCTGCTACTTTGTGTTGGTCTATCGCTTAAAATCTCAATTATACATTTAAGTTTGTGGTTGTAAGGAGACAAAATGTGAAAAGGTTCAAGGGGTATGAATACTTTTGCAAGCCACTGTATAGGTTGGGACCTTGTGCTATAGTTTTCTACTATGACTTCTGAGCAGTGTCAGTGGAAGAACTGTCCCAGGACAACATGACAAATAGAGACCTAACAGACTTCACCTCCTGCAGGTCATTCCAACCAAGGATCGCTTAGAAGGAATGGAAGCCTTCAAGGAGAAGCGTCCGCCTCATTTCATGGGTGAATAAGTCTTTTTACCCATTTCCTTACTGGACCCGTCATTGCCAGAAATGCACAAGATGCCGAAGTGCCAAGAGTTCCTATAAAACACGTATTCCTCCACAGCAAGGATTACATTGGATCATCAGATACAGAAATATGTAATAAAGATTGCCTATTAATACTTTTCTACAATAAATTCAGTTGTGTGGAATCTTCATGTCACTTATGCAATGTCTGTACATATATAGGCCATTTCCTGGTGCCAGCTATGTAATATTCTACCACTGAATAGAGCACACCTGCTATTGTATATACATGGCTCTGTTCACACTGTGTACTAATAAAGTATTCATTTACAGCTGGGACTTGTAGAGGAAGCCATCTTGACAAGGAGCGGGCCTACCCAGACAGCTCTCACCCCTTATATCAGGTACTATGGAGCCAGTATCACCTCATCCTACATCATTCAGCTAAACTTCTTATTTTCTGGCAGACATTAATATATATTGTAGTTTACTTTTAACAGATTTTGACTCCTTTCTGTGAAATCCACCAATTTGTGCCTTCTCACTGGATAAACTGAGGCCCTACTAACACTAATCTTACTACTGCGTCTTCATTACAGGGGTGTATTCACACACAGCAGGTTTTGTTACAGAAATCCATGTGCTTGCCAACCCCATTTAGCTTAGAGTGTCATTGCCTCAGTTTGTTACTGATGGGCAATCTGTTAGGCAGGCTCTTTGGCCCAGTTTAGTAGGCACAGTCATGGCTGCCCTCTGACTGGCACCCTGAGATTGTGGCACAGGGCATTTAGCATTAGGCTTCATTCACATGGCTGTCAAAAAGCGACAAACGGTCACTGTTTGTCCTGTTTTTTTTTTTGACAGGTTATCATTTGTGTGAATAAGGCCTTAGACAACTATAGCCAAGCTGAGGGTGCTGTATCTAAGGGTATGTTCACACATAGGAGTCTGATGCAGATTTCATCCTGAATCTGCCTCCCATTGTTTTCAATGGGAGACAGATTGCAGCAGGGCACAGGAAATAAAAAAAATTCAGTGTCCTGCGCAATTTGGCCACACGTTCCAGGGCTCAGAAGTCCCTGCCGATTAGGCCCATCAGAATACGACAGCAGAAAACGAAGAGGAATTTCTCATTTTCTGCTGTGCGAACCTAGCCTTAGGTGCGGCAAGTCCCTAGTCTAGGGGTCGGCAATGTTCTGCACTCCGGCTGTTGTGAAACTACAACCCCCAGCATGCGTACTAGCTCTGCTTTTCTTGGAACATGCATAGAAGTGAATGGAGCCTGCTGGGAATTGTAGTTTCACAGCAACTGGAGTGCCAAAGGACAGAGCACTAGGTAGAGCCTGGCAGTGCTTGGGGTGTGGGGGGGTCCAGGTTTAAAAAAAACCCAAAACACCTATAAACCAATCCTAACAGAGCCAGGCTAACTGAACGATAATACAGAAGTGCATACATTTCTGACAACAGAAAAAGTCACACACGAGGGTCAGGTAGTCACCGCAGGTTTAATTGGTTGTTTTGTTCTAGTGCAATACACAACAGACTGCCCTATACACATACAGTGAGATGTATACACAGCAAGCGGACACCGTGTCACAATCCTATGCATCATTGACATGAGTAGTGGCAGTTACTGAAAGAATACAGATACGTCATTTACACTGATGGTGAACACTGTGCTATGATGTCATCACCCCCTAGTCCTGCCCGCTCCGCACTACATGGAGCCCGGGTACATGATGGTGGCCCAGCGAGGAACACTAAACCTAGAACAACAAGAAAAGCTTGGCTATAGGCATGTTGTTAATTTCCTCCCATGGCTGCTGATGGGCGGAGCTTAGCATGCCTGGTCTGCAGTGGGGGAGTTCTCCTGCTACAGCCAGTTGCCTTACAGCCAACAAGGGCAATGTCCCATCTCCTGGGACACGTAGAGAAGATCTATATATATATATATATATATATATATATATTTTTTTTTTTTTTTTACATTTGATATACAAGACAAACAATTGAGAAATCAACAAAAACTTCAGTTCTTTTTGTGCATTTTCTACATTTAGTGTTCCTCTAGGCTGGAGTTTGCTGGTTCCAGAGTCACAACTGTAAGGTAGAATAACCTATAGGTAGTAAAATAATAATTCTCATACAATATTGTTACAGTCTGACAGTGAACACTTCATGCATGTTACAAAAAGTTCTCATGAGAAACGCTCGGGTTTTGCTGCACGCGCTCCACAAACAGGGGATGCGGGATTTTACATATACATTTATTTATTTATTTTAGCCTAGAAATTTTGGCCAGGACTGTTACAGAATGATCCAAGCACATCATCCATACCCATAAGGCTGGTTTGCTGCGCCGTACCTGAGATCTGTGTTCCCTTCCATATTTTTTGGTGCAAATTTGGGCTACACTAAAAGTTGAAATGAACAAAAACGTGTAATTTCTTTGCAGCAAAGACCAAACGTACCAGTGGTGATAGCCATGAAGGCTGCAACACTGAGAAATCCACATTTTAAAGGGGTTTTCTAGGATTAATAATTGATGACCTATCCTTCGGAGATTGGCAGGGGGCACCTGATGCACCCAGTTGTTTGAAGAGACCATAGAGTTCAGGTGAGCACCGCGGCCTCTTCACTACTTACAAAGGTCAGGGACGCACATTGTATAGTGGCTGTGCTTGGTATCACATCTCAGCCTATTCACTGGAATGGGACTGAGCTGCGAACCGGCCATGTGACCGATGAACGGGACATCACATGGCCAGTGAAGCAGAAGTGGTGCCCAGGAAACATCACTGCCGCTTCAAACATCTGACCCACAGGGGTCCCGGTTGTCAGACATCTGCTGATCTTCAATTGATGATTATAAGCCCCAGAAAACCCCTTTAGGTCAGGGCCCCATGTAGTGTAAACGCCACGTTTGGCCGCAGTGGAAACATTGCAGCGTTTTACGATGCGTTTCCTCCGCGGTTTTTTACCACAGAGCTTTTTGGCTGTGACTTTAGCCTTAATACCCCTGCTGCCCCACAACAAGTGCCGAGGAGGCAGGTTTTCCAGTTTTCCAGGGGGCTGTTAAAGCACGGGTTTTTTTGTTCGGGGCATTGCTCTCCTCACTGATCTCCCCACTGTTGCTGTTCTGATACTTCCTGCTGGTCTCCACTTCCTGGTCCCCCTCAGTCACACAGGAAGTGACTTGCTCAGCCAATCACTGGCTGAGGATGAGCACCATTGTGGCCAGTGATTGGCTGAGAGGTCATGTCCTGCATGTCACAAGGGTCTAGGAAGCGGAGACCAGCAGGCCGCTCTGGAAGAACTTATGAAGAGCTATAGTGAAAAAGGAAACACAGCGCTCAGCTCCATGCATATGAACAAGCTCATAGAC
The DNA here is from genome assembly GCA_947044405.1 of Leptodactylus fallax. NCBI lineage: Eukaryota > Metazoa > Chordata > Amphibia > Anura > Leptodactylidae > Leptodactylus > Leptodactylus fallax. Next base: position 470,994 of record CAMRHE010000471.1, on the reverse strand, counting down.
TTAGAGAAAACAGAACTATATCTTGGGGGGGCCACAATGATCTGATGCCTACCGGAGGGCCACACTGGTGAAACGGTTAAAGTTTTCTAAACACAATTCAGTTTTCTTATCATGAACACACTCCAAATAAAAAAAAAAAAAAAAAAAAAAAACTTAAATGGTTAAATCAGAAACTCCTCCCACTCTTAATATAGCAGTCAATTAAAATTTAGAATAATAAAAACTCAGGCGACATATATACAAGTACATTTTTTTTCCTCTACAGTTTTACAACAAATGTTTTGCACTCTTGTGAGTTATACAGCGACCAGACAATCTGGAGAACCATGATGGAAACCAGAAGAAATCGTACACGCTTCCGTATTAGAATACACTGGCTACGACACAATGGTGGCAGCTCTGCAAGCTGCCGACGTACGTCATTCATGGCATCGGCCTTGTAATAGCTGAGGCACAGGCTACCACCATACACACAGCAGAGGGCGCCACTATAAATAGGAAATCATTAACAAAAGTGGTAACACTGCAAAGGAAGGGAACATACCGGGATCTAAAGGGTGAATTAATGCTAAAAAGGAAGGAACATACCGGGATCTAAAGGGTGAATTAATGCTGAAAAGGAAGGAACATACCGGGATCTAAAGGGTGAATTAATGCTAAAAAGGAAGGAACATACCGGGATGTAAAGGGTGAATTAATGCAGAAAAGGAACGAACATACCGGGATCTAAAGGGTGAATTAATGCTGCAAAGGAACGAACATACCGGCATCTAAAGGGTGAATTAATGCATGGCAGAGTATTAACCCTTCCCCACCACATGTAAGCAAAGCCCTAATATAGTAATGCTGGTTTACTAAAGTTACCCTATTGCCATAATGCTATCCAGTATCACCACTGACCCTTTATGACATCCGCCTCACTCTATCACACACCTATAACTAAAGGAATTGTCTGCGAGTTCAAGAAATTTATCTGGCTGCAGAAAATATAAAAGAACAAATCTAAGCATTCCTGACCCCATCGCCCCAGTACCAATGCACATGACCTCGCAGTGATGCTGGCACGTATGGGAAATATCTGCCGAGGCCAGTGATTGGCTGCAGGAGTGATGATGTAGTGTATGTGACCTCAGTAGGCGTGTACCGTACATGTGGCATCACCGACGCTACGGCACGTCACGCTCCAGGAAAGCATTGACGACAGGGCGGTGAGAACAGGCGAGTACTGGGTGTGATTTATTGTAACATTTCCTGCAGGACTTGGGTCATCAATATCAGACTGGTCAGGTAAGGACCTGTGCTTCACATGCCACTGAGAGCATGTCGCCTACTTGCAACTCAGTCCCATTCAAGGGAACAGGGCTGAGCTGCAATACCAAGTGCAGCCACTATACGATGTACGGTACTGTGCTCGGCAAATAGGGAAGAGGCCGTAATGCTCACTCGAACACGGGTGCCGATCAGATATTGAGGACCTATCCTAAGGCAGGTCATCAACATATAAGCTCTGGAGATCCCTTTAAACTCCTGGACAACCCCTTTAATAGTCAACAACCAGACATAATACAGGAAGTAATTTCATTGCAGGCAGTCTGTAGGGAGGATGTCACACTACATGTGCACATATGACTTCTAGGTAAAGGGTCTACCTGTTTCCAGATACAGCGCCATATTTGTACATAGGCTCTTTCTGGGGCTGCTGCTCCATCTCAATGCAACAAATGGGGCTGAGCCGCAATACCAGACAATAAAAAGACAGACCCTTTCCTCTTATATCATACACCATATTTACTCCAGCTTTCGTACCTTTTGCTGGGTGACACCCCACGCCCCTGTATACAGCTCAGATCTTCTCTAGTGCTTATTTTCTGTGACTTACAGTGATCTGTATACTGTTGTAGTGCTTTGGCCAAATACAGACTGCCACCAATCCTTGCCCACAAGTACAAAGGTTTAGTGTACACAGCACAGGCTCACGTTATCAATAACGTCTCATAATAAGGGGAAAACCTAAATAGAACTACATCTGTAATATATCATAATTAGCTTTAAAGGGATCATCCCGCTAACAGATGTAACAAGGAATTAAAGGGCTTTTCCAGCCCCAACAGTATCTGATCGGTTGGGGTCTGACCACCGGACTCCACATAGGAGGACGGGGACGGAAACAGCTCTACTCCTATTCAAATAACAGGCCAAGAGCTGCAGCCCTATCCACAGTATAGCGGGGCTGCCAGGTGACTGCGCCTAAACTTACCTATTATAGGAGCAGAGCCGCTTCTGGCCCTGTCCACAGCAGTAGCTTCCAGCACCTCAATCAACTGACCATTGTGGGGCCTGGGTGCAGGACCCCCCACCAAACTGATACTGGCAGACTATCCTGTGGATGGGTCATCAGTATAAAGACACTGTTGGAGCCAGAAAACCCCTTTAAGCTGCCCATACATATTAGGTGAATACTGGCCCAACTGGAGGATTTTGGTGGGATCAATTATCTATCTCCTGTGAATGGGGGTCTCCTGCCTCATCCCTAAATGTAGGTTGGGGAGACAAGAATCAGGCAGTTGGATTTCTTATGTATTGCATAGGACTCCCCTCTCCCCATTCAGAACACAAGCACACTAGGTCCAGCCGAGTGTACATGTGTATGGAAAGGTTTTGGGGGGGGGGGGGACAGCTATTTGAAGTGCATGTCCAGCTTTAGAGGGAGCTCCTAGTCAATAAAAACACAACTCTGACCAGAAGATATAGTACACCTCAAAACCTAATGACAGTACATTACAAGTCCGTATATTTTTGGGGGTTACCACCTATATATTAAAAGGTCACTTCTAAAAAAGGTATTTAGTCTTACATTTTATTTTATTTTTTAATTTAAACAGATCCAAATTTTTCTGACAATTTATAAGGGTTTTCCAGGCCAAAAATGTTGATGGCCTACCCTAAGACTAGGTCATAAATATCAGATGAGTGGGATTCCTAGCACCCCCGCCAGTCAACTGTTCTCCGCAGCTGATACACAGAGAATGGAGCAGGAAGCAGACAGCGCTGTTCTCTGTGTAGTGGCCAAACCAGGTACTGCAGATCAGATTCCATTCACTTAAACGGCAGGTAAGCTGCAGTGAATCAGTTCAGCCACTACAGAGTGAACAGCGCTGTCTGCATCCTGCTCCATTCTCCGTTTATGAGCTAGTGAGAACAGCTGCATCATAGAGGTGTCAGACCCCCACAGATCTGATACTGACCATGCTCCAAATCTCTAAGTTACCCAACACAATGGAGGGGGGGGGGGGGAACTTAAGGACAACAAGTTCCATTGAGCTCAATTATAAATCTGTCTTCTGCCAGCTTCCCCTAGTGGAGACTTTATACAGCCAAAATTTTATATTTTAACCTCTAGAGCACCGTGTCCCAAACTGTGACTCATGACCCAATGGGGGTTGTGAGCTACGTTTATAAGTTTCTTCTCCACACTGCAGGCCTGCAAACTGCAGCAGTGGTGAGTGTGTGGGGGAAATGTGCATGTAGCATTGCTCAGTGGGGGGGGGGGGATGTGCATATAGCAGGGCTGAGTGTGAATTTAGCAGTGCCGATTATGTGGCAGAAAATGTGCATGTAGGAGAGCTGTGGTGGGGGAGGTGGAGGAAGCAGAGCTGAGTGGGGGGCATGAAGGGAGCAGAGCTAAGTGTTGCCGGTATGAAGGGGGGAAAGTGAAAGTAGTAGAGTTGTGGGTGTAGGGGGGGAAATACAAAAGTAGCAGAGCTGTTTGTGCCAGAAAGAACACATGGGGGTGGCAGTGTTGTGTGTGTGGAGTGGGAAAACATGAAAGTAGCTGTGTATACACGTGTGTGTGTGTGAAGGATGAAGCAAAATAGAGGCAGTATACAGCTGAAAAGTATAATAGGGGCTGAATAGAGAAGCTTTTTTTTTTTTTCGAATGGGACCAAGGACGGTACTGAGGAGTCCTGAACAAAAGTCTTGCCTGTAATGGGGTCCCCATTTCAGAAAGTTTGGGATCCACTGCCCTACAGATAGCAGCTCAGATCATACTTAGCAACCCGGTTTTACCAGGCCAATCCCGAAATCCAGACTGCAAAAGGGATGGGTTTTATGGCAGCCTTACCATAGGTTTCGGGGATGTCCCAGGGATGGAGCTTACATGTTCTGATTTTACATTTTGGCAAATATGTTTGTACGGAATTTTGGACCTATATAAATAAAAACATTTTTTTTTTTTTTTAACATAAATGTACAGTCTACGTCTCCTCCAGATGTTTTCAATGCAGCTTCAGTGATGATAAATCCTCTCTATACAATATAATATCTCATGTAACATATTTACACTTTAGTCTCACAGATTCATATTTTTCATTTTTTTTCCTACTGACCGTAGAAAAAAAAAAAATTCTGATTTACATGACTTCACTTCTGCCAGGATCTGAGATTAAAGGGGTTTTCGGTGACAGGCCAATGACATCACATCTGTCAGTCACATGGCCATGTGGAAGCTCCGACTCATTCAAATGAATGGGGCTATGTTGCAATACCAAGCACAGCCACTACACAATGTATAGCGCTGTTCTTGGTAAGCAGTGAAGAGGCCGCAGCAATCAATATCACAATCCTAGAGAATCCCTTTAAGATTGTAGTGATTGATGCCACAATTGATATCAGCTGTAAATTCCATGTTCTAGCAAACATGCTTTCACCAGTACTGTGAATAGCGAAAGCAGAACTACCCGGACCAGAAGTGAGACCACAAGATGGCGAACATAATAATTTGCAATACTTAATTTTTCTTTTTTTTACATAAAGTCCTTATTTTTTTTTTTGCTTTCCAAACACACTCACATGCAAAAAAAAAAAAAAAAAAAAAAAAAAAAAAGTGAGCCGAGCTCAGGTGAGTGGTAATGCTCCAATCCTGTTTCAATACAAAAGTCTCTGCTACCTAATGAAAAAGTAACATCCGCCAGGACACATGAAGAAACCGCCCACGTGGCAGACACACCGTCACACTACAGAGGACACCAGGGAGAAGACCGATCCACACTCATTTCGTAGATGTAGGAGGCCTTGGACAGAAAGTGTTACCATGCCGTGTAAGGTGCCTATCGAGGTTGTCTAAGATGGCGATTGTGATCTGCAGGACATCTGGGTTAGCACTTGCGTGGTCTCTTATGCGGTGCAGCTTCTCCAGGCCTCCTTCTTCGATCAGCATGCTGCAGTAGCGAACAGCTAGAGATATAAAAGGATATATATTAGATGGCAGTAGTGTGCGTAGTGTGACCTAGTAGTACAAATCATACACTCACTGACACAAAAACACCGCACCCAGATAGAAATGTCGGATTGATGTAAAGCTCATCCTGCAGTGACGTCTCGGGCAGACAGATAGATGATTAAAGGTGTGGTCAGATTAGACAGTCGGTCTTGTCACAAGGGAGCATAAAAGCGCTTCCCCTGCTGCCCTATAAAAAGGCTCTCAAAGGCTACTTTTGGGTAGTGTACTTCTTGGTGACTACTAGAAATGCCTCTGACAGACACAGACATTTTGCCCAGTTGACAGGCTAGCCTAGCTGTTAGGATGGGTTGGGAGCAGGGGTTACATGAGGACACGTACATGGTGACCAGGCTCCAGACAGACCACCAGTCGAGAGGATTGTTTGGATGGTGGAGCTGCTTGTATTTGTCAGTGGATCAGACACAGGTCGCGCCTTCATTACACCCCCTGTCTCTGCCTGGACCATTTCCAAGCACTTAGAAGGAAGGAAATTTGGCTTCATTGCACCAAACCTGGACTGCTACAGACTGGAACCGAATTGTTTTTAGCAACTAATCCTGGTTCCGATGACGGTCGCATTCAAGCATATAGGCCTTATGGTGAGCGCTTCAATCCTGCCTTTGCCGTGGAGTAACACACTGCCCCCTGCTGGTGTGATGATCTGGGGGAGCCATCACATATGACAGTTACCCCTAGTAGTGATACAAGGAACACTAACAGCTCAGCGACATGTACAGGACATCCTGCTGCATCATTGTTCAGCAGGATAATGCTCACACTCATATAAAGGTTCCCCAGGAATGTCTCCACCGGATTATAACACAGATTTATTACCAATCCAGGATATATGGACCCAGCTGTAACATCTGTGGTAAATGTACTGCAGGATACCATACAGAACCTGTATACCTCCATGTCCTGCCGTATCTCATCTTGTATCCAGGTCCAGCTGTAACATCTGTGGTAAATGTACTGCAGGATACCATACAGAGCCTTTATACCTCCATGTCCTGCCGTATCTCATCTTGTATCCAGGTCCAGCTGTAACATCTGTGGTAATGTACTGCAGGATACCATACAGAGCCTTTATACCTCCATGTCCTGCCGTATCTCATCTTGTATCCAGGCTACAGGTACCAACAGGGTCCTAGAGCCTGCACCCAATTGTACAGTTTTCCCCAATAACCTTCTCCTTTGGCTGTAATATTTTGATCACCTCCATAGACCACCATCACATCACACTGAGAAAGCCTCAGTCTAGTACAACTAGATTTTGTCTATGAGTGTATATTATATAGAAATATAGTGAAAGCAACAGAAGTAAGGAATTTGGAAAGTACATACGGTTTTTGCTACAGACATGTTGCATGGCCCAGACTGCCCAGAGTTGTACCCCAGGTGTACTGAAACAGGCGAGGAGGGGGAAGAAGGGATTGAAAGACCTGCAAAGAAGAACATCGAGGAACTGCACTATAATAGGAGACTGTAACCATAAAGAAGTGCAGAAGCTTCATAGATAAATAGCAGGCTTGTAATAGCATGGCTGCCACCAACCTAGAGCATTCTCTGGATCTCCTGGTGTCACATATGTAACACTCTACCCCTCCCCTATATAGTAGAAGCTATAGCTATATTACAGGTCCTGATGTGAATGGTAGGCCGTCTTTAAGGGGTTTTCCTACCAACAACACTGCTGAAATGGAGGATAAGTGTCCAATTGCTGGTGGGCCAATCGCTTGGACCCCCCCCAGTGATTCAGAGAATGAGAGACCCTGTGTGAATGGACTAATAGTGCTCATGTGCGACAGCGCTGCTTACTTCTATGGGTCTGGTGCAGTGCTTTACTCTGCCATCTCCATCAGTCCCATAGACGTGAATGGAGACGACATCATGCGTGTGCATAAAAGTTCAGGGCAGCTGATCAAAGACCCCCGTTTCCTGTAATTGGACCCCCAAGCAATCAGGCACTTATCCCCTATCCGCAGTATTAATATAGGTCAGACAATGTGCAATGTCTCCTTCCACTGACAATTTTATAGAACCGAGCAGCTCACAGGGCAGGATATTCCTGGAGCAGAGCTTAGCACATTGCTTTCATAATAGGTCAGGATTACAAGGGGTCACACCAGGCTGTCGAACCATCACGTGACTGAACAGGACATGTAGCTGCAGGACATACATGGTGGGCACATAGCCAGCCAGCTGCAGGAGGTCAATAAAGGGAACAAGAAAGTGACAGCTTGGCTTCTGAATGTGTTTATTCAGATCTGGAAATCATGACCGGCTCTCTTAATATACTGAGCCAAAAGATCAGTAAAATATGATCAGCAACATTCATAAAAGGAAGGAACCTGCAGCCGACATTGCCAAGAAGAAAAAAAGGGGTTGTGTGATGGACTCCACATTTAATAGATCATTTTTTGAAAGAGCTTGTCATATTTAAAGGAATTAATATGTTACACTTATATGTTAGGGGTCTCGTCTCCTGGTGGCCTATATCAGGGGAACCATACGACGCACGCTGTTTTATTGAGGATTAGCTTCTGCCAGAGGGGTCTATAGCAATTATTCTATATACTGACACAAGTGAAAGCAATGACAGTAACACAGTACTTAAAGGGGGTTTTCAAGATTTATAGATTCACCGATCCTTAGAATGGGTCATCAATATGTGATCATTGGAGAATCCGACACTCAGGATTAGGTGTTTGAAGAGGCTGCAATGTTTGGGCAAGTGATGCAGCCGCTATACTCAATATCAAGCACAATGTTGTACATGTGGTAGGGCCGATGCTTGGTACTGCAGGTCAGACCCATTCACTTGAAGGGGACTGAAGAGCGGCTGTACAATGTAACTGATGAATGTGAAACCATTGGAGCAGTGAAGAGGCCGCAGCACACATGACCACCGTAATCTCTTCAAACACATAATCGGAAGAGGTCCTGGGGCCTCCACTGATCACATCCCAAGGTTATCAATATAGAAGTCCCAGAAAACGCCTTCAAGCGGGCCCTACACTTGCCAATAGTTTTATATTTCGACCCCCCCTGTACTGAGCATGCAGGAAAATAAATAAGCCTCCTCTGGTAGCGGCTAACCTCCCACAAGATCACAGGGCTGGACATACGGAATGGACATACCCCATCCTCCTATCCTAGCCCCAGATATCTGCTGTTTGGTCAAGTCCCCCATATACATTATATGATCAGCTGCTAAAATTGCAGACAGTCCTTTAATGTGTGTGGCCACCTTAAGACAAAGGCTCTAAAACATTCCTCACCTGTACGCCACCATCTCACATTCAGGTGTCGGCCAACTGAGCATGGCAGAATGCTGCAAAACACAGATACATAAAGAATTAGGAATATGGAGTTGTACAAAAGGGGTCCATAATCATCCGTGTTGGCAAGGGAGTCAGGCTCCTAGGGGAATATTACAATATAGATTTTGCATGCAAACAAACAGTTAAAACACAAAACTGAAAGGGTTCAAGTTCTGAATCTCTAATGGGCTTTGTATCTGGAAGGGTGAGGACCCAAATGGCAGTGTTTGGTCTGAGACACATGGTCCATGTGAATGCGGCTTTTCCTGGACTGAATGTGGCTCCTCTGAGCAGATCTCAGCATTATAGTGATTTATGATGCTACATATTTCCAAGCTCCTGCAGTTCTACTGTCCCATATGGAGCATGTTTTTTGGATACAGTCACCTAAATGGGCCCTCACATAAGCTAATTTCAGAGTATGCCGAGGTCTATAGAAAGCTCAATGATATGTTATGACTCACAAGTTCCTCCAGCAATGCGGATCGCAGGTCTAAGCTTAGGGTCCAGGTCTCTTCTCCCCGGGACACAAGGTGTGCAATAATCCCAGCAGCAAAGTAACTGACCTCTACCTCCACACTATGGAGGAGCTTACTGATCTGATCAATAAAATCCTTCCACATGAGTTCTGAGTGCAGCTCCTTCACCTCTGCTATGTTATTCTACAAGAAACAGAGACATGTGTGTAAAAAGATTGAAGACAGACACTAGAATTCAGCAAATTGGGCCAGTCCTTTAACATAAGACCTGTGTGTAAGAGCAAGTGAGGATTTCAATTGGCTTTTCTCTCCTTTTGCATTGACTGTTCACATACTCATGCATATACAGAGAAAAGTACTGTCTACAATGATCATTTCACACAACTTATGGCCAACAGATATTTCTCCTGATTCCCAGTGTGCACATGCACATTTGATCAATTTGGCAGATCATGCAGTTGTACTCAATGTAGGAGAGACCTTGCTGGTATACAGATGTAGTCTCTCTGCAGTTTGCCAAGGCAACATTGTGCATGGATCTGCAGAGTGGTCGCATTCGAGTCAATGGGGATGGCTTTATAGTTCCCTGAAATCAGCGCCTCTGTGCACGTAAAACTTACAAGGGGATGCAGCACTGCGGCCCTTTCATTCCCAGTATCAGTGGGGATCCAAAGGTCAGACCCCCGCTGGCCATAATATGACGACATATCCTAGTTAAGATGTCGGCATTTACAGCATTCATTTGAGCTGTTCCAAGTCATGATACTGGCACACTCTGTGTGTTTCTGAATATACAAGAGACTTCACATACAGTCAGTGGTCAAATTCTTACCAGCAAGCCCAGAACCTTCTGCTGAATGGAAGACTCGGATGGAAAGGTCTTGGAAAAGAAAAGAAAGAATTTGTTAATATTTGGTTCTTGGGTTCAAGTCCAAGGAATAGCGATCTTTGCATGGTGTTCTTATGGGATTCATCTGGGTACTCTGGCTCTACTGGGGACAGGGAGTGATGAGTGATATGAATGAATACAATCTATGTGCAGAGCTATGGAATATGCTGGCGCTATATAAGGAACAGGAAAAAAATGCCAATTTCCCATTACCTCGAGGACCTTCATGAAGAGTTCCAGGCCTTGGTTTTCTATAAAATGTCGACATGTGGTTGGTGATTCGTCTGTCAGGTTCCATAAAGCACTTAGAGTGAATTTCAAGGTGGTGTCCACTAGACTCTGGCTGGTCTTTTGTCGCACAATTTGAAGAAGTTGCTTTGGCAGGGGAAAAGAAAAAAAAAAAATATATATATATATATATATATATATATATAATTTTTGTGCATTTGCTGAAAATCTACATTATTTCAAAACCTCAGGTTGGTCCTACAAAATCTATGAAGTCTCTGCTAATTTTCTAACTTGTAACAAATATAGGATTCCACCGAGATCTATGGGTCATACAGTGGGCACATGAGAAAGCTTTTCTAAACTCAGTCATATCAGTCTGTGATGACATAAGGGGAATCTACATCCTATGAATACGGAGGACTTTAATATCAAGAAATAGACATGCATGCATTGGGAATATCTAAAGTGACACATACTAATCCACTCCAAGCCTGAAAAGCAAATATACGGTTATAGTGCAAACTTACCCGCACAATGAAGAGCTCGGCTCCCAACTGTGCCGTTTGTTCAGTAGATAACTGTAAAACAAATAAAATGTGTGACACACAGATACGCAACCAGATAACACCACAAGTGTACTGTACCTGCTATTACCATTCAGTGTGTCCTAGAGTGTGCAGGTAAGGTTTTAAGGCCCCCATAGCTGGCCAGATCTAACTATCTTATGAGTAGACATAGGACATTGGGAGAAAGAAGGATTGGGCATATTGAATCTTACATGCCAATTCTTTTGTTTTCACACCCTTCTCCCCACTGAAAATACATGGACGATTGGTCAAGCTGAGTGTGCATGTTTATGATGGAGTTCCGCAGTTTTTTTCCTGCAATGTGTGGATGAGATTAATGAAATCTTATTCACTTTGCTGGTACTGTAAAATGCCGCTTTTTTGGACAAAAAAAAAAGCTACATTTTCTGCAAAGTGGGGCCTATCTATTACACCTGAACCTTGGGTTTTTAGGCTAGCTCTAACTCTAGCACAACATCTGAGTTGCTTCTCTTGCCTCTCCCATGTTCACTGGTACTACTATGGGGGCTGGCTTTACTATTACAATAATCTATTCTGCCAGCCCCCATAGTACAGGTAATACTACTAAACATGGAGTGAAGTCATGTGATAAGAACCAAACTGGAGTCAGCACCAGCCTGGAAACCCGGATGTTTGGGTAAACTAGAACCACAGAGGAAGTTGAGGAAAAGAGTCCCTGGATAACCCCTTTAATTTATGAGTTTTAGAAAGAAAATCTGTATACTGTACATTACACATATACACACACAAACCTTTGCAGCAAGAATAGAGATGATCGCCACCGCCATCCTCTGCATGTTCTGATCTTCATGATTACACAACCACTGCATGACAAGCTTTGCTGCATCAAACCTAGAAGACAAGTGGACGTTCACCATGGACATCATTGTAATGGTCAGGATAACATATATACTGTCTCAGTATTGGACAGCATGAGCATCTACATAAGGTGTCGTGTAGCACACGTCTGTTACATTTAGTATTAATAGGTTAGTACCTGTTGAACGGGACGTCTTGCAGTATCCGATCACTACAGAGGGACAGTAGACAGTTCTTCTGCAACTAAACCAGAAGATCAAAACAACAAAAAGTTAATAAAAACCAGATCGATTCAAGAAATTCCACATTCCACAAGAGACTAAACTGTAATGTACATAGATATATGGACACCACAGGTGAGGATACACTGGTCAAGACTCTAGAAGTCAGAGCTGAGAGACACCATGTAGGCGCAGCCTTGCCCATTACCTGCTCAATGATCTGAATGTAATACTACATTTCCTGACTAATAACCAGACAAAGCAGATCGCTGTGGATTAGATCGCTGTCACTGGGATCAGTGATCGCCTGGCCAGCTTTTATTTAACATTCTGTAGTGTATATGAGGGATTTGTTCAGCATACATCCCCTTTATCACACATATACAGTCAATGGTATTTGGTAATGTATAAGGTTACATACACCCAATCAGGATCACAGATGGATTTTTTTGTACAGATTTCAATGCAGAAAATATGCAGTAATCCATTAGCATTAATTCTAATCTATTTCTTATGCACAAGATGCAGATTTTTTTTTTTTTTTTTTTTTTACATACTTGCACGATAGGGCAGTATATCGATTTCTCTTTTTTCCAGTGCAGATTTCATGTGGATTTTGCCCATAGACCGCTATAAAGTGAGCAATCCACATGACACAATGCAGATTCCTCATCAAAACCTGCATTAGGAAGGGGTGTAATTTCAGGAATAGGAAATGCCACCATTTCATCTGCATTTCTCACCCTAGGTTCAAACCTCTCCGTCCCAGATTTTGCTTAAAATTGGCAGAGAGAAAAGTCCTGCAAGAAGAAGTTTTTTTCTCTGCCATTTTCGGTGGAAACCAGGCAGATCTCATAGTCTATGGGGTCCGCGGGTAACCGCTTTTTAAGCAGATAGGGATTCTGTCTTTTGGGTCCCCAAGTGGACCTGACAGACAGAAACCCGAATGCTAGCGTGAACCTCGCGTTCCTGTGTATGTTGCTGTACTTCCAGGCGTCCTCACTGTAACTGCATCAGAGCTGCCCCTGTGCCATTTTTGCAGCCCTTATACCAGTGTGCTTGAACAATACCTAGACTTTTCAATGTACAATACACTCAGTGTATTTTCCTTAAAGTGTGACCACAGTTTTAATTTTGTTTTACTACTGTGTAGGGGGTTATAGGAGGAACATTTTTGCAATATAGTTTATGAACATACAGTATTTTGCTTCCTTTTATTGTAAAACCAGCTTCGCCGTCTCTTCTGAGCACGCTCAAACTGATCGCTGCTAAGGAAAGTCCATGCTGTGCACAGTGTGTATAGGGTGTTCTATGCACCCTGCCTACATCTAGTATTGCATGTACAAGCACACACCTTAGCCTCTCTCTACAGTCCCTGCCCTCATATCATACTGTAGTGAACAGATTACCTAATCTAACCCTTTCCCTGAATTATCTTACCTCCTAGTGCATGGGCTAGTTTGAAAGAGGAGAGAACAGCAGGGTTTAGCAGAGAGATGTATCGCTCAGTACAGGCAGCGTTAGGCCTCAAGCGCACCACCATACTTTTCATCCGCAATTGCAGATCAATGATACGGACATATTAATTTCTATGGGCCCATACACACAACCATAGTTTTTGCGGTTGTGTGTCCAGCCGTAGTTTAGAGTCGCAAAATATGGAGCAGATCCTATACCTGTCCATTTTTGCAGCTCAGTCCATTCATTTCAATGGGTCAGTGAAAATCACAGATGAGACACAGATACCAATACACTGCACACGGTCGTGTACATGTAGACTAAGATTAGGTCTTAACTTCACTACAGTATAATATGATGAGAGCAGAGATTGTAGCGACAGGCTAAGAAGCCTGCTCCTACATGTAAGACGAGATGTAGGCAGTATGTATAAGTAGCAATGCTCACAATGTTCCTAAGGAGAGACATTTTTTTCATAAAAGGAAGCAAAATAAGTTAAACGATATTACAAAAGTGTTCCCAATACAATAGCAAAAGAAAACGGAAATGATGGTTATACTTTATAAAAGGAATCCGTCAGAAGTATTGAGGCCGCCAAACCACCACCAGCCGGTTATCCAAGATCATAACTGTTTCTGAGGAAGCAGCTACAAGACGGCGTATTCCCCTCTCCCCATTGCAATAACGCGCACAGTGATCCGAGGCGAGCATGCATGATCATGGTGGAGAAATAGCTGTCAGCCGATGGCGTGCTAGTCCATTAGGTCATACCTGCTGGTGGTTTGGGAAATTCTTCATCGCTTCCAGTAGTAAGTGTGTCACATCGGCCAGAAGCTTCACAGGCATTCCGGCTGCTAGATCCTGCTTGGTCAAGTTAAAAACACAGGCACTGGCAGCTAGCTGTACGGGAAGATTGGTAGGGTGGTTTCTCATGCCTATCACCACTAACTGTGAAGAAAACATAAGGGTCAGTCACACATATGGAAATGCTGACAATGAGTACTCAACGTAAAACACTCAATACCTTCAACATCTCTGGATTTGCTTTTTCCATGGCATGTGTCAGACTAAACAGGTGAAAGAGGGCCTCACGAACAAAGAAGGAGCGCTCACTGTATCTGCGGAGTGCTTCTGCTATCTGGGTCTGATTTGCTTCTCCGGAAACCTTCAAAACATACAATGGATTTGAGAGATCCTCATAATGTGCAATGTCCAGAGTAATAAAAACATGGAGGGGTTATTGAGCGTTTCTAGTAAGTGTTTACAAAGGGTAAGCAATGGCTGTACACTGGCTATAACCATTGAGCAAGAATAAAGCCAACAAACCAATCCCACATCCCCGTAATCCTCTTCATATAGGAGCATGGTTCACAGATAAACCAAAAGTTGAAGTTTTCATTTCAGTGAAACACAACATTGTGCCTGGTGAACAATGAAAAACGCTGCAGCCCCTTTACACTGGTGATCAGGGATGTGCCAAAACTACGATCCCATTGATCCTTGGGTCATCACTTTTAATGTCCCGGTGAACCCCTATAAACTCCAATGTGCAATCCGATTACTACAGTGACTGTTTGCATGCAAAGATTTTTCTATAGGATGTGGAGAGGTCAGTCATTATTACAGTCACATCTATTTAGATGCAGCGATCACCATATTATTAACCATGTTAGATCACTTTGGTTACAGTTACAGAGATCATCGTCAATTCTCTTACTATAGGACATTAGGCCCAGTTAGATTTCTGGGGATAAAACTCACCATACACAAAGGTTTCTGTTGACAGAACAAAGGCCAAGAACCAACCTGCGAATACCCCCATAAACATGCACTGTAGGAGCAGCCAAACTTGCATGTTTATTACAACTGGAAAAGGGGGATAAGCAGCTGACAAGAGAAACAAATAATCAAGTTTTGGGCCAGGCCTCATAAATATTAGGCTTTCAGCATATCCTATTGGTATTGATCGGACTGCCTATGACTTACTCCCCTATGAACATGCATTCCCATAGAGGTGAATAAAGCGACAATGCACCAATAGACCCCTTTTTTGTGATTAGTAGGGGTCCCAGGGCTTGGGGTGCCACTATTCAGCAAGTTATAACCTAACTTGTGGATAAGTGATAACTTGTTAACAGTGTCAAACCCCTTTAAATTTAGATATTGGGTACAGGCTGTGTTTAAAGAGGCTGTACCAAGTTTTAAACTTTTAAGTGTCTGTCCGATGGGGGGTCCAACAGCTGGGACCCACAACAATCACAAGGGTCCAGCGTCCTCCATGAGCATGTACGCAGCTGCTCCATACATACATACTGAATTGACGGAGATAGACAAGTGCAACACTTGTCTATCTTCAGTACTTCCACAGAGTAATGCACATGCTCAACCACTGTGCCAAACAAGTGGCATGTCACCCTGCTATTGTGATTGGCAGAGGGTACAACAATCAGATCCCCAATGTACAAAAACGTACCACCTTTCATATGGGCAGGTAATAAGTTTTAGCTAAGAGAAACCCTACAATGTTAAAATACACTGTGATCACAACAAAGTAAACTAATGCAAGGCGACAGGGAATATATTCATGTCCCACCTTCACACTGCCTTCTCCAGACAGGAGCTCTGAATATCCAGCCTCAGTGGCCAAAAGACCTACAAACTGGATCTGAGGGCGCTGCAAGATGAAGGCCTCCACCGCTTTATCCGTCACATGCTTTCTCCCGGAGATGTCTAAGGAGACGAGGCTGAGGAGGATATCCTTCTGCTCTAGCAGGCGGCAGGCTATGTCTGATGTGAACTGCTTGTCATCAGATATATCCAGGTGACTGAGGTGCTTCAGTTCTTTGATCACTTCCAATATTTGCGTTGTAGTCATTTTCAGACACTTCAGGTGATGCATTGTTAGGGATTTGAGCCTGTCCTTGCAGTTCAGTAGGGCTGAGATGTCAGTCACTGACGTGTTGGAGATATCTAAGCTTTCCAAGCGGGGAAGGGAAGCGACATCTGCAAGATCTTCATTGTAAAACAAGACATTAGTGATGCTGAGAGCGCGAAGTCCGGACAGTTGGCTGAAGCACCGCTCATAAGGATCCTCCAGGGACAGAGTCAGGGAGTTAAGGATCAGGCATTGTAGGTTGTCCCGGATCCATTTACTACTACTGAGGCCAGATATTATGTCAGTAATAGTTATATCAGCATTAACCCCCGTTGCATCCAGTTCTACTAGTTTGTGGTGGCAGAAAGCCTTACGGAAAGCTACGGCAGAGATCTTTGCCTTGCGGATACAGGCACGCTTCAGGCGCAACTGGCTTCCACGGAAAATTCCAACGGTTACCTCATTGAGTTGTCCTGAAGGAAAGGAAAAGTGGAAAAAAAAAATTGAGACAAAATCAGGCAAGTAAAATGATCACTAAGTATCATATTAAAGGGGTTGTCTAAAGGAAACAAAGGGGCATAAAGAGGACATTTCATGTCTTCAGGCACATGCGGTTTTATATACTGCTAGAAAGCCGACAACACGCTGAATTCAGCATACTGCCGGCTTTCCCGTTATGTGCCCCGAGGCTGGAGATATCGGTGCCGGTAGTTTTCTGCCCATCATCAGAAGGGCGTTCCAGACAGTCTAGCTGGGCTGTGAGGAACGGCCCCCCCCAAGTAAAAGTCTATGGACGAGTACAGTCAGGAACGCCCTTCTGATGATGGGCAGAAAACTACCGGCACAGATATCTCCAACCCCGGGGCACATAACGGGAAAGTCGGCAGTGCGCTGAATTCAGCGCACTGTCGGCTTTATAGCGGTATATAAAACCGCATGTGCCTGAGGACATGAAAGGTCCTCTTTAAAAAAAAAAATCATTACTCACAGTACTAAAAACAAAAAGCATACTGTTCTCACCAATCCCCTGCCATTCCAGCACTTCCCACAACCTCAGCAAGTGATTGGCTGAGAGGGAGATTCCTGCGTTTCAAGATGGGACCATTAACTGAAGGCCAGTAGGGGATTGGCGAGAAGAATAGGATTTTTTTTTTGCCCATTCAACCGCTTTTCTCCAAAATTTTTGCCTGCAGGATAATACATTGAAAACCGCTACCAAGGTATCTACATGGACCACCAACACTTAGAGTGGATTCACATGGCAGAGTTAAGGCAAGAAAACACTGTCTGAACTCAGCTCAACTGAACTGTACTGACAAGTTGAATTCAGTTCATGCTAGGTTCACACTAGTGTTCGGGTTTCCATCCTTTGGGTCCACTTGGAGTCCCCCAATTTTATACTGCTTGTAGAACTTTTCTCTCCGCCGACTTTCCGCGGAATTTGGGACGGAGTGCCCATAAGCTAGCGTGAACCTAGAGTTAGCCGTATTCAGGCTGGTAAATCCAGCCCATACATAGGCCGTGTTTTCTGGCCCAATTGAGCTGTGTGAAACAGCCCCTACTGTATATATGCTTATACCAGAGATTTATTATGAGTGTTAGCTGAAATCGCTCATATCTGGCTTTCAGTTCTGGTGCGCAGCAGATTACTTCATGGCAGATTATTATGACTAGCATACTACACACCAGCCTTAATAAGGAAACCTGTACAAAAATATAGTGAAATACAAACTACATATTATACTACATTATTGTAGGTTTGGATTACTTTGTTCAGCCATAGTGCGCAGCAGCTGATCGGCCACCTCCTGGGGGAACACCGCCGCATCGTGCAAACTAAACGTCCCGTCCGATCTCTTCCAGCAAAACTTCTCAAGGTGAGCGCTCAAGAAATGTAAGGTGATATCGATCAATGACTTTGGGGTGGCCTCCTCCTGAAAGAGAACGGTAATGGGAAATTCACAGAATTCAGTACAATATTATAACTTCAGGAAGGAACATCATGAAAAGACACGCAGAGCACCTTAGAAGTGACATTGATAAGACTGTCATTATTTGGACTCCTTATCCTTTTTTGTAAGGCGTCACCAAAAGGCTACATAAAGACAACCCCTTTCCTAAAAGAAGCTGCTGCAGGTGAAATGAAAAGTTGTCTGTGTGATGTAATGTATGGATGCACCAAGTCCCCTATAGATCTAGCCATGTTAGAGGGAACGTCCAGATAATCGTAATTTCCACTGCAAATTCTGTTGCTTTTCTGCATGCAAAAACCTTGGGGAACGTGACAAACCCCATAATAAGTCAGTGGGGGTGATCTCTACTGATGACCAGTGTGTGACGGATCCGACACTGAGCTGTGGTTACGGTTTACCATAGAAACCACAATACAGATGAGAACAGAGCCTAAATCTATCAATGATTCTCATAGAAAGAGGAAGTGTACCCAGTGAGCCGTCCTATAGTGCGCGGACAGATCTCTTATCAGAATGTGATAGTGAAATGTTGTTCTGTTGTGAGATGGAAAAGCCATTTTAGAAATTCCCCTATATAAAGTGAAAACTTCATTTTACTATTAGTCGATCCCCATGTGATCCCCATATGATGTCCTGGTGACACTGCCACGACTACTGCTAAGACTTTCCTAGAAATGAAATATCTGAATATCCAGCCCCTGCCATTTCATGAAAAGTGATCATCCATAGGAAGACATTGTGGAGGGGTCTTTTATCACTAATGGACAGGCACTGTCTCTTATGTGTTACCTGTCATAGGCAGCTAGGCACTGTACTTGGCCATATTGGCAGTCCCATAAAACCATCAACGTGACTGTGCAACCATAGCATCAAACAAGGAACCTTTGTTCTTGCGATCGGTGGGGGTGTCCGTCAGATCCCCAACGATCTATCCTGTAGATCGGGAATAGGTTGCCTTTATGGGAAAGCTTCTTAAATTATACCCAGATTCACTTGGATTAAACTACACTTTTTCCCATCTTAATAATCCTGTCCCATCATCTTGGGATGTATCTACAAGCAGGGCTGTGGAGTCAGTAGGCAAACCATCGGTTCGGACTCGTATATGGCTGACAGCCGTGGTCGGACAGGAGCAGTGAAGATCCTCTAATTCATTAAAAAGTCAGCAAATGATTCTTATGACAGTAAATATGTAAAACCATCCAATTTATCTATGGTGCTTACTTATATAGCGCCATCATATTCCGCAGCGCTGTACAGATATTGTCAACACAGTCCCTGGTAAGGCTCACAACCTACATTCCCTATCAGGATGAATTTAATTATATAATATTAATAATTGTATAATGTAATTAAAAATAATAATGTTAATTTGAAGCCAGTGTTGGAAACTTATCCCCTGACTCTACTCACAATTGACCCCAATTCAGACTCCATAACCCCTGGAAAGTCAAAACTGTATCACAAACTGCTGCAGTTTTGGGGTGTGCCGTAAGCATAGAGAAACCAAGTGCTTCACCTGTTTGATGCAGCTAAGGCTTCGTTCACATCTGCATTAGAATCTCTGTTTGGAGTCTCCTTTGCAGTGTGCGTCCAAAATTGCCAGGCAAAAAAGCCCTGCTAGGCCGACTTTTTTGTCCAGAGCTTTCAGTTTTAAAGGACAGACACCAGACGGATCCCATTATAGTTAATGGGGTCTATAAGGCTCTGTCTGTGACCGCTGTTGCAGTGGTCTGCCTATCCTATCCGGTCCGACGAACCACAACACCATAAAGGCCGCTCTAGTGTGATCCTAAACCTGCAGCCAAAAACAACTTATGTACAGTCATGGCCAAAAGTTTTGAGAATGACACAAATATTATATTTTCACATGATCTGCTGCCCTCTGGTTTTTATGTGTGTTTGTCAGATGTTTTTATCACATACAGAAATAGAATTGCATTCATATTATGAGTAACAGAAGCTTATATTGACAGTTAGAATGAGTTAATGCAGCAAGTCAATATTTGCAGTGTTGACCCTTCTTCTTCAGGACCTCTGCAATTCTCCCTGGCATGCTCTCAATCAACTTCTGGACCAAATCCTGACTGATAGCAGTCCATTCTTGCAGAATCAATGCTTTCATTTTGTCTGAATTTGTTGGTTTTTGTTTGTCCACCCGTCTCTTGATGATTGACCACAAGTTCTCAATGGGATTAAGATCTGGGGAGTTTCCAGGCCATGGACCCAAAATCTCTATGTTTTGTTCCCTGAGCCATTTAGTTATCACCTTTGCTTTATGGCAAGGTGCTCCATCAAGCTGGAGGCTTCTTGAGCCCAAACTGCTCTTGGACGGTTGGGAGAAGTTGCTCTTGGAGGACATTCTGGTACCATTCTTTATTCATGTCTGTGTTTTTAGGCAAGACTGTGAGAGAGCCGATTCCCTTGGCTGAGAAGCAACCCCACACATGAATGGTTTCAGGATGCTTTACAGTTGGCATGAGACAAGACTGGTGGTAGCGCTCACCTCCTTCTCCGAATAAGCTGTTTTCCAGATGTTCCAAACAATCGAAAAGGGGATTCATCAGAGAAAATGACTTTACCCCAGTCCTCAGCAGTCCACTCCCTGTACCTTTTGCAGAATATCAGTCTGTCCCTGATGTTTTTTCTGGAGAGAAGTGGCTTCTTTGCTGCCCTCCTTGAGACCAGGCCTTGCTCCAAGAGTCTCCGCCTCACAGTGCGTGCAGATGCACTCACACCTGCCTGCTGCCATTCCTCAGCAAGCTCTGCACTGCTGGTAGCCCGATCCCGCAGCTGAAACACTTTTAAGAGACGGTCCTGCCGCTTGCTGGTCTTTCTCAGGCGCCCTGGAGCCTTTTTGGCACCAATGGAACCTCTCTCCTTGAAGTTCTTGATGATGCGATAGATTGTTGACTGAGGTGCAATCTTTCTAGCTGCAATACTCTTCCCAGTTAGGCCATTTTTGTGCAGTGCAATGATGACTGCACGTGTTTCTTTAGAGATAACCATGGTTAACAGAAGAGAAACAATGATGGCAAGCACCAGCCTCCTTTTAAAGTGTCCAGTGGTGTCATTCTTACTTAATCATGACAGATTGATCTCCAGCCCTGTCCTCACACACCCACACCTGTGTTAATGGAGCAATCACTGAAACGATGTTAGGTGGTCCTTTTAAGGCAGGGCTGCAATGATGTTGAAATGTGTTTTGGGGGATAAAGTTCATTTTCTAGGCAAATATTGACTTTGCAAGTAATTGCTGTTAAGCTGATCACTCTTTATAACATTCTGGAGTATATGCAAATTGCCATTAGAAAAACTGAAGCAGTAGACTTTGTAAAAATTAATATTTGTATAATTCTCAAAACTTTTGGCCAAGACTGTACATATGTCAGTCCATTTCATCCTGCTGCTGAAATACAAGGCCGTAATATAAAACCCCCGTCATCCTATCCACCATAGGGCGGGAATCCCACCTTTTCGAACCCTCTTTAGAGGAAACCCAAGTGCATTGACACTGTACACTTAAAACTACATTGGGAAAAAACTGCAGGCAGCTCCGGCACGGTTAATGGTGCAATTTTCAGGTAACCTGCAATGTTTACAGATTAAACACATTTATTTAAAGGAGTTTTCCGGGCAAATTGGACAACCCAGGGGGGCACTTGAGTGGGTCCTCGCCTAACCCAGCGGTCGCCCATCAGTTCCACCTGTAAAATCAAAAATTGCACCAAAAACCGCACCAAAATGGCATGTAATTTTTCCCCATGCAGTTTTAACTGCGCTGTGTGAATGCGCCCTTACTGGTGAGCTCTCTAGATACAGCTGAGCACGCCCGCTGGACTCCAGACAGGTGGCGGACCTATAGCTTGCTCAGGGTATACGGCAGAAATATGGATAAGCCACTTTTTAGCTGCAAATGGCCACAATGTTGCTGCTGGGACGAGCGGTTACCTGCACCGTATGCCACACACCTGCCTGCTGCCCCGTATACGGTCCGTGCACACGTGTTATACGCCATGTATACAAACTGTGCGACATTTACCAGCGGTAGAGGTGTGTGACCGCCATAGTGCGGTGTAATGCCAGCCTAAGACTATGGCACTGCCAGCATGTACAGTATACATAGTGCGGTGTAATGCCAGCCTAAGACTATGGCACTGCCAGCATGTACAGTATACATAGTGCAGTGTAATGCCAGCCTAAGACTATGGCACTGCCAATATGTACAGTATACATAGTGAGGTGTAATGCCAGCCTAAGACTATGGCACTGCCAGCATGTACAGTATACATAGTGCGGTGTAATGCCAGCCTAAGACTATGGCACTGCCAGCATGTACAGTATACATAGTGCGGTGTAATGCCAGCCTAAGACTATGGCACTGCCAGCAAGTACAGTATACATAGTGCGGTGTAATGCCAGCCTAAGACTATGGCACTGCCAATATGTACAGTATGTACAGTATACATAGTGCGGTGTAATGCCAGCCTAAGACTATGGCACTGCCAGCATGTACAGTATGTACAGTATACATAGTGCGGTGTAATGCCAGCCTAAGACTATGGCACTGCCAATATGTACAGTATGTACAGTATACATAGTGCGGTGTAATGCCAGCCTAAGACGATGGCACTGCCAGCATGTACAGTATGTACAGTATACATAGTGCGGTGTAATGCCAGCCTAAGACTATGGCACTGCCAATATGTACAGTATACATAGTGCGGTGTAATGCCAGCCTAAGACTATGGCACTGCCAGCATGTACAGTATACATAGTGCAGTGTAATGCCAGCCTAAGACTATGGCACTGCCAGCATGTACAGTATACATAGTGCGGTGTAATGCCAGCCTAAGACTATGGCACTGCCAATATGTACAGTATACATAGTGCGGTGTAATGCCAGCCTAAGACTATGGCACTGCCAATATGTACAGTATACATAGTGAGGTGTAATGCCAGCCTAAGACTATGGCACTGCCAGCATGTACAGTATACATAGTGCGGTGTAATGCCAGCCTAAGACTATGGCACTGCCAGCATGTACAGTATACATAGTGCGGTGTAATGCCAGCCTAAGATTATGGCACTGCCAGCATGTACAGTATACATAGTGCGGTGTAATGCCAGCCTAAGACTATGGCACTGCCAATATGTACAGTATACATAGTGCGGTGTAATGCCAGCCTAAGACTATGGCACTGCCAGTATGTACAGTATACATAGTGCGGTGTAATGCCAGCCTAAGACTATGGCACTGCCAATATGTACAGTATGTACAGTATACATAGTGCGGTGTAATGCCAGCCTAAGACTATGGCACTGCCAATATGTACAGTATGTACAGTATACATAGTGCGGTGTAATGCCAGCCTAAGACGATGGCACTGCCAGCGTATGTACAGTATACATAGTGCGGTGTAATGCCAGCCTAAGACTATGGCACTGCCAATATGTACAGTATACATAGTGCGGTGTAATGCCAGCCTAAGACTATGGCACTGCCAGCATGTACAGTATACATAGTGCAGTGTAATGCCAGCCTAAGACTATGGCACTGCCAGCATGTACAGTATACATAGTGCGGTGTAATGCCAGCCTAAGACTATGGCACTGCCAGCATGTACAGTATACATAGTGCGGTGTAATGCCAGCCTAAGACTATGGCACTGCCAATATGTACAGTATACATAGTGCGGTGTAATGCCAGCCTAAGACTATGGCACTGCCAATATGTACAGTATACATAGTGCGGTGTAATGCCAGCCTAAGACTATGGCACTGCCAATATGTACAGTATACATAGTGCGGTGTAATGCCAGCCTAAGACTATGGCACTGCCAATATGTACAGTATACATAGTGCGGTGTAATGCCAGCCTAAGACTATGGCACTGCCAGCATGTACAGTATACATAGTGCGGTGTAATGCCAGCCTAAGACTATGGCACTGCCAGCATGTACAGTATACATAGTGCGGTGTAATGCCAGCCTAAGACTATGGCACTGCCAATATGTACAGTATACATAGTGCGGTGTAATGCCAGCCTAAGACTATGGCACTGCCAATATGTACAGTATACATAGTGCGGTGTAATGCCAGCCTAAGACTATGGCACTGCCAGTATGTACAGTATACATAGTGCGGTGTAATGCCAGCCTAAGACTATGGCACTGCCAGCATGTACAGTATACATAGTGCGGTGTAATGCCAGCCTAAGACTATGGCACTGCCAATATGTACAGTATACATAGTGCGGTGTAATGCCAGCCTAAGACTATGGACTGCCAATATGTCAGTATACATAGTGCGGTGTAATGCCAGCCTAAGACTATGGCACTGCCAGCATGTACAGTATACATAGTGCGGTGTAATGCCAGCCTAAGACTATGGCACTGCCAGCATGTACAGTATACATAGTGCGGTGTAATGCCAGCCTAAGACTATGGCACTGCCAGCATGTACAGTATACATAGTGCTGTGTAATGCCAGCCTAAGCTATGGCCTGTCAATTGTCAGTTGTACAGTATACATAGTGCGGTGTAATGCCAGCCTAAGACTATGGCACTGCCAGCATGTACAGTATACATAGTGGGTGTAATGCCAGCCTAAGACTATGGCACTGCCAATATGTACAGTATACATAGTGGGTGTTTGGTGTGTGTCTGGGGTGTAATGCCAGCCTAAGACTATGGCACTGCCAGCATGTACAGTATACATAGTGCGGTGTAATGCCAGCCTAAGACTATGGCACTGCCATATGTACAGTATACATAGTGAGGTGTAATGCCAGCCTAAGACTATGGCACTGCCAATATGTACAGTATACAATGTATACACAGCTGAGCCACAGGCGCTGCCAGTGCCCTATATGGGCTGGGTGACCCGCTGCTATAGCTACACCCGAGCAGCGCCTGTGGCACGGTGCACGCTCAGCACACAGGGCTATATACGGGTGTGCGGTCCGGGGAGGCACCCACCATGTTTACTCCACGATCAGACACTGCTCCTCCGGCCGCTCTTCCTCCGTGTCGGCCTGGGCTACTGCCTGGGGAAGGCCCCGCACCTCCGACCGGGCTGTCTGCGGTCTCCTGCCTAGTCTCGGCCCCGAGCTCCTAAGTTCGGCCCGTAAGGAAGTGACAAGCTCCGGCCCGGTGTGTGGTGGGAGACCCGGGCGCAGCAGGCCGGGAAATGAACGCGTTGCTACGCAACCTCTCTTAAAGGGCCCGCACATAGGAGCCGTGCGGGGGCCAGTGAGACCGGGGGAGGGGACAGTGCAAGAGCTGCTTACATAACTGCCAGAGAGCCCCGAGGTGCCCGCTACACCCCCGGTCACACGGAGCTGGCAGAGTGCGGTTATCATATAAAGACACTATTCACACGTAACAGGAATCATAACGGCTTCATCTTCTGTTAGAGAGACCAATGAATTATAGAGGGTCCCCATAAATAGAGCCAGTGACCCTATAAATAGTCAGTGACCCCCCATAAGGCCTGTGTCCCTATAAATAGTAAATGACCCCATAAATACAGTCAGTGACCCTATAAATAGTGACCCCATAAATAGAACTGATGACCCTATAGTCAGTGACCCCATAGAGCCAGTGAGCCTATAAATAGTCAGTGACCCCATAAATACAGCCAGTGAGCCTACAAATAGTCAGTGACCCCATAAATACAGCCAGTGAGCCTACAAATAGTCAGTGACCCCATAAATACAGCCAGTGAGCCTACAAATAGTCAGTGACCCCATAAATAGAGCCAGTGAGCCTACAAATAGTCAGTGACCCCATAAATAGAGCCAGTGAGCCTATAAATAGTCAGTGACCCCATAAATACAGCCAGTGAGCCTACAAATAGTCAGTGACCCCATAAATACAGCCAGTGAGCCTATAAATAGTCAGTGACCCCATAAATACAGCCAGTGAGCCTACAAATAGTCAGTGACCCCATAAATACAGCCAATGAGCCTACAAATAGTCAGTGACCCCATAAATACAGCCAGTGAGCCTACAAATAGTCAGTGACCCCATAAATACAGCCAGTGAGCCTACAAATAGTCAGTGACCCCATAAATACAGCCAGTGAGCCGATAAATAGTCAGTGACCCCATAAATAGAGCCAGTGAGCCGATAAATAGTCAGTGACCCCATAAATACAGCCAGTGAGCCTACAAATAGTCGTGACCCCATAAATACAGCCAGTGAGCCTATAAATAGTCAGTGACCCCATAAATACAGCCAGTGAGCCTACAAATAGTCAGTGACCCCATAAATACAGCCAGTGAGCCTACTCCTAAATACACAGTGCTATAGTCAGTGACCCCATAAATACAGCCAGTGAGCCTATAAATAGTCAGTGACCCCATAAATAGAGCCAGTGAGCCGATAAATAGTCAGTGACCCCATAAATACAGCCAGTGAGCCTATAAATAGTCAGTGACCCCATAAATACAGCCAGTGAGCCGATAAATAGTCAGTGACCCCATAAATACAGCCAGTGAGCCTACAAATAGTCAGTGACCCCATAAATACAGCCAGTGAGCCTACAAATAGTCAGTGACCCCATAAATACAGCCAGTGAGCCTACAAATAGTCAGTGACCCCATAAATACAGCCAGTGAGCCTATAAATAGTCAGTGACCCCATAAATACAGCCAGTGAGCCTATAAATAGTCAGTGACCCCATAAATAGAGCAAGTGAGCCTACAAATAGTCAGTGACCCCATAAATACAGCCAGTGAGCCTATAAATAGTCAGTGACCCCATAAATACAGCCAGTGAGCCTATAAATAGTCAGTGACCCCATAAATACAGCCAGTGAGCCTATAAATAGTCAGTGACCCCATAAATAGAGCCAGTGAGCCTACAAATAGTCAGTGACCCCATAAATACAGCCAGTGAGCCTATAAATAGTCAGTGACCCCATAAATACAGCCAGTGAGCCTATAAATAGTGACCCCATAAATAGAGCTGTCTCCTGCCATCACAGGACACCGTGCAGCGATAATTCTAGCTAAAACATAACTTAGGCATCAGTCATACCTGCGTTGGACTTTTCTCTCCTCCGATTTCGGGTGGAAACCTGACGGACTCCATTATAATCCAAGCCCAAGTGCACCCTGTGAGCACAATCTAAGTATCGCCGTATTGAAGTCCAAATTCATAAAGTTGATGTAAGAGCTATCTCAGAGAGACAGACATATATATGCACAGCTGTTGTGTATATAGTGGGCTCTGCTTTAGTGGAGGGAATAAGGTATGCTTAAATACATTGTAAACAAAGCACAGGTCGGGTTACTGGAATTAGTATAACATGATTGGTGACAAAGTTGTAAAATAGTTCTGGCACATGGCTATTGGATAAGAGACAAGAGAGGGGCTCATCCCCTTAAGCCATGTGGTGGGGGATGAGCTCTCTAAACAAAAGAGGAATGTAAAATGGCTACAGGCATGGCCCACATGGCCCTGGAATCCAAAATGGAGTTATCCACCACAACCCGAAGAATGGAAACCGCACCGCTAGTATGCACCTAGCGTTATATTTTCTTGTTAAGAACAGGTAATGGCGGCCTCCATTCACTTATGGGATTCGAGCGGGAAGCTCTTATTTACAGTGCAATTGGAGGCAGGATGCACATTGAGTAAAATCTTCCTGCTCGAAACGCGTACGATTTCTGGGATGGAAAACCCCTTTAATACACTGCGTGTTGCGTTTGTGTCATCTGGGCAGCAGGGGTCTAGCTAGTCAGACCTTACTTTGACCTCCACAGCCCCTGTAACTGGTTTTCCAATCATCTATCTTGCACTGTTAGCAAAATTGGATGTGGAAATAAAAACATATAGAAAAAATCTAACCTAAGGATAGGTCATCAATATCTGATCCATAGGGGTCTGATATCTGGGACCAGCACAGATCAGCAGCTGGAAGTGGTAGTGGCGTTTGAATGACAGATCAGTCACTTGGCCTGTTTGCAGCTCAGTCCCAATCAAGTGAATGGGCTGAGCTGCAATACCAAGCACAGCCACTATACAATGTACAGCGCTGTGCTTAGTATTCCATGAACGGGCCGCAGCGCTAGTCAAAATTCTGTGGTGTCTTCAAGCAGCTGATCAGCAGAGGTCCCGGGAGCGTATGACCTATCCTAGTGACAGGTCATCGATATTTAACTCTTTAGCCCCATTCAATGAGGCTAATCATTATGTAGCCACCTGTCACAGTTTCATTGCCATCTTTGGTACTGAAACTGGGGTAAAATAGGCAATGGGAGGCAGATTTGGAGCATTTTCCTAAGTGTTTTCATTTTCAGCATCTAAATCAGCATGAAAACAACCAGTGTGAACACATCCTTATCAAGTGTAGAGGAGGTGAGGTCTCTAGGAGCACACTAGGGGGCGCTATGTACTATACACATCACATCACGGTAGGTATTGCTGCTTATGTCAATATTTCTCACAAGTTCAGGACCAGTTCTGACGTCATCACGTCGCGCCGAATTCTGTTCTCATAGAAACGCTTACTTCCGGGATGACTGTAGTAGGCGGGGCCTGGAGGTCAGTGTGACCGGTACATGTGGGCGCTATGGCCGGGCTGGTGGATTTTAAGAATGAGGAGGAAGTGAAGGAGTTCCTGGATAACCTGGGCACGGAGTACTCATACCAGTGTCACCGGGAGAAGGACGCGGACGGTGAGAGGGGGAGTCATGGGCGGACAGCTGTAGGGTAGCTGGCGCACTACAAGGACCAGCAAGCAAATGTGCCTTCACAGCCAATGGGCAACCTCGGTATTCTGTTCAGTGCATGACCTATGTACATGTCACAGTGTATCTGCATGTGTATGATGTATATGTAAGTTACAATGTATAGAATTATATGTTACTATATATATATATATATATATATATATATATAACATACAGTACAGACCAAAAGTTTGGACACACCTTCTCATTCCAAGAGTTTTCTGTATTTTCATGACTATAAAAATTGTAGATTCACACTGAAGGCATCAAAACTATGAATTAACACATGTGGAATTATATATTTAACAAAAAAGTGTGAAACAACTGAAAATATGTCTTATATTCTAGGTTCTTCAAAGTAGCCACCTTTTGCTTTGATTACTGCTTTGCACACTCTTGGCATTCTCTTGATGAGCTTCAAGAGGTAGTCACCTGAAATGGTTTTCACTTCACAGGTGTGCCCTGTCAGGTTTAATAAGTGGGATTTCTTGCCCTATAAATGGGGTTGGGACCATCAGTTGTGTTGTTCAGAAGTCAGGTGGATACACAGCTGATAGTCCTACTGAATGGAGTGTTAGAATTTGTATTATGGCAAGAAAAAAGCAGCTAAGTAAAGAAAAACGACTGGCCATC
This sequence comes from Leptodactylus fallax, assembly GCA_947044405.1. Classification (NCBI taxonomy): domain Eukaryota; kingdom Metazoa; phylum Chordata; class Amphibia; order Anura; family Leptodactylidae; genus Leptodactylus; species Leptodactylus fallax. The sequence goes on along the minus strand of CAMRHE010000471.1, from coordinate 441,484 downwards.
ATTACTTTAAGAAATGAAGGTCAGTCAGTCCGAAAAATTGGGAAAACTTTGAAAGTGTCCCCAAGTGCAGTGGCCAAAACCATCAAGCGCTACAAAGAAACTGGCTCACATGAGGACCGCCCCAGGAAAGGAAGACCAAGAGTCACCTCTGCTGCGGAGGATAAGTTCATCCGAGTCACCAGCCTCAGAAATCGCAGGTTAACAGAAGCTCAGATTAGAGACCAGGTCAATGCCACACAGAGTTCTAGCAGCAGACACATCTCTACAACAACTGGTAAGAGGAGACTGTGTGCAGCAGGCCTTCATGGTAAAATAGCTGCTAGGAAACCACTGCTAAGGACAGGCAACAAGCACAAGAGACTTGTTTGGGCTAAAGAACACAAGGAATGGACATTAGACCTGTGGAAATCTGTGCTTTGGTCTGATGAGACCAAATTTGAGATCTTTGGTTCCAACCACCGTGTCTTTGTGCGACGCAGAAAAGGTGAACGAATGGACTCTACATGCCTAGTTCCCACCGTGAAGCATGGAGGAGGAGGTGTGATGGTGTGGGGGTGCTTTGCTGGTGACACTGTTGGGGATTTATTAAAAATTGAAGGAATACTGAACCAGCATGGTTACCACAGCATCTTGCAGCGGCATGCTATTCCATCCGGTTTGCGTTTAGTTGAACCATCATTTATTTTTCAACAGGACAATGACCCCAAACACACCTCCAGACTATGTAAGGGCTATTTGACCAAGAAGGAGAGTGATGGGGTGCTACGCCAGATGACCTGGCCTCCACAGTCACCAGACCTGAACCCAATCCAGATGGTTTGGGGTGAGCTGGACCGCAGAGTGAAGGCAAAAGGGCCAACAAGTGCTAAGCATCTCTGGGAACTCCTTCAAGACTGTTGGAAGACCATTTCAGGTGACTACCTCTTGAAGTTCATCAAGAGAATGCCAAGAGTGTGCAAAGCAGTAATCAAAGCAAAAGGTGGCTACTTTGAAGAACCTAGAATATGACATATTTTCAGTTGTTTCACACTTTTTTGTTAAGTATATAATTCCACATGTGTTAATTCATAGTTTTGATGCCTTCAGTGTGAATCTACAATTTTTATAGTCATGAAAATACAGAAAACTCTTGGAATGAGAAGGTGTGTCCAAACTTTTGGTCTGTACTGTGTATATATATATATATATATATATATATATATATATATATATTCCTATAGATCTCTGTGTACCTGAGCGCTGACATGTCGTAGTGGTCTCGTGGTGTGGGGTCATTCTATATTGGTGATGTAAAGTACCGGGGTCAGCGCTGGACTAGCGGGGAATCACTTTAATGCTCAGCCAGTGACCAGGTTTCTATTTTACAGCAGGAGAAATGTTATTAAAAAGTTTATTATTATTATTTTTTATTATTATTATTGGGGTTTTTTTATTAATATTTTGTTATCAATCCGTACTCTGGTTCACAATAAGTTGTCACTATCAGTGCGTAGTTACAATACTTGGTCTCTTCTTCTTATATGTTTCAGGTGCCATTCCTCCAGTGACCTCTTCATTTCTGTAAAATGACCACCCACTTCTCAGGCCATGTACACATTGCTTTGGTAGTCTGAAACATTTCCCCCTGTTCTCAGCTGTTCATCCAAGGGTGTGTAGGGAGGGGGTCTCAGACTATCAAAGCACAGTGGGGTAAATTATTAAGGCCGGCACATCATGCACTGGTCTTCATATTATGGACATTGGCGGCAACAATCAGCCCTGCATGGATCAGCTGTACGGGGCCAATTCTGACACATTCTGTGCACAGCACGTAACTGGAAGCTGTTGGCTCTGGTCCCTATATAGTGGCCTGTACTACAGCTCAGCTACTATTGCATTCAGTGGGAACTGAGCTGCAGTGACGGCTCCTGGCCGCTATACAGGACATTGGAGCCAACTGCTTCCAATTCCATGCTGTGTATAGTACGGGTGTCAGAAGCTGCCCCCATTATGGCCTATGCTCAGGGACTGACATAGATTTCAGCTACAATATATGCTACTTTTCTGATGGTAGTTATAGTAAATCTGCCAAAGTGTATGTGCCCCAGCCTACCTTGATCCCCGACCTGCTCCCCCCAGTTTTTTTTTTTTTTTTAACGGCAAGTATAACATAAACTGGAAAATGTGACACATTGTTGGGCAAAAATGTGCAGAAAACTGGTGTTATAACTTTAATAAATTCCCCCCAGTGTGTATAGAGTAGTCTGAGAAGCTAATGCTCAGTTTACAGGAATGAAGAGGGTCTGGGAATCAGAGGAACCGCATCAGGAAGACTAAAGGGAACGTTAACAGGGATTGTACCTGGGTTATGTATTTATAGTGAAATTTCCATTGTAAACTGGAGGGTCGCTTTATTTAGAGGTATAAACGTGTGCACTATAGGAGTGTATAACCAACCTTAGTACATTGGGTTGCATAGTCTGGGAGTATAGTCCTGGTCAGCTGACATAACGCTAAGCGGAGGACTGTCCAGAGGTAGTACTATGTAATAATTTATGTAACGTTTGAAGAGATTTCCTGGGGTCTACCCTTGTGGTGTAATAGGGCAGACCCCCTCCAGTCAGCAGAATGAATGGGCCCCAGCACCGTTCAGTGCTATTTCTGACTCGCTGCCATATCTGTACATGGGCTATAGCTTCTTTCCACGTCCGGTATCATCTTGGCCGGGAAGGATATGCCCGGACAACCTCTTCAACCATAGTGGAAATTCACCTGCACGGTTTTGTGTGGTTTGATAAAAGCCATGTTAGGCCACTGTTCAGATATGTCCTTCTTACTTTCCAGGATGCCAACGGTTAGCTGAGTATTTGGAGAATATAAAAAGAAACTTTGAAGCTACAGCAAAAGTCCTGAAGTATAACTGTGAAAGGAACAGCCATAGCGAGAGCTGCTTCAAGCTAGGGGCGTACCACATAACCGGCAAAGGTATGTATAACGTAGACTTGGTTTGGGTGGATATGGTGGAAACTTTGCCAAGTTTATCTTCCTGAGAGCAAATGGATCAGGTGTTGAAGATCAACATGCCTGATCCTTCTTTCCTCTGCCAAGGAAGAGTTGTGAGGTTCCCCAAACCCATTAGATAGTTGGTTGGCTCTGGCACTTTGGTGGATTCGGCTGACTTTTCTCTTATGGGTATGGGGGGCCTTTAATCTGTTGTGTGGTACTTAAAGGGGCCCCAACAGTGTTTTTTTGTACTGTTGACCTGGCCACACGATAGGATTGTGTTATCAGCTCAAATAACTCGGTGCCATCAGACCAGGAACATCCCAGAGATCTCCATAGGATGAGATCACTAGTATAAAATATATTGTGGGTTCCAGGATCACTCCTTGGGGGGGGGGGGGTGTAATGCACTATTGTTGAATGCCTCACGGCTATTAAAGGGGTTTTCTGAAATTTAGGATAGGTCATCATTGTTTATCTGGTTGAAGAGAGCAGTGCCATATATATTGTTGTGGCTGTGTTTGATATTGCAACCCTCATTTACTTGCATGGGACTGAGCTGCTGTTGTACCATGTGACGGATGAACATGTAAAGTAAATTTGATGGATACTGCTGTAATTTGTGAATCTTTTGGCTTTTGCAGGAGGTCTTCCAGTCGATCTAAAAACTGCCTATAACTGCTTCCTGAAATCATGTCTGAAGGGAGGGAAGAAGTCTATGGATTCCTGCCATAACGTTGGGCTGCTGGCACAAGATGGGCGCGTAAATGAGGATGACGAACCCAATGTCCTTGTCGCCAGGGATTATTATACAAAGGCTTGTGATGGCAAATTTGCACCAAGTTGCTTCAACCTAAGTACAATGTATTTGGAGGGATCTCCTGGAATTCCCAAGGATATGACTAAGGCTTTGCACTTTTCTGAGAAGGCCTGTGACCTGGGACATATATGGGCATGTGCTAATGCCAGCCGAATATACAAACTGGGGGATGGGGTCAAGAAAGACGATGTCAAGGCAGAAACGTTAAAAAATCGTGCAAAGGACCTCCACCAAAATCAAAAGGAGGCCAAAGAAATTACCTTTGGGATGTAATGCACAGGGGATAGAAGAAGAATTTTAGCTGCTCTGCCTGATCTCAGGTTTTTCTACCAACATAAATTTTATTATATGATATTGTCCAACATAAAAACATCATATACCTCCAGGTTTCCTTTACATTTGTACTATGTAGAAATTCAGACGTGAGCTGTCCCGTTATGTCTGCGAGCAAAGTTTGATTTTGGATTTACCAGTTTGGACGTTTTGCAAGCTATGGGGCTACGGTAGAGGATGGATCCCCGCAGATACGTCCCCATTTGTGTTAGGGTAAGGCTAGGTTCACACCTGAGCCTCATCTATGTTCAGGGCTTCTGTCCCCGAATCCGCTTAAAAAATGCAGAGAGAATAGTCTTTTCTATCCACATTTTTCCACCTTTTACGGGCGGAAACCTTGCAGACCCTCATTATAGTCTATGGGGTCCGCAGGTAACCGCTTTTTTAAGTGGATTAGGTTTCCGTTTTGGGTGGTCCCCAAGCGGACTCCACGAACGGAAACCCAAACGCAGGTGTGAACCTAACGTAAGTTCACACAGATCTTTTTTTTTGAAGGTGAGCTTTGTGGTGGAACCTGCCAATAAAAAAAAAAAATATGACCCAACGCTAACATTCATTTCAATTGGAGTCAGGCAGATTTTTTTTTTTTCCAACTACCGAATATATATATTTTTTTTATTTTTTTTTTTAAAGGTAGACGAAAAAATAAGCATCATAATCTACAAGTGCATCTCAATAAATTCAAATATCAAAAGGTTAAAAAAATTATTTAACACAGAAATGTTGGCCAAATGAAAAATATTTCCAGTAAATGCCCTCAATACTTGGTCGGGGCTCCTTTTGCATGAATGACGGCATCAATGCGGCGTGGCCTGGAGGGATCAGCCTGTGGCACTGCAGAGGGGTTATGGACACCCAGGTTCAGCTCGTCTGCCTTGTTGGGTCTGGTGTCTCTCAGCTTCCTCTTGACAATACCCTATAGATTCTCTGTGGGGTTAAGGTCAGGCGAGTTTTCTGGCCAATCCAGCACAGTGATACTGCGGTTATTAAACCAGGTACTTTTGGCAGTGTGCTTTGCCTGTCTGTTCAATGTCTATCAGTCAGCAAACAGCTGAGTATTCTACTCTGTGATCTACATCATTCCCATAGACCGTGAATGTTGCGGCAGAGCGCACACGTCACCACTCCATAAAAACTCATGGATCAGCGCTCAGGACCCACGTTCTAGTGTTCGGTCCTGATACCAGTCATACATTTATCACCTATCCTGTGGATTCATAATAAGTTGTTATCTCAGCAGAAATGCGAAAGCGAAAAACACTAAAAAGTCCTATCAATGGGAAATTGGTTATTTCATGCTTTTTTTTTTTTTTTTTTTTTTTTTTTAATAAAGGTGATGCAGATATTACATGGCTCCCTGACTTTACAATTGTTAATACCTAATGAATGTGAGATCAGAACTTTTTTTTTTTTTCTTGATCAGGCCACTAGGGGGCAGACTTACACAATATAATTTCGAATACGTGCAGTCACACATCTGTCTTATTTGAGCATTTGCAGATTGTGGATTATTTTTCTAGGTTTTTGCCTTAATTTCAAAAAATTTAAGTAGGAAAAAACCTGCAGAATGTGAGTGAAATTGCATAGATTCTAGATTTCCCTCTAGAGTTAATTAGAACTAAATGAATGGTTTACGATTACTAGAAAAAGGGGAAAAAGTCTTCACAAACGCAGCGCTGCAGATGTACAGTCATGGCCAAAAGTTTTGAGAATGACACAAATGTTATATTTTCACATGATCTGCTGCCCTCTGGTTTTTATGTGTGTTTGTCAGATGTTTTTATCACATACAGAAATAGAATTGCATTCATATTATGAGTAACAGAAGCTTATATTGACAGTTAGAATGAGTTAATGCAGCAAGTCAATATTTGCAGTGTTGACCCTTCTTCTTCAGGACCTCTGCAATTCTCCCTGGCATGCTCTCAATCAACTTCTGGACCAAATCCTGACTGATAGCAGTCCATTCTTGCAGAATCAATGCTTTAATTTTGTCTGAATTTGTTGGTTTTTGTTTGTCCACCCTTCTCTTGATGATTGACCACAAGTTCTCAATGGGATTAAGATCTGGGGAGTTTCCAGGCCATGGACCCAAAATCTCTATGTTTTGTTCCCTGAGCCATTTAGTTATCACCTTTGCTTTATGGCAAGGTGCTCCATCATCCCAACTGCTCTTGGACGGTTGGGAGAAGTTGCTCTTGGAGGACATTCTGGTACCATTCTTTATTCATGGCTGTGTTTTTAGGCAAGACTGTGAGAGAGCCGATTCCCTTGGCTGAGAAGCAACCCCACACATGAATGGTTTCAGGATGCTTTACAGTTGGCATGAGACAAGACTGGTGGTAGCGCTCACCTCTTCTTCTCCGAATAAGCTGTTTTCCAGATGTTCCAAACAATCGAAAAGGGGATTCATCAGAGAAAATGACTTTCCCCCAGTCCTCAGCAGTCCACTCCCTGTACCTTTTGCAGAATATCAGTCTGTCCCTGATGTTTTTTCTGGAGAGAAGTGGCTTCTTTGCTGCCCTCCTTGAGACCAGGCCTTGCTCCAAGAGTCTCCGCCTCACAGTGCGTGCAGATGCACTCACACCTGCCTGCTGCCATTCCTCAGCAAGCTCTGCACTGCTGGTAGCCCCATCCCGCAGCTGAAACACTTTTAAGAGACGGTCCTGCCGCTTGCTGGTCTTTCTTGGGCGCCCTGGAGCCTTTTTGGCACCAATGGAACCTCTCTCCTTGAAGTTCTTGATGATGCGATAGATTGTTGACTGAGGTGCAATGGGGTTCCGGCCTGGTTCTGACCTCCCTCCTTGATACCTGTGCTGTGGGGGATGTTTTTACTATAATCAGCCGCCTGTGAGCTCAGGGAAGGAGAGATGGGGTAGAGCAACCCGGGGGTCAGATCTCTGTTTCCGATCACATGACCCAGGGGTCTGAACCAGACTGGAACCCTCGGGTCCATCACCAAGAGTCCGCCTGATCAGGTAAACTAATCTTAACTGCCCAGACAACCCCTTTAATAAAGTCAATTTATTGGAAAAAAAACATTGTGCACAGTGGGGGGAATGTATTAAGTGTTTTCTCCGCCATTCTTAAGCCTTTCCTTTTTTGGCAGGATAGGCATCACCTCTGGCCTTTTAATAATTCTGGCTCATCTCCACAACTGAGATCTATGCCGCTACGGACTTGCCCCTATTATACTTATATGGAAAACGCAATGGTTTTTTTGAAAATGCTGCAAATTTTTTTCTGCAATGTGTGGATGGGATTAGTCAAAATCCCACGCACTTTGCAGGCACCGTAAATGCAGCGTTTTTTGCCGCGACCAAAACGCTTTGTTTTCGCAACGTGGGGCTCCGGCCTTAAGCAGCTTCACTTCCAGCCCCATGGTCGCATGACAGCTCAGCTCTCAGCTCTGCAGTAAGTGATAGGAGGCTGCAGTCATCAGTTACAAGAAAAATCAGAAAAAAAAAGAAAAATGCCCTCTGAAAAGTCTACCTTGTGGGAAACACAATATGTAAAAAAAAAAAAAAAATCCAAAAAAAATAAGGTTGAAAAAAAAAAAAAGGCCACTACAACACTCGTGTCTCAGGTTCTAGCCCAATAATTGTGACCTACATAAAAATTACCGTAATGCCAAGGGAAAACTATTTTTTTTAGTAGCATTTTGTGCTATAAAAAAACCCAAAAACAGAAAAAGGTGAACAGCCATTTTTTACATTTTCTCAGATATTAAAATAAAGAAAAAACATGGAAAAAATAAAAACATAAAAATAAAGCCCTATTTATCATTGGGGAAAAAAGCAAAAATTATTTGAATAACCCAAAGGGAAAGAAAAATCGCCTTCAAAACTACATGTACAAAAAAAAAAACTGAAAATGTGTCTGGTCCTAAAATGGTTCAATGTTTTCCCATAGGGTGATTTTTAATTTAGGTTTTTATTTTTTAACTGTAATTTGTTGTCCTATACCAGTACATGAGCTGGGATACTAGTATTACGCAGGCAGTTGTTATAGCATAGACTAATATAATCTAACATTAGAGAATATGGCCCGGCCGGGGTCTGTTAGTGGATCCTGGGCTGTCTGTATATACTAGGTATGGACAGGTCTCGTCACATTGATTCCTTGCAGTGCTCTTAAAGGGGGGTCCTATTTAGTGTTGATTGCAGCATTCAAAGGGTTAAATAGCAGAAGTCACAGGTCCCTCTGCTCTCTGTCACTAAGGTAGGGCGCCATGTGTGTATTACAGCTGTTGTCTCCACTCCTGATGGCAAAAAACACCCAAAATGTCAGCATTTTTAATGCATTTTTTTCCTTTTTTTTGCAAAAAATAAATGCCATGAATGTGTGAAGGAGCCCTAATAAGCAAACTACCCGTGTACCATGTGTCTTAAGACGTGATGTCCACCCTGTGCTGCTGTCACGTCAAGTCCTAACCATTTACTTTCCCACATCTATAACTTCTGCCCAGTTCAGTAGAATATAATATATAATATGCTTTAGCTCCTGGACACAGAGGAGAAGGTGGCCATGAATGTTTTATGTCCGGCATCCTACAGTGAAGTATCATGGTCTTTTATCAGTCACCGCCAGATTCCCGCTGCTGACATGGTCCATAGAAGTCCCGGGCTGTCTGCGGATACATCACAGGTCAATGTATTTTCACCTTCATTTCTGGTTGGAAGGGGAGGAAGAAGAGGCGAGGGTCTCAAAGGGTGATGCAGTTTGGGAGTTCATGTTTCTCGCTGATCTATATCTCACCCCAAGGCTCTACATAAATATATTGGGTTCATTTTAGAAATATTCTCACAATTTAGACTTCTATACCATTCTGCTATACTTAAAGCGTAATTAAATTCTCAGACAAGTTTTGGTTTTCTGGCAGGATTTGTGTCATAAATAAATTTTGTAATGTACTTTATTAACACATTTTGTCTCCTTTCTGTGATATCCGGCATTTTTCACTCTTCCCCTTGTATTGAGAGCTGTTCCTGCCTCTCCCTGAATGTTGCCCAAAAGTTTCACTTTAAGCCAGGCATACATAGTGGGCTAGGTTCACACTAGCATCACCTCTTTGTTGTTCTGGTCTGACCTAAAAAATGGAGAACAGACTATTAAAATAGCGGTAACACACAGAGTCCAATGGACCTCATTGAGTATAATGGGGGCCATCGGGTGTCCATCATCTGTCCAATGGCGACTCCAGCGCAGATGTGAACATAGCCTTAGATTTTTGTCGTCTGATATGGCTGATTCAGCTATTTCAGGTTCCAGATGGCTGGCAATAGGACACTTAGTTGTGCCAAAAACAGATCGGACCCATGCTGGATGTTTTTGTCAGTCTGTCGGCCACAAATACCAGTGTTTGGCACGATCAGCCCTATGATCTAGGTGGACATCAGTGGCCCAGATTTAGTACTGTAGTTACGACTAGACACTGGTGTAAACGTGCTGTATATTCCCCACAATGGTGCATCTTGTTTGGGCTAAAATTTTCTGACTTGCTAGACATTTACTGAAATTTCAGCCAGTTTTTTTTTGTGCAAAATTATTTTCACAAAGGGCCTGTGATGATTAAGGGGGCTCCCATATATGTATCTCTGTACACTTATGTATCTGGCTGACCCCTTATAACCCCATCCCCCCTGCAGACCATGTGTTCCCACTTCCCCCCCTCAGCGCAGTTACTCTGAGCTGTGTCCCTGTTGTGGGTTAATTACCATCCCTTTGTTATATTGCTCTGAGTAATTAACACTCCTTTTCAAGTACCCTACCGCTCCCCAGGAGATTTCCTGCCGAAACACAGCCACACCAGACAGCCCGGCAGCAATTATACATCAGAGACTGGTTCAGCCTGGGCGGAGCCCTTTTGTCTCCCCTGGTCTCCTCCCTGAGTGAGGTCACCAGGGGGAGAAGCCCCGCCCCCTCTCTACATCTCTCAGAATAACTTTTCAGTATAATTCTATGCATGATGTTTATAGAGTCTCGCTGGTAGTATAATGGGGTTCCTGGCAAGATCCCCAATACATAGACTCCAAGTTCGACACTCCAGCTCCCTTTGGGTAAGGAGATCAATGCCTGGACCTCTCCTGGACTTTGAACTGTGACATGTGTATATTCTGAGCGTGCGCCTTGACCTGAGGCATCTGGGGAATTTATCGGGTCGATAATAAGATGTTCCCCAGGCCAGATATTGTCATAAAACCATAATCCCTCTGACCTAATAATGGTGCCAGGGTGTCTGGCAATTATATGTGGATCGTTTGCATACGATATCCTGTCTAAATGAACCCCCGCTGGGTTAGTGAGGGTTGCAGTCTTATGCAGATGAAGGCTTTTGACCAAATGGCTGATTGCTTCAGGGACAGGACAATAGTAGTTTGACCACATCCCATTTGGCCTACTAGGCTTCATTCTGTTCACCAACCCCCACTTTGCAGTATTATAGACCAATATTGATATCATAAGACCATACCTGCACCTAATATCATGACAGGGCCCAAGGAATATTTCACTTTCTTATAAAAGGAGTCCAGTTGAAGTAAAGTTGGGTTACGCTAGGTCCACACTAGCTTCAGCCTGTCCGTTGTTCTAGTCCGTTGGAAGACCAGAGCAATGGATAGGCGGACCGCTTCAACAGTGGTCACATGCGGAGCCCTGCGGACCCCATTACCTATAATGGGAACCATTGGTGGTCCTTTCTTTTTAAACTGAAACTGCTGGATGAAAAAGTCGGACTTGCAGGACTTTTTGATCAGGCAGTTTTGGATATTGCGATGGAGTCGCAGATGTGAATGTAGCAAGATTGTGGCAACTTGTCATAAAAAGCAAAGTCTGCAAAGTGATAACTGGTCACGTGCCAAAAAGTTGTTGCCATTTGTTGCAAGCACCACCATAATGAAGTGTCCACCATCCAGTTCCATTACTGCGGCACACAGTACTCAGGGCCTTGTCTACCTACACAGGGTATATTATGGTTGGCCCGACACATCACATAGGACTGAAAAGCCCCTCTAAACTTTTTCTAGGTTTTTGTCTAGTTGCAGAAAAACCAATAGGAAGACCAAAAAAAATAAAACCTTTCTGTGTACCAGGCAAATAGGTCCATTGGGTGTTCTATGTATTCTCCTGCACCGAGTGAACAATTCACTTTGTACTACAGGAAGAGAACTCGCACGAGAGTCTGCCGCCAGATTCTCTACACCAGTAGCTTCACAGCAGACGGCAGGTTTTTCATCTTCCCGCACCTGCTCTGTTCGATCTGCTCCGCCGCTCAATGAGACTTCCATAAATTATCAGCTTTTGTATGATAAGCAAAGCTATTGGAATTCTGCTGTAGTAAGATCTTATAATGCTAAGAAAAAAATGGTTCCTTCTGCCACCGTATTTTCCATGGGCATCCTCTGTTGCAATAACCAATTACACTCCGTGTATTTTTCGTAGATGCGGCGTTTTTCTCGCCCTACTGTGGAATTTGTTGCAGGTCAATTAGATTCAGTTCACACAGGTGAGCAACAAATTAAGAAACAAGAAAGGAGCTCGGCTGGGTCAATACTTGCTATATAAGTGCAATATTTTTCTCATGATCTGAGTTACAGACCAGAAAATGACTGAATTAATTGCCATTAAATCGTTTTTCACTCTGACACATGAAGGTAAGCCTGAAAAGAAAAATATAAAAATATGATGACTTTCTGTAAAAATTGGACATCGAGAATAATATCATGGCCAAATATTGTTTTAAAGGGAGTCTACCACTGCCGGAATATGGAAATGAGCTGTTTGGTGCACCCGAGGCATGGTCGTGCCTGCCAGGGCGCCCACTGTCACCTATGGTACCCTGGCAGACATGGACACGCCCCGGGTGCTTCAAAAACCTCATTTACATACAGATTTGTTTTATTTTTGGCATGATATCATTTGGAAAGATAAAAGGTAAGTTCACTATGTCACTAACCTCCCTACAACAAAATATAAGTGGTTTAGAAGAGATTCTGGTGGCAGACTCCTTTTAAAGTGGACCTTTCACCGCCTCCAACTCTTGCAGCCTTCAATAAACGCCACTCCACTGATTCTGATACAGTTGGAATTTTTTCTCTAGCCCCCACCGTTCCTGAGCATTCCATGCTGTAAGTTTGAGCACAATTATATTTTCTGCCATCAGGGGGCGGTCCCTGTCTTTCTTCTGCAGCCTAGGACCACCCACCTGACAGTAGAGCGTCTAATTGTGCTGAAACTAACAGCAATGATTGTTCGTGAACGGTGAGGGCTAGAGAAAAAATTCCAACTGCACTAAAATCAGTGAAGCTACACCTATTGTAGGGTGCAAAGAGTTGGAGGTGGTGAAATGTGCTCTTTAAGAGTATGAATGTGTACTATTTTAGGTAAAAAAAATTTTTATTTAGAAAACAGCTAAGCAGGTTGTAAAATAACAAAAGTAATCAGACCTCATCGATCCCGTTATGTTGGTTCCAATGCTTTAAATAGGTTGTCCAGGCACATTTTTTAGATTTTAAATATACCGGGGGAGGTGAAAAAAATAATAAAAAATCATACTCACCTGTCCCCGGTGCTCCAGTGTCCTCCCAGAGTGGTCCAGTCCTTCTGCTCCGGTGTCTTCTCAAAGTGAAATTGCTCACTGGCTGTGAATTCCCAGATCCCTTCCGCCGAAGCCGCTGATTAGTAGCAATGGCTTTCCCTGGTGTTCTTTTGATTCCTTATAAGAACGTCCACCTAATGTGTTCAGTGCTGGTGGTCGCACGTGCTCAGTAGCTCAGCCCTATTGCTTGGATCCTGATTTGCACAGACAAAAGAGTGTTGCCAACTTTTGTGCATCCAACCAATAGGAATCAGTCCAACCCACGTCCATTGTAAAAGGCGGAGGTTTGTTTTAACCCCAGAATGGACAAAATATCTTGATCCTAAATGACCAGAAATTTTTTGTGATTTTGTGCACATGATGGTTTAATCGTTTCAATTTTTTTTATATATATATATTTCTTACTTAGGGCTTTTTTATAGTCCTTTTTTTCTTTTTAGTTTCAGTTCTAGATAAATATGGAGGGAACAGACAGTGTGAACCAGCACCTAAAGTGAAATTGGGTTCAATCTACTGTCTCTAGGACCCTGAAACTCAGCTAAAGTAAACACCGAAGGAATCTTGTTTTTTTTTTTTCTCCAATTTATTATATGAGAAGGAAATCTACTTAGACCATCCACGTACGTAACCGAAGTAATGAACACAAAAACATGATGATAGCGGCCTGCAAGAGCACTCAGGAGAATTAATTTATTCCATGGCAGCCAGAAGGAGTGCAGTCTATAAATAGCAGTAGACTGACTACGTATGGCCATGCTGTTTCATCACTGAGATTGATTTCCCTCTTATTAAAAATGAGAGAAAAAACAAAACATTCCCTTTAAATTGCTCTGTTTTACACTAGATGTCACACTTGTACCACTAGGGAAAAGGAAGGACTGCTGAAGAAAACCCAGCGAGCCATAGAGTTGTGTTGACCATGTATGAACCAGTTACTTATGAAGGACCTTATTACTATATCATATGATGTGTAATTTGTAGTATCGTTATAGGACATCTAAACCTAAAGTTAACATTCCCCTTTAAAGAGAGTGTCAACAAAACTCAGTATATCACCCCAGCCCTGCAGATACATAGGTTAGTGTCACCAGACCCAGCATATCACCCCAGCCCTGCAGATAGATAGGTTAGCGTCACCAGAACCAGCATATCACCCCAGCCCTGTAGATAGATAGGTTAGTGTCACCAGAACCAGCATATCACCCCAGCCCTGCAGATAGATAGGTTAGTGTCACCAGACCCCAGCATATCACCCCAGCCCTGCAGATACATAGGTTAGTGTCACCAGACCCAGCATATCACCCCAGCCCTGCAGATAGATAGGTTAGCGTCACCAGAACCAGCATATCACCCCAGCCCTGCAGATAGATAGGTTAGCGTCACCAGAACCAGCATATCACCCCAGCCCTGCAGATAGATAGGTTAGCGTCACCAGAACCAGCATATCACCCCAGCCCTGCAGATAGATAGGTTAGTGTCACCAGACCCCAGCATATCACCCCAGCCCTGCAGATAGATAGGTTAGCGTCACCAGAACCAGCATATCACCCCAGCCCTGCAGATAGATAGGTTAGCGTCACCAGACCCAGCATATCACCCCAGCCCTGCAGATAGATAGGTTAGCGTCACCAGAACCAGCATATCACCCCAGCCCTGCAGATAGATAGGTTAGCGTCACCAGAACCAGCATATCACCCCAGCCCTGCAGATAGATAGGTTAGCGTCACCAGACCCAGCATATCACCCCAGCCCTGCAGATAGATAGGTTAGCGTCACCAGAACCAGCATATCACCCCAGCCCTGCAGATAGATAGGTTAGCGTCACCAGACCCCAGCATATCACCCCAGCCCTGCAGATAGATAGGTTAGTGTCACCAGACCCCAGCATATCACCCCAGCTCTGCAGATAGATAGGTTAGTGTGACCAGACCCAACATATCACCCCAGCCCCGCAGATACTGTAGATAGGTTAGTGCAGGGGTAGGCAACCTTTTCTGTTCGGTGTGCCGATTTTAATAAAAAAATCAAAGATGAGGTACTCGGAGTGCCGGTCAATAATTGTAAGTCTGACGACCCCTAAACTAAAATCATATACCACAAACCATAACACAGAAGTGCTGCCACCAGATGCTTTAGGATACATGCGTTTACTGCTATTTCCTGGGGCGCTCCTGTACTTTCCGATTAGAAGCAATGAAAGTCCATGTGCAGCCCCCAATTAGTAGTAAATGTGTCCAGGAGCACCGTATGGCAGCACCTTATGGTGAATTCACACTATGTATCTGGATGCAGCTATATTTGGAACTTTTTCATTTGATGTAAAACTGGTGCATTTTTGCACAAAAAAAAAAACAAAGCCTGAGTTTTCTGTGCAAAAACACATCCTTAATATAGAAAACACACCGATATACAGAATAATGTCCCATAGCGGCCACTGCAACATGGTATATGTCCAATAGCGGCCTCTGCACACGGTATATGTCCCATAGCGGTCCCTGCACACGGTATTATGTCCCATAGCGGTCCCTGCACACGGTATTATGTCCCATAGCGGTCCCTGCACACGTTATTATGTCCCATAGCGGCCTCTGCACACAGTATTTGTCCCATAGTGGCCCCTGCACACGGTATTATGTCCCATAGCGGCCCCTGCACACAGTATTTGTCCCATAGCGGCCCCTGCACACGGTATATGTCCCATAGTGGCCCCTGCACATGGTATTATGTCCCATAGTGGCCCCTGCACACGGTATATGTCCCATAGCGGCCCCTGCACACGGTATATGTCCCATAGTGGCCCCTGCACATGGTATTATGCTCCATAGTGGCCCCTGCACACGGTATATGTCCCATAGTGGCCCCTGCACATGGTATTATGCTCCATAGTGGCCCCTGCACACGGTATATGTCCCATAGCAGCCCCTGCACACGGTATATGTCCCATAGCAGCCCCTGCACACGGTATTATGTCCCATAGTGGTCCCTGCACACAGTATTATGCTCTATAGTGGCCCCTGCACATGGTATTATGCTCTAGAGTGGCCCCTGCACATGGTATTATGCTCTAGAGTGGCCCCTGCACATGGTATTATGCTCTAGAGTGGTCCCTGCACACAGTATTATGCTCTAGAGTGGCCCCTGCACACGGTATTATGCTCTAGAGTGGCCCCTGCACACGGTATAATGCTCTATAGTGGCCCCTGCACACGGTATTATGCTCTATAGTGGCCCCTGCACACTCACTAGCTATTATTATACTGTGGGGTCTCCTCAGACCACAGAGTATAATAAGTGGAGGGCAAAGAAAGGTGATGAAACATAAAAAACAATGTTAACTCACCAGTCCACGCTCCACAGCCGCTCTGTATCTTCGGGCGCTTCTGCCTGTAGTCAGCGACCGCTCATTGAGTCTCAGGGGTCACGTCGCGTCATTATGCGTAATGACGTCAGACACAGACGCGACCCCTGAGGCCCTGTCAGCTGACTTCAGGCAGAAGCGCCTGAAGAGTACACAGCGGCTGCGGAGCGTGGAATAGTGAGTAACATTGTTTTTTATGTTTGATCATCTCCCCGGGGCTCCGCTTATTATACTCGGGAGTCTGAAGAGACCCCACAGTATAATAATAGCAGTTTAGTTTCGGACGTGTTTGGTCCGATCGAAACTGCTGGGTGAGGAGTCCGCTGCCGTGCCAGGGGAATAAGCCTCGCGTGCCACTCTTGGCACGTGTGCCATAGGTTGCCGACCCCTGGGTTAGTGTCACCAGACCCCAGCATATCACCCCAACCCTGCAGATAGATAGGTTGGTGTCACCAGACTCAGCATATCACCCCAGCCCTGCAGATAGATAGGTTAGTGTCACCAGACCCCAGCATATCACCCCAGCCCCGCAGATAGATAGGTTAGTGTCACCAGACCCAGCATATCACCCCAGCCCTGCAGATAGATAGGTTAGTGTCACCAATACCAGCATATCACCCCAGCCCTGCAGATAGATAGGTTAGTGTCACCAGACCCAGCATATCACCCCAGCCCTGCAGATAGATAGGTTATGGTCACCAGACCCCAGCATATCACCCCAGCCCTGCAGATAGATAGGTTAGTGTCACCAGACCCCAGCAGATCACCCCAGCCCTGCAGATAGATAGGTTAGTGTCACCAGACCCAGCATATCACCCCAGCCCTGCAGATAGCATCATCCGAGATCCTCTGGAGTCACTGCAGCACTCCGAGCCAAATGACATCTGTAAAAGGCTTAGCATGGAAAATATAGTATTATATGGCAGCTATTCAGAGGAATGGTAGTCCATGTAATGCCAGGATGCCTCTAGTCTGTCAAAGTATGAGGCATCCAACTCTAAGATGTCTATATTTCCTAACTGAACATATGAGCTGGGGTTATTGTGATGAGACAACCCATTTAAAGGGGTTTTTCCAGGCTTAATGACCTATGCTTAGGGTAGATGACCAACTGAAGATTGGCAGGGATTGGACATCCGGGCCCCCCATCAATCAGTTGTTTAAAGAGGCTGCAGTGTTTGGGTGAGCACTACTTAGTGCTAAGGGAGCCCCGCTGCCTCTTCAAACAGATGATCCACTTGGGTCCAAAGTGTCGGACCAATGCCAATCTTCAATTGATCGATCGTTTATCCTAAGGGTTGGTCATCACTTAATAAATTCTGGAATACCCCTTTAATTGTTCCATAATCCCTTAAAGGGGTTTTCCATAAGCGACATTCATCTCCTATCCACCATCATTGTATGTATACCATACTTTGATTTAGCTCTAGTGGCCTCATAAATCACCCATTACTACCTATCCTGTGGATGGATAATGAATGTGGATGGTTGAAATTCCCCTTTAAGGCCGGGGCCCCATGTGGTATAAACACAGCTGAAAAAAACGCAGCGTTTTACAGTCACTGCTAGCGAATCCCATCCACACCTTGCGGAAAAATATACACACAGGGGAAATGGATGTCAATTATACCTACGGAAACGCCGGCGGTTACCCTATAGGTATAATGGGAAGCAGAAAGTCCACAGAGGAAAACTCTGCGAACTTTGTGTGAAAAGTGCTGTGGGAAGATCTGTGATGCGTTGCCGCGATACATGGAGCCATAGCCTAAAGCTGAAATTTCTGGATTTGCGGCCAGTTAGACTATCGATTTTTGGGTATGATATTGCTTTCTATTTCGCCAGCCCCTTTCTTCGATGAGTTCCCAGTTCATGTCTAGTTTTCTGTACCTGTCAAAGGGTCAGATCTTTCTTCAGACATGTTTGATAGAACCAAGATTGGTGTCAAACCCGTATAAAGTTGATTCAAGGCGGCGAGTTCTCCAGTCCATTGTGTTTCGCTCTGCGACAATCTTCCCTTGCATTAATATACGCCAGTGTCAAGACTGGGATCTAAACTCATCGCAGGGGAATAAACACAGAAGACATTTCATCTCGCTGAAGGAGACTCCATCTGAGAGTGGAGAAAAGATCTTTAATTGCTTCGACCCCATCATACAGGACGAGATCATGAAGAAAAACTAAACCACAAGGTGTAAACACTCATAGTACATACAGAACAATGAAGGGGGTGAGATGGCGGCACACGGACTAGTCAGACAGTGTTAGATAATGGAGAATACTCTTTCGCTGAAATAACATGTGGAAATATAATGGCGGCAGACAATGAACGCACACGCCGGGGAACGACTGCTTTAGCGATCGCCGCTCCTGCCTCTGCTCTGCCTTGTCCTTTGTAAGGCTGGGTTTACATGGTGCTTTTTTGCTAAAGAACTGTCACAACTTTGCCAAATGTGAATCTACCCAAAAAAAGGTCTGTCTTGTTTTAGATACCCTGTAAAAAGTTATATGTAGTTCTGAGACACAGCTCCTTAGTAATTTCTCAGCTTATTGTATCTTCTTAAAAGGAACCAGTCACCAGTATATCACCCCAGCCCTGCAGATAGATAGGTTAGGGTCACCAGACCCAGCATATCACCCCAGCCCTGCAGATAGATAGGTTAGTGTCACCAGAACCAGCATATCACCCCAGCCCTGCAGATAGATAGGTTAGTGTTACCAGACCCAGCATATCACCCCAGCCCTGCAGATAGATAGGTTAGTGTCACCAGAACCAGCATATCACCCCAGCCCTGCAGATAGATAGGTTAGTGTCACCAGACCCCAGCATATCACCCCAGCCCTGCAGATAGATAGGTTAGTGTCACCAGACCCAGCATATCACCCCAGCCCCGCAGATAGATAGGTTAGTGTCACCAGAACCAGCATATCACCTCAGCCCTGCAGATAGATAGGTTAGTGTCACCAGACCCAGCATATCACCCCAGCCCCGCAGATAGATAGGTTAGTGTTTCCAGAACCAGCATATCACCCCAGCCCTGCAGATAGATAGGTTAGTGTCACCAGACCCAGCATATCACCCCAGCCCTGCAGATAGATAGGTTAGTGTCACCAGAACCAGCATATCACCCCAGCCCTGCAGATAGATAGGTTAGTGTCACCAGAACCAGCATATCACCCCAGCCCCGCAGATAGATAGGTTAGTGTTTCCAGAACCAGCATATCACCCCAGCCCTGCAGATAGATAGGTTAGTGTCACCAGACCCAGCATATCACCCCAGCCCCGCAGATAGATAGGTTAGTGTCACCAGAACCAGCAGATCACCTCAGCCCTGCAGATAGATAGGTTAGTGTCACCAGACCCAGCATATCACCCCAGCCCCGCAGATAGATAGGTTAGTGTTTCCAGAACCAGCATATCACCCCAGCCCTGCAGATAGATAGGTTAGTGTCACCAGACCCAGCATATCACCCCAGCCCCGCAGATAGATAGGTTAGTGTTTCCAGAACCAGCATATCACCCCAGCCCTGCAGATAGATAGGTTAGTGTCACCAGACCCAGCATATCACCCCAGCCCCGCAGATAGATAGGTTAGTGTCACCAGAACCAGCATATCACCTCAGCCCTGCAGATAGATAGGTTAGTGTCACCAGACCCCAGCATATCACCCCAGCCCTGCAGATAGATAGGTTAGTGTCACCAGAACCAGCATATCACCCCAGCCCCGCAGATAGATAGGTTAGTGTCACCAGAACCAGCATATCACCCCAGCCCTGCAGATAGATAGGTTAGGGGCACCTGAATCAAATAGTGTTTTCCTCTTGTGAATCGCTGCCTCCGTTGCCGAGATAACGCCTATTTCGCCAATATACAAGTGAACTCTATGGACCAATGAGGGTGTTGACGCTTACCTCTTTGAAGCAATGACAACACCCTCGCTGCTCCAAAGAGCTAATTTGCATATTTAAAAAACTGTGATATCTTGGTAACAGATACAGCAATTCACAAGGGTTTCATTTGCTATGCTTTGTACAGTATGTCTCTGGGTCCATGAAATATGGATGACGCACAGATGTCATATGTTTTTTTTTTTTTTCACTGACGTATTGGTGTGATGACATCCATGAAAAAAGATCTACGGTCTGCAAAAATGCTCTGACCTTTGAATGGGTATGTATGGCGTTAATATGCAGACACCATACTTACGTAATATGCGGATGCGTGAATAAGGGCTGCGTTTCCTATATGCACATGGCTGCACATACATACATACATTCATTCTGTACTTGTCTTCCAATCTGCCCCATTTCCTTTATTGTCCTTACTCTTTATGCGAGACAATGCTGAGAACTAGAATCCGGGAGATGATATCACCTGTCTCCTTCCCTCGATACTCGCTGTAAATCGCTGGGGTGTTGTTCTCAGTGACAGAACTGATTAAACGCTCGGTGCGGAATCTAATGCCGGAATTATGTAAATGAATGAGCAAAATAATGGTAAATGGCAGGATAGAAAGGAAGGATATTACGGATTAATCTCCCTTCAGACATCTCAGGCTTTTATAGATAATAAATGTGACTGTCGCTCCGAAACTGGAAAAACAAATATGTTTTATACTTCATTGAACTTAAAGGGGGATCCCAACTAGAACATAAAAATAGTCATAAGTAAATGTATCCTACTAAAGTCAGGACTGTGGCGCGTTAATGCCCAAGTGGCAGGCACAATGGGGCAGATTTATGAAGCATTTCAATACTACTCTTCATCTTCCCTGCACCTCATTTATAAAAAAAAACCCATTTTTTTTCAAAAATGTGGAACTTTTTCGTGCCAGGTATGTCAGAAAACTGGGATACAAGGCTTGATATATCTCCCCCTTTGAAAATGACACGGAAAGAGGCTCGAGCCGCCAACTAGGGAGCAGATTAATCCCTTGGTGGGCCTGTTGGTGCAATTGCAAGAATTTCCAAATGGGGGTCAGATATTATTTGTGTGTAGCTGTATAGTGGGCCCCCAGAATAAACTTGATGTGGTGGATCCTCAGAACCAAAGTCCAATACTGAGCAGAGATATATTCATTTTTACTAAAGGATCTTGAACTACACCATTTAGGGCATTATGTTAATATAGGGGGGGGGACTCTATCATTTACTACTACTGTGGCTACTGGGGGAGTGAGGAGGACTGCTGTGAGCATTGGGGGTCTGGTGACACTAACCTATCTATCTGCAGGGCTGGGGTGACATGCTGGTTCTGGTGACACTAACCTATCTATCTGCAGGGCTGGGGTGATATGTTGGGGTCTGGTGACACTAACCTATCTATCTGCAGGACTGGGGTGATATGCTGGGTCTGGTGACACTAACCTATCTGCGGGGCTGGGGTGATATGCTGGGTCTGGTGACACTAACCTATCTATCTGCAGGGCTGGGGTGATATGCTGGGCCTGGTGACACTAACCTATCTATCTGCAGGGCTGGGGTGATATGCTGGGCACTGGTGACACTAACCTATCTATCTGCAGGGCTGGGGTGATATGCTGGTTCTGGTGACACTAACCTATCTATCTGCAGGGCTGGGGTGATATGCTGGGGTCTGGTGACACTAACCTATCTATCTGCAGGACTGGGGTGATATGCTGGGTCTGGTGACACTAACCTATCTGCGGGGCTGGGGTGATATGCTGGGTCTGGTGACACTAACCTATCTATCTGTGGGGCTTGGGTGATATGCTGGTTCTGGTGACACTAACCTATCTATCTGCAGGGCTGGGGTGATATGCTGGGTCTGGTGACACTAACCTATTTATCTGCAGGGCTGGGGTGATATGCTGGTTCTGGTGACACTAACCTATCTATCTGCAGGACTGGGGTGATATGCTGGGTCTGGTGACACTAACCTATCTATCTGCGGGGCTGGGGTGATATGCTGGGTCTAGTGACACTAACCTATCTATCTGCAGGGCTGGGGTGATATGCTGGTTCTGGTGACACTAACCTATCTATCTGCAGGGCTGGGGTGATATGCTGGGTCTGGTGACACTAACCTATCTATCTGCAGGGCAGGGGTGATATGCTGGGGTCTGGTGACACTAACCTATCTATCTGCAGGGCTGGGGTGATATGCTGGTTCTGGTGACACTAACCTATCTATCTGCAGGGCTGGGGTGATATGCTGGGGTCTGGGGACACTAACATATCTATCTGCAGGGCTGGGGTGATATGCTGGTTCTGGTGACACTAACCTATCTATCTGCAGGGCTGGGGTGATATGCTGGGGTCTGGTGACACTAACCTATCTATCTGCAGGGCTGGGGTGATATGCTGGGTCTGGTAACACTAACCTATCTATCTGCAGGGCTGGGGTGATATGCTGGGGTCTGGTGACACTAACCTATCTATCTGCAGGGCTGGGGTGATATGCTGGGTCTGGTAACACTAACCTATCTATCTGCAGGGCTGGGGGTGATATGCTGGTTCTGGTGAGACTAACCTATCTATCTGCAGGGCTGGGGTGATATGCTGGGGTCTGGTGACACCTTTTAATAAGAATATACTGCAGACATTGCACAATTTTGGTATAAGAACCTGTTCCTGTGACATTATTGATAAATCTGTCCCTTTGAGCATAACTGCAGTAAATCACACAGAAAAATTCTCTTTCTTATTGAGTTGTAGGAAAGGAGTTACTAAATTGAAAGTATTCAGCTTTATTGCACAGGATTAGAAATGACTGAAAATTTATCAGAAAAGGCTCGAGCCGGAAGCATCTGGAGACTTAGAACTAAAGATGATGGATGTGCTTATTTTCTACCTTCATTAGCTATTAGAACGCTATAAGGGGAATTAAACTGAATATAATTCTCTTATATTTTGCAGAATATTTTGCAGTTTTGTTTCAGGGCTGGATTAAAAGACACACCTGCCCATAACTTATATTATTGCCCCACGTCCAGCTAAAAGCCATACATGGGAGTGGGGGTGGGGGATATGGGGCTGTAACGTTTTTGGATTACTCACTACACACAAATAATGAAACTTATCTGAGCTCATAAATAAACATTTTCTTAATGCACACATGGAGTCACATAGGTAGCTAAAGCTACGGAGAATCATCTCTGCCATCAGGTCATGAGATTTTTATACAGAGATGTAAAAGGTGATCCAGGAAATAGAGGTTAGAACTGAAGCGCTGCTCTGCCATGGATAGCATTAGCAGAAAAGGTCAGAAAATTAAGAGATTATGGTCAGGGATGTCACAGTACAGGGATAATACACACAGTGATGTCACAGTACAGAGATAATACACTCAGTGATGTCACAGTACAGGGATAATAAACACAGTTATGTCACAGTACAGGGATAATACACACAGTGATGTCACAGTACAGGGATAATACACACAGTGATGTCACAGTACAGGGATAATACACACAGTATGTCCAGTCAGGGATAATACACACAGTGATGTCACAGTACAGAGATAATACACACAGTGATGTTACAGTACAGGGATAATACACACAGTGATGTCACAGTACAGAGATAATACACACAGTGATGTCACAGTACAGAGATAGTACACACAGTGATGTCACAGTACAGAGATAATGTACACAGTGATGTCACAGTACAGAGATAATTCACACAGTGATGTCACAGTACAGAGATAATACACACAGTGATGTCACAGTAAGAGATAATACACACAGTGATGTCACAGTACAGAGATAATATACACAGTGATGTCACAGTACAGGGATAATACACACAGTGATGTCACAGTACAGAGATAATACACACAGTGATGTCACAGTACAGGGATAATATACACAGTGATGTCACAGTATAAGGATAACACACACAGTGATGTCACAGTACAGGGATAACACACACAGTGATGTCACAGTACAGAGATAATACACACAGTGATGTCACAGTACAGGGATAATACACACAGTGATGTCACAGTACAGGGATAATACACACAGTGATGTCACAGGACATAGATAATAAACACAGTGAAGTCACAGTACAGGGATAATACACACAGTGATGTCACAGTACTGGAATAATACACACAGTGATGTCACAGTGCAGGGATAATACACACAGTGATGTCACAATATAGAATTAATAACCATAGTAATCTCAGATTTGAGGGAAAATAAACAGTGATGTCTCTGTATAAGGAAAAGCACTAATCCTGGACAATTCCCTTTATGTTGGTAATTCAGAGCTGCTGCCTCCACTAGAATATCTATAGGACTCCATAAAGCTTGCCTTTTGCAATTCGACATTGGTACCCGACATGTGACCGCTGAGGCCAGTAACTGGTTGTAGCTGTCACCTGAGCCCAGGGTCGGACTAGCCCACCGAGTGACTGGTGAATCCCCTGGTGGGCCCCGTACCAGTAGGTGCTTTTTTATAATAGGCATGTATGAGGCCCCACCATCCTCGGTTATGGTCTTCTTCCATACATGGTCTTCATTTCCATTCCCCTTTGTTTGCACAATTTGCTAAATACGTCCATCAATGATGTCGGGTTGGCTTAGTTAAGTAAGATAATGAAGCGGCCGCGCCATGTGCGATGCTTCTATACCCACATCTTATAATTGCTTTTGTAAATAGCTGAAATAATTTATGTGTGTGAAGTGATAGAAGATCATTTCTATTTTGGTTACATGAATCAAGATTAGCGGCAAATATGGAAGTTCACCCGCTGGTCGCTTTTCAGGAATAATGATTTGATGTAGCTGCGGCGGAATAGAGGGCGGGGGGGTAAATCTGCATCTTGGGACCCGGGGGCTAAGCATGTAAAGGCCATGAAGGGTATAATTAACCTACCGTAATTGTGGAAAGACTCGCTCTTTCTCCAGCCTGCTAATTATCAGATAATTACAATAACGTATATTTTCTGGTTCGCCATTATCTCCGCATTGTATAGTAGATTTGTTTGCTTTCAGTATATGGATGAAGTGTTTGCGTGCCGAAATTAGGGATAAGATGCTATAATTATACAGGACGCTGTATCTTAATCACTAGAAATCATTCTTTAGAACGTTCCTTATTTATACTGGTTATACTGGGTATAATGGTTTTCATATGTTTTCTTGTCCTGTAAATGTAAGTTGAAAAATTAACATATCCATAATGGGGGCACCATGACAACTGACCGGGAACGTGTGATATCTCTCTGTAAGGCATAACTTATAAAATCACACAGCAATTACCCTCTGAGGAAATTAGATTGTGAGCCCCATAGTATCGAGGATCAACGCTCCAATAGGAAATGATGCTTTGTACAGCACTGCTGAATATGTAGGAGCTATGTTATGGGGGTTTCACCCTCGCCTCATGGAGGACCATCATATTTATGATTCTGACAGATTTATGTTCATTCCTGCCAGTGTATTGGCGTAAAGGATCCCTGACAAAATGCTGTGCTTAAATGTTCCTTTAATTCTCTTGTGTCATATTATAGAAATGCAAATTGTATTTCCATAAATGCACTGAAAAAAACGCTAACTTCTTGAAAGGTTTAATAAGACCTGTGATGTTGCCTCCTGGTGCGGTGAGGGGCAGGTTTGTCAGGATCGGGAGCTCTCCAATATACTCAGCACTCTCAAGTGCCAGAGATCAGATGGCAAATTTTAATGGAGTTTAATTTCTCTCTGATTGTAGTAAGAGCTATCGGCCCGGCCGCGCACACAGGATGCCATTACCATCATTACAATAATTCATCTCATCTATTCTGAAGAATTTTAATGTCTGCATAATACACGATAAGGAAATCGTATTAAACAGTCTGGGAATGTACACATGGGCCTGACACGTGCTGTCCGAGAAAGTCACACTCTATTAATGTACTGTACTACATATATGGCAATAAAACATGTATAACAGGACAGCAGCTGCGCCCACCGGGCCAAGTGACATCACCAATTTTTTAAATGGGGGTGGCCATCTTGTCTGAGCTTCTCCTCTGCTCTGTTAACAGCATTTAGTGATCTGCTTTACAGCACAGTCGGCCATAGGCAGTAATAGTCTGGAGACGACTCATTGAGTTCTATGGGAGAGATTTCTAGACATGTTCTGTGCAGGGAGGGGGCGGAGATAAGATGTGACATCATCTATTGTCAGTAGTGACATGCAATGATGGGTCAGTGGTGTTATGTATAGTGGTGTTATCTTCTATTGTAATACTGTCCATGATGACCCATTCATTTTTATGGCTACATACACATCCATAGTTTTTAAAGATCAGTGGCTGGGCTGTGGAAATCATCAGCAAAATATGGAATTGGTCCTGTCCGTATTTGTGGCACAGACTTACGGATGACATATGGATGCAATATGGACATTTTTTTTTACAGAATACAGATTCATTTTTGAGGATGGTAAGAACCACTATGGTCATTGCAGGTAGCTTAAAAGTGTGACTTGGAGGACTTCACTAACATCTTCCATTAGATGACAAGAATACTTGTCACATACCTAGAATGTACATTGAGCCTTTATTTTACAATTTCCAAGACTTCCCTATTGACATTAAAGGGCTACTCTATTTTGAACCATCCCTACTTGGATAAAAGGCTCCTTGACAATAGACTGATCACAATCCAGCTGTAATCTGTGCAGAAGTCTGGAAGCAAGTGTTCAATTTCTCTGCAGTGCCTCTGCAGGAGAAATGGAGTATTACACAATAGTTATTCAACTCAATGGGTTGTCTGTGCAATGAAGGATGGGACAGGTCCTCCAGAATAAAAATTAGGATTCCCCCTCTATTAAACCAGAATTCTCTAATATGGTATATGAAAATGTCTTCTCCTTTAACATAAATTTATGGTGGACAAGTCAGTCCAGACATGACTATCTAAACTCGTCCTTCAAGAAATCCACCTCCAGCTTAAGATGTTCATGCTGACAACGCGAGTAGCTTCTTACTAACCTGAAGCTAATGTATCCGAGCACACAAGGTTGTGACATTATGTGTCAAGGGATCAAGATTAATGGCTGCACTTTAATGCACGGCATTGGGATTCATGACGCTTACATGCATGTTATTAATTAGGTTCCTAATTGACAGTGATCACTTGGTTAGGATGTCGAGTCCTCCTGACGTGACAACGCTGTAACATAGAGCAGATAAACACTGACCGAGGTTATAGAACCTACCGAGTAGTCACATCCCCAGAAGATGAAGATCCCACTGTTTCCTATTCTAGCCATAAATTGCTTTTATAAATCCATTTTACAACCTCTTACATGTTTTCGTCACACATTTACAGGTGTTATTGCACAAGCGGCCGAATCGCGGTAACTGCGCAGGTTTTACCGCTAATTGCCATGTTGTGCCTGTACCTCTACTTAAAACCACTGCAAGTACAAGCGCGGTCAGCAATTAGTAGTAACCCATGTGCGTTACCGCGGCTCGGCTGTAAACATGTAATGACACCCTTACTGTGCACTTTATTGATAACTATGAAAACATTTATCACCTATCCACAGGATGCCGATGTGGCCTTCCTTACCTTTCCTCTTGGCTGGAGATAAGATGACCATCTTTAAAAGAAACCCAAAAACTCTCTATCAAGCATTGTGAGTTATCTGGTCATCTGGGGTGACTCATCTCAGGACATCTTGAGTCAATGAAGGAGGAAAGTGTATGAGTAGTGGGGAATCCTACTCCTAAGACCTCACTGATCACAAGGATGGGGGTCCTGAGTCCTTCGTGTGAATTGAATGGTGGTCATTCAGCGTTGAAGTCTTGTGATTGACAGCCATCTATGTGCAGACACTGATACAGGGAGAACTGTCAATCATCCTGTGTGGGCGGGGTAAGCAGGACTCTTACTGTCTCTCCTAGGAGTCATGAAAGGATTCACTCTCCTCCTATAACCCTATATAAAATTCTGACAGAGCTCACCTTTTCTCCCTCTAGCACATCTTGCTCTAAGCAATGACCTGACAGGCTCAGTTTAGCTCAGTGTCAATTAAGCTTAAATTGGTAGACAATTAAAAATTAACCATTTTTGGAAATATAAGTAAATCCCAAATTTCCATCAGTGGTGACATCTGTTGTCTTGATCGGTTGACAATGGATACGGCCATTAATTATACATGTAGTGTCCCTCCTGATAACCAGCCATGATGTCCTTATTGTGTCCGGGTTATCTTCTCATACATGTAGTGTCCTCCTGATAACCAGCCATGATGTCCTTATTGTGGCCGGGTTATCTTCTCATACATGTAGTGTCCTCCTGATAACCAGCCATGATGTCCTTATTGTGGTCAGGTTATCTTCTCATACATGTAGCGTCCCCTCCTGATAACCAGCCATGATGTCCTTATTGTGGTCAGGTTATCTCCCTCCTGAAACCAGCCATGATGTCCTTATTGTGGTCAGGTTATCTTCTCATACATGTAGCGTCCCCTCCTGATAACAGCCATGATGTCCTTATTGTGGTCGGGTTATCTTCTCATACATGTAGTGTCCCCTCCTGATAACCAGCCATGATGTCCTTATTGTGGTCGGGTTATCTTCTCATACATGTAGTGTCCTCCTGATAACCAGCCATGATGTCCTTATTGTGGTCGGGTTATCTTCTCATACATGTAGTGTCCTCCTGATAACCAGCCATGATGTCCTTATTGTGGTCAGGTTATCTTCTCATACATGTAGTGCCCCTCCTGATAACCAGCCATGATGTCTTTTTTTCCCCTTCCGCCTTATTGTGGTCGGGTATCTTCTCATACATGTAGTGTCCTCCTGATAACCAGCCATGATGTCCTTATTGTGGTCGGGTTATCCTTCTCATACATGTAGTGTTCTTCCTGATAACCAGCCATGATGTCCTTATTGTGGTGGGGTTTCTTCTCATATATGTAGTGTCCTCCTGATAACCAGCCATGATGTCCTTATTGTGGTCGGGTTATCTTCTCATACATGTAGTGTCCTCCTGATAACCAGCCATGATGTCCTTATTGTGGTCGGGTTATCTTCTCATACATGTAGTGTTCTTCCTGATAACCAGCCATGATGTCCTTATTGTGGACAGGTTATCTTGTGTCACATTGCTGGGGGTCTGACTACTGGGACCCCCAGTGATCATGTGGATGGGGAACTGAATGTCCCCCTACACACTCCCATGAATGAAGTGCCAGTGCACATCCTTGGCCAGTGCTCTATTTACTTCTATGGGACTGCTGGAGATTGCCATTGTCCAGGTTTATCAATATCAGATTGGTAGGGGTCCGACTCTCACCATATTGCTGCGGCTTCCTCAGACAGCTGAACGAGAGCCAAACCTACTCCGATCTGATGTTGATGACCTGTCCTGAGGATAGGTCATCAATTTTGTGAACCTGGACATCCCCTTTAAACTGCAGTAATAATTTATAAGCGGTGTTTTTGCGGCGGTGTATTCCTATGGCTGACAATGACAGTGTGAATAATGAAGTGATACTTGATATAAGAGCCGGTATAAAATACCATAAATCACTTCTGACTTCACAAAGCGAGCGGACCGCCGCACCATTTAATCATGAAATATTGGGGCTGCCATGCTTGTCATGTTTCGGGCAATGTTTGACTACTCAGAATTATATTAGGCACAGACCATTTTATAGGACTTTTGACACGCCACCAACCCTGGCAGGTCTGTAGTGTAACATGCCGACAGTTCCAGGCTCACTCTGTAGTGCGCGGAGCTCCGAATGTGATAAAACACTTCATATGTGGAGAGTCTGGAGGAGCGGAATCCATCACTTCCTCCAATCTCCCTGACTAAATAAGGAAAATAAGAAGAAAGTCTACGCATCCCTCCGGCACAGACAGATCAAGATCGAACACCTCAAATCCCAGATTCGTTTTATTGCAAGGGAAAGCCGTCCAACTAGTTATCACAAAGGACTTCAGATTGGCGCGTTACATCAGCGCACGGCAGCGATTAAACTTCAATTTTATACCGCCATGGCTCGCTTCATTGTGAAGTCACCGGAACTAAAAAAAGATCGCTCTATCATTGTATCAACCTCAAAGGAATTGGGCCCTGATTCTGACTTCATGGATCGTTGCATTTGCCCCTTCATGTTAGAACAGCGGTTCTCAACCTGTGGGTCGCGACCCCGGCGGGGGTCGAATGACCAAAACACAGGGGTCGCCTAAAGCCATCGGAAAATACATATTTCCGATGGCTTTAGCCGATGAGAAGTCGCGCTATTCAGCTGGAACACACGTCGTTATGGATGTGCGTTCCAAACTGAATGCCTGAGAGGGTGCCCCGCGCTGTGTAGCTCCCGGCATCCGCCGTGCCGTTACGCGGATGCCATGTCTGTTACAATGATGGCGGCCGCTCTGCTGCAGAGCGGTCACCATAGCAACCGGGCCTCCGCTGTACAGCGGAGTCCCGGAGCTAATGCCCGCGGGCATTACTACTGTTTCTGTGAGTTGCAGGTCGACTCCCCGCGCGGCGAGATCGCGGGAGTCGGCCTGTTCCGGTGACAGCCTGGAGCCTAATGAAGGCTCCCAGGCCTGTCACTGGGATACTACTACTGAGAGTGGTCTATGACCAGCCGCAATAATAATGTACAGAATCTCCCATAGACTGCAATACACTTGTATTGCAGTCTATGGGACTTGCAATCAAACGATTGCAGGTTCAAGCCCCATGAAGGGAGGAGGGCTAATAAAATAGTAAAAAAAAAAAAAAAAAAAAAGTTCTAACTCACCCACTTTCCCTAGAATACATATAAAAGTACAAAATTACTGTGAAACACATACACATTAGCTATCCCTGTGTCCGAAAATGCCCGGTCTACAACCTTATAAAAATATTTTTCTTGTAGGGTGAACATCAGAGCGGGAAAAAAAAAAATCAAAAGTGCCAAACCGTCATATTTTTTGCTGTTTCGCCTCTGATTTGAATAAAAAGTGATCAAAGCAAAATGGCATAACTAAAAACTACATCTGGTCCTGCAAAAAAAGACACCCTATTCCTCCCCGTACAGCTGCAGGGACACCTGTCAATGTGACCTTGCAGCTGTTGCAAAACTACAACTTCCATATATTAGACATTTTACCACATTTTTTTGTCTTAAAATAGTTTTCCCTATTTTCCTCCTCTAAAACCTAGGTGCGTCTTATGGTCCGGTGCGTCTTATAGTCCGAAAAATACGGTAAATATTATAATATGACTCAAGCCCATATTAACCAGAAGCTTGGCCATTACTGCTCTCTGTCTTTATGTGAAGTCAGGCTATCGCCACTGTTAAGCGATATATTTATATGAACAATGGCCGTGTGGCATCTATTTTGTTTTTGGTCTGTATATGAGGGGCTATTACAGTTATAGTGACGCCACACAGGTAATAAGATTACTCATATGGGGGGCACTATTACTGTAATAATTCTCAATTTCCCCATAGTTAATAACGTTACCTGTGTAGGGGTAGATCACTATGTTTAAATTATGTTTGATTTGTAGCAATTAGAATACATAATGCATATCAGGTATTTACATTCCAAATCATAACTGTAGCAAAATTACAGTTTTGAAGTAGCCACCAAAATTATTTTTTGGTTTGGGGTCACCGCAACATGAGGAACTGTATTGCGGGGTCACGGCATTAGAAAGGTTGAGAACCATTGTGTTAGAATAAGAAGTGAAGACAGAAGAGATTGACACATTTTTCTTTTACTTTAGTTTTGGGGGCGACAACAAAACATGTAGATAGTGTAGAAAAGAACCTATAAATAGGACAAGAGGGAGGGGTTTGCTTGTACATAAAATCCCTCATTTGCATATTTACATAAAACAGCGCATTCAGGAAAAAGGTGAATCTAAAGACCAGTTATTTCTAGGATGGATACATGTTTGTTCTTCCTGAGATCTACCTAAATTTAGAGATGACCCTGCAAGTGACTGGTACAATGGAGGTTAGTGGGAGTTTTGAGGTTGTATAATTGGGTGGAAAGACTGGGGGAAAAGGTGATCAGTGTTTTTTTTTTTCGTTTGCTGGAATATATTGCATTGTTTTTCATAATTTGTTTGGTGTTTATATGGGTATTCTGTCTTTGCATTTTTTTGCATGTGACAGTACAGGGATAGTACACACAGTGATGTCACAGTACAGAGATAATACACACAGTGATGTCACAGTACAGGGATAATACACACAGTGATGTCACAGTACAGGGATAATACACACAGTGATGTCACAGTCCAGAGATAATACACACAGTGATGTCACAGTACAGAGATAATACACACAGTGATGTCACAGTAAAGGGATAATACACACAGTGATGTCACAGTACAGGGATAATACACACAGTGATGTCACAGTACAGAGATAATACACACAGTGATGTCACAGTAAAGGGATAATACACACAGTGATGTCACAGTACAGAGATAATATACACAGTGATGTCACAGAACAGGAATAATAAACAAAGTGATGTCACAGTACAGGGATAATACACACAGTGATGTCACAGTACAGAGATAATACACACAGTGATGTCACAGTACAGGGATAATACACACAGTGATGTCACAGTACAGAGATAACACACACAGTGATGTCACAGTCCAGAGATAATACACACAGTGATGTCACAGTACAGAGATAATACACACAGTGATGTCACAGTACAGGGATAATACACACAGTGATGTCACAGTACAGAGATAATACACACAGTGATGTCACAGTACAGAGATAATACACACAGTGATGTCACAGTAAAGGGATAATACACACAGTGATGTCACAGTACAGAGATAATATACACAGTGATGTCACAGAACAGGAATAATAAACAAAGTGATGTCACAGTACAGGGATAATACACACAGTGATGTCACCGTACAGGGATAATACATACAGTGATGTCACAGTAAAGAGTTAATACACACAGTGATGTCACACTGATATAGCAAGGAAAGGATTAAAGCACATTGTGGTGTCACAGTATGGGGTTAATTGGCATCAAAATCATTGCCAGATTCCGCCTTGTGAATATACCCTCAGACTGCGAAGTCTGTAATGTCTAACATTTAGGCAGTATTAGTTTATCTGCCCCAGTGTGTGCAGAGATCATGTGGACATGGCAGTAGTTTAGGTAGAGAGAACTCGGTGTACTGAGAACCTGCTGCAGCGATGGTGGTGAAGCCTAGCAACCTCTCGAGATCAGGTTTGCAGCCTCTCAGGCTATTGTCCATAAGCCTCTATAATTTATTCCCTACAGATAAGACAAATAGGAGCACGAGGTCTGGAGCGTGCCCATGAAGTGTTGTTACCGGAAATTCTCTATTGTACCCGCTAAAAGCTTCTCGTAGCAAATCTCATAAGACTCTTGTTTATTGCATCCTAAAAATATTGCAGCTTTTGTGTTATACCTTTGTATGGAGCTCAGCTGCTTAGTACAAATTTATGAGGCACTTGATCATTTCCCGGTTTCCAGGCTTTGCTTGTATGGAATTATATATAGGAGGCTGCAATCAAACATTAAGTGCTCCATAAGGCGCCCAGTCACAGGTATAGCTGGAGATGTCTCTTCAGCAGGGTCACTACATTTTCTGAGGATATTGGATCTGCCTTGTGTAAATTACACTTACATAAATGACCTGCATATTGGAATTTTCTTTCATTTCTGTTTCCATCTCTTCGATATTAGTAATAGTTTATGTGTAAACATTGAGATTAAAATAATGTTGCTATAATGTGCTATATTGTCAGTGATTAATATGCGTTTAGTGGGGTCCGACACCCGGAACCCTAACTGATCAGCTGACTGCAGCATCCTAGTGAATGCTACGATTTCTTCACTGAATACCAAGGACAGCGCCATTCATAGTATAGTGGTTGTGCTTGGTATTGCAGCCAAGACACATTCACTTTTATGGGGCTGATGCTAAGTTCACACTAGTGTTTGGCTTGCCATGATTCGGGTACCCATGGGGACCCAAACGATGGAGCCCATCAGGTGTCCGTGGTATCCATCAGGTTTCCACTGGTTTTATGCTGAAACCGATGGAGAGAAGTGTCCTCCGTGCAGGGCTTTTCTCTCTGCCGATTTTAGATGGAATTTGCAGTGGAGTCTCGTACACAGATGTGAACCTAGCCTGAGCTATTGCTGTACCATGTTACTGATACATGTGACATCACTGGCACAAGAAAGAGACTGCAGCCATTAAAAAACACTGCAGCCTCTTCATAATAGCTGATCAGCGGGGTCCCGGGTGTTAGATCACCACTAGAGATGAGCGAATTGAAGCTGCAGAAGTGGAATTCGATCCGAATTTCAGGACATATATACGATTCACATCGAATCCGAATTTCCTCACGCTTCATGGTAGCAATTCACGCGGGATTACCCACAATGCCATGCCTGCAGCCAATCAGCAGCCAGCCCTGTGATGTCACATTCCTTTAACCCCTTCGCGAGCGCACACGGCATGTTTGACCGCTGCATCCAAGGTGTTAAATCCCCCGATCAGTTATGGAGTAGGGTGTTAGCTGTAACTGACACCTAACACCCTGCTCCATAACTAATCCGGGGTTTTAACACTTTGGATGTTTGACCGCGGCATCGAAGGGTTTCCGCCATTTTGCCGCCCACCCCGGATCTCTGCAGCCAATAAATAGCTGTATTTGTGACGTGATTCGCCGCAATTTAATTCGGATCGAATAGAATCATATCGCGAAATTCAGTTGCCGAATCAAATTTTTGAATACTTCACTCATCTCTAATCACCACCAATCAATACTGATGACCTGTCCTAAGGATAGGTCATCAATATGCAAGCCCTGTAGATCCCCTTTAAGGCTGAGGCCAAGGAGAAGTAGAAGAGCTTCCATTATATTCCCCATTCCTACTGAACTGGCTTTTGGTTTTGGCTCAAAAAATGCAGCAAAATGTGCAACAAAAAAAACTTTTTTTGCAACGTGTGACCTCAGCCTAATGGGATTGTCCAAGAAATACATTTTTTTAACACAAAACGTACCATATTTACTATTGCAATGATTAAGAAAAAATGTGTCTATGTCAAGATGTATTTGTTACAAGCTGGCTATGGTGCCCTCTGGTGGTCTTTAGATTCTCTCCACCTACTTTTAACCAATGCTGGTGGTCACACATGCTCAGTAGCTCAGTTCCGTTGCCTGGATCCTCCCCTACAAATTGGCTATTGTGCACCAAACAACAATCAGGGCACTAGGAACACTTTTTGTCACTTTTATTTAACACATTAGATGGACATTTTGAAAAGATTTCAAAAAGAACAGCAGGTGGCGCAATAAAAAGCAATAACTAGACACAGGAACATTTTTATAACTATATTCTAGTTCCAAATTTATCTTTTGCATGTTCTGACAGAGAAAGAAACCCCAAAGCCAAAATACTATGGCCCTGTATGCCTTGTTTGTTCCTGGTTTCATCCTTTCACATCGCTCTCTTAAAGGGAACCTGTGACACTAAACCACCACAGATCCTTATGGACCGAGGGTATAGTGTCCCAAGTAGCCCTCTTTTAATGGCATCTGTGCCCACAATAAAAATAAAAAAACATTTATACCTACGTGGCTCCAATACTTCCAGCGCATGCGCAGTATAGCCGTGGTGTACGTCCTCGGTTCACTAAAGAGCAGCGCAGGTGCCCGGAGAATACAGATCAGTCTGATGTGGCTCATTGGACTCATCTGTAGGTTAGCACTGGGCAATTAATCGAAAAATAACTAAAAGTAAATGTCAACTTGGATAACCCATGTGATTTTGTTCACCTTGGATATTTCAATTTGGTTATTACAATATTTGCAGTTTCGTTCGGGCTAAACTAAAGTTTCTATTATTATACTGTGGGGTGTCTTTAGATCCCAGAGTATAATAAGCAGACGCCCAGGGGAGGAGAGAAAACCTAAAATTCAGTGTTACTCACCTCTCCAGGGCTCCGGCGTGACTCCCTGCTGTATTCAGAGCTTTTACTGGCTCCTTTTTATGGCCCCCCAACAGTATATGACCTCCTTTTTTATGCTGACCCGCCAAGTAAATGACCAGGGGGACGGCATTCTTTTTTTTAATCAGCCGCTACTTATTGTATTGTTGTAATAGGTAGCGTCTGATACTTTTTACTCACCCATCCATGCTCCTGTGCAGGCCAGCTCTGCTGCTGAATCCAGGGTGCGCTGTAGCTGACGTTGCATGTAGTGTTCTGGTGTCCTTCAGCGTTGTGACGTAACAGTGTTTCCTGCTTTGGAGGATCCAGCGCATGTACAATAAGCATCAATGGACAGCCCATAGATTGAAATGGCAAAGGTGTAATGCTTAATATCTCCAGTGGTGGCGCTGCAGGGATATCACGTACTGCCATGTTCCCCTGGAAATTCTAGTAGATTGCATGGGGGCTCCACAGCAGAATGTCCTGCGGTCAGCTAACCACCGAGAGACCCGTCTAACCAAACGGCAGGGTCCAAAGCTGAGATCCACAAAGCTAGCAATAAACTGTAATAGTTTTCTGTAATGTTCATTGTACATGGACTAAACTAAAACACTGTACAGAGAATGAATTATTATTTTGTAAAACATATAAAAAGCTTTTCCTCAAGTGAACTTTCCTTCATAAATGATCTGCCCCAAGCACAATGTTATTTTACCTTGAGCTTGTTCTTGTTTCTTCATCATGAAAGGACCTAAAGCCTCGACATAGTCAATAACCCTGAGCCTGCAAATTCATCAAAAATATGAGATCAAACCTAGAATGAGTCCAAAATCAACTGGTGGGTAAAGATCCCATTATATAATACTGCACCTAGAGGGTGATATCCGAAATATATGTCAATTCACATTTCTACAAGGATATAGATATGAGAAAAAGGAAAAAGAAAGGATAGATAGATAGATAGATAGATAGATATGAGATAGATATTAGATATATGATATAGATAGATAGATAGATAGATAAGGGGAGGGGTGGGGGAGAAGAGAGAGAGAGAAGAAAAAGAAAGATATAGAAAGATAGATAGATAGATAGATATATGAGATAGATAGATAGATAGATAGATAGATAGATAGATAAAAGATAGATAGATGGGGGGGGAGATAGATAGATAGATAGATAGATAGATATATGAGATAGATATGTGATAGATAATGGATAGATAGATATGAGATAGATATTAGATATATGATATAGATAGAAGAAGATAGATAGATATATGAGATAGATAGATAGATAGATAGATAGGGGGGGGGAGGTAGGTAGATAGATAGATATGAGATAGATAGATGAGATAGAAGATATGAGATAGATAGATAGATAGATAGATATAGATAAATAGATAGATAGATATGATAGAAGAGGATAGATAGATAGATAGATAGATAGATAGATGATATAGATAGATAGATAGATAGATAGATATGAGATAGATAGATAGATAGATAGATAGAAGATAGATAGATATGAGATAGATAGATAGTAGAGATAGATAGATAGATAGATAGATAGATATAGATAGATAGATAGATAGATAGATAGATAGATAGATAGATAGATAGATAGATAGATAGATAGATAGGGGACAGCACTATAAATCATAATGAGGGACATAACTATGTATAATGATGATGGATGACACCATATAAAGTATTGTGCAATGGTTTTCGGCAGGTGTGGGAAAATGCAGCAAAGTAAGAATACAAGTGTTAATAGTTTTGTTTGTCAATTAAAGGGATTATGCCACAAGGTGAGAACAGGAGGTCCTTTCCCCGCTGCGCTCAGGCTGAATGTGGACATGACTGGTGATGGACGGTGCTCACATTAAAGTGAATGGTAAATAGCCGAGTGCTTTACTTGTCTCCAGCACTTTCATTAAAGTAAATGGGAATTCTTTCACCCACTTGGCTGCGATCAGGCTGAATGTGCAGCAGTATAAAAGGACCCCATTCTCAGGATCAGTGGAGGTTTCAGTGACCAGACCATCAGGTATTTATCCTTTATCCTATTGCTGCATCCCAGTGGACAATGCTTAAATCGTTTCTGTTTTTTATTGTGTTTCTGTGCCACAGGTTGTATATATTGTATTTTATGTGTTTTCCCCTGTATTATGTATGTTAGCAGCTTCCCTTAGTTTCATCCACTGTTTGGCTACCCCTCTGTTTTAGAGGGCTTGGTACAGCCCTGGTCAATCACAGGCCTCTGGGCTGGGGGTGGAGGCTGTAAGTTTATTCAGAGGTTCAGTTGAGTGTGTGCTGGCAGCCAATGAGACATCCTGATTGTCCTCTGCAGCCCCTGAGGGAGGACATAGTCCATTGCCCTACAGCAACATTACACCCCAGGGTATAATGTCTCTGTAGAGTACTGGGTACTGGTCACCCTAACCTATCTATCTGCAGGGCTGGGGTGATATGCTGGTTCTGGTGACACTAACCTATCTATCTGCAGGGCTGGGGTGATATGCTGGTTCTGGTGACACTAACCTATCTATCTGCAGGGCTGGGGTGATATGCTGAGTCTGGTGACACTAACCTATCTATCTGCAGGGCTGGGGTGATATGCTGGGTCTGGTGACACTAACCTATCTATCTGCAGGGCTGGGGTGATATGCTGGGTCTGGTGACACTAACCTATCTATCTGCAGGACTGGGGTGATATGCTGGGGTCTGGTGACAGTAACCTATCTATCTGCAGGGCTGGGGTGATATGCTGGGTCTGGTGACACTAACCTATCTATCTGCAGGGCTGGGGTGATATGCTGGGGTCTGGTGACACTAACCTATCTATCTGCAGGGCTGGGGTGATATGCTGGGGTCTGGTGACACTAACCTATCTATCTGCAGGGCTGGGGTGATATGCTGGTTCTGGTGACACTAACCTATCTATCTGCAGGGCTGGGGTGATATGCTGGGTCTGGTGACACTAACCTATCTATCTGCAGGGCTGGGGTGATATGCTGGGTCTGGTGATACTAACCTATCTATCTGCAGGGCTGGGGTGATATGCTGGGGTCTGGTGACACTAACCTATCTATCTGCAGAGCTGGTTCTGGTGACAGACTTCTTTTAATTGACTTCTAGTTCTCACATGTCCATTAGGCTTCCACTTTGATTTTGTTGTTTTCTACAGAAACTTTCTTGTATAAGAACTATTTTGTACTTTTTTCATGACGTGCAGTCAGACACATCAATGATCGCTTTTGTTTAACGTCTCAGACTCTTTAGGCAAAGAAAGCTATTAGGATCAAGTCTTGTTGTGTTAGCCCAGAGGGACGATGCAGCGCGTCTCTTTTCGCTGCGTTCTAGGTGATAAACAAGCCCTTAAATCAGAAAGGGAAGAACAGACACAATAAGAAATCTCGCAGAGCCACCCACACACTTGTCCTAGGGCTGTTCCTCCTGCTATTCCTGCCAATATCTGCTCACTTACATATTGGATAAAGCACACTTACTTTCTTTTTTACAAAAAAATTTGTATTTTGTGACTTTTCTGCTCTTGTAAATAATTTGTGCGAAGTAATAGCGGCTCACAAGAGGAAATGAAACAAAGTGCATCAGGTCGATCGTCAGATCTAAAGTGATAGTTCATCTTTGATTGATATTTTGCAATATATATATTAAATTCTACATAAAAAGTTGAAGAATGGAAGAATTTTTTTTGCTTTATGTATCCTCTACGGATGCCAATAATTCTGACTGTTCCAAAAATTAGACTGCAAAAGGGTCTGTCTACATGAAAAGGACATTTCTGATCAATTTTTGGGGCATTGGCCTGCGGCATGCTCTAAATGTTCTGTGCAATGGCTTACCTATGGAGGTAGGGTGGGCAATTTCTATGGTGTCCAGAGAGGCAGGGGGGCGCTGGTCCCTCTGACAATACTTTGATCTGTTTTGACTTCTGGCAGTTGAAGTATTGTAAATCCTTTCCCCAAGTTGGTTTACTGAGATTTACCCTGCTTTTTTTATGGAAGGGGAGGCAATTCTGACTTTTGCTATGTGGCCCCATGATTTCCATGTACAGCCCTGATCTTATGATTTAGCATTCACGTCGTGATTTCAGTTCCTTACTGTTTTGTTAGTAAAAGACATTCTTCTTTACATCCATAATCAGTACTGGTATAATCCTGCTTTCACACAGCTGCAGTTTGTTACTATGTATTAGTGCTGATATAAGCTATTGATTTGGTGTTGATTAATAAAGAAAATGTTTTGCTGCTGTGTTTATCTCACAGAGGATTGGTTAGGAACCCATGAAGAGGATTTAGGACATTAACCACCAGCATGTGCTCATGGACTGGTGGTTAAGTTTCCCAAACCGTCCTATAGCTAGCCAGTCCAGCCCAGGGTTGTATAAAAAATCATCTAATAGTTATCTAGATTGCCGGTGTACCCAGCACATCTGAATGTCTCCATTGAAGCTCGGGAAGTGCCCCTGAGCTTCACTGCGCATGCGCTCAACATTTGGCACATGCGCATTGAAGCTAAAATTTACCGCCCTGATTTCATTGAAGAATTCTGCATACTCCATGATCACTAGAGACAAAGCCAATGAACTCAGAAGTTGAAGTAGAATTCACAAAGGGTAATAAATTTCCCATAGACTGGCTTGGGACACTAAACCATAGGGTACGATTGCTGGTATAGTGTCCCAAAACCTCCTGACAGTTTCCCTTTAAGGGCCTTTAACACGGGAGACAATCACATTGCCCAGTGTCAAGGTGCATGAGGTCTTAGTATGCCATGAAACTACCATCAATTTAAAGGAAATCTTAATGTTTCTTGCTACATGTGTAACATAAAATCATGCTATACACGGCTGTAAATGTATCATCCATCTCTCTTTGAAATCGCATTTTATGGCAATTTCCTGGAAAGTCTACAATACCTGAGCGGCGATTGAAGATGCATCGAGCACATTAGTTCCATTTTCTAAATGTATTGCAATGAGTCTATTACCTAGGACTTCAGTATAATAACAAAAATTGGTAGAATTTACATTGGAGAATCTTGTGGATAAAAGTAAGAAGTTTTTGTATCAACAGTAAGATGTTTTCCGGACGACTACAAATGTCTTTACCTCGTAAATATTCAGCTGTATCTCATAGGGCTTGTATACAGGGTCATAAAAAACGGAGAATAAAGTCATAAACTATGTCAGAGTCCTGTACGCCATATTACTGACACATCACGCACAATGTTGTTTACAATATGGCGCATGATGTGACTTGTACATTTTGGTTTTGTTCATCTTTTATCTTGTAACAATGTAATACAAGTCTCAAACACACTGTTCCATTATACCTGGGGTATCTACATGGTTATTGCCGTACCCAGGCCCTAGGGGGCAGTGTGTTCCAATATCCCCTATACCACCGAGGCGGATACTGGCATTATAAGTGATAAATGTATATTGGGGACAGGGCTATGGAGTTGGTAGGCCAAACCGGTGAAAATGCCCAAACTATTAAAATATATGGTGAACGGCCTAGTGGGAAAAAAAAATCAAAATGTGAAAATTGCTGTTTTTTTTTCCATTTCACCCCAACCCCAAAAGTAGAATGAATAATGATTAAAACGTCATACGTTCCCCAAAAGGTTGCTAATAAAACGACAGCCTGCCCTGCCAAAAAATATACCTTACATAGCACCGTAAATAAAAATATAAAAAGTTACAGGTGTCACCATATACAAAAAAAAGGGATATCTCAGCAATGGGGACCACAGATTCCTAAGGGGATATCTCCTATTGATTTAGGTGGCTATAACCTATCTGTGGGGTTGGGCTGACATACTGGGGTCCGGTGCCCTTTAAGGGCATTAGTACCCTATGGAACACGACATTCTCAAGCAGAGATGGGTGAACCTTACAAGATTTGTTTTGGGTCAAACAAGTGACCGCTGTGGCCCAATCACATCCCTCAGTAGTGATGACATCACCAGGAGAGCGCCGCCATAGTATCCGTGAGTATTACTGCAACATCCACTCTCCATTGCTGCTATATCCCAACCTTCACAGTCATACACAGTCAGATAGTGATTTGTCTTCCTAAAATCCCCTCCATATAACACGATTGAAGGCATCAGCGGCGGCGGCACAGTCTGTTATTCCAGGTTTATTGTTGTGTATAATGCTCAGTGTAACAGGGAGACGGACGCCTCTTATTATTTTGTACTGAAGCGAAGGAAAGCCATTAGTTTTATTATTTACAGCAGAATTCAGCGGCGTTCATGGCGTACGGGCAGAAGGCGGAATTTACTCACGTCTCAATTATCTTATTGATGTCGATTTAACATAAAAGCCTTCGGAACTGGAGACGGATATTATCGTGGCCGCTGTTACAGATGCAAAGAATTTGTGTTTGGAGATGAAACCTAATTTGGTAAAACTTGATAAAGTGGTTAAAGTGTTGCGAGCGTGGAGGAAGTTATATTATTAGCAGTGACATCACTGTGCCAGTCACTATTTCTGTGTATCATATCTTCATTACTTATTTTCCAGACTGCACAGGTGGAACGTGGCCCTGCGTACAGAGAGGCAGCACGTGGCATCCCAGCAGTCTATTGGGGCATTGTGGCTGGCATAGAGGCATGGTGGCCGCCATTAGGGAACAGTGACTGTCAGCAGTCTAAGAAGATTGGATGGTAGAAACGCTTTGCATGCAGCGCTATTCTCCCATGATAACCTAGATGGAACTTAATAGACCCCTTAAATGTCAGTGAGGTCTTTCGGGGGTCAGTATTTGGTGTTGTACACTAGGCTCAGCTTCAAGCCTCTGCCGCTGGTTCCACTGGGCTGGTTTTTGGAATCTGAAGCCGACGATCGCTTCAAATATCTCCATGTGAACAGTTGCTTAGGCCTCATGCATGCAGCTAAATCTTGTACATAGCAGCACATGGAATCCCAGCGTTTCCATATTATAGTGATATAGTCAGGCTGAGGTTTCTACATGATGGACAAATTTCGAAGTCTGACACCCATAGAGAAGGGTGTGCTCAGCGTCGCGTGTCAATAAACAATCCCCTAAGCTGCTGCCAAGGTTGCTGTGCCGAGTTTTCGAAGTGCATTAGGATGAGAAGTTCATGCACTCCCTTCTACTGCTCCCTACTTACTGAATCCCAGAGAGCCACTTTACATATAAATTATGGATAAAATCCTGAAGAAAAATTAACACTTAACCTTTAAATTGACTTTGCATTAAGGGTTTATGCCTGGCAAATCCAGAGGGATTCATTAAAAGAAGAGACCGCTCGGCCTCCGAGGTGGACACTGTCTGAATATTAAATACCATCTATGTCATCTCTGTTGGAAAGTGCATTTAGGAAATTTGCTGAATAAATTACTCATTGCCTTACAATAATATATATCTGTTTTCACACAATTCTATTGAGAAACTAAAAGTCAATCACTATGTAAGAGGCAGAATAAATAATGACTGTAAATAATATTTGTGTCCTGCTGCTTTCAGTTCCCATTTGTCATATGTGACTGAGTCTCCCCTGAAATTGTGGGTTGGGAATAATGACGTCACCCCATGTGGTGCAGTGATGTCACCAGAATAATGATGTCACCCCCTGTGGTGCATTGATGTCACCGGACAAAGCTAATTTGACCACTGATGTTGACGGTAGCTGAGATGCAGTAACAGTGCCTGGCCACTATACAGGGCCCAGAGCTATCTGCTTCTGGCTCAGTACACTGTCTAGTACACGGACTGGATCTGTACCTCTGAACAGCTGATCCATGTAGGGGGAAAGCTCCAGATATTTAACCCCTTTGCTAAGGATAAATTTAAAAAATTCCTGGACAACCCTTTTAAACAATTCCTTATAAAGTCATAGGATTTCTATTTAGGTAACGCCCCTAGTATGCAACAGGTAACTGATAGGATCAAAAAACTGCAAGAGAAATAATAACTATAACCTGACATCTAAGGCAAATCCTGAGGTATTCACCACAGTCTGCTGTAAGGCAGGATGGATTTGGCTTCTCTGGACCCAGGTTGCATCTTCAGAAGGTGGTGTCAGAAAACAGATGCACCTACAGACTAAGGATGAAATCAGAAAACCTTTGGCAGGCATCAAATAACTGGCATCAAAAACTAGGAAAGTATGGGAATAGCCAAAAAAAGCAGAGGAATACCAGGCCAAAGTTGAGTCCAAGAGGTGTCAGATCAAGCCAAAATCAGTAAACCTGGAGATGAGCAGCTAAATAGGGTGAGATACTGGGACTGAGTACAGAGAACATAGAGCCTAGACATAAGGTGCAATCACAGGCAA
Organism: Leptodactylus fallax; assembly: GCA_947044405.1. Classification (NCBI taxonomy): domain Eukaryota; kingdom Metazoa; phylum Chordata; class Amphibia; order Anura; family Leptodactylidae; genus Leptodactylus; species Leptodactylus fallax. The sequence goes on along the minus strand of CAMRHE010000471.1, from coordinate 397,119 downwards.
TGGACAATGTCAGAGTCAGGTAAGAATAACCTGCCTCAGACCCTGATTGGACACTGATCTAGAGCCCTGATTGTTTCTGTGTTCCAAGCCTATTACTGGCTGAGCAGACCCAGGCAGAGGCGGGCTGGTAGGCATAGCAACCTTAAAGTGACGACTGCATGATAATTGCACAGAAAGGTGCAAGTGCTGGGTGGAGAAGTAAGAATACAGATATTTAGATTCCTAACACAAACTTTTATGGGTTTCAGGATAATAAAAATCTGAATTCTGCATTTGATACATGTAGAGTATTAGCATAACTTTTCTATTTACAAGGTTACACAACCTTATCTGCAGATTTCATCTGTGAAATTGTTGTTAAATTGAAGTTCTGCTTTCAAGATCACCGTATTGTTCATGTCACCTCAATACCAATAAAACGTTAGCTTTTTTTATATGCCAGTTTTTGTTTTTAACTCTTGTGGTTTGTGACATTTATCTCTTGGTAGGACAATATGTATGGTGACAGTCTTGTACAACAAGTCACAACAGGCTTGTTTCAACACTGAGACTGCACCTCAATTTCCACAGTAAAAAAGTGTGAATTGTGCCAGGGTGTAATTTGCTTTTTGACTTTTTTTTTACTGTTCCATGGATGACTGTGAATTGAATCCGATCCGATCCACTTCAAGCTGTGAAACAGCGGGTAACAAGAATCCGTAACATGGACTATTAATGACCATTGCGATAAACTCCTGAGGCAAGAAGAAAATGTACTAAAATGAAATAATGTGGCCCTGGTGTCTGTAGCCTGCAAATCTGGCCATATAATACATATCTAATGTAATAATATGTCACACAACTCGTCAGACCTCAGGAACTGGCTCACATCAGCAGGGTATAAAAGATACCTGTTACCAGGTCTGAAAAGCCCAATGACTTACCTCCAAAGATGGGCGAACCAACTCGTACTGATCCAGGCTCGACCCAAATATTCCAAATTGGAGATTTGTCTTGGGAAAACTAAAATGGCCGCCTCATTATACTCTGAGGACTCTTCAGTAGGTGGAAGTCCAGGGGAGGTGACAAAAATAAAAAACATTCATACTCATCTTTTGTTACCTCTTTTGGGCCTCCTCACAGCATTTGACGCTGAGGGGGCGAAGAGAGAGCGCTGGATGCTGCAAACATGTCGAATAGAGTGTTTGCCTTAGAGAGCTAGAAATTGTATAGATGGTTTCTAGGAGCCCTGACAGTGTTATACACTATGTTTTATAGATAGGTTCCTAGGAGTCCTGACATTATTCTACACTATGTTTTATAGATAGGTTCCTAGGAGCCCTGACAGTGTTCTACACTATGTTTTATAGCTAGGTTCCTAGGAGCCCTGACAGTGTCATACACTATGTTTTATAGATAGGTTCCTAGGAGACCTGACAGTGTTCTACACTATGTTTTATAGATAGGTTCCTAGGAGCCCTGACAGTATTCTACACTATGTTTTATAGAAAGGTTCCTAGGAGTCCTGACAGTGTTCTACACTATGTTTTATAGATAGGTTCCTAGGAGCCCTGACAGTGTTATACAATATGTTTTATAGATAGGTTCCTAGGAGTCCTAAGAGTATTCTACACTATGTTTTATAGATAGGTTCCTAGGAGCCCTGACAGTGTTATACACTATGTTTATAGATAGGTTCCTAGGAGCCCTGACAGTGTTATACACTATGTTTATAGATAGATTCCTAGGAGTCCTGACAGTGTTCTACACTATGTTTTATAGATAGGTTCCTAGGAGCCCTGACAGTGTTATACACTATGTTTTATAGATAGGTTCCTAGGAGTCCTGACAGTGTTATACACTATGTTTTATAGATAGGTTCCTAGGAGCCCTGATAGTGTTCTACACTATGTTTTATAGATAGGTTCCTAGGAGCCCTGACAGTGTTATACACTATGTTTTATAGATAGGTTCCTAGGAGCCCTGACAGTATTCTACACTATGTTTTATAGATAGGTTCCGGCCTGAAGTTTCTACCTAGTAGAGGCGGGCCCTGACAGTGTTATACACTGTGTTTTATAGATAGGTTCCTAGGAGCCCTGAAAGTATTCTACACTATGTTTTATAGATAGGTTCCTAGGAGACCTGACAGTGTTCTACACTATGTTTTAAGCCAAATTAAGGCATGGTGCGTATCAAGCTTGTTCGACTCAAAACATACCTTGGATTGAGCCACTCGAACCCGAAACAAATCGTGACATACAGCACACAGAGCGCCCACCCCCAGAGAAACCACAGTGCTACCTAATCTATAATAATAATACATTTTATTTACATAGTTGCCAACATATTCTGCAGGCAGCAAGTTATCCTCTGGATACCCCTTTAATTCCTAATTCTATGTGTGTGTGTAAAGTGTGTGTAATATTCACATCTTGGAATAGAACTATGACCTAAGTAGACACAGGGTATGATCATATTTACAGCTGTTCATCTTCTCACTCCTTAAATATTTATTAGAAAAAAATAAAAGCTAGTCAGAGGGCAGATATACTATGTGAAAGGTAAGAGGGTGATAACATGAAGTGATAGCTGAATTTGAGGGCAGGAAAATTCTCATTTTGTTGCTATCACCTTTGCTCCTGCAGAGACCTCTTATCTTTAAGATACTATATGGGCCATAAGATTATATTTTAATTTATTTCTAATAAATAATTAAGAAGTGAGAAGATGAGAAGCTGCAGATATAACCAGACCCTGTCCGTGTCAGGCCACATGTCATCCGTCACGCAAGTATTTACAGCATCTGGCTCACAAAGATTACTGGTGTAGAGAATATGTGCAGATATGTGTATGTAGGAACAGTGCACATCTTGAACTCTTATTCTTAGGAGATATTATGACTTCGGAAATGCTTAGGTCAGAATTTTAGCCGGAATTTTTGCATTTTTTACAAACTGTAACAAAGGAACTCATAAGTGTAAAGTGTTGCGTGGCATTGTCAAAATGTGCTGGGTGTCTACTATCAGGAAATATATGAGTATGGAGGTTAGTATAGTAGTATAATATAATTTTTTTTTGTTTTATAAATGAGGTTTTGCTTTGTGTATGTCAAATATGCTCAAATTGTTGTGACAGCAAAATAGTTAAAGGGAGCCTTTCAGGACTAAAATGCCTCTCAAACCAATAATAGTGCTCTGTAAGGGCCTTTATAGTAGGTTCTCGTCTCCATTGTCATGGAGTCTTCTTCCTCCTTGCAATACCTTTTAGGCTGACAACATGTTAGCTATAAGTCATTGCGCCGTCAGGAGATGGGCCATAGCCTTGCTCATCAGTGTGTGACAGAAACTGTGAGGGCAATTGTGGACGGACAACCTATGAGCACAAGGCCAGGTTGGACTCCCTTTTTGGAACTTGCACCTGTAGCCCGGGCATTACAGGTGTTTAATGTTTTTTTTGTGAGAGAGCGCAGACTTTTTGTGGAGAAGATTGCCCCAGCAATTGAGACACTGACTGACCCCAGAGAGTACCATCACTCAGCGTCAGTCCAAGCCTTCTTGTTCCTAAGAACTGTGCCTCCATTTCATGGTAGATTACTGTTTACTGTTACCTGCCTTACTTCAAGTAAACTGTGAGTTGTTACACCATTCAACATCATCTCAGAGTCTTCTATCATGCATTCACTATCAAGGGCACTCCAGTCACCATCAGGCTCAGGGAGACTTACTACAGGGAAGTGCTCCAGGGATGCTACTATCCCCATCTTCAACACTGCAGGCCCCTTGTCACTGTGCTATCCCTGAGGAATACTATAGGGCTTGTTGAACTGACTACCACCACCATGAGCCCAACTGAGACTGACTACTACTACCATCCTCCCTGCATTCCTCCTCTGGGCTGCTGCAGCATGGTGCTGCAAACTGGTGAAGTAATGAAGAGCCCTATTATTAGGGGGGCATTTTGGACCTGCTGACTTTCTCTAAAGGGGTTGGTGTTATATTACTATGCCAACAATATCTGATCAGTGGGGTTACAACCATTGTTACCCCTGCTCATTGCTAAAACAAAGTGGCAACAGAGCTAAGGAAGTATTGTGCCAACTTGGCTCCACTTGAATTCCTTTTGAGACTCCATGGTTGTCCCATCATACTCAGTGGTTGAGCCTACGTCCACCTGAGAGAGGTCATACCAAAATGCATGGTGCTGTTTTAGTGTTGTCTACTTTGTTCTATCAATTGCATACTTGATAACTCTCCTGGAAGCTCCAAGAGGGTCCCAAAAAATTGGGTGGCCTCTTGGACTCTTTGAAGAACAGACAAATCTCTTAGACTGCCCGGAAGCAGTCACTTTTAGACGTAACATGGGTATGTTAAGTGCTGGTCACGTGCTGGTCATGGCCAGCAAATTTAGGGGGTTGTGGCCATGTCCAAATGGGAATGACCATGTTCAAATGGGGCATGGCTTCGTGAGCACAGGTCAAGCTCCCGGAGAAGGCTGGCCAAATGTTGGCCAAGTGTGATGAATTGACTAGGGATTTGTCAGCCAGGCCCCCACCAGTCTAACATGAGTGGCAGCCTGAACGTCTGCCCTGTATTATTTAATATTTTACATTAGGAAAATGATCAAATATCTGCAAATTTTAGGGCAATATCTGTTATAAACTCAATCGTATTAAAAAAAAAACCCTCTATATGTTGCTTCACATCCATCAACTGCTACGGAGATAACTGGGAGTCATTGCTCATTATGTTCCGGCTCCATCACATGTACAGAAATAGCATTTAAATTGAGCAACTTTCCTACCGCCTTTGTACATGCAAATATACGAGACAAAATATATCGCCCCAAACATGCGCTGATATGGTGACAGATAAAAGAGGCTGCGTATTCACTGTGACAGGTTGTCATCTCATGGTTAAACCTGGAGACATAACATTTTTCACACTTGCAGTTCGCCTTCAATAAATCTTTTAGCTCCCACCTGCAGCTCTATCCAGCTATGAAATATGATAAATTATGGGATGATATGAGTACGGGCTGCTGTATATTGTACTGACAGCTGGAGATGACAGCACAGACTTGTAAAGGGTTTTCTATGGAAAATACATTTTTATTAGAACGTACGTATGGGCAAATATCATTAAGATGGTGCCCAATGGGGCAGCAGTGGCCGTAATGCAGGACGTGTTATGGAATATCAGTATGAATGCCCATAGGGACCTGGAGGCACAGCTATAAAATATAGGAAGGCCTTGGTCGCACATAGTCAGAGGTCTAGGAAGAAGCGTTGGAGAAAACAAATGCACAAAAATATATATCTAGATGCACACACTGGCCTCATGAAAAATATATAGATATCAAAGCCAAAGTGATACAGTCCTAATGTACATAAAATATCCAAAAAGAAAAAAAAAGACATGGACCGCACATCCCAATCTTATACACTGATCTTGGGCTTCTCAGCAAATTCTATAATACTGAACATGAGGTTCTTAGTATACATATTGATCAAGGTGTATAAGCCCACTAGCCACTTCACGGCGACCTCTTTATAGTGGGTCCCTACACTACTGGGTGCGGCACCGAACAGCGACCGCCACCACCACAATACAGCGCCCACAGGGCGAGCGACTCAGCAGCCCAGCAACACCCCTGCAGCCAGGCTAAGCCCCCAGGCTCTGGGCCACATCGCCCCACAGGCACCACACCATGTGAACAGATCATAAAAAATTTCACCTTACCATTTGGTGTGAGTCAAAGGACTGCTACGTGTGATCAGGTCTCAAAGAGTTCACCTTGCCATATGGTCTGTTTCTCACCCAGTAGTGTAGGGACCCACTATAAAGAGGTCGCCGTGAAGTGGCTAGTGGGCTTATACACCTTGATCAATATGTATACTAAGAACCTCATGTTCAGTATTGTAGAATTTGCTGAGAAGCCCAAGATCAGTGTATAAGATTAGGATGTGCGGTCCATGTCTTTTTCTCTTTTTGGATATTTTATGTACAGTCCTAATGTACACCTAGACCGCCACAATACACACATACACAATGCCGTCACAATGTATAATAATAATAATAATAATAATAATAATAATAGTCCTTTAATAGTCCCACAGTGGGGAAATTCAGTGTGTTACAGCAGCAAAGATAAGATAAGATAAGCAGATACAAATACAAATACAACATGTACAGGAATGTTCCAAGGTGAGAGGCATTACTTTGATAGCAGACGGACAGATAGGACGTAGCAGAGGGGGGGGGGGGGGGGATTTAACAGGCAGAGAGATATTTCAGTTCTCTGTGTGTAATGATCTCCGCTTAGGTCGGTGTTGGTTGTACAGCCTAACCGCGGTGGGGAGGAAAGACTTCCGATAGCGCTCCTTCTCACACCTAGGGTGGAGCAGTCGGTCACTGACAGTACTGCTCAGCGCGATCACAGTCTCATGCATGGGATGGGAGTTCTTCTTCCGCATGGAGCTCACCACGGACAGTATCCTTCTGTCACCCACCACCTGCACTGGGTCCAGTGGGCTCCCCAGGACAGAGCTGGCCCTTCTAATCAGCTTGTCAAGTTTATTTCTGTCCCTGGTTGATATACTGCTCCCCCAGCAGGCCACTCCAAAGAAGATGGCTGATGCCACTACCGAGTTGAAGAAAGTTCTAAGAAGATGCTGCAAAATGGTGCACTGAAAAAAGGGGAATGTAATGCATATGATAAATATCCAAATACTGGATATTTATAATATAGGTTAGTGTCACCAGACCTCAGCATATCACCCCAGCCCTGCAGATAGATAGGTTAGTGTCACCAGACCCAGAATATCACCCCCAGCCCTACAGATAGATAGGTTAGTGTCATCAGACCCAGCATATCACCCCAGCCCTGCAGATAGATAGGTTAGTGTCACCAGAACCAGCATATCACCCCAGCCCTGCAGATAGATAGGTTAGTATCACCAGACCCCAGTATATCACCCCAGCCCCGCAGATAGATAGGTTAGTGTCACCAGACCCCAGCATATTACCTCAGCCCTGCAGATAGATAGGTTAGTGTCACCAGACCCCAACATATCACCCCAGCCCTGCAAATAGATAGGTTACTGTCACCAGAACCAGCATATCACCCCAGCCCTGCAGATAGATAGGTTAGTATAACCAGAACCAGCATATCACCCCAGCCCTGCAGATAGATAGGTTACTGTCACCAGACCCAGCATATCACCCCAGCCCTGCAGATAGATAGGTTAGTGTCACCAGACTCAGCATATCACCCCAGCCCTGCAGATAAATAGGTTAGTGTCACCAGAACCAGCATATCACCCCAGCCCTGCAGATAGATAGGTTAGTGTCACCAGACCGACCATATCACCCCAGCCCTGCAGATAGATAGGTTAGTGTCACCAGAACCAGCATATCACCCCAGCCCTGCAGATAGATAGGTTAGGGTCACCAGAACCAGCATATCACCCCAGCCCTGCAGATAGATAGGTTAGTATCAAGAGACCCCAGTATATCACCCCAGCCCTGCAGATAGATAGGTTAGTGTCACCAGACCCCAGCATATCACCCCAGCCCTGCAGATAGATAGGTTAGTGTCACCAGAACCCAACATATCACCCCAGCCCTGCAGATAGATAGGTTAGTATCAAGAGACCCCAGTATATCACCCCAGCCCTGCAGATAGATAGGTTAGTGTCACCAGACCCACCATATCACCCCAGCCCTGCAGATAGATAGGTTAGTGTCACCAGAACCAGCATATCACCCCAGCCCTGCAGATAGATAGGTTAGGGTCACCAGAACCAGCATATCACCCCAGCCCTGCAGATAGATAGGTTAGTATCAAGAGACCCCAGTATATCACCCCAGCCCTGCAGATAGATAGGTTAGTGTCACCAGAACCCAACATATCACCCCAGCCCTGCAGATAGATAGGTTAGTATCAAGAGACCCCAGTATATCACCCCAGCCCTGCAGATAGATAGGTTAGTGTCACCAGACCCAGCATATCACTCCAGCCCTGCAGATAGATAGGTTAGTGTCACCAGACCCCAACATATCACCCCAGCCCTGCAAATAGATAGGTTAGTGTCACCAGACCCACCATATCACCCCAGCCCTGCAGATAGATAGGTGAATGTCACCAGAACCAGCATACCACCCCAGTCCTGCAGATAGATAGGTTATTGTCACCAATCCTAGCATATCACCCCAGCCCTGCAGATAGATAGGTTAGTGTCACCAGACCCCAGCATATCACCCCAGCCCTGCAGATAGATAGGTTAGTGTCACCAGACCCAGCATATCACCCCAGCAAACAAACAGATGAGGGTCAAACATATAAAACATAACTTTTAATCAATCCATTAAAATCAAAACCATCGCCTCCGCAGCCCTTACGTGTTTCTAAGCTTTAATGCATTGATTAAAAGTTACGTTTTATATGTTTGACCCCCATCTGTTTGTTTTTGGGTTACACAATGTATCCTGGGGATCGGCAATGAACATTTTTATGGAATTTCCACTATAATTGTTCCTCTTTATTGCTACTTTTCTTCTCATTACGTTATTCCCTCTGCTCTTACTTAGATTATGTATCACGGCTCTTTTCACATATAAAGATGTTTCTACAGCTCTTAATGGCATGTTTATACCTGAAGTGGAATAAAAATTACCGCCATAGAGATATCGCTCATGTTTATTTCCTACAATTTTTTTTAATTAAACTAATAAAATTTATTAAAATCAGAATATGGCGCGGTTTTGTTTCTGTGGATTGATCACACCACAACTAGTAAGGGACATGGGATGAAGGAGATGATGCTTGAGGGGTTCTTCGTTCTTTTGGGATATTATTACATAGATTACGAGAACTTTCTTAACCCCTCTTGCTGCCGCAGCCATTTTTCGTTGCCTTCCAAAAGCCATAACCTTTAGAATTTTCCATTCACAGCTCACAATATTCTTCTTGTACTAAGTGTAATAGAGACCTTACAATTTTTTCGTTCTGCGGATCATGCAGGAAAATTGTGTAAGAATCGCTCCCGAGGACCGCGCTCTTAGAGTTAGGATATTTATGTATTAAATCAGAAACCTAGCAAGCCCGATGTCAGTTTTCCTTATACATAAAATATATTTTTATTCATCTAAAGAGCGTCCCAAGGCCTGACATGCAAAATAGTAGCCGGCGGCATCCGCTGTCCCCAGACTGTACTGTAAACGGAGCAATAATGGGATGGCGGATGATAGTGCTGATACAGTGACATGCGTCACCATGGGACAGCTTTATGTCAGAGGATAATACACACATTGCATATATTGCTTCATTTTTTTCTGACTTTAGCATATCCCAAGACATGTATAACGCTAGGATGGATTTAATGTATTCCATATCCTTTGGCATACTATAAATCGAAATCACGGAGCAAAACACCCATGTCTGTTTACCCTAGAATACATGAAGATAGTCCAAAAAGACTGGTGTAGGTTTTAGGTATAATTGACACCAATTTCTGCTAAATTATATGAAATATAATAGACCATGGGAGGTCACGTCATGCCCGCTTTTGTGGAAAAGCGAGAATAGCAAAAATTCCTAATTTTTGGAAAAAACTGTGATGCACAAAACTTTTTCTGATACAGAGCTCTAAATCCCCTGCACAGAAAAAGTTGTACATGATAAAATAATGGCTACCTGCAGCGGCTACTAGGGGGAGCTGAGGAATAAAGAAAAATAAATGGGATATCAGAGTAACCATTCTCCAGACACTTAAAAACACAGTTTTGAGGGCTTCTTATTCTCCAGTTGAGTTGGACAGTTGCGTACAGGGCCACCCCAGTGGTGCATCAAGCCGTGCTATGGCAGTGCTACTTTGAGAGAAGTTTCTGCACAGGTAGGTGGTGGGGATAATGAAGAATGGTTGGTCCTAGATGAGTTGGCATCCCTAGATAGTGGGGAGTTCCTGGAGGCTTCTTCTGAGAAGAAAGCTGGTGGTGAAGTGGAAGCACCTTCCTTTCTATGGCACTCCAAGAGCAACAACTTGATGGCCAACCAGATAGGAAAGATCCGTCATGGATGTTGAGATTTTCAAGGCAACAACCCTTAATTCAGGGGGGTAGGTATGTCATATAGCACAACTTCCCATGTCATTGTGTTGGCCCTGACCTCTAAGGATGTGAATCCGGGAGGGGTGGATTCATGGGAGAACTTATTTGGCCTAAATATTGCTACAGTGGTCAACTGGTGCTCTTGGATCGAAAGCGTAACTATTGACCACAGTAGCAATGTTTAGGCCAGATAAGTTCTCCCACGAATCCACCCCTCCTGGATTCATGGACGCAGCCTGTATGCTCGGAATACAGATAGAGTGATGACAGAGCACTGGGATTGAGAGAGCTCTAGAAGAGGGACGTGAGTGAGGAGCAGGGGTGTAACTATAGGGGCTATAGAGGTAGCAATGGATTACCAGGCCTTGGAGCTTCAAGGGGCCCAAAGGCCTCTCTACAACACAGGAAGACACCAGTATTGTTGATAGCACATGGCAAATGGGGGCCCTGTTACACATTTTGCATTGTTGCCCAAGAGCTTCAAGTTACGCCTATGTCGAGGAGCCATGTGCAGCGGCAGTGTCTAACAGGCGTATGACAGCGGCTGTGAGAAGAAGGTCATAATAGGAATGTAACAAGCAACGTGAGGAGAGGGAGACTCCCCTTGTACAGGTATGGTGACCAAAGATGTTAAAGTTATTTGTTTACCCTTTATAATTCCTATATCACTAGGAAACGTATAAGTCATTACTATATCCATGAGCTGCACGGCACAAGGGAACAAATAGATCTCTTGATGTCTGACCATAAAGGTGCCCATACACATTACGCATGAATGTTGGTTAAACCCATGTATTAAAACAGGTCTGGCCTAATATTTGATGTGAAAGGGGACTTCCCTAACAGATACCAGTAGAAAAAGGGTCAGCCATATATTTATATTATTAGTCTATATTTTTATCCTAAAAAAAAACCCTTAAAAAAAGTGACTAAAGATGTTCATGGTCTGGCAACATTGTCTTGGCATGGAATCACTTCCTCCTCAGAGTATTGATTGAAAAAAAGAGAATGACATGATAAATTGTAAAAACACGGCGTGGAAGTCAGTCGCCTGCGCCACTTATCAGAACAGGTTAATGTGAAATCAATGCCGGAGATTGAGTGAATGCAAATACTGTGTGACTGGATCCCGACCCCAAGGACCCCCCCTGCATTTATTAGTCTGCCTGCGTCATGTTAGTACCAGGTCAGGGTGGCTCAGTGATCATTATTCCAGTATATACTTATTTACTGACATTGAATGACCTATAATGCACATACAGTACTTATAAGTGTCAGGCAATATGGTGTCTTTTTGTGTATCATTGAGTTATGTCAGGAAATGGCAGTGTTAGGAGAGATTAGACTAAAATCCTCACCGATTGTGACTGCAGGAGTCTTAACTCAGAGCTAAAGGTGCATATACTCATTATAGACAGTGCAGTGCAAAAGTTTTAGGCTTCCATGGAAAAAATTCTTCCAGAAATAGAAGGGTTAATAGTGAACAAAAGAAGTGAACGAAGAAAAGAGAAATGGAAATCCCATCAATATTTGGTGTGACCTTTGCCCTTTGGAGGAGGAGTCCTGGAAGTGATGATCCGGCCCCCACATATATAGCCCTGATCTCATCATCATCCAGTCTGTCCGGGATGGCATGAAGAGACAGAAGGATTGGAGCAAGCCTACATCCACAGAAGATCTGTGCTTAGTTCTCACCATCGTACAAATGATCTCAATACATTATAAGATGCAAGAAATGGTGCCATTAAAAAATACGACTCCTTCAGCAAAAATCAAGCCCTCATACAGCTATATTGATGGAAAATAAAAACCTATGGGTCTTAGGCAGGGTTCACACTACCGTTGGAGTCTGTTATGAAGGTGCCTGTTAAAAAAAAAATAAACGGACACCTATCATAACGGACCCTAACTGATGAGCATTCCGTTTTTTAATGTCACATACCGCTAGAAAGCCGACAGCGTGCTGAATTCAGCGCACTGCCGGCTTTCCCGGTATGTGCCCCGGGGCTGGAGATATCGGCGGTGTAAGGTACATGTTTTACTTTACTTACTGTTTGAAGGGCGCTGTGAGGAACTCTCTCCCTGACACTTCTGTTGGTTCATAGCGCTGTACTGAGCATCGCCGGGCAGTAAGGAACGCCCCCTCTGACAGTACAGGGCTATAGACCAGTACAGAGACAGGGCGTTCCTTACAGGCCAGTGATGACGCTCAGCTGTGAGGAACGCCCCCTCATACAGCGCTATGAACGAACAGAAGTGTCAGGGAGGGCATTCCTCTGACAGTACCCGGCTATAGACGAGAACAGAGAGAGGCGGCGTTCCTTACTGTCCAGCGATGACGCTCAAGCTGTGAGGAACGCCCCCTCAGTACAAGTCTCTGAACAAAGAGAAGTGTCAGGGAGTTCCTCGCAGCGCCCTTCTAACAGTAAAACATTACACCGCCGATATCTCCAGCCCCGGGGCACATACCGGGATAGCCGGCAATGCGCTCAATTCAGCGCGCTGTCGGCTTTCTAGCGGTATGTAAAACCGCATATGCCTGAGGACACGAAATGTCCTCTAACACTGCTAGTTTTTTTTTTTTTTTGTTTGTTTCTCCTTTCTGAGCATGCGCAGGGAAAGTAAACGGACATAAAATAACGGACAGTAACAGATGGTTATCAGTTACTGTCCGTTATAAGTCCGTTACCCATAGACCTCAATGTTAAAAAAATAACGGACACTTGCTGTCCGTCAAGAATCCGTTTATTTCAAACGGACAAAAAGTCCTGCATGTAGGATTTTTTGTCCGTGAAAAAATAACGGACTTCTGACGGATTTGGTGTAAACGGACACAAACGGACACAATATAAAAACCCATTGAAATGAATGGAAATTTTAACGGATTTCTGACGGTTCAACTAGTGTCCGTTGCTAAAATCTTGTAACGGACAATAGCAATGGACACTACTGACGGACACCAACGGTAGTGTGAACGCTCCCTTAGAAACAGGGTGAAAAAAAAGTAAAAAAAAAAGACTTTGTTGTGTCCTTAAGGGGTTAAGATCATCTTAAATACGTAGTATTGAGGAACCTTCCTGCAGGACTGAGCTCTGCTTTGTTTTGGTTCATCCATCACGTTACACTGAGAATCACAAGACGGACTGTATTGATATCTCATTAAAAACAGCTCTTGGCTATTTTTATAGGCCTCCATGGAGATATGGATCTTGGTTTATTTAGAGGGCCATAAACCTAGTAAAAAGAAATAGGTAAAGTCTTGTATTCACACCAATATTAAGATTATTATATTTTAATGGCCGAGTAGTTATGAGGCATAAGTGGCAGTCCACCGTGCGGCCATTAAAAACTGAAAGACCTCTCAGCTAGACTCAGATGAGAATTGAGACGATCTTTATGTTGCCGCGTGTTTCACATGCATCCAGGTGCACTCCAGGTACAATGGGGTATCTTTACTAATACTATCTAATAGATAGTCCCAAACTGCGCCAGTTTTAAATGGTCACTAACTTTTTAGACAACTTAGTCCCATTTCATACAGCATGTGATTCTGGACCAAAATGTAATGCATTTTAATTAAAGATGTGGTTACTTTCTGCCTGAAAAACCTCTCTAAAGTTCCTGCCACTAGGTGACTCCCTTCTAGCTAATTTGCTGCTCACGCTACTGCTTATCTCAGTGAGTGTAGGGGGTGGTCCTTTTCTCTCTTCACACAGTGAATGGAGATGGGAGGGACTGATTCTCCTCACAGCCCGCACAGACACGTCTACAAACTGTTGCTGTGTGCAAAAGACTGAGGATTCTGCAAATCTCACAGCTTACAATACAAGAAAAGTCTTCTATATATTTGTATCTACTTCTGGATGTTTGTGTGGATATTATTCACAGACAGTAAGCAGCTTTACTAAGTGTGCTCATAGATAGTTTTTGTCTTGTTTTTTATCTGCTTGCCTGCATGTATTTGTCCTGTATTTAGAGTCCAGTGTTCCCAAATCTCCTATATTATGGTCACTTGGACTTTTCTCTGGTATTTGTTTGCAATGGATGGGGAGGCGCAGATCAGGGCACAGAAGCCAAGGGTGCCCGCAGGTACCTCAACTTCTTTGATCCCCTTTCTGATTTCCTTTGATGGTGGGCAGTCTTTGGATTGTAAGTTTATGACCCTTGCCCTTTCTTGAGCTGATATGAGAAGATTTATTATACATAGCCTTCCACTGTCAGAAAGGAGAAAATTAACCCTTTAATGGCAAAAAATAGCAGTACAATTACCCCTAGAAAAGTTTCTTAAATGTTGGCAAATATGGGAATGTCTCTTCTCTCACCCCACCTGTCCCACCACAACAGGATCATGGAGTTAAGAGGGGTTGCCATGGCAGCCAGGAGGCCTAACTATGGCTTTCTGGCTGTCATATACAGAAGTATATTAGGCCCTTTCTCCCTCCACAGAATTTCTCCATGACTATATGATAACCCACGGCTCCTTTTGGCATTCAATGGATTATTTTCATACCCCAGATGTCCTCCACAAATTGAACCCTATGATACCTGATGTATGGTGGAGAGGCGGCGCTCCAGGGGGCTCCATATATCATATTTACTGGACCTGCCCCCTTATCATCCCATTTGGTCCTCCAAGAGATCTTTGACAAGGATATTCCCCTGAATCCAGAGCTTTACCTCCCCAATCTCCTTCCTAAATCTATGAGGAAGATGACTGCCAGGGTGCTCCTCCATATTTTAATGGGGACTAAGTGTCTTATAGCTTTTTTTGGAAAAGCTTGGTCCCGTCATCCCGCCTGGACCTCTGCTACAGAATTAAAGATATGCACTCCTTGGAATATCTCACGGCTTCCATACATGGCACCATGTACAAGTTTCTAGCTATTTAGATTGCTTGGGACGCCCGCTGTTCTACGCATTGGTTGCATTACCTGCCTGCTCCTTATATTGCAATATTAGTACTGTATTGTTACTGTTTTCTTAGATATGTTTAGTTTACCCCCTAACGCCCCTCTCGTGCCCCTGACCCCTTATTCTTTACACCTTGTCTGTTCCTTATTCCCCTTTTTGTCCTGGTTTTGTTAATTATTTGTATATAATATAATAAAGATAAAGTTTTTAAAAAAAGAAAAAACAGGGTCACATTCTAAATTCTGAAAAATTGAAAATGAGCCCATCGACAAGGCAGCCTCTTTTAGATGAGTCCCTACGCTAAAATGACTCACCTCTCTTACCCGCCCCAAGATCGCCCCCCCATCACCCCTCGGCCCCCCTGCGATAAGACTGCAGGTTCTGAGGAGTTGCAATGGCAGCCAGGAGGCTGGCCATGGCCTCCTGACTGCCTATGCAAAGTTCCTATAGAAACTAATGTGCAATGTTCTGCAATACTATGTATTGCAGGACATTGCACTGGGGACATGAGATCTTATCTTCAAGTCCCCTTGTGGGACAGGGAAAAAGTAAAAAAAAAACACAGTTTAAAATACACAAAAAAAACCAAATAAAAGGTTAAAAAAAACACCTTTATATTAAAAAAAATATATAATATAAACAAAAATAAACAAACACGTCAGGTATCTCCACATGCGTATAAGTCCCCACTATCCAAAAATAGCGTTATTTATCCCATATGGTGATGTCGAAAAAAAAATATATACCGCAATGCACAAATTAACGTATTTTGGTCACTTTGCTTTTCCCAAAAAATAACAATAAAAAGTGATACATACCAAACATTGGTACCAATAGAAAGTAAAATTTGTCCTGCAAATAAAGAGCCCTGACATGTCAACAGTACAGTAAAAAGTTATAGGCGTCAGAATTCAGTGACCCCAGGAAAATCGTTCATTTTTAAAAAGTGCTGTTTTATTTGTAAAAGCGGTAAAACGTAATAAAAACCAATATAAATCTGGTATCGCTGTAATCGTAATGACCCGCCGGACAAAGCTGCCATGTCATTTATGTTATAATGCACAGTGAACGCCGTAAAAACAAAATGCAAAAAGTTATCACGGAATTGTGTGTTATTTCACATGGACCCGCAAAAAAGATAAATAAAAGCTAACCAAAACATTATATGTACCCCAAAATGGTAGCAAATGAAAGTACAACTCATCACGCAAAGAATAAGCCCTCGAATAGCTATGTGGACAGAAAAATAAAAAAGTTATGAATTTGGGAAGAAGGGGAAAATATGAAAAAAGTCACCGAGCATTAATGTACAAACTAGCCTGTGTCCTGAAAGGGTTAAAGGGAGTTTGTCACCAAGGTTAAGCATACAAAACCAACAGTACAGTTAGATAGATGAAGCTCACCTGAACGCAATGGTTTCACCTTTAAAAAAATCCAGGCCTCTGTTGCCGAGATATTCTTTAATTTCTAAATTTGCAATCTGGAGCTCCGGTGGTATCTCTGATGCTCCCCTACCCCCTCCCTCCCTTGAGTAACAGTGCCAGGGCTAAGCTAAACTCTCTGCTTGCCCTGTATTCTCATATTCGCGATTGCTGTCATGCCATATATTACATAATCGGCGCATGCGCAGAACCGCTCTGAAGTTGCCAGACTAGAGTGGGTGTACCGCGCATGCCCCGATTGTACCCTATTCTCACTGAGCTTCTGAGTACACTGTGACTCAATGGCTCTGGCCTGGCAACTTCAGAGCGGTTCTGCGCATGCACCGATTATGTAATATATGGCAGACAGCACGGTTAGATAGATGAAGCTCTTCTGAGAGTTCAGGTTAGCTCCCTGGCGCTGTCACTCAAGGAAGAGAGGGGATCAGGAGACAAATTACAGTGCAGTGGGGTGTAGCAGTTTGGATCACCAGATTGCTCATTTGCATATTTCTTAAATTAAAGGATATCTTGGCAATGGAGACCTGGATTGTTTAGGGGAAAAGAAACACTGCATTCAGGTTAGCTTCATCTATCTAACCGTGCCGTCGGTAAAAAAAGGGTAACAAAAAAGTGTCTAAAAGATTTCGATAAATTATTCAATAACCCAATCACTCAGAAATAAGTGCGAGCCAATTTCCATCTGTGCTCCGAGGTATCACCCTGCGTCCCGCTGCTTCTCCGCTCCATAATCCTGAATATTTTGGACCGCGCGGTAATTGCAGATTCCATTTTCTGTTCTATTTTTCACGATTCCATCTTGATTTCGTAGACCAGCGGGGACCGGACATGGACAATTATAGATTTACTTTGTTGTCTTCCTGAAATTAACTTTAATTACTGCCGGCATCGTTTTCCCTTTTCAACACCGTGCCGAGAAATGGATGTGCTGGCTGAGCGGACTTGGTGAAAGGAGATTAATGCGATGCAATTACACGTCTTGCCCCGTTTTGTACCAGTCACAATTACATTCTGTGTTGGGCTCTACAAATAAAGTTACCTTGTAGAGAGATGAATGTCCAGGCTCTCCGAGCAACGTCACAGCTTCGTCCCATATAGAGGACCAGAAGATCATTCATTATTACTCATGGCAGAGGGATAATTGTATAGCCGTCTCCCTAGACCTGTCGTCTCTGCATGCAAGGCTGTCAATACCCGGAACTATCAGCGAGATCTGCTCCTCTATAGCAGCGCGCTACAATATGTCGCTTAGCTAAACCTGGCTATAAAAAAGAAAAAAAATCAAACAATGTATTGGATTAACCCCATCCAGACCTATTGATTAGGATTAGGATTAGGATATTTATTTACAGCTGTATAATATATATTCAATAAAAATCCTGACTGTGTTTGCTACCTGGAAATCTCTGGAAATAATTTAGATAGCACTGCAGCCTTAGTGTCCCATGAACGAAGACAATGACCCTCCCATCCTCATATTCTCTACATATTACACAGCCCGTACTCCATACACAGTAACATTCAGTGAGAGGCAGGAACAGCTCTCAAGACAGAAGCCAAGGAAAGAGTGAAAAAATGCAGGATTTCACAGAAAAGAGACAAATATGTTGATAACGTATATTGCAAAAACCATACCTCCCAACTTTTAGAGGACAGAAAGAGGGACAAAATGTTCTACGCGTGCCACGTCAAATTTAGCTCCACCCACTTCTAAATTGACTCCGCCCATTCCCATCCATTTCTCTTTGTGCTCCCCACACAGTACAATGCTCTTACAGTCACCCTAATATTATTTGCCCCCATATTATAATATTGTTTTCAAATTGACCCCGCAGTATAAAGTCTCTCCTGGTGCACCCATGGATTAATGTCCCCCTCCATCTGCTCCCAGTTTAATGTCCCCCTCCAGTTGCCCCCAGTTTAATGTCCCCCTCATATGCCCCCCCCAGTTTATTGTCCCCCCTCTATCTGCCCCCACAGTTTAATGTTTCTCTTCTTCTGCCAAAGTTTAACATAAAAAACACAGATACTCCCCTCTCCTCGCTGCCCTGCTGCACAGTCCCAGAGTGTTAAGGGAGCTGCAGATGTGATGTGAGTGACGTCATTACATGGCGCCTACAGCTCCCAGAGCCGGAGCACACAGGGGGCACAGTGGTGAGGCAGGAGCGGTCTGCAGATGACTTGAATCCGGGACATACCTCCCGCTGACCGGGAACGCGGGACAAGACCCACAATCCAGGACTGTCCCGCAGAATCCGGGACGGTTGGGAGGTATGCTCAATGTATTAATGACACAAATACTATTTGCTACGATTTTTCTGCAATCTGTGAATGGGATTAGCCAGAATCTCATTGACTTTTCAGGTAGTGTAAAACGCAGCTTATTTTGCTATAGCGTTTTCACAACATGTGGCTTCAGCCTTAGGCCGGGGCCCCATGGGGTGTACACCGCAGCGGAAACGCTGCAGCAAAAATGCGGCATTTTACAGTCCCTGCAAAATGGATGGGATGCTAGCAAATCCCATCCAAACATTGCTGAAAAATACGTGCAACGGAAATCCTGCAATTTACAAAACCGTTGCGTTTTTGGAAATCGCAGCGTGTCAATTATACCTACAGAAATGCCGGCGGTTCCCCTGTATAATAGAAGCAGAAAGACCAAAGTTGAAACCTCTACAGACTTTCTGTGAAAAGCGCTGCGGGAAGAACCGCGATGCGTTGCCACAGTGTTTTTTCTTATTTTGACATTTTCCATGTTGTATCTGGACTTCTTTGAGAAATCTTGATCTACATAATAACATAATAAATGAATAAAGATGGTGAGATCTAACACCGAGGACAATTAGCTGTGATGACCGCCCGCTGCATGACTGTCGCTACATTTCTTCTAAGAAAATTACAATCTTGATTTTATGTGTTTACGTTAGAATATTGTATCTCTCACACTGCTTGTTCAGAAGTCTGTCTTGATGAACCCCATTACTAGCAAAATGCTTTTATATCTTCAACTACTGTAGCAATAAATGTGCCGACCTGCGCTGCCGGAATGGAGCGCGTTTACTTGTTACTGGATTTTTACACCTCAGTCAATACCGGACAAGGCATGAAAAAGTCATAATTTCTTGAACAAGTCTGGGTTTTATGCAAAAAACTGACTTTTTCTCTTTTTTACTGCCCGTTCCACCCCCATGGCATAGATGGGTGATATTGTCCCACACGTTTGGCGCAAGGCCCTTTTCTCATGGGAATTTTGTCCCATTCCCCCCATTCTGCGCCTCGCTCGCCACTTTCTGTGAATGAGGATGGAGCAGAAATCGGAGTAAGCTGGGGACGCCTCAGCCCAACATATTTATTATAAAGTGCGCCAGTTTTATGGACTGAGTTTTATAGGACATTTAGGCCAGCTCGTAACTGGTGTAGATCTCCATCTTGACATATGGGTGTGCGGCCGATTTATGAAAAGGATGGAGCATCTTCATAAATCAGCCGTATGCGGCGCCTGTTATGGCCTTTTTTAAGACTCACAGGCAAAACGCCAGTCTTAATAAATTTGCCCCAATGTGTCTAACATTTGCTTTTTCACCAGAGTATATTGAGTGTCAGTGGGCTTATAACATGGGGGACCAGTGGTCAGCAGCACTTGACCCATAGGTACACATCTGACCAGGGGCGCATCTTCCATGGAATAAACTGGGGGGCTGGCATTATTTTTATAATTGGCCGCTACTTTTTGTATTATTGCAATAGGTAGTGACAGATACTTTTTACTCTCCTGTCCATGGTCCTGTGCAGGCCAGCTCTGCTGCCTCCTCCAAATACAGCGTCCTGGTGTTCTTCAACGTCAGCTACCCTGGAGGCAGCAAGGTGCTGGTCTGTACAGGACCGTGGACAGGTAAGTAAAAAGTATCGGCCACTACCTATTGCAATAATACAAAAAGTAGCTGTCGATTAAAAAAGAATGCCTCCCCCCAGTCATATACTTGGAGGGACGGCATACAAAAGGGGTCATATAGTGTTGTGGTGGCCAAAAAGAAGGGGCCATATACTCTGTGGGAGCTAAAAAAAGGGGGTCTTATATTGTGGGGGGGGGGGGCAAAAAGAGGGTCATATTCTAAGGGTGGGGCAAAAAAGGAGGCCATATTCTCTGTGGGGTCCTCGAAAAGGGTGTCATATATTGTGGGAGGGGCAAAAAAGGGGTCATATACTGTACGGTGCAAAAAAAAGGGCGTCATATACTGCGGGCAGGCAAAATGGGGGTTATATGCTGTGGGGGGGCCAAACAAAGGGGGTATATATTGTGGGGGGCATAAAATTAGGTCATATACTGTGCGGGGGCCAAAAAAAGGTAGTTGTGTAACATGTGGGGGCCAATAAAAGCGGTTGTGTATTGTGTGTGTATCTTTTTTTTTAGGGGAGGTTCACCCCTGTGTCTGACTATATCTGTACAGAGTTGTTCCACTGTGTTTTATAGACGGTTTTTCTCTGGATATTTCAGAAGAGGCCGGACTGAGGACGCAGGCTAGGGGAAGGCCTCACATGACGTGGGCCCGAGCGGACTGCAGCCATTGGCAGAGCAGAGGAGAAGCAGGGTAGGGGGGTGCTAGGGGTGGCGAACCGCGGGGGTTTAAAAGGAGAAGCCCGCGAAAAAGAAGCAGTTGCGTGGGGAGAAGAGTGGGACAGTAGATCTCCGCACGTTACCTTTTGGAATCTCCAGCGCGATGTCGGCAATCGAGGGTCTGATCGATCAGCTGCGGGCTTCTGCGAAGGTCCATGGAGCGGAGTGGCTGCAGGCACAGCTGCAGCGCATGATGCAGGGGCCGGAGGAGTCGCCCGCGGTGTCTCCTCCTGAAGACCGAAGACGGCTGCGGAGGACCAGGCCTCTGGCATGCCTCAGTCCCGATGAGGCCCCGAGAGCCCAGCGCCGCAGAAGGAGCCCCTCCAGGGACCCTCCGACCCGGGATGCCGGTAGGTCCGCTGCCACCAGGCAGTCCCGGGGAGGGAGGAATCCAGGCGGGCGGCGGGGCTCGCAGCGGGGGCGGCAGGCCGCGCCCCCTCCTTTCCAGGACGGCGACCGGGTGGCAGGAGCGGGATCGGCGGCCTTTCAAGGGGGTAACGTTACCTTGGAGGCTGCTCGGCAAGAAGCGCTACCTCGGGAGACGGGGCTGCTGTCGGCAGGCCCTCAGCGGTTGGCAGACGCCGGGCCAGGTTCTTCGGGCCTTGTCTGCAGCGTGTGGGAGGCGGCACAGTCACCTGCTTCGTCAGCCTCCTCCTCCAGGGGGGGGAGGGGGCCTGCACCACGTGTGTCTTCAGCATTAGTGTTCCCGGATTTGGACCATGCAGACGGCGGCGGGATTTCGATTCGTCCGGATACAGGCCTGGCGACTGCGGGGCCCACAGCACCCAGGCAGTCAGGTGAGTGTACGTCCATCTTGTCTCCCTTGCTACCGCCCCAGGGTGTGGTGAGTCACCCGGGGGAGGTAAGCAGGGGGTTTATGGAGATATTAAGTTTATTAGGGCAGGTGGTTAGGGGTTGGCAAGCTCCGCTGGCACCGTCCCCGGTGTCGGCATGGGTTTCGCAGGTGGGGGGTAGTGTGGGGGCCGGGGGTGGTATTGGGGGGTCGATGGGTAGTGGGGTTGGGTTGTCAGTGGTGTCCACGGTAGTTGAGGCCGGGGGGGCCGCGACTAGTGTAGGTCAGGGGGCGGAGAAGGCGGTTGAGGCGCCTGGGAAGGAAAAAGGGGAGGAAGCACCGAGGTTGGATGATTCAGCCAAGGGCGAGGTATATGTATGTTTCGAGGGGCCGCTGGGGGCCCATTTGAAGCAGGAAGTGAGGGAAAGGTTTTGGAAAGGGGAGTATGTGGAAATTTTTTCCTTACTCCCGCTAGAAAGGTTTAATCTGGACAGGGCCAAAAAGTATGAGTCTAAGAAGGAGGAGGAGGAGAAGAGGCGGTACAGGTTGATCCCCCGTACATTCGCGAATTGGTTGCAAGCGTTTGCAATTTTAGCGAGCATCATTGGTGAAAAAGCGCCGGAAAATTGTTCCGCGCTTTTTTGCTACATGGACGCCATAGGGGAGGCATATAGAGTTTATGGGGGTCAGGCGTGGTTACGGTATGACGAGCAATTTCGTCAACGTAAAGCAGTGCGGCCCAGCATACGCTGGGACCACAAAGATATAGGGCTGTGGTTACGGGTGACAGCTCCAGTTCGGTCAGGGCAGTCCTTTCAGGCGGGAGCCGGGGAGTCTTGATACGTCGGGGCGCTCGGCTGCATCGCAGAAGGGACTCTGTTTTGCCTTTAATGAGGGTTCGTGCAAGTTTGGGGCAAAGTGCAAATTTAAGCACGAATGCTCCTCCTGTGGAGGGAGTCACGGGGCGTCGCGTTGTTTTAAAGGGGGAAAATCCAAGGGGGGGACGGTGCTGGAAAAGGGGCAGACTCCGGTAGTGCTGGACGCGATGCGTCCTCAGCTAAGTGAGTACCCAGAGGCTGAGGCGGCACGATTGTTGTTAGAAGGTTTTTCGGTTGGGTTTAGGATTCCGTTTGTTGAAGGGGGGGTTGGGTGTGTCCAGAAGGAATTTGAGGTCAGCGTACCAGCATCCTCGGGTGGTAGCGGATAAGTTGGAGAAAGAGGTCTCGTTAGGGCGTATGGCAGGTCCGTTTAGGGAGGTTCCAATTCCCAATTTGCGGGTATCACCACTGGGGGTAGTCCCAAAAAAGGATCCTGGAAAATTTAGGCTCATTCACCACTTGTCGTTCCCCAAGGGAACGTCGGTGAATGATGGTATTGACCCTAGCCTATGTGCAGTGGTCTACACTTCGTTTGATGCGGTGGTTAAGTGGGTCAGGGAATGCGGACGGGGGCGTTATTAGCAAAGGCGGATGTGGAACCGCCTTTCGCCTGTTACCGGTCCACCCAGATAGTTTACATTTATTAGGTTGTTACTGGGAAGGGAATTATTTTGTGGACCGGTGTTTGCCCATGGGTTGTTCTATTTCTTGCGCCTATTTTGAAACGTTTAGTACGTTTGTGGAATGGGTGGTCCGTAGGGAGGCGGGATGGTCATCAGTCATTCACTACTTGGATGATTTTTTATGTATAGGGCCGGTGGGGTCGAGGGCGTGTTCGGTCTTGCTCCGCACGTTAGAGGGCGTAGCGAGGCGGTATGGGATCCCTTTGGCGGCGGAAAGACGGAGGGGCCGGCCACGGCCTTGACATTTTAGGGATATTGATCGACACCGAGGCAATGGAATGCCGTTTGCCTCCGGACAAGTTAGGGCAGCTTCGTTTGGAGGTTCAAGGGGCTAAGCGGCGGAAGAAGTTGACCTTGAGGGAGTTGCAATCCCTGTTGGGAAAACTGAATTTCGCGTGCCGGATTTTACCCATGGGGAGGGTTTTTTGTAGGAAATTGGCGGCGGCGACTGCTGGGGTTACGGTACCCCATCATTACGTGCGCCTGGGGAGGGAGCTTCGGGACGATCTGGCAGTATGGGATGCGTTCTTGGCTAAATACAATGGCCGGTCGCTGGTAATAGAAGAAGTGGTGGATTCCAGGGGGATGGAGCTGTTTACCGATGCATCGGGGAGTGTAGGTTTTGGGGCGTATTGTCAGGGACGCTGGTGTGTGGGTTCCTGGCCGGATTCGTGGAGAGCCGAGGGCTGGGGTAGGAACTTAGCATTATTGGAGTTATTCCCCATAGTGGTGGCTTTGGCCAAGTGGGGGCACCGGTTTGAGAATAAGAAGGTGCGCCTGTTTTGTGATAATATAGGGGTGGTGCAGGCTATTAACAGACTGACAGCATCCTCACCGCCGGTAGTTTGTTTATTACAGCGTTTAGTGTTATTATGTTTATCATTGAATGCCTGGGTTGTGGCGGAGCACGTCCCGGGCGTTGAGAACGGCATTGCTGACGCGTTGTCTCGTCTGCAGTGGGAGCGTTTTCGTCAACTGGCGCCTGAGGCGGAGATGGAGGGGGACGCGTGGCCTGCGGACCTTTGGGAGCTGCCGTTTGGGCGGCATGTGGTTTGATTCACTCTTCTCTGGCTGAGGGCACATGGGTGGCCTATGAGGCGGCTTGGGAACGGTGGGAGAAATGGAAAGCCTTGTTTGAATCTCAGGTGAGGGGTCAGGATGTGTTGCTTTTTCTATTGGTGGGTCAGTGTAAGGAGGAAGGTTGGTCGGTATCTCGGGTAAATAGACTGATAGCAGGATTGGCTTTTGGTTTTCGGGCTCGGGGACTTTAGGATGTGACAAAGGCCTTCATAGTGAGGCAGGCGCTTAAGGGGTGGCGGCGAGGATGGTCGTCTAGAGATCAACGGAGGCCGGTGTCATTCCAGTTGTTGCAGGAATTGGGGCGTTCGGTGGAGCAGGTGTGTCGCTCACCGGCCGAGGTTCGTTTGTTTCAATTGGCATTCTCGTTGGCATTCTTTGGGGCGCTCAGATTGGGAGAGTTGGTGAGCCCGTCGGTTCGGCGGGTGGGAGGGTTGTTAGCGGAGGATGTAGACCTTTACGAGGACAGGGTGGAGTTCAGAATTCGGCGGTCAAAGACGGACCAGACGGGTAACGGGGCAAAGGTAGTGTTGTTTGTGGTCCCGGGAGTAGAGATGTGCCCGGTCAGGTGCTTGGGGGCGTTTTTACCTGAACTGCAAGTGTCAGGGGAGCCGTTGTTGCGGCATGGGGATGGGACGTTCCTGTCTCGGTTTCAATTCCTGGCAGTGTTTAAGAAGTGTTTAAGGGAGTGCGGCCGTCAGCCGGGGGGATTTCGGAGGGCATTCCTTCCGGATCGGAGCGGCGACAGAGGCGGCGCACAGGGGTCTGGGCGATGAGGTGGTGCAACGCATCGGGCGGTGGGAATCCGTTCGGTTCAGGTCATATGTTAGGCCGGCATGGTTGTAAGGCGGGCAAGGAGGTTTGGGGGAAGGAAAAGGGGAGGTTACCCAAGTGGGAGGGGGGCACGGTTCTCATTGTTATTTATGTCTGTTTTCTTTTAGGTGAAGGAGTGCGGGAACTGGTGTGGATCCTGGGTCACTCCTACGTGTTCTGGGGGGCGCTGCGGGCCGCCGTCCGCCCGGAAGGTCGGCAACTGGGGTTTCCGAGGGAGCGTGTAGTGGTTAGGTGGCTGGGATTCCGAGGGATGTCTTGGTCCAGGGTTTTGCCCGAGTTCCATAGGTTCTCGAAACTGGATAGGTCACCGGATGTCTTGGTATTACACGTTGGAGGGAATGATTTGGGGGCCAGGCCGTTTAGGGAGCTCATTAGAGATATCAAGTTTGATATGTTGCGTTTGTGGGCGCTGGCTCCAGGGTTAGTGACGGTGTGGTCAGATGTGGTGTATCGGCATACTTGGAGAGGGGCCAGGTGTGTGGAAAGTATCAACAGAGCTAGGATTAAGGTAAACAGGGCAGTGGCGCGGTTTTTCAAACGCAACGGCTGCGTGGCAGTTAGGCACAGGGAGCTGGAGGCTGGTGAAGGGGGTTTTTGGCGGAGAGATGGGGTGCATCTTAATGCCATTGGTACAGATTTATGGTGCCTAGCCATTCAGGAAGGGATCGAAAAAGCTCTAGGGGTGTGGAGGGACGCCAAGTCTTAAGGTTTCAAGACTTGACGTTGTTGGCGGGGGGTCCTCGGAGTTGGAGACAAAGGATGTGGATGGCTGGTTGGGGGGGGAGCTCATAAGACTCTGGACTCCCCAAAAGGAATAGCTTGGCTATGTGCGGTTTTAGCTGGCCTGAGAGCGGGGATCTTGTAAGTTGAAGATCCTTCACCCTGGTGGGGTGATTTGGTGCCTCCGAGCTGGGCTTACGGCTGGAGGTAAACAATTTAACGGGATATAAAGGTTAGGCCAGAATGTGGGCTCCGAGGACCTCCTTGTCAAAAGAGTTAGGGTGGGGAACTGGCGATTGGTTTATATATTGTTTACAATGTTTATATGTATGTTTGTTAATAAAATGGCTGCTGTGGCCAATTCATTCCAACTACGGTGTCAAGTCTCATTTTTACAGGTGAAGTGGTTGGGAGATTGGTGGAAGGACTGAGCGATACCGCGTCAAGTCTTCTGTCACATTCTATAAATATAGTAATTGGCCAATAGAGGGAAGCACGTTCTCTTGTTTGTTACATTGTGCTCCGAGCCAAAGATGAAAATGTCACATCGCTTCACTTGTGGAGTAAATGCATGAAGTATCTTTTAACCCCCAGACCTGTCAATGTCTTTTGACACTAGGTTCACAACTGCGCTTGGGTTTCCGTTCTTTGGGTCCGCTTGGGGTAACCTGTCCACAATAAGGACATCATGGCTCGGTTACTGACAAGTCCCAGACCATAGAACGTTCCTGCATTCATGGTCGTATCCATTGGTAAGCGATCAAGACAACAGAGGTCACCACTAAGATGAGGAAATCTTTACAACTCTGCAAAATTTTCAATGATTTATATTTGCAAAAATGTTTCCCTTTTAGTTGTCTACAAATATGAATATGGCTAAGTTCATGGGAAAATTCTATAAAGATCAGGAAATGTTGAACTTGGTGTCTTATCTTATAGCGAGTTCTCTAGTCTTTGCATCTTCCTCCCCTGCCGTATCTCTACAACAGCCTGATACAAATTCAGCACTGCTACATCTCTGCAACAGCCATCTAATACAGATAAAGCTCTGCTACATTGTTACACTAATACAGATTTACAAATTGCTGCACTAGCATTGATACAGATTCTTCTCTGCTACATTACTGCACCAGCCTGAAACAGATTCACTTCTGTGCACTAACCTAACACAGATTCTGCTCTGCTACATCTCTACACCAGTCTGACGCAGATTCACCTCTGCACTAACAATCTAATACAGTTTCAGATCTGATACATCACTGTCCCAGCAATCTAAGCCTGAGGCTCCACATTGTGGAAATGCGGCTTTTTTTGTTGCAGATTTTGCTGCGATTTTTTTTGAGCCAAAGCCAGGAGTGAATTGAGCAGAAGAGAGAAGTATAAGAGATTCCTATCTATTTCCCATTCCTTTTGTAGCCATTTCTAGCCTCATACAGTTTCAGCTCTGCTTCATCTGCCTGATACAGATTCACTCCTGCACCAGCAATCTAATACAGTTTTGGGTCTGCTACTTTGCTGCACCAGCCTGACGCATATTCAGCTCTGCTACTTTGCTGCACCAGCCTGACACATATTCAGCTTTGCTACATTGCTGCACCAGCCTGACGCATATTCAGCTCTGCTACTTTGCTGCACCAGCCTGACACATATTCAGCTCTGCTACTTTGCTGCACCAGCCTGACACATATTCAGCTCTGCTACTTTGCTGCACCAGCCTGACGCATATTCAGCTCTGCTACTTTGCTGCACCAGCCTGACGCATATTCAGCTCTGCTACTTTGCTGCACCAGCCTGACGCATATTCAGCTCTGCTACTTTGCTGCACCAGCCTGACGCATATTCAGTTCTGCTACATTGCTGCACCAGCCTGACACATATTCAGCTCTGCTACATTGCTGCACCAGCCTGACACATATTCATCTCTGCTACATTGCTGCACCAGCCTGACACATATTCAGCTCTGCTACATTGCTGCACCAGCCTGACACATATTCAACTCTGCTACTTTGCTGCACGAGTCTGACACATATTCAACTCTGCTACATTGTGGCACCAGCCTGACACATATTCAACTCTGCTACTTTGCTGCACCAGTCTGACACAGATTCAGTTCTGCTACATCACATCTCTAGACTTTGCTCTTCTCTTTACCTACTTCTCATGGCTACATCTTGCTCAGCTACCTATACTGCTGCACCTGTACCAGAACCTCTGCACAGCGACCTAATGGATCCACCAGACATAGTGTAATCCTAGCAATAATTTCCCCTAACAGGGAGCCCTGTTCAAGAGATCCATTCCCCACTTCCACCAACTTGAGCTCTTTCCATTCATTAATAGTCTCCTCTCCACTGATTTGGGCACAGTTGGAATTTTTTCTCTAGTCCCCACCATTCCTGAGAAATCAGTAGTTTTGGTGCCTGATATTCAAACTAGACTCTCTAATGTGAAGTGGGTGGTGTCTGTCAGGAGCAGGCGAGGGGGTGTGGTTATGAGCTCTGACATTGTCAGCCTGTGATTGGAGCACTAAGTCACGCCCCCTTGCCTGCTCCTACCTGACACCACCCACTTGACATTAGGGAGTCTAGTTATCCTATCAGGCACCAAATCTAGCTGTGCTGATTGCTCGGCAATGGTGGGGGCTAGAGAGAGAATCCAAGTGCGACAGAATTAGTGGAGCAAAACCTATTAAGGGATTTTAATTAAATTTTCTAATGTACTATTTACCCTGTAATGCACAGCACATATAAACAGCCCTGGAAATCCATTTTAATCAATTATTGGATTATAAATTACTGGACACCCATTATCTAAAAATACCGTAAAAACAATATAACCCAATATATCACTTTTCTGGTTTGCTTTGGTGTATTTCATGCTCCAAACTAGGGCAGTATTGCATTAATCCAATTCATACATACACAGTGTATACAATAAGCTCTATTGGAATATATTTCTTTCTTTAATAACCCGGGGGCCGGGGCTGCCTTACAACCATAAATCTGTTTGATCCCTATAATTAGAATTCCACCTTGTAGAATTTTCCCTGTGTGATTGGAAGCATTGATGAGAGACGTGTATGCAGACTAAGCTGACCAGGTAGGGAGCGAGTCTAAAATGTAGGAATTTTAATAGGGAGATGAAAAATAAAATCTTGTTATCGTAAATCATAAATAAT
Source organism: Leptodactylus fallax (assembly GCA_947044405.1). Classification (NCBI taxonomy): domain Eukaryota; kingdom Metazoa; phylum Chordata; class Amphibia; order Anura; family Leptodactylidae; genus Leptodactylus; species Leptodactylus fallax. Next base: position 367,900 of record CAMRHE010000471.1, on the reverse strand, counting down.
TTAGCATTTATTAGCTGGGTGAACATAGGATTAGTCCTGGAGGATCAGTGGTCAGTGTCTATGAAGCTATATCTGCAGCTTATATTATTGGATTAGTGTTCAATCTGTTTCTGTCCCTAGAATATGATTGTAACACATTATAGACAACTCCCCTCTACTTGTATCAGTGGGCACAGGTGCCCTGTAGGCTGTATACGTGAATACAGTACAGATACATCCTGTGACACACAGGTAATGTCTTCTCTGGTTGGATTTGATCACTTTTCCTTTTGTTCTCTATCCAGCCCAGACCACAGTGATGACTTACTACCATTTATGCAGCCTGTTTTACAAATGCCGATATTTTGCAAAGCATAATTATTGTAATGCATTGCATTAGTGATCAGACCTCCTGGGGTTCAAGATCCCTATGGGGTCTAATAAATGCAAAAAAAACTTTATATTAAAAAATATATATATACATATATATATAAAAAGTTCAAATAACCCCCCCCACCTTCCCTGGAATACATATAAAAGTCAAAAATTACTGGGAAACACATACACATTAGGTATTCCTGTGTCCGAAAATGCCCAGTCTACAAACTTATAAAAATATTTTTCCTGCATGGTGAACGCCATAGCGGAAAAAAAAATCAAAAGGGCCGAACCGCCGTTTTTTCGCAGTTCTGCCTCTGATAAAAATTTGAATGAAAAGTGATCAAAGCAATAGACATTACCCAAAATGGTATAACTAAAAAGTACGCATTGTATGGAATATTAAATGGTACCATTATGAAGAACAATTTGTCCCGCAAACATTAAGCCCTCACATTCTGGGAAAGGAAAAAAAAAAGTTATGGTGTTTGGAAGGAGGGGAGTCAAAAAGTAATGTTTGGTGTCTCCTGAATAAAACAGTGTACATCCCTTGTAAATTGGTCTCTCCATTGCCGAGTATTGTATTGTATTTGTCAATATGCACTGAACTCTTTGGAGCAATGAGGGTGTGGCCATTGCTCCAAAGAGGTAAGTGGTAACCAAACACCTTATTTCAAATAACAGCAATATCTCTGCAATGGAGGCAGCAATTCACAAGGGGAAAACACCATTTGATTCTGGTGACACTAACCTATCTATCTGCAGGTCTGGGGTGATATGCTGGTTCTGGTGACACTAACCTATCTGCAGGGCTGGGGTGATATACTGTTTCTGGTGACACTAACCTATCTATCTGCAGGGCTGGGGTGATATGCTGGTTCTGGTGACACTAACCTATCTATTTGCAGGGCTGGGGTGATATGTTGGGGTCTGGTGACACTAACCTATCTATCTGCAGGGCTGGAGTGATATGCTGGGTCTGGTGACACTAACCTATCTATCTGCAGGGCTGGGGTGATATACTGGGGTCTCTTGATACTAACCTATCTATCTGCAGGGCTGGGGTGATCTGCTGGGGTCTGGTGACACTAACCTATCTGCAGGGCTGGGGTGATATGCTGGGTCTGGTGACACTGGGGGGGGGGGGTTTGCTGGTTCGGGGGACCCCAACCTATCTATCCGCGGGGCTGGGGTGATATGCTGGTTCTGGTGACACTAACCTATCTATCTGCAGGGCTGGGGTGATATGCTGGGGTCTGGTGACACTAACCTATCTATCTGCAGGGCTGGGGTGATATACTGAGGTCTGGTGACACTAACCTATCTATCTGCTGGGCTGGGGTGATATGCTGGGGTCTGGTGACACTAACCTATCTATCTGCAGGGCTGGGGTGATCTGCTGGGGTCTGGTGACACTAACCTATCTATCTGCAGGGCTGGGGTGATATGCTGGGGTCTGGTGACACTAACCTATCTATCTGCAGGGCTGGGCTGATATGCTGGTTCTGGTGACACTAACCTATCTATCTGCAGGGCTGGGGTGATATGCTGAGGTCTTGTGACACTCCCTTTAATAACATATACTGTATAACCAAATATTATTAGGAGCACTCTAGTAGCTTTCTCTTCCTGCATTTTACATAATTGTAAAAAAAATAGAAGGTGGATGTGAATGTTTTTTATTTTGTTGCAGGTCCCTTTCTCATTTACAAAGCAGCAGGTTGTCTTTCAGGCGCTCGGGTTTGTTTCAGATGATTACATGAGAGCGCTCTTCATATCAGTAAATAACTTGTAGAATTTTGTTATTGTTTGCGAGAATATCCTCATTTCTCCCGTCCCCGGGAAACCATTGAAATAAAATAATAGAAGTTGATTTGTTCTGATATTAGGGAGCACGATGGCCCTCCATCCCAGATTAGAGACTGTGCACGTAGCACATTGACAACACGATTACTGCTACATTTATACACCTCTGTGTGTTGTTCTGGCTGTATTAGGTTTTATGCCTATTTTTTATATATGGGGACATAGAATAGATAAAAATGTATTTTGAAGTGGCAGCGATGTATTATGTGAGGGTATCATCTCCGTAGCTGCTGACGCCAGTCATGATGTTGTGTGCACCAGCTGCAATTCCTCATTACATACATAAACGCCACTGTGCGGCTCTCACTGGCAGAGGTATAAGAAAAGAAGATAAATTGGCACAGTTCTGGTTTACTAATATATTTGGACATTACATTAAGGTTCCTATTATGTCTTTAACTCTGTAAGGATACAGCAATTTATTTATTTATTTTTTTCATTTTTTTATCCCTACCTTCTGAAAGCCACATTTTTTAAAAATTATTTTAGGACTTGTTTTTTGTGCGACGGGCATAATTTTTTTTTTTTTAAAGACAACCTTATAAGGTAAATAAAATTTTAAAAAGTATTAAAAATAATAAAGTATAATTCTATATTTTATAATAGCATACTTAAATAAAATATTTTTTTTAAAAATTAATAGTTTTATAAGGGAAATTTAGCATTTTTAAGGCTTTGTTTTCCCCTAAAATTGATGTAAATTTTTTTTCTGTAGGTCATTACAATTATAATACCAAAGTTTTATATCTTGGGGAGGAAAGCCAGCTCCCAGAAGGAGTTCTGGGGCTGGCGATACATTTCCATGACAGCCGGGATCCTATTCAAGGCTCCCAGGCTTGTCTGGCATTATGTTCTATTATAAGCTGCTCTATGCAGCCTGTAATAGAACTGTAGGCATTTTGCAATGCTTTGTAATGCTTTGCATTAGTGATCAGATCCCCTGCGTATCAAGACCCCTAAGGGGTCTAATAAATACAGTTAAAAAGAAAAACAAAAAAAAATAGAAAAAAAAAAATAGAAGGAATTAAAAATTCAAATCACCCCCTCCCCTCCCTAGAACGCAAATAAAAGTTAAAAAAGAAAGTGAAACACATACATATTAGGTATCCCTGTGTCTGAAAACGCCCGGTCTACAAACTTATAAAAAAAATGTTCCCAGACGGTAAACGGCATAGGGTGAAAAAAAAATCAAAAGAGCTGAACCACCATTTTTTCGCTGTTTCGCCTCTCAAAAATTTAAATAAAAAGCGATCAAAACAATAGACATTCCCCAAAAATAGTATAACTAAAATTTTCCTCTGGCCTGACAAAAAAAAAAGACACCCTATGCATCCATGTACATAGAAATATTAAAACATTATGGGCATCAGAATATGGCAATTCCATCCAAGAAATGTATTTTTTTGCAAAGTTTGGGATTTTTTAAAGGGGTTAAAACGTAAATAAAACTATATAAATTTGGTATCATTGGAATCATATTGATCCATAGAATACAGGTGACATGTCCTGTTGGCTGCACTGTGAATGCCGTAAAAACAAAGCCACTAAGAAAGTTGCACAAACGCAGTTTTTCTTCAATTCCACCCCAATTTTTTCCCAGCTTCCCAGAACATTGTTTGGAATATTAGATAATACCATTACAAAGTACAATGTATCCTGCAAACATTAAGCCCTTATATGGCTCTGTGAACGGAAAAATAAACAAGTTATGGGGTTTGTAATGCAGGGAGTCAAAATTGGAAATCGAAACATGCCTGCGGCAGGAAATGGTTAAATGGGGTTTTTTATAACAAAACCAATTACATGTAGATTTAGCTTCACCTCATACTTTACAGCTAACATCCATGGAGACGGTTTACTCCGCAGCTTTTTCCTTTCCATCTTGTTCTTGCAGTGCCACGACCTGGCATCTGGACATAAAAAAAGAACACACTACACACGACATATAGGAACACACATAGAAATTCTTATTATAGTATTCTTATTCTGTGTATCGTTTACCTTCTAATGTATAATGTACTTTTTGTGTTAAAAATGTAATAAAATACATATTAAAAGAATATGGTTGGTGTGTCCGGGCTCTGATATGGATGGTGTCTCTGGTTTGGCTGGTATGTGTTGATTTGCATACTTTTCTTCCCATGGAGCACTGCCCGAAAATGTCTCCACAGACCACCGTGTCTCCTCAATGAGAAATCCACGGGTGATGGGTGAGCGACTATCAGAGTTACTTATTGGACTATTGTGCCATGTGGGGGCCATAAAGGTGATGTTATACTGTGTGGGTGCCATAAAAGGGAGCATTGTTAGATGTGTGGGCCATAAAAGGCAGCATTATACTGTGTGGGGGCCATAAAAGAGGGCAATGTACCATGTGGGAGCCATAAAAGGGGGCATTGTACCTTGGGGGGCTTAAAAGGGGACAATATACTATGTAGGGGCCATAAAAGAGGGTAATAAATTGTGTGGGAGACAATAAAAGGGGAGTAATACTGTGTGGAGGTCAATTAAAGGGGTATTTTTTTTACCAACAAATGGGCAGGCAGTTCTGGTGAAGAGTGGGTGTGGCCTAAAAATTTTGATTAGGGGGACCCCCCTGCCCAGACATAATTTTGCTCCCCAAAATGGCAAACCCGCCCTGTTCTGGACCTCCTAATTCATAAGCCTATTGATCTAGATTTTCCCTAAATATACTATAGACAGGTTTTACCTTCACTTTAATAGTTAAATATTTTTCATATTTATCAGTCTTGTTTTTGAGATTCTTTTTTGTTTTTATCATTTTACTTTATTTTTTAACCACCATATTATTTCAGCACATTTTATAGAATGGAGCTAAATATAATTATGAGTAATGGTACATGTTCTCTATTGTGGCGCCCCTCCCTATCTTCTCTATTGTGGCGCCCCTCCCTATGTTCTCTATTGTGGCGCCCCTCCCTATGTTCTCTATTGTGGCGCCCCTCTCTATGTTCTCTATTTGGCGCCTCTCCCTATGTTCTATATTGTGGCGCCCCTCTCTATGTTCTCTATTGGCGCCCCCCCCTATGTTCTATATTGTGGCGCCCCTCTCAGCTCTAGCGCTCCCCCCTATGTTCTCTATTTGGCGCCTCTCCCTATGTTCTATATTGCAGCGTCCCTCCCTATGTTTTATATTGTTGCGCCCCTCCCTATATTCTCTATTGTGGTGTCCCTCCCTATGTTTTACATTGTTGCATCCCTCCCTATGTTCTCTATTTGGCGCCCCTCCCTATGTTCTCTATTGCGACGTCTCTCCCTATGTTTTATATTGTTGCGCCCCTCCCTATATTCTCTATTGTTGCGCCGCTCCCTATATTCTCTATTGTGGTGCCCCTCCCTATGTTTTATATTGTTGCGCCCCTCCCTATATTCTCTATTGTGGCTCCCCTCCCTATGTTCTCTATTGTGGCGCCCCTCCCTGTGTTCTCTATTGTGGCGCCCCTCCCTATGTTCTCTATTTGGCGCCCTTCCCTATGTTCTCTATTGTGGCGCCCCTCCCTATGTTCTCTATTGTGGCGCCCCTCCCTATGTTCTATATTGTGGCGTCCCTCCCTGTGTTCTCTATTGTGGCGCCCCTCCCTATGTTCTCTATTGTGGCGCCCCTCCCTATGTTCTATATTGCGGCGCCCCTCCCTGCACTCTCATCCATGCCGAGTCTATTCACTTCAATTTTACGAATATTATCTCGATTCTTTGGATGATGGTCCATGTGACAGACACACAGAATGGTAAGTGCTATTGGGAAGCTTCATCTAAAATGCATTTGCAACAATTTGTGAGCCGAGATCTTGTCCCCGGCAATCACTTCTCATTGAACAAATCAGTATTAAATATAAATGGTCCTCCAAAAACGAAGAAAAATGCCACGACAGCTTCAGTTATACGACTACCCTGGAAGTTAACATCGCAACCCAGAAGTCTTATCAAGTCTAGAAGACTTGTTACTTACTAAAAGCATCATCTGGAAATCTTTTTGGGCTAGACATAAGTGAAATGTAATGGAATAGGTTTGTTACAAATTGGCTGTCAATTTTAAAAATCATCTTCCAAGCAAAAAGGGCCGGGGAACCTCTGCTGACCTCACCAGCAAATAAAGCATACCACCTAACCGTCCCAGATTCAGCGGGACAATACCAGATGTCGAGTGCTTGTCCCATTGTCCTGGGTGGTGGAAAGTATATCCTGGCTCCCGAAGCAGATAGAATTGAGTACATTGGAGAACCAGGGATCACCGCACCCTGCTTCTCCCATTAGCACATCTGTCCTGACAGCAGCTTGGAAGTGGGCAGTGGTGAAGTAGTGACATCCCTACATTACGTCCACTGCTCCTAACCAGCCGATGAGACGAGACCATTTTGGATTCCAGGGGAATGGGATTTTTTCTGCTTTCTTCTGTGGAGATCACAAGAAGAGGACATAATAGTGTGGGGGCATTTAGGTATGGGTCTACAATAAGGGGGGTTATTTATACTGTGTGGTGCCACTAAGAGGGGGCATTATAGTGTTGGAGCCACAATGGGGGCATTATAGTGTTGGGGCCACAATGAAGAAGGGGAATTACTTTGCGAAGGACACAAGAGGGACGTTATACTGTGTGGGGGCCACAAAGCGATATGACACTGTATAGGGGCACTATACCTTGTCGATGGGTTACAATATTCATGTCAATGAGACATAAAGAGTTAACTAAACACTGCTATACTTTTAGTATAAATGATTGACATTGTGGCTTATGACATGTAAATTCGCTGTGACATGTTGTACGCTCCACAGATTTTGTCCTTCATTCAGTCCTTTCTGAATAAAGCATGGGATATGTTAAAAAGGACCTTTCACCACCTCCACCAACTCCAGCTCTTTGCATCTTTCAATAGCCCCCACCATTCCTGAGCAATCATTTCAGCTTCAGCCCCCAATATGCTAATTAGGCTGTTTACTGTCAGGAGGGCGGACCCAGACTTTCTGTTCCAGCCTAGGGCCACCCACCTGACATTTTGGAGCCTAATTAGCATATTGGGTGCTGAAATTAACATCACCAATTGCTCAGGAAGGGTGGGGGCTAGAGAAAAAAATTCCAACTATGCTGGAATCTGCAGAGCGGCGCCTATTAAAGGAGACAAAGAACTAGAACCAGTGGAGTTGGTGAAAGGTCTTCTTAGGGAGAGTGGACAATATGGGTGCTCATTGGGTATATAGGCGAATAATATTCGGTCCCTCCCTTAAAGGAGTGTTTGTATTCGGGCAAGGCTGTGCCTTTTATATCAGATTGTATCTTTCAGTTAGATAACACTCAAGATATATTCTCCTCTCTCTGAAGTAGTTGGTACTTTAGAGACGAATTCCTTTTACTCAAGTATCACTATTTACATCTCATTTGGCGCCATTTCTAACTTTCATCTGTTTCTCCTTCAGTCAGCATTTCAATGACACATAAAAGCCTCGAATCGCATCCTAAACAATTACCATCAAGATCTTCGCACTAGTGTGACAGTGCAGAGAAGACACGCAAAGTTCAGTAACTTCAATATTATTGACAGGAATAATCGTATTTTAGGATAGATTTATTCCTCATGTCTTGGGGATAACTGTAATGACGGAGATAATCTTCCTCGGAGAATCCATCTTCTGGTTTCCTCCTTATATCAAAGCAATATACTGGGGGTAACGCAACAATAATTCAGTTTCCACCAAATATAATGAATATCAATGAACCTTAGAGTATATTCACCTAGACGGAGACTTTCTTATTACCTTTGCTTATAAGGTCGTGACTCTTGGCGATATCTTGGTAGGAAATAGGGTCGGGATTACAGTCGATACAGATATATATATAAGAAGACAATATAGGCAGGCACCTGAGAAATTGCTGATGACCATCGTCGGAAATACAATAAAATTGATTTTGTACAATTTCCCAGGGTGTATTAAAAGGGAAGAGCTCAAGAAGGGTCAAGTAATAGAAGCAATATTACATTAGTATATGTGGTGCATTCATACGGACGGTTACTGCCTTCTAAGATTGCGTTTAGATTATTGCACGAAAAATGCTGAATTGTCTCAAAAACTAACAAAATACTATTAAGATATTTTCTTACCGTAGGCAGAGATTTTTGGTGTAAGCGCTCATTATATAGGATATAAAAGCTACATCTCTGGGGCCAGATTTATGGACTGGTTTTCCCATTAGCCAATCCCATTAGCAAGCTTTCATTTGCTATTGTCAGTGTTTATCGAGGTTTATACAGTACGATCGAAGTTTTATTCTGTCATTACCATAGCGATTTCCAGGGCTAGTGAGACAATAACTTATGTTTTACAGCAGGCTGTAAACCAAGATGATGTTTGGAGTTAAGTTAAAGCTCGCTGTACTGACATCTAGAGGCCAATATGAAAATGGCAATGTTACAAAGATTCTTGGTTTATAGCATAAGACACCAAGAGACTTCCTGCTCATGTTTTTCAATATGTTTATACAGGAAATTAGGAACAATGTCCCTAGTTTATTACTAGTATGCATAAAAGAGAAATGTAAATCCCATCAATATTTGGTGTGACCTTTGCCCTTTGCCTTCCATCAGTTCTTCTCGGTACTTGCAGACAGTATTTGGCAGAACTCGGCAGGGAGGTTGTTCTCGCCGCCATCTTGGAGAACTAAGCACAGATCTTCTGTGGATGTTGCTTGCTCCAATCCTTCTGTCTCTTCATGTCATCCCAGACAGACTGGATGATCCTGAGATCAGGGCTATATCTGTGGGGGCCGGATCATCACTTCCAGGACTCCTCCTCCAAAGGGCAAAGGTCACACCAAATACTGATGGGATTTACATTTCTCTTTTCTTCATTGACTTCATTTTGTTCATTAACAAAAATAAACGATTAACCCTTCTATTTCTGAAAGCGTTCTTACTGTAGGAGCATTTTTTCTACACCTGCCTAAAATTTGTGCACTGTACTGTAAATGTGACATTTTGTACCGCAAATGCAAAACAGTTTGGTGAATTTGAATTTTTCTATCGCTCATTCTTCGCATGTTGTTACTATGTATTGAGGAGGATCCATTATAGCCACTGTATACTGAATGTGAATATATATGAACCTGTCTCTCGTGTGATCCAATCTCACCTGACTGCATTACTTAGCAGAAGAGTTCAGCCACAATTTTTGTTAACATGAAATATATTTGCTGAACATCTTTCCCTTTAACTTCTGAATGTTCCTCTCATTGTCTGCACATATTTATTAATAGCTCTCGCTGATTTTGCTGGAGTTGGTAATATATTAGGAGACATCCTGGTATTATTATTATTGTTTATTTATATAGCATCATTAATTCCATGGTGCTTTACATTTGCATTTACATTTCCTGGTATATACTGTTCGGCACGTTGGTTCTTACCTAGCAATGCTTTGCTTCATTTTCATAAATGTAACACATTATTACTATCACTGTTGTAGATTTAGCGCTTATTTCTGACATAGTAGTCACACAGTCCCCGATGCGGCACTGAGAGTTGATTTTCATCTCTCCCTCTACTCAGTAGGATTCTTAATGTAATTGCTATAATTTACTTTCCTGTCCATGCTCCGGTGTCAGCCCTCTTCTTTTCTCAGGCCACCATGATAATGAGTCTCACAGGGTGGCTGGCAGAGCACAGGGTCAGGCAGAATCAAAGGAAGCAGATTTAAAGTGGTGACACTTTGTCTTTGCAGCCTGCATTACTTGTATATGACATTACTTTGTGCTCTTTCCAGTGTATTGAACTTGAAGTTTTCTGCAGTGACTCAGCTCGCCTATTATCTAGGACTGTCTCCTGTATCACATACTTGGATCTGTATCACCTAATCCTTGACTTGCCTGACTATTGATGCATAGATTGTACATTTTCTATGGTTTTTACTATGGAATTTCCACTTAAGGTAATATTTAAGCAATTCTCTAATAAGCCACCGGACCAAGAGACAACAAGTAAGCTACCTATAATCCTACATCGCAGAGTCTAAACTCAACCCAAGGTATTCACCCGAGCTTCCTGCAAGGCAAGATGGATTTGGATACTCAGGACCCAGGTTGCAGCCCCAGAACAAGGTACCAGAAAATAGGTGCACTATCAGGCTGAGGATAAAACCAGAAACCTTATGGCTTGCAGAGAGAGCAATACAGAAACCAGGGTCCAGGGCAAGACAGGAATAGCCAAAACAAAAGCAGAAGAATATCAGAGTTCAAGCCATGGCCAAGTCCAGGAGTTCACAAAATAATCCAAATCGGCAAAACCAAACCAGGAGAGCAAGCCAAGAGGAGTAACCCTTGAGTTCAGCAGAAAACAGAAAGGTACTTGGAGTGAATACTAAGAACACAGGGCCTGAAAATAAATACAATCAAAGTGTGAGGAACTCAGCTCGCTGGGTCTGGAACCCTTGACTTCCCGGCCATGTTCAGTAGCCTTGACCATTATGCCATTGTAGAAACCTGTTTGTTCTTTGCTTTGCTGAGCCTGGTCCTTTCTATTAAAGTGATTAGTTTATGGATCTCACCTGCTCTGTGGCCAACCACAGTATAGCAATCCCTATATAAATAGAAAGCACTGATGCAAATACTAATAAAACTTAACATTTAATGTTGTCACTACATGGAGTCAGTCAGCGTTTTTCCTCCACTGTGGGGTTTTATTTGCTTTGCTTTACCACTGTAGGCAGCATTTATTTATTTATTTGTATATATGTATTGACCAAGAATTTTGGAATCTATGAGTAGTCTAGTAAGTCCCCTGATGATTGGTGCGTCACTGTACTAGGAAACGCGTAAGGAACTAGGGATATATAGGGTCATTTTAAGGACAGCTTGGTACTGCCCTTGTTAGGGCGGGGAGACAATTTGGGTGTAAGGGAAAGTCTTAGGGGGAGGAATAGGGACTGCAATTCTTCCTCCTGTGATGCACCCTCACCTGCTGGGTTACTCCCGTCTTCAGATATTGGTAAGATCGTTTCATTATTTAATTGTGTGGCTGCCATGATATACAACTTTATATGGTGGTGATTTCATATGTATTTGCTATAACGTTGGACTCCATAGAGTGGCAAATCTATTTATGATGTTTGATTTATTTTCTTTGGGACCTTTTTAATATTTAATATTAAATGTTAAGTTTTATTAGTATTTGCATCCGTGCTTTCTACTTATAATTTATTTTCTGTTGAAATTGGTGGATTGTTTTGTCAAATGACATAATACTCTACACCTCTGCTTCTTTTTTGCTTTTGTGTCAATCCCTATATAAACCCACAGCTTACTCCATCCTGTGCCTGATTATTCTGGCTGTCTGCTTCCTGTTTGCCATGATCCTCACCATTACTCTACTGCTCCTGTGTACCGAACTCTGCATATGTCTGACTATGGCTGATCTGCTGCTCCTGTGTACCGAACTCTGCAAACATCTGACCACGGTTACTTCTACTCCTGAAGTACTATTTCTGCATCTCCTACTATTTAAGTACTGTACTGTTAGCTTCCCCAATTGGACTCCAGATCTGATAAGTAGCATCGTTACACAAAGGCAAATATCAGCGACAGAGCCAGGTCTAAATACCCCGCCACAACCCTGAATTGGACTGCAAAGCAGCAATCTGAATGGCTAAGCAGACCCAGCCAGAGTTTGACTTATATACATGGCATCCTTAAAGTGACAACTGTGACCATTGCTGCACTGAAGGAAACAGTGGTTGCAAAGTAGAGAAGCAGGAGCCCAGATATGGAGATTCCTAATAGTTTTCTTTCAGACCTAGGACAGGTCTTGGCACAGCAGGGCAGGACACCAGCCAGCAGTGATGTGGAGATGCTGGAGCTATGAACTTCTCCCTCTCCATTCCATTCTGACCAATTGCTGTATGTAATGCTGCCAGATGAGAGGTGAACTTCTTCCATGTAATATTCACCTTTCACCAGCAGATTGCCATACAGATTGTACACTCCTACAAGAGCTTGAGGAAGAGAGCCATACAGACAAGGCAGAAGAAGTGAGGGTGGAGAAATGTAAAAAAAATAGAAGTGTTAATAGGTTTTTTGGATGTAGGTTTGTTCCAATCCTTCTGTCTCATCAGGTAATCCCAGACAGACTGGATGATAAAATGCTTCTGGGGATCACCCTCCAAAAACAGCTAAGAAATTGACCATAGTACCTTTCAAATTTGGGTGTCTTCTGCTGGACCATTATTGTGTTAGACCCTGGGCCCCCCGTGTGGATCCTCTCTGGTACTCTGGTGGGCCAGTCCAACACTGAGGTACAGGTTTTAACTTAATAACCTCTTATATACGCCCTTGCCTGTCCCTGAGTAAAGCACTTTGGGTGCGCTATAGGTTTTTGGACTGGAGTGATGATAGGGGTCAGAAGAGGTAGTGATGGAGTACCAAGAATAAACATGAAGGAACAAAGAAGGAACATCCAGACCCCGGACTGCACTGCTGCAGGCTAGTTATAGTGTATTGCAGTATAAGAGTCCTCAGCGGAACAATTCTCCACAGATAATTAGTCCTGAAATGGAAAAAACAGATCCAAGTAGTTCTTCAATGGTACAAGTTATTGAGAGAAACTTTCATATAAAAATGACCTAAAAAAATGTCCATCTCAGAGCTGAAGCAATTGCAGTGAAAGGAAAAAGTTCTGTGAAAGCCTGCGGAGAGGATGACCTGCCTAGTCCCTTCCCATCAGTGACACAGCCCTCCATTAATACGGCCCTCAAGTAATACAAGAAACTCATAAAGGGAGAAAGTCTATATAGAGACTCTATTATTACCGTATTGCTATTATCACCGCCATTCAGCAGGTACACTTGTCTATCTGGAGAGAGGCAATTACTTCTTACTGTAGAGACATTCTGAGGTCTATGAAGAGATTCAGTGACTTTAGAATATTCTATTCTATGTATAGTCTATCTATCTATCTATCTATCTATCTATCTATCTATCTATCTATCTACCATCATCTATGTCTCTATCTATAGATCTGCACTGTTAAAAGAACATGGATGTGACTGTATAGGGTTAATCATCTTTCCACAATCACTCACCTATGACATAGGCTAAAATAAGTTCAAGTGCCAGTGTCATTTCACTTTTTTGTAATATACAGTACTGTGCAATTCACAAAAATAAATGTAAATCCAATCAATATTTGGTGTGACCTTTGCCCTTTGGAGGAGGAGTCCTGGAAGGGATGATCCGGCCCCCACAGATATAGCCCTGATCTCATCATCATCCAGTCTGTCTGGGATGACATAAAGAGACAGACGGATTGGAGCAAGCAACATCCACAGAAGATCTGTGCTTAGTTCTCCAAGATGGTGGCGGGAACAACCTCCCTGCCCAGTCCTGCCAAAAACTGTCTGCAAGTAGCGAGAAGAACTGATGGAAGGCAAAGGGCAAAGGTCACACCAAATATTGATGGGATTTACATTTCTCTTTTCTTCATTTACTTCATTTTTTTAATTGACAAAAATAAACTATAAACCTTCTATTTCTGGAAGCGTTCTTACTTTTTTTCACACTTGCCTAAAAATATTTGCACAGTGCACAGTTCTGTATTCGGCTGGATAACTCAGTAATGGACATTATGTTATATATATACAGTATATATATATATATATATATATATATATATATATATATATATACCGTGTGTGTATATATATATATATATATATTAGTATTTACACATTTACTTGTCATTTACTACTGATTTATATGAAATCCTGATCATGAGACTATTTCATGTCCTTGTCCATATAAATCTCATGATATCAGACAATATGGGGGAGTGTTACTGGTCCACGTGATAGTTGTGTGACAAAATTGCAATGTTTTTAATTAAAGGGGTTGTCTTATATCACACCCCTCTAGTGATAAGTTTATTACTACCTCTGTAGACCCCCTTAAATAGATGATTTTCCCTGGGGAAACTAAGCCAGCCTGGCATTTGCTCTACAGTGGCCACTGCAGGGCAAAGGTAGTATTACGTGTTGGCCATCCTGATAAATCCTAAGTCCACCAGAGCAGGAGCATCTGCTTGTTAGTGGTTCCCTGCTCAGGCTCCTATATGGGGGTCTGCAGTGGGGAACCCTTCTCTATCACATCCAGATACTAAAGCCTGGATCTTACCTTATAATACCATATTCTGGCAAAAGAAGCTTGAAACAAAGTTTCCTACGTACTTTATCAGAGTGTAAAATTCAGTGACCCATAACTTCTATTTTCGATCCGCCAGCTTTGGCTTCCTTGAAATTTGAACATTTTCATTAAGGAAAAATTTTGACTTTTGTTCACAGTATACAGACGAAAAAAAAAAGAAGCAAAATGTCGAAATCAATGAAGTGAAGTAAAATAAAGAAGAGCGGCCGATAATTGTCAAGCAATTACAGCGGAAACCTTAGAGAATATTCAGTGACTAGATAAGAACGTTTCCCGGCTCCCTCTGATCTCTTCTTGTAGATTATGTAAATGTGACCATCCTTATTCTCACTAACCCTAAGTAACCCCTTCACTCCCAGAGACCACCAAGGATGCTGACATGAACTTGCAGAAAGCAAGGACAGAGGCTTGTAGACCCACCGAGCCACATAATCGGTTTCAATATGGGCCACTCCCAAGATCATTGGCTATGTAGCTTCTCAGTATACACTCTTTAACCCCCATACAGGAATCTGGACTTTGCTGTGGGGTGACTACCAGGTCGATACTTCTTGGCGTGGTCCTGGTATAGGTGGCAGATGGCTGAAGGCTAGAGAGATGCCGAGTGTAGCACCAGAAGTCACGGGCAGGCGGATACTGTGCAGAATTGTAGACAGGACAATGGTCATGGCGGCAGCAGAGGTTCAGAAGTCAAAGGTAAGCGATGGATAGTAACAGGAATCAGACAGATCAGGATATAACTTACGCACTTTGTTCCTTGTAACTAAGATTTCCCGAATGATCGATTTCTTCGCCATAGAGGGCCATTTGGAGTATTTAGGAAGTAAAAAAGAATTGAGGGTCAAAGGGCTGCCAAAACGTTCTCAACTATCTGAATAGTGATGTTTGCCACAGATACAGGGTCTGAAAACAGGCCAGTGGCCCCTTTAAGAATCAGCAAGGGACACATGCATGGCCTACACTATGAAGCTGGAGATAGAGGAGGAAAGTCAGCGCAAAGGATGTTGGTGAGGAACAGAGGTACAACATTGGAATCCATGGGCATCGATAGGGACAGTATGCCCATGGCCATGGAACAGCAAAACTCTATGAGGGCAATGCAGTAGAGTAACCTGGTTATGGGAATGGCCAGAAGGATTGGCACCACCACCAGTGTTACAGACTGTAGGCTGCTGAAATGTAAGGAGAAGGACACATTTCCTATATAGTAGATGGGATGTAGTTTCCTATATTCTCATGTATTTCTAATTTATACAATATCTCCAGTTCTTATTCATCTTAAATGGACGTCATGTCCAAAAATCTAAATTTCATAAATATGTATGCTAAAAATAACGCCTAAATCAGTCCTCTGCGAAACCTCATCACCCATAATTGCTGTGACATTGTCACCATGCCAGTCCGGGTTTACCATCACAGCGGAGATGGCAGGATGACAGAAAACTACTTTGCAATGTTAAATGCGTCCCGTTCCCTGACCTTGTGTGCACCGCCAAATAACCGGCGTTCATTTCATGCAAACTAGCAGAAAGAGGATTATTAGGTGCAAATGGAAAAATCTGCTACAAACCTCCAATAACTTCATAAAACTATTGCAATTATAGATGGAGAACATTTAAAGGCCATTAACTAGAGACTGGTTCCTATTGGGCTGGGTTCATAATAATAAGCAGAGGCCAAGGGGATGTGCAACATCGTACCTTCACCTCCACAAAAAAAAAAAAGGTTACCCTCGGAAACCCACGGACCCCATAGACTATAATGGGGTTCGCTGGGTTTCGGGTGGAAAAATGAGGAGAGAAAAGTCTTGAACCTGAAATTTTGGGAAAATTCATAACGAACTCTGCTCATTAAGAACCTGTTCGCCCAGCACTAACTTTGACATACAAGGCTACCCATAGCCTCACCCCTCCAAATATCTCTGACCTAATCCCCACCTCTGGCCCTAGAAAACCTCCTTCTTTAGTCTCTGGTCTGATTTTCTATTTTATGTTCATATATATATATATATATATATATATATAAACTACAGTGCAGCGTGCGGTAGAGGGACACAGAGATGACAACCATGTGTAGTTAAGGTTCTTTAATAGGACTTGATATAAATCGAACATCTTAGAAATAAAATAACAAAAGGGAGCAACAAAAATTTTCTGCTTACCAATGGTCTTCAGCTGCCTGGTCGGTGCAGGGAGAGCCTCCCTCATGTATAGTATGGCCCAGTGATGCCTGACCTACCTCCACTGTCCACCTACCAGGAACTGTTACTCTCTCCTCCGGGTCAGGACTCCTCTACGAGCTCCTCCAGGCTTTGGTACTTGGCCAATTCCCGATTACCTTCTGGTACTCCTAATGTATTAGGGTACTGGGCACCAACGACTGGGTATTTATCCTCCCAGCACTCGAGCCTTCTCTGCCTTCCACACTAAATGAGAAGTCAATAAGACCATCGCCCTCTAGTGTTTTGGAGTGTGCAGTCCATGCTCAACAGCACAACAGAGTATAATATGTGGCGGTCCAGGGGAGGTGCAGAAACATCATAAACACTTATACTCACCTCCTCTCACCTCTTCTGGGCTCCCTCGTGGCATCCTGCACTCTGTCAGGGTCATCTTCTGGCCTCCTGGATGACATCTTGGGCCCAGGGGGGCTTCTGAGGACTCTCATGGGGTATCAGCTGTTATGTGGGGTGTGTCAACATCATGACATGTTAATGCAAGCGTCACTATGTTGGCACACCCCATGTGACTGCAGAAACCCAATGTCACCTAGGGGGCTGGAAGAGGAAGGAAGATAACCAGAGAGGACTGTAAGGAGCTCAGAAGAGGTGAAGGAAGGTGAGTATCAGTGTATATTATGTTTCCGCACCTTCCTGGGGTCTCCGCTTATTATACTCTGGAGTCTGAAAGAGACCTCAGAATATAATAGTGACTTATGGGTTGTGGACACCAAAAGGTCTAGGTTCGGTCAAACCTCAAATTTTTGGAAACTTTGTAACTAATTCAGTTTATTACCAACCAGTTCAATTATCTGTAATTAATTTGTCTCTGTTCTTTGTAATTCCCTTATTAGAGGGAGAAATGTTCTTTGTGCTCATTGAGTCCTGGCCGCATTGTAAACCTTTATTTTTAAGAACAAGCGCCCTATCATCACGCCGTGTACTTTTCTACAGAACAGATTGTCAGAATTTACAGATACGGATATTTTTGTATAATTATGAGCTGGCAAAACAGATTGTCCATGTCTAATAATGAATGGTAATAAAATGTTCTTTTTGGCATAGAGTAAAATTAGCTAAGTCTAAATCATGGTAATAATCATCAGGACCCAACATACCAACCCAGCCCTTCAGATAGATAGGTTAGTGTCACCAGACCCAGCATAACACCCCAGCCCCGCAGATAGATAGGTTGGTGTCACCACCCCCGCCTTTTCCCCCCGCCCCTGCAGATAGATAGGTTAGTGTCACCAGACCCCAGCATATCACTCCAGCCCTGCAGATAGATAGGTTAGTGTCACCAGAACCAGCATATCACCCCAGCCCTGCAGATAGATAGGTTAGTGTCACCAGACCCCAGCATATCACCCCAGCCCTGCAGATAGATAGGTTAGTGTCACCAGAACCAGCATATCACCCCAGCCCTGCAGATAGATAGGTTAGTGTCACCAGAATCAGCATATCACCCCAGCCCTGCAGATAGATAGGTTAGTGTCACCAGACCCAGCATATCACCCCAGCTCCCAGATAGATAGGTTAGTGTCACCAGACCCAGCATATCACCCCAGCCCTTCAGATAGATAGGTTAGTGTCACCAGACCCCAGCGTATCACCCCAGCCCGGCAGATAGATAGGTTAGTGTCACTAGACCCCAGGATATTACCCCAGCCCTGCAGATAGATAGGTTAGTGTCACCAGACTCAGCATATCACCCCAGCCCTGCAGATAGATAGGTTAGTGTCACCAGACTCAGCATATCACCCCAGCCCTGCAGATAGATAGGTTAGTGTCACCAGAACCAGCATATTACCCCAGCCCTGCAGATAGATAGGTTAGTGTCACCAGACCCCAGCATATCACCCCAGCCCTGCAGATAGATAGGTTAGTGACACCAGACCCCAGCATATCACCCCAGCCCTGCAGATAGATAGGTTAGTGTCACCAGACCCCAGCATATCACCCCAGCCCTACAGATAGATAGGTTAGTGTCACCAGACCCCAGCATATCACCCCAGCCCTACAGATAGATAGGTTAGGGTCACCCAAATCAATCAGTGTTTTTCCCTTGTGAATTGGTGTCCCTGTTGCTGAGATGTTTCCTTTTTTTTTTTTTGTCAAAATACAAATGAGAACTTAGGAGCAATGGGTTTTACCCCTTATCTCTTTGGAGCAATGACAGCGCCCTTGTTGCTCCAAAAAATAAATTTGCATATTGACAAAAACAATGATATCTCAACAAATGCAGGCAGCGATTCACAAGGGGAAAACACTGCTTAATTCAGATGTCTCTAACCTGGACTGGGTTCTGTTGACAGACACTCTATAAACTTTGCACTACAAAGTGAAGATTGTAAGGTTACACTGCATCAAATCTTCAGGGGTGCAATTTGAGGGGGTGCAGTGGCACCTGGGCCCAGGAACCTTAGGAGGCCAATAATATGAGGAGACCATTACTAAAAACAATTCATTATAGTTGGGGGCCCTGATACAGACTTTGCACTGGGGACCAGGAGTTTCACGTTACGCCCCTGCCTGCGACCTAACGCCACTGCAACACGACAAAAATCCAAATCTAGAGTGCTCAATGTAAGAAGACGAACGCTGAGCGGCACATCGTGTGAAATTATCACAAGGGATAGGCAGAGGTAATAGAAGACCGGTTTAACTTTCACCTTACAGGGTTGTAGATTTAACTCCAAATAAGTTTGTGATGAATTTCTCAGGTGACAGTGGCAGCGGGTTTACTTATACGTCAATGGCAGGTCCGTAACGTCTAAAGATCAATGAATGTTGTCTCAGGTTGCCCAGAAACTATGATGAATATTCCGCGCTCTTGGGAAATGAGCCCCGGTCATATCAGACAACCATCAGCAATACCTCTGATTGTTGCCACATGCACTTCATAAAGGAGCGTCAACTCCGAAACGCGTTGTTCCATTTTAAAGCATTAAAAGCAAATTTTATGATTTACCTTTTGTGGCCGGGGGTTATTTCCCAAGAGCGCGGGATATTCATCATAGTTTCTGGGCAACCTGAGACGACATTCATTGAAAAATCCGAATCTGTCAGACTTTTCGTCACAGGTCATAAGACGGACATGTGAATATACCCATTGACTTCCATTGTTCAGAAAACAGAACTGTGACAGACATTAAAAAAAACAAAAAACGCCATCATATGTCCATTTTTCACTGTGCATGAGGCCTAACTTTGCAGCATTTTTGCACACAAACTTTTGTAATGTTTTGTACAGCTCTTGTCTATCCCCTATACATCAGAAGTCATGCAATCTCCGCACAGCAGCAAAGGCGTTTTTTACATTATATGCACTTGAGCCATAAGGAAGGTTTCATTACCTTGGAGAGTTATGATTTATTTTTTGCTGACTGCCCAGAAACCAAAATTTAGTTAAAAAGTGTCATTCTCAGGATGGCCCGGTTTGCACTCAAACTTGCCAGAAAACGCGTTTCGACACATCTCACTTCCATGTGCCCTGAAGCCTGTAATATGGTAATGCACAACCCCAGATTATTCCTTAGTAATATGAGTCTGACGCCGGTGAATCCACTGTAGGAGTTACTGCAGGCCATTGTTTTGCTTGACCTAAGAAAGCAGTTTCACAGATGCTGAAGAAATTGGAATTTTTTTTATGTCTCTCCACAACAATTTTTTCTTAACCTTTGATCACAGAAGGGGTTAAAATCGGCTCTTCTTACAGACGATGATGCTTTGTGATCACCGCTCGTGATTGACAACAAGTAATTGTTTGCCTGTCTACGTTTTGCCTGCCGATTTATAATTCCCAGTCCTCGGTTACGATTTCTGCTCCGCAGCATTTCTCATGTGCAGTTGTGCATGAGTGGTTTTTAGCGAGAGCTTTGGGATTTTCTTCAAGACAGAAGGCGCTTGAGGCAGGAAATGAATTGTTGTGTTGCTAAGCTGCGATGAACCTGTTAGGAGTCGGCCTTGATATTATTTTTTTGCGCTATACACTGCATGTTAGAATTCAATTAATATAGTCAAACTGAAAAAAATTCTGGTTATTAATGGGGGGAAATTTGAGAATAATGCTCCTGAATCTAAATATTGCTGTTATATGTTGTTATGGCGCCCCCTGGTAATGTTTTGATTCTCTTTGTAGAACGTCCACCTAGTGTGTCCAGTGGTGGGGAGTAGAAGCTACTTCTAGTACCCTGATTAATATGGCCAGGGATCACTCTGCTGCCTAATCGGGATCCAATTGGGGGTGCAAGTGAACTGCTGAGCACATGTGACCACCAGTGCTGGATGAATTAGGTGGACATTCTGAGAGGGACTCGATAGAACACCAGGGGATGACATCAACACCTAGCAAGGTCAGGAAGATGACAAGGCTCACTGTTGCTCTCTGCTTTGTCTTCACATGTCCTGTGTATGTTCTCCCAATAAAATAGTAGGAGGAACTGTACAGGACTTTTCTCTCCACATTTTTCAAGTGGAATGGGGGATGGAAACCCCCAACGGAGACCGAGCGTTAGTGTGAACCTAGCCTTAGTCACCTTCTTCTTTTAACTAGTCTTTACTAAGTCTGAAACTTAGGACTTGCAGTTCTAGTGGCAGAAACACTAACAATGAGCCACAGGCTGCACTGTTGACTATGAGTGAATTTTACTCTGCCTAAAAACTTCAATAGTAGTATAATGTTGTACCGTGTTAGCCATTGAAAGTAGTTTAAGGACTCTAAAATCCTTTGAAGATCATGTGTATAGAGTATAAATAATCTGTGAATTTTAAGTTCTTGTATAACACCATGTCTGAAGAAGAGAGCTAGACTCTTGAAAGCTTACTTATCAATACTTATCAAATATACTCAGTTAGCCTCTAAAAGGTATCGCCTGATTTCTTCACTCTTCCACTAAAAACTTCAATAGCATTCTTCTTAGGTAAAATGTGATGGTATAGATCTATACATGTCTATATGTCCATGTGAAAGATAATCTTGTACAGGGCAGTCTGACATTGCTGGGAGATGCCCTCTATATATTTCACTTTTATTCAAGTTCTTATTCTAACTTGTATGCACAGGCTTCACCACTGTCTATGAGAGATTTTTTTTTTCTGCCTGAAATTGTATTCTTCAGAGGAAAAATGTATTGGAATATATCTATATATGTCTATATGCCAGTGCACTATAGATAGAAGAAAAGTAAGTTACATTGTTTTTTCTGCTAAAGATATTACTAAGAAATAACACCATAAAAACAATTACAATAAATTACAATGAATGCATAGACATTTGTAAAAAACATGTACAAGATATTGAGTACGTTATACAGGTTTCTGGTGCAATTTGTGTAAAAAAAAACAAAAAAAAACTGGTGTATGTGCTTTGCACACATTTTTTCACCTGGTCTCACGAGGGGCAGAAAGCTTGACAGGGTTTATTTTTTGTGACTTATCCTTAGGGTAAACCATAAATACCTCTACGCACAGATCAGCTTGTTTGGGGTTGTACTGAATCCCTGCACTATACAGTGCACAGAGCTGGGATCAGATAGCTCCATATACTGTATAGTGGCTGGGTTCCATTACTGCAGCTTAGCTCCCAATATAGTCAATGGAAGGTAAGTTGTAATAATGGTGCCTGGCTACTATACAGTATACTGAGTCATCTGCTTCTAGCTCTATGCACTGAATAGTAAAGATATCGGACGAAGTGCCAAATAGCTAACTTGGGTCTGGGAGCCTTAGAGGGCCCATAAGGTGTCTCTTCCCTATCAGGTGTGCTATGCGTGTCACCAGCCCATTTCTCCCTGAAAACAGGGATGCATAATGTCCATCTACTCCCATGTGATGCCTAGAACAATCCTGGAAGCTGAGAGTAGAGTATTGGTCTTATTTGGGTGTTATATCTACATTACGGGAATGTACAGTATACAGTTTTTATGGTACAGTAGATCACGGCAATAGACTGCATATATTATCTGTAACAAGAGGCTTTCAGGGCCTTATTGATCCTTGTTCCCCCAATGACCATAGCTATAAATGATCACCGCTACGGTAAGACTGAGTCCGGGTGAATCAATACGTAAGGTTCAGTTTCTGTGCGTATGGCAGTCAACACAGGTTAAAGTTGCTAAATTGACTTGCAACTTGTATTTACAAGTAACTCATATGAAAAAGATTCCATGTTTTCTTCCAGGAATAAATCTGTGCAAGCAAAGGGCTTAAAAGGGTCCCTTGTATTTTCTTATGTGGCTCCTTCGGATACCAGGATCCATGACAAACTGCTATTCCTGGATCTCGTATAGTTAAAGGGGCTGTCCAGGATAAAATGGAATTCCATACCCTAATCTAAACACCCTCCCCCCGCCTACTTTCTAAATGACATACTTTAGCAAAAATTTATATTTACCCATATCCCTGGGGCGGTCATGCACATTTTATGATTATCCGGTGACATTCCGTTTCCTTGTTTCCAGAAATGGAACGTCACCAATACTACTCCCCCCCCACAATACTTACCTGTCTTCCATCCAGACTTCCTTCTGTGGGGACGGCTCCTCCTCTCCTTTGACATCTGCCAGCGTGTGTGCAGGCCAGAGGAGCCTCCCACTCCTGCGCAGTAGAGATGGATTGCCGACTGGAGCGCAGTGTCGGGACTAATACACACACGCTGGCAGAGTCATAGAAGAGGAGGAGCTGCTCCCACAGCAGGAAGTCTGGAAAGAAGACAGGTAAGTATGATGCGGTGGAGGGGTGGGCAGAGTACAACTACCATGATGCATTGCATTAGCTAAGATAGCGGAACGCTACACCATATAAACAAATGCAGAAGATGCCAGGAGCTCCCAGAGACACCCAGAAATCACTCAAAACACTGCTAAAGGTATTTGGGTGCACTTATTATAACCCATTAATAGGATTAAGACCTTTTTTTAAAAAGTTTTTTTGCCTGGAAAACCCCTTTAAGCTCCTGTGAGCAATTCTGTATTCAATAATCCTGATAAGGGTGAGCTGAATCCTTACAAGAATATCCACGTAACATACCGCATATACCGCATATACCGCACATACTGCTCTTTAATAGAAGTGAAATTATTAACCAGAGAGTCATTTTTTAATGGGCTGATGTGGCTGCTCCGGGTATTACCGCATGACTGCGATAGGTATTCCTAGTATTTATAGCGCCATTGTAGGTCATAAATCCTGATTCCATTACTCCTACTCACTGCTATGGTGAAACAAGGACAGCGTCTACTTGTACAATGCGGCAAATGTATTCATCTTCATAGATTTCATCATTCACCTTGAAGAAAGTTATTTTTTTTTTCTTGGGTATGTGTCAGAGTTGTCTGTCTAACGCACATCGGAGACATTTACGATTCCTCATGTGTTCGGAGAGTTTAACCCTATAATGATCTAGATTTTCAAGACGAACACTTAGGGTGTCTCACAAGTAAGGGTTAAACCCTGTCCTGACTACGCCTATTGGTGTCGCGAGAGCGCAGTGTTAGCCAGACTAGAGCGTCACAGCTTGGCATAGTGGAGTTTGCCGGTTCTCTTATATCGTGAGACATCATGTACTTGTACTATGTGGGATGATGTGTTGTATGCATGTCCATGATGCTTTAGTAAGTCATCACGTGGTCTGTGTTCTTGAACTTTTAGAAACAGGATCTTGTGATAATTCCTTATAGGCAGAACTTAGTTGCACCCGTAAGTTGTGTGTTGTGTGTATGATGTCAAGCATTACCCTGGCTACCCAGGGCGGAAGATGGCTCCTTATTTAAGGGCTGCTCCTATGTATTGGAGAGGGGGAAAATGGCTTAAGCTAATGTGGCCAGGTGAGATGGGAAAGCCGTGAAATCTGGAGGAGAGGAACACCTATGTCTAAGATCTCAATGGGATCCTCAAATTGGTCCTGACCACCTGGTAGCGGGAGCCCAGGACCTGCAGTGATGGGCAGTGCATCCCCATGACATCAGGAACATTCTGGCCTAGCTGTCAGGAGATGTTGGGAGCAGTTGTTGTATGAGGGCATGCACGTTTCGAACAGGCTCCAGATGGCCCAGACAGACCACCAGTAGAGAGGATCGCTTGGTCCACTGACAAGCACAAGCGGCTACCACAGTCTCCTTGCCCAGACACAGGGGGCATCTTCATAATATGCCTGTCTCTACCCGGAACATTTCCAGACTCATAGCAAAAGGAAATTTGGTTGCATGACTCCCCATTGCATATTCTGCCATTGACAGCCAGCCACCATTGCCTTTGTTTGCAGTGGTGTTGTGAATGAGAAACCTGGAGTGCTATGGACTGGAACCATATTGTCTTTAGTAATGAATCTAGTGGGATCCAATAATGGTTGGGTTATGGAGGCCTTATGGTGTGCTTTAATCCTGCCTTGCTGTGGAGTGACACACTGCCCCCTGCTGGTGTGATGATCTGGGGAACCATCACATACGACAGATGGTCGCCCCTAGTAGAGATACAAGGACACTAACAGCTCAGTGATATGTACAGGACATCCTGCCCCTGCTACATGTGTTGTCTCTCATGGCAGGTCGGACAACTGGCATTTTTCAGCAGGATAATGCTCGCCCACACACAGCAAGGGTTCCCCAGGAAGGTCTCCACCAGATTACACTTCCTTTACCTGCCCGGTCACCAGATTTATTGTCAATCCAGCATTTATGGAGCCAATTAGAATATCAGCTTCGGCAACCTACAAGTGTGCAGGATCTACAGGCCTGGCCAAATATGCCGGAAGATACCATACAGACCCCGTATACCTCCATATCAACTGTATCTCATCTTGTATCCAGACTAGAGGTACCAACAGGGTCCTAGAGCCTGCGCCCAATTGTACAGTTTCCCCAATAACCTTCTCCTTTGGTTGTAATATTGTGATCACCTCCATAGATCACCATTACAAAGCCTCAGTCCAGTACAACAATGTCTTGGTGACGCGTGATGGATTTTTTGTCAATGAATGTAGAAAAAACATCTATTATCTATATTTATCAAGGGCATTTCTCCATTATAGGGGCTCATGCACACGGCCAACAGCCTCTGAGCTATACCCATAAATCCCTATAGGCTCTGACCGTTCTTCCGTATATGAAGGGTTTTATCTGACGGTAAAAATAACAAGGTTTCGGCTAATCCTGACAAACACCTTTAATTTTTAATGTGACATTTGCAAAAATTCTATCAATTCAAACAATAAAGCTCACTGTTCTGTTTTCACATCCTTTCATGCAATTCACACCTTATTTTCTGCTCGCTGCCCCGCACCGGTTGCTTATTGGCTTGCGTTCACACACTTGTGCCTTTCGTGTTGAGCTTTTTAATAATACATGCGCTATGACTTGTGCTGCCTGAATACAATGAGCATCAATCATCTCCTTGAGGACCGTCTCGGGGGAGGAGAGTTCATACGCGATGTGCTTTGCTTTTATAGGTCTGCACCATGAATTTTTGTGGGTTTTTCTTTCATATGTCACAGAGATGAGACATCGATAGCCCAAAGTGTTGATGGATAGAAGAGATTGTCTTCTAAGTGAAAACTAACAAAAGTTCGAAACAAATTTTAAAATCTAAAAACATTTTTTCTGTTTTATTCACATCAACAAAAAGAGGAATAAAAACATCTTGTCGGATTTTTCCACCATATTTATGACTCCTTTCAGGCACCTGACAGTATTGTTATGGGGGCTTTTACTGGTGATGGCACCGAGCTTGTAAAAATCATAGAGCTTGTAAGATTTACTGTCAGAGGAAAAATTTACACACCCAGGAAGAAGCTCAAGAAATCCCGCGCTGGCAAATAAAACCTGTAATAATTATGTCATAATAAAATCGCAGTCAGCAAAGAACGGCTTATGGGATTACGCTAGACAGCACTTACTCTAGATTGATATATGGCCACTAGACTGGGTACCGCAGCAATGAAATAACAAGGACCAGGTATAACATATGGCAGCACTTTCACCACTTACAGTATTTCTTATCTGTCAAATGGTCACAGAACTGAATCACCCACTAGGAGAAATTCATTGTAGAATCCCTGGGGAGCCGTAGATATAATATATAGCCCGGGTGATCGATGACGACCCCTATAAGCGCAGCCAAGCGTTAATATCTGACACTATATCATACCCATGCTAGGATTTCTGTAAGCTCATGGTCAACAGTATAAACCCTACATCAATGTGAATGAAAGTGGTTATATATATATATTGTGATAATTTGGGGAATTAAACTCAAAATGGCGGCTTTTCCTGGTCCGGACAGCGGTGGTTCATGGTACTGGGCGCCGGAAAGATAGCTTTCAGACGGTCCAAGTGTAAAATAAAAGTGCCTTTATTCAGCTTAACTGCAACATAACAAAACAACAAAAAAACCTATGCCACAGTTAGGGCCTAACTCACTCCTTGAGCCCCTAACTGTCCTGACTGTTACTCAGCTCTAGCAACAGTCCTCTGTGGACGCCAGCCCTCAGGGACAGAGCCTCTCTTTCTGTCCTCGCTGGTCCACTCCTGTGGACGCCAGCCCTCTGGGACAGAGCCTCTCTCTCTGTCCTAGCTGGTCCACTACTTCCTGCTTCCTGCAGGACACTCCAGCCCCTCTGGAGTTACGTGCCACCACCCAAAGGTGTGGCTGAGAGCCTTTTCTGGCCTGGCCTGGGTCGCTCAACAGCGCCCTCCGGCTCACATACTTACATACCCTCCCCCTCAGCTCACTACCCATGGGGTGAGCTACAATGGGACGAGACATCCTATGATGAAGTCCCTCTTCAACCATGTATGCCTGTCCAGTGTCTCTCCAGAAGTCCCGATCTGGCGGTCTTCTCTTCCAAACTCCTCTCCGTCGAGTTTTCCATCTTCTCATCACTTTCGATGCTACGCCAAAATCCTGGCCCTTCTGTGCGAAAGCAAGTTTTACTTCATCATCTTCACAATTCGCCATACAAGGGATCACATCATTTTCATCACATTTTTCGCCATAGTCTTTAGCCATACCATTGCATGACTTTGATCCCTTTAGTGTATAGCCGTAGAAATCTTCATCTTCACCTATCATGAATTCACAGGAACTCAGAGACCAACTAACACGTACTTCAGGCACATCAATGTCTTTAGAGTATAACTGTATCACGGGAACTTTTTCCGTAACCTTCATCTCAAAGCAAACTTTGCCATCACCATCAAGGCTTAGAAGTTTAGGAGACATAGGCTGCTTACTCTCCTCTTTGTTTAAGATACACAATCTCTGTACTGCAATATCTTCTCCTTCTGCACGAGGGCCATACCGTACACCCTCACAAAATAGATCACGCTGAACTACATTTTCTGGCATGTCTTTAACAACTGACACATCAGTGGACAGGTCACTCATGTCTGTCTGACTTAATGATTCTCCTTTCTCTGCCTCTAGGCTGGCAGCTTTTTCCAATTCTAACGCCTTCTGTAGCGCACAAATCTCTGATTCCAGCTCCAGAACTTTCTTCACTGCAACATTTTTCTGTGCCGCTTCCATCTCAGTCTTTACTAGTGCACCTTGCAGCTCTGATTCTTTAGAGGTTAACAGGCTCTGCAGTGAATCCTTCTCAGCTTCTAGTGCTGACAGCTTTGAAGATAGGGCAGATGCCGACTGTTCAGTATTGGATAGAAACTGCTGCAATCGATCCAATTCTTCTCTTTTAGATTCCACTTCGGTTTTTAACTGTGCTATCTGAACAGTGCGCTCTTCCAACTTTATTTCTGACTCGCGCTTCACGTGATCCATCTGAAACTCCAGCTGTTTCTTGATGCGTGCAATTTCCTCCTGCTGGTTCTCTTGCACCTTTAGTTTAGCAACAAGCATTTTTAGATCTACAATCTCAGCAGACAAATTAGACAGGTTTCCCTCAAACTGAATCTTCATGTCTTCTATCTGGAGGTCCAATTCTCTCTTGGCCTTTTCCAGCTTGTCATAAGCATTAGCTTTGTTCTCATACAATATCTGCACAGATTCCAGGTTTTTCTCAACTTCATCCTTGGAGCTAACCAAATCCTCCATTTCAGTGCGCCGTTGCTTGTTGAGCCTCTTTAACTCGGCCTTCAATTCAAGGGCCTCTGCTTCAGCACTGTCACGTTCCTCTGCATATCTAGCAGAAAGTCTTCTCTTCACCAAGCAGCTGATCAAACTTTTTCTGCTTCCTTTCCAAATTTGACACCATCCGACGTTGATGATCAAGGTCTACACCTACATCTTCTAGTTCCTGCTGCAGTCTAATTTTCATCTTCTCAAGTTTGTCATAAGCAGCAACTTTCTCCTCAAACCGTTGATTTGTAGCTTCTAGCTCCTTTTGCAACTTTTCCTTTAGTTCTTCAACAGAGTCCAATGACCCAATACTATCCTCCATTTTTTTCTTCATATCAGTCGCCTGAGCCTGTAGTCTGTTTGCCTTGTCTAGCAGTTCTGCTTGAAACCTGTCCCCTTCTGTGACTTTTAGTTGCATCACTTGAAGTTGAGTCGCTACTTTTTTGTGACTCTCCTGTAAGGTTTGCACTTTCTGAGCATGGACAGACGACATCTCCATCAATTCTTTGTCTTTATTTTGCACCAAAACAGACAACTTCTCATTATCTTCACAAGCTCCTGACAGCGTCCTCTCCAGGCTACATATTCTAGCTTTGAGTTCCCTTTCTCTTTGTTCCAGAACTCCAGCTCTGCTTCGCCATTCGTGGATTTCACCATTTAGGCAAACCTGATGCAAGTTTTGCTCTGACTGCAATGTCTGCACCACAGATTCTAAATCACTCTCTTGGTCAGCCACATACTTCCTCAGCTCTGCAATTTCATTTTCTTTGTCAGTTAAGGCCGCCGAAAGGTTTACACACATCCTAACTTGGTCATCCAGACATTCTGACTGACTCTGCAAAAAATTCACTTCTCTCATGTTTAGCAGTTTCAAGGTCATCTCTTAATTTTTCAATGACACTCTCTTTGGCAATGGAGTCTTGAACATGCTGCTCCTTTAAATCCTGCAATTGCTTCTCAAGCACTTGCTTTTGCTCTACACTCTGTACAACTTTATTAGATAGAGCACATTTCATATCAGCAAACTCCTTATTAGTGACACAGTCCATTCCAGGCAAACCCAGTACCACATTTTCACAATGACTAGAATATGAACTCCTCATAGATTCAAGATCTTTCTTTAACTTCAAGTTCAACTTAAGGTTCTCTTTTTCTAATACCTCCAATTGCCGTTTCCAATCAGATATTTTATCCTCATCAATGCACCTGATGGTTTTATTCTCATCTTGAAGCTGCTTGCACCATAACATTTTCATCTTTGGTGCATTCATGCACTCCATTATGAGACACACACTCAGCAGGGACATATTCCATCATAGAACAGAGGTGCTTTAGAAAAATTGAGTCACTCTCATGCAACACATTATCTTTACTTGCACTCCACCTGATCTGCTCCGGGTTTTGTGTCTCTCTGCATTCAGACTGCTGCACTAATAAACCTGAGCATAACTTCTCTGCTTTTTTACAAGCTGAAATTCTCTTTTTCTTGCCCATGGTTTACTAACAAAATTACACAATATTCCACAGCAACCTTGGGTTCAACCGACAGCAACTTCTTGCTATCTTCTGCAGTCACCTGTATTCACACAGTTAACTTATGTGGCACTACAACAACCAGCATTTTCTTCTGTCTTCCACAGAAAATACCAACATGGCACCATAGCCTTTCACATAGACTTGTGTATGTGGCACTACAACAACCAGCATTTTCTTCTGTCTTCCACAGAAAACATCAACATGGCACCATAGCCTTTCACATAGACTGTTTGCAATATCCATCTTCTATACACCTTGCTTACTTTCTTGCCATCAGCAAGCACTTTATAGACTTCTGTGCCACAGTATACACAAAGTCCATTCCCTGGATTCCTCTTCCAGAGTTTTACTTTCACCAGTTTTGCACACACTTTGCTATGTTGCAATTCACTCACCCCCCCTGGGTTTCTTCAGTTGAAATCACAGATTTCTTCCAGCTGTAGGCCACAATGCACACGTTGCAGTACTGCAGTCACCAAACACTTGTCTTCCAGGACTTGCGTGGATATCTTTATGCGCGCGATTCTCCACCATATGTGATAATTTGGGGAATTAAACTCAAAATGGCGTCTTTTCCTGGTCCGGACAGCAGTGGTTCATGGTACTGGGTGCCGGAAAAATAGCTTTCAGACGGTCCAAGTGTAAAATAAAAGTGCCTTTATTCAGCTTAATTGCAACATAACAAAACAACAAAAAAACCTATGCCACCGTTAGGGCCTAACTCACTCCTTGAGCCCCTAACTGTCCTGACTGTTACTCAGCTCTAGCAACAGTCCTCTGTGGATGCCAGCCCTCTGGGACAGAGCCTCTCTCTCTGTCCTAGCTGGTCCACTCCTGTGGACGCCAGCCCTCTGGGACAAAGCCTCTCTCTCTCTGTCCTAGCTGGTCCACTACTTCCTGCTTCCTGCAGGGTACTCCAGCCCCTCTGGAGTTACGTGCCACTCCCAAAGGCGTGGCTGAGGGCCTTTTCTGGCCTGGCCTGGGTTGCTCAACAGCGCCCTCCGGCTCACATGCTTACAATATATATATATATATATATATATATATATATATATATATATGTGTATATACAGTCATATGAAAAAGTTTGGGCACCCCTATTAATCTTAATCATTAAGCAAAAATTTGGGTACCCTTATCATTTTATTGATTTGAATACTCCTAACTGCTTTTTACTGACTTACTGAAGCACAAAATTGGTTTTGTAACCTCACTGAGCTTTGAACTTCATAGCCAGGTGTATCCAATCATGAGAAGAGGTATTTAAGGTGGCCAATTGCAAGTTGTTCTCCTATTTGAATCTCCTCTGAAGAGTGGCATCATGGGCTCCTCAAAACAACTCTCAAATGATCTGAAAACAAAGATTGTTCAACATAGTTGTTCAGGGGAAGGATACAAAAAGTTGTCTCAGAGATTTAACCTGTCAGTTTCCACTGTGAGGAACATAGTAAGGAAATGGAAGACCACAGGGACAGTTCTTGTTAAGCCCAGAAGTGGCAGGCCAAGAAAAATATCAGAAAGGCAGAGAAGAAGAATGGTGAGAACAGTCAAGGACAATCCACAGACCACCTCCAAAGAGCTGCAGCATCATCTTGCTGCAGATGGTGTCACTGTTTATCGGTCAACAATACAGCACACTTTGCACAAGGAGAAGCTGTATGGGAGAGTGATGCGAAAGAAGCCGTTTCTGAAAGCACACCACAAACAGAGTCGCCTGAGGTATGCAAAAGCACATTTGGACAAGCCAGCTTCATTTTGGAAGAAGGTCCTGTGGACTGATGAAACAAAGATTGAGTTGTTTGGTCATACAAAAAGGCGTTATGCATGGCGCCAAAAAAACACAGCATTCCAAGAAAAACACTTGCTACCCACTGTAAAATTTGGTGGAGGTTCCATCATGCTTTGGGGCTGTGTGGCCAATGCCGGCACCGGGAATCATGTTAAAGTTGAGGGTCGCATGGATTCAACTCAGAATCAGCAGATTCTTGAGAATAATGTACAAGAATCAGTGACGAATTTGAAGTTACGCCGGGGATGGATATTTCAGCAAGACAATGATCCAAAACACAGCTCCAAATCTACTCAGGCATTCATGCAGAGGAACAATTACAATGTTCTGGAATGGCCATCCCAGTCCCCAGACCTGAATATCATTGAACATCTGTGGGATAATTTGAAGCGGGCTGTCCATGCTCGGCGACCATCAAACTTAACTGAACTGGAATTGTTTTGTAAAGAGGAATGGTCAAAAATACCTTCATCCAGGATCCAGGAACTGATTAAAAGCTACAGGAAGCGACTAGAGGCTGTTATTTTTGCAAAAGGAGGATCTACTAAATATTAATGTCACTTTTCTGTTGAGGTGCCCATACTTTTGCACCGGTCAAATTTTGGTTTAATGCATATTGCACATTTTCTGTTAGTACAATAAACCTCATTTCAATCCTGAAATATTACTGTGTCCATCAGTTATTAGATATATCAAATTGAAATGGCTGTTGCAAACACCCAAATATTTAGAACTAAAAATGATTAAGATTAATAGGGGACTGTATATATATATATATATATATATATATATATATATATATATATATGGTATTTTTCACTCTTTGTTTCATTGCAGCCATTTGCTAAAAGCAAAAAAGTTCATTTTATTTCTTATTAATGTACACTCAGCTCCCCATCTTGACAGAAAAAAACACAAATGTAGATATTTTTGCAAATGTATTAAAAAAAGAAAAACTGAAATATCCCATGGCCATAAGTATTCAGCCCCTTTGCTGTGACATTCATATATAACTCACTGCTGTCCATTTCCTTCTGATCCTCCTTGAGATGGTTCTACTCCTTCATTGGAGTCCAGCTGTGTTTAATTAAACTGATTGGACTTGATTAGGAGCGGCTACACCTGTCTATATAAGACCTCACAGCTCACAGTGCATGTCAGAGCAAATGAGAATCAGGAGGTCAAAGGAACTGCCCAAGGAGCTCAGAGACAGAATTGTGGCAAGGCACAGATCTGGCCAAGGTTACAAAAGAATTTCTGCAGCACTCAAGGTTCCTAAGAGCACAGCGGCCTCCATAATCCTTAAATGGAAGAAGTTTGGGACGACCAGAACTCTTCCTAGACCTGGCCGTCCAGCCAAACTGAGCAATGGTGGGAGAAGAGCCTTGGTGAGAGAGGTAAAGAAGAACCCAAAGATCACTGTGGCCGAGCTCCAGAGATGCAGTAGGGAGATAGGAGAAAGTTCTACAAAGTCACTATCACTGCAGCCCTCCAGCAGTCGGGGCTTTATGGCAGAGCGGCCCGAAGGAAGCCTCTCCTCAGTGCAAGACATATGAAAGCCAAAAAACACATGAAGGACTCCCAGACTATGAGAAATAAGATTATCTGGTCTGATGAGACGAAGATTGAACTTTTTGGCGTTAATTCTAAGCGGTATGTGTGGAGAAAACCAGGCCCTGCTCATCACCTGCCCAATACAATCCCAACAGTGAGACATGGCGGTGGCAGCATCATGCTATGGGGGACAGGACGACTGGTTGTAATTGTAGGAAAGATGAATGCGGCAAAGTACAGAGATATCCTGGAAGAAAACCTCTCCCAGAGTGCTCTGGACCTCAGACTGGGCCGAAGGTTCACCTTCCAACAAGACAATGACCCTAAGCACACAGCTAAAATAACAAAGGAACATCTCTGTGACCATTCCTGACTGGCCCAGCCAGAGCCCGGACCTCAACCCAACTGAGCATCTCTGGAGAGACCTGAAAATGGCTCCACCAACGTTCACCATCCAACCTGACGGAACTGGAGAGGATCTGCAAGGAAGAATGGCCGAGGATCCCCAAATCCAGATGTGAGAAACTTGTTGCATCATTCCCAAGAAGACTCCTGGCTGTACTAGCTCAGAAGGAAGCGGCTTCTACTCAGTACTGAGCAAAGGCTCGGAATACTTATGGCCATGGGAGAGTTCAGTTTTTCTTTTTTAATAAATTTGCAAAAATATCTACATTTCTGTTTTTTTTTCTGTCAAGATGGGGAGCTGAGTGTACATTAATGAGAAATAAAATGAACTTTTTTGCTTTTAGCAAATGGCTGTAATGAAACAAAGAGTGAAAAATTTAAAGGGGTCTGAATACTTTCCGTACCCAATGTATGTAGTATATATATATATAGTGGTTATATATGTAGTGTATATACAGTATATAGTGGTTATATATGTAGTTTATATATAGTGGTTATATGTGTAGCCAATTATTTCTAATATCTCTTTTATTGTTATTAGTTATGTTTTGCAAAAAGCAATTTTAGATTTTAGATGTATTTTGCAGTTATTTCTAATAATGTCAGATGTCAATTACGGCAGATTTTGCACCAGTGATGAATAAGGAATTACTCATCGCTCTCCCATCATGATCTATTGATGTAAGATCTCTGTGGGATATTCTAGAGACCTACAATAAATCACCACACAGACGTCTCAAAGCCGTTCCTAGCACTTCTATTACAAACCATTACGTCAACATAAAAAATAATCGCAAAAACATTGAAAAATAATTGCGGCATGGTGTAGAAAATGCATACTTCTGCGCCATATTGTATAGGACAATGTCATGTGATTGCTAGGTCCATCAAAAAAAGAGGCATGTGAATACACCCATTTACTGTCATTTTTTACTAAAACGGCTATGTGATGGCCATTAAAAAAAAAAAAAGAAAAAAAAAAACCTGTAAAATTCTCCCATACCTTAGGCATACACCTTACATAACTAGTGCATGAAACTCCACATGACCGTTGTAATGGACTATTAAAATATTGGTCATGTCCTACTTTGGTGTTTTCACGGACACCTCCATATACTCAAATGTATGAAGGATCCGGTGCCCCCATGGGGTGCAAGATGGCTGTTTTGCACCACGGTAGCATGAATGTAACCTTAATCTCATTAATATTTGGTGTGACCTTTGCTCTTTGGAGGAGGAGTCCTGGAAGTGATGATCCGGCCCCCACAGATATAGTTCTGATCTTA
The DNA here is from genome assembly GCA_947044405.1 of Leptodactylus fallax. NCBI lineage: Eukaryota > Metazoa > Chordata > Amphibia > Anura > Leptodactylidae > Leptodactylus > Leptodactylus fallax. The sequence goes on along the minus strand of CAMRHE010000471.1, from coordinate 332,621 downwards.
TCATCATCCAGTCTGTCTGGGAAGACATGAAGAGACAGACGGATTGGAACAAGTCTACATCCACAGAAGATCTGTGCTTAGTTCTCCAAGATGGCGGCGGGAACAAGCTCCCTGCCCAGTTCTGCCAAAAACTGTCTGCAAGTACCGAGAAGAACTGATGGAAGGCAAAGGACAAAGGTCACACCGAATATTGATGGGACTTATTTCACAGTGGGCATGACTTGATGAAAAGGGGCATTGCTTACATTGAACATGGAATATGGCTCAAGTCACCCCATAGTGCACCTAAATATTAGTTCTTATTTTGCCATAAACTAAAACAAGGTGAGGTCTAAAGGTGCGTCCAATTTATTAAACATCATTAGACACTGTGATAAAACTGGTGAAGTTTAAGACCATCTAGTCTAATTTTGCACTAACTACTGAATTAGACAGCCCCATGGTTTCCATCAATGAGCTATAATGCCAGTAGTATGGGCTCACATATCACTCCAGACATTGGCTGACTACAGAGATCACATGTTGTCCACATATGAACAGAAGACCATCAGAGAGCCAGCTCTGGATCACTGGTAGAGCAGAGAGGTAAGTACTAGAGATGAGTGAACCACTTTGGATAAAATCAGAATCGACCAGAATTTTCCAAAAGTCTCTGGTTCTACCTGAAACCAAAATTTTGGGGATTTGTCACCTGTGAATCGGATGTGAGATTATTATACTCTGGGGTCTCTTGAGAACCCAGAGTATAATAGGTGGAGGACCAGGGGAGGTGTAAAACAGTTATACTCACCTTCCCTCTCCTCTTCTGAGTATCTTCAAGGCATCCAAAGCTCCCTCTGGGTACTCGTCTGGCCACCAGGGTGCAATCACTTAAACCATAGGGCCAACAGTGTACTTGCACTGGGCCCTATGGTAGCTGGGGCCCCCTTGGAACAGTGGGACAGCCCTGCCTATAGAGCTGTCGCAGGTGGTGGGTTCGGGCTGCCTCAACTCCGGACGTGGATAAGTTAAATACAATGATGAAGCATTCGACCCCTGTCTCTACTCCCAGTGTCTCGGGAGCAATAGGCATCATGTAGTTACGTCACTACGTTGCGCCCTGAAGACCGGACACCGAAGAGAACATGGAACGGCAAGGTGAGTATTACAGTGTTTTTTAGGGTAATGTGTGAAGGGACATTATATTATATGGGGCCACTGCAGGGGCATCTGACTGTGTGATAGGCCACTGAGGGGTATTATATTGTATGGGACCACTAAGGAGACATTATACTACATGGGGGCCACTGAGGAGCCAAAAATGAACCAGCATGGAGTTTTGGACCTAAAACTAAGAGCTGGCCGTGTAATTTTTCATTGCATTGCCTATGTGGTACTTACAGCAGCTCTTATAAGGATCTATATAGGATTTAGTCTATAAAAGGACAGAAATGGGCTCCTCATTACACTGATGCTAGAAATATTCTGTAGGAACGTGCGTCTGTCTCCTACCGGCACAGAGTGAAGTCTCCACTTAACCTTCACCTTCTGCAGCTTCTGCAGGAAATCTTGGCTGGTGCTCTGGGAATTGGCTCGACAGTGGAAGGACGAGATCCCGGCGCCGCCGCCGCAGCTATTCTAACATAAAGTAGAATTTCCAGAGATCTGCAGAAGATATCACAGCTAGAAAATGACTGGTAAAATGTGTAAGTGATAGAGCGAGAAGGCAGATAGGACCGGATGAAATTACAGATATTATCAAGGTGCCTAATTTAGTGAAATGAGACAATTTACTGTAAAAATGTACCATCGGTTAAACAAGGTTTCTTACTTAAAGGTGTTCTCTGCTTTGTACAATCCTTACTTGTCAGAATCGTATCTTGACAAAATAGCACTGTACATTTTTTTAGTGGCCGTACTTGGACTCGATTGAATGGGACTGAGCAGCAATCAGGCCATGTGACCAATGAACATGACGTCACATGGCCTGTGAAGCAGATCTCAGACCCCCACAAATCTTCAATTGATGATCTATCCTAAGAAAGGTCATCCATTAAAAAGTCCTGGAGAACCCCTTTAATGCCTTATAAAATGGGTGCATAGCCCAAATATCCTGGGCATATGCTTACTGCATATGGGGCTGCGTAGATGTAGACAGGTCACAATGCCCATTCTAACTCTCATCCACTGCCAAAAGCACCTACATAAAGTGTAATTGGCAAGTCAGGATTAGACCTGGACAATGGTGCGACATACCAGAGGACACCTTCAGAGGTCTGGTAGAGGGGAGGTCTTACCTACTGGAGTTGAGTGAACATAGCAAACAGCGTTGCTCATCTCCCCTGGTTTCTGACATAGGCTTTTGACTTCTTTGGGCTATATGTCACAATCACAGGCCTCAGCGGTCCCTCACGTCACTCGGGAGACCAGAAGAGGCTCAAAGAGGGCGGGGGCCGTGCTGGAGCCCTGAGTAGATGAGTAACACTATTATATTCACTCTCCTCCTCTGGACCTCCGCTAACTATGCAAATAGAGTAAAATAGCAATTTGTGGGTGGCAAAATTTTCAGTTTGACTGAACCCCAGAAAATGCAGTTTAAGCCGATCCCGAAATTGTTAGAAAATCCCTAGGTATGTGGAATTTTTTACATTTGATTAACATTAGGGCCACTCTAGGACATTATACTGTGTGGAGGGGCCACTATGGGACATTATACTGTGCGGAGGGACAACTATGGGATATTACACTGTGTGCAGGGGACACTATGGGAAATTATACTGCGTGGAGGGGCCACTATGGGACATTATACTATGTGCAGGGGCCGCTATGTTACATTATACTGTGTGGAAGGGCCACTATGGGACATTATACAGTGTGCAGGGGCCACTATGGGACATTATACTGTGTGCAGGGGCCACTATGGGACATTATACTGTGTTCAGGGGCCATTATGGGATATTATATTGTGTGAGAGACCACTGTGGGACATTATACAATGTGAAGGGTCCACTATGTGCATTATATTATTTGGAGGGGCCACTATGGGACATTATACTGTGTGTAGGGGCCACTATAGGACATTATACTGTGTGGAGGGGCCACTATGTGACATTATACTGTGTGGGGGCCACTATAGGAAATTATACTTTATGGAGGGGCCACTATATCACATTATACTGTGTGAGAGGCCACTATAGGAAATTATATTATACTGAATGCAGGGGCCACTATGGAACATTATACTGTATGTGGGGTCACTATGTGACATTATATTATGTTAAAGGGTCGCTATGGGACATTATACTGTAAGGATGGGCCACTACGGGACATTATACTGTGTGTGGGGTCACTATGTGACATTATATTGTGTGGAAGGGCCACTATGGGACATTTACATATGGAGGCCATTATGTTACATGTGAGGACACTGTGAGGGCCATTATACAACATGTGGAGGCACTGACAGGAACATTCTACTTTTTGTGGGGGCACAGAGGGGGCCATTATACTACATGTGGGGGCACTGAGAGGGCCATTACCTAATTGATAACAAAGGCTCCAAATGAAACCTTATTTTATTAACATTTATAGGTGATGGCTACCTTGGGGTTCCTCGGTTGGGACATTTTCTTACTAGGGGGTCCTTGGTTTGAATAGGTTGAGATCCACAGCCCTAGACAATATTTGGCAGATGTTTTTACTGATTATTATCTGTTATACTGCACACAGGGGATTCCCTTCGCCCCCTCTAATCTCCCTATATAATAGCGGGAGTATTTCTCATCTTACAATATTTACTTGCTATCAATGTTTTCCTCCTAAATTACTCTGAGAAATTTAGAAGTGATCGGTTTCCAGTCCCAGGAGCCGCGCTAAATGTCAATTTGTGTCAACTTCTTATTCCATTCTTTGTATTCACCTGCAAGATTGTTTCTTATCACTTTCTTCCTTCACCGCAATATAAGAAATTAAAAAGCCTCTGTAGAGAGCGCCGGATTAAATGTCGGAATTTCAAGCAAGTAATTATTCGTCTTCGGGTAATAATGTGATAAAAGAAGACGAAAATATAAAGAGCAGATAAAAGTGACACATTGTTTCAGGTTGTCACAGTTTCTTATGAGGCATGAAGTGAATGACTCGCTTCTATGGGAGCCGGCGGTATTATGGGCTTCACAAAGGCAAAGTGTCCCCCCAGACTGAGAGCTCTGGTGATCCAAGTCAGACATTGATCAGACCACACCATATATTATAAGCTTGCTGGTCTCAGGTGACTGCGCGTTGTATCTGTACGCTATTACATTACCCTTCAGCTCCTACATTTGTCTTAGCTCCATTACGTTAACCGTTGCCATTAGTTACACAAGAAGTGCTTGGCCCTGATATTTACAAATCTTATTCTGTGATATATTCTGGAGCCTTTCAGTCTGATGAGATATAAAATACGGTATTTTTCTGCACGCACAAATTTCTTTGCAATGGGAGATTTGGCATATAAATGTGTCTGGGTCTCATTCATCACAACTAGCCTTAGCTGCATATAGCAAAGAATCACGGTGGAGATCCAGAGAAGTTTAAGGGGTTTTCCAACTAGTGGGAGTCCAAGAACTGGGACCAGAGCTGCTTTAACCATAGGGCTAACAGAGTTTTTGCACCGGGCCCCTTTCAGACACCGGGACACGGGGACAACCCTGCATTTAGAGAGCTGTCCCGGGCAGTGGGTCCAGGCTGCCCAGACACCAACTCATCCGTGTCCTCCGGGCACAGATGAGTTGAGTACAATGGTGATGCTGGATGTCCACTCCGTGGTTCACCATTCGGTCCCTCTCTCTGCTCCTGGTGTATTAGGAACAACAGGTGCGATGTAGTGACGTCACTTATATTCCGCCTGTTGCTCCCTGAACACTCCAGGATGGACCTAATAAAGAAGAGAACAGAGGAATGGGAATTGGTGAGTATTATGGGTTTTTTTTTCTTTATTTTTTTGATCCATTGTACTGGGGGCAAATGTAGGGGGGTGCAATGTATACTATGGGGCAACTGGAGGGGGGACATTATACACTGTGGGGGACAACTTGAGGGGGACAAGAAACTGTAGGGGAAACACTGTGAGAGACAAGAAGCTGGAGACAAATGGAGAGGGACAAGAAACTGTGGGGGGCAACAGGAGGGGAAAATTATACTGTAGGTGCAACTGGAGGTGGACATTATAATATAATATAATATTATGTCTGGGGGCAACTTGAGGAGACAGCTTAATATCTGAAGGGCCACTTGGGGACAGGTTAATGTCTGCGGGTCACTGGGAGGGACAGGTTAATGTGCGATGGGCCACTTGGGGGACAGGTTAATGTCTGAGGGGCCACTTGGGTGGACAGGTTAATGTCCAAGGAGCCACTTGTGGGGACAGGTTCATGTCTAAGGGGCCACTTGGGGGGACAGGTTAATGTCTGCGGGTCACTGGGGGGGGTCAGGTTAATGTGTGATGGGCCATTGTATTATATGGAGCCACTGCAGGGGCATCTGACTGGTGATTGGCCATTCAGAGCCTTCTATATTGTATGGGGCCACTAAGAATACATTATACTATGTGGAAGCCACTGAGAGGGCATAATAATTTGGGAAGGTCAGGTATGTCTAAGTGGTGGTGATGGGGGGGACTTATGAAACCTTTGCACTGGGCCCACCAATGTGTTAAAAGGACCCTGACTGGGACCTCAACTGATCAGGAGAATTGGTAGATTTTGCACCCCATTCTGAATGGAGTGGTGGTCAGATAGGTGCACTCACTCTCCATTCATATCAATAGGACCTCTGGCAATAGCCGAAGTGCAGCGCTTGACCATCTCGATGGCCCTATTGAAATGAATGGAGCAGGGGAGTCTCTGTTCTACCACTGCTCCATTCAGGATAGCAAAACTCCACTATTCTCGAAATCGGACCTCCACCAATTTGCAACTTAGGGGGATAAGTTGCTTAGAAGGGAACTCCCCTTTAACCACTTGCTGACAGCCCATTGCCTGGGCAGTCAGTGTTTATCTCTGCTGGTTTATCTTTGCAGAGTTAACAGCTGCACAACATCATAAATAACAGCCGGACTCTCCAAAGAGAAGGCAGTGATGGTTTTACACAATGGTGCAACATGGAGCAGCTGAAATGTTCTCTAGGATGCTTGAAATGATAGATTCAGGACTGAAAAGTCTTATACCCAAGGTGAACGACTGCAGGTGCTCTCTATGGCACTACTTGATCGGTCGGGGCCACAGGTGTCTCAACCTACTGCAAATTGCAGTGAAATGGATAGGATTTCAACAAATCGCATCCAAACATTGCAGAAAACAACTGCAGCACAGAGTATTATCCACTGCAGATATGGAACCTGCAATATGTCTATTATTTGTGCAGATTCTACTGCCTTCAACCCCTTTAGCTGCAGGGGTTAAACCAGGGGTCTCAAACTCAATTTACCTGGGGGCCGCTGGAGGTAGAGTCTGGGTGAGGCTGGGCCGCATCAGGTTTTCCACACCGGTAATATGCTCCCTAGTGGCCCCTGCACACGGTATTGTGCTCCCTAGTGGCCCCTGCACACGGTATTGTGCTCCCTAGTGGCCCCTGCACATGGTATTGTGCTCCCTAGTGGTCCCTGCACACGGTATTGTGCTCCCTAGTGGCCCCTGCAAACGGTATTGTGCTCCCTAGTGGCCCCTGCACACGGTATTGTGCTCTCTAGTGGCCCCTGCACACGGTATTGTGCTCCCTAGTGGCCCCTGCACACGGTATTGTGCTCCCTAGTGGCCCCTGCACACGGTATTGTGCTCCCTAGTGGCCCCTGCACATGGTATTGTGCTCCCTAGTGGTCCCTGCACACGGTATTGTGCTCCCTAGTGGCCCCTGCACACGGTATTGTGCTCCCTAGTGGCCCCTGCACACGGTATTGTGCTCTCTAGTGGCCCCTGCACACGGTATTGTGCTCCCTAGTGGCCCACCCACGAACTATTATTATACTCTGGGTTCTTTTCAGAACCCAGAGTATAATGATTGGAGACCCAGGGGAGGATACAAACATAAAAACCAGTGTTACTTACCTATCCTGGAAACCGGAGCACTCCCAGCAGCTTTCAGCCCTGTTTAATTGCGCACAGACGTCACGCGATGAGACTGTTGACGCGACCTGATGACGTCACCAGAGCGCCCAAGCCTGCTCAGAGTGACAGCGGATCGCAGGAGAGGTGAGTAGCATTGGTTTTCATGTTCCTTCACCTCCCCTGGGTCTCCGATTATTATACTCCGGGGTCTAAAAAGACCCTGGAGTATAATAATAGTAGTATTTGAGGCCCGCGGCCTCACTTACCGATGCCCGCGGCTGCTCACAGCGGCATCCACTTCCTCTTCTACGTCCCATAGCAGAAGGGGAAGCGGGGGCGGCCATGAGTAGACGCCGGTTAGGGAAATAAATAGGCCATCACCTGCCGGGGATACTCCAGCAGGTCACGGCCTATTTATATAAATAATTAAAAAAACTTATCCTCACCTACCTGTGATGCCTTGATGCAGCCGCCGCCTCCTCCTCTTGTCCAAGACATCTGTGTCTCAGCGTAGGAGGCGCGATGACGTCATTATATCGCTGCCTGCGCTGTGATGCGGACGTCTCGTAAGCCAGCCCAGGACAGGCCCCGCTCAGCGTTGTTTTTTTTAAAGCGGCCTGTCCTGGGCTGGTTTACATTGGATAGTAAGAAATGCCGCCCCCCAGACAGTGCGCCCCTGGTGCCATTCGTATCAAACTCGGGTCGCACTAACATTAAACTTTGATATTGAGGTGGGGGCCGCAAACTATTGTGCCGAGGGCCGCAGTTGGCCCGCGAGCCGCGAGTTTGAGACCCCTGGGTTAAACCCACACTGACAACCACCTGGTGTTTGCCATGGGAAGGTCGGCTGCAGGAGCAATCCATGGGGTGGATGAAGGAGGTCTAAAATAAATTAAAAAAAACAGAACACATATTGCCCTGTCTCCAGTGCTTCTGTGTCCTTTCTGCCTTGTGTCAGGGCTACATTTCTGGAACTCCTGAACCTCATCTGACCGCTGAGACCAATAAGTAGCCTCAGCAGTGACTGGAGAGGGACCAGTGACATCACTCACACGCATCACCAGTTCTTTACCAGCCACCATTGAGGCCGTTGACTGGTCTCAGTGGTCACCTGAGCCTCATGGCTTCTGGCAACGTGACACAGGTACGAGACGGAAAGGACACCTAAAGCTGACAATGGGGTAGTGGGGACAGGTGAGTATGTTCTTTTTTTATTTTACACCTCCCCTGCCCGATGGGTTGCATCAATTTCTGGACAACCCCTTTAACTAAAGGAATACATGTTTTTTCATCTTGCTATGTTCTTTACCAATATATTTTTGTTTCCTGAGGTGTAATAGGAGGGCGAGGTTAAGGGTGTTATTGGGTTGTTACAAAAAATGATAAAATTCAATAAAAAAAGCTATATGATTAAAAAAATCAATATGGTAGAATAAAAGTTTGGGGACATTCTGTTTTTTGGTGCAGTGAAATAAGACGGTCACGATGTCAAAATAAATAATTCAGGAAGACAATGTACAGTAAAACCAATAAGCTCCATAGTGCGGTAATGGCATGGTGAAGATTGTATCAACAGAAGAATCTAATTTGTAGCAGTACAGCGTCGCTTTAATATCTTCCTCCTGCAGGCAGGGTGGCTCTCGCATAAAGAATACCAGCTCCGTCTCTGTATTCTCTTCCCAGTACATGCAGACATAGACTGTCACTATCTGGGCTTTTATTAATCCTTTTGCATGTCTTAGACAGGACCAAACAGAGTGATTTCTCCTAATCTTCTTGCTGACAGCTCAGTAAAGTATTACACTGTGTCACATTGTTACAGATTGTCAAACATAAGCTGCGCTGAGCTGAAAGATGGCGAGCAAGAAGCGGAATCTATCGCAGTCTACATCTTCTATATAGCCATCCGGTTGTTTGAGGAAAGATAAAGAGTATTAGCGCGTCCGAAAACAACAAAGCTTTCATGTCTGCGAGTTTTAATTAGGAGCCAATCCTCCTGATAATGGCTGTCACTACATCCCATGCTCTTTCAACTTTTGGTAAATAGGATGATACTGACTACTGCAGCGGAAAAAATTTTTTGGAAAGTTTTACAGACATTGAAGTCAACAGAGCAAATCTTTTCAGATAGTCCCTTCTGAGATTATTGGCTTCCCTTTGAGCGATTTCAAAGGACTTGTCTAAAATTACAGAAAAGGAGCTGCTGGGGCTGATGTATGAAGACTGGAGGGCCGTGTGCCTGCACTGAAATCTATGCCAGTCCTACGCCAGCTCTCTATCTTCAATGGCATTCTGCCTTTCTTTGCAGACCTGCTTTATTTTCTTCTTCTGTGTTCTTTCCTGCTCCTGTATCTTTAATTATTAGTGTTCACCTGCTGATTTCCTCCCACCAATCCCTGTGTCTCTGCATCTATTTAAGTCTGTGTCTTTAGTCCCAGCCTGGTTTAGATTTTGTGATGTGATCATGTATGAGTTGTTTTATTCTAGTCTGTCTCTCCTGTATTATTATCTGTCCCAGTTATGTTTGTATGCATGCTGCTCAGTTGTTTTATGCTGGAGTTTTGTCTGTCCTGTTACATCTGTTCTCAATTCTGATACCTGTAGCTTTTGGGCTTTTTGTGATACAACTCTGATCTCTTTATCCTCAGGCTTTCTGTCCTATAACTCTATCTGTCCTTTTGTCCTGCCCTTGTTTCTTCTGTGTTACCCGGCTTCTGTTTTGCTCTGTTCACCTTACTGTCCTGGTTTTAGTCTCAGTACACATTGGGGCTCATTTATCAAAACTCTGCAATGTCTAAAACTACGAATCCTGGGGCGCACATATTAGGACTGGCATATCATGTCATAGCCAGTCTTATTAAACGGCCTGACCAGCACAAGGACCGTAGAATGTGGCGTTCAAAGCATGGATTGGGGCTTGAGGCACATGTTTATTACACGAAAGAGCATAGCACCAAACATGTGCCTCAATTTCATCTCTCAATGCCAGAAAACTTATAGAGGAAATGATAAATTCCTCCCACTATTCATAAATATGTTGTGCACAATAATTTTTGGCACAAATGTAGACAGAACGTGTTGGACGTCTATTGATAAATATGCCCCATTATGTGTTTTTGTGCTGTTTCTGGGGTGCTCCACACCACACTTTTTGGTCAGGTGCTACCAAACCGAGGCCACCTTGGGAGGTCATGACCTGGCAGACTCTCCACAGTGAAGACCAGATCCCCGTATGGGTGTTGTAGACAAAAACACAGAGCATGTGATAAACTTCAAAAACTGGATAGGCAAGAATGGGTGATCATCAGTCAGGATTTGGACCAGAAGCTGATATCCAGCATGCTGGGTGAATTGCAGAAGTCTTGGAAATTAAGGGTCAACATTGGATATATTAGGGGGGAATTTATCAATACCTCTACACCAATTTCCTGGATGATATTGTGATATTTTGGTGCACATTTTGAGCAAGACCCTTTCTTGGGCCAAACATGCACCACAACAATGAAATGAAATTGTACTTCAGGAACCATAGATAGGTCTAAAGATCTATAAACATTGAAGCAGCAAACTTTGTAAAATTTAGAGATGGGTGAACCGACTTGTACTGAGCCGGGTTCCTCATGGCGTCCAACTCTCTGCTGGTGACGTAATGTACCCGGGGTCACAACTGAGGCCTGTAATTGGGCCACCGCTGGTCACATGGGCACGCCAAGCATCACAATGTCATGATGCTCAGCTTGCCCATGTCACCGCTGTGGCCCAGTCACAGACCTCAGTTGTGACCCTGGGTACATGAATTACAGGAGAGCGCCAGATGTCAGCGAGGAGGAGGAGACAGAGCGCCAGACACCAAGAGGAGGCCCAAAATTGTTGAGAGAAGGCGACTGAATGTGTTTTTATTCTTTACACCTCCCCTGGGTCTCCACCTATTGTACTCTGGCATCTGAAGAGACCGCAAAGTATAATAATGTCACTTTCATTTTGATATACATTTGGCTGTGTTTGCCTTATAGAGCTAGAAATTTGATACATAGGTTTCTAGTAGCCCTCAGAGTGTTCTACGTTATGTTTTAAGTCATTTTAAGGTGTGGTTGGTACCAAAATTTTGTGGGTCCCGAAATGAATCTTGAATCTGAGCCGTCCGAATCCATAGGGTGAAAACCACAATTTGTATCAGTCTCAAAACCCTTGACCATGACTGTATGTAGTCTGCACCACCATTACATATCCTTACATGACAGATGGAGTCACAGAAGTGGGCAGTGTACCCATATCAATAGTGAGCAAAAAATGGTATACCTAGAAAATGCAGGGCAGTGTATCACACTTTGGAGAAGACTTCTTGGGTAACGCTAGTTGTATAAGATAAAGGTATGCTGGGAGGGCAGGCGGTGGAAGCTCACTAGGTCCCCACGTTGGTAGAGGCGCTGGGGCATGTTCCCTATAATCCGGCCATGTGGGTACGGTGATACAGAAGAACAACCAGCCTGTTGATTTGTGTAATTCCAGATGTGGTCAAATAGGTAAGTTGAAGCCTATGGTCAGTAGAGGACTGCATCCTTCTGTCTCTGCTTTCGGAGGTCAGTAGAGGACTGCATTGCATTCTTCTGTCTCTGCTTTCGCAGGTCAGTAGAGGACTGCATTCTTCTGTCTCTGCTTTCGGAGGTCAGTAAGGACTGCATTCTTCTGTCTCTGCTGTTGGAGGTCAGTAGAGGACTGCATTCTTCTGTCAATGCTTTCGGAGGTCAGTAGAGGACTGCATTCTTCTGTCGGGTTATGCTTTCGGAGGTCAGTAGAGGACTGCATTCTTCTGTCTCTGCTGTTGGAGGTCAGTAGAGGACTGCATTCTTCTGTCTATGCTTTCGGAGGTCAGTAAAGGACTGCATTCTTCTGTCTCTGCTGTTGGAGGTCAGTAGAGGACTGCATTCTTCTGTCTATGCTTTCGGAGGTCAGTAGAGGACTGCATTCTTCTGTCTTCTCTGCTTTCGGAGGTCAGTAGAGGACTGCATTCTTCTGTCTCTGCTTTCGGAGGTCAGTAGAGAACTGCATTCTTCTGTCTATGCTTTCGGAGGTCAGTAGAGAACTGCATTCTTCTGTCTCTGCTTTCGGAGGTCAGTAGAGGACTGCATTCTTCTGTCTCTGCTTTCGGAGGTCAGTAGAGGACTGCATTCTTCTGTCTATGCTTTCGGAGGTCAGTAGAGGACTGCATTCTTCTGTCTATGCTTTCGGAGGTCAGTAGAGGACTGCATTCTTCTGTCTATGGTTTTGGAGGTCAGTAGAGGACTGCATTCTTCTGTCTCTGCTTTTGGAGGTCAGTAGAGGACTGCATTCTTCTGTCTATGGTTTTGGAGGTCAGTAGAGGACTGCATTCTTCTGTCTCTGCTTTCGGAGGTCAGTAGAGGACTGCATTCTTCTCTCTGCTCGGAGGTCCTCTTCTTCTGTCTCTGCTTTCGGAGGTCAGTAGAGGACTGCATTCTTCTGTCTCTGCTTTCGGAGGTCAGTAGAGGACTGCATTCTTCTGTCTCTGCTTTCGGAGGTCAGTAGAGGACTGCATTCTTCTCTCTATGCTTTCGGAGGTCAGTAGAGGACTGCATTCTTCTCTCTATGCTTTCTGAGGTCAGTAGAGGACTGCATTCTTCTGTCTATGCTTTCGGAGGTCAGTAGAGGACTGCATTCTTCTGTCTCTGCTTTCGGAGGTCAGTAGAGGACTGCATTCTTCTGTCTCTGCTTTCGGAGGTCAGTAGAGGACTGCATTCTTCTCTCTCTGCTTTCGGAGGTCAGTAGAGGACTGCATTCTTCTGTCTGCTGTTGATGGGCTTTCTTCTGTCTTTGCTTTCTTGCTCACTTTGTTGCTTTTCTGCAGTCGAAACTTTGGTAATAATATTTTACATTTGAACTATTTAGAAATCAGCAAAGCAAGAAAAAAATCTACAAGACACAATGCTGGCGCTTCAGCAGTCTCCTGATATTTTACAGAAGAAAATAAAGGCAAAAGCGGAGAATTCTGCATCTGGAGTAAGAAACAATCCTGTTGTTTTACTGCGTTTTGTCTTTTTTATGCTAATCTATCAGAAACAGAAGCATGGAAAATTTCAAGAAAACAAAACAATCTGCAAACCAAAGGACATGAAGAGGAAGCTGAGAAAACCAAGAGAAGAATGAGAAAATGCAACGCTCAGCTCTACTATAAAGAACACATCCACAAAGGCGCGACTCTGGAAGATGATAGCATTACTTATTACATATATCAGGGAATTGTATAAAAATAAATCATTATATTATCTGTAATTCCCAAGGAAATACTATAGGTATATGCAGGGTTTTGTTAAAGGGAACCTGTCAGCTCAATTAAAGGGAGTCTACCACCTCCCCCAGCATATTCAGCTGTCACCGTATTACAGAGCACATTACAGTGATATACATCACACCTCTGTTATGTAGGTCACTTTTTTAGACTTGGAGACAAACAACTTTGAAGACTTATGCAAATGAGGCAGTTGGTGCACAGGGGGCGGGCTTTCAGCCAGCCAGTCAGTCATACCAACAGTGGTGGTGGAGATGCCATGTGAAGTCCTTGCAGGTGAAATCAACCAAAGTTATATAAGTTACATTATTTGGGGTGCACGGCCAATGAATGAATGGAGAAAATAGAAATGTAAATCCCATCAATATTTGGTGTGACCTTTGCCCTTTGCCTTCCATCAGTTCTTCTCAATACATTTGCAGTTTTTGGCAGAACTCAGCAGGAAAGTTGTTCCCGCCATCTTGGGAGAACTAAGCACAGATCTTCTGTGGATATAGGCTTGACAGACTGGATGATGTTCAGCATTATACTGTGTGGGGTCAGCACAGGTGGCATTATGCCATGTGGGTCCAGTAAAAGGGGTGTTATACTGTAGGAGGACCAGTAAATGGAGCATTATACTATGTGGGGGCAGAAAAGGGGGCATTATACTGTGTGGTGGCCAAAAGAGGCAGCATTATACTGAAAGATAGAAAGTGGTATATTGTGTGATGCCCAATAAAGGGTGTATTATATTGTGTTGGGGTAGTGAAGGGGGCATTATATTTTGTGGGACCAGTTAAGTGTGCTTTATAGTGTGTGTTGACAGTAAAGGGTGTATTATACTGAGCGGGGGCAGTAAAGGGGGCATTATACTTTTTGGGGGACTGAAGGGAACATATGTGTGGGGGCCAGTATAGGGGGCATTATACTGTGTAGGAGAAGTAAGGGGTTCACTTAACTGTGTGTGGGAGCAATAAAAGGGGGCATTATTGTGGCATCCCAGAGCTGGCTGTGGCTGGGCTGAGGGTGATCTCTGTGCATTGTATTATTTCCTGTTGCTTCATAGCCTGTGTGACATAGCAGGGGGTCCTGAGTCTCACACAACACAGCGCCACCTAGTGAGCCTCACACATGCATTACACCTCCCATAGGATTGAATAGTAACCAAATGTCCAATGGGAGGACATCGCCTGGGAAAAGGGGAGGAGTCAGCTGATCACTGGGTCCCCATGGTAACACCCCTGCAGGAAGGTCCTGCGTGTGAGGAGTTAGAAGTGTGGAGTGTTAGGAGGAGGAGGTGAGGAGATAAGTGTGATGTCCTGTGAAGAAAGCAGTGAGTTTAGTGCAGGAATCTCAAGTCCTAGACAGGCCCAGGAAGGTTGGAGAGCTGACATACTCCAGCTATTCAGAAGATCCTGTCCCCTGTCTGCCTAGCCATCGCCCTGAAGGAAGTCAAGCATCATTATCTTGTCAGCATGAGACTGTGGAGAGAACATTCTGGAACACGTGCTCCATAGCCAGTATCACAGGATCCAGGGGCCAAGGCCAGACCTGTGGAATATCCTGCCACCCTGACTATTGCACCCCGAAACTCTGAGCTATCAGGACCACATAACGTGAGTGGGGAATATTATGTACTAGTATCATGGTGGGCATCCTCCTATGAGCCAAATAGGAGCCCAGACGCACCTTAGGGCTGTAACACTGAAGTATAAGGGGCTAGGAACACCTTTCATCAAGTCTACCCTGCACCCCAGGACTTTGCTGTGTCACCAGGCGTACCCCGTTGTTTTGTATTGAAGAAACTGTTTAAGCATTTGTGCCTCCACACCCATGGAAGTAAAAGTTCAACTTTACAACCGTTTCTGTGTCTGACTCTGCACCGACAACATCAGGGCGCCCCAAACACCACCAGTCGGCACAGTATAGGGGAAGCGCCCCGGGGGAACAATCACCACCAACATTTGTGCAGCCCCCTCATCACCGGTACCAGTGGTGGTAACGTGGGACAGCACCAGCGCTGCGCCCTCGTGCCCAGAGACCGTGACAAGTCTGCGCTGTTTGCACCCCGCAATCCCAACTGCAGCGTTATCTTCCATCTGGTCACCGCAAGAAAAACTGGCGTCACGAACAGGATACGGGTGTGTGCCATTTTGAGAAAGTCGCCACGAAAAGTGCGCCAAATTGTCTCCAGAGCATCGGTCTTTATTGTGGACTTTGCTAAGATCAAGTTTATTCCCTGAGAGTGCTTGCCACAAAGAGGGGGAGCCCTATACCCCTGAAGTAAGCCCTATAGACTGTCCTCTCAGTGTGTTACAGCCCTGGAAGAGTTAAAACGCCCAGGACTTGTTTGCTGCGCCACATCGCTGTGTAAGAACGCCCACAAAGGGTTAACTGTACCTTGCAAAAGTGCGGGAGATTTTTAGCACTGCCCATGAGGCCAGGAGACCCATCTGCCGCCATCTTAGGAGAGCCCAGAATGCTGAGCGCAATGCTCCAGCGCACCCATACAAGAAAGTGAAAGGCGAACGTGCCAGCGCCATTTCTGACTCTCCGGTGCCGCATCACCGTCCCTGCTGTGCACCGCTGATCTCTGGTCCACGCTGCAGTTGCTGTCAGTGAGTACTGTGCCTCCCTGTCCTTGTCTTCAGTCCTCCCACGGCCCCAGCGAGTGTTTCCGTGTACAGTGTCCGTGGGGAGTGCCACCATTAAAGAGGGGGAGCACACCGTCAGCCTGCATCACAGTGACTCTGTTAATAGCTACAGCATTCTTAAAGGGACAGCATTCCAAGTTGTAGTCTCCATTCTCTGCCAGCAAGCAGTTGAGTTTCTTAAAGAGACGGCGACCTAATTTCAGTCATACCTGCAAACAACATGACTGAGCAAAGTGACATTGTGCCATCTGTTTCTAGTGATCCAGCAGTGCCCATGGCGAGCAGCCTACCATTCTCCATGCCATTTTACCCTGGCGCACCATGGCTGCCGAGCTACAAAGGGGAGGCGCATACCCTCAGGGACTTTCGTGAGAAGATGCTGTCTCTCTTCCAGTTCTATCCTCTGAATACAGAACAGCAGATACAGATCCTGCTGGGCCAGCTTGAGGGTGCTGCAGATAGGGAGGTCAAATCCTGGCCTGCCTCTGACAAAAGAACCCCTGGGCAAATTCTGGACAAACTCCAGGTGAACTTTGACGTGCGATCTGTCTCCGAGGTAAAGATGCGCTTCTATTCCAGACGACAACTACCTGGTGAGACCCTGCGGGACTATGCTTTATCCCTCCAAGAGGTGTTCAGAGCTGTGGTGCAAGTGGATCCACGTGAGAATGTGGACTCTGATAAAATCTTGCTTGACCGCTTCATAGAAGGGGCGGGTACCACATTGCTCCAGAGTCAGTTGCGAATGCTTGCTGCACAACATCCCAGCATCACGTTTGCTGACTTCAAGGCCCTTGCCATCCAGGTCTTGGGACAGGAGCAGCCCCAGCCGAGCCCAGTCATCTGTGCTCCCTCACCTGGACCCTCAACAAGCATTGCTCCAGTTGTCCTGCCACTACCTCTGGGTACCTCACCTGCTGCCCAAACTGCGCAGACTACACCAGCAG
This sequence comes from Leptodactylus fallax, assembly GCA_947044405.1. Lineage (NCBI taxonomy): Eukaryota > Metazoa > Chordata > Amphibia > Anura > Leptodactylidae > Leptodactylus > Leptodactylus fallax. Next base: position 315,673 of record CAMRHE010000471.1, on the reverse strand, counting down.
ACTCCAGAGATGACCTTCTGGCCCGAGTGGATCATCTGACCCGTGCCATGGAACAGATCACCGTCCGTCTAGATCGTCTGACCCAGCCGTCTTCATCGTCCAGTGATCCTTTGCGAAGTCTCAACATCTCACCTGAGTCGCCGCCCAGACGTCCGTCTTCAGTGAAACCTCCGCAGAGTGAGAGGCCATACTGTACCTATTGCCATAGATATGGACACACCAGGCCTCAGTGTTTTCAGTTAAACGGGCCACCCCCGAGGCAGCGGGCCGCCCCTCGGGAGGAAAGAAGAAGGGCCCAGGTGAATCTTCAGTGCCATTGTCACGCTTCGTCTCAGCCTGCCCACACATCACAATCCGGGTGAACGGCGTCCCTCTGACAGCGTTGGTGGACACTGGATCTCAGGTAACAACCCTGCGCAAGCAGGTGTTCCTTGAACATTGGGACTTAGGTGTGTTGAATAGAACACCTGACACATGGATAAATCTGTGTGCCAGCAATGGACAGCCCATACCACAGCAGGGTTATTGGGAACCCACTATCCAGATTGGGGACTTGAAACTGCCTAGACAGGGTGTAATTGTCACTGATGTAGAGGATGATAGGTTTGCAGTTGTAATATTAGGCATGAATGTTTTACGCCATTGCTTTGCAGAAGTGTTGGATGCCTTGCATGCCTCTCTCCTTACAGCTTCTCCCAGTGACCAGCAGACCATTCAGCGGGCCATTCGTGTACTCAATGCCCAGCACAAGTTCGCCAACAAACAAGGTGAAATTGGTCGAGTCCGGATCCAAGATACCCGTCCAGTAACCCTACAGCCTGGAACAGAAACTATGGTGTGGTGCCGTGCCCGTCCGGGCATAGAAAATCAGGACTACGAGGCCTTGCTACAACCCATACAGGTAGATGGCCAACCACTTGTCATGGCTGCCCACAGCCTTGTCACAGTTTCCAATGGACGTGTTCCTGTCCGCTTAGTCAACTTGGGCGATGCTCCCGTGAACCTCCACAAGTTCCACTCTGTGGCCCTGCTACACCGGTTAGCACCAGAAGACATTCTCTCTGGTGATTCTACCGCCACACAGCGTTCCACCCAAGCTGCTGAGAACATTCAGAATGGAGCCACGAAGTCCTGGTGGGATGAATTGCACGTGGGAGACGCCAATACCCCTATAGAGCACATCAATGGGGTTCGCAATGTGGCCAAGCGTTACCAACAGGCATTCAGCAAACACCCATTGGACTTTGGTAAGACCACGACCATACAACATCGCATTCTGACTGGCGACCACCATCCAATCAAGGAGCGTCACCGTCCAATACCACCAGCGATGTACCAACCGGTGAAAAAGTTGATCCAAGAGATGCGAGATGCTGATGTCATCCGGGAGAGTAACAGCCCCTGGGCAGCCCCGCTAGTCCTTGTCAAGAAGAAAGACGGAACCCTACGATTTTGTGTGGACTATCGTAAACTCAACAACGTCACGCACAAAGACGCATACCCATTGCCGCGGATTGAGGAATCTCTAACGGCTTTGGGATCAGCTACCTGTTTCTCGACCCTGGACTTAACCAGTGGATACTGGCAAGTCCCTATGGCGCCTGAAGATCGTGAAAAGACTGCGTTTACGACCCCGATGGGACTCTTTGAATTCAATAGTATGCCATTTGGGCTATGTAATGCCCCAGCCACATTCCAACGGCTTATGGAGAGGTGCCTCGGCCATGAGAATTTCCAGAGTGCGCTACTGTACCTGGACGATGTTATTGTATTCTCCCGGACATACCAAGAACACCTTCGTCACCTGTCCGAGGTATTCAAGGTACTTATACAGCACGGCCTAAAGGTGAAGCCCTCCAAGTGCTACCTGTTGAAACCCCAAGTTCACTACCTTGGGCATGTCGTGAGCGCACAAGGCGTCCAACCTGATCCTGAAAAGATCACTGCAGTCCAGAACTGGCGAAGACCAACTACCGTCAAAGAAGTCCGAAGCTTCCTTGGATTCGCAGGTTACTACCGGCGTTTCATACCACACTTCGCCCAAGTAGCCGAGCCTCTGAACGAGTTGTTGCGCGGTTGTCCCAGAGAAAACTACAACCGAAAGCTTCCGGTAGACTGGACAGCGCGTCAAGAGGAAGCCTTTCAAGCGCTTAAAGCACTTCTGACGCAACCACCAATTCTAGCCTATCCCGACTACAGTCAGCCATTCCGCTTGTACACAGATGCAAGTCACCAAGGTTTGGGTGCAGTGTTGTCCCAGGTTCAGGACAACAAAGAGCGAGTCATCGCCTACGCCAGCAGGAGTCTGAGAGGCGCGGAGAAGAACGACCAGAACTATAGTTCTTTCAAACTCGAACTTCTGGCGCTTGTCTGGGCCGTGACAGAGAAGTTTAAAGAATACCTGGCTGCCACACCCTTTACCGTGTACACAGATAACAATCCGTTGGCGCATCTGGACACTGCTCGACTGGGAGCCCTTGAACAACGGTGGGCCTCAAGACTCGCGAATTACAAGTTCTCTGTCAAGTATCGCAGTGGCAAGTCCAACGCTAACGCTGATGCACTCTCAAGGTTGCCTGTGGGAGAAGAACCACCCCGAGAAGACATCTGGGAAGAGGTGGAGATGCCACCATTCTACAACAAGTTTGCCCAACAGGTTGCTATTGGTGTCCCTGTAGAAGGAGAATTTCTGGCGAAAACAGCTGCCGAATCCCTCCAGGAGCCATCTCTGTGGAAAACGTTCCAAGAAGAGAGCAGAGTTTTAGGAGAATTGTCAGATTTCCTGCTTACAGGAAGAATACCAACCCGTGTAAAGAGAGGTCTTCATGACGTGGAATTAAAACGCCTTTGGCGACAGAGGAAGCGCCTGTTTGTCCAACGAGGCCTTCTACATAGAAACACTCTTGATCCTGTCACAGGTGAAAGGCTTCATCAGATCCTCGTACCAAGAAGAGACGCACAGATGATACTTGAGGCGTATCATGACAGATCCGGTCACTTCGGGGTACAAAAGACCGAAGCTACCATCCGTCGTCGCTTCTATTGGGTTGGGATGAGGAGTGACATTGAGAGTTGGTGCCGAGAGTGTCCCGCCTGTAGTATCACCAAGGAAGGTCGAAGAGATCAGAAGGCCCCTCTACATCCAATTAAGACTCAAAAGCCGTGTGAAATTGTTGCTCTGGACCATGTGAAGTTGGGTCCCACACGTTCCGGCTACAGCTACGCTCTGACAATGGTGGATCATTACTCCAAGTTCCTTGTCATCGTGCCTGTCAGAGATCTTACAGCAAGAACTACGGCTGAGACCTTCTACGCAGAGTTTGTCCGCCATTACGGTTGTCTTGAGCATATCCTCACCGACCGTGGATCGGCGTTTGAATCCCAATTGTTCCGTGAGCTGTGTCAGTTCCAAGACTGCAAGAAGTTGCGAACCACAGCGTATCACCCTCAAGGGAATGGTATGTGCGAGAAGGCAAATCAAGTGATCATCGGCATGCTAAGAACAGCCGCAGTTACACCTGGTGTTGAGTGGCCTGAGCGTATCAAGGACTTGGCCTATATTTACAACAACACACCCCAAACATCTACGGGATACGCACCATTTTATCTAATGTTTGGAAGACAAGGTCAACTTCCTTCAGACTTAACCCTTGGTGTGAAGGTCCCTGACACCATCAATCCACTACCCATAACAGACTGGGTTGTTGAACACCACCGACGTATGGAGGAAGCTAAAGAGATAGTTGAAACGCGCATGGATGAGGTTCGTAGGAGACAACAGGAGGATTACAACCGTCACGCCCATGCAGCGCCCCTGAAAGTTGGCGACCGTGTATGGTTAAGGAATAACCATCGGAATGGGAAATTGGATCCATTCTGGGAGAAAGAACCATACAGTGTCATCTCCATACCATATCCTGAATCCGACGTGTATGAGATCTCTAAACCTGGGAGACAGCCCCAAGTAGTACACCGAAACCGTCTGAAGCTGTGCCTTAAAGAAGGACTACCCACAGAGGTGCCCCCAGCTGAGACAACGAGTACAGAGATCTTGTCACCTTCTGAAGCGAAAGAGAGACCCCCAACTTTAACTGAGCTTATGTGGGCGCCTAAACTACTACCATTTAGCTGCTATCCACCAATTGCTCTAGTGCAAGAGAACCCTTCGACAGATGATTTAATTGATTTCAGTGACTCTGTTCCTGATTTAAATCTCGTTCCACTTAGGCGTTCTGAGCGTACCACAAAAGGCATACCTCCAACACGCTATAGTGATGCCATGGCTGTCCTTCAGTAAAAGAGGTTAACTGTCTCTGCTTCTGTATATATGTTATTCCTGCTCTGATTACATTAATGTTTTTCCTGTGTGTATATACAGTATATATATAATATCTTGCCATGTAATATAGTATTTACATTTATATGCAACAATCCAAGCCATAGTGCCTGGCTCATCGAGCCAAGGAAGTTCTGTTACTCCATTGCGGTATGGACATTCGTGCTAGAGTGCCTACTCTTCCTTACAGAAAGGACTGTTTATTGTTTCTCAGAGAGACTCTCATGATAATGGACACTCACGAAATTTGTGCCAGAGAGCCTCTGGACCCATTTGCACTACTGTTGTTTCTATATGGACTGTCTGATGGTACCGCCAAAAGGTTCCATAAGTCTACGTTTAATTATCTCTCAGTTACCCTTCAGACTTCTCATGGACATTCCAGGACTATGCCGGGAGGTCTTACCTCAAGTTTCTAAGTATTATATTTTTCTAAACTGTTAGTGACATTTGCACTTTATTCGTATTTATTAACGTTATGTTATATTTCTCACCTTCACCCCAGCCCGTCGCCGAGGTCGGCTCAGTGAAAGAGGGGGAGTATGTGGCATCCCAGAGCTGGCTATGGCTGGGCTGAGGGTGATCTCTGTGCATTGTATTATTTCCTGTTGCTTCATAGCCTGTGTGACATAGCAGGGGGTCCTGAGTCTCACACAACACAGCGCCACCTAGTGAGCCTCACACATGCATTACACCTCCCATAGGATTGAATAGTAACCAAATGTCCAATGGGAGGACATCGCCTGGGAAAAGGGGAGGAGTCAGCTGATCACTGGGTCCCCATGGTAACACCCCTGCAGGAAGGTCCTGCGTGTGAGGAGTTAGAAGTGTGGAGTGTTAGGAGGAGGAGGTGAGGAGATAAGTGTGATGTCCTGTGAAGAAAGCAGTGAGTTTAGTGCAGGAATCTCAAGTCCTAGACAGGCCCAGGAAGGTTGGAGAGCTGACATACTCCAGCTATTCAGAAGATCCTGTCCCCTGTCTGCCTAGCCATCGCCCTGAAGGAAGTCAAGCATCATTATCTTGTCAGCCTGAGACTGTGGAGAGAACATTCTGGAACACGTGCTCCATAGCAAGTATCACAGGATCCAGGGGCCAAGGCCAGACCTGTGGAATATCCTGCCACCCTGACTATTGCACCCCGAAACTCTGAGCTATCAGGACCACATAACGTGAGTGGGGAATATTATGTACTAGTATCATGGTGGGCATCCTCCTATGAGCCAAATAGGAGCCCAGACGCACCTTAGGGCTGTAACACTGAAGTATAAGGGGCTAGGAACACCTTTCATCAAGTCTACCCTGCACCCCAGGACTTTGCTGTGTCACCAGGCGTACCCCGTTGTTTTGTATTGAAGAAACTGTTTAAGCATTTGTGCCTCCACACCCATGGAAGTAAAAGTTCAACTTTACAACCGTTTCTGTGTCTGACTCTGCACCGACAACATCAGGGCGCCCCAAACACCACCAGTCGGCACAGTATAGGGGAAGCGCCCCGGGGGAACAATCACCACCAACATTTGTGCAGCCCCCTCATCACCGGTACCAGTGGTGGTAACGTGGGACAGCACCAGCGCTGCGCCCTCGTGCCCAGAGACCGTGACAAGTCTGCGCTGTTTGCACCCCGCAATCCCAACTGCAGCGTTATCTTCCATCTGGTCACCGCATTATACTTTGTGGGGCAGTAGAGAGTGCATTATACTGTGTGCGGGGCGGTGGAGAGTGCATTATACTGTGTGCGAGCAGTAGAGAGTGCATTATACTGTGTGCGAGCAGTAGAGAGTGCATTATACTGTGTGGGGAGAGGGCATTATACTGTGGCAGTAGAGAGTGCATTATACTGTGTGGGCAGTAGAGAGTGCATTATACTGTGTGCGAGCAGTAGAGAGTGCATTATACTGTGTGGGCAGTAGAGAGTGCATTATACTGTGTGGGGCAGTAGCGGGCATTAACTGTGGGGCGGGCAGTAGAGAGTGCATTATTTTGTGTGAGGGCAGTAGGGAGGTGCATTATACTGTGTGCGGGCAGTAGAGAGTGCATTATACTGTGTGTGGGCAGTAGAGAGTGCATTATACTGTGTGCGGGCAGTAGAGAGTGCATTATACTGTGTGCGGGTAGTAGGGTGTGCATTATACTGTGTGCAGGCACAAAGACAGAAAAGGGACTGAAAATGCTCCACGTAATACTTATAGTGAAGGGCTGAGTCCTTTTAGCAGCTAATACTTGACCTAAATCCACTAATGGGCTCTGCAGGAGAACATGGCTGCCAGTCTCCAGGACTTAAAGAGGTCTACAGTATACACCATAAATGTCTTCTATTTTCTTCAATATGGCGGTGTCAAAAATGGTAAAAAAAATGTCAGAACGCCAGAGAAAACAAAGTCTCATTTTTGCCACGATAATGACAATTTTCATAATAAATTTAGACGTCTTTAAACCGATGATAAAAGAGTAACCCTGAAAGGCCGTCCGCCTTATCAGCAGCCTGTCATCCTTCAGAGCAGAATACCTCTCCAGTTAATCTCGCCATTTCTCTTTGACTTCCTTCCAGCAAATCCTCGGCTCCTGCTTCATAATGAAATTCACAGCTTCATGATCACGCAGAATATTCCGCCTTTCAGGAAAACATAGATCAATTTCAAGTTTCCTTCCAATTATTCTTTTCCTCTGAAGACTCTTCTTTTCCCTATTTTGATCGCAGGTATGATTTGCTATCGCTACGTAAATCGTGAGCTTGTTTTGTTTCCTCGCTAATTCAATTACATCAGCCATCTGTTCTCCGTAGACCTTACGGGAAAACGTATCGGATCTGAAGGACGCCGCTCATTGTGCTCCGTGTAGCTAAGGACGAAGCCTGCCCAGTAGTGAAATGACATGTCATGTAGCATCTTTGCGTTACACGCCGCACACGATGGAATCTGTAGAATGATATTTGTCACCTAATGCTTCTCGTAATGTCGCCTCTCATTAGATGTTTCTGCAGAATATTTACATGGACATTACACTTATAGGTAATATAATATCTCAACAATCCAGGGAAGAATTAATAATGTAGACTCTGGATTTACACCTGAAGCTTCACAACAGACTTCTCGGAAAATTGTTAAAGTCATTCAAGATCAACCATAACTTTATAGAAAAGTAAAGCGAACTTGCATCTGAGAAATGAAAGTGTGCGGAAGAAAATATTCAAACCCCCTTCCTTATATTTATGCCCCACACCTTAAATATAGACCCCTATCTATCTATCTATCTATCTATATATCTCTCATATCTATCTATCTTATAGCTATCTTCTGCCATTTATTTATCTCATATATATCTTCTATCATCTATCTATCTATCTCATATCTATCTATCTATCTATCTATCTATCTATCTATCTATCTATCTCACATCTATCTATCTATCTATCTATCTCATATCTATCTATCTCATATCTCTATCTATCTCTCATATCTATCTATCTATCTCATATCTATCTATCTATCTATCACACATATCTATCTATCACATATCTATCTATCTCATATCTATCTATCTCATATCTATCATATCTATCTATCTACCTCATATCTATCAAGCTCGCACATATCCACACTCTGAGACTGAAAGAAGTGGTCATGGCTGTCCAGATGAAAGCGATGGGGAATGTGAACGATTAGTCAGAGACGTAACTGATGTGATGAAGGGGTGCGTTCTCCTGAATACAAAAAAAAAACCCGAAACGCGTTATCTAATTAAAGCTTGAATCCTTTTCTACTCTGTGATCATCCTGTGATTTGATATTTGAGAGCACAAGTCCTGGGATTCCCTAGGAACACTCTGTTCCAGTTGTACATATCTATTAATCACGGCTCCAGTCCTTCGGATGGCCGATAATCCCAGTTGAATGCGATCCAAGTCTAAGACGTATCCCATTGTATACTCATCATTTTGACCTTAATCGGTTTGGTTAAGTATCCTCAAGTTGTGAGGAATAATTGAGGATTTACCAATATTCATTATAAATACACGTGATATCTATCACAGTAGTGTTCACGCAGTACACAGTGCCGGCAGCAGGGAGAAGCGCAGGTCTCTGATGTCATTAAACCACCAGTGAATCCAGGCGATCTCTCTATCCTATTTGATGTTATTGTAAGAGATCTGTGAACTACTTCAGCATGAGCCGGGTTCGACCTGAATATCCAAAAACTGTTTGTTTTTTAACAAAACTGAACAATTTAGTATTCATCTCAGACAAACTAAAATGGCTGCCACGACATGCACTGCACAGACCCCAAAGTATAATAGGCGGAGGCCCAGGGGAGGTGAAAAAAATAAAAAACATTCACACTCACCTTCCCTCACCTCTTTTGGGCCTCCTCATTGTGTTCAGTGCTCTCCTGGTGATGTGATACACCTGGGATCACCGCTGAGGCCTTTGATTGGGATACATTGGTCACATGGCTTGGCTTGCCCATGTCAACACTTAGGCCCAATCAGAGACCTCATCGGTGACCCTGGGCGTATGATGTCACCGAGAAGACGGACGGCGTGGGGAGCCCATATCAGATGAGGAAAGGTGAGTGAATGTTTTTTATATTTTTTTTACATCTCCCCTGGACCTCCACCTATTATACGCTGGGTCTGAAGAGACCCCAGAATATAATAATGTCACTTTCGGTTCATACCGAACTTGTTCGATCTGAAACAAATCAGGTTTCTGAACCACCCAAATCCAAAACTAAAATAATCTTGGTAGGTTCTTCCATCTAAGCATCATAGGCACCATAATGGAGTTTTTAGAATAATTTAAGTGATATTTTTCTCTTCTGTTGCGCTTAACATTCCTGCTCTCATGTCATCAAGATTCTTGTATATTGTTATAAATAGAGGATACATTTTCCTGGGTTCAACCTTAATGAAGTGTGAACATGGCCTGAACTCGGATGGCTGTCACACGGTCATAGTGATAATTGGCTCACACTTTGTAGGCCAACCTATGGTGGATAATTGCTTGGAAAGCTCAAATATGTCTTAATCTGTTGTTTCTAGTCATGAATTATAATTCGCCAATTCGTCACTTAGATACGACACATTCGGCAGCAAAGTACGATCTAATGATGACTATATAATAAGACAATGCTGAAAGATAAGAGAAAATAGAATAAAAAGAGGCTGCAACGCTTGTTATTGGAGTTGTTGTTCCAGCAGCTCGAGAAACTGTAGACTCTACAGAAAACTCCAAGAACCAGAAATAGTGAATGCAAGGACAAATATCTTTACTGACTGAGACACAGCGCTAAGAGGGGCTTAATTCAAGGCCAAAACCAGTCAGCAGGGAACCTAGTGGGCACTTAGGCAGCTACTACTAGAAAAATGTATGTTGCCCAAGTTTTAGGAATTTGCAAACTGGTGGATTATTTTTCTGCGTTGGGATAAAATAATATTTTTATACTTACATTTCAGCCGCTCATTTTTTGGTTTGCCTTGATATCTGCACTTCACCCTTTCAGCCCAGGTCTTCTTAATGAGCAGGGGATGGCATACGTGATCCAACCTACGAGCTCTCAGTCCATATGGTAAGGTGAACTTTTTGAGATCTGTTCACATGGTGCAGTGCTGTATGGTGTCTGCCATTGTTGTGATGCTGTGTGGCCTAGAACCTGTTGGTTTAGCCTGGTAGCAGGGTGACTGTTCCCTCTCCGTGCCATGCTCGGCTAATGGCAGTCGCCAAGTGGTGCCACACCCTATAGAGTAGGGACCCACTATATAGAGGTCCCTGTCAGAGGGGTAACTTGGAGGCCTAGTGCAATATCTCTAATGCGGTCCCCATTTACTATGTGCTATCTGTAATACTGGTGTCTTCTTATATTGTAGCGAGACCTTTGGGCCCCTTAAGGCTCCATGGTCGGTAGCGTTTGCTGCCTCTGCACCTCCTATAACCCCTGGTCCCTGTGATGTGGGTAGTGAATTTATACACCTTGATCAAAATGTATTTTAAGAGACTAATGTTCATTTTTGTAGATTTTTTTAAACACTAAGAAGCCTAGATCAATGTATAATGCTGGGATGTGTAGTCCATGTCTTTTTGTCTAAAATGAAGGGTAATTTGATACGAAGCCTCCGCATTCATCTGTAATCTGTCAGATACCAGTGTTCTATTTTCATGCAGCGCCCTCCAGAAAAGTTAAGTATCACACTGTGTGCATTTAACCCTTTGCCAACATCCACTGTAATAGTATGATGGATGCCAGGTATTCAAATATGGCGACTGCTTAGGAGCTGAGAGGCCACCTTAGCTGTTGTATTATAGAGCCGAGAGATGGTGGCAATGCCTGCACTGTTCGCGGACATTGACCCCCCCCCCCCCCCCGATTTTACCATGCATTGCATTAGTGATCAGACCTCCTGGGGTGCAAGACCTCTAGAGGGTCTAAAAATTGCAGTAAAAAATAATAATAAAAAGAAGGGGTTAATACAAAAAAAAAACTATATAAATTCGTATCGCCATATTTGTGCCAATCCATAGAATACAGGTGACAGGTCATTTTGGCTGCACAGTGAAGCCCGTAAGAAGGTTACTCAAACACAGTTTTTCTCCCATTTCACTCCATTCTGAATTTTTTTTCCATCTTCCTTGTACATCATACGGAATATTAAAGTCCACCATTAGAAAGTATAATTTATCGCACAAAAACTAAGCCCTCTTACAGCTCTGTGAATGGAAATATAAGTAAGTTTTGGCTTGGAAGGCGGGGAGTCAAAAACTAAAATCTAAAAATGCCTGCGGCAGATCCTCAGGAGTGGGAGATGCTCTTTGCAACGGATGTCCATTCTGGAGATGAGGATCTTGATGAGATTTCTTTATTACAGTCCCTGCCTGGAGCCAGATTTTACCATACTACAATATAGCCATACAATAAATTCATTCACTAGATGTAGCCTGAAGTCCTTTGGATCCCGATATAAATGTCTGGTTTTCAATTTATTAGCCTCTGGCTTACATCTTAATGCATAGTAACAATGTGCAATTTATTACTGCAATTAAAAATGCATGAAGTTCTTAATTAAGAAAAGCAACAGAAAAGCAGTGTGTAAACAAAGCCTTAAAACAATATTGATGAAGCCAGTAAAATGGAGCCGGAAATTCTGCGTCCCTGGTCAATACTTTTCATGTGTTTACCTGAACTGAGATCTGACAATTTAGTTCATTTGTAGGTAATTTTGCTCCGGAGCCCTGAGCTTCAGGCTCGATCCCGACGCCATCCACAACTATCCCCAATCTCCGCCACACAGAGCTGATCTGTAATATTAAGTTCCTTTTTCCTTTTATCTTTCAGATAACACAAACCTATTTTGGAGAAAAGTGGATTTCTTTTATTTTGCTTCTTTTCATGTCGTCCCGGAATTAACTTTTTGAGTTTGATTATCTTTGAAGGTTTTATTGTGATGCTCCAGCAAACAGACTCTGAACCATTATCTGTGCTGGCAACGTTAGTGCTCCTCCGGCTCCAGGCAGATAGGACCAGGGGAATATATTTACTAAGAGGATTTGGTCTAGTACAATGGTATCAGTTTCTGGCACTGACTTAAAGGAGACTCTAGTACTGTATGGTGCCTTATTCATCTGCACAGCGTTTGATGGTAGTAAAAGCCCGAAGAGGCATTGGTGACCCTACTGAGTCCGGCACATTGCAGTGCATTTCCTCTTTCACAGCTTGTGCGCACTGATCCTTATTTGACAGTGTTGTGATAGAATTTGCTTGTGAACCCCAATCTAGGGATTTCACCTTATTGTCTGTGAGCTTCCAATTCTTAAGTTCCCTTCTGGGGGTAAAGGAAAATACCAGCCGACTGGACAAGAAAAAAAAACAAGACTTGGAACATGTGTGAAAAGTTTCTTAATGACCTTACAGTAATTGTTTGTTTTATAGTATCAGGGCTTACATTTTATTTAGGTTCCCTCCAATGGGAATGATGCTTTTAAGTGTTGCTTCCAATGAAAATTATCATACCATTTGAGACATGCATACACTAAATATATTGTGCTTACATGCGGAATACCCTGACCTAGACCAAACAACTTTGCTTCATATTACGTTGTGAGCAGAACTGGGCAGCACATGGACAAGATATACAGAGGAAGGGGTAGCTGTGTAAAATTAGACAATGGTCAATATAGTAAAATTAATGTTTTAATCATTTATGCTTTTCAAAAAGCTCTATCAACTTCTGACTACACAATGAGGAATTTTTAGAGATACCGCCCTTAATGCTGGCACACTTTCACTTATTTAAGTTATTTTTTCAATGTGTGCATGTCACATTTGTCCAAGGGATACGGTAGCCCTTTTGGGACCCTCCCAAGGTCTAGGGGTAGGAGTTGTGGGTCATATAGGTTCCCTCTCCCCATGCAACCCCAGTTCCTTCTCTTCTTTTGCATTGGAGGGATGCAACCAGTTCTTTGCATTCCAACATAATGACATACTATATTACTTCCAATGAGGTTACTCGACATCCAAGGCTGCGATGGAAAGCCAAAGCATAGTTCTACAAGGCCGGTATTTGGAGAGGAATTTGAGGCGTGTGTCTCAAATTCCTCTCTAGATACCTGCCCTTAGGCTGGATTCACACTGCTATAATTCATCTGTATTTCCAAATCGCATTACAGCCGCAAATCTTGTTCCAGCCACAGATGTGATGACTAGAACAGCCACATCATATAGTAAGCGTCGTACAATATGGACGTATTATAGGCATGTGAATCCAGCCTTACTTGCGTCATTGTCTTTTTCTATCAGGACTGCGTGAAGCCGAATCAAAGTAAATGCAATCCCTTCAGTACACAGCCTTGTATCAGCCCGCACGGACTAATGGCGAGTATACATCAAACAGGTTGGTTTAAGAGCAGGTTCGATAGTAGAGTCTTTAGGTTACGCAGGTAAGATTTGTCATCACAGCTGTTCTTTGAAGGCATTAATTATCCATACATCCATTGGTGGCGTATGCCATATAAGCACCGCGGGACGGGGATATCTTTGCATCAGTGTGATACATGTTTTCAATTACCACGTAATTCCCCCATGTTCACACTACAGTATCATGTCTACACATGGCTGCTTAACGGTTCCTTGAATCTCCGCATCCTATTACGTAGTCATTCAATTACACTTCATTCTTTTAAATGTCATGTAGCAGCCGATCCATCTGCTGCAGTATATTATCAGGTCTGCTACGCACCTTCACCAGTTCTAATTCATTAACGTATCATTAATAGGATGGCGCACAGAGCACTGACAGCCAAATCCAATTTTCTGAAATCTGAAAAAGCAGTTCTAGATCTAAATAGGAAACCTGAGTGGTGGGGCACTCATTTATTAGCCAGAGAAGAAGCAGCTATAAAATTCATCTTTAGCTCTGGAGGACCCACAATGTGTAATTCTTCATCTCTCCTAGGGGAGCGCTGTAGGGAAAATAAGCTGCATCTAATAGGTTACTTCAATAATGATAGCTGATTATTTGATTGACACCCTTTCTAAAATGCATGAAAACTTTTGTAAAAGATTAAAAATCTATTATTTTCATCTCCCAATATCTAGAGATCACTGTTTTGCTTTCAAAATAAGTTTATAGGGGGTTTCTATAAACCCCCTATTTTCTTCACCATATTACAATTACAGCCACAATTAAAGGGGCGTTCCAGTAATTACAGGTTATCGCCTATAGGAGTTATCGGTATGATTGGTGATGTTCTGACTACTGGGACCCCCACTGATCAAGAGAATAGGAGTCTTGGTTTTATGGAACTGCCAGAGACTGCCGGTGCAGTCTCGTAGAGATGAAATCTGGTCGTGTATATGAGCAACCTACAGCTCTCTTCATATGGGGCACAGAAGACCCCTGTTCTCATGATCAGTGGTGGAACCCCCAACGATCAGTTATCTCCTACTCTGTAGATTGAAGATAACTTGTAATTTGTGGAGTACCCCTTTAAGACTGTAATTCAATATAATGTATTTTTTGTAAGAAAACACAAATGTGACATAACACTGCAGCTAATCTTATATGTATCACTAATATATACAGTATATATATACTACACACTCCCATGCTAGTAAGCAATGCCTTCGGCCGCAGCATGTGTGATCATTTTAATGTAAATTCTAAAATTAAATGATTGAATTCTGTAATGTTATTATGGGATTAATTTTTGGATTACCAGAACTATATCTCATCCCTCCAGTCCCAGAGAAACAATACTGCACATTGTCATGGTGTACATCTGATAGCAGTCATGACCACATTATCTATCTTCCCGTTCTCTATCATAGTGGATTATAAATTCCTGAAACCATTTTGTTTCAATTGTTTCAGCTAGATATAAAAAAAAATTCCTTATGAACAAGGCCTTGTACTGTACATCAGGCATGTCAAACATGCGTCCCGCGGGTCGCATGCGGCCCTTTACAGGCATATCTGCGGCCCGCACAAAAGTCTCAAACTTTGTCTCTAAACTTTACAAAAGTCTTTTGAGACCCCGGAGTATAACGATCGGGGGCCCAGGGGAGGTGAGCGAACATAAAAAACACTGTAACTCACCTCTCTGCCGCTCCGCAGGCTTCGGGCCTGTTTGGTGACGTCCCAGACTTCAGCCGACGTCATTATGCGTCGCGACGCCAGCCTGGATCGCGCGAGATCCGGTCCGACATTGAAGATGGCCGAAGTAGCGCACGGGAGTGCACCGGAGCGAGGAAGAGGTAAGTTGCAGTGTTTTCTATGTTTCTATCCTCCCCTGGGTCTCCGATCATTATACTCTGGGGTCTGAAAAGGCCCCAGAGTATAATAATCGTTCATGGGTGGTCCACTATGGGGCATAATACTGTGTGCAGGGGCCACTATGGGGCAAAACTACTGTGTGCAGGGGCCACTATGGGGCAAACTACTGTGTGCAGGGGCCACTATGGGGCAAACTACTGTGTGCAGGGGCTAATATGGGGCAAACTACTGTGTGCAGGGGCTACTATGGGGCAAACTACTGCGTGCAGGGGCCACTATGGGGCAAACTACTGTGTGCAGGGGCCACTATGGGGCAAACTACTGTGTGCAGGGGCCACTATGGGGCAAACTACTGTGTGTCGGGGCCACTATGGGGCAAACTACTGTGTGCTGGGGCCACTATGGGGCAAACTACTGTGTGCAGGGGCCACTATGGGGCATAATATTGTGTGCAGGGGCCACTATGCCTCATAATACCATGTTCAGGGGCCACTATGGGGCATAATACCGTGTGCAGGGGCCACTATGGGACATAATACCGTGTGCAGGGGCCACTATGGGGCATAATAGTGTGCGCAGGAATGCGGTTTGTGTGTGGGGGGAGTTGGGGGCGGCGGTTTGGGGGGTTTGGGGGCGGCGGCTTGGGGGGGCCCATGTC
Source organism: Leptodactylus fallax (assembly GCA_947044405.1). Lineage (NCBI taxonomy): Eukaryota > Metazoa > Chordata > Amphibia > Anura > Leptodactylidae > Leptodactylus > Leptodactylus fallax. Next base: position 299,918 of record CAMRHE010000471.1, on the reverse strand, counting down.
AAATGTTCGCCTTGGGGCCCAGCCATTCCTAGTTACTCCACTGGTGTCAATCCATGACGTGTGTACTTTGGTCGGCTGCTGATCACGTAAGCAGGTCATATGCAGGGATATGGGCCAATGAATGACGACCCGGAAGTACTGATCGTGAGTTTTGTACATCTGCGGCTCGCGTGGCTGCTGATCACCTAAGTCAGTTTTGTTGTGAGCGGAGGAAGAGTCGTGGCTGAGAGTGATAATAATATAAATAATAATATAATAATATAATATAATGAATAGGCCTATTCATTATATTATTATTATGAATTTTCAATATGTATTTATTTACTTTATATTTATTTAATGGGCGTCTGTAGGATTTGTTCTTTTTGGTGTTCACCCCTGGTATTTGCCTCCACTGCAAATATATGTTGCTGTTACATATTACTACTTCATATCTTGTTTTCATGACTGCTGTTAAAATACGTGTGTGACATTAGCTGCTGTGTGCGGCCCTGGCAACAACCTCTTGTTACTCATGTGGCCCTCGGGGTACCCTGAGTTTGACATGCCTGCTGTACATAATGCATACCTCACACCGTTCAAGGGAATGAAAGAGGGATAGAATGTGTGATGCGCTATGGATGTTGCGGCAAATTTAGCCCCACCCAATTCCACTTTGACTCCGCCCATTCCCTGACATTTCTGTTTTTGCCCCCACACATATAACGCTTCTATAGTCACCCTGACTTGGTATACCCCCACAGTATAATGTCCCCCTCCAGCTGCCCCCACAGTATAAAGAAAAAACATGTCCATTCAGACTGTGTAATATGGAGATAGTCTACTCTGAAAGCATTTCTTCTAGGGGAGAATATATCCAAAAAATGATGACCCAAAGGAGCGCCATATGGCGGCACGCTGAGTACTTGCAGCTCCATAGCACAGACCCACAAGGGACTTTAGGCCACATTTCTCAGAACTATGTAAAAGAAAAAGAAACTGTCTTTGTTGCCATAGTAACCAATGACAGCACGTCTTTAATATAAGAAGTGAAAGCAGTAGTTGGTTGCTATGGGCAACAAAGCCAGTTTTTTCTTTAGACACTGTCACAATTCTTCCCCTATGTGTGCCGCCATGATACATGAGGCCTAAATCTACTCGCAATGGGGGAACTATATGAAAACTGGCTAAACGAAAAATGCTATTGCCAAGCAACCAAAAAAGGAAAGTGAACTGCGACTGGTTGCTATAGGCAACAAAGACCATGGGAAACCTTTACCAAAACTATCTAAAGGAACAATTGCCTTTGTATCACAGCAACCAATCACAGCGCAGCTTTCATTTTACAAGGGCAGTCACATGAAAATGGCGAAAACCCTCCCAAAAATGTCAGAGTTTTTTTAAATTACAGATTTTGGATTTCTGGCTCCAGCGAATATTCCTGGCACATAACTCTGGTGTCTTATGTGCATTTTAACCCTTTAGCGAGATAACGCATTGTAGCCTTAAAGAGGTTGTCCGGGATAAACAAAAATTAAACACTAAACTAAACCCCCTTCCCCCCACCTAACTTCTAATTTACTTAGTTAAAAAAAATCTATATTTACCCATATCCCTGGGGCACACTTTCTGATAATCCAGTAACGTTCCGTTTCGCCGTTTCCGGAAACGGAGCATCACCAATACTCCCCCGACCCCATCATACTTACCTGTCTTCAGTCTTCTGGCAAGAAACGTCACTTCATTCGTTTCTGCCGGCGCCTGCACATTAGAGCCAGTGATGCTAGATGTAGTGTTCAATCGCTGACAGGAGTGAAGAGCGCTTACCACGCATGCACAAAAAGTCCACAGAAGAAGGAGACGGCGGGACAGAAGAAACTGATCTCCAGGATACAGAATACATGTAAGTATGATGGTGTGGGATGGGTGGGCTGAGTTAGTTTGATAGGTAGGGCTAGTAGTCCGTGGGCTAGCTAGGGAAACAGGGAGGGGGTGTGAGAGAGGGAGGGGGAAGGGAGTGAGAGGGGGATCATGGTAGTTGTAGACTAAGACAGCAGGAAGATGCCCATGTAAATAAATGCAGAGGATACCAGGAGCTCCCAGAGAAACTCAGAAATGACTCAAAACACTGCTAAAAGTATTTTGATGCAATTATTAACCCATTAATAGCACTAGAATACCATTTTTTGTTTTGCCCAGAAAACCCCTTTAACCATTATCAGACCGTCCATTGGGTTTTTACGTCCAGATAGTAGCTTCCTTGTTCGTGCAGCTGCTGAAACGGGGAGCCAGCTGTAACTTCAGCCGGAGCTCCCCTAGAGAGGCAGGGATGGTTTATTACCTTCCCGATTGCTGTGTACACAGTGCTCAATGAGCGCTGTATACAGCGCTATGGGCGCCACCATCTTGCGGATCCCCTCTGACCCAGCGGTCATGTGATCCGCTGTGATCAGAGTCTGTTAGAGCTGCTGGATCCTAGAAGACCCAGATCAGCTCAGCAGTCATGGGCAGGAGGCTGTATTCCTCCTGCAACCGGGGCAAAATGTACCAGCCCCAGTTACAGGGGAAATCAATCCCTCTGGGGCTCAACCAAAAAAAAGTGATCAGATGTCCCCAAAGGTCTATTATGACCTGATGGAGAGACAATGTAAATAAATAAATAAATAAAATGAACAAAAAAGTAAAAAAAAAAAATTTAAATAAAATAATACGCCAATAACACGCCCTTATTACAGGTTCTAGCCCCACCACAACAACACCATACAAAATAAAAAATGACCGTAACAGAGAGGAAAAATAATTTTATAAAGTTTTTTAGTAGCACTTTGTGTTATTAAATAAAAATGGAAAGTGAAAAACAGACACGTTTCCCTCTTCTTTTATTTTCCCGGATATAAAAAAAATTAAAAAACATGCAAACATAAAAAACAACATAAAAATAAAGCCCTATGTTTCACCGAAAAAAGATGCAGAAATTAGTTGAATAACGCAAATGATAGAAATGTTATAGCCCTCAAAACCGCACATACAAAAAACCCGAAAATGTGTCTGGTCCTGAACCAGAAATTGGCCCGGTACTGAAGTGGTTAAACAGGTAACATTTTATCCCTCTTGGCATTCCAGTGTTTATAACTTTTTACCTTTTATTTCTACGTAGCTTTGCCAGACCTGGTATTTTGTGGGTACATAAGACTCTTTTTAGCAGTTTTTGAAAGTTGAGATGAACAGAAGACATCAATTCTGGTTCCTGAATTTTATGGCATTTGTCATGTATTAATAATGTACTAATTTTATTTTAGTGGTTGTTACAGATGTGGCAACATCAATTGTGGGTTTTTAAATTTTTTTTTTTCATTAAAAAAGGAAAAATATTGTCTACTTTATTTTTTTTTTGTCTATAAAACTACTTAGGTGCTGCTGCCAGCATTGGCTACAGAATCTAAAGAGTTAAATGGCAAATATGTGCTCTGGGGGAGAGGGGTGTGATATTATGAACAGACGTCCATGGTATACCCCCTGGGGTTATCTGAAGTTACAAGGACAGGAGAATGAGTGAATGAGAGAATGAATCCTTTACCGCTCGCTTCAACTGCAAGTGTTCCCATACACACTGGTTTAAGTGAAAGCTGTGATTATATGCAGCTCCCCTTCAATGTTATCGTGGGATCTACTGGGGATACAGGCTTTTCTTTAAAGCCAAGACTTATCCCCCATGGCTCCGGAGTTAGAGCTGTTTAAGTGCTTTTGGAGCTTCATTGAAAGTCTCCAGCTTGGGGTAAATAGTAATCTACTTTGCTCAAACCATGAGCTGGAGATGTTCAAAACTGTCAGGGGGTTAAAAACTTAAAGCTGAGCTCTAATTGGTTGCTACGGACAATAAAGACAATTTTTCCTTGAGGCTGAAGCCCCACGTGGCGTAAATTCCGCGGTTTGGCCGCACTTTTTGCAGAAAAATACTTGCAGAGGAAATGCTGGGATTTCCAAAACCATCATGTTTTTGGAAATCACAGCATGTCAATTATACCTACGGAAACGCAGGCGGTTTTCCTATGCGTATAACTGAAGCAGAAAGTCGGCAGAGGAAACCTCTGCCGACTTTCTGTGGAAAGCGCTGCAGGAAAAAACGCAATGCGTTTCTGCCATGGTTTTTTCCCCGCAGCGCTTTTTGGCTGAAGTTTGCTACATGGGGCCTTAGCCTAAGTGCCGTGCCCTTCTTCCCTCTTAGAGCCTGAGCTGTACAAACAACATATTTGCCTTTACTTTAGGCAGCTGAACTCCCCTTTCCCTTGCAGCTACCTGGGAGGAGATATGGGAGTCACATGTCAGCCTGAAGTTTCTTTGTGGCCGCAACCAGAAGTGCTGCTCGGGTTCTTGATCAAATCAGCTATTGTCATCTGGCCACCAGATGCATCTGGCACCCCTGCACTAGTCCAGGTGGGGGATCTGCGGGATCTCAGTGTATACACTGAGACTGTCCAACTTGGGACATTCCCCAAAGGATTCACAATTGGAGATCTCCCATATCACTTCCTTTTAATACAATAAATACCCTTTATTTACTATGTGCACATGTCCTAATGGCAATTAATACAGTATATCTGCAGCATCTGCTGCAAAACATACAATTTTCCAATCCTTCAATCATTCCTACTGGCAGTGCATTGGGCAATACGAGGGTTTGCCCACCACTATTTAGCCAGTATCCCTGCCACACACTACTTTTTATCATTTTCCCTTTTCTATTTTAATAAGAGCCTAAATAAAGGTTAAGTTTTATTATTATTATTATTATTATTTATATTTTAACTCCTTCCTGCCTACTTTTTCCTTTTCTTAATAGAGATGCCTGTTTCACTGTTCCCTGTGGATATCTCTATCACTTATAAAAGGTATATATAGGCTATCGTGAAGGAGACCCCTGTAGGAGAGGATTTATTAATAGTTGTTGTGTAGAGAATAAAGCATGTCACGTGGGGCTGGGGTAGGTACTGCTGACCCCATCTGTGTATGTACATATATGAGGCTGTCATGCTGCAGAGTCAGCTTCACTGAACACACTATATAATAACTCCCAGAGGGAAAACGTATCTGCCATACATAAGAACATCCAGTTTAGGTTAAACACAATATTACATGGTAGAACGCTCGTCCTGACACATAGTATAGCGAGCCGCCGCTTCTTCCTTCACCTGTAGAATAGACTAAAATTGTAGAGACTGTTTTAGAAGCCACAATTCATTCTGATTTATTTGAAGTTTTGTCAAAGGCTAAACTTTTTGTTTGATAAAACTGCAATATTTTTTATTAAATAGGATTATTTGCCATTCATTCTAGGCCCAGATCCACACAGTGAGGATATGTCCATCAGGGAAATTCTGCAGTGTTTTTCTCTGCAAGCTGTAATGGCAAAAATTGTGCGGCTTAGGCTAGGTTCACATCTGCACTGGGCTCTCCAAAGACAGAGAGCCCAACCGCCCAAACAATGGTTACCTGCAGACACTGGCAGACCCCATAGACTATAATGGGGTCTGCTGGGTGTCCGTCTGGTGTCCGCCATTTATATACTGAAACCGGTGGAGAGAAAAGTCCTCCGTACGGACTTTTCTCCACCAATTTCTTGTGGTTTCTGCGTCAAAGTCTCCAAGAGGAGACTCTGGCGCAGATGTGAACTTAGCCATACCTGCAGGAATTGCTGCCGGTTTCTTGCACCATTCATCCTCTGCATAGCTGCTACTGTAGATTATAGCGGGTTAGCCGCTGGTGAGTATGTGGCCACTTACCTCCCCATGTGGCTAGTAAACTCTACGTTCCATCAACGCTTAAAGGGCTTATATCTTTGGAATGGCTAAACGGATCTGGATAAACAAAACAACAAAATGTTCAGGGTGACAGCGCCGATCAGACGTATGTCATTGGAATTTTCAGACATGTCCCCTTTAAACATAATACACTTATAGGACAGTTATTGGATATGCCAAGTTTTCTCAACTCACGCCCAGTTTTCTCATGGAAATTCTAGCTGAGACATCGCATGCACTATAATTTTTGTCTATTCAGTAAAAGTGGCAGAAATTAGATAATAAATCCCTATAAATACATAGCAAGGAACTTTTCATTTTAACTGAAAAACCTATGTAGTCTATAAATTCAAGTTAAAATTCTGAGCTACAAGTCTTATCACCTGTCTGTGCAACCAATATTGTTTCTCCGTGACATTCTGCATTTTCTGGATTTAGAAACAAGACGGAGAACAAAGAGCGTGCCAACCGATTCTATGTCAATTTCTTACAGGTTTGACATTCATTACAGCCCTGCAGCTGGTATCAAGGGGAGCAGCCTGCCAAGGGGCATTCACCGTCTCATAAATTCTGGCATTCTGGACAGTCAAAATGTTATAACAGAGCTTTTAATTTGTAGAAAATGTTCCTGTCAGTCGAGTAGTGTCACTTTCTTCCAATGTGCCATCACACCTAGCAATGAACCGCCATCTGTTCTGGTAGCTGATACCTAGTATGAAAATGTGACTTTGCTATTAGCTTCTTGGAAAATACTCAAACTCTGGTAGACTAACCCCTCAGATGCTGGGATCAATAGCATTCATGGCATCTGGTGGGTTAGTGGGTGGGGGGTCCCTTTTTTTGCCCCATTGATTCCCCCCGTGGTGAGATCACAGGGTTCTGAGAGTTTGTCCTCACATACCAGAAGGCCAGTCAATGACTTCCTGGCTGTCTTTCCCTATTACAACCTAGGGAGCCCATGTACAATGTACTGCAAAACAGAAGATTTGCAGTATATTGTTCAGAGGATCAAGTGGGACAGTAAAAGAAATAAAATAGAAAATGTAAAAAGTTTTTTTTTAAAGAAGTAGAAAAAATAATCAAAAGTTAAAAAAAACTTTGCCATTTCAAAAATAAATAATGTAGACAAAAAAAAAATTCATATTAAGTATTGTCATGTGCGTAGAATTTTAGACTATCCAAAAATAATGTTATTTATCCTGTATGGTGAACACTGTAAAAAAAATTTTAAAAAAGCCCCACACGTTGCTTAAATGAATGTGTTTTGGTACACTTTGCCTCTACCATAAAATGCAAAACAAAAAGTGATCAAAAATTTGTACAAACCAGAAAATGATACCAATAAAAACCACAGCTTGCCTTGCAAAAAATGAGCCCTCACACAGCTCAGTCAATATAAGGTATGAACATCGTGCCCCCTAGTAAATCGTAACAACATAACAAAATTGATGTAAATATGGTATCGCCATAATTGTAATGACCCCCCAGATAAAGATGCCATGTCATTGACTTTACAATTTTTTTGTTCGAGTTATTCAAATAATTTTTGTGCCTTTTTTTCTTGATGGGGATTTATTTTTTGTCATTTCTATTTTTGCTTGTTTTTTTCTTTTCTTTTTAATATCCGAGAAAAGTTTTATGTTGCTGGGGGCGGGATTAGAACCTATATGTGATGTTGTAGCGATATTCTTTTTTTTTTTTTTTATTTCACTTTATTTTCTTTGTCTTCATTTTTAATTTGTTATTTGTTTTACACATTGTGTTCCCCATAAGGTCATAACAGAGTTTAGGGGGAGGATGTGGGGGAGGGGTCAATTTAACGTTACATTTTTTTTTTTTTTTTCCTTTTGCTGATTTACCCAGTACATTAGTCCAGTCTGGGGATTGGGGTCTAGTCTGGGGTTTAACAAATGGAGTCTGATATGGCGTCTGAATTTTCCTATGTAATTCTTTATTTTCCCTAAAATGGCACTTTAAGTTTTGTTCTGAGACTTTCATACGAACTAGACCCCATAAAAGGTAAGATGTCTACTATATGGGATTGAAATGTTGCACAATCTGCAATAATTTACAGCTCCCACCTTTAGTTTTATGTCTATATAGCCAAATATATAGTCATTTCCTGGTAGCTGACGTCCCTAAGATCTGGTCTCGGCAGACAAATTCTGGATTCTGATTTTTTTATTCAATTTTGAATTCTCCTTTCATAGCTTTCTTGCTATCTTGAAAATAAATCTTACAGTATGATAAAACATGGCAGCGGTCATATAGATAGAATGATGAGAAAGCGCCTGGACTGACTTTGAGTCAGAGATTGTTTCATAGATACATGTAATGGGGATGTCAGATGCCGTCACACCACCGAGGTGGCACAGATAGATAATGCACAGACAAAGCTCTCCCGATCCTTAATATTTCAAATAATATAAATGTCAAACAGCAGAAAAACCTGAATAGTGCCCTAAAATTCCAATAATTTGGAAAATTCATGACAGCTAAAATTTGCTATTGTAAAATTGTGCATTGATACCAAGCCAATGATCCTGTGCAGAAATGCTGACCGTCACAGGCTGCTGTACGGCTACAAATACAGTACGGACATTTTTCTTGTTATGTATCACATCAGCAGGATTTCTGTAACAGAAAATGCTGGATTATTGGAAACTTATCTTGTCCTTGTGCATGGACATAGCTATTTAAGGTGCAAAGGTAGCAGTTACAGGCATAGGCACTGGAACTTAAAATTGACCAAAGACTCCTCTACCCTATAAAAATATGCCAGTATTATAAATCGTACATAGTAGGGGCCCTGTGACAGATTTTGTATCGAAGCCCAGAAGCTTAAAGGGGGGCTCACATTTAAAAAAAATATAGAAAAATAGCAAACCTGTGAATGTTCTCCAAAAGTAGTTAGTCATATGAAAAAGTTTGGGCACCCCTATTAATCTTAATCATTTTTAGTTCTAAATATTTGGGTGTTTGCAACAGCCATTTCAATTTGATATATCTAATAACTGATGGACACAGTAATATTTCAGGATTGAAATGAGGTTTATTGTACTAACAGAAAATGTGCAATATGCATTAAACCAAAATTTGACCGGTGCAAAAATTTGGGTACCTTTATCATTTTATTGATTTGAATACTCCTAACTACTTTTTACTGACTTACTGAAGCACAAAATTGGTTTTGTAACCTCACTGAGCTTTGAACTTCATAGCCAGGTGTATCCAATCATGAGAAAAGGTATTTAAGGTGGCCAATTGCAAGTTGTTCTCCTATTTGAATCTCCTCTGAAGAGTGGCATCATGGGCTCCTCAAAACAACTCTCAAATGATCTGAAAACAAAGATTGTTCAACATAGTTGTTCAGGGGAAGGATACAAAAAGTTGTCTCAGAGATTTAACCTGTCAGTTTCCACTGTGAGGAACATAGTAAGGAAATGGAAGACCACAGGGACAGTTCTTGTTAAGCCCAGAAGTGGCAGGCCAAGAAAAATATCAGAAAGGCAGAGAAGAAGAATGGTGAGAACAGTCAAGGACAATCCACAGACCACCTCCAAAGAGCTGCAGCATCATCTTGCTGCAGATGGTGTCACTGTGCATCGGTCAACAATACAGCACACTTTGCACAAGGAGAAGCTGTATGGGAGAGTGATGCGAAAGAAGCCGTTTCTGAAAGCACGCCACAAACAGAGTCGCCTGAGGTATGCAAAAGCACATTTGGACAAGCCAGCTTCATTTTGGAAGAAGGTCCTGTGGACTGATGAAACAAAGATTGAGTTGTTTGGTCATACAAAAAGGCGTTATGCATGGCGTCCAAAAAACACAGCATTCCAAGAAAAACACTTGCTACCCACTGTAAAATTTGGTGGAGGTTCCATCATGCTTTGGGGCTGTGTGGCCAATGCCGGCACCGGGAATCTTGTTAAAGTTGAGGGTCGCATGGATTCAACTCAGTATCAGCAGATTCTTGAGAATAATGTACAAGAATCAGTGACGAATTTGAAGTTACGCCGGGGATGGATATTTCAGCAAGACAATGATCCAAAACACAGCTCCAAATCTACTCAGGCATTCATGCAGAGGAACAATTACAATGTTCTGGAATGGCCATCCCAGTCCCCAGACCTGAATATCATTGAACATCTGTGGGATAATTTGAAGCGGGCTGTCCATGCTCGGCAACCATCAAACTTAACTGAACTGGAATTGTTTTGTAAAGAGGAATGGTTAAAAATACCTTCATCCAGGATCCAGGAACTGATTAAAAGCTACAGGAAGCGACTAGAGGCTGTTATTTTTGCAAAAGGAGGATCTACTAAATATTAATGTCACTTTTCTGTTGAGGTGCCCATACTTTTGCACCGGTCAAATTTTGGTTTAATGCATATTGCACATTTTCTGTTAGTACAATAAACCTCATTTCAATCCTGAAATATTACTGTGTCCATCAGTTATTAGATATATCAAATTGAAATGGCTGTTGCAAACACCCAAATATTTAGAACTAAAAATGATTAAGATTAATAGGGGTGCCCAAACTTTTTCATATGACTGTACTTTGTGCTGCACTTTTGTTTTGATGCTACTAGGGCTTGCTGTGAACACAATTAATATGTAAAAAATAAAATAAAATTTTCATAACTCCATTCCCATGTCAAAGACTATGTGCCTATTTACTTATCTCTACATGCTCTTATATTAAAACTTATTGCTGTAATTATTCATGGTCTTTGCCAAAACCCAGATACAGATCTGTTCTTTTGCTGCCCAGTATGTGAAACATGATCTCTCCAGAAACAGAGAGAGAAACAGGGATGCTGAGGTGTAGTGGAGGCAAGAAGCAGGAGAGGGGAGATAACCATGTTTTCAGAGTATAGGACATCATACCTTTATTTTTTGCTTATCATTGTAATGGAATTCATTGTACTGGATTTCACAGAAATGTCCTTATACATAACTATTACCTGAGTCCTTCTCTAATAGCAAAATCCAGAAGCCGAAATTTGATTTCCCTGCATGTACTGACTATTATTAGCTGAATCATTTCCGCTTATAAAAAGAGTAATTCAGTTAATAGGGATCTATTAGCAAATGGAAGAAATTGCAATTCTGTCCTATATTAGTGAAGGTTCAGTGAAGGAGAACATATACTATAAAAGGGATCCAACAGGACACAGCATGGCGTAGAAGGCTGTGAGTAATTCTTAGCCATATTATCCTACTCTTCTGAATTAGCAGAACAATATTTTTGTTCTCTTCATGTTATAAATATAATTTGTACATTTTTCGTCTTTTATTAAATGGATGGATAATACATTGAAGCTCTTAGTATGAAAAGATCATCCATTAAAAAAAAAAGTCATTCCATTGAGAGAACAGGTGGCAGTCCACCATTATTTCCCTTGTGGTTGTATGTAAAGTGGTGTCCTGGCTTTAGACTTTTAAGCTGTCTCAGCATCTGTTACTATGAGAAGTAAGTTTGAACTTCTAGAAAAAAAAATGAACAATATTGGACACTTCTGCAATGCCCTTGTACTTTGAATACTAGGAATATTGATCACAAAATACGTGTCTGGACACCTTTACCTATGACTGCATGGACAAGTGGAGATAAATGGATCTCTGATTGACACATTGGCATGTGTACAGATTTATTGGTGAACCGCAGAACCTATACTGTACACTATTGAGTTCACGTATCAATGGTCATTCTAATATTATTACAGGCAACTACATCACTTATAGGATCCACCATTCACAATAAATAATGGTCACCCCCCTGCACAATGACCACAGCACAGGTCACATAGCTTGCCTAGTAAACTCCCCCAAAGATGTCAATAAAGCAGATTAAGAGTGAAGAAATCAGGTGATACCTTTTAGAGGCTAACTGAGTATATTTGATAAGTAAGCTTTCAAGAGTCTAGCTTTCTTCTTCAGACATGGTGTTATACAAGAACTGAAAATTCACAGATTTTTTCTATACCCTATACACATGATCTTCAAAGGATTTTAGAGTCCTTAAAAAAAACAAAAAAACAAAATGCAATCTAAGTAGAGAAGTTATTTACAACAGGTCAAAAAACAATCTGGAAAGTTGTGGTGCATGACAGAGGGATCTGTTATCTGTTTGCTATCAGGAGGTGATTTGTGACCCTCACAGGTCATACATAGTGACATGAAGCTCGCATGAATATTAAGTCCAAATTGCAGAGTTTGAAATTTTTGCATTAACTTGCAATCCCATTCTTTCCTCTCCTCATGAGTCTTAAAATGTCCCATTAAAACCACAACCCGCAAATCTTCAATAGAGTGGTCTTCTCCGGAGAAATGTGCGGCCACTGGGAGATCTGTTCTGCTGTTATTAATATTGGATCTATGTGAGTTCATTCGTTGACTGAATCTCTGCCCTGTTTCCCCTGCATAGAGGCCTGTGGTGGGACATTGCACACACATTATGAGAGACACCACATTGGAAGACCTGCAGGAGAATGTCCCCCTAATTCTGTGCACCTGTTGTGACTGGGACAGGTACACTGTCAGCGGTGTGGATGTGCTTGCAGGTCATGCACCTTTTTTCTAGGCAAGGTGAGGTGCCATTTTCAGTTGGGGCCTTCAGGGCACTCCGGACAATAATACGCCTCAGGTTTGGTGGTTGTTGAAAGGAAAGGAGAGGGGGGACTAGAAATATGTCCTTGCGTTTGTTGTCCCTATGTAGCACAGCTTGGAGCTCCTTGGCAATCCTTCGTAGGGCAGATTTACAGAGTAACTTTTTCATGCCTTATACACCAGACAACTGGTCATAATAAATCTGCCCCACTGAGACATCTCCAGGCTGTAGCTAATATAAATAATATCTTAGCTCAAGCAAGATGGCCACCTCCATAATCATGTAAATAGAACAAAAAAAATCTACGATCAGAAAATAAAAACTATCTGGTTTTCATTAGTAGAAAATATTTATTTAGTTGTGCATCCTTCATTTCTGTATAGCAGATTTTACATTCACAACTATAGAAAATTTAGGTCAAAATCCTTGTTGTAAGAGTAAAGTCAAAAATTTTGTTGGTCAGCCAGTTACTGGTTATATGTCTCTTATTTTTGGTGATAGTTCTCTTACTTTTAGCGTGAAACAGTGAATGAACTGACCTCTTTAGGTTAAAGTTGTGCAATTTTTATAAATCAGGGGTGACCAAACCTTTTGGGTATTGGGTCTACTTTTTGCGGAGGATAAGTGATCTACCAGATGACTAGGGACAGGAATGCAGCACCCCTGGATAAGTGGCTAGGAGAGGCAGGGGAACACATACAGGGCATGAGTCCAGTCACGGTCTCCGGTCACAGTGCCAGCTGTCTTCTTGTCTTCCCACCAAAACTGGCTTGAGGTCTACTCTTTGGTTACCATAGTCCTATATATTTTTAACAGGCAGTAAGTGACACTAAAAATATATGCTTGGGTTGGTGAGGTGGACAGAGTGACAGTGTTAGACAAGTGCAGAGATGAAGAAATATATGGTTGGATGGTCAGACAATGGAACCACAGATGAAAACCCACCTTGAGATTTCTTCATTATACTGTACATCCGGTAGTAGATGGAGCTGGGATCAGTCATTGAATAGTCTGTAGATGAAGCTTATAATGGAATATAGTAAATTATTCATTACCTGTAACCCATAATCAGCCCAATATAAGATTGCTGGATGCTACCTGTTAATCTCACCCTCTTGTCTGAGAATATAATAGACTTCTTATATCTCTGGGGTGAAGACCTCCATCTTATGTATGATTAATAGGATGAATTTATAGACAGACGTAAGAAAAGGGCAGATAACTCGATAGTAATCACTCTCTTCTTGCTACTCTATCTTTATTTCTATATAGTGCACAGTATAAAGAAAATGTAACTTGAAGGACCTTACAAGATGTATGATTGATGATATCATCAGATATAGCCGAATGAACTTCTTAATTTTCTGCTCTCAGATAATGGCGATAAGGTAAGTGGGTTTATCTTCATTACCAATTAAAACACTGGGAATCTTGAAGGAGTTGTCCAGGGAAGAAAAGTTCTTTTTAAGGCAGTTCAGAATGGTATGCAAAAATTTTAAAAAAAAAAGTCATACTCTCCTTGTCGATACTCACTGCTCCATTTCTGAAGCTGCCTGGAACCTACTTCCTACTGCAGTGATGATATCCCATCAATGGGACATGTGACCTCTGAACTACTATTTGGTCAGTCATGGATAAAGTGGACACATGCTCTTGTATTCTACATTGTAAATCGTTGATTGTAATGTCAATCTGTGTTCCCTTAGTCCAGACAGCAGCACAATATGGGGTATCTCTGCCCCTGTGTGTTGTTTAGGACAGGTGGAACCTTTAATTAGCACCAAAAAGGTGCCTCCTACTAGCCCTATAAGAGGGCACAAGAGACCTCCCTCCACTGTGTAAATTATAAAGTAACAGGAAACAAGCTTCTAGGGAGGGAAGCCTTGTGCTGCTGTCTGGACTAAGGGAATACAGATTGACATTACAATCAACGATTCCCCTTACGTCTGACAGCAGCACAATATGGGGAGATAGCAAGTAATTCCCCTAGGGAGGGTTTCCTCGCCTTACAATGTCAAGGACTGACTGACCAAAGGCAGTTGTCGGGAAACTGCGGATGTCCAATGATAATGTTTAACAAAAGGTCAACTGAGATGACTATGATGCAGCCGCACAAATCTGGTCCAATGGTAAGGACCGATACTCAGCCAAAGAAGTCGACAACCCAGGTCGAGTGGCCGTAGAAAAACTGGAGGGAATAACTCCTGAATAAGAAAGGAAGACTGTGTCTCAATCTGCGGTCTCTTGGCAATCTGGGCGATGGAAGAACGAATCTCCTTAAGAGACTCCTCATATAGTCCTTTACCCAAGTAACAACCTCTTATAGAAGGTACTTCCGGCGGAGGTCCGCGACACTGGTGACAGCGGGTAAAATCATAGCCGTCAGGTAAAGGGGTATTGCAATCCAAACACATTAGGTGTTTCAAGTTTAGAGGAATTTTTCCTCCTAAGCGCATCGCCATTACGTGATGCAGAAGATGACATCTGAAACATCAAACAGCCACGTGACACTGAAACAGGGAAGATCGCCAAGCATCGCATAAAAACCCAAGGGGTACCTTTTTTTTTTTTTTTTTTTTTTTTGAATCGGTCACTTGAAGAGAGAAAAAAACCGTCAGAAAAAAACCAGCCACCGCAACCCGCAGCAGAGGAGCTAGAAACCACTAACTCAACAAATAAAGGACTGCATTCAGACCTTTTAAATGTAATCCAGCAGCGAGGGGAGGAAGCCAACAAAGAAACATTTATACAGCACCAAAACAAGTCAAACGCCATAATGGAACATAGAGGAGCATAAGCTTAAGCCAGAGGCTCAAAATACAAGCAGCAAAAATCAATTCTATATTTTGCCTTTAAATTTTAAATTTCCAAACTTTCCGCACTTTTTCCGAGAAAACCGGAAGTAGGGCGTGGTGGTGCGCAAAGGCTTCCTTCCCCTGGGAACATGGGACCGGAGAAAAGTTCCGGCCGAGGAGGTTCCCCGCTTACTTCCGGGATCGCGCTGCCTGCAGATGGATGCCGGATAACGCTGCGCTGCGGTGCGAAGGCCCGAAGGACCGGAGGTTTTCTCTTTGGGACCGAGGCACCCCAAAAAGGTAAGCCAGGAGTAAATAAAACCCCTAGCAACGGGAGGTCACAAGAGACCTCCGTCCACCTGTTCCACACAGGACAGAAAAAAACACAGTGGAGGGAGGTCTCTTGTGCCCTCTTATAGGGCTAGTAGGAGGCACCTTTTTGGTGCTAATTAAAGGTTCCACCTGTCCTAAACAACACACAGGGGCAGAAATACCCCATATTGTGCTGCTGTCGGACGTAAGGGGAATAGTGATTGGTGAACTTCGTGAGATTCACTCTACGAGGTTTGCTTTTCGGCTGAATCTTGTTTCTTCAGACACCTGAATATAACAACTGGAGGCCAGTGAAGGTCTGGAAAAGTAAAACAACACTCATACTCACTGTTCCTGGACTCCATCATGGCATCTTCCAGCCTTCTTACCGACATCAGTGGTTTGGACCTCAGCAGTCGACTTCATGATGAGAAAGAAGACCAGAGTATGAGTGTTTTTCGATACCTCTCTGGCCTCTGATTATTTTACTCTGGTGTCTAAAGAAACCCCAGAATATAATAATGATTTGTGATTGGTGAAGCCCCAAAATTTTTTGTTCAGATGAACCTGAAATTTTTGTAAAATTCATTACAAACCAGTTTGTTCACCTCTAATTGTAAAATTTTAATAAACTTTACCAGACAAAGGGGCAAATAGATTATATCCAAGTTTTCAACTAAAGTGTCTGATAAAACCTTTTACCAATACGTTGCAAAATCTATTTCACAGATATCTGACATTTTCAGTGTTTGGTTGAAGAGTAGAGTTATCAGTCACAAGGGATGATGTTTCCTCCACAGATAATTTCACCATATTCGGTGTTTTTACTAACTTCTACAGACATCATTTCTATGTTGTCACACTTTGCAGTCAGTGATTTCTGAACATGTTGCTCTTATTATCAATGAGTCACAAAGTCTGGAAATGTAATGGGATCACTGCTGTGTACAACATGTTCTGCAGACTCCGCATTACCTAAAACGTTAATCAGCCATACAATATCTACAGGTTTTCCTATCGGCCTGTGGTGCGAACACATGAAATGCAAGAAATCACAATGGTTTAGTAAAATAAAGGAAATTTTAGGGGGTTAAAATTTACTATTCATTGCATGCATTAAAAGCTAAATGGAAGAAAATACCCCATGTAGAGGCATTACACTGATGGCCACTTTATTAGAGACAGCTATCTAGTAGTGCTTTGGACTTCCTTTGGTGTTCAGAATTGAAGAAATTTGTTGTAGCATAAACAGGCATCATCCACAAGTGTCATAAGACCCAGGATGTTCCAAGACAACATTATTGCACCTCCAACAGTCTTAGCCGGTGACATCTGACCAGACGTACACATCAATTCCTGTTGCTTGCCCAAAATTGTGACCCTCTCATCAGCATGGCGCAATGGAAATCTGGAGTCAGCTGACCAGATCGGGTTCTCCGCTGCTCGGTGATACAATTTTTCCAGTCTCGCCTGGATATATACACAGTGGCCAAGTCAAATCACCTTTATTAAAAAATTATTAGTATTTACAGTGGAAAGAACACGTAATAACTGTGGTGACATATTGTGAGAAGACTTAATAAAGACAGTGGTAATGGGTTTGGTAATCCCTCATTTCCTCCTATCCCTGCCATCATTAATTCTCCTACAATAATTCCTTTTCATTTCCTGTATCCCCTCCAGTATTATTTCTCTTGTATAATGATATTAGGATTGACATCTTTGATCTAATAATATTAACTTATAATATCCATTATTCAGATCAAATATCATTGTTATGGTAATCTAAGGAGCAACAAAATGACTAGTTAAGTCGTTATGCCTTGTTCAAATTGTGAGCTATGTCCAATCTATAATTGTAGAATTCGCAAGATATCAAATAATAGGACATAGCAAGATATTATGATGGGATATGATAGCAGGGAACTAACTGGCACCTGTAAATTTGCATCTAATACAGATCTGATACTAACTTATGTCTTTCCTGAGGGAATTCTGATTAGACACATATATGATATGATAATAATGAAATGGTAAATCATGCATAAGCGATTGTTGTAGAAGAGAATAAAATACTTAGTACTAATATAAGCACTGATGGGTTTCTGAAAATGATCATGAAACTTAGCCACGGTAATAATATCAGTCATCATTAGTAATTTTTTTTAATCTTATCTAGCTTTGTACAGCACCTTTGTTTTGATTCTACTAGGGCTTGCAGTAGGTGGAATTACCAATGTAAAGGACTACAATTCTCATGGTTCATCTCCTTCTTACAGACATTAACAAATGCTTGGAGAGTTGTGGGGTAGAGGAATCAGTGGCTGCTATACAAGCGCTTATTGGGAAGCCAATTTACCTATCAGTATATTTTTGGCATGTGAGAGGAAAACAGAATATGTGGAGGAAGCTGACACAAACGGGAAGTAAAGACAAGCTCCATACAGATGTCCTATGTCAGATTTGAACCCAGCACTGCAAGGCTACACTCCTAACCACTGAGCCACCATGTGGCCTCTATTACAAGGAGTGAAATAGTGCTGTATTAACTCACTGGAGGGAATTTGTCAATGCATCTATGCCAGCTTTTTTGTGATAAAGTGGGGCATCTTTGGTGCAAGGCCCTTTCTTGTTCCAAACATGTGCCACATACCCCATTCTATGCCTTGCTCACCACTTTCTCACCACAAGTAGGGCATAGTTTTTACCTAATATATGAAATAGTTTAAGTCCAATATTTGATCAAGGACTGAATTAAAGGGTTAATTCATTTTCTATATTAACCTCTTTATATATTAAATGTATGCGAACAGGTGATTATTTCCATGCAATACACTGACACCTATGGAAAGTTGTGTGTGTATAGCCTTTGTGTATATGTTAGAGTTATCTTTGACATTCATGTATTGCTATATTTGCAGACATTTAGATCATTCCTACAAAACACTGTAATATCTGAAGAGCACTTACAAAATAATGTAAGGAAAAATATTTACCATGTAAATGTATTGTCAAATGTGTATTGACTGCGAATATCAAGAAACCTACCAAAGGATAGAAAAAGACCTTTAACCCCTTCAGACCTGATTCTATTCGGATTGCTGTACTCCTGTAGAGCTAGGAAGGGAAAGAGTCTGGGAGCAGTGAAGATAAGATGGTAGATAGACTACGGAGGAGATTTATCAGACCAGTGTCTTCTGTGCCAGTCTTTATATCCCCTTCAGCTTTGATGTGCTTAATTTCTGGCAAGGTGCTCACCTCATCCTTAAAGGAGAGCCGTCCATCAGTCCAGTCTGAGGCTTAGGTTAAGTTCACATCTGCGCCAGGCTCTCCTTTCTTTGGGTCCACTGGAGGACCAGAACAACGGACAACTGGACTGCTAAAACAGCGGCTACACACGTTCCAGATCTGTTCCGACTCCAAAGTATAATAGGTGGAGGCCCAGGAGAATAATGCTTTCAGGCCCCTATAATGGAGCCACTTCCCTCTATCTATCCTACCTAGGTGTGGTCGCTATTGACTGTGGCATCTAAGGGGTGAAACATCTCTGATCGGAGGTAACTCTAATACATTACAGGGTAAGATCCAGCATTCACTGCAGATGTTGCGAACTCAGCTATTGTACCTTCCCACAGACATCAGTACACACTATTAGGGGTAAAATAGACGTACAAATACACCCAAACCCAGGAAGAGATTAATATACATGAAAAATATGGAAACTTCTCTGCTAAAGGTTGGTTCACACTAGCGTTTGGGGACTCTGTCCTCCATTTCGCTCAAGCAGGACTTTTCTCTCTGCTGATTTCGGGCGGAAACCTGGCGGACCCCATTATAGTCTATGGGATCTGCGGGTTTCCGCAGGTAACCGCTTTTTAAGCGGATAGGGTTTCCATTTTTCAAGTGCCCAAGCGGACCCAAAGAACAGAAACTTGAACTCTAGTGTGAATGTAGTGTAAGATGCAATGAAGTTACAGGTCCAATGCCTCAGGCTGCACTACTGAGAAATTCTGATGACTTATCCGCTTTTGATTCTTGCCATTCTTGCCATGAATTACCATCAGTATCAGTATCTCCTTCCGAGCTGGAATACTGGTATATACACTAATAATTTCTTTGTCCGCATTTGTATTGCCTAGTTACATATTAATATTAGTGTCAGCTTATATAATAGGCCGCTGTTTACAAACTGCAAATAAAAGGACCCTCGGGGACAATCAATATAATGTAATATATGCAAATATATTATATGCAAATACACACAATGTGTACCGTGAGCCCTGCATGTAAAAGGTATTATATTAGCATGCAGTATTGTACAATGCCCGGGGAGAACTGTTTACTTTACATTATTATATTTCAGACTTCTTAGGATGGAGCAGACGGCTCTGTACACTATGTATTGGCTTGGGTACTGGTTGGGTCTGTGAGATATGGCCCGGATGTCGGCCATATTTCCTAGATCAAATCTTAAGCTTGGACCTGGCCTTCCAGTATCATAGAGTCATAGAAAGCCTGAACTCTATCCGTGAAATATGGACGACATCTGGGCCCTATAAGCCTGCCCTTGTGAAGCCTGTCTAAGGCTGGGTTTGCATGTTCAGGTTTTTTATATAGTTTTTGAATAAAAAAATAGGAGTGGATTAAAGAAAAGAGACGTAGCCGCTGTCATTTATACGTTCCCTCCCTTCATGAGCCACATCTGGTTTTGGCTTCAAAAAACTGCATCAGGGTGAAGACACGTGCTGCAGTATTAGAGATGGGCAAACTGATTCATTTAGAACTGGTTTTGACATGAAATTTCCAAAAGTTTCAGGTTGGCCCGAACACTAAACTTTTGGATTTGTCACCCACAAAACACTCAGACCTTCAGAATATAATAAGTGGAGGCCCAGGGCAGGTGAGGAAAAATAACAAACTCTTATACTCATCTCTCCATGGGTGTCCAGCTGTCCCCCAGTGTCCTCTTCAGGCCTCTTCCGACCTCTGGCTGACATCATGCGCACTGGTCATGATAGTGATGCGCCCCTTGTGATTATTGAGGCTCAATCACAGGCCTCAGTGGTGACCCCTGGTCATGTGACATCAGCCAGAACCCTGAAGAGGACGCAGGGAGCTTGCCGGACAGGGCAAGGATGCCCAGGAGAGGTGAGGCAAGGTAAGCGTTTGTTATTTTCCTCACCTCCCCTGGGCTCCACTTATTATACTGTGGGGTCTGATGATACCTCAAAGTATAATAAATGCACTTCCAGTTCTATCTGAATTAGTTCGGTATGAAATGACTGGAGGGCCAAACTTCATGAATATTCATCAAATCTAATCTCGTGAGGTTCGCCCATCTCTATGTGGCATCCATCACTTTCACTGATAGCAAGTTGTCCTAGACTTATAGGTGGATATTTACAAAGACTGGCGTATTCAACACCAGTCTTCACATCCCCTGTACTTATATGGAAGATCTCGCTTCCTCCTCCAGGCCGTGCACCTGCCATGAAATCTGCACTAGCTCCGAGCTGACATGGATTTCACTGATCATTTGCACCAGTAAAATGGCGTCAATGATATTACATGTACCGCAACTCCCGCACCACTTTTGCTTTCATAGTGGTGAAGGTGGTGCAAAACGCCTGTTGTGGCAATTATTGTAAAACTTGTGTTCAAAAAATCACACACCCGGGTTTGTAACTTTTTTATACCAGATATCTGTCATAAATTATTAATAAATCTCCCCACAGTGGAAGTGACGTATAATCTGAATATGTATCCATAGCTCGTGATCAAACAGGCTTACATGCCATCTGCATTACTTTACATATTTCAGTATTCTTCATAGAAGTGAAAAGATTGTCCGGAAAAGCTGCAGGTACGATCTGTAACAGCATGAAGAACAACAGGGGGTCTCCAGGCACGGCGGACTAATGTGCACAGCGTTATACAGCCGGGTCCTGGGTCTTGTTTCCACAGCAACGCAGATCACAATCATTTCACATTGCTCAAGATGGAAATTTATATCAACACGTAGGAAAATCCATTCCAAAAATGAGAAGTGGTTTCCACATCGCACGCGATGACAAATCCTTACATTTGGACTATATGAAGCCATATAATATATCATACACATTTATCTTATGTTATAGGTCATCAGTTTTAGAGTAGTTTCCCTGGCCACAGAGCTCCTGCCATTGCTTACATGCTAGGTGCCGCACTGCTCATTCGCCGTATTCTTGATTGTGGCGATTACGGTTACGGCAGCCATTCAGGTCTATGGGACAACGCTGCAGTACCCCGAACTGTTGGTACCAAGAATACTGTGAGTGAGCAACGTGGCACCTAGCATATAAATAGAGATGAGCGAAGTTTTCAAAAATTCGATTCGGCAACTTCGCCGAAATTTCCGATACGATTCTCTTCGATCCGAATTAATTCACGGCGAATAAACAGCTATTTCCTGTCTGCAGAGAGCCGGGGTGGGCGGCAAAATGGCAGAAGCCCTTGGATACAGCGGTCATGTCTCTCTCTCTCTCTCTCCCCTCCAGCACGGACAACTTTTATTCATGTGGAAGGATCTGCTAACAAGCAAAGACACAACTACCCAATCACATCACTAGAGAATATCCTGTGACCTTCTGATGTCACAAAGGTCCTTACTAAATATTCGTTACCGTGAAGCATCAGGAAATCCGGAATCGTGGAGAATTGAAGATTTTCTGAAATTCGGATCAAATTTCACTTCTGCAGCTTTGATTTGCTCATCTCTACATATAAACAATGCTAAGAGATGCAGGGGTCCTGACAGTCAGACCCCAACCAATGATAAGCCATGAATAACCCCTTTAAAGTTGACACCAGATTTCAGGTTACCAGTTGGGGGGGGGGTCCTTATATAGTCTGATACTAACCAATCAGTAGGGACCCAGAGAAGGTGAACACCCAGTTATTCATTATAGTCATAAATACAGTGAGACCGATTTGGCAAACCACATAAAATTGGTCATTTAGGAGGGTCCTCTTAAAGAGCTATACAGAATGCAGGTTAAAGTGTCTAATGGCATCGGCAAACATATACAGCACAACAACAAAAATCACAAATAATGATGAAAAAGACCCAAATCATGTATTTTTGGATGCACATTAGTGTATCACACAATAGCAGGCCAAGCCCAGGTTTCCCGTCAGTCATAGTGAGTGACTAGTTGCAGTAAGTTGTCAGGACAGAAGCTGTAGCTCAGGAGTTGTTGATTTTAGGCCTCAAAACCTGCCAGATAGTGGTGATAGCCAGAGTGCAAAGGATTAGAGGTGCAAGTGAGGCACCAGAGCTGCAGGAGAAACCCATATACCAGACCGCTACAGCAGATCAGGTGGAGTGGAGTGACAGAGAGCCGGCCAGGTCTGTAGGAGGCAGACAGAGAGTAAATGCCAGGGCGCAGATCAGCCCTGAGAAGGCTCTTAGAAATAACAGGTTCAGTTCATGGGAGGTAGCTGTACAGAGTGAGGATTGTGTTTAGCCAGGGACCTGCAGCCAGAGCCTAGCCAGCGGAGCTCTCTCAATACCAGCAAAGCACATAGTGAAGATGTGAACTGTATAAGCGGATTAGAGCCAACTGCTTCTGGCTCCATGCAGTGTATAGCATGGGCATTGGAATGAGCCCTAAACAGCTGATCCAGGCAGGGGCTGTCTTCGACCCCTCACCAATCAGATATTTATGGTCTATTCTTAGGATAAGTCATAAATAAAAAAAAAAAATCCTGGAAACCCGTTTAATGATGTGGGTCCTGAAATCCATAATAAGATATTTGTAAATGAGTTTGCAACCCTAGTAAATAGAATAAATATTAGAAAAATATTTCCTATGTTCATTTATTTCTATTGTGTGTATTACCCTGTAGTGCCCCTTTAACTCATGAATCTGAACATAGTAATATATTTTATCCTTTCTTACCAAGAAAAATATTCTCTCTTGCCTTCTTCTTGACAAAGATTAGCCTTCCATGTTAGTGTACTGTGCACCCAAGATCCCAGAGTGCAGGAAAAGGGTTAACTATAAAGAGGGAGCAATAATAACCAGATCACAATATACATTCTCTGCTATGAAGGACATTAGGATTTCTAGGTAAAGTGCACTCACTATAAAAGTATGGTTGCTGAGTGAAAACAGTGAAATGTCTCTAAACATGCTAAAAATAGATCTCTCTATATCCGCCTCCTCCTGTATATTCACAGCAATTATGGAACATTTCATGGACTAACATTAGAAATAATTAATAAAAAAAAAGTCATAGTAAACCTGTCCATTAAAGGGGTTTTCCAAGGAAAAAAATGAATGACCAATTCTTGGGATAGGTCAGCAATAGCGATGGGTGAAACGCTCAAGATGTGTTTTGGGTTTGGCAGCTCGGGTCCCTGGTTTGTTTGGTATGAATCACACTTTAAATTGGCTTAAAACAGTGTAGAATACTCCTAGGGCTCCTTGGAACCTATCTATAAAGTCTAGTGTATAACACTGTCAGGGCTCCTAGGAACCTATCAATAAAACATAGTGTAGGACACTGTCAGGGCTCCTAGCAACCTATCTATAAAACATAGTGTATAACACTGTCAGGGCTCCTAGGAACCTATCTATAAAACATAGTGTAGAATACTGTCAGGGCCCCCAGGGACCTATCAATAAAACATAGTGTAGGACACTATCAGGGCTCCTAGCAACCTATCTATAAAACATAGTGTAGGACACTGTCAGGGCTCCTAGGAACCTATCAATAAAACATAGTGTAGGATACTGTCAGGGCTCCTAGCAACCTATCTATAAAACATAATGTAGAACACTGTCAGGGCCCCCAGGGACCTATCTATAAAACATAGTGTATAACACTGTCAGGGCTCCTAGGAACCTATATATAAGACATAGTGTAGAACACTGTCAGGGCTCCTAGGAACCTAGCTATAAAACATAGTGTAGAACACTGTCAGGGCTCCTAGGAACCTATCTTCGGGGGGGGGGGGGGGAAAAAAAAAAAAAAAGGGGAAAGGGGGGGGGGAAAGGGGAAAAAAAAAGAAAAAAAGGGGGGGGGGGGGGAAAAAAGGAGAGGGGGGGAGAGGGGGGGGGGCCGGGGAACAGAAAAAAAAAAGGGGAGAACACGCGGGGCCCGGAACCTATCTATAAAACATAGTGTAGAACACTGTCAGGGCTTCTAGGAACCTAGCTATAAGACATAGTGTAGAACACTCTTAGTGCTCCTAGGAATTTATCTATACAATTTCTAGTTCTGTAAGGCAAACACAGTTGAAGTTATGTCAAAGTGAAAAGTGAAATTATTTTTGGTCTAAAGGAGACCAAAGATAAGATGACAGCAGTACTATAAATGGCACTTGGTACGTGGGGACCCTTTTATAAATTTTGCCTAGTGCCAGGAGCTTCAAGTTACATGCTATTAAATGTGGATCCCCACTCTCACGAAAGTGGTGTGGGAGGTGCAAAACGCATATATATATATATATTATAATATAAATGCTCCATATTTTTTTTCCATTTTTTTATGTTTATATTTTTGCACATTGTGACCACCATAAGGTCATAATAGAACTATGAGAGGCATTTTAAGGCTATTTATATTTTTCTGAATGCATTACCCCAGTTGCAGAAGGTCTTCTAGGACCCAGCAGCTCATGCAGTTCCCCATAACCTGGTGATCACATTACTGCTGAGTCGGGAAGAAGGAGCAAGATGGCAGCTTCCATAGCTGTATGCATAGTGCTCATTGAGTGTTGTCTTCTCTTTGGGGAGTCTGACTGTCACTGACAGCACACTGCCTGCTCTTGTAGCTGCCCAGTTTCATTCAGATGCTAACTCTACACCAGTATGTCCTTGCAGAGTTCAACGCTGACTGTCCGGCAGATATAATCAATGGGCTGTTGGTAAGTGGTTAAAGAAGTTGTCCCAAGATTGAACCTTATGACCAATCCACAGGTCATAAGTGTATAAATACTGGGATCTCCATTCATGAAGTGACTGAGTGCTCCATTTCAATGGAGCGCCGGTCCAGCATGCCCACCATTGCCATATTCAAGGTCTTGGCTATCTCCGTCAGTCCCATAGAAAGTCAATGCAGCAGTATCATGAATGCTCAAAATTTACACGGTGAACTTGGGACCATAGTGGTAAGATAATCCAGCAACAAGAGGAACTTGGAGGCTTGTACACAATCCTACTTGAAGAGCTGAATGACTTTGAAGTATGTGATGAAAGTAACAGTGTCTAACCCTGCGCAGAACTTCATTATGGATGTTAATAATAGCACATCTCTCTCACAAGAGCACTTATGCCAATTTGTTAGTACCCACCTTTGGTTCTCACAATATGTACTAAACATAAGTACTGAGTTTTTAACCATTTCCTGTGAGAACACCATCACAGGACGACTAAGAGCTGTATTAACAACCACCAGCCACGCAATGTATCGGACTGTTTCTTTTCCTCTTTTCTTTTTTCCTCTTTTTCTCGCCTTTTTCTTTTTCTCTTCGTCTAAAAAATCCACCAGCCATGACAAATGTGATCGGGACAATGTGACATTGGTTCTTTATTCCACCTAGAAAACAAATCTCATTTCTTTATATATATCCTCAGTTTGATACAAGGGTCACCGAGTGTAGAGAGAGGTTTTTCTGTTGTATTACTGCTGATGGAAAGAACTAGAGGCTTGTAAGAAGGCATTGGCCACCAGCCCCGCTGATGGCCCCACCAAATTTGTGGGTAGCAGTGCGGAGTTGTTTTTTGACCCCACATCCCTTTTGTATGACCAAACAACTAAGATATCCTTTGTTTCCCCCCCACCTTCTTCCAAAATGAGCTGGCTTGCCATATGGGCTTTTGTAACTCAGCATATGGTTGGGCCTGCTGATTATTTACTATGTTACTGCCAGATGTCCAGCTCTTTGGAGGTGGTCTGTGGATTGTCCTTGACTGTTCTCACCATTCTTCTTCTCTGCCTTTCTGATATTTTTCTTGGCCTGCCACTTCTGGGCTTAACAAGAACTGTCCCTGTGGTCTTCCATTTCCTTACTGTTCCTCACAGTGGCAACTGACAGGTTAAATCTCTGAGACAACATTTTGTTCCTTCCCTGAACAACTTGTTGAACAATCTTTGTTTCAGATCATTGGGTGGTCATCTGGCTATGGCCAGCCCATGATGCCACTCTTCAGAGGGATTCAAATAGGGGAGCACTTTTCGTTTGGCCCCCTTAATTACCTTTTCTCATGATTGGATACACCTGGCTATGAAGTCAGAGGTGGCTCAGTCAATTTACAAAACCAATTTTTTGCTTCAGTAAGTCGGTAAAAAGTAGTTAGGAGTATTCAAATCAATAAAATGATACAGGCCCAATTTTTGCACCCGTCAATTTTTGGTTTAATGCATATTGGCTGCTCATTTTCTGTTAGTACAATAAACCTCATTTCAATCCTGAAGTATTACTGTGCCACAGTTATTAGATATATCAAATTGAAATGGCTGTTGCAAACACCCAAATATTTAGAACTAAAAATGATTAAGATTAATAGGGGTGCCTCAAACTGTTTCATATGACTGTATGTTAGTTGTGCCCAGTGGTCCACCGCTGGGGGGGGGGCGGGGCCCGCGGGGGCGCACTCTGCAGCTTGGCTCCATCCAGAGGGCTGGCCTTGGTTCCCAAGAACTGATTGTTCCTCAATGTAATGGTTTTTTTCTGAGCTGTTCATCTCTGCAGCTTGTCCATCCAAAGTGGCTGAATTGCCCATGTGCCGTTTATCAGAGGGACATCGCGAATGCAAAAGCACAAGACGAGGCCAGATTCCAGCAAAGCTCCCTGACACTGTCAATCCTAGAAGCGGGGGGAGGAGATAATTTCTGAGCAGTGTGGGCACAGCTTATTGGAGCAAACAGAGCAATGGTGATGCCCTTGTTGCCCCAAACAGCTCATCTGTGTGTAAATAAAAGTATATCTTGGTAATAGAGGAGCGAATCAACATGGGGGAAAATTGCACTAGATTCAGGGGAGCCTGACCTAAGACTACAAGATTCAGGGGAGCCTGACCTAAGACTACACCAGGTGACAAGCTCCCTTTAAAGACTTTAAAATAACAGCCCAGTTGTTGTTCTTGTGTGCAACCCTGCACACAGTACAACTGGACCCCTACCCACCACATACTGGAGACCTAGCCTGTGGACAGGTCATCAGTATGAAAAACCACTTCGGGGTCTTTAATGTGAGCAGAAGAGATTTCACCTTCTTGGTAAGGTTCGATAGCTAAGCAGAGTTTAAGAAGGCGATCAATATGACCTGAGTCTTAATGTGCTGCCAGCATGGATTGGGGAACCCAATTACAACAGACAGTGGATGTACGTCTTCCTTCAATGTCAATCTCTATTGTCACATGTGATGGTTCCAGTGTTGGTCTCCACCTCATTTTTGTATCTGCTGTATATTGGAAAGGTTAATATATTCTCCTCTTCAGTGACTTGTCTCCAATTCTTTGCACTGACAGTGTTTACAGCTTGTATGAGGCGAAGACGGAATGCTCTAAATGAGTCATTATGATGTATCTATTGATTCGGGATTGGGTCTGACAGTATTGCCTTTGGCTGTCTCATATAAATTTAATTTCTCTTTTTTCTCAATGATCTATGAGATTGAATAGGAATCGTTTGAGAGGATGATGGACCTGCCTGCATAGACGCTTAATCACAAGTAGATTAATAGAGAGGTTACCAGGACACCAAAAATAGCCCCAGCCTGCAAAGACCTTGGAAAGGATTGAGATTTTATATATACAATCTCCAACTCTCACTCATTGAGTTCGGTTTTATATTCAGTTCCATTACTCCCAGGGTATAATATCCAACCCCTCGCTCTGTAGTCATCTTTACAAACATTAGTGACACAATGGCCAACTCTCTGGAGCTCAGTGAATTCCAACCTGGGACTGGAATAAGAGTCACCACTGCAACAAGTCGGTTCTGGAAATTTCTTCTGTCCTGGATATTTCACTTTCCTCTAGGAGTGATAATATGGAAAAGTAGAAGCATCTAGAAAATGCAGCCACGAAGTGCAGGCAGGCCGTGTAAAAAGACAGAGCGGGGGCGCCATAGAGTGCAGAAATGTCACCAAGTCCAAATCTTCTCTGGCATTAACATAAGCAGAACAACTGTGCCCACCAAGAGCTTCATGGAATGGGTTTCCATGGACAAGCAGCTGCAAATAATCCTTATATCACCAAACACATTGCCAGGTGTCGGATGCAGTGGTGTAAAGCACAATGTACACTGGACTCCAGAGTGAAATGTGTTCTGTGGAGTGACCAGTCACTCTTCTCTGTCTGGCAATCTGATGGATCAATCTGGGTTTGCCCAATACCAGGAGAACATTCCCAGCCTGACTACATGGTGCCAACTGTATAGTTTGGTGGAGGAGGGGTAATGCTATTGCTATGAGGTTGTTGTTCTGGGGTTGGCTTCAGACCAAGACATTTTTGGAACAGTTTGAGGAAGGACCTTTTCTTACAAAAAAAAAAAAAAAAAAGTTCTGGGTGTCAGTATATGGTGACTCAAAGAATTTTTTTTTTAACTTTCAAAGTTATAGATTTTTGTGTTAAAACATAACAAAAACAACAAATATGGCATCATCGTAATTGTAACAACCATCCAAATACAGGTAACATGTCATTTTGTCTGCAGAGTGTCTGCAGAGTGAACCCACAAAAACAAAATCCATAAGAAAATGGCAAATGACATTTTTTTTTCTAATTCCACAGCAGGTAATTTTTTTTTTCAGCTTCCCAGTACATTTTATGGAATATTAAATATTATTATTATATACTTATTATTATTATTATTATTATTATTATTTGAGATAATAATATCATATTATTCTGATATAATAATTATATCATAAGTATATAATAATAGTAGTAAAAAATATAATAATATATCATAATAATAAGTATATATTATAATAATGATATATTATTTTATTATTATTGTATACTTATTATTATAATTTATTATTATTATTTATTATATAATTATTATTATGATATAATATTATTATTACTATATTACTATTATTATATAGTTGCTATTATTATGTAATATTATTATATAATATTATTTACTTATTATAGTTTATTATATAGTTATTATTATTGTATACTTATTATTATCACTATATTTATCACTAGAATTATTATATAGTTATTATTATTAAATGATATAATTATTAGTATATAATTTATTATTATATCATTATATACTTATTATTATAAATTATTATTATTATTATTATTATTATTATTATTATTATATACATATTATTATTATATAATATTATATTATGATTACTATATTTATTACTATTATTGTATAGTTATTATTATATCATATTGTATTATTATATACTTATTATTATGATATCATATTATTATTATATATTGTTGTTAGATAGATTCAGGCGGTGCAGAGGGTGCAGTCACACCATGGCCCAGGAGCCTTAGGGGGCCCATAATGTGTCTCTCCCCAGTATGAGGATAGCAATGCTATGGACAAGGCATCTTAGTAAGGGGGGCCTGGAACAAATTTTGCATTGGGGCCCAAGAGCTTCATGTTACACTTCTGCTACCAACCAAACTTTGGGGCTGCTCAGCCAGTCAGAGGCTTGAGACATAGAGCCAACTGAGGACCTACTTCAGCACCCATTCAAAGTCAAAGGCTAAACTTGGCTGTGATACTAGGTATTAGCTGTGGTTTCTTTATGTATCCTGATCCCTCTTTCCTTGTGTTTTTCCCAGTTAGCCATTGCGATTATTCTTGTGTACTGATTTTTGCTTGTTCAACTGGTTAACCCCTCGTTTTCTGATTTGGGTGAATCTGTATTCTACAGGATTCGGCCACGGCTTCATCTACTGATTATTCTTCTGGCTTTATCCGTAACCTTTTGGTTTTGACTTTGGCTACTTTGACTATACTTTCTCTTCCTGCCTTTAGTCATCTTGTTTGATTTTCTCCCTAGCACAAGTCAATCCTGTCTTGTGTCGGGCTCTGAGACATACCTAGGGGTTGGCGTAGACATTGCCTCTCATAATGGGAACTGATTATAGGTATGATATCTTGTATAAGCTTATAGACTATTGTTACAATCAGTGACCTGTATTACATATTAGAGATGAGCGAAACAGTTTGGAATGAGCCAGTTGTCTTATAAATTTTCCAAAAATGAATATAATATATTGCCAGTATAACAAGCGGAGGCCCAGAGGAGGTGTGTATATATACACTGATGGTCACCTTCACTCACCTCCCCTGGGCTCCCTTGCAGTCCTCTTTGGTGGTCTACTGGCCTCCTGGGTGACGTTATGAGCACTGGGTGAAAACTGTGGCCTGTGATTGGACATCAGCAGTCACATGAGACACATCAATGTCATGACATTTGTATTTAGGCGCCATGACATTGGCGCGCCCAACCTAACTGCTGAGACCCAATCCCCATTCCCCTAGGAGGCCTGGTAGAGGTGAGAAGACGACTGAGTACCCCAAGGGTGCGCCGAACACCTCGGGGGAGCCCTGGAGAAGTGAGGGAAGGTGAGTATCAGTGCCTATTATGTATTTGCATCTCCCCTATTATACAGAATATAATAACAACACTTCCAGTACAAACAAGACAGGAGGACGAACCTCATGAATATTCGCGAAAGTCGTTTCTATTATATATATTAGGGATATGTCACAATATATTCATTATTACTATTAATATAATGGTTACACATATTTAGTGAGCCATTTAGAAACTACAGATCCCAGCAAGCTTTGCCATTTCCAGACTACGTTGTTTCAGCTCCGTCTTATTCCATGCGTTGAATGCAAATACTTTCCTGTTGCCTCGACAACTGACAATAATTAATACAAAGGGCATTTTAACTCTATGTGAAGCAGATATGTTAAGGAGAACATTGTAACAGCTAAGGCAATGGTTATGTTACATGAAACCCCTTCCTCTATATATCCGTTAGAGTTCATGTAGTGCGCCACTAATTGTAGGAGCCGTGAGACTGATCTTGTGTTTTCTCCCATTGCTAATAATATATGGTAATAGCAGATTTCTTCCCTTATTTTTATAGTCACTAGAGGTGGATCTGCCATATGCTGTTTATTACAGATAATGTCAAGGGTGTCATGGCACTGGAGTGAACCCAGGTGCTGCATCACCTCTCCTTACACCATAGGACCCTTCTGCCCTCCACCATGGGTCCTATGTAGCGTGTAACAGGCAGCCCTTCAGACAGAAAAGCCTTGGCCGTGACTAGGCTTTTATTGTAATGTCTGGTAATAAATATCTCTCAATATTGAATACAAGCAAATTGTTCTCTTCATCACCATTTCCCCTCCGTGCCAGAATAATTCGTCATAAAGACTGTTGTAGATCGAGGTCCTGAAATATTAAAAACTCTGCGCTATAATGCTCTGAAATTCAGCATTTCCCACAGATCTTATAAAATATAAGAAAAGGAAAATGACTGAAGTGTGGATGTGTTTGGAGTTTGATATGAGGTCTCATTAAGTTGAGATTGAGGATCTGAACATATATATTTATATACAGTTGAAACCAGAAGTTTTCATACACTATATAAAAGACACATACACATGTTTTTCTCACTATCTGACATTGGGTCAAACATTTGGGATATCCTTCCACAAGCTTCTCACAATAGTTGGTGTCTGAATTCTTTTCGGGTCTGCGCTAGAGATTAATTTTTGATTTAAAAATATTTTCCTTTTGGGGTGAACATTTGTATCCTCAGTGCCCTGCATTCACCAGGAGAAGTCATCTTAGTGGTCTGGGTCAGATGGAGAAGAAAAGGAAAGTGACCTATTCTAATCTGAGAAGATGCCATCTATGAGCCACTAAGTGTACTGGAATTTCTTGTCTGTGTAGAGTAGACCGCTATAATAGTATTGCGGTATTATTCGGTCATTATTAGAGATGAGTGAACCAATTCGTGACAACCCCAGGTTCATTACGAATTTTCCAAAATTGTTCGGGTTCGCCACTCATAAACTGCAATTATACTCTCTTCAGACCCCAGAGTATAAGAAATGGAGGCTCGGGGGAGTTGCATAAACATAACAAACAATCAAACCCACCTCTCCTGGCCTCCATTGTGGCTTCCCCTGTATGTCCCCTTCCTCTTTGGGCCTCCTATATGATGTTAGAGCTGTGCCAACATCATGATGCCGAGAAGAAGACTTAACACTTATTATACTTATTATGAACTTATTTGCGCATCCATAATAATGACTGGTAGTGCCCAGGATGTTGTGATGTCTGTGTCATGACATTGGCGCACCCCCACATACCAAGAAGACACCATTGACCCAAAAATGCACCAAAAGTGAAAAAACACACAAAAAGCAGCGCTGCAGTGAGTTATATAATTCCCTTTTGACTTATAGCTGACATCTGGCCAAGGAATTATTTGCTGCTTATATCCTCTTCTTACATTATGGCCCTGGGCGTTGTTTTATGATGACATCCCTGGATAACATGTATTATCTATATCGCATACATAGGATGTAGCGATGTGATTTTCTCCAAAGAAAATGAATGTAAGAAATTCTTCTTGTGCCTCGCCTCTGGTCTCCGTATCATGTGCAAGGCAGATGGTGCGGATACAATATTCATATATGCTAAAGACAATGTCTGGTTTGGGAAAGCCATTCCAATAGTAATTCAGAAGAAGTGAAATCCTAGCACGCTGGGACCTCCGCACATGCTACAGTGAAGTTATTTGTTCGGTCTGTCATGGCCACTGTTACCTTTATTGCAAGTTTTATACATCGCTAATGGATTATTGTGTCGCTGGTGAAGTTAATATAATAGTTATTAGACATTACATTACGTTACCAGGGTCATCTGCATGTGCCCTGTGCATGGTAACAGGGTTGCTAATGCTATTATCAGACACTTATATGCTATATTTAAATATCTATATGTGCTGACTTTGTGGTGTTTAACCCCTTCCCACCCTGCACCATATATACAGTGTTGTACAAAAGTTTTAGGCAGATGTGGAAAAACTACTGCAAAGTAAAAATGTTTTCAGAACTAGAAGTGTTAAAGGGTTGTCCAGGAATTGGAGCAACCCATGTGGAGGCTGAGAGAGGTGTAAAATTTTTAAAAAAACATACTCATCTGTCCTTGGGGCTCTGCTGTCCACTGCCAATGTCACCTGCCTGCGCCTCACACATCCCACATGACTAGTCAGTAACCTCAGCGGTCACTGGATAGGAACACATAAAGTACGTGAGTGACATCATTCTGGGCCCCTTTAACCATAGGGCAAAAGCTGCATTTACATCGGGCCCTATGGTAGCGGGGGCCCCCTAGGGACAGCGGGACAGTTCACCATTTAGAGTGCTGTCCTGCTGCTTCGGGCAGTGGGTTCGGGTCGCCCTGGAATATCACGGCTCCAACTCATCTGCATCCTTCGAGTACAGATGAGTTGAATACAATGGGGACGCTGGGAGCTGTCCACTCCCTGCTTCCCCAATTTCCCTCTGTCTCCCAGTGTCATGGGAGCAATAGGTGAAACTTTGCACTGGGCCCACCAATGTGTTAAATGGCCCTGACGTAACCGCTCCCTTTCCAGTGACCACTGAGGCCGCAGATTTGTAACAATATTTGGTGGGAGCCCCCTTTGTCCTCTATCAATTCTTTTCGGTATCCTTCCATATGTAGGATATGGGGATAGCACAACCTCAGGAGTTCAGCCCGTAGTGGATTTTAGCTGTAGTATAGTCATTATGTTAATAATAAAACGTTTTTTTTTTATGTGGGCTCCGGTCGGGTCGCTACAGAATATTTTTGGGTGTATTTGTATAGAAGGTTGTTATTTTTGTGGTATCCATGGTGATACTATGTTACTATACTCTGGACAAATATAGGTTTTGCCGGCTAAAAATATTGATGTCCTATCCTAAAGATATCAGATCTGCAAAGGTGAAGCTGCATCATAGGGTTCCTGCAAATCTGGGGTTTTCTGGTATAATTTTTACAGGAAATTTCCTACTGAAGTATTAAATCTATTCCTGTCCTAAAGAACATGGGAGAGATTACTGAAAGATCACAGATCTCTACAGAGACACATAATAACCTTACCGGAGCGGTAAGGAAGGAACGCTGCGTTCTGTGTCCTTGCTTCTACATTGTCTCCTGCTTTACGGATAGCCATAAGCACCAGACCAAGATGTTACAATATGTCTTCAGTTTGGGGCATTTTATATTAGATTTAGTAAATTTGTGCTCCAAGACCTCACTATATCACATCCCGAGTAATGAAACTCCACTGCAATGGGTCATGTAAACTTTATTGATGCCGACAACTTCATCACAGAGCAGTTCACTAATAACCTCGGAGTTGTCTATGGTGCTGCTTATTGACTATATCTGTTTATAGGAAAGATGGGGACAAGTTAGTGATATTCCTCACAGCAGTCTCATGGCCATAGGAAGCAATAGACCGGAGCGGAAGCATTGAAGTCTATGGGAGAGTTTTCTGGACATGCTCTGTCCAGGTAGGGGGAGTAGATAAGCTGTGAAGTCATCGATTCTCAGTAGTGGATGTAATGAAGTCAATAGTGTTATCTACAGAGGTGTTATCTCCTATTGTAATCCTGAGTGTGATGTAAATGAGGTGACTGCTGCAAAGAAAACCTCTACAGCATTGGCAAGAGCCAGTCTATTGTTAGGTTTAGTGGCCAGAATGAAAATTGATTCACTTTTTTAAAGTATAGTTTTCGACATGGAAAATGATTTTTAAAAGATCTTCAAAATTCTTTAAAAATATGTTTAACAAGAAAACTAGTGACACGTTCCTTTTAAGATTCTTGTAAAATAAATATGTAGTGATATGGTGGGGAAGGTATTGTCTATCGAGGTGAGAAGCTGGGTAACAAGCTCTGTGGGAGTTGTTGTTGCCACCTTCTCGGTTGTCATCAAGCTTTCCAAGATCCAGATGAGTAAGTGACAGCCAAATCGTTTACAGGGGAAGTATAATAGCATTCCAGGCCAGGTCTGTCAGGGCAGGAGAGGCTGATACTTACTAGCTGGGTGGATATGCTGGGTACCGGTGACAGGCCCTGTAAGTGTATCATCAGTGCATCACATCTTGAGGTTATGAATTTATTATCAAGGTTTTCTAGACCAAACCAACATTTGACGTTTCTGCCCATTATTGACCTTCTTCAGAATTAGTGGTTTGGAATGAAAGGACAAGGACACTGACTATAACTTTCTGTATGATGTAGTGCCAGAAATAGTATGCCTTGTATGATGAGCTGTTTGTATGGTAGATAATGGGGTTATTATGGATTATTATTAGTTATTATAGTATTGCAGTCCATATAGTACTATTCCATGGAGCACGAGATGGGGAGTAGCTGGTCACAGTCGCTCATCGAGTTATTTTTGTGCACTCAGGCTATTATGTTGGAACATGTTTCACCTCTGCCTTTCATCTGCTCGATCGGCCTCTTTATGATAATTAAACCACATTAATGACATCCAACCACTGACCGTGTCATCTACAAAATGACTCAAAGAGAGGAATGGATGTCTGATGTCTGCGGAGACTTCACAAGTAATGATCAGAAATAATGATGGCATGTATGATTTCTACAAGAAACGCACAACCCACTAAAAGTACAATAAAACTGGGATGATCAAAAACAACCCTACCTTACAGTGAACCTTACATCATCGCGTCGTGCCATAGGAACCAAATTCAGTGTGGAATATTTTAAAATAAGGTTCCAAATCCTCTGCACAAGGGGTGCACAACCTGCTCAGATTTCCCCATAGTCCGATCGTACTCCGAGGGCTGCAAAAAACCTAAAGAGGGCCTGTCACCTCTCATGACAAGTCATTTTAGTACATACTTTGCCATAAAATAATTCCACAGCATCTTTTCTTATAACTCTGCATTATAGAGTTCCTCTATTGTTCCACCTGGAAGCTTATAAATAAATTGACAACTGGGTGTTACCAGCAAGGGGTGTGCCATACAAGGATTACTGTGATCCAACCATGGCTGCTAATGTCAACTTTGTGTAAGGACACACTGCTTGGACAAGGAAAATAGTAACACTCAGTTTCCAATTTATCCATGAATTTCTAGAAGGAAGCGAAATCAACAACTTCTAACCTGCAATGCAGTTGCCAAGTAGTGGACAAGATTTATACATCCCATCCGTACACTGCAGAACATGCAGCATATCAATTATTACTACATGTTCAGCCCCAGATTTCAGCCTTACTGATTCAAAGGGCATAATCTGGGCTAGCTGTACAGGAAACTGACTCTAAAACCTGAGGCACAAACCAACTGTTTTTTGCTACAGGCAAGTCCTTAGCGGGATATCCACTGCAGACATCTGAAAGTGGACCCATTCCCTGGGCGGCTTTACCCCTAATGTACCGTTTTTTTGCAGTTTCCCAGGATCATTTGGACAACTTTCAATTCATTCATCGATAATCACTAATTTTATATATATATATATATATATATATATATATATATATATATATATGTTATTTGTTTAGGTAAATAATAATTAACTTAGATAACATTTTTTTTTCTTAAGTATTTTTTTAATAGTTTATTACCACCTTAGTAATAAACAGCTGTCTGATTGACAGTATCCATTACTAAAGTGGAAAGTTACCACTAAATCCCCATCATTACCCAAGTACCCACCACCACCAGGGGTGCCGGGAGCATCCAAGTAGTGGCCAGTACCCTACCACCTGATGTGATGGTCAGGGACTTAGGTGACTTCAGGCTGGTTTTATTTACTAAGAACTGTGGGCCTTCCCATCCTGATAATACTAGGCTGCAGCTGCTGGTTGTATCTGGTCGATCATCAAAAATGGGGTCACCCCATGTCATTTTTAAAAAACAAATAAATAATTGAAAAAAAAAATGATATGAGGTTACCTCCTTTTTTCATAACCAGCCAGATACAACAAGCAGTCACAGACTAGCATTACCATTGTGTACATTACCATAATGTAGTCAAGTGTAAAGTTAAAACTTGCTACATCTGTGCTTTAGGTTTCCAACACTTCGCTCTGATCTGAAAACATGAAGCGGCAGGGAACTGAATCTTGCTTTGCACCTCTGCATTAGATTCAATTTTCCAAGATTTTGCAAACCCATGCATATACACTATACAAGAGTTTACAACAGCAAAAAATGCCAAATATGTATTAAAATTAATGTAGATAACATTAAAATTTCTTCTTACAATCAAGAAAACAAATGGAAAATTCCATTTTTCTGACGTCTCATTATGTTTAATTCAGAGTCCTACGAATAATTTCCAATTTAGATGAACAAGAGCAGAAATTATATAGATGTGTCGAAGCAAAGAACTTCTGTGTGGGTTTATTAGGAAAAATGCAATTTATTTAGCTTGTAAATTGTTGTATTATAAGGCAGGATGTTGGCTGGCTGAAGGGCTCCGGCAATATATTTTAGATGAAATTAGTTTTATTTGTGTATCCCCAGTGGAAAGACAGGAAAGTTCATTGTCAGGCACTTACATGGCCTCTCTCAATACACAACAGGAATTATTCCTCTTGAAGACTCAGATGCTTTTCCAGACACAATATCCTTTGAACATCAAAGTCTTTGATGCAAAGTCAAATATTTTTTATCCTTTTGAATACACAGGGCAGTCAAAGCTGACAGCTGAATATAAGAACATGAAGTGAAATTTACCTTTTAATGTATTACCGGACACCGTGTGCCATGTACAGGTTGTAGCCTCATTTCATCTGTATCCCAGTGCTTCAGATATCATAGAGAACTACTCTTTTCTCATACAAATAAGCTAAAGTCAACCTGACTACAAAGCAGAGTTTCAAGGACATGTTTAGGATTAGTAAAACAGCGCCACAACTGTCCAGAGGTTGTGTGTGGTATTGCAGGAACAGCTCTATTCACTTCAATAGAACTGAGCGGCAATGACAACCACAAGTCATGGACAGGCTTGACGCTATTTCTGGAAGAAAGCGGCCATGTTTTCCTAATCATATACAATGCGTTAAAGAAATGTTCTAGTAGACTCATCGACACACAAGACAAGACCAGTGTTTCCTATGTCGGTCTTAATATCCCTGTGACGCTGGGGGATGGACTTCATTTATGACACCTCGGCATAAATGAAAAGGAGTGTAGTGCCAATTTTTGTATTTATTTATTAAAAACAGAAATTTATATATTTTTTAGAATCTGGTTTATTTTCTGTATATTTTTTTATTCTATTTTCTGTCCGTGATTTAGGGGAGCGGCCATCTTGCCTGAGCTTCTCCTCTGGTCTGTTAACAGCATCTAGTGATCTGCTTTACAGCATAGTCATGGCCATAGGCAGCAATAGACTTTAGCCAACTCGTTGACATCTATGGGAAAGTTTTCTAGACATGCTCTGTGCACCCATAGTGCAAGCCACATGGAAACATATCAGTCTTATGGTAGTCCTTGCAGGTCCAGTTCCAGTCCATAGTTCCAGACTATGCATTTATGTTTTTTTAACAGGCTCTGTAGTTTGCATTACTCTCCGAGCTGGTGGGTGGAGAGGAGCTGTCATACACTGCATACAGTAAGTAGAGCAAAATCTGCCACATAAGGGTAAGTTTACATGCGGAAATGAAGATTCCTCTTCATTTTCTACGCCACTCCTCATCTTCAAAAGCAGCAGATTCTGCCATTTAATCATAACCTAACTGTCCATCTCACTCAGAAACGTTTCCTGGATCATGCAGGACATATACAGTATAAAGAAGTACTGAAATGTACTGATGTAAAAAAAAAAATACTTGGTTGTATATATATATATTTTTCTATTTAGCTCTAGCATCAGATTAAATGCTAGAAAATACCTGAACGTGTAAATACACCTTAACAAAATCTGTCAAGCAATTGAGTAATGTATATTGATCCCAACCACGTGTCGGCTTCAGTGTCCCGACTTCATATAACCACCCAAAAACAAAATTGAGACGCTGGTAACATCTACAATTACACTTAGAGGAGCAGGCCGGTGATATGCGCAGTTTATCACAAAGCGATCGATTCCTCCATTATAAGGTGACAATTTCTCAGCTCAGACCATTTCTTGTTCCTGTTTCTCTGTCACTGAGTACATTTTATCACCAGCCTTTCTGCAGTCTAAGACAGATACTTGCCAAGAAAGTAGAAAAGTGTCTAAAATACATAGCACTGAATAGTGGAAGCTATAAAACAAAACAAAGTGTCACATGGTATTTCAATATAAAATTTACTCTACGCTTGAGATCTCCAACTTCAAGATCAGATAATAGAATGAAGAGTCGCAACGCAAGACCCTCGTCTATCAACCAGCGTCAAGACTGGAAATTACAATGGTCGTCCAAGAACCAATAAATATTGTAATTTGAGGAATCCTTGACAGGCAGATAACATTTTATTATTTAAAGGGGTTGTCCAGGGACTGTGGATATTTGTAGGGGTTGTCCAGAGACTGTGAATATTTGAAGGGGTTGTCCAGGAACTGTGGAGGGATTGCCCAGGGACTGTGGATATTTGTAGGGGTTGTCCAGGGACTGAATATTTGAAGGAGTTTTCCAGGGGCTGTGGATATTTGTAGGTGTTGTCCAGGGACTGTGGATATTTGTAGGGGTTGTCCAGGGACTGTGGATATTTGTAGGGGTTGTCCAGGGACTGTGGATATTTGTAGGGGTTGTCCAGGGGCTGTGGATATTTGAAGGGGTTGTCCAGGGACTGAATATTTGAAGGAGTTGTCCAGGGGCTGTGGATATTTGAAGGGGTTGTCCAGGGACTGTGGATATTTGAAGGGGTTGTCCAGGGACTGTGGCTATTTGTAGGGGTTGTCCAGGGGCTGTGGATATTTAAAAGGGTTGTCCAGGGACTGTGGATATTTGTAGGGGTTGTCCAGGGGCTGTGGATATTTGAAGGGGTTGTCCAGGGACTGTGGATATTTGAAGGAGTTGTCCAGGTACTGTGGATATTTGTAGGGGTTGTCCAGGGACTGTGGATATTTGAAGGGGTTGTCCAGGGACTGTGGATATTTGTAGGGGTTGTCCAGGGACTGTGGATATTTGAAGGGGTTGTCCAGGGACTGTGGATATTTAAAAGGGTTGTCCAGGGGCTGTGGATATTTGTAGGGGTTGTCCAGGGGCTGTGGATATTTGTAGGGGTTGTCCAGGGGCTGTGGATATTTGTAGGGGTTGTCCAGGAGCTGTGGATATTTGGAGGGTTGTCCAGGGGCTGTGAATATTTGAAGGGGTTGTCCAGGGGCTGAATAAACCCATTAAAGAGGTTGTCTGTAAATACCTTCTCCAGGCCCAGGTCATGTAATCGTAACCAGCCTCTGTCCCCTAAATCACTCCACCTCCTCCTTCTTCTTCCTTTTTCACAGGTTACCTGTGCCATGAGGGTTTGATGACTATAGTAAAGCAAGCCCCTAAAGCTCAGGTACCTGTGAAAAAGGAAGAGGATGGTGGCGGCAGAGCAACCTTAAGGAAGGGGGCTGGTCACATGACCCAGGGTCTGAACCACCCCGGAACCCCCAGTCCAGTTTAAACAAATGCACAGAGGAAGTAATGCAAATTATAGTCCTTAGACAACCTCTTGAAAGGGGCTGTGCGGCCACAAATTGATTTTTTATACTGGTGACTAATCCACAGTTAGTGTGATGGGGTGCTGCCCATCCACTAACAGCGTCCAGCACCCAAAGCATCCTGCACTGCTGATCTGTGGGGATCTAAGTGTCAGAACCCCATAGATCATATAATGATGACCTATCCTGTGGTCAGTATAAAAAATTAATTTGGGGCCAGAAAACTCCATTAAAGGGATGTCCCAAGATACCTATCACCAATCTTGTGGATAGGTGATAAGAGATTGATCACTAGGTTTCTAACCTCCAATGTTCACAAGAACATGGATCTGATAACTGGGACACCTGCCAACCCCTCACATTCAACGGTCGCATGTCACAGAAGCAGTTCAGTCCCTTTCAAGTGAATCAAGCTGATCTGCAATACCAAGCACAGCCCCTAGACAATGTATGGCGCTGTGCTTGGTATTCAGTAAAGAGGCTTCCACCCTCACATGTCTCTTTTAAATAGCTGATCTATGAGGGTCCCAGGTGTCAGACCCCCACCGATCACATATTGATGACCTATATTAAGGATTGGTCATCCATATGTAAGTCCTGGACAATCCCTTTAAACTCTGGAAACCATAAAGATATTCTTTGAAATTAACCAGCACCGACCTAGCCTGGTGTTAAAAGGCGGCATTCACTTTGAAGGTACTAATTGTTTATTTCTAGTCAAATTTTGCTCAGAAATGCAACATTTAGACTTGTGTTCTGTTTTTTGCTCATATTTCAGTATTCTTTTCTTGCTATATCACAGGATGTGGATGCAGACAGGACATCCAAACCCAGGCAGAAGGTCATGGAGGGGCCCTGAAGATGAATGGTAATATAATGGGCACTAATCAGATGTAATTACACAAGGGCTGCACAAGTGATATCTACTCTGTAATTACAGATAAGATTCCTCACATTAATAAATCAAAGAACGAGCCGTGAAAGTGATCTCTTTATTTGTACCTCTGAACCAAAGCTTTGTTCTTTTCCACTTCAGTGCTAGGTTTGTATTGAACTATCAACCCTTCAATGAACTGAATTCCCTGTTTTTACATTTTTGGGAGAAATTTTTTATCTCTGCAGACCCCAAAATATAGTAATCAGAGGAGGGGTAGAAAAATAGTAATAACAGACACTCATACTCCCCTTCCCTCACCTCTCCTGGGCTCCCTCATGGTGTCCTTTCCCGGGCATCTTCTGGCCTCTTCTTGCCTTCTGGGTGACATAATGGGCTCAGGTCACCACT
Source organism: Leptodactylus fallax (assembly GCA_947044405.1). NCBI lineage: Eukaryota > Metazoa > Chordata > Amphibia > Anura > Leptodactylidae > Leptodactylus > Leptodactylus fallax. The sequence continues at coordinate 257,432 of CAMRHE010000471.1, read as the reverse complement.
GAGACCCAATCACGTAAGGCACGTCAACGCCATGATTCTTGTGTCAAAGTATCATGATGTCAACGCACCCAACGTAGCTGCTGAGGCCCAATCACACACCTCAGCCATGACCTGGGGTGGCTGAAGTCATCTAAGAGGCTGGAAGAGGCCAGAAGATACCGTGGGAAGCAAGGGAGGGAGCCCAGGAGAGGTGAGGGAAGATGGGTATGAGTATTTATTATTTTTCAGCACATCCCCTGGGTCTCCGAGAGACCTCCAAGTATAATAATGACGGTGGTGACCCCAACATTTTTGCAAAATTAATAATGAACCCAACTCGTCGTGAACCGGTTCTCTTGCCTTCATATATCAGTCTCCTCAGCTCCACCTGCAGATCATACGCCATGTTCAATGTGACAAATTAAACTTAAAAATAATCACGTATATAAGCGACCAGCAGTTGTATAACATCTACAGAACAATCATGATGATCATGGCAGCATAAAGCTAATGACTACATATAAGTGGGGGAGACACGGCGGGGACCAGTACATCACAATGATGTCTAATACTAAGAACATGCGATAGTTATGATCAAATATTTAAAACGAAAAACATGATAAAATATATGCAAATCACCGAGCACTGCGAACACAATAATGGCATCTGAATACAAATTAGATGGGAACAATGGCATTTGACAGATGGATAAGAAGACGACGCTTGCAGAGAATGCCGCAAACTGCAATTACCGGATGATTATAATGATAGCTATTGATAACTAAGTAATAAGAAAACAAAAGCAAATGATCGGTGTATGTGCTGACATATACAGATACAGGGGGATTCAATCACATAACAGAGGAGGGGGCCAGATGGCTGTGATATGTGATGATGTCATCAGTATATTGGAGAAGCAGGGTACAATTACAGCTTACTTTCCCAATCTCAATTCTCATTAATTTTAATTAAAAAGGGAAACTTTAATCAAAATGAAAATTCAGCTTTGGACAAGACTCCACAAAATTTTTACCCACCTGAGATCTCCCACCTGAACTATCAGGAACAAAGCTCTGACCCAACAATGGGCCCCAAAGGTTCAGCAGAAGGTAACCCTATTTGGAGTAGATTTGGGGTGCTATCACTTCCAATAGCCTATATTTCTCCATTGGATGATTCACAAATTACCTATTAGATCTTATTGATGACATGTCTCATGTAATAAAAGTATGATGTCATTAAAAATGAATGTACATATGTTCTATAGAGATGGAGCGTGGACTCTCAGAATAATTTCCAATGTTGGACCCAAGAAATTCCAATCCTTCCCCCTCTGTCCACTACTTGTCTGCAGCTGTACCCCATCTTGGCCATGATAATGAGACAACTAAGCATTGCTTGACCAAGAGGTCTTGAGGTGGAAGGTTAGCATGGTGTTTGCCTATAGGGTCCAATACTTAGACCACCATTGAAAACCTTTAGCCTAACTATAGAGGTTGCAGTAGTCGGATCTGCAACCAGGCCTAGAAGCCAAGGGAGCAAACTGGTCAACACACCAGGGCTGGTTAAATTACTTTGATCTCCTTTCTAATTTCTTTCTGGCAGTCTGTGCATTGCAAATTTATTCCCCCTGCCCTCTGGTGCACTGGATTAAGAAGATACAGTATATGATACACAGCCTTCCACTGTTAGAAAGGATAAGGGCTATGACACAAAAGGGGGGCACAATTACTATATGATAGGGGATGGGAATGATAGGAAGATTAGGTGCACAGGCATGTCGTGAACAAGTCTTCATGGTGGTCTGGGCCAAGTAAAGAAGGAAAGGGAAATGCAGATGTTGCTAAAATGTATGAATGGGACGTGGCTGATGTTTGTGAAAAGAAGTTGTGCATGGGGGCCCAAGCTGAGTTTTTGCACCAAGGCCCATGAGCCTTTAGTTATGCCTCTGCCTAGCAACATTTGTTCAATTCCCCCTCAATGCCACCATAGGGGTCTTATACAGGTCTCATTCAAATCAAGCAATTCATGGACACATCATGTCCTCCGCAGTGAGAGACTCTCTTTATAGTTTCTCTCTGCTCTATCTGAATCAGAGGAACATTTTACTAATTCAGAATGAATTCTACACCAGAAAACTCTTTTGAGAGGCCATTGAGTAAGTGCAAATACAACCACTGACTTTTACAAGTGACTGCTACAAGGAGTTCTAACTACAGTAAAGCAGATCAGTCCATGTATCAATTGCTCCTAAATATCCAGGGAGCCAAAACTTCCCACAGTGTACTGGCTACAGTAGACGATGAAACTTACTAATGTAGGAGTCACTCCCCCACCATGCCAATTGGGAGCTTTCAATAGTATTGCCCATGGGCCGGAAGTCTTCTAGTTTGGTTCCCCTGACTTTGGATGATGTGACTGACCCTGCAATACCCCGAGAACAAGCAGCAGGAGTGGAGCAGGGTTGGCCAAGTGATCCAGAGTCAGCGCATCATCAGGAGAGCCGAACTGGAAGACTTCCGACCTCCAGGCTGTGTTATTGAAAGCTTGTAATTGGTGCCATGGGGAGCAGCATCTGTATTAGGAAATTTACCTTCTGCTACAGTGAAAACATTGCTGGAAGCTTTGGCTCCCTGGATAAACCCTTTAAAGGAAATGGTCTGTTCACCTTTGCCAATAATTTTTTACTGCCCCAATGCGTTAAAAAAGGGAACTTTGCAAATCGTTGCATAAAAACATTCTACCTTTTATGTCTCCATAAAACTGAAAAAAACCTTGTGTTCCTGCAGTCATATACCTCCTGTCCATCTGTCCATTTATTATACATCATATAAAATATAAGCAGGTTACCAAGCAGTAGGAGGCAGATATACTGGCGCATGATGGCAGGATGTGACTACACAAGGTTTGTTTGTAGTCTGTAACCATAGAGACGCCTAGATCTCCATAACAGACATACAAAATACTGAACACACAAAATGTTGTGAGATTTTTATAAGACTTTGCAAAGCTGCCTTTATTCTTTCTTGCAAATGTGGACAACGCCAATAATTCATTATACAATTACCTATTCTATGTATAATGCATACAGTTTGTTTGCATTACTATAAAATGTCAGGATATTATAATATATCCATTGGACTTGTGACAATTTTGCTTTTAGTAATGTGCTAAAATGCTAATTCTCCTGGTAAATACAGGTACAGATAGAACATGAATGAATTACAGTATTAAAATGCCAAAAGACTATTGTTCTTCTCCTCGCGTTCAAGTGACAGTGTGGAATATAAATGTCCAATCTCTCTCCTCCTGGCAGGTGTATGGGGAATGGTTTCCATGCTGTGATTATGAAAAATAAGCTATTACTGTAACCAGACCCTGTCTAATCCAGGCATTCGGTACCCCAGGCAATCCATAGACATTCTCATGGACTGGACCTATTTAGGCTCAGATTCTTCTCTATACTATGCATGGACTTGTGATTTGTTTCCGTTCACATTACACCTTTACTGTTGACGAGATAAGAGTAAGACTAGGATTGTTCCTGCAATTTTTTAGTTTTTTGTTTTTTTTAATTAATTGTTTTTGAATTATTTTCTGCCCATCAAGCAGCTGTTACGGCCATACATTGCTGGCTTGATGTGGTCAAAGAAACGTAATGAATGCAATTCTGCAGTGAAATTTCACAGGTTTTCAACATGTTTTGTCTAGCTGCCAAAATCCCACTGCAACCGGGCGGGGAAGTGATGGCAGGGATCCCTGTAGATCAGCTTTTTCCCCATGCCATGCATTTAATAGCAATAGTGAGAACCACAAGGGTTTTCCCATGAACACAACCAGACTTAAATTTATTTATTTTTATTTATTTTTTTTTTTTATGCTTACTTTATATAGCGCCATCATATTCCGCAGCGCTTTACAGACATTGTCAGTCACTGTCCCATATAGGGATCACAATCTAGATTCCTTATCAGTATGTCTTTGGAGTGTGGGAGGAAACCGGAGTACCCGGAGGAAACCCACGCAAACACAGGGAGAACATACAAACTCCTTGCCGATGTTGTCCTTGGCAGGATTCGAACCCAGGACTCCAGCGCTGCAAGGCTGCAGTACTAACCACTGAACCACCATGCTGCCCATAAATTTGAGGAGATTAAAAGTTAAACTTTTTGGCAGATATAAATAATTTTAAATTTTGCAGAGATTTAAAGATTTCCTTTAACCATTCAGTTGTCTTTAGTGGTTGCCAATGGATACGACCATGCAGAAACTTTCTATGGTCTGGGACTTGTCAGAAACCAGCCATGATGTCCTTAATCCCTTTAAGGGCAGAGACACTACATGTACAAGAAGATATCCCAGGCACAGTAAGGAAATTGTTGCTGGGTTTCAGACCATAGAAAGTTCTTGCATCCATGGTCAAATCCATTGACAACCGATCAAGACAACAGAGGTCACCACTAAGATGATAAAATCTTTAAAAATCTGTAAAATTTTTAATTATTCATATTTGCAAAAATTTAATTGTCTACAAATGTAACTATGGTTATGTTCATGGGAAGACGCCCTTAATAAAGGCATAGGATATGTAGCGGGACGTAGAATGGGCCACGTTGTGCTATCCCCATCCTTACCCATGGCTTCTTATTTTAATAGTTTGCATTATTTTAGTAAGTTTCAATGCTGAGAGCCAACACCTTATTGGATTCTTCTAGCAATATCAGTTATAACTTAGTTTTTATGCCTGACCCAAGTTCATGTTAGGTTCCTCTAAGTGCCCTAGTAAGATGACATAGACCAAAAAAACAAACAAAAATGAACCCCATTATTTCTCTACTTTTCCTAAATCGCCTGCTGCTTTGTGCTGTGATAGGTAAGCTACATTATACTTTGCACTGGGAAGAAGATATACATGAATATTGTGAAAGGGTTAAAGGGTGAAAACCAGGGGATCACTTAGACAACGCCATCAGCAGTAGTTGAGATGTCAAATTGGGAGAGCCCTTCACCTCCATGGAGAATCATAGAGGCAGCGGCTCATGCAGTCAGGTGGTTGCTTACATCATCATTAGGTGTGAGCCTGCGTTAAAAAATTTAAAAAATATATATATAAAATAAAAATCTAAATATATCGACCGATGTCCCAGCAACTTCCACCTTAGGTGACGTCAAAATGCAGTAAATACTAATGAAAGTGAAGGCTTATCGTGTGACTGGTAGAAGGGGTCTGAAAAATGGGAATGCCATATCTGGAGTAGCCCAAAGCCAACTGGTTAGGTGACACTGTGGGCCCACATGGGATGCACATGGCAGCCTTTAGATGTCAAATATGATCATGCTGGACACTGTTGTGTTTGTGCCATCTGTACCCACAGAGTAAGAGGATTCCCTAGAGCAGGCAGCCGATAGTCTGAACCCTGCTGTCTGGATCCCTACCACCTGACTAACCCTTTCATTATGACAGAAGTCGAGAGAAACGTTCATCTCCTGACCGCTGTCCCCTAAGCCTTGATGCCATATAATGCTGCCGGGGTCGGTGTTGGTCATCAGCTCATCCTGCTATTATGGCAAAAAAACTGGTCCAGTAAAGCTCAGACCCCGGTAAGGTGGCCAAAATGGTCATGTGACCTCTGAGGCCAATCAGCGGCTTCAGTAGAACTCCGGAAGAGACCTGGGAGAAGCCGCCACCGGGACACGCCAGGAGGACACCAGAGCATCGGGGACAGGTGAGTATGCATTTTTTTTTAATTTTTTCAATGCCCCCAGCTGATTTAAAAGTTAAAAGGGCTGACAAACTCTTTTAGACGGTTTCGTAAATCTCCCCATATGTGTGAATGAAGTCTAATTCAGGCTCTTTTATTATCCCGGAGGGCCGCAACGAGACCACTTCTCTTGGTTTTTAATTTAAGATTGAGTTTTCATTCAGCAGATATTTGCCGATGGGATTTTCTTTATTCTGTTTTTATTCTTTTTCTTCATATATTCATTCGGTGGTAATGAGGGATGTTCAGAAAGGGAATTGAATTCACTATTTGGAGGATTTTTAGTTTATGGAGATTTATGTAGTTTGTAGTTTCATTAAAGTTCAGCTTGGAAAAAAAGACGGTTTAGGGGCGACCTAATAGGATCTACAGAGACACGAAGGGATCCTTTATGGATTTACCGTAGCCATGGCAGGGGCTTCTTTACAGTAAGAGCGGTGAGACTATGGAACTCCCTGCCACGGGATTGTAACTTGTACAAGTTCACGAGGGACCTGGATGACTTTCTTGAAAGTATCACTATCACAGGTTATGGGAACTAGGATTTTTGGGCATACAATGTCGATCCAAGGATTTAGTCCAATCGCCGCAGTTAGAGTTAGGAAGGATTTTTTTTTCCTCTGATGGGGCAATTAGTTTCTGTCTCATGGGGCTTTTTGCCTTCCCCTGGATCAATTTGGCAGGTTTATAGGTTGGACTTGATGGTCTTGTGCCCTTATCCAACCTTGTAAACTCTTTGTAAAAAGCTGCGCATTCCCTAAAATCTCATTCCTCTGCCTCTTCTACTGATACTCTATGTCTCAGTCATGTGACTAACCCTGTGCTACTCTGTGTACAAGCAGTAGGAGTAGAGCAGAGTCAGTGACGTGACAGAGCGTCGGAGAGGCAGCAGAGAAGCAAAAGGAACAAGATTTGCTCTTGGCGTACCTAAGAATGGGACTGACGGGGGACTGCATATCTATAAGCTTTCCCAGTGCAGGGAATGCACTGATAACTTTTTTATTTCACCGCATAATGGCGAAAATTTGGCGCACATTTGGTGCAAGGCAATTTCTTGCGCCAGACGTACACTACAACCCCCATTCTGCACTTTACACCCTATATTGTGCAAATGTTGGTGGAGCGAGGCAGGGAGCGGGGTGAGTCGGGGACTCTTGACCGGACATATCTATTATAATTGGTGTGCATGTGTATAATGCATCCTTGGAAAACAGATTTTGTTGCCAGACAACCGTCAACTACGCCAAAGCATATGAGACAAATTGTAATTGGATGGCTAGCTGCCATTACAAACGCGAACGTTCATTCTGTGGTGGTCTTCATTTCATGTATCAAAGGAGGTGAAGTCTATTACGCTAGGTTCACACTAGCGTTCGGTTTTCCATTCTTCGGGTCTGCTAGGGGTCCCAAAAGATGGAAAGCTAACCCGCTTAACAAGCGGTTACCGCAGACCCCATAGACTATAATGGGGTCCGCCGGGTTTCTGCCCAAAAATGCGGAGATGTAAGTCCTTCTTGCAAGTGTGAACCTAGCCTTAGTGTAGCCTGCAAAAGAGCTGGTCCTGAGAAAAGCTCAGACTCCAGTGAAGTGGTCAAAAATGGTAATCTCAGAGGATTTGGGCCAGTATTTATTGCCAAAATTTGTAGGGGTTGGTTGTAAAGCGATAGATAACCTGATGTCTGCAGAAAAAAGTCAAGGGATGGTTAGAGGTTATGCTATGCAAAGAATTGTCTGAGGGTAGAATAGCAGGTCCATTTCTTGTTCCACCATTTAAAAATTTTAGATCTTTCCCTTTGGGCATTCCCAAGAAAGAGAAAGCAGGTCTCAGACAGATTTGTCTCCTTACTTTTCCAGAAAGTAATGAAATGGCGTCAGTAGAACATTCACCATTTCAGGATGCCTTGTCTTTGCTATAAAGTTGGTCCTAACACCCGTTTACTGTCAGAACCCAGCAGTTTTATTTCCATGGTCTGCTGATGGTTTTTTCTTGATCCTGTTCTATTTTGATTCTTTTTCTTCATCTATTCATTAGGTGGTAATGAAGGATCGTCAGAAAGGGAATTTATTTCATTATCTGGATGATTTATATTTAGGGCTCCGTCTCATTCAGACGTTTGTCTTGATTTGGTAAATAAGTTTTATGAGATTTGTAGTTTGGTTAAAATCCCTTTAGCTGGAGTAAATACTGATTTTTCTTGTGCTAGTCTGGAGTTGTTAGGAATTTGTATTAACGCTGCAATATTGAGGACAGCCAGGAAGAGGGTCCAGAAACACCTGGGGATGGAAACAGGATACCAGGAACCCGTGTCAGACTGAGGTCCCTTGGACCTACCAGATAAAATGATTCTGGAGGCCAATGATTCTCCAACAACCCCTAGGAAATAGACCACAGCACCCTTCAAATTTGGGTGTTTTCCCTGGACCATAATGTATTAGAGCCTTGGCCCACTGGAGGATGCTCTTCTGGTAGGCATGTCCAATACTGCTAGGAGCGGTGTCCAGGAGTAGAAGAAGTCACATCAGAATCCAGGTCTTGGCACACAGTTTACAGACACAGGATTCAGAATTTGCAGGGGCAGACACAGATTTCTGGTTACACCAGGTACAGACAAGATACATGCTCAGGTTTCAGGGTACATTGGATGCAGACAGGGCAGATGCTCAGCTCTTGGGGTACACAGGCAGGTTACACAGATTACAGGCTGGTTTTGCCGTACACAGACAGAACTGAAAACTGAAGGCCACAAGCAGAAACCACAAACAGGAGAACGGAGCAAGATGGACAACAGAACCAAATAATTGTCAAGCACAGGCTGATGGAACAAACCAATCATCAATAGCCAATGGGAACACAGAAAATGCAATCGCTAAGGGTCAAGAACCGGAGGTCTTAAAGACTGCTCACAGATGTACAGCGCTGTTGGAAAAAAAAGTAAAGAAGGTAGCAAAGCAGACTAAATGAAGACCGTAGTTTATAGCATAAAGATAGTGAAGTACAGTTTTTTGGCTATCCTCATCATTCCCATAGGCTTTTATAGGAGAGGCGGTGAGTATGTATCACCACCGCTTGCAACCAGACAATTATAGACAATGATAAATAGCGATCTTGGGACAAACCTTTATTATAAAAATTGCAAATACAACAGAGATATCTAAGAAGAATTCCGCACATACAATATCTGAAAGCAGTACAGTGAAAAATGGATGTGGAGTCTCTTCAACAGTCCAATGTCAAAAATAGTGCAATAGTCATAGCGTGTTAATGCAAAAATACACAGAAATGCAGCGCTCGAAAGCAGTTTTCTTGGATAAGTGTCCATTATTACCATTACTTATTTTTACAGTTTTTGTTCTGTTAAAAGGAAAGAAAACTGGAGAATAGGGACAAAACAATTGTATGAAGCCCGCGTGACTAAATGAGAAAACCGCAACTATTAAAAAACATCTGCTGTGACTAAACGTCTTTTTAGACACATTAAAGAAGGATAACAATGCAGATGCTTTGGAAAAATGACTCACTAAATAGCAAAAAGGACCAGAACCCATAATATAAACCCACAGATAGATAGGTTAGGGTCACTTGGTTTTCACCTTGTGAATCGCTGACTCCGGAAACACTGATTCACATGGGGAATCCAGTGTTTTATTCAGGTGACACTAACCTATCTATCTGCAGGGCTGGGGTGATATGCTGGGTCTGGTGACACTAACCTATCTATCTGCAGGGCTGGGGTGATATGCTGGTTCTGGTGACACTAACCTATCTATCTGCAGGGCTGGGGTGATATGCTGGTTCTGGTGACACTAACCTATCTATCTGCAGGGCTGGTGTGATATGCTGGGTCTGGTGACACTAACCTATCTATCTGGGGGCTGGGGTGTTATGCTGGTTCTGGTGACACTAACCTATCTATCTGCAGGGCTGGGGTGATATGCTGGGGTGTGGTGACACTAACCTATCTATCTGCAGGGCTGGGGTGATATGCTGGGTCTGGTGACACTAACCTATCTATCTGCAGGGCTGGGGTGATATGCTGGGGTCTGGTGACACTAACCTATCTATCTGCAGGGCTGGGGTGATATGCTGGTTCTGGTGACACTAACCTATCTATCTGCAGGGCTGGGGTGATATGCTGGTTCTGGTGACACTAACCTATCTATCTGCAGGGCTGGGGTGATATGCTGGGTCTGGTGACACTAACCTATCTATCTGCAGGGCTGGGGTGATATGCTGGGTCTGGTGACACTAACCTATCTATCTGCAGGACTGGGGTGATATGCTGGTTCTGGTGACACTAACCTATCTATCTGCAGGGCTGGGGTGATATGCTGGGGTCTGGTGACACTAACCTATCTATCTGCAGGGCTGGGGTGATATGCTGGGGTCTGGTGACACTAACCTATCTATCTGCAGGGCTGGGGTGGTATGCTGGTTCTGGTGACACTAACCTATCTATCTGCAGGGCTGGGGTGATATGCTGGGGTCTGGTGACACTAACCTATCTATCTGCAGGGCTGGGGTGGTATGCTGGGGTCTGGTGACACTAACCTATCTATCTGTGGGTCTGGGGTGATTCCCTTAAATTACAGAATATTGTTATTATAGGATACATAAGGATGACAGCAAGAACATTCTCCCAGGTGCATCTTCAGTACATCTTCTTTTACTTGGTACTTACTACTCAAAATTATCTTTGCTTAGTTGTTTGGTTGTCAAATATTACAGAACTGTGAAAATAAGACAAGTCATGAGTTGGAGGAATGGGAACCTCTAACTCGGTTCACCAAAGAGCTCCAAAGATATCACCATTATCAGCCCCACCAATTGTCTACATCTCTGAAACTCCTTTGAAATTGACCCAAATATCAAGACTTTCTCTGTGCAGTTGATTTCTTTATCTATTAAACATGAGAACAGGACAAGATTTTTGGCCTCAAGACATACTCGAGGGCAAGGTAGAAAGGGCAAATCCTAAGGGTGCCCTATAGACTAAAGGCACAAGTTCAACATTCAGCAACACTAAGCTCCAACCACCATCATGCTACTCCTGTAGGAATCTGGCTATACAAATAGTTAACTTTGGCACAAACATTTTCTGTGGTTTTCAACTTTGTAGGGTTAAAAAATTGGAAAATATTATATTATGAACTACCAAAATCATGAACATAGCAGAATGAGACTTATCATCCTCATGGGCATATTTAGTGATGTGGTTTTAAACGGTTTTTACAACTTGCTGGACAAGGAGCAGGGATTAAAATAAAAGGTCTTGGCCTATCGGGAAAGGCGGTGTGGCTTGAGATGTGACATCATAGGCCAAAATGTTGGCTCTTTTTGTGGGGTAAACTAAGACAACAACTAGGTGGTTAGACTTAACAATCTAAAAATGGAGTCCGATTTGGGACCAGTTGTGGGTGAGTCGGAGCAGCTTCTGTCTGACCATGGCTGTCATTTATGAAGGTGTCAGAATCGGGCTCTAGCGAAATAAGAGTCCAAGGCAGAGTCCTTCAGCATTAGACACCTTAGTAAATCTGGTTAAGACTGTTTAGTCTAACTCTGCACTGTCTTCTATTATCTGACTCTCTGTCTCAGGAAGATGAGGAAAAAGGTGATAAAGGGAATCGTATTATCGGTAAATGTCAGGTTTTTATTGTTAACATTTTAGGGGAATTTATAAAGACTGATGGCAGTGTGATGGCAGAGGATTTGTAGCCTCATGTCTGGCCTATATTTCTGTGGTCATTTATACACTATACACTATTTCTCACTAGACACTGAAGCACAGGCCACAGTCTGACATTTCCTCCTGTTATCAGCAGCTACTTCTAAGCTTTGCTGTGTAGACTGGGACTGAGTAGACAGAGTCATTTCATTATTATTACAGAGCAGGGATTTAATGACCTATGACAGCTCTGGGGAGGCCTAGAAGTCAATGAAGCAATGCTGTACAGTATAAGATAATACCAAGTTTCATTCTGGAGACTCTATAGTCACATGCCATTAATTTGCATACTGAATGCAGACAGCACACATATCCATTGCATTTAATTCTTCCATCCATATGATCATTTTTTTTTTCACGGACCAGGAGTCCATAGACAAAAAAAAAAATATATGATCTATTTTGGCCCATTTAGGACCAACCACCACCATAGAACTCTATAGATGCCATCTATAGGCCCGCCATTTTTTCAAACATCAAACTCAATACAAAGTACAGTCTTTATTTGTCTAAAAATGGTTCATCCCAATGGCGTAAAAAAATGAAAGAACCACTGACATCACGTGACCATAAAATCAACATGTCCATGTGTTATCAGTGGAAGCACTGGCAACACACGTGCGTGAATCACTGACATGTGAATAAGCTCTTATTCTATCAACACTTTTCCCTAAACGCCTATTTTTTTCCTGTGCCATAAAGTGCACAACACCTGTTGTACTGCCTGCTACTATTAGAGTAAAAATGTGCAAGGCCTCAAAATGACCCAAGTTTTAAAGTTATCCCCTATCCATATAACATACTGGGAACCCCACCAATCATGACAAAAGGGTTCCTATTCTCCTATCAGAATCAAGTGATAGGCCAAGTATGCACTCTGCCATTCTGTTCATTCACTATGGCACTGCCAGAGATAGCCGAGCCCTGTACATAGCTATGTATGGGAGTCCTATAGACAGTGAGTAGAGAAGTACTGCATATACACAGCCTGCTCCTCCATTTGGACAGGAAAACAGGACCCCTGTTCTTGTGCTTGGCGAGGATCTTAATGACAGGACTCCCATCAATCAGCGTCCCCATTGATCCCCCATTGGGAATGCTTAATACTTGGCCCAACCCCTTTAAGTATTAAAGGTTTGCCACTCTAACTTTTGATTTACTTATACATGGTCATTTCAATGTATTTGACGAAATGTTACAAAAATCTAAAATTCCATTGAATAGAAGAAACAAATTGTGGTTTTGTATACCAAAGTTATTTGTCATTAAAGTCAATGATGGAAAACCATGAAAAATCAACAGTTATGTGAATCGGGGATGTAACTTGGTTTTTGCTTCACCTGGGCCAAAGATTCAGGTTAGAGGCCCAGCCATGTGTTTAAATACCCTGGCCAAGGCATAGTGGCTTTTTGGTGCCCACACTCCATGAAACAAATTTAAAGAAATATAATTTTCCAAAAAGTTTCTATACACGCTGAGATTAGTTTTTGGTGACAGTCCATTTATAAAATACCAGAGTGAGACCGAAACAAGTGTTCACATTTCTGCTATAATAGGTCAGTCTCATTCATAAGGCAAGCTGTTCTTTCAAAGAGAATGCCATCAAAGCCAACAGATCCGATTTATTTTCCAAGCAATGTCACTGCGTTCCCGGAAAAGCGAGATTAGTACATTTGCCATACAAAGACAGTGTAAAAGAGGCAATATAAATGTTTATTGATGGAATGCGTGGCATGTGTGTTGTAAGGCGGCAGGCACAGGAGATCGAAGCCAAGCAGCTGGTTAAAAACACCGAATCCTAGAGCGATGACCTATGAAATAGAGAAGAAAAAAAATACACATTAGTGATGTAAAGACAAGGTTGAGCAGAATGAATTTCTAAATGCCACATACAAATAGAGAATGAACTCAAGTTCTCAATATAACATTTGTATGCTAAAACTTAACCACGAACAATCGGTTTATCCAAACCAATGGCCCGCCATCTTGGTCTGGTCAAATCGTCCATTTGTACAGCCACCTTAAAAGGGTCTCCAGGAATTTTAAGGATAGGTCATCAACTGAAGATATGTGGGAGTCTGACACCTAAGACCCCAATGGATCAGCTGGTTGAAGAGGTTTCCACTTCAAAGGCCATGTGACATCATGTTTATTGTTCACAGGGTTGGATCGCAGCTTAGTTCTGTTCAAGCTGAATTGCAATACCAAGCATAGCCACTGTACAAATGTATGGCGCTGTGCTTGGTAAGTACTGAAAAGGATTCAGTGCTCACCCCAATCCTGCAACCTCCAAATAGAAATTAAAATTTTCAATCAGTTCAGATTAGGATCTGAAAGAAATCCAACAAAATTCAGAAACATCAGAAGATTCATGATTTCTTACAGATTTCTTAAACCAAGGAGTTGATGGACTCTACAGACGTCAGATCATCACTGGAACAAAGAGTTGTAAGAGGAGATTTTCCAAGAAGTTAATATCTCAACGGAGATTTATCAACTCATGACCGTGGTTCTAACACTTTGGAAATCCATTGGGTGCAAGAGTATAGATTCAACCAAAATACCTTCAGATATCTCTTAACGACTATTTTTTAGATGGACTTCATGGTTCATGTCTAAACTATCGATCTATACCTATTCTTAATGCCAATTCCAAGACATAATTGTTAGGACTTGTGAAGAGGGTTGTAGCTCTTCAAGTTTACCATTTTTGTATCACTGCTTCGACACAATGAATTTCCACACAGACCACCAGTCTGATTTCTGCGAAACGCGAATATAAACCTGAATGCGAATATGAAATCCATTATGAGGAATCAGACTAGAGTTGGGGGGTGCACGTTCTTCCCATACAAAGCATAAAATAACCTGTAGCTGGAGCATTTCTGAGATTGGTAGATAAACAAAAACCTGTAGAAAATATGTTCCTGGCCATAACAGAGACCAAGAGTAATGAAGCTGTCAGTACAGGATGTAATTCCGAGCTTAGCAAATGATCCATACGTACTTGTTACGATGACAGCTGAACTCAAGAAGGCCCTTGTACGTTGATTGTTGTCACAGTTGCAAGAAAACATCGCTGGAACAATCTGTCTGGGTCCTGGGGTTGGTTGTCACAGTCCAATTTATGGCTGAGAAAATGCCTCTTAAAGCCGTTGGGCACTGTGGATTGGCTGGATCTGCTGGGACCTTCCAATGAGTTTTGTTCTATGCCTAAAGGGAAGGAACACGTGTGTTATATCCAATATAGTATGATGTATCGCAGCTAAGTATGGCAGAACCAGTAAATACAAGAAGTTCCATCCGAGAGTTTTCTTTTCCAAAAACAATTGTTCAAAAATGACTTATGGGTAAGTAAAATACATCTCCCAATTCTCTTGTTTTGTCCTTCAGATGATGTCAGAGGTCAATTACCCTTCCTCCGCCATAAGTATTGAGATGGGGGGCATTGGGGTAAGGCTAAAGAAATTTTTGAACAGCAGGTATATCATGTAGGCTAACTTAGAAGAAGACGTTGAAGATCATGTAAGAGCCGAAGGGGCCATATGTAGCTAAATGGGCTTAGTATGTCCCCCCTTCCCAGCTGTTATACAGAATTTATTTCCACATGTGGGACAGAAATACCATTTTGGCTCTCTCAAGTTCCATGGCCTTGTTGCAAACACAACCACTACAATCTTATAGTTATGTCCCTAATAGGAGCACAATAAAGATGTACTTTAAAGAGGACCTTTCACCACCTCCACCAACTTCAGTTCTTTGCATCCTTTAATGGATGTCCCACCACTGATTCTGGCACAGTTGATATTTTTCTCTAGCCCCCATCATTCCTGAGCAATCAGTGCAGTTAGTTTGGGTGCTGAATATGCTAACTAGACTTTCTAAAGTCAAGTGGGTGATGTTAGGCAGGAGCAGGGAAGGGAACGTGATTCTGAGATCTGACACTCTCCTTGCCTGACTAAAACTCGAGGCCACGCCCCCTTGTCTGATCATGTCTGACACCAACCACTTGACTTTAGAGAGTCTAGTTAGCATATCAGGCACCAAAACTAACTACAATGATTGCTAGGGAATGGTGGGGTCTAGATAAAAAATTCCAACTGCACTGGAATCAATGGAGTGGTGCCTATTAATGGATGAAAAGTTACTTACTATATTCCCCTCCCTTTACTGAGAACACATGCACTCTTGGCCGAGCTAAGTGTAAATGCATATGGGAGTGTTGGGAGAAATATGGAGATATTAGTGAAGTGAAAGGCTTGACTTTTGCGATTCTCTTGTTTCAATGTCCACATGGCGACAGCTGTTGCCCAGTCCTCTGCCAGTTCATCTTTGCAGGTCATTTTTCTGCATCTATTTCCCACCTATGTAAATGAGGTTTAATCCGTGTATGTAAAATTGCAGATCCAATTTACCAATTCAATTTACACAAGGGGATAAAGATTGGAACAATCCAAGCAATCTAAGACCAGGAGCAAGACTATAAAAAGCCACCAAGATATTGGAGGGTTCATTTAATTATTAGTCTATAGAGGAGATTTTCCAGCATTCTCTGCTCATGTGTTTATACATTATATAAGTAAATTCTTAAGACTTTCTTAGCCCATATACCTTCAAATGTTCAAGGTTTCAAAATGACTGAACTGCATATTCTCGCGGCTCATATAAATGTAAAATAGTTCAGATTTCCCAGGTAGTCGACAGAATAAAGTCTGATTATGTTCCGATCCTGGACCTTCTTTTATAAATCACAAGGTTCTCGGTCGCTGACAGATATACAGTCATATGAAAAAGTTTGGGCACCCCTATTAATCTTAATCATTTTTAGTTCTAAATATTTGGGTGTTTGCAACAGCCATTTCAATTTGATATATCTAATAACTGATGGACACGGTAATATTTCAGGATTGAAATGAGGTTTATTGTACTAACAGAAAATGTGCATATGCATTAAACCAAAATTTGACCGGTGCAAAAATTTGGGTACCCTTATCATTTTATTGATTTGAATACTCCTAACTACTTTTTACTGACTTACTGAGCACAAAATTGGTTTTGTAACCTCACTGGGCTTTGAACTTCATAGCCAGGTGTATCCAATCATGAGAAGGTATTTAAGGTGGCCAATTGCAAGTTGTTCTCCTATTTGAATCTCCTCTGAAGAGTGGCATCATGGGTCCTCAAAACAACTCTCAAATAATCTGAAAACAAAGATTGTTCAACATAGTTGTTCAGGGGGAGGATCAAAAAGTTTGTCTCAGAGATTTAACCTGTCAGTTTCCACTGTGAGGAACATAGTAAGGAAATGGAAGACCACAGGGACAGTTCTTGTTAAGCCCAGAAGTGGCAGACCAAGAAAAATATCAGAGGGAGAGAAGAAGAATGTTGAGAACAGTCAAGGACAATCCACAGACCACCAAAGAGCTGCGGCATCATCTTGCTGCAGATGGTGTCACTGTGCATCGGTCAACAATACAGCACACTTTGCACAAGGAGAAGCTGTATGGGAGAGTGATGAGAAGCCGTTTCTGAAAGCACGCCACAAACAGAGTCGCCTGAGGTATGCAAAAGCACATTTGGACAAGCCAGCTTCATTTTGGAAGAAGGTGCTGTGGACTGATGAAACAAAGATTGAGTTGTTTGGTCATACAAAAGGCGTTATGCATGGCGTCCAAAAAACACAGCATTCCAAGAAAAACACTTGCTACCCACTGTAAAATTTGGTGGAGGTTCCATCATGCTTTGGGGCTGTGTGGCCAATGCCGGCACCGGGAATCTTGTTAAAGTTGAGGGTCGCATGGATTCAACTCAGTATCAGCAGATTCTTGAGAATAATGTACAAGAATCAGTGACGAATTTGAAGTTACGCCGGAGATGGATATTTCAGCAAGACAATGATCCAAAACACAGCTCCAAATCTACTCAGGCATTCATGCAGAGGAACAATTACAATGTTCTGGAATGGCCATCCCAGTCCCCAGACCTGAATATCATTGAACATCTGTGGGATAATTTGAAGCGGGCTGTCCATGCTCGGCGACCATCAAACTTAACTGAACTGGAATTGTTTTGTAAAGAGGAATGGTCAAAAATACCTTCATCCAGGATCCAGGAACTGATTAAAAGCTACAGGAAGCGACTAGAGGCTGTTATTTTTGCAAAAGGAGGATCTACTAAATATTAATGTCACTTTTCTGTTGAGGTGCCCATACTTTTGCACCGGTCAAATTTTGGTTTATGCATATTGCACATTTTCTGTTAGTACAATAAACCTCATTTCAATCCTGAAATATTACTGTGTCCATCAGTTATTAGATATATCAAATTGAAATGGCTGTTGCAAACACCCAAATATTTAGAACTAAAAATGATTAAGATTAATAGGGGTGCCCAAACTTTTTCATATGACTGTATAATGTTCCTATTCACATGTTCAGTATAGCAGAAAATATCCTTGTTAGAGCTAAATATTTCTGCCATATCTGTCATGCTTAAAAGTTTTGCACAGTCCGATGTATCTTAGTTCAACCTATCATATCTATCTGTAATGTTATGATAGCATTACACCTATGTTGTCATCCAGGACAGTATGCCTGTCAGGGCCCCAGGACAAGTTTAAAGAAAAGGCACCCCACCACTGCTACTACCAGCCAGTCGCACATGCTGTTCATTTTCAGTAGTATTCATTCAGCCCAACTTTTTCCTTGCCCAACTTGTTCCTTGCCCCAACATGAATATTGCTAGTACTTTGCTATGAGTGAAATACTGGCAATATTCCCTTTGGGACAAGGAACCTTACATGTTTTGGGCAAGCGTTGCCCTCAGTCATAATATCAATGTGTGTATTATCCCTGTACTGTGACATCACTGTGTGTATTATCTCTGTACTGTGACATCACTGTGTGTATTATCTCTGTACTGTGACATCACTGTGTGTATTATCTCTGTACTGTGACATCACTGTGTGTATTATCTCTGTACTGTGACATCACTGTGTGTATTATCTCTGTACTGTGACATCACTGTGTGTATTATCCCTGTACTGTGAAATCACTTTATTATCTCTGTACTGTGAAATCACTGTTTTGTGACATCACTGTGTTTATTATCCCTGTACTGTGACATTACTGTGTGTATTATCTGTGAAGAGGTAAAATGTTTTGTTTTATGTTTATAATTGATTTCCTGTTTTGTAACCTTAGTTGTGGTACATGAGTTGCCAGGTCTGGTAAATCCTCTGTGTGAATGTTCTTACTGCTTCTTATTTCTTTCTTTCCTCATTAGGCTGGCCACCTAATGCTCTATTTTCTACTCTTTCTGGTCTTGCCATCTGGAAACAATGTACCAAAAGCAAGGAAATACTCACAATTTGTGTTTCATAAAGAAGTGTTTTCATTTATTTACCTGCAGTAGTGGAGCTGTAGTAGGGTGTGTCTGCCCTGGCCTTATAAGAGGCAAGTTTGCATCAACTCCAGTGTTTTATAGAGAAAACTGCATAGGATTATGGGAAATGTCTATCATATAAAAGGATTCCACTACCCAGCAAGCTCAGTTGTTGTTGTTGTTGTTGTTGTTGTTGTTGTTGTTGTTGTTGGTGGTGGTGGTGGTGGTGGTGGTGGTGGTGGTGGTGGTGGTGGAGCTGACATAGTGGGAAACCTGTGAGACTACAGCAGCCTGAAAGGCAAGGATTCTGTTGTATGCATTATGGATATTTCCTGATGACATATTTTCTCTGTTAAAATTGGACTTAGAATAAACGCCTTTGAATTTTTTTTGCATCACTCAAGGTCTGATTGTTTTTTGGAAAATCCCATGCTTCACATATGGTGTCAGAAACGGGATGATTTTTGGAGTATCGCTCCAAGTACTCCAGTATAAAGAAACAAGGGAGTTATGTACAAGACACGTTCCTGGCGCATTACAAAAAAACCAACTGTATCTGCAAAGCAAACTGCTGCAAGCAAGCTGGTGAAAATGGAAAGTCAAAGTGCTAGACCCAGTGCACAGATAGAGGAGGAGGCAGAAGTGCAAGGAGCCACAGCTGCTCCAATAACGACAAGTGTTGCTGGACCTTCTGAAATGACTTTACCTGAGAGCATTGCTGACCTTATGAAATGGTTAACTGTGCAGCAGATTGAAGCAGAAAAAAGGCAAATAGAGGAAGCCAGGAGAAATCGCGAGGAATTGCAACGTCAGGATGAACGCTGGAGGGAACTGTTCCAAACCCTGAGACCGCCTGTTGCTATGTCTCCTTGGAAAGACCCTCGTATGACAAAACTTTCTCCACAGGATGATATTGAGGCATATTTAACCACATTTGAAAGAATTGCACACACTTGTCAGTGGCCTAAGGAACAGTGGGTGGTAAGACTGGCACCATATCTTACTGGACAAGCCCAACTGGCATAAAGCCACATGAACATAAACCATGCAAATAACTATGACTTGGTTAAAGAGACTATTCTAAGGCGATATGACATCAGTGAGGAAACCTACAGGCAGAGGTTCAGAGAATTGAAGTACTGCTACACTGATGGTCCAAGAGAAGTCTTTACTTGCCTGCAAGACTTATATATGAAATGGATGAAACCAGACACAGACAACTAAACAGATCAGTGAAGTGATCATCCTTGAACAGTTTCTACAAATTCTTCCAGCTGATGTTCATGCCTGGGTTAAAAAACATCGACCCAAAAATGCTGACAAAGCAATTTCTTTGGCGGAAGACTTTCTCCTAGCAAAAAGAGACCTAAGCAGGTCTGCAACAGGCCCATCCAAACCATTCAGAATTATCTCTGGAGGGAGAGGTCAAGAAGCCAGAAGTTCATTAAAAACCATCACCAGTGAAAAAAAGTGCTATATTTGTCAAGAAAAGGGACACATAGCTAAATTTTGCCCAAGGCAAAGCACTAAAGGCCCAACGTCTGGATCGTTTTGTGCTTGCAGTGACTTTGTGCAGCCAATCCAAATTAATGGACAGACTGTGGATGCTTTGCTGGATTCTGGCAGTAAACTAAGTTTGGTAAAGGGGGACCTAATAACTGAGAAGATGGACTTTCCCAAAGTGCCAATTACTTGTGTTCATGGAGATACAAAAAATTACTCCACATCAAATATTAAACTTCAGTTGGATGAGAAATGTTTTACCATGCCAGCAGTTGTTGTTCCGGAACTAAAAGTACCAGTGATCCTTGGAAGAACCACTCCTGGATTCAAAGATTTGCTAATGGGGGAAAGCCAGTTGTCTGCTGTGACTACCCGAGCTAAAGCAAAGGCACACAAGAGAGATGAGACTTTGAAGGAGATTTTCCCATTTCATGAGGACATCATGGAGCCACCATCATCAAAGCCTCCGAGCGTTCCAGGACAGCCTGATGTCTTCAGGAAAAGACTTTCCCAGGATGGCAAGTATAAAAATGCTGAACTGTGGGACACTGATATTGCATTTGAACAAAAACAGGACATTGACTTATATCCACTGTATGAACAGGGTTTAACTAACTGTAAAGTGGTGGAAGAAAGTGGTAGGCAGCCTGTTACACCCTTTTATCTAGTTGAAAACAATATTTTATATAGAGTGTGTAGTCATCCAAAAACAAGAGAACAAGTGCAACAGTTAGTTGTGCCAAAAAGGTTTAGATCCGATATTTTGAAATTATGATGTTCCTATTGCTGGACATTTGGGGTATAAAAAAACTTTGGCCAGAGTACTTTATCGGTTCTATTGGCCTAGAGTTTATGATGAAATAACTACTTATTGTCGTAGTTGCCCAGTATGGCAGTACACAGCTTCTGTTCCTCCCAAAGCAGAACTTATACCCTTGCCAATAATTGATGAACCATTTAATACTGTGGGTATGGATATTATTGGTCCACTAGAAAAAAAGTTCCAAAGGTAACCGTTTTATTCTTACAATTGTAGACTACTGTACCAAGTATCCTGAAGCCATACCTATGCGCACAGTTACTGCTAAAAGAGTTGCTGAGGAAATTTTGAATGTGTTTAGCAGGGTTGGATTACCTAAGCATAGCCTTACTGATCAGGGGAGTAACTTTACATCTTCCTTTCTGTTAGAAGTTTATAAACTTCTTGGTATACAGCCCCTCCGAACTACCCCTTATCATCCACAAACTGATGGGTTGACTGAACGATATAACCAAACCTTGAAAAATATGCTTAGAAAATTTTCACATAGTGATCCAAAACTGTGGGACAAATGGTTGCCCTTTCTGTTATTTGCTTATCGTGAGGTTCCACAAGGGTCTACAGTACAGGGTTTAGCCCTTTTGAATTGTTATATGGGAGACGACCCAGGGGACTCTTGGATGTTATTAAAGAGGTATGGGAAGGTAGAGCTGGTCATCAGGAAAATGTGGTGGAACATGTGTTGGAAATGAGAGAGAGATTAATGAAATTGATTAAGGTAGCCCATGATAATGTCCGTAAAGCAAAAGTTTACCAAAAGAAATGGTATGATCAGCATGCCAAAAATAAGTCAATTAAAGTTGGAGATAAGGTTCTTCTCTTGCTTTCTAGCAGTGAGAATAAGTTGTTGGCCAGATGGCAAGGGCCATATAAAGTTGTTAGACAAACAGGTCCTGTTGACTTTGAAATTGAAACCCCAGATAAAAAACAAAAAAATAAGGTTGACCATGTAAATTTATTAAAACGTTGGCTTGAACCAGAGGTTGATCCTACAAATAGCATTACCGGTACTATTGTCGCAGAGGCTTCACAGAATATGTCTGAAGAGATTTATGATTTGTTGAAAAATTGTGCACACTGGTCAGATGTAACTTTGAATCCAAAGTTATCTAAAGGACAACATTGTGACATGAGGAAACTTATTGGGTCTAGTTCACATGCTTTTGGAAGTAAGCCTGGTCGTGTGTCTTTAATTTCTCATGCAATAAATACTGGGGAGCATGCGCCTATCAGGCAGAAACCTTATCGAATACCTGAAAAATTAAAGGGTGAGGCTGAAAAGGAGGTGCAGGAAATGCTTAAATTGGGAGTTATTGAACCCTCCAAAAGTCCTTGGTCATCACTTGTAGTGATGGTTGGGAAAAAAGATGGGACAATACGATTTTGCATAGATTTTCGTAAAATTAATGCCATATCTAGTTTTGACAATTACCCAATGCTGCGTATTGATGAGCTCATAGATAGATTGGGGTGTGCAGAATATATTTCTACCCTAGATTTATGTAAGGGTTATTGGCAAATTCCACTTGATGAGAAATCAAAAGAAAAATCTGCCTTTGTGATGCCGAGTGGTCTGTATCAGTTCAGAAACTTGCCATTTGGTCTTCATGGTGCTCCAGACACATTTCAAAGAGCCATGGACTTACTCCTGAAGGATCATATGGAGAACAGAGCTGCTTATCTAGATGACGTTGTAATTTTTAGTAAATCATGGGAAGACCACTTGTATCACTTGGAAAAGGTAATAACTGAAATTGAGAGAGCTGGTTTCACAATTAATCCACGTAAATGTGCTTTGGGATTCCAAGAAACAAAGTACTTTGGGTTTATTGTGGGTAGTGGTAAAGTAAGGCCAGAAATATCAAAAGTACAAGCCATTCAATCTGCTACTATTCCAGCCACAAAAAAGGAAGTCAGATCATTTTTAGGTCTTGTTGGTTATTATAGACGTTTTATTCCAGAATTTGCTACCATAGTTACTCCCTTAACCGACCTAACTAAAAAGAACAGAAGAGAGGAAGTGGTATGGACAACAGAATGTAAGCTAGCTTTTGAACAGATAAAAGAAATTTTGTGTAAGGAACCGGTCCTGCAAAGCCCGAACTTTGACAGACCATTTATTGTGCAGACTGATGCATCAGAGGTGGGACTTGGGGCAGTCCTAAGTCAAGAGGATAATGGTGAGGAACATCCTATTCTTTATTTGAGTAGGAAACTTTTCCCCCGTGAAAAAAAGTATTCTACTTTTGAGAAAGAAGGGCTGGCAATTAAGTGGGCTTTGGAGGCATTACGCTATTACTTACTAGGAAGAGAGTTTACTTTGGTAACCGATCATCATCCCCTCACTTGGATTCATACCATGAAGGACAAAAATGCCAGAATTACTAGGTGGTATTTAGCATTACAGCCATTTAAGTTTGAGATACAACATCGGTCAGGGGCGAAGCACCAAAATGCTGATCACTTGTCTAGGTATGGTGCTGAAGTAAAAGTTGTCTGAAGAAGGACAAGCTTCCTCTTAAGGGGGGGGAGGAATGTGAAGAGGTAAAATGTTTTGTTTTATGTTTATAATTGATTTCCTGTTTTGTAACCTTAGTTGTGGTACATGAGATGCCAGGTCTGGTAAATCCTCTGTGTGAATGTTCTTACTGCTTCTTATTTCTTTCTTTCCTCATTAGGCTGGCCACCTAATGCTCTATTTTTCTACTCTTTCTGGTCTTGCCATCTGGAAACAATGTACCAAAACCAAGGAAATACTCACAATTTGTGTTTCATAAAGAAGTGTTTTCATTTATTTACCTGCAGTAGTGGAGCTGTAGTAGGGTGTGTCTGCCCTGGCCTGCATCAACTCCAGTGTTTTATAGAGAAAACTGCATAGGATTATGGGAAATGTCTATCATATAAAAGGATTCCACTACCCAGCAAGCTCAGTTGTTGTTGTTGTTGTTGTTGTTGTTGTTGTTGTTGTGTTGGTGTTGTTGTTGGTGGAGCTGACATAGTGGGAAACCTGTGAGACTACAGCAGCCTGAAAGGCAAGGATTTTGTTTTATGCGCTATGGATATTTCCTGATGACATATTTTCTCTGTTAAAATTGGACTTAGAATAAACTCCTTTGGATTTTTTTTGCATAACTCAAGGTCTGATTGTTTTTTGGAAAATCCCATGCTTCACATTATCCCTGTACTGTGACATCACTGTGTGTATTATCTCTGTACTGTGACATCACTGTGTGTATTATCTCTGTACTGTGACATCACTGTGTGTATTATCTCTGTACTGTGACATCACTGTGTGTATTATCTCTGTACTGTGACTCCATTATTCCTTCCGCTGTATTTTTTTTTCATTTGTCTCTTACTTCTTGTTAACCTAACAAATGTATATTAGAAAGCAGCAGAGGATGGATAGAAGGATGTGTGACTGTAGAATCAGACTAAAGGATTTGTTTGTATTCTGTTACCATGGAGACACATAGATTTGGTAGATAGTAGAAACCAATGGGTATTGGAAAGTTGCCACACTTTTTTATTTTAGAAACAAACTAGGTCTAGTTGTGAAGGTGGATATAGAAGAATCAACAAGACTCCATTAAGAGGCTGGGGCATTGTAGAATTGATTTACGATGATTCTTGCTTTTTTCACTTTTTTTCTTCTCTAAACCTGCCAGGTCATTTTTCACACTAAATATCTTGGAGGGAAAGGGGTTTCATAGAGGAGCGTAACCAGGTTGGACGCACAACTATATGTATTTTTTATTCGTTCTGATGCATTTTTTATGCGTTGAGCAGAGCTTCAAAAAATGGCATAGACTTTTATTTTATACTTGAAAAGAGGAACCAAAAAAGGGGCCGTTTTCATCTCTGTTACTTTCATTCAGATATTGGAGATCTTCTCCACATATGGACAGAAATTGTCATGAGAGTCATGATGAGTGGTCATCCGGAGTGGCCAAAAATTTCTACAATCACTCAGTGCTTATAAGACGTATATCCCTTCAAGTATCCCTTTTAGAGCCATTGGATGAATATGGAGATGTGTGATCTCTCAGGATGACCACACGAGACTGCTTTGATAAGGGAATTTTTCACGTTTTTAGAGTGCAACATTAATCCAAGTCTTTTGACATTGATCAAAAGAAAAAGGCTCTTTAATGTGAGAACAGATATCTACAAAGTTATTTACACTCATTACAACTATTACGCGAGCGCCGTGAAGCCTTTACTAGATCATTACTTAGCCTACTGGTCTCAGAAGTCATGGGAATTATGTCTGTTTCAGCAAAAAATTTAGAGCCAAGGACGGATCAGATCTGGCCCTGTGAAATCAGGAAAAAAAATCCCCAAAGCAAGCCAAATATACAGCTCATGAATGTGGCCTAAATACAATATGGGGCAAATGATTTAGGCAGGTGTAAAAAAAAATGTTGCAAATTAAGACCTTTTTCTGAGTTGTCATGATCGACCTTACTCACTCAGCATAGTCACTCAGTTCTTGTCTAAGGCTCTGTGCACATGACCGTGTGCTTTGTCAGGGTGCTAGCTATGTATTTGACTCTATGGGCCGTGTGTGCGGCAGTGATACTGGGGCAAACTACTCCTGTCCGATTTCCATCCCGAGCTCACTAGATGAAGTGAATGGGTACATGGAGGCACCGGCGGCAGATAGATATCACCCGTGTGCTGTCTGTGCCGTTTTAACATGGACTGGGCACACTCACGGCTCTGTGCATGCAACTTTAAGCACATGTATTTACTTCCCACTGTCTTACATGTTAACTTGAAGAAGACCTTTCACCCTCTCCACCAACTGCAACTGAAAAAAGTATGCTGCAAACTAAGAGGAATCTAAATCCCATCAATATTCGGTGTAACCTTTGCCCTTTGCCTTCCATCAGTTCTTCTCGGGACTTGCAGACAGTATTTGGCAGGACTCGGCAGGGAGGTTGTTCCCGACGCCATCTTGGAGAGCTAAGCACAGATCTTCTGTGGATGTTGCTTGCTCCAATCCGTCTGTCTCTTCATGTCATCCGAGACAGACTGGATGATGATGAGATCAGGGCTATATCTGTGGGGGCCGGATCATCACTTCCAGGACTCCAAAGGGCAAAGGGCACATCAAATATTGATGGGATTTATATTTCTCTTTTGTTCATTCGCTTCATTCTGTTCATTGACAAAAGTAAACAATTAATACTTCAATTTCTGAAAGCGTTCTTATTTTGCAGAATTTTTTCCACTCCTTCCAAATACCATACATTACAAAGGCCCCCCCGTACAGCTCCATATGGAATGTCTATATGGCCTGTATAATTCAGGGTTAGGGCTCGATGTGCTGTCGCACAGGCTGATGCACTCGTCCTTGTTATTCCTAAAGCGTAATATTAATAGCAAATATAACCAATTGAAAGTCCCATCTTAATTACTTACATTATAATAAAAGAATTCCATCCTCATATGTTACATTATAAATCTGCCTTGCAGCCATCAGCTTCTTCTTGTATTCGGTCTGCTGATGTATCCATCAAGGTTAAGTTCATTACAGTGACAGAGAGATCAGACATTCTTAACAATACGACATATCTGAACGCCTTCTATGCCCTCAGGGCAGGATCTAAGGAACGGCAGGAGTACAATAATGAATTCTCCACATTTTAACTAGCGTTACTAATTCCAAACCATATAAACAAGAAGATGAAAGGAAAGCAGAGCCGGCACATGCCTAAGTGAGAACAAGACAGACCTATGGAGGAAAAAATCTATACCAGAACCGCTTGAGCGCATTGCTTTGTGATTCCGGAACCATAGGGTTATAATGTATAAGTCTTTTCTTTGTATCAGCAAATACCACAGAACAAAGACCACAAGTAATGTGCGATAAAGTCTATTTCTAAGGCTGCGTTCACATTAACTATCCGTTTTGCAAACTACAGTGCCTTGCGAAAGTATTCGGCCCCCTTGAACTTTTCAACCTTTTGCCACATTTCACGCTTCAAACATAAAGATATAAAATTTTTATCTTTTGGTGAAGAATCAGCAAGTGGGACACAATCGTGAAGTGGAACGAAATTTATTGGATATTTTAAACTTTTGTAAAAAATAAAAAACTGAAAAGTGGGGCGTGCAATATTATTCGGCCCCTTTACTTTCAGTGCAGCAAACTCACTCCAGAAGTTCAGTGAGGATCTCTGAATGATCCAATGTTGTCCTAAATGACCGATGATGATAAATATAATGCACCTGTGTGTAATCAAGTCTCCGTATAAATGCACCTGCTCTGTGATAGTCTCAGGGTTCTGTTTAAAGTGCAGAGAGCATCATGAAGACCAAGGAACACACCAGGCAGGTTGTGGAGAAGTTTAAAGCCAGATTTGGATAAAAAAAAGATTTCCCAAACTTTAAACATCCCAAGGAGAACTGTGCAAGCGATCATATTGAAATGGAAGGAGTATCAGACCACTGCAAATCTACCAAGACCCGGCCGTCCCTCTAAACTTTCATCTCAAACAAGGAGAAGACTGATCAGAGATGCAGCCAAGAGGCCCATGATCACTCTGGATGAACTGCAGAGATCTACAGCTGAGGTGGGAGAGTCTGTCCATAGGACAACAATCAGTCATACACTGCACAAATCTGGCCTTTATGGAAGAGTGGCAAGAAGAAAGCCATTTCTCAAAGATATCCATAAAAAGTCTCGTTTAAAGTATGCCACAAGCCACCTGGGAGACACACCAAACATGTGGAAGAAGGTGCTCTAGTCAGATGAAACCAAAATCCAACTTTTTGGCCACAATGCAAAACGATATGTTTGGCGTAAAAGCAGCACAGCTCATCACCCTGAACACACCATCCCCACTGTCACACATGGTGGTGGCAGCATCATGGTTTGGGCCTGCTTTTCTTCAGCAGGGACAGGGAAGATGGTTAAAATTGATGGGAAGATGGATGGAGCCAAATACAGGATCATTCTGGAAGAAAACCTGTTGGAGTCTGCAAAAGACCTGAGACTGGGACGGAGATTTATCTTCCAACAAGACAATGATCCCAAACATAAAGCCAAATCTACAATGGAATGGTTCACAAATAAACGTATCCAGGTGTTAGAATGGCCAAGTCAAAGTCCAGACCTGAATCCAATCGAGAATCTGTGGAAAGAGCTGAAAACTGCTGTTCACAAACGCTCTCCATTCAACCTCACTGAGCTCCAGCTGTTTTCCAAGGAAGAATGGGCAAGAATTTCAGTCTCTCCATGTGCAAAACTGCTAGAGACATACCCCAAGCGACTTGCAGCTGTAATCGCAGCAAAAGGTGGCGCTACAAAGTATTAACTTAAGGGGGACGAATAATTTGGCACGCCCCACTTTTCAGTTTTTTATTTTTTACAAAAGTTTAAAATATCCAATAAATTTCGTTCCACTTCACGATTGAGTCCCACTTGTTGTTGATTCTTCACCAAAAAATTAAAATTTTATATCCTTATGTTTGAAGCCTGAAATGTGGCAAAAGGTTGAAAAGTTCAAGGGGGCCGAGTACTTTCGCAAGGCACTGTACAAAAGCCACAGATGTTGTACGTCCTAGTGTATGTCCATGTCCTATCCATGTGTCATCCGTTTTTTTGGCGGTCATAAAAAAAAACGATGCTGTCTTCATTTTTCAGCAATCACTTAGCAATGTAAAAAATGGACGACACGCAGATGACAGTCCATGTGCTGTCTATTTTTTTTTCACAGGCCCATAGACTTGAATGGTCAAAACGAACGGACATGTGAATGGATTCATTGACTACAATGGGTCTTTGTGCTGTCCAAATATATATATATAAGACTGGTCTCATATCTTCTCTGCTCCACTCGGTTTACACTGGAATCATTATAAAAACATACAATACTTGTTATGGCACCCCTTGCAGTGTTGTCCAGGAATTGGACAAATCAGTTTGGGTGTGCGCCGTGCCTCTGCTGCTGGAAGTCCTGTGCAGCATGTGACCGCCGAGGCCAATCCGTGACCTCAGTGATGGATGGAAAGGACCTAGTGACATCACTCACATACATCATTGGGTCTTATCCTGTGGCCGCTGATGCTTATGTTGGGCCTCAGTGGTCACGTGCGGTGCAGGGCTGCCGGTGATGAAGGTATCACGTGTGCCCGAATGGACAGTAGAGGACGCGAGAGTGCTGGGACAGGTGAGTGCAATTATTTTTTTTATGTTTCGCCTTCCCTGGCCTTCTCTGTGATTTGTCCAATTCCTGGAAACCCCTTTAACATCAGCTGAAGGGAATGAAGAATAGAGAGATGTAAATCCCATCAATATTTGATGTGACCTTTGCCCTTTAACAGTTCTATTTTGTTTAATTGCCAAAAATAAACCATTAACCCTTCTATTTCTGAAAGCACTCTTACTCTGCAGCATTTTTTCACACCTGCCTAAAACTTTTGTACAGTATTATCTATTTCGTTTTAGCTGTAATTGCAATGACTTGTTCACTTCTACCACACAGTCAATGCTATAAAAACTAAGAAAACTGTAATTTTACCCCATACACGGTACAATTCATAGTGTTATTAAAAAATGCATTTACTATTCACAGGCTCTTGATAATAGAAATGCTCACAGGTCAACACATTATTATGGCTGCCAAATATATAGCTAATGCGAGACCACTTTATTCCACCGCCGACTTAACAGCCCTAGACTCCAGACTCATACAATAAACTAATAATTTAATTTACACCGACACTAAAACACAAACTGCCGCCGTAATTGTGTCTGTTCCTATGGAGATGCGTCCGCCTGATCCTTCAAGCATTGCCTTATCGTCAAGACGTTTACCAGGATATTGATATTGACGGCCTATTCTTAGGACAGATCATGAATCTTTGATTGTGGGGTCTGATATCCAACACCTACACCATAAGCTAAACTAAGGCCAAAGTGACATTATTATACGTCAGACCCCAGGGTATGCCTCCTCGGTGACATCTGGTGCTCTCCTGTGCAATCGTGATTGGTCGGAGCGGTGACATGGGCACAAGAGTATCATGACATCACCAGGAGAGTGTGGAACACCATGAGGAGGCCCAAAAGAGGTAACGGAAGGTGAGTATGAATGTTTTTTAGATTTTGTCACCTCTCCTGGGCCTCCACCTATTATACTCAAGGGTCTCTGGGGTCACCCATTGGCCCAATCGGTTCATTCATCTGGAGTTTCCATGTGTCTGATGAACCGTCAACCACCTTGCTCACCATATTGTACAAATGTGGGTGGAGCAGAGCAGGCAGGGGTGGGGGCACCTCGGCCCGACATCAGTCTTCTGGTGTGAGTTATCATGGAAATCTACACTAGTCGCGAACTGAGGTAGATTTCCATTCTGATGCTGGGATATGTGATGCAGTTTCATCATCCATCAGTTGTTCCCTGCACCAGTGGGGGCCTTTATTGAGACTGGCGTACAATTCGCCAGTATATAAGGGGTTTTCCGGCCCCAAATTAAATTTTCATACTGATGACCTATCCACAGGATAGGACATCAGTATGTGATCTGTTGGAGTCTTACACCCGGACCCCACACAGATCATTTGTTCTAGCAGCCTCCGGAAGCTTCTAGTGCCGCTCCTATTCCAGTATAGTGGTGGTTCTGGCGAACTGCCCGCACTCCCCGTCCATTAGCAGCTTCCGGCACCCAGCGGCGGCTAGAACAGATGATCTGGGGGGGGTCCAGGTGTCAATGCCCCATTGAGTCTATACATACACCTATAGTTTTTGTCAATAAAAGTATAAAAACTAATTAAATCTTATAATTGTACTTCAGTAACCATAGAAACATCTGACGAAAAAAGATCCAAACTTGTGAAAACCAAAATTTCCATCCGTCTCTTTTGGCCATGACTGTGTATAACCATAACAACGCTAAAGAAAAATCCAAGTAAAATAATATTCAGAATTTCTGATACATTATATAGACTATCGCCTCTGTATACCCCGGACCCCCTCACTCCATAACAGTTATTACTGGCTATTTATACAGCTAATGCCAGACATGATTTTTGGTGGAGTTCCCCTTTAAGGGAAAACAATTAAACCAAACCTATACTATAACTGTAATGTTTTCCCCCATTCATCTCATGCATTTAATAGCCTTGTCTGCCGGAGCGGCCGTTCTGCTTTATGTAAATATACTGCAAACACAGCAAACAGAGCCGTAACGCCATGTAGTTCTCTCTGGCCGGGTTTATCTCTGCGGTCGGTGAGTGATGAATGACAATGTTGATCATCAGCTTTGGGATACATGTAACCACAATCACCTGATCGCTCATTGTCAGGCAGCCATGCACCTGTCACCGCCACCGTCAGTCACCCCAGGCAGCCGGCTCCCCAATGTATCTTCATATTGATTAGCCTCACAGGCAGTAATAGCTTATCCTTAGACAATGCGCCTCATGTTGTGCTGAAAATACTATACAATATAGTCTGTATATATATATATATATATATATTTATAGTGCTGTGCATAAGGTTTAGTCAGACATGGACAAAATGCTACAAAGTAAGAATGCTTTCAGAAATAGAAGGGTTAATCATTTATTTTTGTCAATTAAGCAAAAGAGAAATGTAAATCCCATTTTGCCACCTTTGCCCTTTGCCTTCCATCAGTTCTTCTCGGTACTTGCAGACTGTATTTGGCAGAGCTCGGCAGGGAGGTTGTTCCCGCCGCCATCTTGGAGAACTAAGCACAGATCTTCTGTGGATGGGGCTTGCTCCAATCCGTCTGTCTCTTCATGTCATCCCAGACAGACTGGATGATGATAAGATCAGGGCTATATCTGTGCGGGCCGGATCATCACTTCCAGGACTCCTCCTCCAAAGGGCAAAGGTCACACCGAATATTGATGGGATTTACATTTCTCTTTTCTTCATTCATTTAATTTTGTTCACTATTAACCCCTCTATTTCTGAAAGCGTTCTTACTTTCCAGCATATTCCATATTTCCCCAGCACACATCTGCCATATATGTCGTCAACGTGTTATCTTTCCTCCATAAAACCAGCATGTCACAAAATAGAACTAAACAAATTGATCTTTTCACCATTTTTGTGAATTGTAAAATTTAGGACATAACATTATACTGTAGCTTCACTTGTTTTCACACATGGATAGTACAGGTGAATATAAAAAACTTTGTAATATATCTTATTAAAGAGATCTGTTTCCTTCTCCACTTATCAGGTTATGTTTTATATATTTATCTATGGAGAGGAGAGGGAGGAGGAGACTGCTGGAAAACATACAAATAACTGCAGCTACTACAGTCTACTGCTCTGTAACTCAGGGAGCTGCACAGAACGAAGCAATAAATCAATTAACAGCCTTCCCCCTCCATAGACTTCTATGTGTAAGGTAAAGATGTAGACGGACTCTATGTAAACAAACAGTCTGATTGAAGATTAGTTGGAGGAGAGCAGCCTAATAAGTGGAGAAGGAAACAGATTTCTTTAATAAGATATTAGAAGGTTTCTTATATTCACCTGTCTTATTCCTTTATGAAAAGTTGCTTTATAATTGGAGGTCACTTTAATTACATTAATTCCCACCAAACAAGCCTCACCTGTGAGGCATGGACTCGACAAGACCTCGGAGAGTGTCCTGTGATATCTGGCACCAAGACAATAGCAGCAGAACATCGGGTCCCTTCTGCAGCAGCATTTTAGGGGGATACTTGGTGTGTACCAAATAAAAATTAAAACTTTGAAAAAAAAAACAAAAACATTTTCTGCCACCACATTCTGACACCCATAACTTATATTATTACTTTATATTTCCGTGTTCCAGCTGTGTAAGCCGCCTCTCATCACAGGCACTGCTACCAGGTCCCTGCTGTGTGAACAACAGAGACCCACAACGGCCAGGGCACCTGCTCAGCTGCTGAGTGGGTGCCATTTTTAACAACCCTTTTCCAATGGGAGAGGGTTAAATAGCTTTGGAATTTACACTGTGGTTTCTACACCAAATCTTGGTCCCCACCATTAGACAAAACTCCTGGGCTCCAATGCAAAATTGCATATGGTTCCCCACCTACCATGACAATTTATAATACTGGTGTCTTCATTTGTGGTGCAGGGGGCAATGGGCACTGTCAAACACCATTGTTGGGTGTGGCTGCTGTTTCTGCACCCCCTTAAAGCTAGACCCCTGCCATTCTATAAGAAACCACCGATTCCCTGTAGACATGACTATGGCTGAGTACGAGTCGAGAATGAGGAGCGTTCATAGAGAGCAATGTTCTCTGCTCAGATGACCCCCCACAAACTCTCTGCCAGGTGTAAGGGGTCGTTCAATTTCAGTCTCCCCACTGCACACCGCCAGCATCTCATCTTGGGTTTGTATTCCCTTCGAGCTCCCACAAGTAGTTTTCCCTTCCAGTAAGCCCCGGTATAGTCGTAGCCATGCTGCAATTGCTGGTGTTTTTGACAATCTTCTGAAGTCATCGCATATCTTTCTGACCTTTTCTTTCCCTTAATCACTTTTTCCCTAAGGAACTTTTTGTATTTGCTTTGAAAGAACACAAAGTCCAATTATTCCTACATAGTACGGGGCGGCTATGTTGGGCTCCTTCATCTTACAATACATCCCAGCAGTACGCCATCACGATAAATGAGTCTACGATCACCTAAAGGACACAATGAAAAGGAGATCAAATATAGACACATAAAACGTCTGTGCATTGCAAGAATTCGAGCCAGGATCCTCTTGTTATCAGCATCTGTTCATTCTCATACTAGGAAACTATTGCAGGCATAGTAGGTGGCGTGTACCGGGCGGGTGATGGGGCATTATCACATGAATACTCTTCCCTTCAGGCCTGGCGCTTGTGCCCTTTTATTTCTTATCATGTACTATGCATACTCTGCGGGGTTTTGTAAGTTGTCTAAATGGGAGCAAAGATTAAAGGGGTTGTCCAACGGCAGAAAAACCTAATTATTCAAGTATTGTAAAAAGCAGAATGTATGAATATAAATATAATGGATTTATTTAAGCAATTACTCCGAGAAAACAGAGTCAGGCTAAGGCCCCACGTGGCTTCCCACAGCAAAAAAGCGCTGCGGGAGAATGGGAACGCATCGTGGTTCTTCCTGCAGCGCTTTAGACAGAAAGTTCGCAGAGGTTTCCTCTGCGGACTTTCTGCTTCAATTATACCTATGGGAAAATTGCCGGCGTTTCCGTAGGTATAATTGACATGCTGCGATTTCCAAAACCGTGCTGGTTTTGGAAATCGCTGCGTGTTCGCAGCGCGGTTTTTACCACAAAGTGGGCATGGTATTCGCTAGAATCCCATCCACTTTGCTCTGACTGTAAAACGCCACGATTTTTCCGCGGCATTTCTGCCATGGGCAAATCGCTGCGTTTACGTCACGTGGGGCCCCGGCCTAAAAAAGTTGCATATTTTTGTGAAAAAAATTTTCTGTTCTGCAGTTTTCTGAAAAGTGAGTGGTGTCATTTATAGCACAAATCTTCACTAGCTCATAAATTTGCTGTTCTGGCACTTGGACAGCCAGAAAAATGTGACATACTTAAAGGAATTGTCCATTTTAGACCAATATTGAGAGACAAATGCTATTGTTTGTATAATAAAAAAGTTGTATAACTTTTCGGACAACTTAGTCTCATTCAATAGAATGTGATTCTGGACCAAAATGTAATTCACTTTATTTATATATGTTGCTGTTTTCTGCCTGAAAAACCTCTCTAAAGTTCCTACAAATTGGTGTCTTCCTCCTTAATCTGCTGTTCACTCCCTGTTACTAGGGCAAGTTTGTCTTTAGAAGCCAACAGACTCAAGACGGGAACATAGCTAGTGCAGTGGGGAGGGATAGATCTCTCTTCACAGCCTCTACTTGTCTACACACAGCTTTCCCTGCCTGTACACTGCTCAGAGAGGAGTCTGCAGCTTCTCACTGCTTACAGTGATTGTAAGGAGTCTATCTACTTCTGACTAGCTGCTTGTGTTATTGATTAGATGTTAGTCATAGACAGCAAGCAGCCTTCCAGATTGTGCTCAGATTTCTCTTTTTCTGTCTCAAGGATCTATTTAGCCGCATCCTGCCCTGTATTTGCAGTCCAGTGTCCCTGGATTTCCTATATTATGGGCTTTTCTCAGTTATCCGTTTGCTATTTACAGTTAGTCCTGGCAGAATTACATATATAGAAACCAGTAGTAGTAATAATGGAACGAAATGTGCTACAGCCATAATGGGGTTATTAGAAGCAGAAAAACTGATAGGACACCACATATAAAATCTAATATAGCCAGAGAACAGACTGCCCCAAAGGCACTACACATATTTCAACTTTCCCCTTTACCTGTGCTGTTATGTAGATCGGTGTTATCTTCTATTATAATGATGTCTGTCTTGTCTGTGATGTAAATGAGATGACTGCTGCAATGAAAACCCCTACAGAATTGGCAGTCTATTATTAGGCTTAATGGCCAGAGTGAAAATTGCAAAATATAGCACGTTTTTTTAAAACGGGGAAAAAAATTTAAAAATTCTCTAAAAAATATATATTTAACATAAAAAGTTGGTTAAAAATACATAATTTTCTAGCAATGCGTTCCTTTAAAAGCCTAAAATGGCACAACATTTAAATAAACCAAGCAACCCCTTAACAACACACAGAATATGGGGAAGGGGCTGCAGGTAAAACAAAGCACCCCCAGAAATCAATATTAGTACTGATTCCAATGGACGCTGACAGCCCTCCAAAGCATACATGGAATACATAAGAGGTCTTAGGAATCGGTGCCCCCCCAGCCTGCCCTAATAATACAAAGGAGAAGGGGTTGAGTGAACCAATTAACCCTTTATAATCGCAGGACAATCGTTATTAATGGACTCTAGAAGAGGCCGTGAAGATACTAAAAGCACAGTCTTTGCCTGAAAAATCTTTAAGACATTCAGCTTAAATGACTCTCTCCAGTCCAATGACGCCATCTGTATTTTTAAGATGTTATTCAGATTTATATAAAAAAAAAAAAAAAACCTACGGAAAAAAGGGATCTCTGCCTCTTCATGGTCTAAGTATTTTCAATTACTGATACAAAAAGCTCCGGAAGAAAGGAACATGTTGGCAGCCTCATGTCTGGTCTCATGTGGCTCACCACTAAATGTATTACCCCTGTGTGCAGCAGAGCCCTCTAGTGGCAACAGCATAAAAAATGGGGATAAATTATACGCTTCTTCAGGTAACGGTGTAGATTATTTCCAATCCACGGGAAAGGACGTGGCTTGCAGATTGGTGGCTGAGACCACCACCGATCAGGAGATTGGGGGGTTTTATGTTCTCCTGATGGGTAGGGGGTCAGGAGTTGGACCCCCACCAGTATGCAAGTTATTCCCTATCCTAAGGCGATAACTTACTCAGGTGGGAAAATCTGTTTAACCACTTCATGACCAAGTACATTTTCTTGGTTTTGGTATTCTTGAAGACTGTAATATTTTTTCATTCAGGTTATTCAAATACATTTTGCCTTTTTTTTTTTTTCAATGATACATAGGGCTTTATTTATATGTCATTTTTATTTCTGCATGTGCTACAAAAAAACATAATTTTCTATCTCCATTACAGGACTTACATAACAGCATTTTTTTTTTACTTTATTTTTTTTATCTTTTATTTTTAATTTTATTATTTATACATTGTGCCCCCCCCCCCCATAAGTTTATAACAGGCCTATGGGGACATTTTAAGGCAAAAACCGCAGAATTTTACAGTACCTGTAAAGTGGATGGGATTCTGGCTAATCACACAGAAAAATATCCGCAATGGACATTCTGCGATTTCCAAAACTGTTGCGTTTTTGTAAATCGCAGCATGTCAATTGTATCTACGGAAATGCCGGAGTTTTCTGTATAGGTATAATAGAAGCAGAAAGTCTGCAAAGGAAAACTGTACAGACTTTCTGTGAAAAGCACTGGGGGAAAAACCATAATGTGTTTCCGCCACGTTTTTTTCCTCTACATGGGGCCTCAGCCAAAAGGGGTTTATCAATGACCTATCCTATCCTATCATCAGGTTCAGATAGGTGAGGATTTAACACCAGGCACCTTCATCGATCAGCTGTTCTGAGAATGGAGCAGGAAGCAGACAGCGCTGTTCTCTTTGTAGTGGCAGAAGTGAGACACTGCAGCCTAGATCCCATACAGGTGAATAAGAACTGATCTTCAACACCCTGATCTGGCACAGACACAAACTAAGAAAATGGAGTAAAACATTTAAGACGCTTTACAAAGACCGACTGTCCCCTGGCAACACTGACTACTTCTGTTCAAGGATTGTCGATGCCCCAATGGTAAAAATATAAAAGGCATTATAAGACCAGACTAATGAATCTGGCATCTTGAGTCGTCTTTTGTCGGACTGAGGAGTATAATGGGGTCTTAGTGACCCAACACCTGCTTCCTTGCCAATAACCCTAGACCTGATAGGGCCGCTCATCCCCAAGTGGGTAAGGCAGCATTTGTCTCAACGCTTCACATCTCAAGGACAGACTTCACGTTCCCGAAAACCACTTGACCTCACAGTCACGACCCATGCAGCCATGATGCACATGCGATGAAGCGGGTAGAGAAGTGACATTTTGTGCCATGATTTGATTACTCGCATTAAACCGGATTTTTATACAACTTCATCGATTTTCTTGCTTTAATTTTATCTTTACCAAAAAGAAATCTCATCAGGGTAAGAGCCGACGGCAAGCTCGGCATCTCTATCAAATGCAAGAAGTGAATTAATTCTGTTATAGCTCTGGATACAATGCGGCTTCCACAAGCTTCGTGATTTACTGACGTGCCAAATGTGCTGACGCCGACATAAAAACGGAGGAAAATATAGTCATTAAAAATAGTCATAATTTATATTCCAATAGTCCTTCACATACACATTATGGCGCTGAATGGCAGAGAGGATTGTAGTGGATTTGTGCTCGTAGTATTGTCATTTTTTTAGTTCAGCAGTTTGTGCTCCAGAGCTGCGTTTCCTATTTATAATTAGGCACAGGAGGTTAAAAGCTTTATCATGGCCGGGGAGCTAAATGGTGATGGGTAAACCTTGTGAGATTGGTTTTATGAATATTCGCGAGGTTCAGTGGGAAGATTTTTTTCGATTGAATGTATTCAGGACAAAGCAGAAGAAAAATGCGAAGTTGATTATTATAATCTGAGATCTCTTCATGCCCAGGAATTTATTAACCAGTGGCCAGAGATGGTGTGTAAAAATAATAATAAAAAAAAATAAAAAAATACCCTTACCATTCCTCATCCTCGGCATAGCCTCCTCCCGTGTTCTGTTCTTCTTCCTGGGTCATTCACCATCTTTTTCTGCCCCCAGGTCACTTGTGATTGGGTTTCAGTGGTCACATGGGGGTTCAATGATGTCATCACGCTTGGACACTACAGCAAAATGACATTGTAACCTTGGGGCAGAAGAAGATGGCGCATGACCAGGAAAAAGACCCTGGAGGAGCCCAGGAACGGTGAGCAAGTGTCCACACTTTCCCTGGCCTACGGTTATTATACTTTGGGGCCTAAAAGGAGATATTAGTGGTTAGGTTTGGTGAATCCCCGAAAACTTGGGCTTGGCTGAAATCAACCTTTTTGTAAACTTTGTACACACCTAGTTCATTTTGAACCAGTTTGCCCAACGCTAGAGATAAGAGTCTATACACATTAGACATATGTGGAGCACAATGAATATCAGACACTTCCCTAACAGCCAAGGTCAGGGGAAAGAAAGATTGGACATTAGGATTTCCTTTCTACATTTCGTTCCTATTTTGGAGCCTTTGAACAAAAACTGCTTACACTCTGCATGCTAAAACATATATTGTTGACGTATGTCTTCTGTGATTGACGCTGGGGGGCACTGTGGTTGGCATTATTATGTGGGTACTGGTGGGAGAATTTAAAGGGAACCTTTCACTTTGAAATGTAATCCAATCCGCGTGTAGCATGTTATAGAGCAGAAGTAACTGAGCAGACTGATTTTTGGGAAAAGATTCATTTGTCCATTGAAATCTCTGATCTTTTCATGCTAAGAAGTCAAGGGGGCGGAGCTATCAGTGATCAACAGCGATCTCTGTATACACAGTCCTAAAGACTGTCCATCACTGATAGGTCCACCTCCTTGACTTCTCAATATAGAAAGAAAAGAGACGTCAATGGATAAATGACTGAACTTATACTGAATCTTTGCCCACAAACCTACTGTATATATCGATCTGCTCAGCTCCTCCTGCTCTATAACATGCCGCCTGCAGATTTCATGTGACAGGCTCCCTTTAAAAATGCATCCTCTTTTTTTATTTTATAACAGTAGCCATGGAGCCATTGTTCTGCATGGTAGGAGGAAACCATAGTCTAAATTATTTCCATTCTTTATGGTAGTTTCCAGCACCCTTTTGTATATGGATCTGATAGGCAGAGGCTGGTGATGTCATTTACCCGTATTTACCTGCCTAGAAAGAAGAGGACCACCTAGCCATGTAGACCCGAACTTTACTACCTTTACATATTTGCCAATAGTCCTAGATTTGCTAGGATTGTCCTGAATTTTCCGAAACAATACTGGCAAATTTAGTTTGTCCTGACCCCAAAGTGGGCATTCCCTACGCGTTTGAGCTGTCCCAGAGGCAGGACTTAAAGTGTACCTCCAACTATAAAACCACTCTTCATATATGAATCGTACAAGTGATTCTAAGAAACTTTGTAATATATCTTATTAAAGAAATCTTTCGTGCCTTCACTCAGGCTCTTATCACCAATAGCACCCATAGTTGTCTTACAGGAGTCTACAGAGAGGGGCGGGAGGAGGAAGACACTGCTGCCAGCTAGTAACCTCATTCTGTACAATGGTATAGCATCATCCTGGGAGATATAGTGTTAAAGGAGCTATCTCACTTTGCCCTTATGCACACCAAAGTACTTTTTATCTGCAATTGGAGATCAAGGTACGTCACATTCATTTTTATGGGTCCATACACACAGCTGTAGATTTTGCGGACCATAGTGAAGAGCCGCAATATATGTTGCAGGTCTTATATCTTTCTGCATTTGTGGCTTGGTCCATTCATTGCAATGTATGGGTCAGTGAAGATCATGGATACCAGTCCGTGTGTCATCCATGCTGTTTGTTCACTGCACCTGGTCATGTGTATGTAGCCTCACAATGTCTATTCCAACAGCATCTCCTCCCCCTCTCCTCTCCATAGACTTCTAAGTAACAGCCTGATAAGTAGAGAAGGAAACTGATTTCTTTAATAAGATATATTACAAAGTTTCTTCTATACACCTGCACTATTCATTTATGACAAGTTGCTCTATAGTTGAACACTTTAAGTGTCCCAATTTTACCAATGAATTTTGTTGACTATGAGCTTATAAACCATGCTGTATGTGTTAAATGCAATCTAAAGTAGAACTCCACTAAAATTGCAGCTATAACACAGAAATTAGGCATAACATAAGGTATAAAGTTTTGCCTTGAGCCCTCCTTTTAGCCTTACAATACCAAATTGTGATATGAAGCAAAGTGCCACTTGGTTCTGCTGTAGTGACAAATTCAGTTATACTCCATTTGCCTATTTAATGCCGTATTGCGCTCGCTGTCACATATATTCCACCCTCTATTACCCTCCATCTTAAGGAATAGCCTGTTCCTGACCTGCATCAAGCTTATTCATATGGATTAAAGGCTTTATAATGGGTCACAAGATCCTGACGCTTTGCTTCTTTTTCAGAATATGGCTCTCAGAGCAGAGACTTTTTACTCTTTGTAAGAAGATGAACCATCCTTGACCCCGAACATAGCATTATAACCAAGCACTCAGCCCAGTCAGGGCCATTATGGAACTGCCGGGTGAATCAGTTTGTTGCCTTCAATGTACATGGAAAGGTCTAATATGACAAATAATACAATCCATCATAAATCCTCTCCCTAAACAGACGTCAGCCTTGTATTCACAGATCTAGACAATACATATTATTCCGGAATGTGCACAATTGTAAAGGATCCATAGCTAAGAAGCAGATATGATACGAAGATGATATAGTCTCGCGTTGTGTGTCCTTCAAGACTGAATATTTATAACACCATGGCATAGAAGGGTTGTTCGGAGAAGGTCAGCCATTTCCAAGACAAAGTTTGCATGTGAATCTCAAGTGTGGAAGAAGATCTTATGCTTTTTTTGATCAGATCTTTTTATATTTAAGCAACCACAGACATCACAAGCCACTGCTGCGGCATAGTCAGTCTTCTCCTTTCCAAGTGGGGGGAGTGAGTGAGTTCAGTTCTCTCTAGCAAGGAGAGGGGACTGATAGTGTTAGCTGGTGTTCCTAGAACAGGTCAACAATCTGCTGGCTAAAGTCAGCTCATGTAAATCTGCAGTCACGAGATGGGCTATAACCCTGCTCACTTTTATGAGACTTTGTGTGTGTGTGGGGGGGGGGGGATTGCATGTATTTTTATGGTGTTTTTGAGAGACTTGATGAGCTCTTTTTGAAGAGAAGACTGCCCTTGCAAGGGAGACACTGACTGACCCCAGGCAGTAGCTTCAGCCATGTGGTGTTCCTAAGAACTGTGTCTTCTGATTCCTCTCTCCTACATTCACCATTAAGGGCACTGCAACCACCATCAGGCTCAGGGAGACTTACTACAAGGAAATTCCCCAGGGGATACGGCTACCACCAGCGCTAAGGAGTGCTGGAGGGTTGATTAAGGCAACTACAACCACCATGAACCCATTCGTGACCGATACTACTTCCAACCTCCCTACTTTCCTCTACTGCACACTACCCATCAGTGGATGAAAGTGGAGGAATCTTGTGATGCTGTATCGGCCTGTGGGACATTATTTTGTAGGATACACCTTAAATGGAAAAAATGGAAGAATTCCAAAGAGGATGTGTGAGGAGTCTGAGTAATGAGCCTGTATCTATAAACTGTGTATGTGGACATCATATATGCTCCAAGGGCAACTGGCCAGTGTGATTCTTCTTAACTCCATGAAACCTTACAAGTCATTTGAAATTACAGATTTAAGAGTAACAAGCTAGTCAGTTTGGAGGGGGTGGTGGTCGGAAATGCTTTCCTCACTCCGTCGTAGGCCCACAGCACTCTACTAATAACAGTGGTCCCATTGAAATGAATGGAGAGGGCTGTGCATATCCAATCACTGCACCACCCAAATTGGGTGCAAAACACCCCTGTTCTCCTGATCACCGAGGAACCCTACGATCCGACCCAAACCAATCAGCAAGTTACCCCCTAACCTGTGAATAGGGGCTAATATGTTGTGACTGTTATACCCCTTTAAGGAATTTGGGAATAATTTAAAGCAAATGAAGTCCCAGATGGATGTCATGGGGGCAAGGCCAGCTAAATAATGAGCCTAAGGATCAGAAAACAAAAAAGTAAGAGAGCTATAAAGGAAATTTGTAATGGTTTACGACCCACATAGGTTACTGGACACTGTTTAAGGATTTTATTATAATCCCTATACCCTTAAGAATATTGTACAGGTTTCTATAGCAAAAACGACCTCTATTAATAACTTTTTGCAATTGTTGAATTTAACAGTTCTAGGTGAGACAGAGAAGTCTGAAAGCAGAAATATCCTTGTCAGAGGTACAAGACACTATCAAGTCCCTAAAGTGCGTGATCAGGCCCCAGGCCCCAATGGCTATTTCATTGAATATTATAAGGAACTCATGCCGCTCATGGCCCCATCTTACAGTACTTTTTAATTATCTTTGTACTAAAGCTAATCCTCCAAAGGAAATGCTGGAGGCGAGAATCATTACAATCCATAAGTCAGGGAAAGATCATTTGCTTCTTGCAGATTATTGCCCTATCTCACTGCTTAACATGGACAGTAAGATCTTTGTCTTAGCTTTGGCCGGGAGTTTCTCTCTGGTACTAAATATTCTTATTGCACTTGACCAAGTTGGGTTCATGGTAGATAAACAGGCCCAGGATACCACTAGACAGGTAAGTCATATAATTGTTAGTTACCCACCAGGGTCACCCCCTCCTGACACCACCCCAGGGCACTTCTTTCATTAGATGCTGAAAAGGTGTTTGATAGGGTGCATATGTAAGGCAATTAAGGTACTTATTATATTAAGTTTCTTGGGATTTTACTTAAAGAGGACCTTTCACCACTGCCAACAAGTCCAGCTCTTTACATCATTTAATAGCCGCCCCTCCACTGATTCCAGCACAGTTGGAATTTTTTTCTCTAGCCACCACCGTTCCTGAGCAATCAATGTTGTTAGTTTTGGTTCCTGATATACTATTTAGGCTCTGTACTATCAGGAGGGCGGTGTCAGGCAGGAACAGACAAGGGGTGTGATTCTGAGATCAGTC
Organism: Leptodactylus fallax; assembly: GCA_947044405.1. Lineage (NCBI taxonomy): Eukaryota > Metazoa > Chordata > Amphibia > Anura > Leptodactylidae > Leptodactylus > Leptodactylus fallax. The sequence continues at coordinate 213,846 of CAMRHE010000471.1, read as the reverse complement.
ACTGGCTGCCTCTGATTGAAGCTCTGAATCACGCCCCCTGCCTGACACCGCCCACCTGACATTACAGAGCCTAAATAGTACATCAGTACCAAAAAGAATTGCACTTGTTGCTCGAGAATGGTGGGGGCTAGAGAGAAAATTCCAACTGTGCCGGAATCAGTGGAGCGGCGACTATTAACAGATCCTGAGAACTTGAATTAGTGGAGGTAGTGAAAGGTCCTCTTTAATGGCAGTCCTGCATATGTAACATAACGTTCAGCTCTAGTGAATTTTTAATATTGAATGGTAGTAAACAGGGCTCCCCTCTGTGCCCTCTCACTTGCTCAGATGATGAAAGGGGTTGTCCTGGAATTATAGGAAATTCAGGGGTAGCAGATGTGGATGTTCAACAAAAAAAGTCATACGCTATCCTTGGCGCTCCATTGTACAGTCTCCTTTCCTTCCCATGCCGGGACTCATTGCTCACCCAAGCAGCTGATCTTTGAGGATCCAAAGTGTGGAACCCCCTCCAATCAGATATTGATAACTTAACCTAAAAAGAGGTTATCAACAGTTCAGTATTAGAAAACCCCTTTACAGCTTCTATTAGTTAAAATAAGCCCACCATATCTTCGCTACAAGTTCCACCAGACACCCCAACATTATAGCCATGACAATGAATATACCCAAAGACACCGACATAACAGACAACTCTGCTAGAAAGCCAGAACACCAGCAAATACAGAGAGCTGGCGTTACACTCCTACTATACTTGTAAAAGGGGAACCACCCCAGCCGAAATCCATGAAGTTACACATAGACGATAATTTCTCCAGGAGTTCTTGGCCCCCCTTCCAAACTCATGCACCATTTCGTTTACCACTTCGGGGGCTCATGTTAATGAGATTGTGTCTTCCAACCATCAATAATGGAAGACAAGTCTCATCCAAAGCTTTAATAGCCCAGGAGACAAGTCCTTATAAACTCAGAAGGCGGCCGCTGGCCTAGATTAGTTCATTAAGAATTTTAGAAGAGATGGTGCAAAGATACGAGTTCTAATTAGTCCTAATCCGCTAAGGAATACTAAGACCCTTTTTATAATTCAACATATTGTGTCCATAAATTTCTCTTGCGATGAGATCTAGAAAGGTTAAACACCTTCAAGGAGTCTTCTAACTTCTTCACAGAATGCGGTGATCTGAGATAGGTTGTGAAATATGGACCCGGCACTACGTCCTCCTGACAAATGACGGCCCAGCATTTCTTTATATAGGCTTCTACATGTATGAGTTTATGGAGAAGACCAATCCTGACCTAGACTAGATTTGTATATACAGTATATTCTTATAAAACGCCTCACTCTCCAGGCTCCTGCCCTTATATCCCTACAATCCAGCTTCTCCTCTGATCCTGACCAGACACCTTCTTGGCTTTCATATTTCTCTTTTTTCTGTGGTCTGCTATCAATCTCATGATCCCTCAGCACAGTATCACTTGGACAGCTAAAGACTGTACTATATCTACCTGCCCCCAATATGGGCAGCTAAAGACTGAGCTATATGTACCTGCTGGGGGCATTGTAATTATCCTTCTAGCTCAGATATAATCTAATAGATTATAAGTATATAGTTAGCAAGGCCGTAGCTGGGGATCGGCAAGCAGGGCACGTTCCCCAGATGCTAGTTGTTAGTGGGGCACCAACAAGATACTTATGTATTTAGATACAGAGTAAGGGTAGTGAACTGAGCCTTTGCCCCAGGTGAAGGAAAACCTATCTACAGGAGGGCTGAGATGAGAACTGCTTCATCATAGCTGTGTGACCGCAACTGTCTGCTCCTCAGTAGTTAGTGACAGAAGGTTCTGTCTGCCCCTATAGATAGGGCATCATACAGGAAGTCAGGGCCTGACTTTATAGCTCTTTCAGGATGTGTTCACACGAAGGAATTTGCCGTGGATTTAGGGGCAGAATTCGCTCCCGATTCTGGAGCAGATTCCTTCCCGAATCCGCCTCCCATTGTTTTCAATGGGAGGCAGAGATCGCAGCAGAACAAGGAAAAAAGAAGCGTCCTGCTCGATCTTGCCGCGGATTCCGCCCACGGTGTCCGCGGCTCGAAACGCCCTCCTGATTAGGCCCATTCTTCCGGACCTAATCAGGAGCGGGATGCCGTGACGGAATGCTGATGCACTGCATCGGCATCCTGTTGCGGCTAGACCATGGTGAAAATGCCTCTTCATTTTCCGCCGTGTGAACATACCCTTAGATATTATCATGTCAGAGTAAGAGTCAATGACCTTACTAAAGAGACGGACTCGGACAGAAAGGAATAACCATCAGTTATTCCTTCTGACTCCCCCCACACATGCACACTCAGTTCAACCAATGTTGTCAATGGGGAGTAAGCTACTGCCAAACACCTCTGTGGCCTTGAAGGTGACAGATGACACTATAGGAAGGTATAGCCTAACATATACTCTAACAAAACTGCCCTTATACATACAAGAGATAGCGTACTCATATGTGCAGAATAAAGAGGGGTAAAAGAAGCTGAAAGCACATCTAGCTATGCTATCTCTTGTATGTACAAGGCCAATATTGTTACATTATTTATTGTAATACTTTATATACAGTAGGCAGAGGTAATAGATATTGTAGTGAATGTATCTCTCAGTAATATGTATATAGGAGTGGACTCGTGTATTATACATAGTATATAATGTATTATTGGAGCGTAGCTGGAGAACATACCTGTGATTTATGAGCGACTATTGTCAGCGGGGTGAGATAGATTAATGTTCTGAATTATACCGTACAATGCTCATAAATTTATCGTCCTCACCGCTGATGTTCACAAGTCTTTTTGTACAAGACCAATTTTTGTATTTTCCGGAGGAGCTAAATAAAGTTTACAACATTTTTTGAATTGTTTGTTAATAGTATACAGTACTGTGCAAATGTTTTAGGTATGCTGCAAAGTAACGCTAGGTTCACACCTGCGTACGGGTTTCCGTTTAGGGGGTCCGCTAGAGGACCCCATGAATGGAAACCTAATCCACTTAAAAAAGTGGTTACCCTTGGAAACCCATGGACCTCATAGACTATAAATTTTCCACCATAATTTGCAAATAAATTCTTTAAAAATCAGACAATGTGATTTTCTGGATTTGTTTTCTCATTTTGTCTCTCATAGTTGAGGTCTACCTATGATGACAATTACAGGCCGGCCTTATCTTTTTAAGTGGGAGAACTTGCACAATTGGTGGCTGACTAAATACTTTTTTCCCCACTGTAAGTCATCCTAGTAGATAAGATAAGTGCGATGACTAGGTAATAATCACTATGGACAATGAAGTCCTTACATTTGCATTAGTAATACAAGCAGTGCTCTGTGGTTACCAGTCAGGACAGATCCGTCCGTGGTGTTATTTAATGAGGCATCAATATAAATCTGCTGAGAAACAGCTTGAGCTCTCTACTCCAGAGAACCTACATAAAACGACATATCTCCCAGCGTCTAACCAGATACAGCTTTTATAAGAGCTATACGGAACCAAAAGATAAGATTGGCCTTCACTAGGTGTCAAATAGGAAGATTATCCCATGTTGTAACACCGATACGGGTCTGAGACAAGGACTCAAACTAGGTCGCTCCTCGTTCTGCCTCCATAGCACATCATGTACGTTTGTCACACTGAGACTCTTTGTCAGGGCTCATCTTGACTCCGATGTCAAATTAGCGCTTTCCCTCATTAAAGAAATCTTCTTGACAACCTTCTGTCAATGGCTTCTCCACCTTATTGACTTCATTAGGCTAATACTTTGCAGTTAGGAAATATCCGCCCTCTATCTTATTACAGTTTATTTTATTTCTGAGCCTCTGGATGACGGTAATAAAAAATCACGTAGGTTTATTACAGTGGCGTAACTAGGAATGGCTGGGCCCCAAGGTGAACATTTGACATAGGGCCCCCCCGAACCGCCGCCCCCAACCCCCCCCCCCCCGCACAAACCGCATTCCTGCACACACTATTATGCGCCATAGTGGCCCCTGCACACAATATTATGCCCCATAGTGGCCCCTGAACACAGTATTATGCCCCATAGAGACCCCTGCACACAGTATTATGCCCCATAGTGGCCCCTGCACACAGTATTATGCCCCCATAGCGGCCCCTGCACACAGTATTATGCCCCATAGCGGGCCCCTGCACATGGTATTATGTCCCATAGCGGCCCCTGCTAACTGTATTATGCCCCATAGTGACCCCTGCACACAGTATTATGCTCCATAGTGGCCCCTGCCCACAGTAGTATGCCCCACAGTGGCCCCTGCACACAGTACTATGCCCCATAGTGGACCACGCATGAATGATTATTATACTCTGGGGTCTTTTCAGACCCCAGAGTATAATGATCGGAGACTCAGGGGAGGATACAAACATAAAAAACAATGCTGCTTACCTCTTCCTGGCTCCGCTGCACTCCCGTGCGCTACTTCGGCCATCTTCAATGTTGGAGCAGATCTCGCGTGAGTGAGGCCGACGTCGCAACGCATAATGACGTCGGCTGACGTCTTGGACGTCACCAAACAGGCCCGAAGCCTGCGGAGCGTAGGAGAGGTGAGTTACAGTGTTTTTTATGTTCCCTCATCTCCCCTGGGCCCCCGATTGTTATATTCTGGGGTCTCAAAAGACCCCCGAGTATAATGATAGAAGTGTTTGTGGGGTTCGCGGTAGCGGCTGCCACAGGGCTCCGGGTCCCGGGCCCCATAATGTTCCAGGCCCTGTGGCAGCCGCTACAGCTGCTACCCCGATATTTACACCACTGGTTTATTATAGAATCAGCAGGTAAGTGTCCAGGGCAGGGTAAAGCGGCTGAGACTGGTAGAGATGCGTAGTATATTACTGTACATGATAGGTTTATCATCATACGTGCAGTATTTTACTCTACATGATAGGTTTATCATAATCACCCACCCAAATCCTGACAGTGTGAGATATATCTATATACTGGTGGGCAATAATGTACCTGTCCATGGTGATGATGACCTATTACAAAAACATTGCAGACATATTCATTGGTAAAATTGTCCATCTATACTTATACAGGAGCCTCTCAATAAATTAGAATATCTTTGATCGTTTATTTCTTTCAGTAATTAAATTAATAAAGTGACCTCCTATATTTTCTACATTCTTTACACACAGAGTCTTCTATTTCAAGTGTTTTATTTCTGTAAATGTTGATTATGGATTACAGGTAATGAAAACCCAAATCTAAGAAAATGAGAATATTGTAAGTTCAGTTCAGTCTTGTAAATTCAGTGTCACCTGCCAAGGTTTCCTAAGCCTTTAAATGGTCCCTCAGTCTGGTTCAGTAGGACACACAGTCATGGAAGACGCTGATTATGGATTGTATTACTGAATTACTGAAATGAAGGAACGTTTCACAGATATGCTAATTTATTGAGATGCTCCTGTATATGCTGGATGAATTTTTTTTCACATATGTACAGGAGTGTGCAAAAGTTTTAGGCAGGCACTGAAAGGTAACAATGCTTTCAGAAATAGAGGGGTTAATAGTTTATTTTTATCAATTACCAAAATGAAGCGAATGAAGAAAACAGAAAGGTAAATCCCATATATATATGGTGTGATCTTTGGAGGAGGAGCCCTGGAAGTAATGCTATGGCCCCCACAGATATAGTCCTGATCTTAACATTATCCATGGGTGAGCTCTACTTCCTCTTCTCAAGTCAGTGATATCAAAACCATTGGTCACGCGGCCATGCTGCAGCTCAGTCATATTCAAATAAATGGGTTGAGCTGCAATACCAGGCACAGCCACTATACCATGTACAGCGCTGTGCCTGGTAAGTAGTGAAGAGGCCACAGCACTTGTCTAAATACTGCAGCCCTTTCAATCAGCTGATCAGTAGGAGTTCTGGGAGTTGGACCTACATTGATCTGATATTGATGATCTATCCTGCGGACAGGTGGTAAATATCATAGTCCTGGAAATTCCCTTTAAGGCTGCATTCACACAGTGCATTTTTACTAAAAATGCATGGTCTTTACACAAAAGTCGCACGTGTTATTTATTTTTATTTATTTATTTTAAACTGAATGCGTTTTTCCGCAAAAAAGCACCGTGTGAACCCAGCCTAAACAGAACAGCGGCGTGCATACCCCAACTATCTCCGTTCCCATGACTGGTCAGGGTCCGAGACCACAAGAGATCAGACATGTATCATCTACGCTGTGGATTGGTGATAAATTGCTATCATAGGAGATCCCTTTAAGGTTAGCACCGTTTAACATTCTGTCATTTTGGCTTGCACCTGCTACACTCCCATGTTATTTCTGTTTTGCTAACTATACTGTCAGTTTTCAGGATATCATTTGTTTTACAGCTTCGATGGATGTAAAGCTTGGAGAAGCATTAGAAAACTGTACAGTCTGTACATGGATCTGCAGCTGTGTGCCCTCTCTACCATGAAGGGTACGCACAGATGGCTGCAAGCCCAGAGATGGAAGGTCTCTCCGCTCACCTGCTGTCTGGAGGCTCAGCCCAGTGTCCAGCTTGTTGTGCGGCTTGTTACTGATGAACAGATAGCAGAGAACACAAACGGTGATGATAAAAGCCAACAGGACGACCGCTGCTATGGATAAGCCCACCAGCGCCCCCACGCTGCAAAAACAAGAGCACATACTGAATGCCTTGTACAATAAGACATTGATGTCCAGATATACTTGTAGATATTTAAAGGGTACCTCCAACTATAAAAATAACTTTTCATGAATGAGTAGTTCAGGTGAATAGAAGAAACCTTGAAATATATCTTATTACAGAAATCTGTTATTAGGCTGCTCTCCTTGTCTTTGTCTCCATACCCACTCACACACATAAGTCTATGGAGAGGGGAGGGGGAGGAGGCTAGAGAGTCTTATCTGGAAGATACAGCAGTGTCAGAAATGCTCTCTCACAGTGTAGGAGAGTGTAGCAACTGCAGTTATTTAGGTGTCTTTTCCAGCAGCCTCCTCAACCTCCCCTCTCCATAGACTTCTATGTAAAAAATAACTCAGCCTAATAAGTTGAGAATGAAACAGATTTCTTTAATAAGATAGATTAAAAATGTAAATGCTATTAACAATGCTACACTGCTTGCTGACAGTTTCTACTTGAGTTAGATATTTCTGCTTGAAACCCACTGCATGGACAAGGTCAATAGCGGCTGATAGCAGAAGTATATAGGTATATAGAGAATAAAATACATTTATATTCTGGAGTAAAGTTGTAGCCATGCTATAATCTGCTCCATGCACCTGACTGTATTCAGATGTGTTGCAAACAGGACACATTGCAAGGGAAATGGTAATATCAAGTTATCAATCGATTCATACATTTGCAGGAGGAATAACAGAGGAACAGCATAATGCAAAATACTAAGAGGACGCTTAAAGGGGACCTTTGAAAAACATATCCTAGTGAAGTTTTGATTCACTAAATTAAAGAGACAGGAGCACTGAGCTGGGCACTGTGCCTCTTTATTTATGAGTGGCTCTTCCTGGCTCTCCCCGGCAGGGGGAAGATTACTGAAGACTGGCATTTTCAATGCCAGTCTTCATATTGCCTGTGCTGGCTGGGGGTGTGCCTTATTCATCAGGGACAGATCAGGCGTACCCACCACAGACTGTGCCTGCACTGAAATCTATGAGCTGGCATAAAAAGTTGATGTAAAAAAGTTGACTGGCCAAAAAATGTTAAACTTTTTACTGCCTTATACGCCAGAAAACTGGTAAACAAGGCATAATAAATCTTCCTCTATGTGTCCATATACTGCTTCAGCTGTCAACTGAGGCGATTCATGGACGCAGTGCTCAGAGCAGGGTTTCTGCCTCTTTGTTTTAGCGATGAATGGGGGTCTCAGCACTTGGTCCCCCAGGGATCAAAATTGCTGAGAAATGACCAATGTTATTTTTTTTTAAATGATAGGTACCCTCTTAGAAGAATGATTCCCTAGGGAATATATGTATTTATTATACAATACACAGGAAAACAATACAGCAGGATAGTAGAACGTATACAACTGCGGCTGAAATAACATTAAAGAGAAATCAGACTCATTGTATTCAGCCATTTGTTCCCATCAGCTTGAACAAAACTCTAAGGTCTCATGAGCATGGTGGCCAGGCTAGAGTGAAGTCAGTGCAACAAGGCAAAAGGATCTACTGTCACCATAATACACTTTATCAATATTCCAAGAGGCTATGCCTCCTTGTGAGCACCAATAAGAATCTGTCCCTCTGTACAAAGTGCCAGGATACTGTGCCTTATAGTAGTAACTGACAAGAGTCTGTACCTTATTATAGTAACCACCAAGTAACCTCCAAAAGACGGTGCCTTACTGTAGTAACTACCAAGAGAATGTGCCTGATTGTACAAAGTGCCAAGAGTCTGTGCCTTATTGTAGCAACCTCTACGAGACTGTGCCTTATTGTAGAAACTGCCAAGAGACTGTGCCTTATTGTAGCAACCTCTACGAGACTGTGCCTTATTGTAGAAACTGCCAAGAGTCTGTGCTTTATTGTAGCAACCTCTACGAGACTGTGCCTTATTGTAGAAACTGCCAAGAGACTGTGCCTTATTGTACCAACCTCTACGAGATTGTGATTATTGTAGAAACTGCCAAGAGTCTGTGCCTTCTTGTAGCAACCTCTACGAGACTATGCCTTATTGTAGAAACTGCCAAGAGACTGTGCCTTATTGTAGCAACCTCTACGAGACTGTGCCTTATTCTAGAAACTGCCAAGAGTCTGTGCCTTATTGTAGCAACCTCTACGAGACTATGCCTTATTGTAGAAACTGCCAAGAGTCTGTGCCTTATTGTAGCAACCTCTACGAGACTATGCCTTATTGTAGAAACTGCCAAGAGTCTGTGCCTTATTGTAGCAACCTCTACGAGACTATGCCTTATTGTAGAAACTGCCAAGAGTCTGTGCCTTATTGTAGCAACCTCTACGAGACTATGCCTTATTGTAGAAACTGCCAAGAGTCTGTGCCTTATTGTAACAATCTCTACGAAACTGTGCCTTATTGTAGAAACTGCCAAGAGTCTGTGCCTTATTATAATAACCTCTACGAGACTGTGCCTTATTATAGAAACTGCCAAGAGACTGTGCCTTATTGTAGCAACCTCTACGAGACTGTGCCTTATAGTAGAAACTGCCAAGAGTCTGTGCCTTATTGTAGCAACCTCTACGAGACTGTGCCTTATTGTAGAAACTGCCAAGAGTCTGTGCCTTATTGTAGCAACCTCTACGAGACTATGCCTTATTGTAGAAACTGCCAAGAGTCTGTGCCTTATTGTAGCAACCTCTACGAGACTATGCCTTATTGTAGAAACTGCCAAGAGTCTGTGCCTTATTGTAACAACTTCTACGAAACTGTGCCTTATTATAGAAACTGCCAAGAGTCTGTGCCTTATTGTAATAACCTCTACGAAACTGTGCCTTATTGTAGAAACTGCCAAGAGTCTGTGCCTTATTGTAGCAACCACCAAGAGACTTTGTCCTATTGCAGTAACCACCAAGAGACTGTGCCTGACTATACCTTATTGTAGTAAGTGCCACAAGAATGTACCTTATATGCTTTATTGTAGAAACCAGCAAGAGACTGTGCCGTATTGTAGAAAACGTCAAGAAACTTTGCCGTATTGTACTAACCTCCAAAAGATTTTATTGTAGTAAATGCCAAACAGCTGTGCCTTATTGTAGAAACCGTGTTTTGCCTAAGAACGCTAACCACTAAGCTTGTGTCTCACTGTTCAGTAAAGTTCCTGTTTTGCACCATTTCCCTGCTAGGGACAGCCAACAACCAATCCTTTCTATGACACAGCCACACACAGTATATCCAATTTTATCATTTTAGTTCTTTACTTTTTATTCACTTATTTCAGAGATGGGGCCATTCCGAGATTTACTATAGCGCCCTATGATTTATGGGTACACCAGTGACTGACCGCAAGCTGTTCTTACAAAAACCTTAACCATGAGCGTTAATAAGGGTGTGTATATATTCACAGTGAATATGGAGACAAAAAGGACGGCCTGAGAGGATCTCACAGCAGGGGAACCGGAGGATCAGGGGCCAAAGATGGAATTTTAATGAAGTGTATGGAATATTTGCAGCTGCAGGGCCGGTCTGCGAGCAGTGGGTGCATTTCAGAGATTGCATAAACATTTGGAAGAGATTGGGCGAAAGCCAGTTAATTTTATGTTTTGTGGAACCTGCAGTTTTTATGAAGAACCGAGCGACCGCCGCATCTACTTCACGTTGACTCTCACAGCAATATCTTCAGAGGTCTTTGATGACAAAGATGATATCGCAGTGGAAAGATGATCACAAAAGCTCCCCCGTACCAGGTCTTCAACGGGCCAAAATGAGATATCAAAAAATTAGCAAAGCTAAAAAATACTGAATTAACCCCATATTTACCTGTAAAAAATAATAGTTCAAAAACTGCTGCGCTTGTCAGTAAGAAATTCAGACACGGTTTTAATACCGTCTACGGGAGGGTCGATACTAAGAAAAATTGTAAGAAGAACTGAGCAATTTTCTGTATTTGATGCGATCGATGCACAGTTTTTTTAATCTCAGTCTTGGCTGGAAACCGGGGCTTGTCCATCAAGATATTGACAAAAAAGTCCGCCCAATGCCGAACGGACGCAGCAGCTCCAATCCCATAATATAGGTAAGAAGACCGACAGGGCTATAAACAAGAAAGGGTTAAAAACAGCACAATAAAATTCTTCATTGTTTCCTTAAATATGACATATGTATTGTATGCCGAGAAATACTGGCCAATTAGATTTTATGTCTACCGCAGATTTTCAAGGCTTTGGGTGGTAAATGGGCCCCCGGCGACCTTCAGCTTCATTGTACATTCCTAAATGGTTAGAAATGTATGTTCAGATAGACCGGTATTGTGCAAGCAATAATCCTTTTACACTTTCTGACAAAGACTTTCTACTGACAAAGAACATCGCAACTAGATAGACATTTCATATACACACAATACTGGGAAAAGGTTTTAGGCAGGTGGGGGGGAAATGCAGCAAAGTGAGAAATACAAGGGTTAATGGTTTGAAGCGAATGAAGAAAAGAGAAATGTAAATCCCATCAATATTTGGTGTGACCTTTGCCCTTTGGAGGGGGAGTCCCGGGAGTGATGATCCGGCCCCCACAGATATAGCCCTGATCTCATCATCATCCAGTCTGTCTGGGATGACATGAAGAGACAGAAGGATTGGAGCGAGCAATATCCACAGAAGATCTGTCCTTAGTTCTCCAAGATGGCGGCGGGAACAACCTCCCTGCCCAGTTCTGCCAAATACTGTCTGCAAGTGCCGAGAAGAACTGATGGAAGGCAAAGGTCACACCAAATACTGATAAGACTTAGGGGGCACTATCACTATTGAGGCAGCACCTGATTTTGTTGGGATAGCACCGTGTGGGCACCATTATTCTGCGGGGTACAATGGCTAATGTAGATGAAGCGCCACATCTGGAGCTGAAGAAAAAAAAACATGAAAAAATGCCATAAACAACAGCGCAAGAAAAAACACAGTATTTTTTCTGTGCGTAAAACCATCCTAAAGTAATTTTATAGCGTAAATGTCTGTAAATGAGTTGCCAATCGGGTACATTTCTGGCCATATAGGGTGGTAATATGGATTGGACGTGTCCATTGCCCCATTGTTGCATTCAGGAATTTTGTGACATTTGGATTTATATTTTTTATGGGGGGGTCACTTATAAACTCTGGGCGTGACAAGCTGTCCTGAGCCGAGCACTCCTGTAGCAGTAATATAATGGTCCTATACTCTGCTTGTAACCCCAACCCCAAAATGTCATCGCCTCTCTATAGGGGGGTATATATGGAGTAAACCAGGAAAATGGCCGAATAATCAAACTACCTTTCATCTATACAAATGTCAACCTTACAGGGGTCTCCGGTTTATGGAAGTAAAATTTCTGCTGCTTGCTGATAGACTTTGAGGCAGTGCTTAATGGGAGCAGTGGACATAGCCGGGGTACTGCACTCAGATATCTCCGGCACTCCCATTGAAGTGAATAGGAGCACTGTCCACCAAGTGACATGTCTACATTCAGCCTGGCTATGAACATCCTCCATTCTCAGGATTTGTGGGGGTCTCAGTGGTCAGAATCCCAGTGATCAGATATTATCATGTGGTATCTAGATGGCACCCTATTATGGGGTATTTGGATGGCACACTGCTATGGGGTATATAGCTGGCACACCACTATGGGGTATGTAGCTGGCATACTACCATGGGGTATTTGGCTGGGACACTGCTATGGGGTATTTGGCTGGGACACTGCTATGGGGTATTTGGCTGGGACACTGCTATGGGGTATTTGGCTGGCACACTGCTATGGGGTATCTAGCTGGCACATTACTATGGGATATCGAGCTTGCACCCTATTATGGGGTATTTGGGTGACACACTACTATGGGGTATGTAGCTGGCATACTACCATGGGGTATTTGGCTGGGACACTGCTATGGGGTATTTGGCTGGGACACTGCTATGGGGTATTTGGCTGGGACACTGCTATGGGGTATTTGGCTGGCACACTGCTATGGGGTATCTAGCTGGCACATTACTATGGGATATCGAGCTGGCACCCTATTATGGGGTATTTGGGTGACACACTACTATGGGGTATGTAGCTGGCACCCTATTATGGGATATTTGGGTGGCACACTACTATGGAGTATATAGCTGGCACACTACTATGGAGTATGTAGCTCGCACACTACCATGGGGTATTTGGCTGGCATACTGCTAAGGGGTATCTAGATGCCACACTACTATGGGGTATGTAGCTGGCACACTACCATGGGGTATTGGGATCGCACACTGATATGGGGTATTTGGCTGGCACACTACTATGGGGTATTTGGTTGGCACAATATTATGGGGTATCTGAACCGCTTTCTCTTTTGTCTTCCTTAAGTTACAACAATAGTTAGCAGAAAAAAAGATGTAAGCAAAGTCTTGCCATCATGCCCAGGTTTCTGTTTCCATCCTGATAGACAGCGTATTCTCTCTATAAACATCCAGGCGACTAGCTTTTGCCTTCACTGCCCTTTCTTAAATAAGTTAAATTATTTCTTGAGGTCCAAAACTTCTAAAGTGTCCATTGGGTTGGTATGGATGGCCCATGTAGCTGGAATCCCCTTTCAAGGGGTTCAGGATTTTTTTTAAGGACTAGGAAGCAATGACCAAACACCTCTGTTCTCCGGGGTCATACTCAAGAGATAAACCTACAAAGTTGTGCAGTGTGGACCAACTGCAAGGAGTTTGCATGTTCTTGCCATGTTTGTGTGGTTTCCCCCGGGTACTCCGGTTTCTTCCCACATGCCAAAACATATACTGGTAAGTAAATTGACTTCCTGTAAAACAACTGACCCTTGTGGGTGTTTGGGATGAGCGCCTGTACAAGTCACTAAGTCCCCTACTCCACAACGCTCCCTGCTCTTTGAGTTTCTGTGAGAAAAGCACATTACAAATTATTGTCATTGTGAATGTAATGATGATCTATGTAAGTGATACAATATTACAGCCAAGAGAGAAAACTGTACAATTGAGCGGAGGCTCTAGGACCCTGTTGGGCAGCCTCTAGCCTGGATACAAGATGATTCTCTCAGTCCAGTAATGCCCCCTCTCAAAAATCTGTCAACTGGGCAAAAGGTCTTTGTGCCACAGATGCATGTCTAGCAGTCAACGATCTCTTACCAAGGGGTGCACTACCCAAAAGTAGCCTCTGAGAGCCTCTTTATAGGGCAATGGGGGGAGCACTTCTGCGCCCTCTTGTGGCAAGACCCAGCATGTAATCAGACCACACTTGTAATCGTTTACATATCTGCCTGAGACACAACTACGTGAACGTTTTGCAGCAATCTGACATTTTTATCTGGGTGTATTTTGTCAATAAGTAAAATTGTAAAAACCTGGATAACCAATTTAAAGGAGAATTTCATTTGAGGTCTAAATGTTATATTTCAAGGTGTTCTCTAGTTTTATATACCCTATTTGGGATATATGAGTTAAAGGGGTTATCCAGGGAGTAATGGAGCCTTCCCTGCACTGGTTGAGCTTTATTACTAATATATATCTTGTGCCCTGGACCCCCAAAGTTACCCATGTGGAGGGCAGAACTCCTGTGCCTCTGCCCCCCATGCTGACACTCAAGCAGCTGCAAGGGGAGGAGAGGAATGAGAGTTCTGATCTCCCCAGCAAGAAAGAAACGGAGCTCCACGAGGAGTGGGGTGTATATTAGTTATAAGGCTTAACTAATGTGACCAGGTAAACTTTATTACTCCCCATATAACCCCTTTATTATAGGGGCTTTGTGTTCAGAATCCTAAATTCTTGGAGAGCAGTTACTAAGAGTATCTCTCACTCTGCAGGACCTGAATTTGGATGGACACTGTGTAATGCTTAATGTTCCCTGTGGTGGCGCTGCAGGAAAATTGAAAACTTACTGTGCAGATTACAGATGATCGGTAGGAATCCCAGCATGGGAAATAGGATGTGATCCACTTCAAGGGATCCTTTTAACAAGCAGGGATGGTCCAAAGCAAAGACTTCCCTGGGCTCAGTTTCCCTGCATTATACTGTACATTTGCCTGTACACCCATATTCCAGTGAGAAAAATAAGGAAATAAAGTGGAACTCAGGGCAGGATTTCATGGAAAGGAGACAAAACCTTTTAATAAAATAAATTGAAATGAATTAATGTCACAATTTCTGCAAGAAAATTGAGAGGTTGGAACGTTTAGATGCGCTTTAACACACCACCAGCTACAACTGCTTTACGTTTTTAGGGTTATACCTGGATTATTTGTACCACTATAAAAAAAAATTGCTGTGAAATTGCTTTTCCTAGCGTGACAATCTCTTCGAAATCACCGCAGTCAAGTGAGTGTTGCTTGAGTGATCCTTAGAGATAAAATTGCTACGAAATTACTGCAAATTGCTGCAAAATTGCTGGAGACAAGTGAGCAGCAGCATCTGGGATTTCACGGCTACTATTTTCCCCGATAGACATAAGGTTGTTTCACACAGCCAGGTTCACACTGGGAATCTCAGTCCGTGTAGCAGCGGATTTACTGGCCTAAAGGCAGCTCAGCATGCCAGTTCAGTTCAGCTGAGCCGGGTTCGGGCCAAAAAGCCAGACCGAATTTCCTGGCCTGATCATGAAATAGTCATAATATGAAAATCTATGGCCTATTAAGCAGCAATTTCAGTGATTTTATGTCTAGCCATAAAATTGCTCCACTTGACTACGACGTTTTGAAGAGATTTTTAATCTACTCAATGCATTCCCTATGGACATAGATTTTTTTGGTAGTGCTGTGCAGGCGCACACTTTAAACACTTGGTTGTTCTCCTCTCTGACCACACAGACGGCTGCGTAGTCAGGCAGGGGGAGGGGTTGAGCCACGTGTTACACTTATCACTGCAGTGTGCCACAGTGTGGCATGTCCCAAGTTATTGTTGTAAAGGTTGTGTTACATGTTGTGCTGTTTTGCAATTTTGTATGACTGCACTGTGTGTTCTAGGGCAGACTTGACGGACCATGTGGTCTTTTTCTGCTGTTAGTCTTCCATGTTTCTATGTGTATTTGCGTTGATGAGGACATCACTTTAACAGGTATAGGTCATTGGACAGCTGGTGCTTTGGAAGTTTCTGGACTCTTAGGTAAAACTGTTGCTCCTAAGAGTTGCACTGCAGGAGAAGTTACATGTTACCCTGTCGCAATGCAACCCACTAACACCAGAGGTTGCCCAGGCTACCCAAGGAATTTGCATACTATTTAAGGGCCCGTTCCCGTGCTTGAGGGAGTACTCAGATAGTCCACCTGAAGGGCAGCCACTTACTTCTAGGAGCATAGCTTGAGGTGCAGCCAGCACAAGAAGCATCAACTGGTTCCTGAAACCACCAACAACACCCTACATGGTGGTGACATGAGTTGACTGTTGACAGGCATTGCAGTCCCGGCAACATCGGAAATGCATTGTCTGTCACTGAGGGCCGAGGATTTTCCCGTTGACTCCACTATTCTACTACTGGTGCCATCTTGTCTGCTGTAATAAGAACATCGACACAGTAAACAACGATGCGGTGAAGACCCCAGTGTACACAGGTTGAGTTCCTTTTCCACCAGTGGGAAGCTCCAGGAGGTGGTAGGAATGGGAGACTGTTTGAAAGCCAACTAGATAAATGGTACATTGCCCACAGTCCCATGAGCACTATATTGCCTACATTGAGTACACCGCTCACGCTACAATAAGTGTAAATGTAGCCCTAGCCTAAGAGAAAGATCTGCCCAGTGCACAGTCCCTGAATACAGCAGCTTAAATCTCAGCTTTCCGGACTGCTCTATAACTGGCCATACACATAGGACAATGGTTGGCCTCTGTCATTGGTTTTCTTTTATCACATAGTATTATTTCAAGGCTCTTCAGGGAAAAAAACACTTCTATGGCTGTCCTTGTTCATGTAACAGCTAGGAGTTTGGGATCTTGACCCGCACAATGATAAGAGTTTTTTGTATTTTTATATTCTGTGGATGTTTTATCTTCTTATTTCTGCTTCCATTGTTGCATTCTAGTGCTTTGTACTTGTATAGCTAAAATCAATAAAAATGCTTGAAAAAGCAAAATAAAATCCAATAAACCATAAAATCCTAGAACGTTTGATCCAGTGAGTGTCAGATGATCCTAATGTTACTGTATCAGTATGAATGTCCCTTGTGTATGTCTATATACAGTATAAGTGTGAGTGTATGTCTCTGACTTCAGGAGCACTTTTAGGTTTAGGGCTATACAAAGTATTTGACTCAATTTGACACTTTTTGAACTGCCCTTCAACTCCTTCAGTAAGTAAATGGAGTGACATTGTCACCCTGAGGATGCTGTGACTGCAACACATAGCACAAACTTTCAGAATTTAGAGTTGCAGTTGCAGCACCCTGGGGGTCCCAATGCCACCAATTCACTTACATTAATGTAGGAGTCACAGTGATCTTTGGCAGGGGTGAATCTAGCCTCATTGCTGCCTGTAGCAAACTATAGAAAGGCAATCCCCCCCCCCCAAAAAAAAAAAAAAAAGATATCCAACACAACTGTCTTTGATTGTGTGATGGGACCCCTTAATTAGGATACCCCCCAATTGGCAGATCAAAAAATACGATAGCCCCTCTTTTTTGGCCCACAACATAATACATGACCCACTTTTTCAAGCCCCCCACACAGTATATGACCCTGTTTTTCTGCCCCCCCAGTACTCTTTTTTTAAGGCCCCTCCATAGTATATGACCCTACTTTTTATGCCCGCCACAGTATATGACTCATTTTTATGACCCCACACAGTATATGAACCCCTTTTTTAACCCCCTACACGTTATATGATCCCCTATTTATGGCCCCACACGGTTTATGACCCCTTTTTAAAGCCCACGCGCAATATATAACTCCCTTTTTTACACCCCCACCCACCCAGTTTAGGACCCCTTTTCCTTCCCCACCCCCACATAGAATAGTGGCCATTCATTTTTACTCAGCTGTCCACGTTCCTGTCCAGGCCGCTCTCTGCTGCCGCCTCCAGGGTGCGCTATAGCCAATGCTGAAGAACGCTGGGATGCTGTACGTAGTGTCTTGGCATTCTTCAGCATTGTGACGTAAGTGTAGCGCCGCCTAAAGGAGGCAACAGAGGGCAACTTGGACAGGTGAGTAAAAATTATCGTCCACTACCTATTGCAACAACACAATAAGTAGCCACCAATTTAAAAAAAGCTGCCCCCGGTTTATTCCATGAGGTGCCACCTAAGGCCATTGCCTTAGGTCACCTCATGGATGATGCGCCCGTGGTCTTTGGTCAAGCAACAGGAGTCACAGCCAAATTTGACTTTTAGCCTTAGCTGAATATAGAAGTTCCTTCTTGCTGAGCCCCATCGATTATTATTCATGAATAAGGACTAGTGTTGTCTGAAACACGGAGATGGGAGTTAAAGGGGTTGTCCAGTTTTAGACCAATATTAAGCCTGTGCATACAAGCTTTCATTTGCTATCATATTCTGCTCGGATCATGCTTGGATTAATAAAAGAATAACTTTTTAACAGGGCGAGATGTTCTGGCTCATATTCACACGTATTGTTATTGTGAACCCTGGAGGTGCAGTTTTATTCATTTCTCTTGGTATCGCTAAATTTTGAAGCAGGAGATTAATGGGATTATCTGGGGAATAATAAGGATTACCAGTGTATTCCCTGCACTGGATAAACTTTATTACTAATATACACCCTGGACCCCTATTACCTGCGCAGGGGGTAGCTGGGGAGGCCAGAACTTCCTTTGTCACCCCTACAGCCGCTCCGACTCTCACTGATGTCACTGACTCCCCCCCATTCTGCCTGCAGTTGGAGCGTCAACAGGAAAGGCAGAGGAACAAAGCTTGGAATGTTTCAGCCTTGGAAGTTTGTTGAAGCTTGAGAATGGAAGCCTCCAACTAGCCATAAAGACACCATTAAGCTCCACAAACCAACACACACCAAAGGGTACTCTTGAGTAAAAGGACAGGTTCTCTGGTGGCAGGCAGCGTATCCTCCATGACAGCAGAAGTTCTGCTACTATTCATGTAATGGGTGCAGAGCTGCAGACTCCATCCACTGTATAGTGGCAGTTCCGGGGTACTGCAGCTCTAGAACTATTATTTGAATAGGAACAGATCTGCTCCTGGCTCCAGGCTTTGCTGTAGCTTCTGACACACAGAGGCAGCCAGATTGGCTGATCAGTGTAGTGTCTAAGTGTTGGACCCCCTACTGATCAGATACTGATCATCTATCCTGTCAATAGTTCATTAGTTAAAAAATGATGGGACGGAAAATCCCTATAACAAGTGACTGTTCATTTACTGCCTAAGACATCCCATCTCATCACAGGTATCATTGTATCAAGATGATGAAAGTCCAGGCTACAGCACAGCTCATCTCCTCCTAAACCGAGGTCCAGCACAACTCATCCCCTCCTAAGCCAAAGTCCAGCACAACTTATCTCTTCCTAAACCGTGGTCCAGCACAGTTCATTCCCTCTAAATCGAAGTCCAGCCAATCTCATCTGCTCCTAAACTGAGGTCCAGCTCAGCTCATCTCTTCTAAATCAAAGTCCAGCACGGCTCATCCCCTCCTAAACCAAGGTCCAGTACATCTTATCCCCTCTTAAACCGTGGTTTAGTACAGTTCATCTCCTCCTAAACCGAGGTCCAGCATGGCTCATCTCCTCCTAAACCAAGGTCCAGTACATCTCATCTTCTCCTGAATCGAGGTCCAGCACAGCTCATCCCCTCCTAAACTGTGGTCCAGTACATCTTATCCCCTCCTAAACTGTGGTCCAGTCCCATCATCTTATCCCCTCCTAAACTGTGGTCCAGTATATCTTATCCCCTCCTAAACCGTGGTCTAGTACAGTTCATCTCCTCCTGATCTGAGATCCAGCAACGCTAGCGGCAGGTACAATCATATATCTACCTGCTTAGGAAGCTGAGAGCCTTTGGAATCTGGGGGGCACTTCTTAGAACTTTCTTCAACTCGGTAGTGGCATCAGCCATCTTCTTTGGAGTGGCCTGCTGGGGGAGCAGTATATCAACCAGGGATAGGAATAGACTCGACAAGCTGATTAGAAAGGCCAGCTCTGTCCTGGGGAGCCCACTGGACCCAGTGCAGGCGGTGGGTGACAGAAGGATACTGTCCGTGGTGAGCTCCATGCAGAAGAAGAAGTCCCATCCCATGCATGAGACTGTGATCGCGCTGAGCAGTACTGTCAGTGACCGACTGCTCCACCCTAGGTGTGAGAAGGAGCGCTATCGGAAGTCTTTCCTCCCCACCGCGGTTAGGCTGTACAACCAACACCGACCTAAGCGGAGATCATTACATACAGAGAACTGAAATATCTCTCTGCCTGTTATATCCCCCCCCCCCCCCCTGCTACGTCCTATCTGTCTGTCTGCTATCAAAGTAATGCCTCTCACCTTGGAACATTCCTGTACATGTTGTATTTGTATTTGTATCTGCTTATCTTTGCTGCTGTAACACACTGAATTTCCCCATTGTGGGACTATTAAAGGACTATTATTATTATTATTATTATTATTATTATTATATCACCAGCCCTTCATCTCAATGTGAGGGGAGACCCAGGGTTGTCACCTCCAGGCTGCATCTTTTGTTGCTAGGTAACAATCTACACATATTCAGACTGCTGCGCAGCAAACATGGCTGCTGGAGTATTATTTATTAGGGCGTCTGTAATAACACTAATAGAAAATTACGATGATTGACTGATACAATAATGTAACGTAGAACGGCATTTTATACCGAGTGTGACTGCGCATTACATGGAGAGTCATGTGTGTATTGTTATGTCAGAGGCATGTACGGTAGCCTGCAGCTATGGCCAGCGCTTCGTTATGTGACTGTTTGTAATAACACATCGACGGGCGGATTCTTGACAGCAAATCCATCATTATAAGCAATAAGCGAGAGCGAATGTGAGAATAATGCTATAACTCTATTATCACATGAAGATTTCCATATACTTTGCTGATACAGCTTTGTAGAAATGTGTCTACGGCGATCCAGCAGTAAGACTGCCACATTACTGTGACAACTTCAGAAAATGATGCGTGACCTTGTAAGTAATGCAAAAAATGAAAAAAACAACAACATGGCGGCTCGCAACTTTATACCCATAGGGAGACACAGCACAAGTTGTGGAAACCCTGCGAATTTATGATGGCGGCACACGTACACACGTGGAAAAAATTGTTGATACCCCTCGTTTAATGAAAGAAAAACCCACAATGGTCACAGAAATAACTTGAATCTGACAAAAGTAATAATATATAAAAATTCTATGAAAATGAACAAATGAAAGTCAGACATTGCTTTCCAACCAGGCTTCAACAGAATTTTTTAAAAAAGAAAACTCATGAAACAGGCCTGGACAGAAATGATGGTTCCCTTAACTTAATATTTTGTTGCACAACCTTTTGAGGCAATCCCTGCAATCAAACGATTCCTGTAAATGTCAATGAGACTTCTGCACCTCTCAGCAGGGATTTTGGCCACTCCTCATGAGCAAACTGCTCCAGTTGTCTCGGGTTTGAAGGGTGCCTTTTCCAGACGGCATGTTTCAGCTCCTTCCAAAGATGCTCAATAGGATTTAGGTCAGGGCTCATAGAAGGCCACTTCAGAATAGTCCAATGTTTTCCTCTTAGCCATTCTTGGGTGTTTTTAGCTGTGTGTTTTGGGCCATTATCCTGTTGCAAGACCCAAGACCTGCGACTGAGACCAAGCTTTCTGACACTGGGCAGCACATTTCTCCCTAGAATCCCTTGATAGTCTTGAGACTTCATTGTACCCTGCACAAATTCAAGACACCCTGTGCCAGATGTATCAAAGCAGCCCCAGAACATAACAGAGCCTCCTCCATGTGTCACAGTAGGGACAGTGTTCTTTTCAAGATATGCTTCATTTTTCTGTCTGTGAACATAGAGCTGATGTGCTTTGTCAAAAATGTCGATTTTTGTCTCATCTGTCCATAGGACATTCTCCCAGAAGCTTTGTGGATTGTCAACATGTAGTTTGGCAAATTACTTTTGTCAGATTCAAGTTATTTCTGTGACCTTTGTGAGTTTTTCTTTCATTAAACGAGGGGTACCATCAATTTTGTCCACGTGTGTAGGTGATTGTGGTACTATAGCCTATAGCTCTAGGAAAGTGTCTCTGTTACCCATAGCAACCAATCACATCACAGCTTTCATTTTTCTGGTTGCTAGGGGCAACCATGACAACTTTCAGGAAGACTACCTTTGTGTTGTAGCCCCTTTAAAAGTTAGAACCATAAGTTGTCAGAACCTTTGGCCTACCTACCAACTTTGCGGTCTGGGGTATAGGGACATTAAGGTCCTGCCCCCAGAACTGCCTCAAGATGGAAAAACCCAATTCAGGCTTGTTTTTTTCAAAACCCGCCCCTTTATGGCGGGTGTTTTGATAAATCCCACCCATTTAGGGACAGGACATGCCCAAAGTTTTCAAGATTGATACCGAAATTTGGGACTCTTGAGATAATGCCAACTCTCCAAAAATATCCAGGATGCTGCCCAAAAAGGGGTGATCTCCAGTAACACTTGGCAAATATCGCGGAACCGGCAGGCTATCTATTATAGTATATTGGACGTGGGCACTTTAAATGCCGATCATGTCACAAAAAGGGATGTTATACAACAAATAGGGGCGTGCCATGCCCCAAATGTGGACGCCTTAAGCGTGGCAGATCTCCCAAAGGTCAACTGTGATGCACCGATCCAGGCTAATCCATATGTATTGTACAAAACGCAACATAGACTCTATGACAAGACCCCCATCTTGTGGCCGCTGTGAGTGAAGAGTTGACCGGCTATCCACATTCGTTTCTATGAGGAAAGCTATTTTTGAAAGTCCTATACGGAAGGGAAGGAGGGTATCTATCAGACATTTATGGTACATTCTAGATAGGAATACCCCTTTAAGTGGAATGATCAATGAGATGTACTTTAAAGGGGTATTCCCATCTTAACAAGGTCTGTAAAATAGGGGATAATTTGCAAACTGGTGGGGGTCCGACCACTCAGACCCCACCAATCAGAAGAACGAGGTAGGTTTGTCTCCTGTTCTGAATGGAGCGGTGGTTGGGCCAATGCGAGCAACGCTCTATTCATTTCAATAGGAGCACTGGAGATAGCGGAGCACTGTACTTCAGTAATCTCCGTTATTTCTATTGAAATGAATGCACCGACACGAGCACTGCTCCACTCAGAACGGGGACAAAACTGCCCTGTTTTCCTTCTGATCGGTGGAACCCCCACTGATCTGCAAATTAACCCCTATCATTAGGATAACTTGTTAAGATGGGAATACCCCTTTAACATGTATGTTCACTATATACTCTACATGAGCTACTTGGAAAGATAAGTTTGTAAGTAAAAGGCATTACTCATTTCATAGCTGTCCTAAGTTACAGCCTGGCTTGTAGCCCAGAGCTGCATTTACTATTCTGCAAACTTCTGAGCTGAAATTTCTCAGCTTTACTATAGTAATCTGATGTAGAAAAATAATAACTGCCCACCATGTATTACAGGAGGTTTCCACCAAAAAAAAAAAAAGTTTTGTTGACAACCAGCAGAATTATGAATACAGCTCTGAGATATAATACAGACTGTAACCAAGTAATTAAGTAAAGTGGTCATTACCTAAGCTTTGCCATAATGTCTAATAGTGAACATAGACCCGAAGAATTATCATAAACTACTCCATGTATTACACATATAGAATGATATAATAACTTTAGAACTTTCTAAATCTCAGCAGAAAACTGATCTATCCAAACAGCTCATCACACATACATACACCGCCTACACCAAATTGAGCTAATTTCATCTTTTAATAGTCGCCACTCTGCTGATTCCAGCACAGTTGGATTTTTTTCTCTAGCCCCCACCATTCCTGAGCAATCAGTACTGATATTTTTGATGTGTGATACACTAACTAAGCTCTCTAATGTCAAGTGGGTGGTATCTGTCTCTGATTGGAACTTGGAGTCACACCCCCTTGTCTGCTCCTGCATGACTCCACCCACTTGACATTAGAGAGTCTAGTTATCATATCAGACACCAAAACTAACTGCACTGATGGCTCGGGAATGGTGGGGGCAAGAGAAAAAATTCCAACTGTGCTGGAATCAATTTAGCGGCGCCTGTTAAAGGATGTAAAGTGCTCGAGTTGGTGGAGGTGGTGAAAGGTCCTCTTTAACTTTCTATAAGTCCCAGTGTTTAGGTGTGTGTTCTAAAGCTAGATAAGGTAATACTTGTAGCAGAGCTGAGTTTGTCATTTGGCACAGCTCATCATGAAATGTGATATTGCAATGTAACCCTACTGTTACATGCTAACTCAATGAAGTTATCATCATGGTCCAAAAAACAATAAGGCTACTTTCAGACCAGGCTTTTTACATCAGTTTAAGATATGTAAACGGAAACAGTACTGGACACCGCCCAAATAGGGGTTGTTTGGTCTCCGTCAGGTGAATAGGGGGTCTATGGATCCAGTTATTGCATATATATCAAAAGTTTTCTTGCTGAATACTGTACACTGACTCAAAAACTGTGCATGAAAGTAGCCGCACGTGACCAATTCAGCTCTGCTACATTGTAACTTATTAATAGTAAGCAGAAAAGTAACCTATAACTTCCAAGTTCTAGCCAGTTGTTTCTTGACTATCAAAGGAAGTTCTTACATGCAAGACTTCCAGCGCAAGACACAGCAGTCTTACCTCAGCCACCACATGTAACTGTGCTCGTAGGGGAAAAAACTGTTGGGGTCATCACAGCAATACTTGAAGTCCTTAAATCCACAGCAATATATGGCTCCCAGGTCACTATCCGCCCTCGGACAGCTAAAAGCCCCAACCAGCACCTTCTCGACTGTGGTGTAACTGGAGCACTCTGCACTCATAGTCCTCCTGGGCACTTCACCAAGCAAGCAACATGAAAGGACACCAGAGTGCCAGTGGAGAGCCCAGAAATTCTGTTACCACCATCCCATGGACAAGAAGATGAATGCTATAGTCCTGAGAAGAAGCATGGCATGAGATCCTCAAAGCTGCATCCTCAGCATCACTGCTCTCCTCAGGACCACAAGTGATGCTCCCTATATAGTAGCTGCCTGCATAACTGCTTGCTGGGGCTACATGCATCTCTGTCTCCCTCTAGTGGCAAGACGAAGCTTAACATAATGGCAAACACATGCAGGATCGCAAAATTGCAATATAACATAAGGCTAGCATTCCACCAAGACTCAGTATAAATATTAACTATTGAAAGTCCTCCCTCCAGAATGTATACCATAGTATTTTTTTTTTATCAGGGATGTAATGGAGCCAGTGTGCACTAGAGCAGGGGAGTAGTCTAGCAGAAGTGTGCACAGTGAGGACACACCACATCCCTGCCAGAACATCCTATACTAGACAGTAACACGGACTGTTGGCGATGCATGGCTGGCCAGTGTTTGGGTAGATGGGGGCATCATCTCATGACAAGGTGGCAGGGTGCCAGGCGCAGATAATGTTGCATGAAGTCATGCGGTCATCTTCCAAACTGCAGTGCCGCAGCCCCCTGGCGGGTTAACATGGCACCCCTATTAGGAACCATTGGTCTAGTGCAGGGGTCAGCAATATTCGGCACTCTAGCTGCTGTGAAACTACAACTCCTAACATGCTCCACTCACTTCCATGGGAGTTCCTAGAACAGCAGAACAAGTGTGCATGCTGGAAGTTGTAGTTTTACAGCAGCCGGAGTGCAGGAGGTTGCCTAACCCTGGTCTAGTGTCTACCGCTGCCACTGTTCAGTCCACAGTCTAGTGCAAGGATCAGTAACTTCTGGCACTTCAGAATTTGTGAAACTACACCCCCCAGCATGCACACTTGCCCGCCTGTTCTCAGAACCTCCATAGAAGTGACTGGAGCATGCTGGGAGTTGTAGTTTCACAACAGCTGGAGTGCCGGAGGTTGCTTGTAAGAGGCAGCCAATGTTGTCCTAAGCTTCATTTGTCTGTATAAACTGTTAATGTTGAATGTATTTCTGTGATTCTGTTCCTTTAAGACAGCAGCCATTGTAATTGTGACATGATGCTGGAGTGAGACCCCCCCCCTTTTATGTCAGCCTGCCTGTTCTGCAGACAGAGTGTGAGCAGAGCAGCAGGAAGTGACGAGACAGAGAGCAGCAGCCATCTTGGCAAGTGTTGTATTGAACTGGTGTGGAGATTTTTCTGTACAGCTAAGCTGTATCTTGGTCCAGAGACAAACAGAGTGTAAAGAGACAACAGGACTAGTGAGTCCACGTGAAAGGAACTGTGCTCAGTGGCTGATCAGTGAGACTGACATTGTGACTGTGTATATGGATACCACAGATAGAGACTCGCAGGGCTGTTGATGTACTGGACGGCACCTGCTAAATCCCGGCTTACATCCCAGCTCAGTGTATGGATTCGGCAGGACTGTCAGTGTGCTGAGTGGAATCTGCTGTTGGATTACATTGCATTCAGTTGGTTTCCCTGTCTGTTAAAGAGGACTTCATTTCTCCCAAGATCCTGATAACAGTGAGGAGAGGACGCTTCACTATAAAAGAAAGGAACGACTTTGGGCCCCACCGCGCGCTTCTACGGACTGTAAGCGGTCCACCTGGACCACTGGGGAAAAGGGGGTGCACTCAAATATGATGTCAGGGTCAGTTAGGGATAGTTTTGAGTATATTGTTCATTCAGTGTCCATACTGCAGAAGTGGACAGAGTAAAAGTAGAAACCATTGCAGAATTTGCCTTGAAATTGTTCATGCTATATTGTATATTTTGCTTGTCTTTATCCCTGTCATTTTACCTTCAAATAGCCTTTATTAACTTATAGTAAATATATATTCTTTTCTTGAACTACCGCGTGTGCGTTCATTTCTGGTTGCGGAGTCCAAACCACCTGCCTTGCTCTCGGTTCACAAATTGGCGTAGTCGGCAGGATCCGCTTACCAGAATGGACGGTGACGCACCCGTTCGGGAGAATGGTGCTGGAGGAAGAATGCCAGCAGGGGCTATAATAAGTCAGTTAGCTAAATTTGATGGCAATAATATGTCAGTGAGTATGTGGGTGGAACAGATACGAACGATACAGCGAATATACCAGACCGCACCAGAAGTACTAGTAGAGCTAGCAATATTGACATTACAAGGGGATGCTAAGACCACGGTGATACTGAGGCCATTTGAACAAAGGCAGACATTTGAGCAAGTAGTCCAGATTCTGGAAACCATTTATGGAGAAACTGCATTGCTGGGGTCTCTGCAGGCTCGGTTCTTCCAGAGGGTACAACAGGAGAATGAAAGCCTTCCCCAATATGCAAATGCCCTACAAGAACTGCTCCGAGATATTCAAGTGAAGGAAAGAGGGGGCTCGCCAGCCTTCTGTAACCCTGATCGGACTCTCCGTGACCAGTTTGTCCTGGGGATACGTGACGGCAGTTTAACTGTGACTATGCAGGATTTTATACGACGAGAGACTGATGCTAAATTCCATGATGTACAGGTAGAGGCCATCTCCCGTGCCAATAGTATGTTCCCGAAGCCCCAGACCGCAGTTGGAGTTACTTTGTCACAGGGGGCTAGTTCTGGCTCAGAGACAGTAGAAAAGGGGACGGTTAAAGAAATTCTCACAGTAATGCAGAAACTGCAAGAGCAAATGGAACACTTGCACACCCGTTGTGATGAACATTCTATGAAAATTGCAGACTTCCAGAAAACTGGAGGTGAAAGGGTGAGCCGTCCATACCCAGAAAATCAGAATCACCCACCACCCCGCTGGAGGGATGAGGATAGGACCTACCGAAGGGGTCCAAATCAGTTAATGCAGTGCTCAGGAGAAATCGAAGGGGCTTACCGAAGGGGCCCAAACAGATGGCCAGAACGACGGGAGATACGCTGCTGGGAGTGTGGACGGATGGGCCACGTTGCTGCTAGATGTCCAGAGCAGCGACAAACTTATGAGAGACCGCCGTTAAACTGAAGTCCCCTGCTGCTGTAGGGCGTGTAGTAGGGGAGACTGACAAGGAGACTATGTGGGGAGAATGCCCTAATGATGACCTGATCGCTGCAAGTCCTGTTATACAGGTGGAAATGGAGGGTATTCCGGTTACCGGGATGATTGACACGGGTTCCCAAGTAACGACCTTGAGTAGAGACTGTTATGAACGGTACTTCCAGCAACATGTGAAATATGATCCCCATACATTCGTACGAGTGGTCACAGCTAACCAGTTACCAGTTCCAGTCGTGGGAGTGGCCTGGATGAATGTCCGGGTATGTGGCCAAGATCTAGGTAGGAAAGGCATTGTGGTGGTACAGGAGTCACATGAAGTAAAGGTCCCTGTCATTTTGGGGATGAATGTGTTAAAAGAATTAGATCAGATCCTCTTTGAAAAGAAAGGTCACGGTTATTGGAAAGAAACCACCACCCATCGGCCTACTCAAACAGCTTTCCAGCGGCTGATCCGGACATGTGGCTTACAGAAAAGTTCGGATGCGCAGCGTCCTCTGGCTCGAATTTCAGTTCCTTTGCATACAAAAGTTACACTGCCACCCAGTCGGGAGACAATAGTGTCTATGCCCGTAGGCACCTGTCGGAAACTAGAGGGCATAGCTGTGTTGGTAGAACCACTGCAGGCAGCCGAAGGAGGTGTTGATCCACTAGTGGCCCGTTCCTTGGCAATAGTTCGTAATGGAAGAGTACCACTTCGATGTGTAAACACTCAGGACCAGAGTGTGGACCTGACCCCAGGGAGGCAGCTGGCTAACATCTATGTGACTCCGGAGGAAGTAAGGAAAGTAACTCCAATGCAGCTGAAGCCGACTGAAAGGGATGAGTGGACCGTAACTTTGTCCATGGGAGAAGATGAGGAACCCACCTCTGAATGGAATGGCCGTGCAATTCGAGAACAGATGAAGATGGATGCAAGTTCATGTTCTCTGGAATGGGTGCAGAAGGTAGATGAACTGTTGTGGGAGAACCGAGCCGCCTTTTCACGGTATGCTGAAGATTTTGGATGTACCACAGGGATCTACCATGAGATTCCCACAGGAGACACCCCTCCAATTAGAGAGCGCTACCGACAAATTCCTCCACAGTTGTATCAGGAAGTAAAAGAACTGTTAGCTAAGATGCTACAGGGTGGGATCATCCAAGAAAGCCAGAGTCCCTGGGCAGCTCCTGTGGTGTTAGTAAGAAAAAAAGATGGGTCCATCCGATTTTGCGTAGACTATCGGAAGTTAAACGCTTGCACCGTACGAGATTCCTACCCCTTGCCACGGATTGAGGAGTCCCTCTCAGCGCTGGGGAGAGCCCGGTACTTCTCCTCACTAGATCTGGCTAGTGGGTATTGGCAGGTGCCGATGGCCACAAAAGACAAGGAGAAGACGGCATTCATCTTGCCCATGGGACTATACGAATTTAACCGGATGCCCTTCGGGTTGACAAATGCACCCGGAACGTTTCAGCGGTTGATGGAGAAATGTCTCGGTGACTTCAACTTTGAGTTCACTCTCATCTACTTGGATGACATTATAGTGTATTCTGCGACCTTTGAAGACCATCTCCACCAGTTGGGGCAAGTATTTCGAAGATTGCGGGAACATGGGCTCAAATTGAAACCCAGTAAATGTCGGTTGTTCCAATCTGAAATTGATTACTTGGGTCACCGCGTATCAGGAGAAGGGGTGAGACCATCAAGAGACAAGATAGCGGCTGTTCAAGATTGGCCAATACCGACTACCCTGCGAGAAGTGAGGGCGTTCCTTGGAGTAGCCGGTTACTATCGACGGTTTATTAAGGATTTCGCCAAGGTAGCAGCACCACTTAATGCTCTCCTACGAGGCACATCCGGTGGTCCAAAGAACCGGTCCGTGAAGTGGGGACTTGAACAGGAACAAGCCTTCCAGGCATTAAAGGATGCACTGACAACAGCCCCAATCTTGGCATATGCTGATTACCACTTGCCGTTCCAGCTGTATACGGATGCAAGCCTGTATGGTCTTGGAGCAGTGCTTTCCCAGCTTCAGGATGGCCAGGAGAGGGTCATAGCGTACGGCAGCCGGTCTTTGAGAGATTCTGAAAGAAACCCCGAGAATTATAGTTCATTTAAGTTGGAGCTGTTGGCACTGGTATGGGCCATGACCGAGAAATTCTCTGAATATTTGACCGGTGCTGAAGTTTTAGCACTGACTGACAACAACCCACTAGCTCACCTGGAAAATGCCAAGCTCGGGGCGTTAGAGCAGAGGTGGATAGCCCGAATGACTAAGTTCAATTACCGCATTAAGTATCGGTCCAAGACAGAGAACCAGAATGCTGACGGGCTTTCTAGGGTAACCGCCCAGACCCCCACAGTAGACGTGGATCATGAGTTGGAGCATGTGGAGGTGCCCGACTTCAGCAGATTTTCACAGGCCTTGGCCGCCGCTAATCAGTTTGAGATGGAGGGGACTGAAACGGCTCCTTTCTTTGGTCCCTCACGACAGGAATGGGCACAGATACAACAGACCCATGAGGGGCTGGCACAGATGATCAAGTGTGTTGAGAAAGGCCAGAAGCCCTGTAGAGAGGAAAGAGAACGACTGACACGTGAGATATTATCTGTTCTGAGTCAGTGGGAAAAGTTGGAGATGAAAAATGGAGTGCTATGCCGAAAGGTCTATTTACCTTCTGAGATCGACATTCGATACCAAATTGTGGTGCCTAGTGAACTGGCTCGCTCGTTGGCAGTTGAGGCTCATAATAAGAATGGACATTTTGGTCATGAGAAGACCTTTCGTTGGTTACAGCGACTGATTTACTGCCCTGGTCTTCGTCAAATGGTCGAAGAAGTATGCCGCAGCTGTCGAACTTGTGAGATCCATAAGGCAATAGAACAGAGAGCTCCCCTGCAAACCATCGTGACCCAGGAACCTTTAGAAATCGTCATGATAGACTATCTAATGGTTGGCCCATCCAATAGCGGACACCAGTATTGCCTCGTAATGGTGGATCACTTCACCAAATTTGCGGTGGTAACCGCCACCAAGGACCAGACAGCTGAGTCAGCAGCTCGTGCTCTGTGCCAAGATTTCATTCGAGTATATGGGTGCCCTAAACGCATCCACTCCGACCAGGGTGCCTGCTTTGAGGGACACGTAATGAAAGAAGTTCAACGTATCTACGGGATAAAGAAGTCGCACACGACTCCATACCACCCTCAGGGAAATGGGGCCTGTGAAAGATTCAACAGAACTCTGCTACAGATGCTGCGGACTCTGGAGGAAGACAAGAAGTTACAGTGGCCTCAGTTCTTGTCTGAAATGGTGTGGGCCTATAACAATCAGGTCCATTCTACAACGGGGTACTCTCCTTATACAATTCTCTTTGGGCGGTCTGGGCGAAGTATAGGAGAATTACAGTTGGATGATGTGGATGGGTTCCCTCCGAGGGATCCAACCTCTTGGGTGCGGGCGCACCGGCAGAGACTTGAGACGATCCATCGATTGGTGCGGCAGCGCCTGCAAGAACATCCCCATCCTGATAAGACCCCAGTGCAAGAAGCACCATTGCAACCAGGCGACCTGGTGCTAGTTCGTGTCAAGAAACCCCAAGGGAAATTGGAAAGCCGATGGGAGGCTTTGCCGTATCGTGTTGTTGGCCGCAAGTATGCGAATGGGCCAGTGTACCAGGTCCAGAAAGAAGGAACTGATTGTGTTCGAGTACTTCACCGAAATATGTTGCGCCTGTGTCATTCTGAAGGGACAAATCATGATGGGCCTGTCAATGTGAATGAGCTCCCACAGTCAGAGAATGGAGGTGCGGAATGGGCCTCAGACGAGGAGGATGATTGTTGGCCGATCCCTGCTCCTGGGGATGTTCCACCTGTGACTACTGTATCTCCGGCCTGTGCCCCCTCAGGTGCGGAATCCGCTGGTCCTTCTCAGCCCATAGCTGCAGCACCCCATAATATACCACCGGTCCTCAGACGGACCACTAGGCCAAATGCTGGTATTCCCCCTGTTCGGTATGCGCAGGATGAGTTTGTTTGGCCTGCCATACATCGGTATACTACCACCCTGTGCATAAAAGTACAACCCTCTGGATATACAGTCATAGGCAGGGACTGCCAATCTTAAAGTGGGGGGGGAATATGTAAGAGGCAGCCAATGTTGTCCTAAGCTTCATTTGTCTGTATAAACTGTTAATGTTGAATGTATTTCTGTGATTCTGTTCCTTTAAGACAGCAGCCATTGTAATTGTGACATGATGCTGGAGTGAGACCCCCCCCCTTTTATGTCAGCCTGCCTGTTCTGCAGACAGAGTGTGAGCAGAGCAGCAGGAAGTGACGAGACAGAGAGCAGCAGCCATCTTGGCAAGTGTTGTATTGAACTGGTGTGGAGATTTTTCTGTACAGCTAAGCTGTATCTTGGTCCAGAGACAAACAGAGTGTAAAGAGACAACAGGACTAGTGAGTCCACGTGAAAGGAACTGTGCTCAGTGGCTGATCAGTGAGACTGACATTGTGACTGTGTATATGGATACCACAGATAGAGACTCGCAGTGCTGTTGATGTACTGGACAGCACCTGCTAAACCCCGGCTTACAACCCAGCTCAGTGTATGGATTCGGCAGGACTGTCAGTGTGCTGAGTGGAATCTGCTGTTGGATTACATTGCATTCAGTTGGTTTCCCTGTCTGTTAAAGAGGACTTCATTTCTCCCAAGATCCTGATAACAGTGAGGAGAGGACGCTTCACTATAAAAGAAAGGAACGACTTTGGGCCCCACCGCGCGCTTCTACGGACTGTAAGCGGTCCACCTGGACCACTGGGGAAAAGGGGGTGC
This sequence comes from Leptodactylus fallax, assembly GCA_947044405.1. Lineage (NCBI taxonomy): Eukaryota > Metazoa > Chordata > Amphibia > Anura > Leptodactylidae > Leptodactylus > Leptodactylus fallax. The sequence goes on along the minus strand of CAMRHE010000471.1, from coordinate 181,288 downwards.
ACTCAAATATGATGTCAGGGTCAGTTAGGGATAGTTTTGAGTATATTGTTCATTCAGTGTCCATACTGCAGAAGTGGACAGAGTAAAAGTAGAAACCATTGCAGAATTTGCCTTGAAATTGTTCATGCTATATTGTATATTTTGCTTGTCTTTATCCCTGTCATTTTACCTTCAAATAGCCTTTATTAACTTATAGTAAATATATATTCTTTTCTTGAACTACCGCGTGTGCGTTCATTTCTGGTTGCGGAGTCCAAACCACCTGCCTTGCTCTCGGTTCACATGCTGACCCCTGGTTTAGTGTAAATGCCGCAGTTGGTGAAATCTGGATATGCTTTTTCACCTTCCATATTTTCCTTGTTTTGTAGGGTGGAAATACAGACCCATAATAGGAAATTCTCCCATTTACATAGAAGATGTGCACAGATTGTCTCCTAGAATCTCCCCTGTCTCCTGCACATCATTTCCATAATGTTTTCTCCTGGACACTAACTGGTTACTCTCCTCCTTTATCTACAGGGTTCCTGCATAGACTTGCATTTTTATTGCCATCTTTGGGGTTTATATGTGTAGCATCCCAATGGACGCTGCAAAATGGCAATTCCCCTTACGTCCAACAGCAGCACAATATGGGGTATCTCTGCCCCTGTGTGCTGGTAGGACAGGCGAAATTTTTAATTTACATAATTAATTAAATGATACTCCCCTCAATGTGTTTTTTTCTGCCCTGCGTGTTGGACAGGTGGAGGAAGGCTCTTTGTCCTCCCATTTTTTCCTAAGGATTTGGGGGTTATCTACATTTTTGTAAGTTTTTTTCTCTTTCCCCAATCCAGAACCTGGTTTCCCAAGGAACTCAGAAGTGCCAGGATCTGAGGAGATTCAACCTGACAGCCTGAAGGTTGCTCAGTCCCTAGTGGACTGTCACAAGTCGTCCTGAAGACCTTTTTTTCTGTGCAAGAGCAGAATCCACCAATAAAACATACTAACGGATAGGTAATGTCTTCAAGGAGTGGTTCTCCAGACAGGAAGGGAATAGTTTGAATCCTTCTACGAGAATGATTCAGGATTTTCTTCAGGACGGCTTGGATAAGGGTCTTTCCACTGCCACACTTAAGGTACAGGTATCAGCCCTATCCACCTGCTTAAGCAAAAGATTGTCTCAGAACCCCTTAATTCCCAGAATTTCTTAAGGGTGCTATGAGACTTAGGTAAGTGGTTGCAGCTCCCGTTCCACTCTGGGATCTATCCACAGTTCTTTCTGGCCTTTGCAGCCCGACATTGGAACCCTTTAAGAAGGTGGATCTTAAGTTTCTGGCTTGCAAACCACCTTTTTGCTAGCTATCACCTCAGCTAAAAGAATACGAGTTGCAGGCTTTTTTTCTGAAGAGCCATATATTTTTTTCATTAGGGTCCAGCTCAGATTTCCTGCTAGGTTTAACCCTAAGGTGCCCTCTCGGGCTAATATTAACCAGGTGGTCTCCTTACCAGTTTTCTTTCCCAGCTCCTTCCTCTAAGGAAGGGGGAAAACTCCATACTCTGGATATAGTATGGTGTCTCCAAAATTTATCTTCTGCGCACATAGTCAATCAGAAGATTGGAAAATCCTCTTCATTTAAATTTCTTTTGCTCGGGTTAACGCCCGAGTTTATCAAAGGGCTGTGTCTGCCTCCTGGGCTGAGAGTCGGTCTTGCTTTTTGAGCAGTTTGTGCAGCCGTTTTTGGTCACCACCAACTAACCTTTGTTAAACACTATCAGTCAGATGTCCGTAGTTCAGAGGCTACTGCCTTTGGACATTCATACGGTACTATAGTGAGTGAGAACCCTCCCTAGGGGATCTACTTGCTACGTCCCCATATTGTGCTGCTGTTGGACGTAAGGGGAATCGTTGATTATGTAGATAATCTGTTTTCCCTTAGTCCGAACAGCAGCACAAGCTCCCCCCCCCCCTTTAGGAAGGATTGTTGTTTTTTTCTTTAATTCTTTATAACTAACACAGTGAGGGGAGGTCTCCTTGGCCTCTTATAGGGGAGTATCATTTAATTAATTATGTCAATTAAAAATTCCGCCTGTCCTACCAGCACACAGGGGCAGAGATACCCCATATTGTGCTGCTGTTCGGACTAAGGGAAAACAGATTATCACGATTGATCTATTTATGATGCATTTGCCCTGTCTCTATGCAACAACCTACATAGTTCATATGTAATGCACGGTTTCCCCTTAACTGGGCTGGACCACTCTGGGCAAGGGGACTGAGCTTTGGTATGTTCCAGCCAGTTAGTTTTGCTATGTGGGATGAGACCCAGAGTCTTCACCCAGCTTCTAAGGTGGAAGGTTGCAGAGAGTGCAGGTGTGAGCCTGAGACAACAATACGTGTGCTGCAGCCACCAGTCCAGGTGTGCTAAGCTGCGTGTGCGGAGAGGTATTCTGGAACCTGAAAGTGCCATTTCTGACGTCTGAGGATGAGTTGAGCAACGGCCACAGAGTACTGACCCAGGTGTATTGAGATAGAGATATGGTACCTGTTTAGTAATGCGAGGTTTACACTAGCGTTCGGACGAGTCTGCCCGAGATTCCACTTAAATCAGTGGAGAGAAAAGTCCTGTAAGCAGGAGTTTTTATTATCACATCATATTTCACATAAAATTGTCGGAAACCCAGCGGACCCAATTTTACGGACCCAAAGGACGAAAACTGAGTTCTAGTGTGAACCTAGGCTGAGTGAGATTCAAGAGCAGGAACTACCACGGTCTTTATTACAAGAAGTACTTGTTGGATACTGTTGGTTACTGCCTAGTTGTTCAAGTAAAATTACATATGATCTGTTTCCTGCAGCCACAAGTCTCCTGAGTCTGATTTCCTGCATCACCATCATGGTCACTCCAACAACCATCAGTCTCAGGAAAGCTGAAGAACATTAGGACCTGCCCTGAGGGAGAGACTACCACCACTATCAGGGACACAGCAGGCCCCCTCAGCTCTGCACCAGCCCAGGAAGAGAGCTGGAGGAGTTACCCAGCCACTGTCACAAGTTCTGTTTCCAGTACTACTACTCCCACCCTCCAGGTTAATTTAAAGGGATTGCTGCATATGCATAGGCTGAAACGCTACCTATGCATTGTTGGTTGCCAATTCTCCAGAACTTTCCAGGATATTCTGAATTTTGTAAACAATACTGGCAAAATTGGGTGTTCCCACTAGATTTAGTAGCAGCCCAGAGGCGTGAAACATGCTTAGTTTACCAATGTAAGGGGTACATATGTGTCTATTATTATCCAACCCATAAGCCGGTGAAATAAACTATATCACGCTGTCCATTGACAGATCTGGGAGAGTAATTCTGCAGGATTCTATAGCATTGATTTCTGTAGAGATCTGCAGGACATTGCTCTGTTCTCATCTCTGACAGATATATATTGATGTATTCTGCAGATTAAGGACAGTACGTCTTCTTGTATGGGGGGGCTGGTTATATATAGGATGTATGATATCAATAATACATGGTGCATTGATTCCTTGTTAGGTGCAGATCTGTTTGCTCTACAACAAATTAGTAACCGAGCACATGTGGAGAAGGCTGAGTTCCAGAGTATGAAGATGAATGATGTGATAAGGGTCCCGCCAACATCCTGCTGATACTCGCTGTAAAGTAATTACCATTATTATGTCTCCTTTATAAATCTACGTGCGCCGCTTATCTCCACCTGACTGGTCCCTCTAAATACCTCCAACAGGAGGCCTTGGTTATTCAGCTGGATAGCAAAATATCTGGCAGCCTCCGAAGAAAATTGCATGGCCTGTGCCCAGATATGTAATGGCAAAAACATTGAGGAATACTGTCCACGTTGCCCAGGCCAGAAGCCCCTCCACATGTATCAACCAGCTAATCTCTCATCATATAAAAGCCCCATCCTTAAAGAGGACCTTCCACCACCTCCAACACTTTGCATCCTTCAATAGTCCCTGCTCCACTGATTCTGGTGCAGATAGAATTTTTTCTCTAGTCCCCGCCATTCCTGAGCAATCATTGCTGTTAGTTTCAGCACAATTCTGCTCTCAGCTGTCAGGTGGGTGGCGCTGGGCTGGAGCAGAAAGGGATAGGCACCGCCCACCTGACAGCAGAGAGCATAATTCAGCTGATAATTTCACTGATCGCTCAGGAATGGTGGGGGCCAGAGAAAAGATTCCAATTGCACCAGAATCAAGAGTGTAACCTATTGATGTAAAGAGTTGAAGTTGGTGGAACTGCAGAAAAGTCCTCTTTAAAGGGATTTTCCAGTATAACTTTGACAACCCAGGTGGAGCCTGGTAAAATACTCCCCTACACCCAGTCCTCTGTTCAAAGGGCGCATCTCCTGTTCCAGTGTCGACGCAGGCTAGGTTGGAAGTGCAGAGGCTCAGGTGACCACTGTGACCAATCATTGGCCTCAGTGGTCAGCTGTTGGGTACCGGTGGCACCTTTGGTTTCAAAAACAACATATAAGATCAAGTCAGTCTCCACAGTTGCTTTATGAGATCTGTCCTTGAAGTTGAGTTATTGGAGCTCCAGAACTTTTTTGGCTGGCAAGGTGCTGTGAAAAGAGACCCTACAGCCTGCTTTGCTTCTCCAAGCAAAATCAATTGATTGCTCCAGTGATACTCGAGATACTTATAGGGTATGAAATAGGGCAATCTTGGGTAGTGCCCTTGTAAGGGCAGGAGTTCATTTGTGGGGTTAGGTTCAGTGACAGTTGCAGACCAGAGTCAGTTTGCCTCTTTCTATTGGTAACGGACGGTACTGATTTGAAGGAACGCTCCTGTCGCTGTGAACCGTAGCACGCAACTCCCATGAATGTGAATATTCCACTTCCTGAAAATCAGACCAAAGATCACAGAGATATCATGTTACAGCTCACCATAGAAGTCTATAGGTAGGAGAGGGAGAGAAATGAACAGGAACCAAGTGTCAGAGAAGAGACAGGGACACAGAAGAGCAAACAGATAATAGGAAGTTTCTATCTTATCCCAAGTGCTTTATTCACATAAATACAAGTCAGTACTTCTCTGTAATGTCCTATATAGTATACTGATGCTTCTGAATGACACAGAGAGAGTTATGCAGCATATTCCTCTTTATGGTCTGTGGACAGTATATGGGAGACATCATAGCAGCTAGACACCACCCACCAGATCAGGGAAAACTCAGAATTAGACACGGAGCCCCCCCCCCAAGGGTGGGGGGGGGGGGGGAAGGGGGAAAAAAAAGAGAAAATAATTTAAAAAAATATAAAAAAAAAAGTTTGGGCCCCCAATTATTTTTATTTTTTTTTTTTTTTAATTTTTTGGGTGTTTGCAACACCCATTTCAATTTGATATATCTAATAACTGATGGACACAGTAATATTTCAGGACTGAAATGAGGTTTATTGTACTAACAGAAAATGTGCAATATGCATTAAACTAAAATTTGACCGGTGCAAAAATTTGGGTACCCTTATCATTTTATTGATTTGAATACTCCTAACTACTTTTTACTGACTTACTGAAGCACAAAATTGGTTTTGTAACCTCACTGAGCTTTGAACTTCATAGCCAGGTGTATCCAATCATGAGAAAAGGTATTTAAGGTGGCCAATTGCAAGTTGTTCTCCTATTTGAATCTCCTCTGAAAAGTGGCATCATGGGCTCCTCAAAACAACTCTCAAATGATCTGAAAACAAAGATTGTTCAACATAGTTGTTCAGGGGAAGGATACAAAAAGTTTTCTCAGAGATTTAACCTGTCAGTTTCCACTGTGAGGAACATAGTAAGGAAATGGAAGACCACAGGGACAGTTCTTGTTAAGCCCAGAAGTGGCAGGCCAAGAAAAATACCAGAAAAGCAGAGAAGAAGAATGGTGAGAACAGTCAAGGACAATCCACAGACCACCTCCAAGAGCTGCAGCATCATCTTGCTGCAGATGGTGTCACTGTGCATCGGTCAACAATACAGCACACTTTACACAAGGAGAAGCTGTATGGGAGAGTGATGCGAAAGAAGCCGTTTCTGAAAGCACGCCACAAACAGAGTCGCCTGAGGTATGCAAAAGCACATTTGGACAAGCCAGCTTCATTTTGGAAGAAGGTCCTGTGGACTGATGAAACAAAGATTGAGTTGTTTGGTCATACAAAAAGGCGTTATGCGTGGCGTCCAAAAAACACAGCATTCCAAGAAAAACACTTGCTACTCACTGTAAAATGTGGTGGAGGTTCCATCATGCTTTGGGGCTGTGTGGCCAATGCCGGCACCGGGAATCTTGTTAAAGTTGAGGGTCGCATGGATTCAACTCAGTATCAGCAGATTCTTGAGAATAATGTACAAGAATCAGTGACGAATTTGAAGTTACGCCGGGGATGGATATTTCAGCAAGACAATGATCCAAATCTACTCAGGCATTCATGCAGAGGAACAATTACAATGTTCTGGAATGGCCATCCCAGTCCCCAGACCTGAATATCATTGAACATCTGTGGGATAATTTGAAGCGGGCTGTCCATGCTCGGCGACCATCAAACTTAACTGAACTGGAATTGTTTTGTAAAGAAGAATGGTCAAAAATACCTTCATCCAGGGTCCAGGAACTGATTAAAAGCTACAGGAAGCGACTAGAGGCTGTTATTTTTGCAAAAGGAGGATCTACTAAATATTAATGTCACTTTTCTGTTGAGGTGCCCATACTTTTGCACCGGTCAAATTTTGGTTTAATGCATATTGCACATTTTCTGTTAGTACAATAAACCTCATTTCAATCCTGAAATATTACTGTGTCCATCAGTTATTAGATATATCAAATTGAAATGGCTGTTGCAAACACCCAAATATTTAGAACTAAAAATTATTAAGATTAATAGGGGTGCCCAAACTTTTTCATATGACTGTATAATGGGCAAAAATAGTGTTATCCTTCATGTACGCACACTTTATTATCGATTTATGCAACATTTCTTGAAAGGTTAGATACGCTTTAAGTACAATTGCATAGTATTTAGAAGCAGCATTTTAGTACATACGTCTAAAGCCTGGAGAGGTATCTAAATATATTCATAATTCCTGCACAGTTTATTACTAAAGCTGCAAAGAGCATCTGCCCCGGATGACGGGAGAGACCCTGATGACATTATGTTTTTAATGGGTCTCAACAGGGTGTCAGGAAAAATCAATAAAAGTGAGGAATGATCTCGCTCACAAGTTAATCTTTCCTTTATTATGTTATCAAAATCCTGGACATCTGCGCGGTGTAAGGTCCAGGCACTTCATTCCCAGTGAAGGATCGGTTAATATTGGCTCCTACTACCCCAGAGCAGTGTTTCACTCCACAGCCTGAGAATGTGACCAAAAATCTTGTGAATGAAAGTTGTCACAGGCAGGAGGTGATAGATTTCATCGAGCTACGAGATTCCTCTTCTGTGTTGCAAACAACATATGAGGATTTTTCCCCAAAACATGCACCATATACAGTATACCATTAAAATACCTTAAAGTGAATATTCACCTTTAAATGGGTTGTCCAGGAATTACAGATCTCTGGCAGGAGGCCGGGGAAGGTGAACAATAAAAAACAAAAAAAAACATACTCACCTGTCCCTGGCACTCCAGTGTCCCCGCCACTGTCCGGTCCAGCAGCATCCGGAGGTCACAGGACAGACGTCACACTGGTGACATATGCAACATCCCGTGTCCTTTCCTCTGACCTCTGAGGTCAATCAGTCATGTGTGGCGAGAACTTCCACTGGGACAAGCCCTGGACACCATTGGACTGGACAGCAGTGGAGCACCAGGGACAGGTGAGTATGTGTTTTTTTTTTTTCACCTTCCCCGCCCTCCTGCCAGAGATCTGTAATTTCTAGACAACCCCTTTAATATTCCATGTAAATTCACATCTGTTCCGGTGCAGATCCGTTGTAAATCGCCAGCACAGTGCTACAAGCCCAACTGTGAGTTGAACCAGCCCTGGCCTTGACCAGACCAGCTACCTGTTACCTACACCAGGACTCCTCTGGTGGTCTCTCTGCACTGACACCCAGATACCTATTTAGGCAGTAAAGGGTGAAGACCACGGAGGCCACTTAGACATTGCCCTTTGGAGTGGCCCTAAGCCCAAAGAGTTACCAAACCAGTGGGTCTATAACTGGCTGGTTGTCATAGATTTTAATAATAAAATTCTCTTTGCTTGCAGTTGCCACTAGGGGATGCCTAAGAGCTTACTGCATACTGTTTACAAATAAGCCAAAAATTAAGCTCCTAAGCTCCCTCCAGTGGTGGATGAAAGCTGCCAGAAATTTATCGTTTAAGGGGTTGTCCTGCAATAACAACTTATCACCTATCCCAGGGATCAGCAACCTTCAGACTCCAGCTGCTGTGAAACTACAACTCCCAACATGCTCTATTCACTTCCATGGGAGTTCCTAGAACAGCAGAGCAAGTATGCATGCTGGGAGTTGTAGTTTTACAACAGCTGCAGTGCCGAAGGTTGCCTATCCCTGACCTATCCAGAGGATAAGCGTCTAATCACTGAGGGTCCTACTGCTGGCCCACATGGGATTGGGGGACTTCTGCCCCCCATTTCAATGATGTGATGATCACGGATATATTCTGCTACTCAATTCAAAAGTCTACAAGGCTGACAACGATAGCTGATCTCTGTAGTCAACTATCAGTGTCAATTCCATAAGGATCAAGCCCAGTGCCAGTGACTCTCCATTCAAATAGGGGTCACAGCACCCCCGGTTTCATGATCGGTGGGGGATACTAATAAGCCTAGTCACTCTCTAGACAGGACCCTCTCCATTCAATGCTATGGGAGTAATTCTATGGAACCGTTTCGATTTTTCCATTACCGCTCATATGGTAGAAGATAAGATGTAGATTATTCATTCTCTTCCTCTTCACATTTCAGAAACCACAACATTAACGACCGGGCCATTTTTTGTTTTTGCATTTTCGTTTTTCCCTCCCCACATTCCAAGAGCCATAACTTTTTCATTTTTCAGTTCACAGAGTCACATGATGGCTTATTGTTTGCGAAACAAATTGTACTTTGTAATGGTACCATTCAATATTCTGTGCAATGTACTGGGAAGCTGGAAAAAAGGGTTTAATCCAAGATTATAAAAGGGAATCTGCTTTTTCTAGAAACAGCAGTCACATGGACCTAGAGATGTTCATGATGTCTATGAGAATGTTGTGGGCATGCTCTATGACCTGTAAAGAGATCAGTGTGCGGGGACGGAGAGTAAATAAACTGTGACCATCACCTATTAAGAATTGCACATCCTGTGATATCTATAGATAGGCGATAGTGTAATCCTGCCTGTGATGATGAGATGACTGCTGAGACGTGATCTCTACAGAACAGGAAGTAGCAGAATATTATTAGTGAGATGCGCAAAGCAGTTTGTAACAAGCCAGATTCGTAATGAATTTTCTACAAAATTTGGGTTAGGCCGAACCTGAAATTTTTGGGTTTCGCCCATTATGAATCGGTATTATAATCTGAAGTCTATACAGACCCCAGAGTATAATAAGGAGAAGCCCAGGGGAGGAGTGGACAAAAGAAAAAACACTGATACTCGCCTTTCCTCACCTCTCCTGGGCATCCAGTCCTCTTTCTTGGCGCATGCGATCTCTTCCAGCATCTTTTCCTATGTCATGCGGCCTGGGGTCACCGCTGAGGCCTGTGATTGAGCCTCAGAGTACCAGAGTACATATTGGGCGCACCAATGTCATGACACTTGAGTCTAGGAAGGTTCACCCATCACTATTTATTAGGCTTAGGCCTCCCGTACATGACAGTAGTTTTTATCAATAAAAGTACAGACCCATTCATTTCTATGGGTCCATGCACATAGCCATAGTTTTTGCGGCCGTGTGTCCATGCCCTATACAAGGAACGCAAATTATGAAGCATGTCCGATTTTTGACCGCATTTGCGGCACAGACAAGTGATCCTACAAGTCTTTTTCCAGATTGCAGATCGTTATTATGGTCGTGAAGGACGCCTTAGTGGCTACAGTAAAAATTGGAATATAAAATACGGATGATAACCAAAACCAAAGAATCTTAAAGTAGAAATTTGATATTTTTGTAGGTTTCTATGTGCTCCGAAATGAAAAATAATGAAAGTTATCGGAGATTCCATTTTCTAGGAATCGCCAAATTGAAGCATGTCCAGACCATTTTTGTAGCCCTGGACTCCTGCTTGGATTTTTTTATACGTGTGACGGGGTCTGTAGCAGCGCTGCGCACCAATTCACTTGTATTATAATCCAGCAAACCACTTTTTGCCTCTCATGCAGCCGCAGAATCAGATTTTCCAACGTATTAAAAAAGCCGAGCAGCACCTAATGCTTCAGAAAGTGCAGAGAACAGATTCAATTAGAGATAAGAAGACGGCCCTAAGGACCATCACCCGGGTGCATTCAGTGTGACATGGCGGCAGGGCTGACACACACTACTGATTTCCCTGTGCATGTGTCCTAGCAGAGCTGCGCATATATAGTACATTCCCCCCCTTAAAGCGTACCTATCGCCTTTCCTCGTGTATCTGTTTTACTTGTATTCCCTATGAACTAACAATACTTACTAAGAACTCTGCATTATGCAGTTCCTCTGTTACTCCTCCTGGAAATATATGAATAAATTGAAAGCTGGGTGTTACCATTTCCCTTGTCCATAGGGTGTGTCCCCAGAAAGTTGCTCAGAGCACTGATTGGACAATTATAGATTGTGTAGGGATACGCCCCTTTGTCTACGAAAATGGTAACACCCAGTTGACAGTATTTTGTATTTAGGAGAGATGATCATTCCCATTTAAGGCCTAGGCCTTATTCACATGACCGTTCCATTTGGACAAACGCCCATGAGAAACGTGCACATCACTTTTTAATGGCCGATTGGCATCCATTCCATGTCCTTTTGTCTGTTTTTGACGGCCGATTGTCATCCGTTTTGTATAGGCTACTGGTCTCTGAACCCTGAGGGGGCTCTAAGGGTCCTTCTGCCAAAAAATATACTCATATTCTAAATGGCACAAGGATGTTCGGGCCCCATTACAAATTCTGCATTAGGGCCGAGGAGCTACAAGTTACGCCTCTGGTCACACACACACTCATGTGAATGAGGCCTCAGGAGATTTCTGCCGCAGATTTACAATGCCCCAAAACCTGCATAAAAGATCTACTGTGTGAATATAACCTTAAAAGTCCCTTTCTGACTACTGCAAATGTGGGCGTTTATGGTGATATAATGTGATTATTTACTAGCAGAGGAAAATACATATTTTCTAAAGCTGTCACGATTCGGCGACAATGGTGTAACCGTGAAGATGAACCTTTTATGTTTCATATGGATAAGGTTAATACAGGTCGCGAAGCATATTGAATACTAATAATAATAGCAGAGAAGAGCATAAAAAATGAAAACAGAAGCGACGCTGAGGAACACAGACAGTTACCAAGGTGATGCGGGACGCTTTCTCGCTATGTAAACCTGCAGGATTTTCTTCTCTAAGCTTAATGTTCTAAGTTCAATCCTTATTATATCTCAGGAGAGAAGATTACAAGTCTTGTAAGAATTTTTAAGTGCCACCATAGAAGCATAAAGAAAGGCTGAATGAAATTGTCGCCCCTATTACCAGATATCTTCTTTTCTTAAAGGGACCCTCTCATCCAGGGATGTACTCAGGGTTTTCGGTAGGGGAGGGGGTTAATAGGGAAGGCTGTATTGTGAGAGACATTCCCTCCACACAGTATAATGCCTCCATAGTGCTCTCCACACAGTATAATACCTCCATAGTGCTCTCCACACAGTATAATACCTCCATAGTGCTCTCCACACAGTACAATACTCGTTTTAGTAACCCTACACAGTATAATGTCCCCTGATCCCACACACTATAATGTCCCCCAAGTATACCGTCCCCATACAGTATTTAGTGCTCAGCTCCCACACAGTACAATGTCTCCAGGTCCAACAAAGAATATTATGCCTGGCTCCCACCCTGTATAACGCCCTCAGGTCCCATATAGTATAATGTTGCCAGGCCCCAAACAGTATAAAGCCCACATGTCCACACAGTATAATGACCACAGGTCTCACTCGGTGTAATGTCCCAGGGTCCCACACAGTATAATGTCCCCAGGTCCCACATAGTACTTGTATACTATCCCCAAGTTCCATACAGTATAATGTCCCACCCAGTATACCATCCCCAGGTCCCACCTAGTATACTATCCCCAGGTCCCATACAGTATATTATGCTCAGCTCCCACACAGTGCAATGTCTCCAGGTCCAACACAGTATATAACTCCATACACTGTAGAACAGCATTACTGCGGCTCTGCTTCTACTGAAGTCAATGGGAGCTAAGCTACAGTAACAGAGCTCGACCGCTATATAGTGTACAGAGCTGACTGCTTCTGGCCCCATACACTGAATAGTACAGGGACCGGAAACAGCCCTGAAAACCTGATCCACTTAGGGATAGCGTGTTGGTCCCCCACCAATCAGGTATTTATGTCCTATCCAAAGAATACAGTAGGCCATTAAAAATCATGGACGACTCCTTTAAACCACTTTTAGTAGGTATTAACCAGATACTCCCCACAAGTCCTACCGATTTGGAGATATGGATTCAGTTCCCATTATATGAACCTGTATACAGTGCGCTCCCCCTAGTGGTGGCTGCAGGTAAACAGAATTTTAGAATTTCACTAAACGACAGTGTGAACGGTTACCAGATTTCTCTATAGAAATGGGTCAGGTTTGGTCATTTTTTTCTGTACCTACATCATTATCAGGATTTTTTGGGCTGAATGACTTGTCGTGATTTCTAGAGGTGTTAACAGGAGGTAAATGACAGATTTGAGGTTGTAAACTGAACACGCATTCATCCATAAACCCATCATTTCTAACCAGCATGATGTCAGTTTACAATTGTTGGGCCCTGTGCTTGGCTGGCATCGCTGCCTACTTGTCATCTCTTATAATAGGCAGTGACCTATTTCCTTTTGTACTTGTCTTGTTTTACAATATAAGTTACAAGAACAGATGGCAGGACTCGATGGGGTTATTGTATAATTAAAAATATTAATTGCATCAAATATTAATGAACTTGGGGACATCGGAGACATCAGCATTCCTCCGGCGTTGTGCTGTTTTAACTGGGCTGCGCTCTTCTGTAAAATTGCTTTGCATTGATTGAAGCTGTGGCGGCTGATGGAAGGATGAGGACGAGACATCTCGGAGCTGCTCAGCCTTCTGTGAGATTAGCTGCGCACTTATGAAAGTGTTTTCTGAGGATCTGGGAGGCAGCAGGGGAAGAATTAGAAATTCTACTTGTGCTCATGATTGTAGGTCTGTGGATTACTTCTGACGGATGGTAATGTGTGCACGGTGATATAAAAGACAACTATTAGGTCTGAACAGAGGCAAAAGCTCTTCCCTTTTATTATACCTCGTGGGCATAGTTACCAGGTTAGCAGTAGGTATGGGGCACAACTATTAACCTTTTACACTTATAGCCTATCCTTAGTATAAGTCATCAATATCAGATTGGTGAGGGTCCGACACCTAGCACCGCCACTGATCAGCAGATTGAATGGTCCACAGTGGCGGTGCTTGGTATTGAAGCTCTGGACCTGAGCTGCAGAAGGACCATGTTACTGATAGATGGGACACTAAGAAGCAGCAGCAGGACTTTTTTGAGTTGGTTTTATACATTGCACATGCACTACATGCAACATGCACCCAGGATACTGCCGAACCCAGGGATCAGATACATGTAGCTGAAGGCAGTTTTATTTTAATGGCCATGAGGGTGGACCGATTGCTGGGGGCCTGAACCCCAGGTACCCCAGTGATCAGTAGGACAGGGGATAGAAAGTCCCCCTAAAGCTTCCTTGTGAATGGTGCACCAGTTGGGTTGTATGACTCCATTCACTTCTATGGAGCTGAAGGCGCAGCCGGAGATTACAGTAACAGCAGCCCCAATGAAATAATTGGGGTGGGAGTCACAGAAGAGCACTGGTGCTCCATTCACAAGGAAGCTTTAGGGGGACTTTAGGGAATGGCCTTTGGGAATTGCTTAAGCAGCAATTCCATAACAGATGCCATTTTCTTTTTATAAAACCTCGTACAATACCCTTAAAGAGGAATTATCAGCTCTCATGACATAATGGGGGCAGTTTACTATTCCCTCTATGCCAGAAAACTGTTATAGGTGGGAATAGTTGTGGGCATCTTTGGGCATGGGCCCTTTTGGCAGTAAAGATGCACCATTTTTTTTTACGACAGTGGGCAGAGCATGGTGGAGACCAGGATAGCCAGAGGTAGGGACGCCCAAGCCCAACAAATTTACTAAAACCCATGCCAGTACAAGCAGGAGCTTCTTTATAATTTAGGTGCAGATAGCATCAGTTGGGGCCTTCATTAAAACTGTCATACAGAACGCCAGTCTTAATAAATTCCCCCCAATATATCCATATATAACAATTCTGGAGCACCTTTTGTTATAGCTAGAGATGGGCGAACCTTCCAGGATTTCTTTCACTTCAGGTTCAGGTGGCTCGGGTCCCTGATTCGTTTTGGATCGAACAAATTTGGATAGAACCGGAAGTGACTTTATTATACGCTGAGATCTCTTCAGACCCCAAAGTATAATAGGTGGAGGTCCAGGGGAGGCGTAAAAAATAAAAACATTTATACTCACCTTCCTTTACCTCTTTTGGGCTTCCTTACATCATCTGATGCCCTCTCTTGATGACGTTATGCACCTGGGGCCACCACTGAGGTCATGGCGCTCAGTGTGCCCATGTGACCGTTGAAGTCCAATCACAGGTGACCCCAGGCATATGATGTCATCAGGAGTGCACGAAATGCCACAAGGAGACCCAAAAGAGGTGGAGGAGGGTGAGTATAAATGTTTTTTTTCACCTCCCCTGGGCCTCTACCTATTAGACTCTGGGTTCTGAAGAAACCTCAGAGTATAATAATTTACCGCAATGCATGGTGCGGTGGTCATCGTAATTATCTGAGATGAATCCCCATTTGTTCAGTTTCATTAAAAAAATGAAAAATTTGGAATATTTGGGTCGAACCTGAATGAACTGGTTCTCAGATCTCTAGTTATAACTTTGCATTGTACTTTTTCTCTGTTATTCTGCCTAAAAATGTATGAATAAATTAACAATTTGGTGTCACCAGTGGTGGGTGTGTGCCAACACAGACTGACATTGCCCAATCCGTGCTTACCGTGCAAGGACACACCCCTTTGACAAGTGGGATGGTGACACCCATCAGTATTCAGGAGGAATAACAGAGGAACGGCACATCACAGAGTGATGCCAAAACAGACATGTCAGGGACGGGTGATAGAGCTCTTTAGCTTGTGCAAAAACTGAGTTTTCTTTAAAATCTGACAATCCTTTCTGTCTGAATAATGCGTGACTGATTTGACTCCTCTCTTTCCCTTCCACTGCCTGCTGTGTATTCTCTCTCCTTCTCCATCAGGGTATAAGAGGATTGAAGATTACCGTCCAGCTGCTGCAGACAAGCTAAGAGATTCACGAATCCCAGCATAGCATGAGCTTATCGTGATGCAACGAAATGTGTATTATAAGACGTGAACCCATCTCTTGGCAGCAAGCACCTAGACCTCTGCCTGGGGCAGATACACCGGCCAGTAAAAGCCTTTGTAAACCTCATTAAATATATAACATATAGTAAAGAATGGAGACAGGGCTTGTGGCTGAAAGACATGTCTACGAATATGGCAAAAAAAATGCACAATATTTTCCTATTATGTTAATTGTTTTGGGCACCGTGATCCAAGACATATGTAACCGTAGAGACAGACTGGGCAGCTTCTAAAGGGTTATTTAGGCGGTGGCAATAGGGGCTACTGCCTAGGGCCTCTGTTCCCTAAGGACCCCCTAGTACTGGAGTCACAGGAGGAATTTACTAAACTTTACCATTTACCACTTCACTGCCCAGCGACCAGCAAATTTACCAATTACATCTACACTACTGAGGCATTGTATGTAGGGATTATTTGGGCACTAAGTGACAGTTTTGTACAGAAAAAGCATATGGCAGTGTGATATGGCTCTATTACATTTGTTAGATACTGTATGGTGGTATTATCTAGGCACTGAATGGCGGTATTGTGTAGGCACTGAGTTGCCCAGGATGGATGGAGAGGTATGTTAAGAGGTATTCTGAAGTTACCCCCTATTCATTCAGTAGGGGATAACTGTCTAATCGGTAAGGGTCTATTTGCTGGAAACCCCGCCAATAACAACATTTGGGGTTCCCCCATCTGATGGAGTGACGCATACCACTCCTTTTATTCTCTATGTGACAGTCAAGAGCTTGCCATTTTCTGACAGTCCCATAGAAGTGGTTGGAGTTGACATTCCATTGATACAGGGCTATAAGGCATCCGCATTCTCACGATCAGAGGTTGGGCCCCTGCAGATCAGAAGGTTGCCTGCTATAATGTGAATAGGGTTACCAGAATTATCAGAATACTCCTTTAAGAGACTATGGCTATAAGTGTAATGCCTCTGCTAAGAAGAATAACCGCCAAGCTATCGCCTCTGCCAAGAAGTGTTTGCAACCCACAACTGCATGCGCCAAGAAATTCTGTCCAGTAACCAGTACACTTGTCTATAAGAAGCTGCTGTAACCATCATGGTGGTTGCCTCTCTGTAACACTGTCTGTAACCACCAAGCTTATTGACTCAATAATGAGAAAATTCTGTACCACTGCTTTATCCACTAGAGGGGCCCTGAGCGCAAGGACCAATAATCCTAGTAATGTCTGACCCCTTTACAACCCATGTTATAGATATTCATCTCCCATCTGGACGCTTTCCTGAGCTTAGTTAATTGATAAAGTAAATGGCGCCATAAAGTCAATTAATAAGTTACCTTGTAAAAAAAATCATTAGCATTCAGTGTGTAAATTACATGTAAAGTGACGGTGGACATGTCACTTCACAAGTATGTGCCCTGAACATATATTACAAGCTTCACTGTGCACAAAACTGTGCCTGAAGAATCCAATTTTCAGCCATGGATGAGAATATACAGTCAGGAGATTGACATGTACGGGATTATGCCAGACTACTGGATCGGATGTTTTGAGAAACCGATCCAAGTAGAACCAGGAATAGCTAACACTTTATTGGGTCTGGCACTTTCAGCATTAATTTGGGCCAATGGAATGGAAAAAATAAATTCTTATTGCACATATAGCGAGTAGTGATTGTTGAACCTGGTGAGTTTCTGGTGGCTTGCCATCAAGTTTTGATTCTTGGCCCAAACCAGAAGTGCAGATATTATACCCTTCAGACCCAACAATATAATAAGGAGGCCTCAGGGCAAGGCGGAAAAATAAGAAACAGCTCATACTCACCTCTCCTCACATCTCCGAGGCTCCTCCGTGATATCCGGTCTTCTCTCCCAGCCTACTGGGTGACATTTTTGGCCCCGGGGGACCACTGAGGTTTGGACTTCAGCAGTCACATAGGATGGATCATGACACTTTGATGCAATCCACGTGTCCCATTACAGGCCAATGACCTCACCCAGGAGGCCAGAAAAGGCTAAACTCAGGGAGAGAAGACCAGCCGCTGGTGCGTAGCTCCAGGGACATGAGGAAAGGTGAGAATAAGCTGTTTCTTATTTTTCCTCAGCGCCCCAAGGCCTCCGATTATTATACTCTTGGGTCTGAAAAGAACATAATGACACCTCACTGACAAATGGAATGATAATACCCAGCTAGCAGTTTCCCTGAGGAATAATTGAGGAACAACAGAACCTAGAGTACTGTTTTATTTAATGGGAAATGGAAGTATTTCCTAATAGAGACATTTAAGGAGTTGCTATATATGCAGAATTGCTTTCTACGTCACCATAGGTTCATTTTTTACTTCCACTAACCTGTGAACCCTCTTTGGTTTGCCCTTCTGTAATATCTGGATGTACAAGTCAGGGTTGTCAAACTCCACACAAAATCAATGTCATGTTAGAAGAATATATATTTGATGAGAAATCGATATTCCTGCTGATAACTGGAGATTCTCAGAGCTGCCAAGATCTGCCACAAGACCACCGAAGTCTAATAACAACCTTCTTAGGTATGGATCGATGGGGATTATTAAAATCCTTCACTACTCTCTGTTATTACATGAGCTCAGTTACATCCGGGGCTTCCATCATCATTATAGTAGTCATACATTATATACCATGTCTACTGCTATGAAATTGGGACTGAAGAGTGATGAGCAATTGGGAAGAGGGTTCAGTAATGAAATTGTAACTCCTGTGGCCCCCACGGTCAATGTTCATGTGAAATAGATAGACAGAGGTCAATAGGAGCTGAACTGCAGTACCGGTGCAAGGACATTATACAAGACATGAAGCCAACTGTTTTGGGCCCCATGTTGAGTAAAGTATAGTCATCGGAAGTGGCCCAGTACAACTGATCTTAAGGTAGGCCATAAAAACCTAAATCCTGGACAACCCCTTTAACTCATGATCAGTATTTATTGAGACTTTTGGTTTATTCTCACTAGAAAGCGGATTCTTAAGCCTCAGCAAGAAAGGATCTTGGGTCAAATGTGCGCCACAATATCATGCCTCTACGCCAGAGAACTGCGATAAAAATCTCCCCCAATGTTCCTTCATTCACGGGTAAGGGCATTCAGTCAGATCCCGTCGTTGACCTTGCCTGTGCCCTTAGACCCAGCGGCCTGACTCAAGGTGATGTAAGAAATAGTTCTAATGAAATGATATGACATCTATCCAGGGGAATCGTACACATTTTTCCCCAGTTGGCTCCAGGGACAACGTTGTTTTTCTGCAGACTCACCTCCTTCCCTTGGATCAATACAAGGAATCAGGATGTTCTAGATACCAGCGGCATCACGAGCCGTCTATCTCCTCTAACAATACAACTAATTGCTCAGACGAAAATTGCCTGAACATCTCCTTGTCCCAGACCTAGTTATGTACCGTATCTCACACAGCCACTAGCAGATCCAAGATTTACAGCGCTGTCATCACATGGGAAATCGAACGCTATGGAAAAATCATCTGATGGAGTGACATGCAGAGGCGTAACAAAGTTTCTAGGCCCCAATGCAAAATATGTAGCTTGCCCCTTTTTACTATATGCTGTCTATAATAATCTTCCTATATTGTAGAGAGGCCTTTGGGCCCCCTGACGATCCAGGGCCTGGTAGCAATTGTTACCTCAGTACCCCCTATAGCTACGCCCCTAGTGGCAGGTCAAGCATACAGCATCTGCTCCATTCATTCCAGCTGCGACATTGCATTATCCTGGAGTGGCACCCCAAGCTCAAGGGCCGATAAACCTGGTGTGATGAACCGACCCTCAGTTTTATATCTTTCTTGGAAGTGTGTTTTACTTGCTTAGGTCAGTCCTTCCCCCATTTGGAATGCGGTGCTTTAGTTGAGTCCACATTGCTGGACGATACGCTTCACTGGTTTTATGTGTGTTCATTGGAGATGGCTTGCTATAGCCAGGCACTTTTATTATCCCTGGCCAGATGGGATTGGGGATAGCAAGCCTTAACTTCACCCTTCTCTCCGAGGGTTCTGCAAAGGTGGGAGAAGGGGGGCTGCCTGGGTGCAAGGGGTGGGTGGAGCACTAGCCATATGCTGTGGGCAGACCTGGATTCTGGGGTCATTCAGCAAAGAGGCAGTAAGGAGCTCTGATCTGGGAGAAGATGAGAGGGCCTGCCCTACTGAGGAATGCTTTGAGGGCCTAGTTCTGGACAACATGTAGAAGGATTGTTTTATGCAACTTGCTTAAGCTTGCGCCCTAGGCCCAAAACTCTGCTGTGGCCTAGAGAAACGGACTACGAGTCTATTGTGTTGAGCATGGAAGAGAGACAGCTAGGACAAAGCTGTGTGCTCAGGTATTTTTTCTAATCTTTATTTCCTTTTATTTTGGTGTATTGTATCATTTCCCTTTTGCTTGTATGTTTATGCTTGATCATATTAATATTGTATATTTCTGTATATGCTATTAATTCATACCGACCCACTTGGGTTATTAAACATATAAAATTTATATCGCTCGTTCGTTTTATCCTATGACCCAGTCTACTCACGGTGTGTGAGTGGGAGGTTAAGAAAGAAGTTTGATCGCAGGCGTGCCAGGCGGCTGGGCGAGGCGATATTCTTCACAGTGGTGGCAGGGTTGTGGGATATTAGGGTAACAGTGTGTGGGTGTGGTATCACGCAGACACTGGGGATTGCGGCAATCCTATGGAACGAGCGCGGTATAAGATCAAGCTTAAAATACGGTGAAAGTTTGGTACAGTACTGTTCCCTCCCTTCTTCTTTTTTCTGTCCTATCTTTTATTTGGCAACGGCTTCCAGTGGATGGCTGGTGGGACCAGAAGCATAACCAAACGTCTGCAGGACTTGGTTGCTGCTGAATTCCAGGAGATGGCGGATATGGAAGCTACCATAGCCATGCAGGAGGCGGAGCAAAGTCCTGAGAGGCTGGCACCAGAAAACATCACCATGCCAGACGGTTCCGCAGGTGCCCGGACCCCAGAGGTAACTGTGCCTGGAGGGACCAGTAACCCCAGTTCTGTGGGGGTAACGGATTTATACTTGCAAATGGCCTTACAGCAGATAGACGCCAGTGACTATAGCGCCCGTCTGCAGGTGATTCACCAGTACCAAGAAGCTGCAGAGCGCCGGGCGGAGAGAGAAGCTGCAGAGCGCCGGGCGGAGAGAGAGGCCGCTGCTGCAGAGCGCCGGGCGGAGAGAGAGGCCACTGCTGCAGAGCGTCGGGCGGAGAGAGAGGCCACTGCTGCAGAGCGTCGGGCGGAGAGAGAAGCTGCAGAGCGCCGGGCGGAGAGAGAAGCTGCAGAGCGCCGGGCGGAAAGAGAGCATCAGCTTGAGCTAAGAAAGCTGGAACTTACCCGGCAGGCGCAACCTTCCCCTGCACCAACTCCAGGAGCCCGAGCACTAAAGATCCGATCCGAGGACTTTCCAATCTTGGAAGATAACGGGGACTTGGACTCGTTTTTGCAGGGATTTGAGCGGGTGTGTAAGCAGCATCATATTCCCCAGGGAGAATGGGCCCGTTACCTGTCTCCCCGGCTGAAGGGAAAAGGCCTGGATGTTTCCACGAGCTTACCAGTGGACGCGGACTATGAGACCATCAAAGCGGCGTTGATCCAGAGATACCGGCTCACGCCGGAGGTGTACCGCAAAAAGTTCCGGAATATCCAGCGGGGTCCCTCAGAGAGCTATGCGGATGTTCTGCACCACTTACAGGTTACATTCTGGCAGTGGATCAAAGGACTTACTGTCACCACGTTTGAGGGAATTGGGGATCTTATGATAAAGGAACAATTTCTCCAGGTGTGCCCTCTGGAGGTCCGCCAGTTCGTGTGTGATTGGAAACCCAAAACAGCAGACAAGGCTGCAGAGATTGCTGACGACTATGTGTCCACCAGGGAGCAAGGGATCAAGAGAGGAGCCACACTGCAGAGACCCCCAAGCGGGAAGGAGTGGCAAAGTTGGAGTTCACCACAGCCTGCGGTCTCCAAGTGGGGTAAGACAAACTCTGTCCTGGGTGCCCCCTCTACTTCCCCTGTCCCAAGAACTCTGGGCGCCCCAGGGACCACCTCTAAATCCCAAGGAGAGGTCCGGCGGTGTCATGCTTGTAACCAGCCAGGACATTTCAAGGCGGAGTGCCCCAACCGCTCTAAGAACCCCCCTGTTTCCCCAGCCACAGCAGCTGGCTCATCTGTATACTTGGTGGGGAGGGAGGGGTTGCAATCCGATGCCAACAGTCAACAGGTCATTGTGGGGGGTAAAGTGGTCATGGGATTTCGGGACACTGGGGCGCAGATTACTCTGGTGCAACCTGACTTGGTCCCTGCAGACAGTATTATCCCTGGAAAAACTCTGACCCTGAAGGGTATTGGACAAGAACGCGTAACTGTGCCCATGGCTTGCGTCCATTTGGACTGGGGTGCGGGAAAAGGGATGCGTGATGTGGGGCTAGTGTCTGATCTGCCTGCCAATGTACTATTGGGAAGAGATTTGGGGCCCTTGGTGTCCCAATATGGGGTGGGAGCAGCCCCACCTCGCTGTGACAAAATGTCTGTACTGAAGGATGATTTTAATGAGGTGTTGAAGCCTGTCACACAGGCAGAGGGAGGGGGTTAGCCTTTTGTCTCCCCTTGCTGTGTGTCCAGCTAAAGTAATCAGCCAGCCTCTCAGGACTTTGCTCCGCCTCCTGCATGGCTATGGTAGCTTCCATATCCGCCATCTCCTGGAATTCAGCAGCAACCAAGTCCTGCAGACGTTTGGTTATGCTTCTGGTCCCACCAGCCATCCACTGGAAGCCGTTGCCAAATAAAAGATAGGACAGAAAAAAGAAGAAGGGAGGGAACAGGAAGGCTAAGGTCAAGGTCAGGGCTAAAACCTAGATTGACTAATTTTGAAAGAATCAGAGCACAAATGAAGCCAGAACTCCTTGGAAGAGCAATCAGAATGCAAGAAATCAGAGGAGGAGACAGAGGCAGGCCAGGGATCAAAGCCAGAAGGTCTAACTAGAAGTATCAAGTGAAAAATGCAAAGAAGTAAGATGAAAGCAAAATCAAGGCTCAGGTCAAGGTCAGGGTCAAAACATGACTTGACTAATTCAGACAGAATCAGAGCACAAATGAAGCTAGGACTCCTTGGGAGAGCAGTCAGAATATAAGAAACCAGAAGAGGAGACAAAGACAGGCCAGGGGTCACCACCAGAAGATTGAACTACAAGTATCAAGTGTCAAATCCAAAGGAGCAAGATGAAGGCAGAATCAGGAGGGCGAGGCTAAGGTTGACTAACTTAGACAGGAGGTACCTTAATTCACAGATAAGGGTAATAGTCAGCTCTTCACATTATAAAGTTGTCTCTTCATGATGTCATCGGGAATGGATGTTGTCGACTTGTCGTGGACAGGGTATAACATGAAGCTCCCAATGCAAAATATGTACCAGGTCCCCCAACTAAAATTTATCGTTTACAATACTGGTCTTCTCATATTGGGAAGAGACACCTTCTTGTCTCCCTAAAACTCCTGAACCAGGGTGAGATCACACCCTCATGTTACACCCTTGGTCATGGTTGGACTGCGGCTGTGATCAGATGATAGAGCCAGAATCAAGGCAATATACGAAGCACTTATAATGTGATTATATTACATCTGTCCAGAGAAATTGTTCACATTTTTCCCATGTGGCAAGTTGGCTACAATGGCCCCTGAGCCCGATTTTGCCATTAATCCCAGTTACTATGGATATGACTGGTTAACAAACATATATAGTATATTGTTTTTGCAGACATTAATTCTACATAAGTTATTTTGCTATAAAAGCGTCGCCTCCTTGGATCAATACAGTACATGGAATCAGGATGTTCTAGATACCAGCGGCATCACGAGCCGTGCTGACAGATCTATCTCCTTTAATAATACAACTAATTGCTCAGATGAAAATTGCCTGAAAAACCGCTCCTTGTCCCAGACCTAGTTAACATGTACATAAAGTAGCGTATCGCACACTGCGACTAGCTGAGGAATAGTCATATAGACCGTCACAGATTTACAGCACTGTCATCCTATGGGAAATCCAAAGCTAATTAAGAATCAGTCACTATAATAGGACTTTTTATTCTCTTTCTTAAAGAGAAACTGCAGCAGAAAATATTCCGACCCCCCCCCCCCCCATTACCAACCTTGCCGGTGTGATACAAGTGATTTCTACTTTCACCCGTGTCATTTCACTACTACATAACCCGACTCACGAATCACAAATGAAGAGTTGAATACCATACACATGCACACTCAGTCTGGCCCAGTGTTGTCTGAATAAGAAGTTGGTTGCCTACTCAACATGCCCAATTCTTTTATTTTTCTGACTTAGGATGAGCAAATGTTGGTGGAATATCCAATATACATTAGGTGGTGAAATTTTTGGGTTTGTGCCAAGTTTACAAGTTCTCCCCTATCCAAGGCTGTTTTAACACATTGGTGGGCCCAGTGCAAAAGTTTCATAAGTGGGCCCCCCATTACCACCACTTAGTATAATGCCCCTTAGTGGCCCTCATGACAATCAAGTGCCCCTGCAGTGGCATCACACATTTACCTGTCTCCCCCAATGTCCTCTCAGACATTATATTATAATGTCCCTCTTCAGTTGCCCTCACAGTATAATGTCTCCCACCAGTTACCCCCACGGTATAATGTTCCTCTCCTGGTGTGCTCATAGTATAATGTCTCTCTCCAGTTGCCCCCAACAGTATAATGTCTCCCGCCAGTTACCCCCACGGTATAATTTCCCCCTCCAATTGCTCCCAACAGTGTAATGTCCCACTTCAGGTTGCCCCCACAATATAATATCCCCCTCCAGATTGTCCCCACAGTATAATGTCCCCCTCCAGGTTCCATGTCCCGTGCTGGTTGCCCCCGCAGTTTCAGTCCTCTATAGGTTTCCCCCACAGTATATATCAAACAAAAAAAATAAACTAATACTCACCTTTCCCCATATCCCTTTCCCGGAGGAGAAAACAAACAGTTAAAGGTCAAACAGGTTTTGTTAAAGGAATCAATATCAAATCTGGGGGGTCCAAGACCTGGTATCCCAGCAGCCACCAACAGAACAGGTCCTGCTCTATGGGTAGGGGCCAGGCTACTGCAGCATAGCTCTCATTGAAGTGGCTTCTGACTCCTTTATCTGTGTTACTTCCAATGCCGGTGGCTGCTGGAAACAGCTGATCAGTGGGGGCTCCAGCTGTCTGACCCCTACCATTCTGATATTGAAGATCTATCATAAGGATTGGTCATTAATATCTGTAATCCAGAATAACTGTTTAACCAGCTGAATAATGTGAGATCAGACAACAGAGGATTGTAGCCTGTTACCATGGAGACACATACCTCTGATTAGGAGAGTCTTTGTGAAAAGTTGCTTCAATTTTTATTGTAAAATGCTTGCAAAAAATACACCGCAGGCCAGGTCACTTTTTGGTTATGTGTGATAGCTTTGTGTCGTTGGTTTTAGTATAATAATACATTTTATCTACATAGCACCAACATATTCCGCAGCACTGTACAATTTGTAGGGTTCAAGTACAGACAAAAAAAAAAGATCCATTACAAAGAAATAGTCAATTCACACACTGGGACTGAGGGCCCTGCTCGCAAGAGCTTACAATCTATGAGGTAGAGGAGGTGACACAAGAGCTTACAATCTATGAGGTAGAGGGGGTGACACAGGAGGTAGCAGGGGCAGCATCGGAGGTAGCATTGCTTGTACAATGGTCAGACAATTCTGTAATAGAGGTTACTGTCATTACACATATATAAAGCTGTATGAGCCGTCACCAGTCGTGTCCTTTAACGTGCAGATGGTGCCTGGACATATAAAGCTGGTCTGATACGGCATCATATCCTGCGAGGTAATGCGGAAGCGTGATCAGAGGGCATGTTTTAGGGATTCTAACTACGGAAGGGTTTACATTAGGAGTTGGGATAGGCCTGTCTGATAAGATGTGTCTTTAGTTTACGCTTGAAGCTGTAGAAATAGGGGGTTAATCTGATAGTCCAGGATAGAGCATTCCAGAGAAGTGGTGCGACTCGACTTGGGAGAAGTCTTGTATACGAGCGTGGGAGGTTCTGATAATAGAGGATGTTAGTCTTAGGTCATTGAGTGAACGGAGAGTACGGGTTGGGCGATAGACAGAGATGAGGGAGGAAATGTAGGGAGGTGCAGCATTATGGAGAGCCTTGTGGATGAGGGGGATAAGTTTATATTGTATTCTGTATTGAATAGGCAGCCAATGTAGTGACCGGCACAGACTGGAGGCCTCGCTGTAGTGTCTAGACTGATAGATGAGCCTGGCCGCCGCATTCAGAATAGATTGTAGAGGGGAGAGTTTAGTAAGGGGAAGACGGATTAGTAAGGAGTTACAGTAGTCAAGGCGAGAGTGAATCAGGGCAACAATAAGTGTCTTTAGTCTATCTGTGGTAAGGAAAGGGTGGATTCTGGAGATGTTTTTGAGGTGGAAATGACATGAGCGTGCGAGTGATTGGATATAGGGGGGTGAAGGAAAGGTCTGAATCAGACATAACCCCGAGGCAGCGGGCATACTGCCTGGGAGTTATGGTAAGGCCAGAGACTGCAATGGAGATATCAGAGACAGATCTATTAGATGGTGGAAACAGCAGTAATTCAGTCTTTGAGAGATTCAGTTTCAGATAGAGCAAAGACATGATATTTGAGACAGCAGAGAGACAGTCACTGGTGTTCTGTATTAGTGCAGGGGTGATGTCACGGGATGCCGTATATAATTGGGTGTCATCAGTATAAAGATGGTACCGGAAGCCAAATCTGGTGATGGTTGGTCCAATGGGGGCTGTGTAGAGGGAGAAGAGCAGGGGACCTAGGACCAAGCCCTGAGGAACCCCAACGGCAAGAGGAAGAGGGGAAGAAACAGAGCCCACAAATGATATACATAAAGTGCGGTCAGAGATAAGAGGAGAACCAGGAGAGAGCGGTGTCTGTGATGCCGACAGAATGGAGCATAGTGAGGAGGAGTTGATGGTCAACAGTGTCAAATGCTGCTGAGAGATCTAGAAGAATAAGAAGAGAGAAGTCACCTTTGTATTTAGCCGTCAGGAGATCATTGGAGACTTTTGTGAGTGCCGTTTCAGTAGAGTGTAGAGTGCAGAGTGCAGAAGCCAGATTGTAAGGGGTCAAGAAGAGAGTTAGCAGAAAGATAGCGGATTAAACAAGAATAGACCAAGCGTTCCAAGATTTTGGAGATGAAGGGGAGGTTAGAGACAGGTCGATAGTTAGTATTCTAGAAGAGAGAGAGATTAAATATTTTAGTAATGTAAGTCGTGACAGCAGGAGACAGAGACTGGAGAAGGTGTGAGGGGAAAGGGTCACTACTGCAGGTCGTAGGGCAAGAAGAAGAAAGTAGCTGAGAGACTTCCTCTTCTGTAACAGGTTCAAAAGATGAGAATGAACAGTCTGAAATGCGGTTGGTGAGGGGATCAATGCCACTTGGGGATTGGGCAGTTATTTCCTGAAGGATCTTATCAATTTTGTCATGAAAATAAGTGGCCAGGTCAACTGCACTAAGGTCTGTGAATGGTGCCTGCACCTTAGGGGTGAGTAAGGAGTGAAAAGTTTCAAAGAGCCTTTTAGGGTTAAAGGAGAGAGAAGAGATGAGAGCGGTGAAATAGGCTTGTTTGGCAAGGTGAAGGGCAAAGCTATAGGTTTTAAGCATAAATTTGAAGTGGAGGAAGTCTTCAGGTGTATGATTTTCTCCACAGATGTTCAGCACACCTAGAGCACCGCTGAAGAGAACGTGTCTGTGGCGTGTGCCAGGGTTGCTGCCTCCTGCATCTAACTTTGGAATGGAGGGGGGAGCTGCCTCATCCAATGCACTCTTAAGGGTTTCATTATAATGACTGGTGGCCAGATTGGGACAGGAGAGTGAAGAGATGGGGGACAGAGAGGACTGTAGAGTATCTGAGAGGTGCTGGGTGTTAATAGCATGTAAATTCCTATATGTATAATGAGAAGATGTGTCCTGTGAAAGAGAGGAAGGACTGATGGTGAGAGACAGAAGGTTATGGTCAGAGAGTGGCAGAAGAGGAAAGTTGTGAAAGACCAAAAGACGTGGTTATTGAAACTGTGAGGCAGCTGGGGAGACAGGGGTATCAGTGGGGATGTTAAAGTCATCCACGATGAGGGTAGGAATTTCACTAGATAAAAAGAGTGGAAGCCAAGAAGCAAAGTGTTCCAGAAATTAGTAGGGTGAGCCAGGTGGACGGTAGATCACAGCTACACGTAAGGAGAGTGGGCGGAAAAGTCTGATAGCATGTACTTCAAATGAGGGGAAAGTGAGTGAGGGTACTGGTGGGAAGTAACCCTACCCCTCCACCCCCTTGATCCAGGTTTCAGTAAGGGCGAACTGGTTAAGAGATTTACTGAGGAACAAGTCATTAATATATTCTAGTTTGTTACACACTGAGCGGGCGTTCCAGAGAGAACAGTTAAAAGAGACAGGAGAAAGATAAGGAGAGGAAACACAGTAAATATTGATGATGTTTGTAGGATTTCTATGGCTGCAGGAAGAGGAAAAATTAGGGAAAGGCGGAGGGCCAGAGTTTGGAGAGATGTCCCCAGCAGCTAGGAGGAGCAAAATGGACAGAGACAGAAGGTGGTTCAGTGATTTATGTTTGATTCTACTGCTAAAAGAAGTATAGGGATTAGGGTGGTTAAAGAGAGTGAAAAGTGTGTGAGAGCTGTACATGGGAAAAGGCAGAAGAGAAGGACTGATGTGCATAGTGTGCACTGGTGGTAGAGATGGAGGTCAGTCCTGCAGGAAGACAATTGCTAAGATAGTAAGTTACAGTGCAGCTCTTTCATACCATGTGTTAAAGCTTGTTGTTTTGGGTATAAGTTTACTTGGTGTTCTTCCATGATTTGCCTGTCTCAGTGCCATGTGTAAGTGCACTTTGTTTAATATGCATTTAGGTTAAGACGGACACTGCATTGGAAATGCTTCCCCT
Source organism: Leptodactylus fallax (assembly GCA_947044405.1). NCBI lineage: Eukaryota > Metazoa > Chordata > Amphibia > Anura > Leptodactylidae > Leptodactylus > Leptodactylus fallax. Next base: position 152,641 of record CAMRHE010000471.1, on the reverse strand, counting down.
ATGAGCTGCATCTACTTATATAGGGATGTAGAGCTTCAAAACTAGCACTAATTTAACTCGTTAACCAATTAATCAACAAACTGTGACACATGAGGAGACTGGGCTATGTAGTTACAAATACACTGACCAGGGAACTACCATAAAATCACAGAGCATAAAAAGACTGACACTAGGGCAGATAAGTTTCATCTCTTTCAGACCCAGTTCACACCCTGGTAAACGCTGGTTATTGCTCTGTGACAGGATTACCTCAAAGCTATCAGAATGACAGGACTCTGGGAATAAGGAAGGCAAACAACCTGACTGCATGAAGTGGTGGAACATACAAAGCGATTCATGAGCACCTTCATAGAAGCAGGTATGTACAGACCTATATATATCTAGTAAAGTGATCCAGCATGTACTGCTTTAGGCCACACATTGCAGTAACAGTTTTGTTGTTGCAGATTTTGCTGCGTTTTTTTTTTAGTCAAAGCCAACAGGAATGGGAAACTTATAGAAAGTTCTTAGACTTCTCCCTCCTGCTAAATCCACTCCTGGCTTTGGATCAAAAGCTGCAGCAAAATAAGCAACCAAAAAAGCTGTATTTCACCAATGTTGTAAGTTTTAGAAGGCAGATCTTGTTGCTACTTTGACAAGCAGCTATACAATCCCCTGGGTCATGTAGTCTGCCAACCATCTAACATGTATATATTAACCCTTACTGAGTTGTTTGTCCTTCCAAATAGCACAGAGTTGCTACAATATACATCTGACTGCCAGGGTGTACAAGCGAATGGGCGACCATGTTCTATATGGCTGTGCTGAGTTCACTTATAAACTCCAGACTTGATAGATCTCCCCCAGTAAGTGTCTATGGGTACATATTACACAACTATAGCAACTCTTTATGTTGTAGTACAGGCTCTGTGTACTGCTTTGCCACGTGTGCTAGGCCTTATCCATTTTTACTGACTGGTGACCGCACTATAATAATAATAATAATAATAATAATAGTCCTTTAATAGTCCCACAATGGGGAAATTCAGTGTGTTACAGCAGCAAAGATAAGCAGATACAAATACAAATACAACATGTACAGGAATGTTCCAAGGTGAGAGGCATTACATTAATAGCAGACAGACGATAGGACGTAGCGGGGGGGGGGGGGGGATATAACAGGCAGAGAGATATTTCAGTTCTCTGTGTGTAATGATCTCCGCTTAGGTCGGTGTTGGTTGTACAGCCTAACCGCGGTGGGGAGGAAAGACTTCCGATAGCGCTCCTTCTCACACCTAGGGTGGAGCAGTCGGTCACTGACAGTACTGCCCAGCGCGATCACAGTCTCATGCATGGGATGGGAGTTATTCTCCCACATGGAGCTCACCACGGACAGTATCCTTCTGTCACCCACCACCTGCACTGGGTCCAGTGGGCTCCCCAGGACAGAGCTGGCCCTTCTAATCAGCTTGTCAAGTTTATTTCTGTCCCTGGTTGATATACTGCTCCCCCAGCAGGCCACTCCAAAGAAGATGGCTGATGCCACTACCGAGTTGAAGAAAGTTCTAAGAAGTGCCCCCCGGATTCCAAAGGCTCTCAGTTTCCTAAGCAGGTAGAGCCTGCTGTGGCCCTTCCTGTACAGGGCCTCCATATGATCTGCCCAGTCCAGCTTATTATTAAGGAGCAAACCCAGGTACTTATAGGTGTTCACAATCTCGATGCCCGTCCCCAGGATGTCCACTGGTTTAGGAGGGCTTCTGGCTTTGCAGAAGTCCACCACCATCTCCTTGGTCTTCCCCGAGTTAATCTTCAGGTGGTTCCGGTGGCACCAGTCCACAAAATCCCGGTTCAGTTTTCTGTACTCCCTGTCATCATCGTCTGTGATGAGACCCACTATTGCAGAGTCGTCAGAATACTTCTGTAGGTAGCAGCTGGATGAGTTACACCTAAAATCTGCAGTGTACAGTGTGAAGAGGAAAGGGGCGAGAACCGTACCCTGAGGTGCCCCCATATTACAGATCACGGTACCTGACACACAGTCTCGGGCTCTCACGTATTGAGGTCGATTTGTGAGGTAGTCTAGGATCCAGTTGGAGAGGTGGTGGTCCACTCCAGCAAGGCCCAGCTTGTCTCTCAGTAACCTGGGCTGTATGGTGTTAAAAGCACTGGAGAAATCAAAGAACATTATTCTCACTGTGTTCCCTGGTTTTTCCAGGTGAGACAGAGCCCTGTGCAGAAGGTGGATGATGGCATCATCTACCCCAATGCCCGGCCGATAAGCAAACTGGAGGGGGTCCATAGCGGGGCTCACTAGAGGGCGGAGATGTGTGAGAACCAATCTCTCCAAGATCTTCATCAGGTGGGATGTCAGTGCTACAGGTCTGTAGTCGTTGAGGTCCATAGGGTGGGGTTTCTTTGGAACTGGTACCACACAAGAAGATTTCCATAATTCAGGGACTATTTCCTGCCTCAGGCTCATATTATACATATATGTAATTATACCACACAGCTGGTCCCCACAAGTCTTAATTAGCCTTGCACTGATGTCATCTGGCCCTGCGGCTTTCCTCGCCTTGATCTTTTTCATCTCCTTCCTCACCTGGGCCCGTGTGAAGGTCAGACTGTGGCCAGATAAAGACGGATTTCTGGATTTACTGGTCTGTTGGGAAGTAGCCACATGGGGTGAATGAGGTGAAGTCATTGTGGTGAGGGGAGCTGAAGGACATGCTGGGGTGGGAGGAGCTGGTGTGTGATCAAATCTGTTGAAGAATAGGTTTAGTTCATTAAGCCAATTAACATCTGCCTCAATCTGGCAGACAGACTGTTTATGACCCGAAATTGACTTAAGCCCCTCCCAGACCCCCCTTATGTCTTTTCTTTCCATTTGCTTTTCCATTTTTTCTTTATAACTGGCTTTTCTCTGCCTGATTTGATGCCTCAGCTCCTTTTGTACTTCCCTCAACCCCTCCTTATCTCTTGTCCTGAATGCCATCTTTTTCTCCTTAAGTAGTGTTTTTATATCAGAGTTAATCCATGGTTTGTTATTGGAGAAGCACCTCACCACTTTTGTGGGTACTGTGTTGTCCACACAAAAATTAAAGGGATATTCCCCTCTTGTAAAGTGAAGGCACATCACCAGGGACACCCATGGATATTGAAAATGAAGGAGCTGCAGCACTGGAGTAGCTCCTTCACCGTTTTTCCCTGAACTGCAGCGCGCCCCCCCCCCCCCTTAGACACCAGGCTGTGCAAGGAACTGCATTGTGGGCCCATGCTTGCCTCCCATTACCTGCATTCTGTAATTATTAGTATCTGTTATAAACTGCAGAATTTTGTGTGCTGTACCTGTAAATGAACTGAAAATTTGGGACAGAATGACATAAATTAAAAAGCCCTATTTTTTTCCGCTTCTGTTGATCCTGCTGCAACATCTAACACTGTACGGATAGATTCCCTCTTATTCTTCCTCCACCATAATAACTTCCAGTTCTAAATCATGTTTATGGGTTAATGCAGCGAACGAGTATTATCACATATATAATCGCTCCGTAGAATTGCTTTACACTTTCGACAATAGCGGCGGTATGAATATATGCAGAGCGCCTTCAGAGATTTTCCATCTATTGGCTTTCCACCATCTGCTTTGATATTCAGATACAAGTAGACTTATCGCTTACTTTCAGATTCGCTTCGGAAATTGCGCCATCCCCCGGGTATCGCTGGCAATATTTGTGTAATGTTGTCTTAATTAGTTTGATTTATGGACATATGTTACTTCCAGTTATAATTAACTGAATTGAAAATCCTGCCTGAGAATTACGGTATGAAGGGGAGATTTCTCCAAGGGATCTCTGATGAAATGAACACTCGAGTAAATTATGTAATTTTTTTTTTCGAGATGGTAATCCTAGGCTTCTTGAAGACATTCTCCTGACGTGTGCAAATTGAATACGCTTGTCAATGCTTATATTTTATTTTTTTCCGACACATCTAAGTCTTAATGAAAAGATCACATCCAATTATAGGAATGCCGACGTGATATTGTCATTCATATACAGACTCTGGAGGCCTAAGAGCAATATTATACTTCATGACCTGCTACTGACTGTTCATAGGGATTTTTCGAGTTTATAAGCCATACAAATAATTACCTAAATCTCTATGAATCAGATGAAGTCTTCGTGGTTTAGAAGTAATTATTTTTTCCTGTGCAGCACTTTTGGTTTAATGCCGTCAGGGCTTGCAGCAAGTATATTACCAATATAAAGGACTACTGTTCCTATGATTTCTTTCACAGACATTGGGGTCATTTATCACTTGCACTTTTTTTTTTTTTTTTTTATTTGATATGCACTTTTTTATGCATCATCATTCCATGAACCTAATTTACTAAAAAAGGTGCAACTGCGTCACACCTCTTGCACAAAATTCACCTCAGGAAAATGGTGTTTCCAATGCTGTCAAATATGTGGAGTTTTTTTTTTTTTTATGCTGCCTATGTACGAGAGTGCTGTTGATGCTTTATTGCACTTTTTTTTTTTTTTTTTTTTTTTTTTTTTTAAAGGGACATCTAATAACTGCATTGTAATATGTTACTACAGATAAACCACACCCACGTCCCCGACAAAAAAGGAAAGTGACAAGCCTTCAAAATAAGAACAAACATGTATATATAAATCTTGCGCACAAGTCAAAAACCTTAAAAAATAAAATAGGCGCAAGAGGCTTGATAAATGCCCCCCCCCCCATTTGTCTCCATTTACAGCTGCTTGCATAACTCCCATTTAAAAGTTACTCACTATTTATACACATGATGAAAATCAGTTGACACATTGACCTACTTGCTGAACTGCCCTGCTGCCCAGCATATGAAACACAATCCCTCCACACAGTGAGGGAAATGGAGAGCCAGACAGCAGAGTATATAAGACATATGATGTGTAATGTCCTGTACTACAGAGGGGGAATAACCATGTCTTGGGCATGGTCATGACACTGCGTGTGGGTTTGCCTTAAAGGAACATCTCAGCTACAGACAGTACATTAGTGACTAACCTTACTGCAAGTAATCCATTGGTACATCATTTTTAAATACTCAATTTCTACTTCAGGCTCTCCTATTCATGGTCACATTCTGAGTATTACAAAGCTGTAATAGGGTACTCACATTTTTATTTTGTCGTACTGTATCCCTTTAAGACATAAGAATACTAAGTTTGTAAAATCCAACAAAAAAATAAATCAAGGCAAGCTTCCAGGAAAAAATCCTATAAAATAGGACAAAACTGCACCATATTGTAGTACCCAGAGTCACTGGAGGTCCCCTGGTATAGTCACCTACATGGTACTATGGCTGCTATACAATGTCCTGCATATGGACATGCTGTATACATAAAGGTTTCTTGATACAGTCTGCCTTGAGCATAGAATGGTTGAGTCTTCTTAAAGGGAATATATCACTAATATTTTTTAATACTTAAATACCGAAACAAATCCTTTGTTTTTGATCTATATTCAGATGTGCTTTACAGCAGCCACATGGACTGTAGGAAACTGGAGATAAATTGTTGATTTGTATAAGAGTTTTGTGGGCATGCTTTTTGACAGGAAGGAGAGGAGGTGAGTGGAGAAATACCCTACTGTGAGTGGTGAATACTGTGATCTATATATAGCTATTACCTTTCAGGGTAATCCTGCCCGTGATGATAAGAGATGACTGGCAAGAAGTGATCTCTACAGAACAGGAAGTGTCAGTCTATTTCAAGGCTCAGTGGCTGGGGAAATAACAGCATGCTTTCAGTATTTTCTTACAATTTTTTTAAAATATATAAATTTTTGGGAAACTTGTGAAAACTGCCTATACATCCCCCCCCAACAAGATTTTGATCAACAAATCAAATCACAAGTGAGCAATATACAATACTAATATAACAGGCCAATATAGTTTAATCTCTTTTATTGGAAAAGGCTCTGGTTGCCATTTTTTTTTTTTTTTTTTTTTTTTTTTCACGGTGGTCATGAAGAAAATTCTAAAAAGGGGTAGAAAAGTATCCAAAGTATCCAGCATAGTGACATATTCTGTCTCTTAAGATGACGAGTGAGCTGACATATACAGCTAACACTTATCCTGCTTGATAGTTTTCTTATTGCAGTGTCTTAGGAAATCCTTGAGTCATGTTCTTTGCTTCTAAACGTCTTATTATGAGGGATGGCGACGTTTACGTGTTGGTTTCCATGGCAGCATTACCAGCCAATCCCTGAGAGCACCAGTGGAAAGAGCCTTTAAGCAGATGGTTTGATTGGTCAATATAAACCGTACCACGTTCAATAACCCCGTCCCATTTCCTGAGCTGCCATGGTATGGTCATTGATATCGATCATCAAAGCTCTTCTTTCTTCTTCAGAATCAATTTCCTCACCAGCTCAGTAACATGAGGCTTCACCTCTTCCACAGAGACGGTAGGGCCCCATGCATTCACTACTTTTCCATCAGGTCCGATAAGAAACTTCCAAAAGTTCCAATCCGGCTCTTTACCAAAGGATTCTGACAAAATGGATTAAAAAAGTACCAAAAGATAAAGAAATGAGTGACACAATAACCAGATGTAAGACTGTCAAATTTTTCACAATATTTTGCAGCTTTCTTGGCGATGAGATGGGGGACTGTCTAGCTTTATATGGAACACAGTTTGTTCACAGTGCATTTTGTGCGACAAAATTTAATTTGTCGCACAAAATGCTTTTTTTTATTTTTTTTTGTCACACATAATTGGTTTTGTGACCCAGAATGTTTTCTGACAGTGATTTTTTTTTTATTTTATTTTTTTTTTTTTGTTGCGTCAAAGGATGCTAGTGTCACACAAAATTTAGAAAATTTTATTCTGTGACACAACGTTATTTTGTTGCACAGAACTTTTTGTAAGACATAATGCAGTTTGCAAAGCTGGTAATGCAAAACACACTGTCACAAAACTGTCAGAATAACATTGTGTGACAAAATAAATTTCTGTGCCATAAAATAAGCCTTTCTGTTCAAAAAAACTTATTCTGCCAACAGTGTACTTTTTTTAGTACACAATTGACTGTGTAAGCACCAAGTATATTGAGCATATAAATTGTGAGCACTTTTTTGTGTACAGAATGTATTTTGTGTAAAATGTTTTTACTGCATTCTGTATTTACAAAATACATTTTTGTTCTTAAAAAGAGGTTTTGTTACATAAAATTAATTCTGTACACGAAATAAACAGCATTACAAAATTCTGTGGCAAGCACAATGATTTCTGAGATCACAAAATGAATTCTGTGTACAGTTTTCATGATCACAAAATGGATTCTGAGATCACAAATGTCAATTCTGTGCTGACAAAATGAATTTTATGATCACTAAATTCCTTTTGTCACAAAACACATTGTGGACAAACTGCACCCTTTACAGGTACCCCAATCCATTCAAGTGTGAAAATTAAAGCACCATCTCAAGAACATGAGTATGTCAAGGCATCCAAATTACACTGAAAGGGGTGAGTGAAATTTACCTTCCTTCGTCTGGTGGTTTCATCCTGAAGTTTGGTTTTGTCCCTGGGTCATGTGATCGAACCAGCTAACCCCTAGCACCGTCTAATCAGAAGAGGAGGTGGAGTGACCTGGGGGGACAGGGTCTGGTTCTCATCACGTGACCCAAAGTCAGACCAGCCCTGAACCTCGGGTCCAGCATAAAGAAGATGCCATCGGAAGGAAGGTAAACTTAACTTTCTGGACAACCCCTTTAAGTGGGATGAAATTGGACAAAATAAAAAAAAAAAAAGCAGCCATTATTCACCTATAAATTCCTGCTAGCATGTACAGCCGAAAATAGGCTGCAGTGGTCACATGGATATATGGCATGGCATGTCGTCACTGAAGCGGAGGGAAAAAAAAACATTTTTATGGTATTCCAATGACCACTCGGTCAGTATCCGTTCTCACGGACCGTTCATAGACTTGAGTCTATACACTGATCTGTGAAAACGGACATGTGAATTCCCATTGAAATCGATGTGACAGATTTATGAAGACTAGCTTTATGAATGCCAGGCCTCATAACCCCATCCTTGGCAGTGGGTGGACCTCATTTATTGATAAGGTGGACTCTCATGCCCAATTGTGCACCTCCAAGGAGATCTATGCCAGGTCATAGCTAACCTTTTTGGGAAAGTGGCAAGGGTGACACAAAACGGCTGTGTGACTGTTGTCGTGTGCATGAGACCTTCATCTATAAACACATGACCGTGTCCACTTCTTGGTTGTGAAGAATGGATGAATCAGTCCGTTTTTAACAGCCATTCTGCATCTGTTCCATGTCCATTTGTCTAGTTTTCAGAACTTCGAAAACATGGCGGCTTTCTTCTTCTCAGGAAGTGACCTCATGTCCGATGGTCACATGGCAATGCCACAGCTCCATGCCATTAAAATGAATGAGACTGAGCTGCAGCATGGCCATGTGACCAATGGACATGATGTCATTTCCTGAGAAGAAAGCAGCCATGTTTTTGAAGTCCTGTACAATCCCTTTGATTTCTATTGGGTCGAACGGACAAATATAGAACCTTTATATAACCATTTATCTGTTCACCCAAACAATGGATATGTGAATATGCTCATTCAATGTTGGGGCGGATTTATTAAAAAGGTCTAAAAGCAATACTGTTGTAGTTGCCCATAGCAACCAATCACAGCACAGTTTTCATTTTGTATTCTGCTCCTCAAAAATGAAAGCTGTGATTGGTTGCTATGGGAAACTACAACCGTTTTGCTTGTAAACCATTGTAATGTCTGCCTCAATGTTTTTAAAACAGCCACGTTGTGTGAATAAGGCCTTAGTCTTGTTCAACCATTAGTAACCCTGACACACACCACCCGCAGACACACCCTCAATACTCGTCTTCTCACCTGTCAGGTATTTGAAGGCTGCGTTGGCTCCGGTCCCCGTCACCGCTACCTTGCTGAACATGGGGAAGGTAACGCTGTAAGTCTTTTTAACAAAAGAATCAATCTCGCGTTCGCTGTTTGGCTCCTGATGCCCGAACTGGTTACAAGGGAAGCCCAGAACATTGAAGTGGTACGGTCCCAGGTCCCGCTGGAGCTTCTGCAGCGCCTTGTAGTGGCCATCGGTGTAGCCACATTGACTGGCCACATTCACAACCAATGTCACCTAGGAAGATGGAGCAAAGGGGTAGTAAGAGTGCAGCGTATATAATATTAATGGAAGCGATCTCTGGACAAATAAACTACATGGCAAATGTGAAGCTTAGAACTGATGTTCCACTGAGACACAGAACTGATGGGGGCCTGTGATCTTAGACCCCTACCGATGAATGGGTCACTACGCTACAGTGCACACTGCGCTCTGAGATTTCACTGGGAGAGCTGTCCGCCTCACTTGGACATACAGAAATCTCAGGAAACCAGAGGGGCATACTGCTCACTGCAGCGTGGCTAGCCTTCTCCCCAGTAAGTTGTGGGGGTCTCAGCCCAGGGACCACCCACAGGAACATCAGTATTACCAGGGTCCAGCTCAGGACTATGCATGGACATCTGTATAAAAATCACTAGCAGCATATTCCTTTAATGTACAGGTTTCTCCATTTTAACTTTAAAGGGACTTTCCAAGACTGACTAATCCTTAGGATACGTCATCCATATCAGACAAGTGGGGGTCCAACACCTGGGAACCCCCACTGATCAGCTGTTTGAAGAGGGTGCAGCCTTCAGACAAGTGCCGCAGCCTCTTTACTGCATTATCAAGCACAGCGCCATTCATTTTATGGTGGCTGTGATTGGTATTACAGATCAGCCCCATTCATCTGAATGGGATTGAAATGCAAACAGGCCATGTGATACATGACCAAGACATCACAGGCTTATAAAGTTGACGCAGCACAGCAACCACATCAAACAGTTTAGGTTCACACGCTTGGGGACCTGAAAAACAGAAACTCAATCCACTTAAAAAGCGATTACCCTCATAGACTATAATGGGGTCTGCCGGGTTTCCGTCCAAAAAATGCGCAGAGAAAAGTCCTGCCTGCATTTCTCAAGCGGAATGGGGAACAGAATCCCCGAATGGAAACTGGACGCAGGTGTGAACCCAGCCTTAATCTGCTGGGGTGCCAGGCGTCAGACCCTCACCAATATTGATGATCTATTCCAGAAAACCCTTTTTAATTATTGTATAAGGAAAAGGTCAGCAACTTTCCAATATACTTCAGGTTGAAAGTATGTGACAAGACAACCCTTGAAAGGTATATGAGAGTATACGGAGAGTCCCATACCACATGAACCATGGGGTATCCTAGAAATCTTCTTGTGTACCATCTAGACCAGGCGTCAGCTACCTACAGTACACCATCTGCTGTGAAACTACAAGTTCCAGCATGCTCCAGTCACTTCTATGGGAGTTTCAAGAACTGTAGCGCAAGTACGCATACTGGGAGTTGTAGTGTCACAACGGCTGGAGCGCTGAAGGCTGCTGACCCCTGATCTACATTAAGGGGATTAATGGGGATTCTCCATCAATTATCTTTTAGGACATTATGACTGTGATCGCTGGGGGTCCGGCTCCTCATGACTGTGATCGCTGGGGATTTAATGATCCATATGAGGCCCATTCATTCGAATAGAGAATGTACAACACCCTTTCATTCTCGACACAGCGAAATGCCCACACTTTTAAAGGGGTTGTCCCACAATTGTGATCGGACCATGCTATTAATAATGCACATTTACACTTTCTAGACTTTTTATGTAAAGTCTGCACCGTAAGATACGGCCACATTGTGCTAACCCTTCTATCACAGCACATGCCACGTCCACAAGCCCCTTGTAAGGAGCGGAGGAGGGAGGATGCTTCATTCCATTGAGTTAACCCCTCTGAGCCCAAACAAGAGCAGAAAGGCCTTCTCTGTGCCCTCAATGTTACATCTAACTGTTCTCTATGAATCTTTGTAGCCCAGGACATCTAATACCTTAGTTTGTCGCAGTTAGCTGACATGATTTAGGTGTAATAGACACGAATGAGCCAGGCACGCCTATAGGAGGAATACACACACAGCTGGTTAGTTGGAAGCAGCGGGAATGGTTAGGTGTCACATTTACATGCAGTTCTTAGACACAGGGGGTCACATATACCATGTATCCTTTGTGTGCTTTTCAGTAGGGCTCCATAAACGTCTTTACGACAGGACCTATGCATATAATGTGTCATGACGTATAGGGATATAGTAGACGCTGCAGACAGAAGGTTCTGCTGAGTTAGAGGAAAGTTTTGGAGATAAGTGTGGGCCACACTTATAGGGGAGACAATTATAAAATCATCTGGAATAGTTCTGTGTAGGATATGTTCTATGGGATGGGGCCACTGGAAAGTTCTAGATAGAGGAACATTCTCAGCATGTTCTATGTCTACAGATCTACTGTAAGGTTCTAGTTGTAGGTAAGATTTATGTAGCAGATGCCATATACAGCTGCAGCTTGTTACAGGAAAGTCTATGCAATAGATATAAGTTTATTGTAAGATTCTAGATACAGGATACAAGTTCTATGCAGCAGATGCATATAGGCATGTTGTAAGGTTCTAGATACACTGAAGTTCCATGCAGGTTCTAGCCTCTTATAGAAAAGTTCTATGCATACACTTCTCTAGTAAGGTTCTAGATACAGTAAAGTCTTAAGCATACAGGTCTCTAATAAGGTTCTACAGTGGAGTTCTATGTATACATAGCTTTAGTAAGGTTCTAGATCCAGGAATATTCTATGTAGCAGACATAATTGTAATGTTCAGAATATAGTTAGGTGCTTTGTAACAGTGTTGTGAAGGTTCTAGATACAGGAATGTTCTATGCTTACATATCTCTAGTGGGCTAGATAAAGGAATGCTCTATGCCTACAGATCTCTAGTGAGGTTCTAGATACAGGAATGGTCTATACAGCAGACATATTGTAAGGTTCTAGATAGTTAGGTTCTGTGTAACAGTGTTATGTGGAGGTTCTAGATAAAGGAATGTTCTATGCACAAACAGCTCTAATAAGGTTCTAGATACAGGAATATTCTCTGTATACAGAGCTCTAGGTGGGGTTCTAGATTCAGAAATGTTCTATGCACACAGTTCTAGTGAGGTTTCTGCAGCAGACAGGGTTACAGGTTTTGCTGCCACTCACCGACCCCCCGGTACTTCTCCAGAGACACCAGTTTGCCCCTGATATTGATCAGCTTGAAGGTGTAGAAGTCCTTGTTCTTCTGCAGGGAGGGTGCCAGGAAGAGCAGCAGGAGCAGCAGCCCGGAGGAGTACATGGTACTCAGCGATCAGTCACTGCTGCCAGCTCCACGACTGCGGCTCCTCAGGAACTGGGGCAGGACCGTGCGCTTAACTCCTTGTGCGCCGGCAGAGGCTCCAGGATACAGTCCTCGCCACTCCTCCAAATACCGCGTATCATGTGGAGGAGGAGTGTGCACGGGCAGCAGAAACTATCCGGCTGTGACGTGTGATAGCGCCCCCTACCCTGTAGTACCACACTGTGTGTGGGCTAAGGAAGTATGGTGGCAAGTAAGGGGTGCACCAGTACACTCCTTCACATTGGGCCTCATTCACATGAAGCAGGCACTATGTCAGTCAGTTTTTTGAACAGACAATTTAAGACTCATTCAAGACAATGGGGCGGATTTACTAAACTGTCTAAAGGAAAAATTCTTAGTTGCCCACATCAACCAATCACAGCGCAGCTTTCATCTTGTATTCTCCTGCTGAAAAATGAAGGCTGCGCAGTCATTGGTTGCTATGGGCAACTAAAACGTCTCTATTTAGGGTATGTTCACATGATGTCATTTGGCGTTGGTTTTGAGGGGGATTCTGTACTGATTCTGCCTCACATTGTCTCAAGGCAGAGATGGAAGGAGGGTGCTGAAAAATAAGTGTCCTGCTCGATCTTACCACGGCACAAGACACCCCATGGATTAGACTCATTCATTCAATTGCAAGGAGCCAGAAGACCGAAATATGAGGGGAAGGTCCATCTCTTCAGTTTTGGTGCAGTCACACGGTGGGAAATAAAGAGAAATTCCTCTTTTTCTGCCATCGTATTCGGCCGCAATCTAGCCGCGACAGAATGACAAGCAAAGCCTAGATGAATGAGCACGGAATCTCGAGTCGCGGCATCCGCGGCACGATCGAGCAGGACACTGAAACATTGGTACACAGATGTGTGAATACGGTCTTACCCCACGGGCAGACAGTTGTATTTGGAGGACATTGCTAGGATATAGAAATATGGTTTGAGGCTCATGCCCTCCATATGTTTTGCAGCCCCAACCCATAAAATCTAGTGAAGCCAACAGAGCTATAAAGCAACATATAGAATATGACCGGCTTAGGGTGGGTTCACACCTGCGCTTGGTGTCCGTCCGTTGCCAATCCAGTGAAAATCTCGGCGAACTGGATTGGCGTCGGATACAGACCGGTCAGCAGCGCATTGGTTAAAAACCCATTTATTTGAATGGGTTCTTAAAGCAGTGCGCGGGTGTGCGCTTACACCCTCTGCGCTGCCAATCCTTTTTTTTTTCGTCGGAAACAAAGTCGGACATGCAGGACTTCGTGTCCGACGAAAAAAAAAAGGATTGGCAGCGCAGAGGGTGTAAGCGCACACCCCCCCGCTTTAAAAACCCTTCAAATGAATGGGTTTTTAACCAATGCGCCGCTGACCGGTCTGTATCCGACGCCAATCCAGTTCGCCGAGATTTTCACTGGATTGGCGACGGACGGACACCAAGCGCAGGTGTGAACCCACCCTTAGGCTAAAGCCCCGTGTTGTGGAAACGCCGCAGAAAAAACGCAGCGTTTTACAGAACTAGTAAAGTGAGTGAGATTCTGGCTAATCCCATCCACACTTTACAGAAAAAAACACTGCGGAAAAAATACGTTTTCTAAAATTTAACGTGTTTTTGTAAATTGCAGCATGTCAATTATACTTATGGAAACGCTGGTGTTTACTGTGTAGGTATAATGGAGGCAGAAAATCTGTAGAAAACTCTTTGGACTTTCTGTGAAAAATGCGATACGTTTCCGGCGCAATCTTTTCCGCAGCATTTTGCTGCATGGGGCCTTAGTGTAAATTCACACTATATATACATTATAATATATACCTTTTTTTTTTTTTTTTTTTTTTTTTCCTCAAAAAAACTCCTCCAACTCTTCCATTCATGTCCATGGGAGTCACGAGCAGATTTTTTCCTTTAGTTCTCCAAACCCCATTGAAATGAATGTAAGGTAGTAAAAAAAACACTACAGATATTTTGCAGTATTTTTTTTCCTGCCTCCCATTCACTCATTGGTGTTTGTAAGGTGGAATCTGCCGGAATATAGGTCATGACGCTATTTATTCCTCTAGCAGAAAAAATAGGCTGGACGATAAAATGTAAATGAATTGGAGAGTTTGGATGTTTTTTTTAGGTGGATTTAACCTCAAAAATCCACGTGCAAAAAAACTGTGTGAACTTTCCCTTAGGTTTTCTGGCCACGGACTACCCGCGACGGGATGCAGATGCAAGGCATTGGCCTTTTGTTATGTAGGGCCTAATCATCAGGGAGTCTCAAGCCACGGATTGAGCCGCAACAACCTGCTGCGATCTCTGCCTCCCATTGAAAAAAACAGAAGGCGGAATCTGCCAGTGATTCGAGGGTGGGATCCGCCTCCAAATCCTCAGCAATTTCCTCTATGTGAACTTACCCTTAGAGGGGTACATAAGGTGTCTACTCACATTATTAGGAGACCACTACTATACACAATACATTATAGTTGGTGGGGCTGGTACAGATTTTGCATTGGGGCCCAGAAGTTTCATCTTACACGTCTGGTCTTCCTTAATGCCGCACAAAATAGTTTGCTTAGTGGCCTCCATAGTCGTAGTGTCCCACATGGTGGTAGTGCCTCCTGTGTGCCTCTCAGCATAGTAATGTTGCTCCCTGTGTACCCCCTAGATAGTAATAATATCCCCTTTACCAGCGGTATAACCTAAAGCTCCTTGTCCCCAGTCCAAAATATGTAACGGGCCCCTACTTATATGTGCTATCTATAATACTTGTACATTCCTATTTTGTAGAGGGGTCTTTGGAATCCCTGACCCTTTGATGCACCCCCTATCGCTACACCCTTGCCCTTTAATCGCCCATATGGATGCCAACTTAGTATGCAGTGCACCCGTCCTGCTCAGCCTCTTCCCACACTCAGATAGTGGTGAAGCTTGTAGTCACTATGGCGGTGGTTCAGCACAGGATGGAGAAGCACCAGGTGCTACAGGGTAAGAGGATGGAGGTCTGGTTATCCTTCTCACTGCCAGTGGCATGGATGGAATCTTTATTTCTGACATAGTGAAATGATACAGTAAGCCCAGTGGGAAGGACAGATGTGGATGCTGACAACCGCTTTTTACTTTCCTCTCCTGTACATTGCATTACTACTTTGTAGATCTCCTAGCTGTCCACTAGAGGGCACCCCATAACAATAAATCAAATATAAATTACAAGTGATAGTGGTAAATCCTGGGGTAGGTACACAGAAGGGTCAGTGTCCACATGAGATACAGGTAAGTGGTCCTCACCTACATAACACTGCTTAGGAACTGCTCATTTTTGTGATCTGAGTTTAGAAATCTTCCTTATATGAATATGATCAGCTAAATACCAATTGTAGATGAGCAAGGGCTTTTTTGATGAGGGCCCCTTTGGCTATTTTTAGGCTACGTCTAGACGGTGACTTGTGTGACCTAAGATCGCTGTCATGATGTTCCCACCTCATAATCAGTTTACAAACACCGGAAAAACATGAACAAACCCAGCCTTAGGCCCCACACTGCAGAAACGCAGTTTTTTTTGTTGCAGATTTTTCTGCGTTTTTTTGAGCCAAAGCCAGGAGTGGGTACAAAAGGAATGGGAAATATATAGGAAGTTCTTATACTTCTACCTTTTGCTCATCCACTCCTGGCTTTGACTCTAAAAACCGCAGCAAAATCTGCAACAAAAATAGTTGGGCCTCAGTCTTAAAAAATTAAATAAATAAAAATTATCCCACCATGGGGAAATTCAGTGTTACAGCAGCAAAGATAAACAATACAAATACAATATATACAAGAATGTTCCAAGGTAAGAGGCATTACAGTGATAGTAGACAGACAGATAAGTAACAGAGGAGGGGGGATATCACAGCAGAAAGATATTTCAGATCTCTCTATGGCCTGATCTCCGCTTAGGTCGGTGTTGGTTGTACAGCCTAACCGCGGTGGGGAGGAAAGACTTCCGATAGCGCTCCTTCTCACACCTAGGGTGGAGCAGTCGGTCACTGACAGTACTGCTCAGCGCGATCACAGTCTCATGCATGGGATGGGAGTTATTCTCCCGCATGGAGCTCACCACGGACAGTATCCTTCTGTCACCCACCACCTGCACTGGGTCCAGTGGGCTCCCCAGGACAGAGCTGGAATCGCGACGTCTAAATTGCACAGGCGCCGCCATTTTTCCTCAATCGCCGCCCTCCAGAACGTCATCAGAGGGCAGCGATCAGTTGCCTATTGAAGGCTCCCAGGCCTGTCATTACATTAGCTCTATTACGTGATGCCAGAGTCATCGTCTAATAGCAGTGAAGGCATTTTGCTATTCACTGCGATACAGTAGTATCGCAGTGAATAGTATGATCGATCAGACTTTCTAGGTTTCAAGGTCCCTAGGGAGTCTGATCATACAAGTGGGGGAAAAAAAAGTTTTTAAAAGTGTGAAAAATTTTTTAAAAAACACAAGTTCAAATCACCCCCCCTTTCCCTAGATCAGATATAAAAGTAAATAAACAAAAGTAAGCATAAACACTTTAGGTATCCCTGCGCTCCAAAATGGCCGAACTATTAAAATAAAATATTTATCCCATACGGTGAACGGCGTAGCAGGGAAAAAAAAATCAAAATGGCCAAATAGCATATTTTCAACACTTTGCCTCCTATAAAAATTTGAATAAAAGTGATCAAACCATCAGATCTTTCCCCAAATGGTATCAATAAAAAACGTCATGTTGTCCCACATAAAGATGCCTTACCCAGCTCCATACATGTAAATATGAAAAAGTTACAGGTGACACAATATGGCGACACACAATTTTTTTTTTCTATTTAGCAAAGTTTTTTACTTTTTAAAAGATATCAAAACATTACAAATACTATATAAACTTGGTATTGCCGTGTTCGTACTGACCCGCAGAATACAGGTAACATGTCATTTTTACCACACCGTAAATGCTGTAAAAATTAAACCCATATGAATTTGGTGCAAATGCAGTTTTTCTCCAATTGCACCTCATTCTGAATTTTTTTTTTTTTTTTTTTTTTCCAGCTTCCCAGTACATTGCACAGCATATTGAATAGTGACATTACAAAGTACAATTTGTTTTGCAAACAATAAGCCATCATGTGACACTGAAAAATGAAAAAGTTATGGCTCTTGGAATGTGGGGAGGGAAAAAAGAAAATGCAAAAACAAAAAATGGCCCGGTCATTAAGGGGTTAAAGGGATTGTCTAAGAAAAACAGTTTGTTTTTTTTTGTTTGTTTTTCCTTCCCCTGGAGGCTGGGGAAGGTGGAAAAAACAAAACCTGTCCCTGGCGCTCCTGTGTCCTAGGCTGCTGTCCGATCCTGCATGGCCCTGGGGACTTGTTCTGGCAGAAGTGCCTGCCTCATGTGACCACTGAAGAAAAGGACCTGGGACCTTACGCACATACATCACCTATGACGCCCCGGGTCCTTTCCTTAGGCCGCTAAGTGGCGATCACGTGCGACAAGTACTTCTGCCGGTACAAGCCTCGAGGCGCTGCTGGACTGGACAGCAACAGGGGACACCTGAGCGCCGGTGACAGGGAAGTATGTTGACAAAAAGAGGGGAAACGTCTGTTTTTCACACTTTTCTTAATACCACAAAGTGCTACTAAAAAAAAAAAAAAAAAAAAATTAAGTTCTCTCTAATACAGTAATTTTTACATAGTTGACACATTAGTATCACCAGGGACACGGAAGTGTTTGATTTCTTAATATATTGTATAAGATCATAATACACCGGAGGACCCGGTGATCGGATCCCCGCACTGCGACAATTATCCCTTATACCATGGAGAAGTGTCATTAATGGGACTAGCCCTCTAAGGCACAGCGCCACAGCAACTGAAGATTTTTGGGTGAGGCCATACCCTTTTAGGCATTGCTTGCTCCCCTTTTCTTGTGATGAAGGCACAAAATGTGCTGGCCTTGTCTCCTTTTTGGATGTGACTGGGCTATAAAGTGCCCAAATCACATACAGGAGCATCTCACTAAATGAGAATATCTGTGAAACGTTCCTTCATTTCAGTAATTCAGTAATACAATCCATAATCAGCGTCTTCCATGATTGTGTGTCCTACTGAACCAGACTCAGGGACCATTTAAAGGCTTAGGAAACCTTGGCAGGTGACACTGAATTTACAAGACTGAACTGAACTTACAATATTCTCATTTTCTTAGATTTGGGTTTTCACTCCCTGTAATCCATAATCAACATTTACAGAAATAAAACACTTGAAATAGAACAGTCTGTGTGTAAAGAATCTAGAAAATATAGGAGGTCACTTAATGTAATTACTGAAAGAAATAAACGTTTGAGATATTCTAATTTATTGAGCTGCTCCTGTAGGTCCCTCCAGTACTCTGTCCCTTCCTCAGGTCTCCTTATCCCCCCCCCCTCTCCTCAGGTCTCCTTATCCCCCCCCCCCCCTTCCTCAGGTCTCCTTCTCCCCCCCCCCTTCCTCAGGTCTCCTTGTCCCCCCCCCCCTTCCTCAGGTCTCCTTATCCCCCCCCCCTTCCTCAGGTCTCCTTATCCCCCCCCTTCCTCAGGTCTCCTCATCCCCCCCCCCTCCTCAGGTCTCCTCATCCCTCCAGTACTTGGTCCCCCTCCTCAGGTCTCCTTATCCCCCCCCCCTCCTCAGGTCTGTCCCTCCAGTACTCTGTCCCCCTCCTCAGGTCTCCTTATCCCCCCCTCCTCAGGTCTGTTCCTCCAGTACTTGGTCCCCCTCCTCAGGTCTCCTTATCCCCCCTTCCTCAGGTCTCCTTATCCCCCCCTCCTCAGGTCTCCCCCCTCAGTACTCTGTCCCTTCCTCAGGTCTCCTCATTTCCCCCCCCCTCCTCAGGTCTATACCTCCAGTACTTGGTCCCCTTCCTCAGGTCTCCTTATCCCCCCTTCCTCAGGTCTCCTTATTCCCCCCCCCCTCCTCAGGTCTCCCCCCTCCAGTACTCTGTCCCTTCCTCAGGTCTCCTCATTTCCCCCCCCCTCCTCCTCAGGTCTCTACCTCCAGTACTTGGTCCCCCTCCTCAGGTCTCCTTATCCCCCCTTCCTCAGGTCTCCTTATCCCCCCCTTCCTCAGGTCTCCTTATCCCCCCCTTCCTCAGGTCTCCTTATCCCCCCCCCCTCAGGTCTCCTTATCCCCCCCTCCTCAGGTCTCCTTATCCCCCCCCTCCTCAGGTCTCCCCCCTCAGTACTCTGTCCCTTCCTCAGGTCTCCTTATCCCCCCCCCCCTCCTCAGGTCTCCTTATCCCCCTTCCTCAGGTCTCCTCATTCCCCCCCCCTCCTCAGGTCTATACCTCCAGTACTTGGTCCCCCTCCTCAGGTCTCCCCCCTCCAGTACTCTGTCCCTTCCTCAGGTCTCCTTATCCCCCCCCTCCTCAGGTCTCCCCCCTCAGTACTCTGTCCCTTCCTCAGGTCTCCTCATCCCCCCCCCCCCCTCAGGTCTGTCCCTCCAGTACTCTGTCCCTTCCTCAGGTCTCCTTATCCCCCTCCTCGGCTGTCCCTTCCTCGGTCTCCTTTCCCCCCCCTCGGTCTCCTTTCCCCCCCTCCTCGGTCTCCTTCCCCCCCCTCCTCGGTCTCCCCCTCGTCTCTGTCCCTTCCTCGGTCTCCTTATCCCCCCTTCCTCGGTCTCCTTATCCCCCCTTCCTCAGGTCTCCTTATCCCCCCTTCCTCAGGTCTCCTTATCCCCCTCCTCCTCAGGTCTCCCCCCTCAGTACTCTGTCCCTTCCTCAGGTCTCCTTATCCCCCCCCCCCTCAGGTCTCCTTATCCCCCTTCCTCAGGTCTCCTCATTCCCCCCCCCCTCCTCAGGTCTATACCTCCAGTACTTGGTCCCCCTCCTCAGGTCTCCTTATCCCCCCCCTCCTCAGGTCTCCCCCCTCAGTACTCTGTCCCTTCCTCAGGTCTCCCCCTCAGTCTCTGCCCTCCTCAGGTCTCCCCCTCAGTCTCTGTCCCTTCCTCAGGTCTCCTTATCCCCCCCCCTCAGGTCTCCCCCTCAGTACTCTGTCCCTTCCTCAGGTCTCCCCCCCCCCCCCCCTTAGGTCTGTCCCTCCAGTACTCTGTCCCTTCCTCAGGTCTCCTTATCCCCCCCCCCCTCAGGTCTCCTTATCCCCCCCCCCTCCTCAGGTCTCCTTATCCCCGCCCCTCCTCGGTCTTCCCCCTCGTACTCTGCCCTTCCTCAGGTCTCCTTATCCCCCTCCTCCTCAGGTCTCCCCCTCGTACTCTGTCCCTTCCTCAGGTCTCCTTATCCCCCTCCTCCTCAGGTCTCCTTATCCCCCTCCTCAGGTCTCCCCCCTCAGTACTCTGTCCCTTCCTCAGGTCTCCTTATCCCCCTCCTCCTCAGGTCTCCCCCCTCAGTACTCTGTCCCTTCCTCAGGTCTCCTTATCCCCCTCCTCCTCAGGTCTCCTTATCCCCCTCCTCCTCAGGTCTCCTTATCCCCCTCCTCAGGCGTCCCCCCTGCCGACACCACCACCAGTGACAGACTCGGCCACACCCCCGGCCCATCATGCACTTCGCGCTGGACATGGCGGCGGTGTGAGCTGTGTGTTCGGGGCCTGCACACTGCTAGGAGCCGAACATGGCTCTCCCCCCGCAGCGACCTCGGGAGTAAGGGCCGAGTAAGTCCGCGCATCCCGCCTGGGCCTCTCGCCTTCCCTCTGAGCCAGGAGCTCAGGTAGGTGACCTCCGCGTCCTTCGTCTCCCGGGCCCGGACAGTGTGTCAGGAGAGGGTCGGGGGGGTCCAGTGCGGGGCGGCCGGAGGTGTGACACTGTGAGCCCGCTGTGTGTCAGGAGGGGCGCGGTACTGGACGGGCAGGTGAGGAGCCGTGTTTACTCTGTGTGGTAGGGGTGTGTTAATGACGTCACCGTGTTTACATTCTTTGTGTGACGTCACCGCTGGTGTGCTGTCAGGTACATCCTGCAGTGTGCTCTGTGCTGTCATTCCCTGCCTTGTGACTGATACATAGTAACACTATACAGGGTGGTGGTGACATTGTGGCACTGGCGTCCTACCACCATGACATTCATCCTTCATGAAGGAGGGTCCTGGGGGTGGGCTCCCTTTATAAAGGATATCCTCTACTGACAGGATGGGGGCTGAGATCCCCAACAATCACAGTAACAAGTCCCTATGTAAATGACGCAGTGATGTGCATGCTCAGCCAATCCTATAATCATCTCTTTGGGGTGATAATCGTTCTCAGTCCCATAGGAGTGGAGGCTGAGTGTGCATGTCAATGCTGCATTCACACGGGGGCTCTAGGGACCCTGATATCATGACTATGAGGGTCCCAGAAGTCAGACCCCTGGGGATTTTAGTCCATAGATAGGAGATAAGTGGTGTCAATGAAAACCCCTATAAAGAGAGCGCCTGTAGTAGCTGAGCACAGTACAAGTGTCTGCTGACAGATTATCCCCTAAGCCCTTATTCACATGACCGAGTCTTGGCCATGAAACGCTGTCTGTGTGACAGATTTACTGACCTTAACGGAATGTGGGGAGACGGCCCCCTAGCATTGACCTAAACCGTGTATGGGGAGACGGCCCCCTAGCATTGACCTGTACAGTATGTGGGGGGGGGGGACAGACAGACCCCTAGCATTGACCTGTACAGTATGTGGGGGGGGGGGGGACAGACAGACCCCTAGCATTGACCTGTACAGTATGTGGGGGGGACAGACAGACCCCTAGCATTGACCTGTACAGTATGTGGGGGGGACAGACGGCCCCCTAGCATTGACCTGTACAGTATGTGGGGGGGACAGACAGACCCCTAGCATTGACCTGTACAGTATGTGGGGGGGACAGACGGCCCCCTAGCATTGACCTGTACAGTATGTGGGGAAGGGGGGGACAGACGACCCCTAGCATTGACCTGTACAGTATGTGGGGGGGGGACAGACAGACCCCTAGCATTGACCTGTACAGTATGTGGGGGGGGGGGACAGACAGACCCCTAGCATTGACCTGTACAGTATGTGGGGGGGGGGGGACAGACAGACCCCTAGCATTGACCTGTACAGTATGTGGGGGGGGGGGACAGACAGACCCCTAGCATTGACCTGTACAGTATGTGGGGGGGGGGGACAGACAGACCCCTAGCATTGACCTGTACAGTATGTGGGGGGGGACAGCGGCCCCTAGCATTGACCTGTACAGTATGTGGGGGGGGGGACAGACCCCTAGCATTGACCTGTACAGTGTGTGGGGGGGGGGGGGACAGACAGACCCCTAGCATTGACCTGTACAGTATGTGGGGGGGGGGGACAGACAGACCCCTAGCATTGACCTGTACAGTATGTGGGGGGGGGGGACAGACAGACCCCTAGCATTGACCTGTACAGTATGTGGGGGGGGGGGGACAGTACAGGGGGACGCCCCTAGCATTGACCTGTACAGTATGTGGGGGGGGGGGGCAGACAGACCCCTAGCATTGACCTGTACAGTATGTGGGGGGGACAGACAGACCCCTAGCATTGACCTGTACAGTATGTGGGGGGGGGGGGGTGTACAGACAGACCCCTAGCATTGACCTGTACAGTATGTGGGGGGGGGGGGGACAGACAGACCCCTAGCATTGACCTGTACAGTATGTGGGGGGGGGGGGGGGACAGACAGACCCCTAGCATTGACCTGTAGGGGGGGGGGCGGCGCCCCGCATTGACCTGTACAGTATGTGGGGGGGGGGGGACAGACAGACCCCTAGCATTGACCTGTACAGTATGTGGGGGGGGGGGGGACAGACAGACCCCTAGCATTGACCTGTACAGTATGTGGGGAAGGGGGGACAGACAGACCCCTAGCATTGACCTGTACAGTATGTGGGGGGGGGGGGGACAGACAGACCCCTAGCATTGACCTGTACAGTATGTGGGGGGGGGGACAGACAGACCCCCTAGCATTGACCTGTACAGTATGTGGGGGGGGGGGACAGACAGACCCCTAGCATTGACCTGTACAGTATGTGGGGAGGGGGGACAGACAGACCCCTAGCATTGACCTGTACAGTATGTGGGGGGGGGGACAGACAGACAGACCCCTAGCATTGACCTGTACAGTATGTGGGGAAGGGGGGACAGACAGACCCCTAGCATTGACCTGTACAGTATGTGGGGGGGGGGGACAGACAGACCCCTAGCATTGACCTGAGCAGTGTAAGAGGAGACTTACAGCACAGGGAGCATCATAGGACTATTATTATTATTAGATAAATAAAATACTAGGAGTCCATCATCCAACATAGAGCTCAGGCAGGTGAATTTTGTGCGCACACACACACACACACACACACACACACACACACACACACACCTCTCATTCATTCATTCATTCATTCATTCATTCATTCATGGCTGAGACTCAGTTGTGTGAATATGGCCTTAGGCCCTGCGCATGTGTAATCCACAGATACCCAGGGAGATGTTCCCAGCGTGGGAATCTCTCTGGTTAAAGGTTAAACCGTCTATCGAAGTTTCCCAACATCACAGATCCTTTTCTTCTTGGGGGATATGTGTCTAACTGCGGCTTCTTCTCTGTTCAGAGTACTGGTACACTTGGCTGAGCAGGTGTGAATGGGGACATGAAAGAGATAGCCGAGCTGACCTACAGCATGTGTCTTTTAATAGGGTCCATAGGTGCCATGGGCTTGACAGCACAATATAGATCACTGCGTTATTTTTAACAGTAGAGCCCGATAGCCCCCTATTATATGGCAGTGGAGTCTTGTGTGCCCCCTGATCACATAATCGTAGTGATCAGACCTTTATCCCCTTTCCTGTGTATAGGGGATAAATGTCACACTAATGGATATAAAGTAAGGGTTTGTGCTCAGGATCCCATGACTAGTAAAATAAAGTGACGGTGAATCACAGTGGCCCCCTCATTCTGCTGGCTTGTGTGGTTATTTAATGTTCGACTCCCACAGATGAGACCTTTATTGTTAGGTCAGGATAAGGACAGGGCATCCGTCTTAAAATATGGACAATTCCTTTAGTCTCTCATGCCTTTAAGCTAGCGGTACACTTCAGATAGATCAGACAGCCATTCCTCTTGTACACATACATGCTCAGTTCGACCAAGGGTGCAAGTGTTCTCAATTGGCAGAGGGAACTAAATCCACTGCCGGATACCTCCAGTGGCAATTTCTCACAAAGGATCAGGCATGTTGAAATCCAGCTGTTCAATCCTTCTCTTCCCCTGACATCTAACACGGTGGGGGGAGAATCGGTGGTGTTGGTCAGACGCTGACGGTATCCAGTATGTCAGTGATCCGGCACTTCTGATATTTGCCTTGTTCTATGATGTGAACAGAGCCCTGTGTGTATGACCACCCCTACATGGCTTATGGAATAGAGTGTCCGAAGTGGATAATCCCTTTTAGGCTAATGCCCCACGTAGCGGACCGCAGCACAAAAGCGCTGTGGGAAAAACCACGGTTGCATCGTATCGTGGCTTGTCCCACAGCGCTTTTCACAGAAAGTCCGCAGAGGAAACCTTTCTGCTTCCATTATACCTATAGGAATACCGTTAGCGTTTCCGCAGGTATGATTGACATGCTGATATTTCCAAAACCGCAACAGTTTCCGCTACGTGTATTTTTCTGCAATGTGTGGATGGGATTTGTTAAACTTTGCAGTGACTGTAAAACTGTGGCTCCAAATGGACTTTTCATACTGTTGGTTATCCATCAGTATGTGATCTGGAGGGGGTGTGACACCCACACAGATCAGCTGTTGCAGCAGCCTCCGGGTGTTGGAAGCTGCTAGTGTACAGAGCGCGGTGCTGCAATTCCCTGGAACCACCTCTATGCAGTGGACAGGGCTGCTGTGCCGCTACTATACATGTATAGGAAGGGTGCTGCACGTGCTCCCCGTCCACTAGCAGTTTTTGGCACCCGGAGGCTTCTACAGCAGCTGATCTGTGTGGGGTTCAGGTGTTGGACCCCCATAGATCTCATACTGATGACCTATCCTATGGATAAGTCAACAGTAGGAAAATTCGATTTGGGGCAGAAAAACCCTTTAAATTTCTGGTCTCCTCTTAGGTACATCCTGTCTGTAGATAATCAGCAATGTACGGGGAGGATCGGAGGGGTCAGAGCCGCAGAGCATTGCTATATTGTTTGCCCACAGTAATGGCACACTGGCTGAAAGTTTTTATTTTACCCAAAGGATACAATAGAAGTCTGTGCAGAGTGTTGAGCTGTGTTCACACATTGCAGATATATCTAAAAAAACAAAAAACAAAACCAGCTACAACTGCAAAGTGTAGAGCCTTCACCTCACCAGTAACCACTTCAGTACGTGAGTCCTTACTTTGCCTTATCAGCAATCCCCAGTCCAAGTTATGTATGATCTATTGTTCCCTGTTATCAGCCATTTCAGGCTGTAGTAAGGTGGGTTGGACAAGAAGTCAGGACAGATCCCTGCAACCATGAGCACTGCTTCCTCTCAAATATATCCTGGAGAACTCCATAACCTTCTACATACAGTAGTGAGTGATCTCATGAGGTCAGGTAGTCCGAACCGATGGCTGCAACGTCCAGGCAGAGAATGATGGTGGGGCTTTAGCGCTGTCCATTCACTTCTGTGGGAGTTGGTCGGTGTTGGGCTGAGGTTCCTTGGGCCTTCCAGAAAAAATGATTCTAGGGGCTCACCCTCCAACAACCTCTAGTTGGGCCCACACCAGACAGGCTCCCAGCCAGCAGATTCCTCTGAAATCTGCAAAAACTGGTGTTTTGGGAAAACCTAAGAGCTGTCAGAGAAGATGTCCTAAGAGCATTTATTTAATTTACTATGTATCTCCAACCAAGTGTTTGGCGTATTCTTCATTACAGAGGAATTTTTGGCGGATGAGGAGAAGCTGTTTTCATAAAACATATCTGTGTAATAATAATGGCCCCGCACCAGGAATAGATCAGTACGTGCAGTGCTGCCCCTAGAGGTAGGAGGGTCAGTAAGGCTCTGTTCACACCACATTTACTTTGCACCATGCATGAGGTGCAATGAAAACTACACCTGGTGTTGCGCCTTCCTTGACTACATTTTAGTAGGTATACAGTCCATGACATCACTTTACCTCCATATAGGGGGTCTGACTCCCACCATTCTTGGCTAACAGCTATTTTAGCCCATAGCCACATTGCCCCTGCAGTGAATAAATCATGGACAGTGCTTTTTTTTTTTTTCTCAGGCCCCATGCACACAGAGGACCCAAATTGGATAGATTTTCTGTACCGGACTCCCCACATCATAGTGATCTGTGATGAGAAATCCTTCCTGCCAGTAGAGCTGCAGGGAGGCAGCGAGGGACACCTCACCACAGATCTCTATGATGCAAGGAGTCCGGGTCTCTGGGCTAATGATGTACGAATTGGATTTTCCTGTTCGTATTCCTCCATGTTCATGGGACCTCATGGAGGGGCTAGGGATCCCCCTCTATATTGTTTGTATGCCCTAGTCGGACTGGCCATTTAAGGATCAGGGGAATTTTTTTTTTCTCTTTTTGCCTTTACCTTTTGTACTTTTAATTGGTCTCTTATGCAAAAAAAAAAACATTGGTAGACCCTAGTAGGGCATGTAGACATCAGAGAGGATCTTCAGTTTGGGATCCCTTTTGTGTCAGGGCACAGTGCTGCTTTATAAGAGCGGCTTCCATTGTGGCGGACTTGTATCACATGGAGAGTCCTGAATGGCCACCTTGTAATACTACCTGTACATGACTACCAGAGGGTCCAATGGTGGGCCCAGGCTCTAATATAATAGGTCAGCGGTAGACACCTGAATTTGAAGGGTACTGTGGTCTATTTCTTAGGGGCTGTTGAATTGGCCCCTAGAATCCTCTTATCTGGTGGGCCCCAGGATCTTCAGTCTGACACTGGGAGGCCACCAGGGTGCCCGTCTGGCCATGAACTGATTTTCAGTTGGTCATTTCTGCATCACGTCTGCTGCCTGTGAATTCGTCCTTATCATGCAGAATTTTTGGAATTTTGCAGCATATTTTCACTCTTTCAATGCCTAGGGCGTAATCCCAGCAAATCTGCTGTAAAATCCGCTGCAGGAAAACCCTCAGCTGTGCCTGGGCTCGATCTGTACGAGCAGATGAATAAAGCTTCAGGAAGCTCGGAGGTTTCTCTGCCGCTTGTAGAGTTTCACTTGTCACATGAGGTGTCACCAGCTGATAGAGGAGTCGGTATCTGACAGTGTTTTTCCACTATGGTTATCAGCTGTGACCGGTCGGGTGATGTACCGCCCTGAGAACTGCACATGGAAACAAAATTTGACTCCATTATAACTTTTTTTTTTTTTTTTTTTTTTCTGGATTTTCAGCTTCCTTTTAGTGATTGTGTTGCAAATCCGGGAACCATTACTCCCTTGTAACTTGTTGTGTCCCTCCAGGGGTGAAGGACCGGTCACCTTTGGTTATTTTTACTGTTATTTTTGTCCCTATCTCAGGGACGGAGGGGTTACCTTTTACATTTTATGCTGACACATTTGATTGGTGTGTGTGTTTTTTTTTTTTTTTTTTTTTTTTTTTTTTTTTTTTTTTGTTATTATATATAATATAATAAATATATATATATATATATATATATATATATATATATATATACACACACGCATACACACTTTATAAGAAAATACATAAATAAACTTTCCATTCTGTGCACTAAGCTGTCACACTAGGCTGAAGCTGCCTGTACTTATTAGATACAAGGGGTATTCTAGGCGTATAGTGGAAGCTCAGCCCTATTTGAGTCAGTGGGACTGAGCCTGATGTGCTTCTCCCAGCCAGTACACAGTGTATGACGCTGTGCTAGTTCCTTGCTATAATGATGTTATAGCAATTAATATTATATAATAATTAGATGGATAGTTTGTTACATATTTACTGTCCTAGGAATCAATCACTGTGAATTTGAGGATCTTTGCTGCTTCTGTCTGACCGTGGCTGTCAGCCATGTATGTCGGAGTCGGACTATAGAAAAATAGGAGTCAGTCGGTGGTTTGGCCTACCGACCCCACAGCCCTGGCCAGTTCTGGAGCACTGCAGTTGCTCCAGGGGTATCAGAAATTGGGCTCCCACTGATTGGGTGACTAATCCTAATAAAAAGTCTTACTCTGACTACTCCTTTAATATTAGGGAATGTCAGTGTGAAGGATTTCGGCATGGTTGGCCACCAATCTATATGTAAAAAAAGTGCCATTGGTCTCTTTATGGTAAAGCCTATGCTTTCCTAAAAGGGCACTCTTGGGCTTAGTTGGTGTAACATGATCCTAGCATGCAGTTTGACCCAGCCGAGTGTGCATGTGTTTTCAGTTTGTAGTAGGGAATAGGCCACCATCAGAGGCCTATCTCCTGTGAGTACAAACGGATCATATGATCATCATCACGCCTGATCCTTGCCCTGACAAATAACTTCTGTCAGGAGGGATCCACACAGAAGATGGTTGGCCAGTCCATGTACGGGGATGTTCACACTACTGTTCAGTCTGTAGTTGTCATCCATCATAGGATGACACCATCGTACATTGACGGTACTAGAGTAACAATACAGATGGAGCCCCCTCTGTCTGTGTCCGTTCCCATTGACTATAATGTAAACATGGCAGACACCTTCTTCCACTGTTTGTTTACTTTTGTAATGGGAGTCCTGCATGCGTCTGTCTTGTTTTTTTTTTTTTTTTTTGTTTTTTTACATGGGCTCCATCTGCGTGTCACTTTACATCCATTGCTCTCATCCTGTGACGGATAAGTGTACTGGACATTAAGTAACAGTAGTGTGAACCTACCCGAACAATGCCAAATACTGCTAAGACACAACTTGTGGGCCCGGCTCAGGCTAGTCAGTGGATACACATCCTCCTTGTCCATGTAACACATCCTGATGCCTCCGCACGTGACCCTCGCCATTGTTTTGCCCACCTTGGAGTAGTCATTCCTACTCCCAGCTGTTCTGCCGTGGCTCCTGATGTGCACAAGTTGTGTGAAATCTCTTTAGCGTGTAGCTGTGGGACTGGCATTGTGGAGAGGATGAATGGTCGGTCTGTTGGCGTGTTTGTGTAGAGGCCGTAGAGTATAGACTTGGCAGCGAGGGCTGGTGCTGGCGGCCGTACAGTTGTTTTGCTGTGTGTGAAACCGTGCACCTGACTGCCTGGGGCTCGGCCTGATATATGGCTGCCACCAGAGAGTATAGAGAGCCACAGATGAGCAGGATTGTCATCCGGGGGATTACTGTAAATCTGCTGGACTTTCACGCCGCAGCGGTTTTTGCAATTCTCTTAAATTTTTATGTGAAACTTTTGTTTTGATTTCCCATTCTCGTTGATAGCTGTGATCACATCTTTTGCCTGTAGACCTCCAGTCTGCACCCTGATCAGCCTGAACTACAACTCCCAGCATTCTCTGACAGCCATAGTCGAGGGTTTTAGCTTCATAAGCAAAGTTGGCTCTAAATCGTAGTAACTTATGAGCGGGACATTTAGTGACTAGGGCAGTGATGTTTTTACGGTGTCCCTTGTGGTCTATCATTTCTGGGGGTTCAGGGCAGTAATAGGGTTAATGTCAATATTTTTTGATGGTCAAGTACAGTAAGGCTACTTTAATATCTGCGCCAGAGAGTCTGTCGCAGTGTCCACCAAAAATAGACGGAGGGAAATGTTCACATAGGACTTTTTCCTCCGTCAGATCCAGTTTAAAAATGACAAACACCCAACAGACCCCGTTTATAGTCAATGAGGTCTGCCTCTGCTTTGTTGTGGCCCCCCGAAGGACCCGAACAATGGAGAGACAGAGCTAGTGTGAACCTAGTGTACAAAAGGGTTAATTAATATCAATATTCCTTAGTCTGGGGCAGTGATAGGGTTAATGACGGGATCGCTGGGAGCCTCAGACAGTGTAGGGCTCGTATCCCTGGAGGCCTAGCATACTAAGGGGGCTAATTCCAGTAGCCCTCATTGTCTAAGGCAGTAAAGGGATTCATGAAAGGATGAAAAAATGTATAAGCACACAGCCCAACTCCTAATGTGTACATGTATAAGCACGCAGCCCAACTCCTAGTGTACATGTATAAGCACGCAGCCCAACTCCTAATGTGTACATGTATAAGCACGCAGCCCAACTCCTAATGTGTACATGTATAAGCACACAGCCCAACTCCTAATATGTGTACATGTATAAGCACGCAGCCCAACTCCTAATGTGTACATGTATAAGCACGCAGCCCAACTCCTAATGTGTACATGTATAAGCCCCCCCACGCAGCCCAACTCCTAATGTGTACATGTATAAGCACGCAGCCCAACTCCTAATAATGTGTACATGTATAAGCACGCAGCCCAACTCCTAATGTGTACATGTATAAGCACGCAGCCCAACTCCTAATGTGTACATGTATAAGCACGCAGCCCAACTCCTAATAATGTGTACATGTATAAGCACGCATCCCAACTCCTAATGTGTACATGTATAAGCACGCAGCCCAACTCCTAATAATGTGTACATGTATAAGCACGCAGCCCAACTCCTAATAATGTGTACATGTATAAGCACGGCAGCCCAACTCCTAATGTGTACATGTATAAGCACGCAGCCCAACTCCTAATAATGTGTACATGTATAAGCACGCCGCCCCCCCCCTCCTAATGTGTACATGTATAAGCACGCAGCCCAACTCCTAATGTGTACATGTATAAGCACGCAGCCCAACTCCTAATGTGTACATGTATAAGCACGCAGCCCAACTCCTAGTGTACATGTATAAGCACGCAGCCCAACTCCTAATGTGTACATGTATAAGCAGCGCCCGCCCCCCAACTCCTTGTGTACATGTATAAGCACGCAGCCCAACTCCTAATGTGTACATGTATAAGCACGCAGCCCAACTCCTAATAATGTGTACATGTATAAGCACGCAGCCCAACTCCTAATAATGTGTACATGTATAAGCACGCAGCCCAACTCCTAATGTGTACATGTATAAGCACGCAGCCCAACTCCTAATGTGTACATGTATAAGCACGCAGCCCAACTCCTAATAATGTGTACATGTATAAGCACACAGCCCAACTCCTAATGTGTACATGTATAAGCACGCAGCCCAACTCCTAATAATGTGTACATGTATAAGCACGCAGCCCAACTCCTAATAATGTGTACATGTATAAGCACACAGCCCAACTCCTAATGTGTACATGTATAAGCACGCAGCCCAACTCCTAATCCAATGTGTACATGTATAAGCACGCAGCCCAACTCCTAATAATGTGTAAATGTACTCACCGTCCTCCTGGGATTCCTGATGCACAGACAAAAGGATCCTCGGTTTGAGGCGCAGAAGGAACTCCACGTGTGGGAAAAAAAAAGGTGTCCAGTAGCTAGTTAATTCCTAAACATAACAAAAAAATCATTAAAAATCATTGTGTGCTAGACAAAGCACTTTTCAAAGATAAACTCCCCTTAGTCATACCTTAAAATCAAAGGCGGCCCCTGTTAGCATTAAACATATACAATGCAAAAGGAGCAGCCACACTGCATAGTATAAATGTATTAACTGATTCATGGAAAACAAGAGAGAAGAAATCATTTGCATCAACTCATTTGTAAAAAAACAAACACAATAAATTGCATCAACTGCTTCATGAAAACAAAAGAAAAGAGAAATAATCTCAATTAACTAATTCACGGAAAACAAAAGACAGAAACTGCAGAAACACAAACACACTAACTTATAACTAATTGCCCATGACCAGCATGCATAAACTAAGGAAATAAAGAGCAAAAAAAAGGTGTGTGTGTGTGTGATATAATAGAGAGAGATAGATATATATATATATATATATATATATATATATATATATATATATATATATATATATATATTAGCAGCTAAATGTTATACTGATCCAAGTAGGTGAAATAGTCTCATTTTATGTATTATCTATTTCAGTCTATCAACCTCTATATAGGAAAAAGAGCCCAAAAGGATATTAGGACAAGAAGAAACCTATTTTACCCTTATCAAAAATACCCATAAAATTTGCCTCCGACCTGCGCTTATGCTGGAAGGTGACAGACTGAGGAGTCTTATACATAAGAACAAGTCTCATGACTAAAATATCAATCCCCCGATGTAAGAGGGGGAGGCTCCTTACATCCTGAAGCAGGTTTATACTATATATAATGAAAAGCCGATTTTAATAAAAAAAATAAGTCTGTCCTATAATTCTTACCTACAGGATGACGTGTACCCAATTGGAAAATCCAAAAAGCCTCCTCCCTAAAAAGCTTGCGCTTCCAATCTCCTCCAATGAACGGTCTGGCCACCTGTTCTATAGCATTGAATGTAAAGGAGGATAACCTGCCCCGATGTATGTTAGAAAAATGTCTTGATAAACCCCTCTAAGGTTTTCATAACCTTAATCACATCATTATATTCCCTACTATATGGCGTAGAGAAATACGTTTTATTCTCAGGCCTTTTTGTAGTATTCTGAACATTGTCAAGGAGAATTTTTCTGTCCTTTTCATTTGCTATTTTTTTTATTTTTTGGCTCTTTCTAATGACCAGTTGGGGTAACCATTTTTTGCACACATGGAGTTATTAATGATGGGATCCCTGGTGGTCTAGAGCATTCACATGGTTAACTATAAGTTCCCTATTAGAGGACATGGGATAGGACATGTGAGGGTCTGAGACCCCCTGATCTGCCACCTCGTACAGTGCAGCTTCTGGTATTATTTACATGCTGAGAGCTGCGCTGCTCACTCACCATAGTGGTGGGTTCTGGTACTGCAGCGATGCCCCATAGACTTCAATGTAAACATTACCAGGAGCCACGCTGTCCCCAAGTAGCAGATCTGTAGGGTCTCGGCTGTCGGACCCTCGCAGAACTAATATTGATAACCTATGACTGGCTAACCCAGTAACAGTACTGTTCTGTATTAAGCTCTGTATTATTTGGTAGACTTATATGCCATTGCTTTGTTTATGCATGGACGTGCTCATTGAATCATGATATAAATTGATATCTCGCCCTCAGGCAGTGCAGCGCCCTCTACACCTGACGTGGAGACCCGAAACCGCTGCGGTGACTTGACAAGAACTTATCCAATGGTGTGAACATAATCGTGGAATAATGGATGGTCTCTCCAAGCCTGTGAACCACGAGTCAAGGAAGCCAGTGACCCGCACAGGCCGTGGGGAGAACAGAAGCATGCGAGTAGTGAACAACCAGAAGCATAAGCATCGAGGGGACAATAAACCAGCGCGGGATAATGACGGCAGCTCTACAGTCATCGGTAAGAAGGGCAGACCGGCGGAGCCTTGTGGGGTGATCGCGGAGGACTCAAAGATCTGTAAAGGAAACTCAAACAATTGCACTAGTGGGACAGTAGACTTGGGACAAGGCCTCCAGGACTCGGGTCACACAAGACCCAAGAGGTCTTCTCCGCTGCTAGCAGGAAACATTAAACCATCCCGCGTTAACAAGCCAGAGCAAAGCGATCCAAAATCCAAAGATGCTGGAGAGCCCATTGGGAATCAGGACACTGCCCATCCCAAAGGCCCTTCAGAAAATGGTCCACAAACTGGTGCAAAACATGGCGAGTCTGAGGCTGCAAATGAGGAGTCGCCTGGAGATCTGCAGACGCCTGCCACAGTAAGCTCACCAGGTGAGTGTGCAAGTGGTAACGCTCTATAGTCTACTCCATACTGCACTGTGCCTTATAGAAGTCACCTTTGGGGCTGTCAATGCTTTCAGGGGTTGTAGATGTACATTGCCAGCTCAGCATTTATGTCCTGTCTAAAGATGGGAGTCTATTAATAGCAGAAACCATACTGAGCATGCTCCTAATGCCTCCTCTGATCATACATGAGACGTGTAAAGGCCCCAAAGCAGCCCCCAGCGATTGGATACTTATCCCCTGTTCTGTGAATAGGGGATATGTGGCCATAATGGTATAGGAATGGTTTGCATTGTGGCTTGAGAAGATCTGGGGGTTATCCATTTGTGGACTGATATAAATTACATATTGCTGACATTTCCTGTTCTGTAGAAATCGCTTCTCGGCAGCCATCTTATTATCAACACAGGCAGGATTACAATGAAAGGTACCATAGATAGTTAATATAGGATCTACCAATGACCAGTTCATGACCTCTGCACAGTGCACAGAACTGTAAGCACTGTGTAGTGTCCCTGCTGTGTGATAGGGACCTGAGCTGCAGTAACACAGCATGGCCACTACAGTGTATGGAGCCGCCCGCTTCCAACTCCATACACTGTGCTGATCATTGGGGGTGCCAGGTGTCAGATCCCCACTGATCCTATACTAATGACCTATTCTAAGGATAGGTCATTTGTATGCAGTTTTGGACATCCCCTTTAATGCTCCAAGCACAGAGACACTTTTCCCTTCAGTATTATGATAGAAATAACCCAGTGACAGTAACTTCCATGATATTGTGAATTATCCTATAAACAAGCTGGTGGGTGGAAAAGTGAACAGTCTCCTGAGACATCGGTGAACGTCACAGAAAGCTTCACCACACGCTCTGCTATATAAACTGCAGTGTAGCCGCATTTATATCGCCATCTAGTGTTCACTTTTGAAAGCAATCTATGGAAATTATTGAATTCTAAAGCATCTTCAGTTTAGTGGTTGCTTGGAGTTGTCTCCTCTGTCACTTCCTAGCATACATTCAGTAGGCAATGACGTGAGCTCTCCTCACAGCCGCAGTCTGTAATATGTGACCTATAGATAAAAAACATGATCTAAGCCTTGAGCTTCTCCTCTGCTCTAACAGCATTTAGTAATCTGCTCTACTGTATGGTCATGGCTTAGACAGTAATAGACTGGAGCGGGGTCTATGGGAGAGTTTTCTAGATATGTTCTTTGCAGGGAGGAGATAAGCGGTGACATCATCTCTATCAGTAGTGGATGAAGTGATGGCTCAGTGGTGTTTCTTCTATGATCCTGTCTCATATAAATGAGGTGACTGAGGCACAGAAAACTTCTACATAATTGGCATGTGCAAGTCATTAGGCTTAGCGGTCAGAGTGAAAATTGCAGGCTATAGTATTTTTATAAAAAAAATTTTTTTTTATAGATATATATATATATCTATATCTCATAAAACAATTTCTTTGTGACACATTCCTTATTACAGACCATATAATAGTTACATTTGATGACTCCTGCAGAGCGTGACCGGATCATTGGTTGTATGTGCAGAAAGCAATAAGGGACTGCTGAAGTGATCCTATATGGGCAGCGGTCCTTGTAAGAACCTGATCTGCCCCGGATTATGACATGGCTGCTTGCAGGAACGTGAAGTTTATTGGGGCAGAAGTAAAAGTTGAGAGTGAAGTTGTGCAATGTCAGACATATTTTCATTTTATTTATATTTTTTTTCTCTTTTTGGTCAATGTACAGGAAACAGCCCTACTGCGGAGCTGACATCTTCAGATAGGACATGTACAGAGGACTCGACGCTAGCGGACCAGGAACTGGGCCTGAAACAAGCAGAGGAGAGGCTGGAGAGGGATTATATCCACCGCTTGGAGAAGGTATGGGGCTTATCCATAGTGTGTGTGTGTGACTGGGAAGAGAGCACTGAGACTTGTGTAGATATCTTCTGTTCCTTGTGAAGGAATATAAGTGCACGTGTGCAGCCAGGACCGAAACCAACAAATTCTGTGCTCTGTTCTCTCAGTTCGTGGTATCTTCATATTGGAAATGTGTAGTAGGACACATTGGATTAAGGGGCTTTTCCCATGAAGACCACTTATACTCTGTCCACTGTCAATGGGATTCCAATCACTGGGTCCCCCAAATCATGAGCATAGGGTCACTAGTACCCCCATCTGGATGGAGTGGGAGCAGCACAGTTGCACCATTTCACTCTATTGGACTAGCAGAGATAGCCAAGCACTGTAATCCGTTTCTCATAGAGATGGAGTGGCACTGTGCCTGCATGACCACCGCTCCATACAGGCAGGTCTACACGGGGCCCTCATTCTCACAATCGGTGGCATCCCAGTATTCAGACCCCCCTTCCCCCATCAAACAGATGCTCGTCACATGCTCTGTTGCTAGACAGGCCGTCTCTGTGGCAAACGCCTCTAAGGCATTGACTGCTGAAGTGTGTGTGTGTGTGTGGCACTAATACAACCCAGAGGATAACCTGCAGCCAGGTACCTGGCAGCAGATTATTCCCTTCTCTCCATTGAAACAAACATGCACACTCGGAAGAGAGTGCTGACAGCAGTGAACGGAGGCCACGCTCACACTGTTTTTGGAGTTTGTTTTATTTTCAGTGGTCACCCCCTGATATATAGCTATATATGCAATCTACTATACTTCTAACCTCTTCCTTTAGTCTAATATGTATGCTCGGCTTTATACTCTATAGAAGGGCCACTATAATGGCAACTCCTTTACCATCTGCAGGGCTTGTCCACCCATGTTTTTGCACATTGCCTAGTGGATGACAAAAAGTCCCCTTATGGGACCCCCAGTGATCGTGTGTAATCTGTAGAGAAACCTGGCAGTAAGTGTTCAGGTTCTCTACAGCGCCACCACAGGGGATAAGACGCATTTACTGAAAAGCTGTTTTTTTTCATCTTACACAAAGTCCTGCATGTCTGACGAAAAAAAAGGCTTTGCAGCGCAGAGGGTTTAAGCCTACAACCTGTGCATTGCTTTAAAAACCCATTCAAGTGAATGGATAGGGAAAGGTTTGCAATGCTTTGCTTAAAAAAAAAAGCTTTCCGACATTTAGGTATGATTTGCGGCGGACGGAGTAAAGGCGCAAGTGTGAACCCACCCTCAGCGACCAGTAGCCACTATTGTCCTCTGCACTTTTATCTTGTTAACCACAGATGTGAGCAGCCAATAAGTATTACTTCAAATCCAGAGCGTTCTTGGCATATCATTTATCACTACATGCAAAACAGAGTAGACCCCACCATGTAAATTTAGGATATAATCAAGTTTTACACTAGAGGGCCAGGTCTCTGACAAGGAATGTAAACCATATTCTTGGATAGCCAGGTATTCAGCACTATGCAAATTTCTTAAATGTTAAAACTTTGACTCCAATTGTTAGGCAATGAATTTGATTAGTCTTGTCATTGTATTGATACTGGATGTTAATCCAACCCCCATCCCCTTCCTCTATTTCAGAGATCACCAGACTTTTCGAACTGCCAGTATATATGCAAGCTCTGCTCAGTTCACATAGAGAGCGTCCAAGGGTCTCACAAGCATATTAAAGAGAGGCGCCACAAAAAGAATATTCTGGTAAAATGCACTATTTTTTCAACGGTTTTTCGCTTGCCGTTCATTCTTGTACGTGCACTTTGTGTATTTGCTGTACTGAACAAAAAGCCAAGCAGGAAAGGGTAAGTACATGATGATCTGGAAAATGTGTATCTGTCCATCCTTACTAATCTGACCCAGATCTATCTATTTTTGCATGTGTTTTAAGTTTAGCAATACTCGATTTTTCTCTTGCAAATATTTGACTGTATTAAAGGTTACCTGCCGCTTCCCATCTGACCCTTTTTATTGCGCAGCTTGATATGATGGGGTCTGTCTGGTATCCATTGTTTTTGCCCTAACATTGCCAGATGGACAAGTTGACCTTTCAGGATTTTTTTCATATGGATTTTGCACTGGATGGACTCCAGCACAGATGTGAATGTAGCCTAAATTGCACCATGGATGTTGTGTGCCATTATCTGAAGGGGAAGGTCCTGTGTGCACACAAGTGTAGGGTCAGTATGAGTCAGTGGAAATGAAATGTGCAGCACATAGATGGTATCCTTATGCCCTGCATGTTTTTCATGAACCCCTAGTACCCTCCTTGTTTCTCTCAAACTCTGTGAATGAAATAGACTAAGACCAAGCTGCAGAAATGGACAGGAATAGGACTTGCTCTGCTTTTTGTGGCTCGTTCCTATGGCCCCCATGTATCCATGCATGGGGTTGTAGCAAGTCATGGGTCTGTATGCTAGCTGTAATAACAGATAGTATACAGAAAATAAATATGGTTGCATGGATATTAGCTTCTATGGAGAGCAGATCTCTAAAAGCAGCAAGCTCAGCCTGTGGACATCTATCATGCACTGTGCTTCTCAGCCTGCTGCTTTATTCACCACTTCCTCAGAGTTTGCTCAGTTGTTTCTGTGACTTTCATAGTAGTGATCAGAGACAACCACAGACATACCCATAGCTGCCTCACCAGGCAGAGCAGAGCTTGTTGGACCCATGTACTGGAGATAGATGTAACTGCATCTATCAGACACTACTCATATGTCCTATGGATATGTCACACATTTCTGTGGTTCTCTTCTCCCTCTATTAGACCCCATAGCCTGGAAACAGATCTGAGATTTTTGATCCATTATCACATGGAGAGCTTTTGTCTTATTGTATGATAACCATGGGTTCTGCTAAACCTGCCAATTTTGCAAAGCCAGATGACCATCTAATGTGTATAGGGGCTTCGCAACACTCCTCAAGGATCAGGCTTGTTGGATTTTACTTTCCCTCTCCATTCAAACACTTGCACAAGACGTGTACATGGGTATATGGCTGTCTAAAATGTATGGCGACTTTACGTGCCAGTCTGTTCTGATTGGACTGTGTTCTCATCTGCCACACTGGCGTATATGCAGCCTTAGGCTGGCTTCATTTGGGCATATTTGGTCCACAGATACAGACCAGATGTTGGCTGTATTTTGTAGACCAGGGGTAGGCAACCTTTGGCACTCCAGCTGTTGTAAAACTACAACTCCCAGCATGCATACTTGCTCTGCTGTTCTTGGAACTCCTATGGAAATGAATGGCACATGCTGGGAGTTGTAGTTTCACAGCAGCTGAAGTGCCAAAGGTTGCTGACCGCTGTTCTAGACCAAACACAGACCCGTTCTCCTAGCATGGTATGATAAGATTCCCTGCTGGACTATTGCACTGAGAATATGATTACAGTATGGGATATTAAAGCTGCAGGGGGGCAGGTAATCCTAGCATCATACAATGCGGGTCCTGGCTTAGTGTTTAGTCCGGGGAAATACGGCCCGCATCCTTATTGTATTATATGGACCAAATATACTGTATGAAGCCAGCCTTATGCTTGAATCCCAGCTCTATCTGTACGTCAGCCTCCCTTCATCCATGCTTGTGGAGCTCTTGATGTCTATTATCTTAGCACATATAATTCTAGTTACTTCGTATGAGACTTTGCTGATGTATCAAATGTCATTAATTACTAATGTAAATTCTTTTGCAGGAAAAACAGGAGGAGAATGAATTGCGCTCCCTTCCCCCTCCTTCTGCTGCTCAGATTGAAGCTTTGGGTGTAACTCTGGTAAATGCAGCAAAGGAACATGGGATATCTCAGGAGGACTTCCTTTCCAGGCTTGAAATTGTTAACGAGATGGAGAAAATTATCCAGATTAGATTACCAGGTATGTGTATTGTAATGTTGGACTGGTTGTGGGTATGTATGGATTATGACTCTCTTCCCAAGACTTCAGGATAGGTCATTGTGGCACATACGGCTCCCTGATATAGAAGTGTGGCTTCACGTTTTCCTGTTACATTATGTATTTACGTCTTTAAAGTTTAACACTTGCCTTCCTGGCAGGGGCCTATATAAAATTGTACTGGCGTAGCAGGCCACGTCTAAGTGGAATATCCCTGTTAAAGTTGGTGGAGGATGATGAAAAGGCCTCAAATCTCTCATCAGCCTTCCTTCAGGGTTTTCTCTTTCTTGTTATTCAGATATATGGGTTGTTTTAACTTGCACATTTTAACATAAACTGTATGTATATACTTTATTGTAATGGAAATGCATCTGAGCTGTTAAAGTTCTCCTTCAATAGACCTGGCTTGTGGAGCGAGGCCTAACATGCCTGGGGGTGTACAGTTTACTTGCAGCACAATAGACCTGTTGTATAAGCTACTATTCTCAATGCCAAATTAGTTCTCAGGAGGGATTAGTATATCTGGGGCAGAGCACGTAATTGTAAATGGACGCCAATAAGTGCACCTGTTATCATGTATCTGCACACTGTGAAGGCGGCCATTTTGGTGGCTTAAAGAAAGATTAATCAGGCCTTGCCTATACCTTGCTTTACTACATATTGTACTGTTGCATGTGCAGGGGGCGCTACTTTACCACCTTGTGACAGGCCAGTCATCGGCTGCTGCTTGTCAACTGCTAATAGGCACAAAACTGCAGTAAATGATATTTTATTTATATAGCGCCAACATATTCCGCAGCACTGTACAATTTGTAGGGTTCAAGTACAGACAAAAAGATACATTGCAGAGAAATAGTCAATTCACACACTGGGACTGAGGGCCCTGCTCGCAAGAGCTTACAATCTATGAGGTAGAGGGGGTGACACAGGAGGGAGCAGGGGCAGCATCGGAGGTAGCATTGCTTGTACAATGGTCAGACAATTCTGTAATAGAGGTTACTGTCATTACACATATATAAAGCTGTAGGAGCCGTCACCAGTCGTGTCCTTTAACGTGCAGATAGTGCCTGGACATATAAAGTTAGTCTGATACGGCATCATATCATGTGGGGTAATGTAGGAGCGTGAACAGAGGAGGGTACGTTTTAGGGAATCGAACTACGGAAGGGTTTACATTAGGAGTTGATAGGCCTGTCTGAAAAGATGTCTTTAGTTCGTGCAAGTGATTGGATGTGGGGGGTGAAGGAAAGGTCTGAGTCAAACACAACCCTGAGGCAGCGGGCATACTGCCTAGGAGTTGTATTTACTCCCTCTTAGACCTGCTTACTGCTCTGCCTGTCTATGTAGCCATACACCTTGGATAGCTGTCGGCCAACTGCTTGTTCAGTCAACCGCTATTCATCCTGAATTCAACATACACATACAAGCTCATATTTGGTTGTGTATGCATGTGTATTTAATGGGGGGAGAGGTGTTAACCA
Organism: Leptodactylus fallax; assembly: GCA_947044405.1. Classification (NCBI taxonomy): domain Eukaryota; kingdom Metazoa; phylum Chordata; class Amphibia; order Anura; family Leptodactylidae; genus Leptodactylus; species Leptodactylus fallax. Next base: position 111,315 of record CAMRHE010000471.1, on the reverse strand, counting down.
CTGCCAGACACCTTGTGCCATCTTATCTCAAAGGGTGGGTTATTTTGAAACCCAATCTTTATCCCCCCCCAACAGCTGTCATTGGGATAGTCTGGACACCTCTATACATATCAGATGGTTGGCAGGTTCATTGGACATTCATCTAATGTATATAGGTTTTCCCAGTAACCACACTTTCCCCCACCCCACGGGATAGCAGATAAGTGTCTGATGCTGTCGCAGTGGTCATTCCCAGCTGATCACGATAAGGGGGTTCCCTACAATGATCAGCTGATGTAGCTGCTGGAAGCCATATACAGGGTATACTACAGGGTATACAGCTGGAAGCAGCTCTGCTCTATTCCATTGAATGGGAGTAGTTGCAGTTCACTGGTGTCAATGCTATAGTATACAGCTAACCATTCCCTTTGAGACAGAGGGGTCAGGATAAACCACAGCATAATACCCACCAATAAATAGAGGAATACAGCATTAGTTACCGCAGGCTACAAGGGGCTCCTGAGGTCATGGCTTTAACATGTGCACACACCATATGGTGCTCCAGTATGTATAAAGAAACAAATATCAGGTTCTCCTTACATAGCAGTAAGTCTGGTACAGAATAGGAAATGGATACTCGCTGATCTAGGGCAGCTGCAATGTTACATATTTATGTCCTGATTTTCCCAGGTTGTGCTTGGCTGTGTGTCAGTCCCCTAGACAAGGAATGGAGTGTCAGCATGTGCGTTCTAGTGTCATTCGCACGGTGTGGAGGAATGGGGTTTCAGGACCCAAATTTTAGTGACTGGGGGACCCCCAACAGTCATACACTTGTCATCCATATCTGATGAAAGTCTGATAGATGGGACCTGCACCTGTCCCAGAATACTCATATCTCTCCATTCACTTCTAAGGGGGATTCCAAATCTAGCTGAACAAGTGAGCTGCAATGTGTTTGGAGCTGCCATAAATATTGGTGGATAGAGACGCCCATATGTGACCACAGTGGATGCGACACTAGATGTAAGAAGGGATCTGCATCTATAGACGTCCTGTGGATATGCTATAAATGTCTAAGGCTGCGTTCACATATACAGCTGTGTCCAGCTAGTTGTTATATGCCACAGGCAGACATAACTGATTATTGTAGACATTTTGCACAGGTTGCCTGCAATGCATTTCTGTGCAGCTTAGGGGGGCGTCAGATGACAGAAACAATCCCGCAGAAAACTATGGGATTAGCTCTGGCATCAGTTTCTGTACCACTCCAGAGGGAAAGTGCCTGGCATATGTGAACTCAGTCTAAGACTGGATTAACCGTTTAAACCCCACATGGGAGACCCAGACTCCTTGCATCTTAGTAATCTATGATGCCTCCCTGCACCTCTACTTTTTCCTATACGTGCCATAACTGGGTATATAGTATAGTACTGCATAAAGGAGGATTTATCTGCTTGGCCTCTACTAGATATGATAGATTCCTGTAATAAATCTGCTTGCCTCATCCTCTTCTCTTCTTTCAGATTGTTCCCTGAGGCTGTACGGATCTTCCCTGACAAGATTTGCATTTAAAACGAGTGACGTTAACATAGATGTAAAGTTTCCACCTAAGGTATGTGTGATGGAATATCAAAGGACTGAATAAAACGTTATTTGTATAGTATGTGGAACCCATTGAGGGAATCTCTCCCTGAGGGACACCCTTTATGAACCAGCACAGGAAGTTGCTTAGATGACAGTTGCACAGCTGGATGCACTGTACAAAACTTTGAATAGTGCATTATAAATGGGTGCATTGCTTAAAGTGGTTATCCCATGAAACAATGCTTATCCATAGTCCCTATTGTGGTATAGGGGCTTTATAGAGGGGACCCCCCTCTATGAACCAGACCTGAGAACTGAGTGACTGTTCTGGTGAACTTGTACTACATAGACCAGCCTTTCATATGAATGGCCTCCACGTAAGGCCTAATGCACACAACTTAGTATGCAGGTCGAGGCTCTCCTGAGTCCGATGCTCCATTCTGATGTTAAAGCAGGTCCTATTCTGCTCTATCAGAGCAGAATGGATCACTATAGAGATGAGTGCCTCACAGAAGGCTCTCTGAGTGCACCCCCTGGACAGCAGACTCTGTGTGCATGGGGCCTAATATTACATTTTGCCAAAACCTGGCTGGCCACCGCTTCCCCCTGCAAAATCAGTTGTTTGCAGAAGTGGGATCCAGGGTGACTGGGTTTGGTTTGATACAAAGACTGTCTCTTGTTCTGGAGGACACACAAACAATGGGCATTTTGCAACACTTACTTTCCTCTGTGGTGGTGCTGCAGGGAATTGGGGGGCTGATTTTTGGGGGTCTAAGCAGGGGAAATTTAGTGAGGATTTAGTGAGACTCTTTGTTTGTTACTGCTCCCTTTTATAGTGTTCCCTTCCTGTCTTTCAGATGAGTCAGCCAGATGTTCTGATCAAAGTTCTTGATATTCTAAAAAATTGCGGTAAGTGATTTGTTTCCTTTGATCTCTATAATCTACATCCAGGATTATGGCAGTATGTGAAAATGGAGCGATGCTTAAAGGGGTATTCCAGTTAGAACAATTTAACTGGCCCCACCACTGGGACCCCCACTGATGTCGAGAAGGGGGCTGTATAGCAACCCATTTCCAACCAGGGTGCCTGTTCGTACAGCGTGTGACACTCCATTCATCTGAATGAGGACCACTGGAAATCAAATGAAATTCAGATGAATGGAACAACGCTCGCTGCACGACCTGGTGCTCCGGTCGAAACTGGGGTGCCAAACATCCTGGTTCTCAAGACTGGTCGGGTCCCAGTGGTGGGACACCCACTGATCAAAAAGGAGTATCTTTTTCTAGCTGGAATACCTGTTTAACTCTTTGTATTCTATTACAAGTTTGAAGGTGGCTGTACACACCATGTAATGTTTCTCCCTCTTTCATATACAGCTCGCTTTGTAGATGTGGAGTCCGATTTCCATGCAAAGGTTCCTGTTGTATTTTGCAAAGACAAGAGGTGCGTAACTCGATTGTATAAATCCTAATTCTCGACATGTATTGGAAATACCATGCAATGGTTGATACTTACTGAACCTCCATAGCAGACATAACTGTTTTTATAATACTGTATAGAGCAGAGGTACTCAACTGGCAGACCATGGTCCGAACTCAGACCATGGCCGCAGGCTGTCGGGAACCTCCTTGCTTATTCATAATGACAATGGCTGGGAGAAAGGCAGATCTCCTGACCGCTGCCCTTTCTGCACTGTGTCACATTAGTGGCATTAGGAATCAGCACTAGTTCCTGCTGACTGCACAAGAGTGGCACAGGGGACACTACACTGCTGTGTAGTCAGCGGGGACAAGTACCCATCCCTGCTGCCATACAATATAATGCAGAAGGGGCATAGGTCAGGAGATTCATTTTTCTCTTAACCATTGTTATGAATTTACGTTACACTTTCCTGTATGATTGGCAGAAGGGGCACTATGGGGGTATTATTCTGCTTTGGGGAACTATACTATTGGGGGGGGGTACAAATGTAGCATTATACCAAGAGGAAGCCACTGTGGGGCCATTACTCTGGGTGGGGGGGCACTCAGGAGGCTTCATCACTGTATGTCACATAGAGGAGAGTAGTATTACTGTATGGGGACACAGACAGCGCTAATACCCTCGTGGTGTCTTTTTTTTTTTTTTTTTTTTTTTTTCTACCCAGTGGATTAACATGCAAAGTTAGTGCCGGAAATGACACAGCGTGCCTTACCTCCGAATTATTGGCAGCAGTAGGCAGACTGGAGCCCGCTCTCATCCCCTTGGTGTTGGCCTTCCGCTACTGGGCAAGGGTGAGTAATATCTGACAGAACCTTGTAATTTGCTTGATCCTATATAGGTCAGATTCAATTGTTCTACTTGATTCTCCTTGTCTATTCCAGCTATGCCACATCGACTGCCAAGCAGAAGGTGGGATCCCATCTTACTCTTTTGCCTTAATGGTGGTATTTTTTCTGCAGAAAAGACAGCCACCGATCCTTCCAGCATACTTAGGATCCTGGGTAAGTGTTTCATTGATGGGTTTTGATATCCTTTGTCGTACATTATAGCTGTTCTTCTCAAACTGTGAGGCGGGCCTCACTGGCTGGTGAGGCCCGGGTCCCTGCCAGTGTCAGCTTTGGCACAAACCAGTCGCTCTCAAGCACAAACTGCACTGATAATGACAGCCTTGCATTTTCAGTGCAGTCTCCATGGCTGGAACGAGTGAAGGATCTGTGATAACATCATCACCGAGTGTGCACAGTTCCTTCACCTGGAAATAGTTCAGATGGAGAATGCAGGCCAAAAGCTCTAATCTGGAGGCAGAGGCATCATAGACTGGTAGTGGAGATGAGGCTCTTCTCTTATCTCCTCTCTCTGTTGTGGGGGGCTCCTTACAGTTGGGAGGTGTGGAACTAAGAATGTTTTGCTGCAGGCTTGGAAGGTTTTATCGGAGGAGAATGCTGCTGGCCATAGGCTAGTGGTGGAATGGGGGAGACTGTACCTGCCATTAGGAGAGGGTTGTATATATGTATATAATGTGCAGTCGTAATATCACCATTTCTGCCATGCCTCCCAAACAATAGGTAGATAATTTCGAATCCAAAAGAATGGACGACTATCATCTGAAGGGTTTATCTGAAGACAAGTATGTTGAATGGGAGTACAGACCAGCCAGCAATGACGGCAAGAATAACCTGGGAATGGATGGACGGGGAAGGGCTGAGAACCACCGCAGAAATGCAGGATCTGAAGCTGAGAACCGGAGGAGTAAAGAGAAGCATGGGAAGGCAAGTAATAGTCTGGTGTGCACAGGGCGTGAGATAAAAGAACAAGCCATTTGGCCTATACCTAGAATAAGTAGAGGTCTCCTGATTTTGTTGATCTAAGGTATCCTTAGGATAGGTCATGAATATTAAATCTATAGGGGTCAGACTCTCAGCACCTCAGCCGATCAGCTGTTTGTAGGAGGTCCTCATTATTTCCACTGCATGCTGTTTACATTGTAGTGGACGTGCACAGTGTTGCAGCTTTGTTCAATTCTATTGACTGCGACAATGTGTAATTCCTTGCACAGCTGATACTATACATTCAGCACCTTGAGTAAATGGAGGCCCTTGAATCAGCTGATCAGTGGGGGTACCAGGAGTCAGACCCCCTCCGATCTAATACTATCTGAGGGAAACCCAGAAAACCCCTTTTAAATACCTGTAATATTTTGGAGTGAGGACCAGTCACCAACCACTTTATTGCACACTAAAAACTGACTTTTCCTTTTTCCTTTGCAGTGCCGCCTGGTGTTTGAGCAGTCTCAGCAAGTGGCCCTTGGGCAACTGTGGTTGGAGTTGCTCAAATTTTATACATTGGAATTTGCAATGGAAGAATATGTGATCAGCGTGCGCGTACAAAACCTGCTAAGCAGAGAGAACAAGAACTGGCCAAGAAGACGTATAGCCATAGAAGGTGAATATTTGTCATCTTTTGCATTGACCCTTCGGTTGCCTGGTAATATGATGTAGTTGTAGGAGCCATTAGTCACATGGTAATTACCCTGACAGCCCGGTGCTGCTGCTGCTCTGGTCTCATTGACCCGTCTTGCAGTGGATGTGTGGTACAAGCACATGTGACCATTGCAGCCAATCGCTGACCTCAGCATGCTCAGGCTGTACCTACAAGCATCACCACTGACTGCAGCGGTCACATGTTCATGTATGGCACATCTGGAGGACAAGTCAACTCCATCAGCCCCTTTCCTTTGTTTAAAAAAAAAAATATATATATATATATATATATATATATATATATATATATATATATATATATATATATCCTGCACATTAGAAACACAGGTAACGTACATGTTAGCAAAATGGATTTTATTGCTGTCATTGAATAGAAACAATCATGCTGACACTTAGGTTTCGTTCATACTATGGAAACAGGAGAGAAGTATGAGGAGGAAAGCTGCCTCAGATTTCTCCTCTTTTTCCGCCCCCCCTGGCAGAATGAGGATACTCTGCTTCGACTTTCTGCTGCTGGTTAGGCTCAAATGAATGGTCCTAACCAGCAGGAAGTTGAGTCTCGAGCGCGGACTCTGCAGCTGAATCAGTCGTGGATTCCATGGGAAGTTTGAGCAGGACTTTTTTTTTTTTTTTTTTTTTTTTGTCCTGCTGCCATCTCTGTCTCCCACTGAATACAATGGGAGGTAGAATCAGATGAGTTTTTTGTTGCCTCTATTGGTCAGTATCTAGCACTATTTTCACACGAGGTGTTCAGTAAGGGGTAAATCTTTGCAAGAAGATTCTAAAACTTTATATGTTCTGCTTTCTCTAGATCCATTTGCACTAAAGAGGAACGTCGCAAGGAGTCTTAACAGCCAGATGGTGTACGAGTACATCTTAGAGCGATTCCGTGTAGCCTACAGATATTTTGCTTGTCCGCAAAGGAATGAGAAGAACAAACCAAAAGCTGACATTAGGAAGAGGGGACTGTCTAGCGGCCAGAAGCCTGGGGATGACATGGCTAACGGTGGCCTCCAGGATGGCGACAGTGATGGTGGAGAGGTGGAAAGCAATGCCTCAGACACAGTCAGGTGCAATAGCTCAGATGGGGCTTCTGAAAAGGACAGTTTGGAAGGACTACATGTGAGCGACGAGGAGGCAGGTCACTCTTCCTCTTCTCAGGATCAGTGTCACTTAGACTTGCCTTGTTTGTCAGACACAGACCAGATGTCTGAAGCTTTAGGGGATTCAGGAATCAGAAAATATTATGGAAGAGACTCCCCAACTGTTACAGATGAGGATGTTGATGATACTACTGATGGAAAGTGCGCATCAGAAGTGGCATGTTCTTCACAAAATGGGCCTGACCAGTGTACTACTTCTACCTCACTTCCTCATGAAACCTTGAAGAATGAAGGAATTACCGAGGATGAGTTACATTATGTCTTTGATAAGCTTATATTAACTTCTGGAAAGGTAATAAATGAAATGTAGTGAATGGGGACATGTACAGTGCTGTGCAAAAAATTTAGGTGGGGGGATGCTACCCAGTAAGAATTCTTTCAGAAATAGAAGGGTTAATAGTTCATTTTTGTCAATGAATATGTGAATCCCATCCATACTTGGTGTGACCTTTGCCTTCCATCAGTTCTTCTTGGTACTTGCAGATAGTATTGGGCAGGGAGGTTGTTCCCGCCGCCATCTTGGAGAACTAAGCACAGATCTTCTGTGAATGTTGCTTGCTCCAATCCGTCTGTCTCTTCATGTCATCCAAGACAGACTGGAGGATGATGATGGGGATGATATCAGGGCTATATCTGTGGGGGCCGAATCATCACTTCCAGGACTCCTCCTCCAAAGGGCAAAGGTCACACCAAATGTTGATGGGGTTTTTCTGCTGCTCAATTCATTTCCATGGGACTGTCAGAGGTAGTAGTGCATTTGGACAGTTCCTTAGAAATGAAAGGACCAGGAGTGTAACACTTACTCCATTCAGCCACAATTGCAGGCACCCCAGTTTTCATGATCAGTATGGGTCCCAGCAGTCGCATCCCCACTGGTCGGTAACTTTTTCCTTATTTTGTGTATAGGGGATAAGTTGCCATTTTGGGCAAACCCATGTTATGGCTGTAACATCCAGACCATCATGACACAAGTGCTGCAGAGCCAGACTTGGATCACCATACAACCATATGTTATAAGTTTAACTCTTGAATCTGACACTCACCATAGCAGTATATCTGAGGATTCTTCAACTCCCACCATCTAGGAAAACTTTCTTGGTATCAAGTAGTCATCTTGTTCTATAAAGGGGGCACATTATTGGCATTGATCATATGCGAGCTGTGTGGACACTGGTTTAGCAATGTGAGGTTTGTGACTGTACAAACGTCTTCCAGAAAGCAGATATATAACATGCAAGTTGTTATAAGGGTTGACCTGGCAGAGACATTTAGGGTATTTGCACAGAATATGCCATAAATTGTGGCTTGGCTATTTCCATGACTCCCATGGACCCAAATGGGGAGAACTGTGCTTGTATAAAGCCACAAGAGTGGGAGGTCTAGGACACCCTAATTCTCCAGATAGGTGGTAGACCCTCCAACTATCAGACCTTATTGCATGTCACATGATTAAAAGTATTTTCTAGGACTCAGCAGTTCATTCCCTACTTCTTTGGGACTCCATGAGCTGCAGTACTCATACCCACCACTAGGAAAAAGATGGTGGCTAAGAGATACAGATGAGATACAGCAGGACATGGAGGTATACAGGTTCTGTATAGTATCCTACAGTACATTTACTACAGATGTTACAGCCGGGCCTGTAGATTCCTCACACTTGTAGGTTGCTGAAGCTGCGTAGCATAAGTGATCGATTGGTTCCAGATTCCGGGCAGGTTGGAATCTGGCGGACAAATTCCTGGGACACCTGCAACTTCTCAAGTAACACCCTTAGCTCCATTAAAATGGGGGACCCTGGGCCCTTCTCATGATCGTCGAGGGGTCCAGAGATCGGACCCCCAGGGATCCAACACTTCTCTCCTATCCTGTGAAATGTTGACTATGGGACAACCCCATTAATGTAAATAGTAGTGAGTAAGGCAGAGATTTCCACAGGTGGGGTGTCCGAGCACATGGGCCCCCACCAATGTCAGAGACAAGATGGTGTTGCGGATGGCCAATCAGATGCTTGCTTCTACAAAGGTAGAAGGTGACAGTTGGCCGAGCAACCATCATTTTCTGAGGGCAGTAATGGAAGAAACCTGATAAGTTGACTTCCTGCAGGTGGTATACATTTTCTGCTTCGTGTCCGCCTCCTAGCGGTAGGAGTCAGTACCACATGAGTTATCTGTAATCTAGGAGCATTGTGTCTTGGATGATGGGATGTATGGTGAATATTTCACTGCCATTGATTTCTTGTACTTACTGTTGTGTCCCTTTAATAACAGCCGCCCACAATAGTCTGCAGCATCTGCAAGCGTGACGGGCACTCCAAAGATGACTGTCCTGAAGATTTCAAGAAGATCGACCTAAAGCCTTTGCCCACCATGAACCCTAGGTTTCGGGATATACTGGACCGAGTGTGTAGAAAATGTTTTGGTGAGTGGCGAATACATTACCAAATGTCATTTACATCATACGTGTAGATTTAGTCCAGGTACACTGGTGTGCAAAGTAATGTCTACAGACTACGGCACGGTCACATGCTGATATATACGTTGGTGAACGTTACAGAAGCCCACTTGTTCTCTCCTATTGTTTCACAAAGCAAGCACCATGTTGCAAATTTTTGCATAAATAAGCCCAAAAAGTCAAACACTATTTCTGCATTATGATGGGCTTGATAAATTCCCCCCCATAATGTATTGAAAAGTTGCATGGTTATATATAAATCTAGCTATCTGATTTCTCTTGCAGATTCTCTACATATTTATAATTGTAATATATTTTATTATATAATATAATGGTTTTGTTTTAGTATCCAAGGTTTCTTTTCAACAGGATTGTAATTTTATTTCTTACAGATGAATTGTCCCCTAGTGCCGCAGAGCAACACAATCGGGAGCAGATCCTCATCTACCTTGAGAGGTTTATCCGAAAAGAGTTTAATGGTGAGTCTGAATGAGGCTTTAACATAGCTTGTCACATGTGCTCCTTTCCAGCCATCTTAGTCTAAATAGGTCACATCACACCCTTCCCTGTAACCCATACCTCCACCTATTGGTAATCTGTAAGACCCCTGGAACCACTATCAGAAAGCAGGAGGAATGGGCAGCAGCTCTTTAGCCCCTTTCCTGCCGTCTTCACACAATGACCTGTGTCCATGGGGATATTTCTGGACCTGCAGCTCAGCCTCATTTACTTGACCAGGCAGAGCAGCACACATGGAACGTCACTCTAACGTGTGCTGCACAAATGTAAAAGCCCAGAAAACCTCATTAAAGTATGTCCTATAACATAAGATGTAAGTGTGCAAGAAGGAAACAGATAATATGTCTGCTCTCAACAGGTAATGCGAGACTGTGCTTATTCGGATCATCCAAGAATGGATTTGGGTTTCGGGACAGCGATCTCGACATCTGTATGACCATAGAAGGCCACGAGAACGCAGAGGTAAGAGTTGTGTGGGATCAGGGGCAGAGTGCAAATAAGTCTAAATGGAAGGATTTCCCTAATCCTGGGCGATATTAGTATTCTCGTAGAGATTTGTGCAGTTCAGAGAAATAGTGACCTACCATAATAGTAACCTACCACATTACAGGAGCCTCAGTTGTGGCTCTTTCCGGCATGTGTTGCATTCAGTGTCCTTTGTTTCCCAGGCTCATGAGTCTGCTGAAAATGGGGAAACTTGGAACCTGTTTTTGTATTGATGCAGATCTCATCAGTCAGAATCCCACTGATCAAACAGTGATGGCAGATCCCATCACTATGCCATAAACATGTATATAGGAAAACTCCTTCAATACAAAAAATAGGCCAAAGACTAATCGATCAATATTTAGCCCTCTGAGGTTCAGTACTCTGGGCTTCATTTCACATAGATCTGGGCACATACACTGCAGTCCTGTGTACATACTATGCTCTGTTGTATCTTATGTATATCATGTGCGCTAAGACTGCTTTCAGGCAACAATAACGCAGGTCCATACTCTATCTGCAAAACTTGAACCTCCCTTGGATCGCCATAGGATCCAATGGTTATTTAGGACCCGTTTAGTAAATTTATAGGCTTGGTACATGCAGCCATAGTACAGATGTTTCAATTCGTACACTTTATGGCCATCTGAACATGGCTTTAATGTAAAGAGCTTGTACTATGTCAAAGACTAGGCCAGTCACATGATAGGGGTGGGGGATAAGTGACTGGTGGATGTTCAACCCTTCTGACTGAGAATGAGGGTCCAGAGTGCCCTTGTTAGAACAGAGCGACGGTCCCACATACGTGCTGCCACTACATTTATTTCTATGGGAGTATTACACATGGCCAAGTGCTGTCTGTATTTTGGCTTCACTTCAGCAGTCCCATAGAGATAAATGGAGTGGCTGCTCATGGTACAATCCCTTTAAATGAAATACAATGCATAGAACCTGTGGAAGGCTGCAGATCTTCAGTACATGAGACCTGTGATCTTCTATTAGACTTCCATGCTTAGGAGTCTCTTGGGAAGTATAGGATCTGACTGCAGTGAAAAGAAAGGAACTAATGTGTCTTTTATCATCCTGATTTTTGCAGAAACTAAATTGCAGAGAAATAATTGAAGGATTGGCGAAGGTTTTAAAAAGACATCCGGGTAAGTATATAGAGGGTCTTTGGATATACAGTATGCCATGTCGTATCACAAACAATCTTTTTACATCATTTATGGGGACATCTTTGTTCTTTTTTTAGGCTTAAAGAATATCTTGCCAATAACCACGGCCAAGGTTCCGATTGTGAAGTTTGAGCACAGGGAGAGCGCAGTAGAAGGGGACATCAGCTTGTATAACACTTTGGTAGGTTTGTGTTCTTGTCCTTTAGGCTGGATGCACACAGATATTCTATACTCTTTGACTTCATGACTGGAAGATTGGTTTAGGGCCCATGGACACCACCCAGTCTGCTTCCAATGTGGGGTCGAGATTGCAGCAGAATGTAGACGGATGACACTCGGAGTGACATCTGAGTGCACTCACCTCTATGGGGGCTCCCGATCCATTCCATTCTGATGAGACAGAGCAGGATAGGACCTGCTGTAAAATCATCCGTCTCATCAGAACAGAATGGATCAGAAGCCACCATAGACTTGAATGCATCACAGTATGAACTGGAAGACCCTAGGATGTCACCTAGGGTGTCATCTGACTGCATCCCGCTGCAGACTCAGCCCCACATCAGAAGCAGACTGTCATGTTCATGCAATGTTTGCTTTATGTACCTAAAATAATAGTCATGTCTTTATGTATTTGTCTCCTGTCCAGGCTCAGCACAACACCCGGATGCTGGCTACATATGCGGCCATTGACCCAAGAGTGAAATATCTAGGATACACAGTCAAGTTCTTCGCTAAGGTGACTGATGATTTTAGCTGTGTGATTTAGAAGTGTTGTCAGAAGAGCCCGAGGCTTTATTGCAATCCTCAGTTGTTGTTTTTTATTTTTTTTTTATTTTTCTTGTCTTGAAATAACCATTTTCAAGCATCTTTTCTCATAACGCTGTACTGTTCCTCATTTATTCCTCCTGGATATTTGATAAACAGTTCACATCGGGCAGTGTCAGACTGTGACATTCAATTTATTCCTACATTTTAGGATGAATAACAGAGAAACAGCACAATGCAGAGCTATAAGAAAAGGAAATGTTATAAATGTCCACCTGTGACCTGCATCTTGAGAACTGGATTTGGGGACCTATGTACAGGGGAGAGGTGGCTGAGCATGCATGGCTCTCTGCATTCATTGGGAATTCCAAAAACAGCTGAATAAGCGGGCTAGAAGCCAATGGAGAGAGCCATGAAAGTTTGGCCACCTCTCCATTGACAGCAGTTGTGGCACAGGGTCCCCAGCATCCCATTTTTTATATATATTTATTTTTCTGTTTTTTGAATATTACAAACCCTTGTATTTGTTTTCCTTTCTTCAGCGCTGTGATATAGGCGATGCATCACGAGGGAGTTTGTCTTCCTATGCTTACATCCTTATGGTCCTATATTTCCTCCAGCAGAGAAAACCGCCCGTCATACCGGTGCTACAAGAGGTAAGAGGGTGGTCCTACTGCTGGGACCACTAGTGCTCAGCTGTCATCTGTAGTAACTGCAAGTGCTCAGTTTCCCTGCAGCACCACCACAGGGCAGCTGCAGTATTACATAGTCTTAATTGAGGTTAAAAGGATGTACTGCTTGGACTCTGCAGGTCCTCCATAGCTCTTTTTAGTTACTCTTCACTCTGCCTAATAGGAGAGACCTACAATAGGTTTTGTAAACCAGACAACCTTTTTAAATTGCCTTATTTCTGTACTATTTAGATATACGACGGGCAAGTTATTCCCCGCAGGATGGTGGACGGCTGGAATGCCTTTTTCTTTGAGAACACTGAGGAGTTGGTGAGTACTTTAGTCTCGGGGAGAAAATCTAGATTACGGTTAATTCACATGACACGGATCCACAGTGGATACTGCAGGTCACATGACCATTTTTATATAGGGACATATAATCCATATATCTTTAGCATGCACTGTTTCAGTCCATATTGCAGAGGTCACAGACTTGAGACAGTTGCCTCTAAGTCAGTGTCCTCTGTGGACAAACCTCCATGCCTGTTGTGGATGCAGCTTGGACAAGTTTTCAACTGTTCGTGTCTTTGTATGAATGGAGCAAAAGGCAATATATTAAGTTCTGCAAGCATTGGGCATTGGAGACTCCATTGTAAAGTTGATCAAGGTGTATTTGAACAATTGCTGTGCATACAGGTCTGATATACCTATCAATGCAATGGACATGACTACGGGGAAAGATCCTATTACAGGGTCCAAAGTGTTACTAGTCATAACTGAAAGAAGAATGTTACAGGGTCCCTGCCTGATGTTGTCTTATATGACCTAGGAGCCTTTGAAACCCTTCAAGCATCAGGGCCTTCCTATAGTTATTGTATAATCCTTTGCCCATGTCTTGTGACATAATGGAGTTTACAATGTAGATGGAGTGACCACAAAGACAATGCTGATATGTGGGTGCTTATTGTAAGACTATTGTTTGGTAGCAGTTCATACCTAGCACATGTAAAGTGGAATCTGTGAGTGCGTCTATTGAGAATGTATTTTTGTTACAGAGGAGCCGATTTCCATCTCTGGGACAGAATACAGAATCTGTAGGGGAGCTGTGGCTCGGGTTCCTTAGGTTTTACACAGAAGAGTTTGACTTTAAAGAATACGTCATCAGCATTAGGCAGAAGAAACTGCTCACCACATTTGAGAAACAGTGGACGTCAAAGTGCATCGCCATAGAAGGTTTGTATCACGTAGCATCTTAATAAATAGGCAGAGGGTGTTTTTTTTGTTTGTTTTTTTTTTTCCCTGTGTATTCACTTGATTGGGAGTCTGAATGTTAATCCCTTCTTGTTTGAACATTTCAGATCCATTTGACCTCAATCATAATCTTGGAGCTGGAGTCTCGAGAAAAAGTACGTATGTTATTATGGGATCCTTATATATAGATCTATAGTTTCTCTTGTGATGAAATTTGGTTATATGTATTTTATGTTTGTAGGAAAAATGTCAGTTTTTTTGGAAATAGAGACCAGATATGTTTCCTACTCCTCCCACCCCCTCAAAATGCTTCATGTATTTAGCTAAACATGCATGTGTTCTCAGTATGGGGAAGGGAAATAAGCTACTGTCATAGACCCTGCGGTGGCTTAACTGCCTTGAGAGCAGAAGAATAGGGCCCAGGTGATCACAGTGGTACCGATGATGTAATGAGTGCCCATCCGGTGACTGCTGTCAGCAGTGACATGACCGGTACCCATCAAGTGACCACTGAGGCCAATGATTGGTCACCTGAGCCTCCGCCCTTCCAGCCTGGCCAGTACCAACACTGGATGGAATGTGGGACACGAACCAGATAGGACCCTATCTGTGTGATCCTAGAAAACCCCTTTAACTCAACTTCCCACAGCCACAGCCTCCTGTGCATCTGACTTGTTCACATTGCTGAACTACAAACACAGCCCAGGATATGCTGGTATATAATATAGTTATGCAGTTGTTTCCTTTGAGGATAGCCCTCTGTATATATTTAGACTCTGCTGCACTTCCCTATACACTAAAAATAAAAGGTAAAGGAGTACATATCACCCAATGAAAGCTGAAAGGACCCTACATTGGCTCTGTGGGCCTATGGATGTGTTTGGCATGTGATGAGGTGTGAACTGAGCTTTATGCTGTCAGTTTCAGGTGCAAATGTCTTGTCTTATACCTTTATATTATATCATATTATTAGCTACAAATGTCCAAAGTGTTTATTTTGCACGTCCATAGTCTGCGCAGGTGGCAGGATCAGTAGGGCCCATCTTAAATCCTTTGTGTTCTTTCTTTCAGTGACTAACTTTATCATGAAGGCATTCATTAACGGAAGGAAGTTGTTTGGGACCCCCTTCTATCCACAGCTTGGCCATGAAGCGGTAAGCGCTCACTTTTTTTTTTTTTTTTTTTTTTTTTTTTTCATTAAATTACAGATTATAATAAAACCATGCTAAGAGAAAAAAAATCTGGTCAGTGAGGAAGATGGAGATATCTTCTGTACTCTGTTCTGCAGTTATTGACCTCCATTGTACAAAATGCAAAACCAGTCTGATACTCAGTAACACCTCCTGGACAGGACTGCTCAGATTTACAGGTTTCTCACTTGCAAATAATATCTTTACCCAGTGTTACAGGATATTACCCATCAGTGTTACCTCACCCCTGTGACATCACTTATGATAAATGTGGGTCTGACCTCTGGGACCACCACTCATCCTGAGACTATAGGGCTAGTTAGTGTTGCAGCACCTTCACATTGGCGCTCCAGCCACCTGACTGTTAAGAACTGTGTATATAGTGATCAGGAAGGCAGGGGCGGTAATAAATAGTTCTGTCTTCTCTTTGGAGAGTCTGTCATTGACTATGCAATGTATGTCATTGCAAAGATAAATGTTGACCACCATGATGTGTATATAGTCACTGGCCAGCTAGCAACTGGTTTATCTGGTGTACTAGCAAGTGATACTGTTCTGACCAAAGTTCAGTAATGCTGTGTCAAGCCCTTTAGATCAACATGGAGGAGGTGAAGAATGTCATAAGATGTTTGGGTCATGAGGAGTATGACCAGACATACAAGGGGTAGAGGTGTGAGAATAATAGTGTCATGGACCTGAGATAGACTATATGCTACAATTCTTAGGAGACTCAGTTGGTTCACTTCTTGAGAGTCTTCTGTGTCTTGAAAGTATTTTTGTTTTTTGGCAGGAATATTTTTTCGATTCCAAAGTCCTGACAGATGGAGAGCTGGCTCCCAATGATAGATGCTGCAGAGTGTGCGGGAAGATCGGGCATTATATGAAAGATTGCCCCAAGCGAAGGAGGTAAGAAGCACGGCCCTGTTACTGGCTGCTTACAGTCAAACACATTTCATTTGATATCTTTTGTAAAATAACACTGTTCCTTTCTAACAATGATACAAGGTACAAATGTACTTGAAATAGAGACCAGGCATTTATACTCAAGGGCTTCTACAATGAAAAAAGAATCAACTTTGCATATACTCATTAAAAATGTCCTACAGGTTTGTGTCTACAGCTGCTAGGCAGACCTAGGCAACTCCATGGTAACAGACAACAAACCCTGTGTAGTCACATTCTGCAGTCAAACGTTTTCCTACAGCTTCATAACATGTATTTGGTATATAAGCAGGAAATGGGAAACAGATGGGAGTATTACTGTAGGATCAGACTACACAAGGCCATTGTCTGTTGTCAGACACAAGACTGCACAGCAGCTGCAGACAAGCAATTATTTTTTTTTTTTTAACCCCCTTTCCGCTCTGTAACGTACTATTACGTCGAGTTGAACATATAGTTAACGCTCAGCTCAGAAGCTGTACCTGTAGCATTACATTCTACTCTTGGCTATGTAACACAGCGGAGGGCCAGGACCAGCCACCAGGCCACCAGAGTCGGAATATACGCTAACTCCAGCGGATTAACCCCCTGGATGTCACAATCACGGCATTTTTATGCCTTTTTTTTTTTTTTTTTTTGTCCCACAAGGAGACTTGAGGCTGGGATCTCAGATCCCCTGTGCAATGTCTTACAATAATACCCCACCTTTTATATTCAAAAAATATGATGTAAACAAAAATAAATAAAACTTGTTAGGTATCCCCACGTGCATATAAGGCCCCACTATCCAAAAATAGCGTTATTTATCCTGAATGCCGTAAAAAAAAAAGTGTATGTGTGTGTGTGTATAGATATAGATATAGATATAGATATAGATATAGATATAGATATATAGATATATATGCATACACACACACACACACACACACACACACACACACACACACACACACACACACACACACATATATATATATATATATATATATATATATATATATATATATATATATATATATATATATCACACATATACACATACATACATACAATGCGCAAATTAACATATTTTGGTCACTTTGCGTTCCCAAAAAAACAATAAAAAGTGATCAGACAGTCAAACATACCAAACATTGGTACCAATAAAAAGTACAACTTGTCCTGCAAATAAAGAGCCCTGACACATCTCCATTAACAAAACAGCAAAAAAAAATTTGTCGGCATCAGAATACGGTGACCCCAGCAAATTCCTTCACTTTCACAAAATATTTTACTTGTAAAAGCGGTAAAACGTAATAAAAACCAATGTAAATCTGGTATTGCTGCAATCGTAATGATCCGCTGGACAAAGCTACCATGTCATGTATAATGCAGAGTGAACGCCGTAAAAAAAATGCAAAAAATTATAGAATTGTTTTGTTTCACAAGGATCACAAAAAATGTAAATAAGCTAAAACAAAACATAGGTATCCCAAAATGGTGGCAAATGAAAGTACAACTCGCCACGCAAAGAATAAGCCCTCAGTAGCTATAGCACAGAAAAATAAAATAAAAAAATTATGAATTTTGGAAGATGAGGAGGGAAAATATGAAAAAAGTCACCGAGCATTAATGTACAAACTACCCTGTGCCCTTAAGGAGTTAATGGAGACTACTTGCAGATTTGCTCTTGTTTTCTCATGGTAGATCCATTGCAGAAATGAAAACTATTTGGTCCTGACATTTGTGTAGCCTTTATGTGCAAATGTATTAAAAATTGTCCATGGTCGGCTCCTAGGGTGAAGAAGAAAGAGAATGAGAAGGATGACGACAAGGACAGTAAGGAGGACGAGCGGGAGCTTAGGGAAAAGAGGTGCTTTACCTGTGGCGATGTGGGTCATGTCCGAAGGGACTGCCCCGAACACCAGGCAACCCGGCAGAAGAACAACATTTTGGGTAATACATGATACAAAGTACATACAAATAGCCATTGTTACACTGCAACACCATAGTACTGACCTAAAGATGCAGATAAATGGACTAAGGCTAGGTTCACATTAGTGTCAGGTGTCCGTGGAGGACCAGAACAACAGACTGCTAAAAGACTCCATTGGATATATTGGGATCTGTCTGGTTTCTGTTCTTTGAAAAAGTCAGTTAAAGCACTTTTTCGTCCGGTGGGTTTTGACAGACCAAATGGAGACCCTGACACAGATTTGAAGGTAGCCTGAGATTTCAGAAAATCTTTATCATTAGCAGTCAGTACACATAATTCTGGTTGGAGCCATGTGCTAACAGGATTTTCTTTTCTTAGCATCTCAGCTCTTGAGCCTCATTGTCCCTCAGTCCGTTCTCACCCCATTACAACAGATGGAGCGGCCCACACGAAATCGACACCCTTCTGAGTCTGTGAGTATTAATGGATGTGTTTAAAACAATACAGTCTGGATAGAGATATAACTTTAAAGGGGTCATCCTAGAATCCGGATAAGTGTTACCAATCACGAGCGTGGGGGTCCTAGGTCCTCTCTTTGAATGGAGCAGCCATTGAGCATGTGCACAGCCAAGTCTATGGGCGTGATGGAGATAGAACGCTGTGCTCGGCAGTATCTTCGTCACTCCCATAGACCTTGATTGGAACAGATGACTGCTTCTCCATTCAGACAGGACTCCTGTTCTCATGATCAGTGGGGGCCCAGCATTGGGACCCCCTATTGATCACACACCTGGAACAACCTCTATAATTGATGCAAGTTAGGTACTGCTTTAGACCCAGTGGGGAGAATTCATTTAGACCGGCTCTTACTACTCCAGTCCTAATAAAGTGGCGCTGTCTGCACCTGAATTATCAGAGGCTCCGGCCTCTTAATAAATTAGGCACATGCCTGTGCACCACAATGGATATCTACGCCAGTCAGGAGCTAGCATAGATTTCTTGTATAACTCATACCAATTTTCTGGCGCAAGTTCTAAGAATTATGTTGGGCCGAGGGCGTCCCTGGACCACCCCACCCACTTTTGCATAATGTGGGATGCGGCGCATCTTTGTCACAAGGAAAGGTGATGTGGCTTATTATCACCCATCGATGCCAGAAAACCAGCGTAGATAGGATAATAAACTGCCCTCCAATGAGTGCAAACAGTGCTGTGCAGCTAGTGGGGAAACCACAAATCCCAGCATCCTGTGATGGCAGCAGGCTGTCCTGGCATGCAGGTAGATATTTCCAACAGCTGGATAGTCACAGGTTGAATTCCATACATCTAGAGCAATACAGTAAATGCTTGGAACTCCTATAAATTGCAGCGATCCGTTGTCTTGGGTAAAATAAAAAGTTCTAAGAGTATAGTGGTGCGGATTGTTACAGCTATAGGAAATTACCCCCCATAGTGAATGGATCTAGAGCATTACTAGGGAGAACTTTAGAGCCTGATGAAATAAGTTTCCTGCAGGTCATCTGTGTACTGAATTCTTCTGAATCAACCATTGTTTGTTCTCTTTCTGCAGTCTGAATCCCACCACTCGTCTTATTCACCCCAGCCTCAGCCATATCCACAGAAGAACATGGGCCAGGCGCAACCACAGACTAAGCTAAACCAGCAGACTACGCAGCCTGTACAGAATCCTCACCAGGTTCAGCGGCCTGCCTTTAACTTTCCACACTCTCCTCCCACTCACTTCTCTCCTCTACACAATCTTGGTTTACTCCCTCTGCCCCCACAGATCCCTCTTCCCAACAGCTCTTGGCCCATCCACGGGCAGATCATTCGCTCTTCTGGGAACCCCCCTCACTCTAGCGGTGTCGCCTATCCCACCAGATCTGGCAGCAGTGGCAACACATCAACGACTAACCCAAGTGCGGTTAATCTGAACGACCCCAGCATCATCTTTGCAGGGCCCGCTGCCAGGTCTGTAGGCCTTCCAAACTCCAATCACGATGGACATTGGCACAATTCCCAGGCACCTAACTCTCTGGTGAACAATGGAACCATGGGTGGCACAGGTAAAGTTACATCCAAAAGAACAAGTGAAAACACTTTACAAATGGTCTTAGCAATATTCTACTGTTTTGTGGCTACGGCTGCCATGCAGAGCTGTCTCTCATACTACTTGTACGCAGTTTCATTTAAGTCTGTAACCATGGAGACACACAGGTGTGCATAAGAGCTGTAGACACAAAACAGCCCCTTCAGTTAGCTGAGCAGCAGGGGTGCTGAGATTCAGACCGCCAATGATCAGATATTGATATTTCCCAGGGATCAGCAACATTAGGTACTCCAGCTGTTGTGAAACTACAACTCCCAGCTTGCTCCAGTCACTTCTGTTGGCGTTCCCAGCATGTACACTTGCTTGGCCATTCTCGGAAGTGTAGTTTCACAACGACTGCGGTGAAGGTTGCTTTTCACTGGTCTGTTTTAGAGGCCATTATAACGGCCAAACACTGCAGTCTCTTCACACTGCTGATCAGCTGGGGGCCCGGTTGTCAGACCTTCATCACTGTAGGTATACAATATTTTAGACCTGTAAAACCCCATTAACTGTTTATGCAGGGGATTTGGAGCTCTGTAGTAGAGAACCAGAGCATCAGATGATCTAATGATATAGAAATTAACCAGTAGTAGGGGGGTAACTGCAGTAAGAATTATTCCACAACATTGCCATTTATTTTCTCCTTGTTTTGTGATGTAGATCTAGGTTTCCAGAACCAGTTTGGGAAGCCCGCACATCCCTGGGAGCGGGGTACACCACCTCACTACCCATTGATCCCTGGATCATGGCCTTACAGTATACCACAGAATTTCCTACAACAACCACCTGCTGGTTTTCATTCCAAGACCTTCTACCCTCCAGGTAAGGGCTAGTTTAGTCCACACGTACACTGGATGAATTACAGAACTGGGCGATTGAAAAAGAATGGTGCAGAATGATATCCTCAATATTCATAACCAAAATAACATAACACAAATGTATTACTATGAAGAGACACCGTTTATCCAAGTTTTATCTATACACTACAAATGTTCCATGTGACCAGCAGTTTTGGCCATTTACCACTGATAAATTCAAGTGAATGGGAGCAAAGCTGCAGTTCCCTTGCTACGCTGCTAACAGTCGTATCATATAGTGGTGGCGCCTGGAACTGCAGCTTTGCTTCCAGCAGAGTACACTCTATACACAATGTCCAGCAGCCAGTTAAAGGGAGTCTATCTGCCCCCAGCTACTTCAAACCGCTCCCATAGTGCTGTAGATACTGTTCGCAGAATAAAAACCATACCTTTCTCATGTTTCAGAGCCCCAGGGATGCTGAGAAACACTTTTATTCTTTATTCAAATGGGGATCTTGGAGCACAGGGGAGTTTTCTTCTATTACTGAGCACTGCTGCATCGTCACTAAACATGCCCATCCTGCATTCAGCTCATCCCCTTGTGCAGTGTGAGTTGATCCTCACACTGCCCAGGGGGAGGAGCTGAATGCAGGATGGGTGTGTTTAGTATTAGTTCTCAATAATAGAAGAAATCTCCCCCTGTGCTCCAAGATCCTCATTTGAATAAATAGTGTTTTTTCTAGGCATCCCTGGGGCTCTGAAACATAAGAAAGGTATGGCTTTTATTCTGCTAACAGCATTATGGGAGCGGTTTAAAGTAGCCAGGGGAAAGTGATAGACTTCCTTTAAGCTGATCTGTGCAGGGTCTGGGTATTGTATGCCCACCAATCAGATATTGATGATCATGCTGTGGATCGGCCATCAGTATCCAAAACACAGGGTCTTCAAAATCCTTTTTGGGGGCCCATGGAGCACAAATGCTGTGATTTCATCGCGGCGGTACCTGCAAAGTGGATGGGATTCTGCCTAATCCCATCCACACATTGCAGAAAAATATCTGCAGCGGACATGCTGCAATTTCAAAAACATTTGCGTTTTTGTTAATCGCAGAATGTAGTTATACCTATGGAAATGCTGGAGGTTTCTGTATATAGGTATAATGGAAGCGGAGAGTGAAAAACCGCAATGAGTTTCCACCACGGTTCTAGCTGCGGCTCGCTACGTGGGTGGGGCCTTAGCCTTAAAAGGGGTAATCCATTAAACAAACACTGAACTATGTATTCCGAGTGCAGATGTCTGGCGGGGTTAACGTTCTTCTCTACCTTTTTCCTTTCAGCTCCCTCACTAATCCAGAATGGACCTCACTTCTCCCTAATATCCCAAGGACACCCCCATCTGAACTCCAGCTATATCCAGCAAAAGAAATAGCAAAAAAAGGCGAAAAACTTTGTGGCAACCATTTTTAAAGACTTTGTTTCTAGGAGGCGCTAGAACTTTTACTATGTAACATTTGTAAATATACGGCTTTAGTTGTACTGGAATCATTCCTCTGAGTGATGCAAATTTCGTTTATTTCATTGCCCCATTTTGCGGGGAGCCTTGTGTTTTATCCAAGTCAGATGTTCAAATGATGAAGAAAAAAAAAAAAGAGAAATTTTGGGTAAAACTCAGTCTTTTATCTGCTCTCTTCATACGCCGGCTGCTTCGAGCTCTATAAATGTATATATTTTAGTTATAAAAAAGATGATTTAAAGAGAAAGGAATGTAATTTTTTTAATGTGTTTTTTTTATTTGAGTCAGAAGCGGGTGCCAAAAATATTTTAAAGCTGAAGTCACGTCTTATTTTTGGTACCAATTAAAAAAAAAAAAGCCCATTTTATCAATCTGTGTCCCATGAAATGTAAAGAACTTTTTTTTATTATTATGGAAATCTGAACTGATTTTGTTTAAATTTGGTTTCTTTTTTAATAAAATTAAGAATACCAGTGAAGTGGTTAAATTTCATATGCTTGGGTCTGTATATATGTGTGGTGTGTGTGTGTGTGTGTGTGTTGTGTGTTTTTTTTTTTTTTTTTTTTTTTTTTTTCTCCCAAACTTTTTTTTTTGACTGAGACAATCGGTGATGCCAGGGCTTAACAGCAAAGAAATATGGAGCGCCAAACGAATCCCAACAGTGCCAAATACCAATATCTAGCAGAAAATTTCCTCCCAGAAGAGCCAAAAAGCACAGTGCAGGACAATATACCTCCACAGTAACACCAAAGTAACAGCACAGTGCAGCATCACTGGTAGCAGCAGTGCCCCTTCTCCTAATGGCAGGTACAGTCTCCCCCTTTTCCACCGCTAGCCCATTGACAGCAGCATTCACCCCAAATAAAACCTACACTTGCAGCAATTCAGTCCCTAATGCCAACCCCCATAGCAGAGGGAGGCTATAAGAGCCTCCTACCTCCAGTATCTATGAAGCTTCCACCTCCATATTAGAAAATTCAGCCTGCAGACTCCAGGTGAATGGTAGATGCTAGAACAGAGTGAACAGTAGGTTTGGCCTGGCGTTGATTCAGGATGTGGCACTGCCTTGACTTCTGGTGTCCATGCCCCCTCTCCTGTGACTGTGGCATTACCCCGTGTCCACATGGAACCAGACAGGTTAGGATTAGGGACGCATTGTGGAGAGATATATTTAGTTACTACTTGGACCACACTGCAACAGCAGATGCCAAGGCAGAGCACGTGTTAGTTGAGAAGAGGTGGCGGACATTGTCCACCAAACCACACAGCCAACATGCTTGGCATCAAGGCAGCGCTGCCTACTGGATCTATGACAGCAGAAATAACCTACTTTTAACCACTCCATTCTAGTCTCACTCCTGACTGACTACTCCTGCTATAATTTTGGTGATTGTGTCATTACAGATCCTTCAGCCTTTCTAGCCATGGACACTGCAGTAATGATGCAAGCCTGGCATTGTCAGTGTAGTTTCTGCTTTAGAGTCCCTGCTTTGGGCCAAAGCTGATATTGGCAGTGACCTGCCCCTCACACTAGATAATATCAGATCTGACTCCCAGCACCCCCATGGATCAGCTGTTTAAAGGAACCATGGTCCCCATTGTGACTAGGCATAGTGCCATAGGTTCTATAGTGTCTGTAGTTGGTACTACACAGCTCTGGCCAGTCACTTGAATGGGATGAAGCTGCAGTACCAGACAGAGCCACATGAAAACAGGGCCCTATAACAAGTAAACAATGTAGAGGCTGCAACACATGCCCAATGGATGGGGGGGGGGTCTAATGACAGACCTTTTAGTATTAGGGCTGTTTCAGAGGGCCAGGTTTGGTGAAATGTGGCCCATGTAACAGCTGCATTTCCCAGACGATCCGCAGCTTGGCTGAACTGGACTCCGTGCACAATAGAGCTGCAGCCAGGACATGGGTCTAAGGTCCTGTACTCAGATGACTTTGTATGGAATAGTAGCCCCACGACACAGCACAAACAGTCATAAATCACTACGGTGCAGCCAATATGGCCATTGCACTGCAGTCTGATTTGGCCCTTAGTCTTGGAAAACCCTTCTAATTTATTCAGACAACTTTGAGAGGGCCAAAATGGCTCAGTGCTCTGCAGCACACCTTGCCCCTCCGGTACCCATGTCCCTGAATGCCCCAGACTCAGAACCGCTGCATAGACAAATTATACAAGACAATCTGAAGGGTGAAAATCCCCAAAATAAGCCGTAACCACAGCCAGGGGTGTTAGGACCTAAATATACCTGCAGCATACTACTGGAACATTCAGAGACTTTTTACACTATCAGGCCTTTGTCCCCACCACACAGAGGCCATAGCTTGGCATCACAATGCAGGCTGGATACAGCAATGAGCTAGCGTAGTCAAAGGGAACAAGACAGACCAAATTCAGTCACGGTTAATGGATTTCATCATGAAGGTTTCTTTCTGGCTCCAGAGGAAGACATCCTCCGCTCTTCCCACTTACATGGCTACCGTCTCCAGAGGCTCTGACCTCCACTCACTGGCTGCACATACATACACATGCAATTGTTTGACACACATGTCCTGTACATGTACAGCATGCCAGCCCAAGTGTGTCCCAACATGTGCACCATGACCATCAAGAGTGCCCTTACCATCACCTGGAGAAACCAGGGAACACGGTGAGAATAATATTCTTTGATTTCTCCAGTGCTTTTAACACCATACAGCCCGGGTTACTGAGAGACAAGCTGGGCCTTGCTGGAGTGGACCACCACCTCTCCAACTGGATCCTAGACTACCTCACAAATCGACCTCAATACGTGAGAGCCCAAGACTGTGTGTCAGGTACCGTGATCTGTAATACGGGGGCACCTCAGGGTACGGTTCTCGCCCCTTTCCTCTTCACACTGTACACTGCAGATTTTAGGTGTAACTCATCCAGCTGCTACCTACAGAAGTATTCTGACGACTCTGCAATAGTGGGTCTCATCACAGATGATGATGACAGGGCATACAGGGAACTGAACCAGGATTTTGTGGACTGGTGCCACCGGAACCACCTGAAGATTAACGCGAGGAAGACCAAGGAGATGGCGGTGGACTTCCGTAAATGCAGATGCCCTCCTAAACCAGTGGACTGGCATTGAGATTGTCAACACCTATAAGTACCTGGGTGTGCTCCTTAATAATAAGCTGGACTAGGCAGATCATATGGAGGCCCTGTACAGGAAGGGCCACAGCAGGCTCTACCTGCTTAGGAGGCTGAGAGCCTTTGGAATCCGGGGGGCACTTCTTAGGACTTTCTTCAACTCAGTAATAGTATCAGCCATCTTCTTTGGAGTGGCCTGCTGGGGGAGCAGTATATCAACCAGGGATAGGAACAGACTCAAAAAGCTGATTAGAAGGGCCAGCTCTGTCCTGGGGAGCCCACTGGACCCAGTGCAGGTGGTGGGTGACAGAAGGATACTGTCCGTGGTGAGCTCCATGCGGGAGAATAACTCCCATCCCATGCATGAGACTGTGATTGCGCTGGGCAGTACTGTCAGTGACCGACTGCTCCACCCTAGGTGTGAGAAGGAGCGCTATCGGAAGTCTTTCCTCCCCACTGCGGTCAGGCTGTACAACCAACACCGACCCAAGTGGAGATCAGGCCATAGAGAGATCTGAAATATCTTTCTGTTGTGTTACGCCCCTCTTCCTCCTCCTTTACCTGTACCTTTCTATCTGTCTGTCTACTATCACTGGAATGCCTTTACCTTGGAACATTTTGTATATATTGTATTATCTTTGCTGCTGTAACACACTGAATTTCCCCATGGTGGGACTATTAGAGGATTATTATTATACACTGTCAGCCAGAGTGTCCCCCTACATACACCAGAGTGCAGCAAAGTGGACCCCACCCCAATAACAGTGCAGACAGAGTGCCCTCCAAATGCAGGTACTATTGAATAAAAAAAAAAAAAAAAAAAAAAAAAATTTAGTGCCAATTCCAGGTCCTGCATATTAGTACATGTGAAGGCACCAGCCTTACAGAGCTTCTCAAACTCTGAGGCGCCCCCTAGTTGCTGGTAAGACATAGCTTCATAAAAGCTCTGACTGCTGCAATCTCTGGTTCAGTAATAAATTTTATGGTTATTTTAAAGTGGCTGTGAAGGAATAGAAAAACATGGCTGCTTTCTTACAAAACCAGCGCCACACTTGTCCATAGGTTATGTGTTGTATTGCATCTCCGCTCCAGTCTCCCATGGACAACTTTTTCCATTACTGGACAGGCCCTTTAATGTTATACTGAGTTCAGGGGACACATGGAAGGTAAAATTTGGTAGTATTTTAACTTTAACATGGACTTGGACTAAAGGTGGTAAGGCTCGGGCATCATCATGTACTAGCTGAAGAGCAAAGCAGAGAAAAGTTTGGGGAGTTCTGTCCTAGACGGTGCTTTGGGTTGTGGATTATTTGTCTGACTATGGTCTGATCTTACAGTCATGTGACACTCGCTTCACTATTCTTGCTTACCTACAGACTGTAGATGAGGGGACAGAGAGGAAAGTAACATGACTGCAGGACCAGACTACACAGGGTTTGTTTGTAGTCTGTAACCATGGAGACAACATAAGTCTGCATAAGAGCTGTAGGCATAAAACAGATACCTTAAAAGGGTTTGTCCAAGCAAGGCCTCTAGTGTCCTCGCTCCATGATCCAGGGCAGAGTAGCTGACCAGTAATGGCTCTTGCCCTGGCAGATTGAGGCCATCCATGTGATACTCGGCCTGCTCCACTTACAGTGTCATTGGGTAACACCTTCTCATCTTATGCACTGACCACAGCTGAACAATCTCAGGTACAATGAAGACAATTTATTTTATTAAAAATCATATAACAAAACAAATCACTGAATAGAGGACGTCATGTCTGACATGTGACTGAATCAACCGTCACATAGCGAGAGCCTATTATGTACAAAAGGTCCTGGGTAATGGAACAGCGCCTCCATATTCTCCAATCACTCATTCCCACGTCTGCTTTTTTTGTGACTCTTCTTTGACCTACAAAAATATGAAAATACTGAATATTTAATAAAAATACAAAATAAAGTCCGATGTAAACTTTCATTCTCTGGCCTGTAGGGAAGGTAACAACGCAGTGCAGGTAATCTTACCAGTGACTGTATTGGTGAGCTATCTGCTCCCTTCTGGACCTCAGCTGTCATGTGACCTACATTTTGACTCTCCAACTTACAAAACTGACATACAAGCCTTGACCAACTTTTGTGCAAATCAGAATTTTTGTGCACAACTGTGACTTTTTACGTTTTGCACCACTTTCCTCAAAGGAGTGTGGTGGAGGCCGGAAGTTGACGTAGATTTCACTGATCCTGAGAATAAAAGGTTTGCAAGGTAACCTCGCACTGCATCAACTTCCAGTTTTCCCTCCACAGCAGCACTCCGGCCACCCAGTAGTGCACGTGGCCGTGTTCACCGTGCTGCAGTTCCCCAGGCTCCATTTTGCAGGGCTCCATGTTGCAATAATAAATCAGCACTACATCACCTACGCTCTGTATGGATGGGTTCCCATATGTTGGCCTATCCTAGCAATATGCTATTGCCTTATGAGACAGTAATACTCCCTTAATATTGTATC
Organism: Leptodactylus fallax; assembly: GCA_947044405.1. NCBI lineage: Eukaryota > Metazoa > Chordata > Amphibia > Anura > Leptodactylidae > Leptodactylus > Leptodactylus fallax. Next base: position 83,215 of record CAMRHE010000471.1, on the reverse strand, counting down.
TAAGGAGTGCAGCAGAGTATAGGTTTTATTTTGTGTAACCCCTGTGACATTGGCACAGCCAGTTTTCAAGAAAACATCTTTACAGGTCTGTAAGGTGCAACCAGTTGATAGAACACAGCAGCCCCTGATATTTTTTGAGCACCATGCGATTTTTGCTTCCATCTGTGTCGCAGCCTACATAATTGTACCGATACCTGCAAGATGAATTTTCAGCTACACTATTTTAGTCCCTTTTACCTCTCTGGAGACTTTGAGTGGCTTCTGTGTCTGTGACTACGATGATGTCCTGTTAATAAAACAAAGGAAAATGAGGAAATCCCCCTAAGATATTTTACAACATAATCTCGTCATGAGCAAAACGTCTACAAAGTAACAGCCCCAAAACAAAGAATATGAATAGGAATTCCAGGCACAGAATACTGATTATCCCCAGCTGTCCACATCACCACAGCGTCGCCCCATTCACATGAATGGATAGCACTACAAGTCCCAGTGCTACGGCCATGTGTGGAGGTCTGATGTGAGATATCCGCAGGACCTGTTATTTGGTTTTTACTGCAGGTTTAACCCCCTTACAACTAGAGCACCTTTAAAACTGCAATGGAATCTGCAGCAATAATGGACATATTGTGGGTTCCAAACCCGCAGCACAAAACACTTTGCATTTTGGGGTTTTTTACCGCAGTGTGTGGATGGGATTTGTTAAGATCCCTTCCACTTCACTGGTACTGCAATTCTCATTTCTGCTGTCGGCTAACCAGCTGCACACTCACATGTGACCACGACCGGAAGTTGCTCTATCTTGAAGTATAATCCCCTATTCACAGAACTAGAGAGAAGTATCCAAGTGCTGAATTTCCCACCCCAGTAACCCCCACCACTGACAAGAACAGGAGACTCAGAGTCCCGTGTGTGCCTGCATGACCCCGCTGGACCACCAAGAAACAAACCTGGAGATTTTGATTTTGATCGATGACGTCTTTCCCTGGATCTGCTGCGGTGTCTCCTGGGACTCTTGCTCCGGTGTCGTTCTCTGCGGGGTGGAGAAGAACTGTGGGTACAGAGCAGTATAAACGATATCTGCAGATACCATTCCTGCTTTTTACAATATCATTGTGATATAATACATAAGGATAAGAGAAAGGACCCGCCATGCATAATCCGCTGCAGAAATTTTCCTGTTCGCAGCAGAAAATGAGGCATCTGCGGCAGACTCTGGTACATTAATTCTGCCGTGCGACGCTAGTCTAAGGTATTGAGACACTCACCTTCTTCTCTTAGGGGAACGGCTTCTCCTGAAACATAAAAGACGACATATAATAGTGAGAAACTGAATATTTCCTTGGGAAGAATAGTTCTAGAATCTTATAACAGGTTGCTCTCTTTGGACAATCCGTCTTCCTTACAAGGATCCCCATCACAGTCCTAATACTGGGGACATTGGGGTGCCTTGTCCATGGACGCAGCTCATAATCCTTCACTTAATGTTACAGTCCTGATACCAAGTACACAAATACATGGCAGACATTCTAGTGAACAAACATCAAAGTCAGTCACAGATAGGTGAGGTCCACCCAAGTGAAAGCCACTGATATTTGATAACTGCCTGCTACAGATGACACACGGCCTATTAAAAGGTGATGTAAGGCAGGGTAAATATTTGATGATGGCTCAGAATGAGTTAAAGGGGTTTTCTATGATGCAAATATTAATTATGTATAGGAAATATAGGTTAGGATAGGTTATCATTGTCTGATTGGTGAGGGTCTGACACCCAAGACCCCATAAATGAGCGGATTGAAGCAGTAGCAGCACTCCAGTGAGCTCTGGTAATGTTGCCTGGCCTGTATTCAGCTCAGTCACATTCATTGAGATGCAATACCAAGCACAGCCACTATACAATGTAAGGCACTGTCCTTGGTAAATAACATCAGCAATACTCACGATCCCCCCAACCCCACACACACACCCACACACACTTCTTGGCTCCTCAATCCGCATAGGCTTAAGTGGCTGACAGCTGCAGCCAGGGACAAGAAAGTAGAGACCAGTGGGGTAAATGTTGATTTTTTTTTTTTTATGACCTATTCTCAGCCCTCCACCAAAATTTTTTGTTCCCATCGGACCACCCCTTCAATAATCTGCTTTGCATTACCTTCTTGGTGAACGACTGCGGCTCCTCCTGTACCGAGGTGAAGGTGATCTACGTGGCCTGTCTAGGTCTCTGTAGTTTCGTCTGTGATGGTCTGGGGTAGGATCTCTGCCCTACAGCCAAGAGGATAAAAATCTCTGTTACTGCCAAATCTTTGTAAAATCAATGGACATGCCGGGTCACTCTCTGCTCCTGCTAATATAGGAGGGTCCTGAATCAGAGACTGCGCCTCCTCCACCCACAGAGAATTCCAAAATAGGTTTTAGAAACCAGGTGACCCCTTCACGTTCCTTTCACTTTCCAAACCAAACGACCTAAAATTCTTCATATTCAAATAAGTGATCAACTGAAGGTTTCATATTCTGATCTAATGTCACAAACCTTATCGTCATCATCATCTTCATCCTCACTGGACTCAACATCATCCATATCTTCTTCCAATGCACTGACACGAGGATCCAGCTGCTCGGTTTCCTCAAGCACATAGCGTTTCTAATAAGACAATGAGAGTGTCAGGGCGATTTATGGCATGTGATATGGACCCTAAAAATGGAGGCCACTGAGTATGGAGCTGCAGACAGAGGACAATGCTGTCTTATATTTTAGGGTCAGGGGTTCCCACAAAGGTGGTGCCTGTATGGAAGACGACGCTATGTCTCATACTGACTAGTTATTAGGAGAACACAGCACAGAACATGGCTGGTCCATGCTGGAGCCCAGTATAGGAAACACTGTCACCAGACACGGGCAATGTCTGACACTGCCATTACTACTGACAGTACTAAAAGTGCGCATGTACAGGTAAGTCACATGCTTAATGTTTCCCATGTTAGTTAAGAACTTTGTATCCCAATAAAACTGTCTTAGCAGGGGGACAAGGAGTAGAGCTGCAGTGGCAACATACGGCTTTTCAGGGCTAAATATATTGATGATCAACCATAACAATAGGTCATCAATACCAGATCAATAAGGGTCCGACACCCTGCACCCCCCTGAGCAGCTGTTCTGTACCAATAAAGAAGCAGGAAGCAGACAGCGCTGTCCTTAGTGTAGTGGCTGAACCAAGTCACTGCAGCTTAGGTCACATTCAAGTAAAAGGGAGCTGATCTGCAGTATCCCGGGCACATTTTTTATTTTGCAGAAAGTGCTGTCAATTTTATTCATGCCTTTCTAAAGTATATAGAGTTTTATTAGTAATTAACTTTTTTCCCAATTGTATTTTACATCAGTTTGTATTTTTGCTTATATGAAAATAAAAAGATATTTAAAACAGATTAGATTTTTTTATATATAGATTTTTTTTATACTGATGACCTACTCACAAGATACTCCATCAGTATCTGATCGTTGGGGATCTCGTACTCATACCTTGCATCGGTCACCTGATCTGGTTGGTTCCAGACACCAGATGCAGCTCTCCTCCTATTCAAGTAATAGGCATAGAGCTGCAACCATGCCCTAAAACCATTATTGGGGATGGAATCACCCTTTAAAAACTTTAGTTTAACTAGCAAGGAGCGAGGTACATTAAGAATTGATGCCACATGTATGAATGTCAGGGAATATCTCCTGTATAGAGTAAGTGAATATCTGTAAAGGATGCTAAAAATCGATAACCTGAATCGGCAGACAGTATAAATACACACCTTTGGCCAATACGTAGCACAAATAATGTAGACGTACCTGTAAGCGGGGTAATATGACGTCACAAACCCGTTCGGCGTGGAGAAGCTCATCTATGAATTCATCGACATGCATCAGCTCAAACTCTAGGAGGTAAAACAATAGAAGTTTACTATACAGAAAAACTGTTTAATAATATTCTGATACCACTAGGGTAGGGGGTAGGCAATCTTTGGCACTTCAGCTGTTCCAAAACTACAATTCCCAGCATGCACGCTAACTTTTCATTTCTTGGAACTCCCAGAGAAGTGAAAGGACAAGACTGCAGGAATTTACCTCCATTCCTGTTCTGGGTCTTGATTTTGCGGTAATCGTTATACAGCGGCTCCAGATATTTGTAGCAGTCGCTGGCGGTACCAGTCAGTCTCATGTAGAGGGCACCCAATGCACGGACATACCTGAAGGAAGGGGGAATTCAGTAAATAGGTCAGTGAGTGTAGATAATGTACCAAGTGCAACCATACATATAGTAAATGATAAAACATCTGTTAAGTGTTATGTCAGGTCTCCTGTCTCAGGTCAGTGTAGCAAAAGGAAACGCAGGGCCCGGGGGAGAAGTTTTCTGCAATTTCATTCAGAATTTCCATGTAAAAAGCTGTTTAAATGCTGACAGGACTCTTAAGAGAAAGCCTGTGAGTCCTGCTCCCCCCGCCCACACATACAAGCCTGTGAGTCCTGCTCCCCCCGTCCACACATAGAGAAAGCCTGTGAGTCCTGCTCCCCCCGTCCACACATAGAGAAAGCCTGTGAGTCCTGCACCCCCTGCCCACACATAGAGAAAGCCTGTGAGTCCTGCTCCCCCTGCCCATACATAGAGAAAGCCTGTGAGTCCTGCTCCCCCCCACACATAGAGAAAGCCTGTGAGTCCTGCTCCCCCCCCACACATAGAGAAAGCCTGTGAGTCCTGCTCCCCCTGCCCACACATAGAGAAAGCCTGTGAGTCCTGCACCCCCTGCCCACACACCCCCCCCCCCCTGCCCCCTCCCACACATAGAGAAAGCCTGTGAGTCCTGCTCCCCCTGCCCACACATAGAGAAAGCCTGTGAGTCCTGCACCCCCTGCCCACACACAGAGAAAGCCTGTGAGTCCTGCTCCCCCTGCCCACACATAGAGAAAGCCTGTGAGTCCTGCTCCCCCTGCCCATACAGAGAGAAAGCCTGTGAGTCCTGCTCCCCCTCCACTCATAGAGAAAGCCTGTGAGTCCTCCCCCCCCCCCCCCCTGCTCCCCCCACCCACACATAGAGAAAGCCTGTGAGTCCTGCTCCCCCGCCCACACATAGAGAAAGCCTGTGAGTCCTGCTCCCCCTGCCCACACATAGAGAAAGCCTGTGAGCCCTGCTCCCCCTGCCCACACATAAAAAAGAAAGGCCCGCCCGCCCCCCCCCCCCCACACATAGAGAAAGCCTGTGAGTCCTGCTCCCCCTGCCCACACATAGAGAAAGCCTGTGAGTCCTGCTCCCCCCCCCCCCACACATAGAGAAAGCCTGTAAGTCCTGCACCCCTTGCCCACACATAGAGAAAGCCTGTGAGTCCTGCTCCCCCTGCCCACACATAGAGAAAGCCTGTAAGTCCTGCTCCCCCTGCCCACACAGAGGAAGTGAGTCCCATCCCAACCATGCAGCTCACCCGGTATACAAACTTATACAGGAAAAGCAGTGTCTCACAAGGAGAGGCAGGACCGAAAAACTCTTTCACCCCCCTCCTTAATACCGAGGGAGAAAATGACCAATCAGTCCCAAGTGTTGGAATTTAATGTCTCCTTCAAGCAACTGTTAGTGTGGGCTCTCGCTCTCTGACTCACTTGAAGTCTTCGTTCTTTATGAACTCCACAATGATGTCTTTCTCCGGCTGAATCTGCAGCATTTTCAAGGCCAGACACAGGAAAGGTGTAGGCTTGATGTTGCCTCCATAAACTCCTCCAATATACTTCAGCTCCATCGCCTTGTCCACCACCAGCTCCGCTAAAAAAATAAAAAATTCAGACACTTATATGTGCAGCTTATGTGTTAACTCCTTGAAGATTAGAACCATTTTTCATTCACTCCAGAAATGAGCAGTCAGTTTGAGCCCGGTTACATTTAGACAACAAGCTCTGAGGCATCCACGTGCATAGAATTCTGTAAATCCCATTCAGAAGAAGGAATTTTCTGCACCATGTGAACATGTCACTAATACAGGTAACTGTGCTACAATAAAATAGCTGTCAGTCACATATAAGGTATCACTGCTGGTGCACAGGGTGTCCTACCAAATCCACATCTATCCACAAACTAGATGAGAAATGTCTGATCATTGGAGCCCCCGGTGAGCACGCTGTGAATGGAGCAGAACTGCACATGTGTGACCAGGGCTCTAATCTAAAGAGTATCTGTCACCAAGAGGATCTGTGTGAACTGCTCAGGAACGGTGGGGACTAGAGAGAAAATTCCAACTGTGTCAGAATCAGCGGAGCAGCATCTAAATAATGTAAAGAACTGGACTTGTTGGAGGTGGTGAAAGGTTCTCTTTAGGCCCTATGTACACAAGGCAATCTGGCAAAAAAAAGTCCAATGCATATGTTACCGTTAAACTTGAATGGGTTTTGAAAGCAAACGGGCAGGTGTGTGTGTGCGCGCTTACACCCTCTGCGCCCCGAAAAGCTGTTTTTTTTTTTTTTTTTCCCGTCAGAAACAAAGTCCTTCGTGTCCGAAAAAAAAAAAACAAAAACGGCTGCTTCGTGGCGCAGAGGGTGTAATCGCGCACACACACACACGCACGCACGCAAACGCCCACCCATTTGCTTTCAAAACCCATTCCAGTTGAATGGGTTTTGAAAGCAAACCGTCTTAGCTATGCTAAGCCTACGGCGATTGTGACGCATAAAAACAAAACACAAAAGCGGCGACGACAAGACTATTTAACAGTGGAGGGAGAAGAGGGGGATGGAGTAGGGACAGCAGGACTACGAGAGAAACAAACTTCCGAACTTTAACGATCCGTAAGCCGAGAATGTGCACATTACCTAGGTAAAGTGCGGAAAACTCCTGATTCCGCACTTTAACGGAGCAAATCAGTGAATGTGCACATTACCTAGGGAAATGTGCACATTTAGTGATTTCGCACTTTAACGGTAACACATACACTGGCCATATTTTCTGGCATGAACCCAGTTAGGAGCCCGGGACTCCGTCCATCATAGTTATCTATAATACTGGGAGTCCTGGCCTCCTGATGGCTCCAGGGTCCTGACTGTATACAGTATGGATGGTGAGGTCACAGGCCGGGACTCCTGGCATCAGCCATCTATACGACACAGGGCATCCGGTCTCCTGTCTGGCTTTGGGACAGGATTTCCAGCTACCGTATACACTGTATTTTCCAGTGCGGAGTCCCCTTGTGTATTGGGGCCTTGAAGCTATGTCCACGTGTGACGAGACTCCTCTGGGACATTTCTACAGCAATTTTGCAAGGAAAGCCGCACCAAATCGCACTCGTCTCCCCTTCAGCTGGCAATGAATCTCTTGTCCCCCATATTGATGTCTGGTCCATGTGACAGGCCCCGACCTCTGGCAATACAGGAATTGGGGCATACGCAGGCCAGTAGTGGAACCAAGACACCCACAGAAGCACCAGGGGAGGAGAGGACATTTTTCATTCTAAATGTTTTATTTTACTGCATTTCTCCCCAAAGTATCCCACAGAACATTTCATCCCCACCCCAGCTGGTTATTTTGCTGCCGGTGTAATACTTCTAGACCTAGATGAAAAATCTGCAGCGAATCTGGTACATGTGAACATAACCCAATACATTACCAGTCTCCATATGCCTGACTGAAGGGCTCCCTCATACTCACCAGTGAGGCCGAAGCACTCCTCCTTCCAGTACTTGGACTCATAGATGCGGGTTCTTATGATTTTCTCCACCAGGTATTGCGGGTTGGTGCCGTGTACACTATGAGCGTCTTTCACGGTTCGGTTCGCCATCTTTCCCGGCGCTTTCCGTACTTCCGGTTCTGACAGGTAACGTCATCAGTGTGCGCTGAAGCCACTTCCGGATTACAAGGCTGCCCTCTGCTAGATGACGCCAATGGCGGGAAAGTTTTAGCAGAGAGTGAAGCAGCTGGAGTGTGTGGCTGGTAGTGGCGGAGAAGCTGAGCGCTGGGAGGGAGGGTGAGTGCAGGAGGCTGCCAGTGACAGCAGGACAGTCTCGGTGCCAGCTGTACTGTATATGAGGTATTTCATATGTGCTCCATATGGCAGGAGGTAGCACCAGAAGTCCCAGCAGGCCTTGCTTAGTGATAAACCCTGCACATTCACACTAGTTTGTTTATGGATCTGCTGATCCTGATCGGAGGCGCTCGTGCTGCAGTGATTCTTGTGTCCCATCAATTTACAACAAGTTTAGGGAAACTTGTAAGGTCCGAAATTCCTTGCGAGCTGCTGTAATCACCCGTGTTATGTCCACCATTATGATTTATGGTGTTCATTGTATACTGACTTATTATGTATTCCCCCCGACAGGAAAAAGGTAGTCGGGGCAGCAAAGTATGGATGTAAGGGCGTCCTCCTGACGGTCATCAAGTCGCTTTAGGCGCCATGCACATGGACAGATACGGAAAATCCAGACTGTATATTGGCTAGACTGAACGTCATAGTGACTGATGATACTAAGAGTCTCTGCCTGTGGCTCTACAGTCCTCACTATATACAGTACTGGACAGTAAAGCTGCGACGAGGCGGCGACTCTTAGTATCATCCATCACTATGACTGTGCAAGGAGTCCCGGGCTCCGGACTGCATTCAGTGTGGGCAATATATGGTCTGGATTTTCTGAATCACTGTGTCAGGATACTTTATTTTGGCTGTATGGATTAGTGGCGTACACTTCTTTCCCATACAGAGACATCCCGAGAGAGGAAAAAAAATGCACCCTATATGTTATTTTTTACCCAAAGAGCCAATACTGAGGGATCTGCTTCAGGAAATCCTCTTAATGTGTAGCCTTAGACTATGTTCACATCCACGCTAGAATCTCTGTTGCTCAATTCATGAAATATGCGGGATAAATTAGATTTACATTTTTATGTATTTGTATTGTAGACATCATGACTAAGTACTGTTCCCGTGTGAGAAGGCGCCGCTTCTACAGCTGGTGTGGGAAACCTGTTATGAAAGACAGAAAAGTTATGCATCTCCAGTACGGGTGAGTATTTCCTAATAGTTAAAGGGGTGTTCTGGGATTTATATATCGATGGCTTACCCTTAGGACAGGTCATCAGTAGCAGATCGGGGGGGTCAAACACCCAGCGCTCCCCACCAATCAGCTAACGTCACACGTAGTGACAATGTATAGCTTTTCCGCTGCCTTTTTCATTTTTGCCTTCTCTCATAAGTCTGGGGGGGGGGGGCACAGCATGTTTGCAGGTAACAATTAATATGCTGCGTTTTCTGCAATGTGTGGATAAGATTAAATAAAATCTAATTCACATTACTGGAACTGTAAAACGCTGGTTTTCTTTCTGCTGCATTTCCACAATGTGTAGCCTTACCCTGAAGGAGCTGCGGTGCTCAGTGGGCTGCAGCCTCTTCTTAGTGACTTATGTCACAGCTGTCACATGACTCTTCTACAGCTCAGCTCCACTCACGTAAATGGGACTGAGCTGCTATACGCTATACCAGGGATGATATACTGCAGTTGTAGTGTATCCGCTATTGTAGATTCTGTCTGGGGGGGGGGGGGCGAGAAATGGTACTGTCTGTATTCTAGTGATACAAGTCATATGGATGTGTCATTCTATTTCAGGGGGCTTATTTTAAAGTCACGTGACACTGAAGATGTCACAGTAACTCCTGGCAACTTTGTTTTGATTGAAAGTGATGATGAGGAAAGACCTTTTGTGGCAAAACTGAAAGAACTTTATGACGATGGTAAGAAGAGCAAAGTTTTTTATTTTTTTTCACATTGCACTTGACTTGAGCGCAGTGAAGGATTAATGTAAAAGGAGGTTTAGTATGGAAGTGGCGGCACAGTCTGCGAGGTTCAGCCAGCCAAAAGATGCTGATGGTGACTTGTGGAAAGATTTGTGCACCCAGGAGGGGTAGGAGTTAAATAGGCTGTAGCGGGTTATTTTGCAGGGTGAGTCGACTGTATAGCCTTAAAGAGGACCTTTCACGTCCTCATGTATATGCGGTTTTACATACCGCTAGAAAGCCGACAGCGCGCTGTATAGCCCTGTATTAGCGGGACGTTCCTCAAAGCTCAGCGTCATCACTGGGCGGTAAGGAACGCCCTCCCTAACTGTACAGGGCTATGGACGAATACAGTCAGGGAGATTGTTCCACACAACCCAGCTAGCCTGTCAGGAACGCCCTTCTGACGGTGAACGGTGGAACTAAGACCGCCGATATCTCCAGCCCCGGGGCACATAACGGGAAAGCCGGCAGTGCGCTGAATTCAGCGTGCTGTTATCTTTCTAGCAGTATATAAAACAGCAATATACATGAGGACGTGAAAGGTCCTCTTTAATGGTTCCTCCTAAACTTGCACATCCACCGAGGAGATGGTAAGACGGCTCCATTTTTTTGTGTATTGCTCAAGTTATTATATGAGCCTGAACTAATCTGTGATTTCTGTGTACTTTAGCCTTACGCATGCTTGACCATTAGAGGTACGGCAGGGACACTGTCTCAGACTTTATATATAAGCATTAGTTATTGCATCTTGGTGTTGTTTGATGCGTTTTTCTGCAAATGTTAGTTTGTATTCACATTACATAGGAGTTTGACAAAGTGATCAATGGTACTTGGTGTACTCGTATGTTCTAGTATGATCTCTTGTGCACATCATATATACTGTATCTGTGTATTGTTTACTCTATGGTGGCGCAACCTATTTTAAAACATCTTAGAATAAATGTTAGATTTTATATTTTTTGGACTTATTTTGTCAGAACGGCTTTTATTGGTTAGGAGACATAACTTTTGCTGATTTGGCTTTCTGTTTTTCAGGTGCAGAAAAAGATGCAAGCAAGCATGCCATCGTACAGTGGTATTTACGCTATGAAGAAGTTCCCTATAGGAAAAGGAAGCTGCTTGGGAGAGATCCGCATCCCCAGGAGATCTTCATGTATGATTTCAATGCCTGTGAAAATGACATTGATGCTGAGACCATTATAGGGACTGTTCAGGTAACAACAATGTTGGCAGGCAGAAAATGTTATGCTCTTAATGCAATCAAATGTATGCAAAACTATCAGTTCACCATTAGGTGGCACTATCACAGATAACACCTGTTGTGGATGGTGCAGGCTCAGCTCCTACCCCAGTACATAACACTAGTGCCATAATATGAACCGTTTACTGATAGCAAAATATTCATACTAATGTTAAGATTTTTTATTTTTTTGTAGATAACACAGCTAAAGCCTGAAGATCCTTTTCCTGAGACAAAGAAGTCTAGAAACGTCCTGTATGTGAAATTATCATGGGATGGAAAGAAATTCAGACCAGTCACCTCCAGCGATGGACCGTTGTCTACTAAAACCTTACCAGAGCCCAAGATCTATTCCAATGAAGTAGATGCAGTTGAAACCCGACAGATCACGCGCAGTACAACCAAGTCACAGAAAAATGAGGCCGAAATAGAGTCTCGACATTCTGTCTCAAAAAGCTCCCATTCCAAAGAGAGAGGGGCACAGAGGATACCTAATGGAACCGGCACCCCTGGAGCCAGGAAGAAGCTGCAGCTGAGTAAGTTTTGATGGGACATTTATAACAAATGATGTGCATATACTTGTGTTCTAGATTTTTTGTTTATGCACCTGGCACCTCTCCTGATCAGCTGTTTGAAGGGGCTGCAGCTTTCAGCCAGGCAGAGCACTGTACATTATATAGCGGCTGTGCTTGGAATTGCAGCTCAGCCCCATTTACTTGAATGGGTTGACTTTTCTCTTTCCATACCCTGGTTAACATTGATGGGCTTGTCTATTTCTCAGCTGTATTAACTATATAGGCCCACATAGGTGTAATAAGACTTCGGAGCACACGTTTCCCATTTTTCTTTGCTTGTCTGTATCAATGTTACTTTGTCAGTTTACATACTGGGAAATTATGGCATGAGTCTGTACACTGCATGCAAAGACAACGAAATCTGATGAAAAGATCTTTATACACTAAGATATAAAATATATACTGTATATATAGTTATATTACGATTGGATTTCATTACTTCCATTACATGTTTTTCTCTCTTTAGGCCCATCAAAGTCTCAAAGCAGATTGCCAATTGATAGAGACTCTCTGGATGATGACTTTAAGGCTCTGGAACCAGTTGCTCCCAAACGCAGAGTTGCTTTTGCTGGACTCCCAGACTCCCCTCCAAAGAAGATGCTGATAGATGACGACTTGTGTCTAGATTCTTCTTTTATTCCACTTAAGCCTCTTGAAGACCAGCCAAGTTTGAAGCTTCGGTTGAGGCTGACCCCTCTGAAACCTATACCACCTGAGGAGCAAAAGTCAAGCAAATCTCAGTAAGTGACGGGCTCTAAAGATCCATATACGGCACCAATGTGTGGTTTTACTGTGAATAATCGCTGTGTTTATTTGCCTTGTTTATAGCCATGTCATTTTGTGGGGTAAAACCAGAGTACAAGGGGTTATAAGTTGGAAAGTCAGTAGGTTCGGCTGACATGTGTTCGATGTGTATGACCATCATTAGGCACTGTACTGGGGCAGTGGCACATTAAAACGGTTTTCTGGGGAGTCTTTATAAGGGCTCATTCACATGACAGGATTCCTCTGCCATGTGCTAGCTGTTGTATTAATGGCCAGCACATGGCCCTGTAGGCTTTATTGGATCTGTTTGAGAAAAAATTAGAGCATGCTATTTCTCAGGCCGTTTTCACGGATCTCTCAATAGCCCATATAAGAGGTCCGTTAAAAAGGGAATACCCTTTGGAGTACACTCGACTCATGCCTGAGTTTACTCCCTTACTTACCCACCCAGGTTCTTTCTAGGTTGAGCTTCTGTGCTGGTTCCGATACCAGGTCATGTGATTGGAACATGTGCCCGGCTCCCTCCTCTTCCTCCTTCCACTCACTGTTCAATGACATGTACATGGTTTTACTGTTACAATGATGGAATCTGCCAGCCCCCATATACACAGCATACCAATGAATACTTAATGTGGGGATGAGAGCGTTGGGTGCAGATTTCAATCACTGGACCTGGTGTCTGAACGAGCCCTGAAGCCTGAGGCTCAACACCCCATTCACTAAGTAACAAAGACTTCCCAAAACATCCCTTTAATCACTTTCTATGAAATATGAATTGCCTATTTTTGTTCTGTTACATTTTTTGTTTTATTATTCCATTCAACATTTGTACGTTCTTCCTTTTATTTCCTCTAGAACTGAATGCAAGGGAGAAAAGGTGAAATCTAAAACCCCACCAAAACAGAACATCACACCAAAGAAAGTTACCAGCTCTTCCAGAAGGTGATTTTAACATCCATTTTAGTCTAGAGCTCAACTTTTGCCACAGAATAAGGTCACATGAAAAGTAGGCTAACCAACAAAAACCTCCATATATAGACTTGACTGCAAAATCAACATACCAACATAAAAAGAGTTTAGTCAAGAAAAAGCAAAAGAATCTCAAAAAGATATATATAAAATATATATTTATTAATGAAAAAATGCAATAAATAGCACATATAAAATATAAAATGATGTAGGTGACACAAGCAAAAAACTAAGACATAACACAGGACATATGCATCACATAAAGAGGCTCAAGAGAAGATATATAAAGATGAATGTATATATATATATATAATGGTCTAAATAGTATAGCTAATATGCCATATAGGAAAGTTTGCAGACCATACATAAAAAAATTGTCTAAATGGGGATTTTTACCCAATCAATAGTGATTAAATACCACATAGACAAAAAAGTATCAAAAATACATATGGACATGCAAAAAATATACTATCCATATACTGATTAAATATATAGTTTAAATATAATAAATATCATATATAAAATGAAGTAATGGCATATGGAAAGCATATCAAATAAACCAATAGATGGATACACCATAGTAATGATTACCTGTAGCCATTATAGAAACACTTTTGAGCCCCAGTGAGCAAAAGGGTATGCGGGTATGCTTGGAAACGCATCTCAACGCGTTTCGCTAAAAAGCTTCCTCAGGAGGTGTCACATGAAAAGTAGGGTCAAGTAATTTTCAGTATTATCTTTATTATCACTTGGAGACACCTTATAGACAGAGCAAAATGTGAAACGCCGGTGATCTTTTGCTAATAGCTCAACTATTGCTTATTCTTGTAGACTAACAGAAGAGCAAGATGGCGAGGAGCCCCAAACACCCCGTTCACGCAGAAAATCTGCACAAGCATCTATTAGTTTAATCCGCAAGCAGGTTAAGTAAGTAATGCTCTGAAGTCACTGCTGTAAAGTAAACCTGCAAGTGTTTAACACTGGTTTCCAGGATGGTAGAGGGTCTGTGGGTTACTGGGGAAACATTGAGTGAATACATCCAATTTAAATTTTGTGTCACGGACACCCCCACTACTTTTTCCTTCTCCGGATAGGCGATCAGTATCTGCGCAGTGGGCGTCTGACTCCTGGACCTGCATCAGTCAGCTGTATAGCGCGGTGCTGTGGTACTACAGCTCTGGTCCTATTCACTTCAATAGCAGCAGACCTGCAGTACTGCGTCATAGCTGCCATACATCGTGCAGTCCCTTCTGCTTCCAGAACCCTTCCCTATATAGCTTTCATTGCCAGGAGACTGTCAGCTGATTAATGCGTGGTTCGGATGTCAGTCCCCCACCGATCAGAATCCTGAGGATAGGTAATCAGAATGGAAATTGCAAACTGGCCAGAGAATCCCTTTAATGGCCATCCAATAGATAGTTGTTCTTTAATGGGTTTCTATTCTCCAGGATCCTATCAGAGGGAGATCTTGAAGAGCTGGATGAAGTTGCAGACTTTGTACCCCTCAAGGAGTCTGAAGTGTTAAGTAGCAGTGAAGATGATGATGATGGTGATGACGGCAACTATGAAGCAGCAGAAAGGGAAGATAAGAAGTCTCCCAAGAGAGCAGCAAGGAGAAGGGTTACACTTAGGACCCCAACATCATCTTCTAAGAGATCCTCAGCCAGGACACCAAATAAAACCGTGAGTTACCAGTGGGGAATGATATTGTGTGTTTTTTTTATTGTCTGCTATTCACTGCTTGTAGAATACCACCGCTATGATACTCTATTAAAAGATATTAAAATGATTCTATTGTGTCTATTTGCTTCCCAAACCATGAAGTGTCTTCCCTTCTATAACCATAGATCCTGTGATCACTATTATTTGTCACCTCCAAGGCGTCAAGCTGCCAGAATTGGAGTTATCGCTAACTCCGTTAGCAGGAACCTGGAAGCAATGTACAAGAACACCGCAGCACCATACTATTATGTCACTGAGCGTTAACCTTGTACCCAGTGCACCATAATAGTACCCTGCATTGTGAGAAGGGTTTACCTCATTTTTCATTGTAGGAATCTTATGAATGTGAAAACTTTGCCGATTTTAAAGCCAAAATAATGTCATTATTTTACATCTGTGTTTTGTGTGCAAGTATATTACTACTTATTGTATGACAATAATGGAAATATTGTGTGATTTCCCTCAGCCTGTCTCTAAAGCTGCCCACGTTGTTACACCCAAAATCCCAGAACGAAACCAACCTGTGCAGAAGCCTGCTATCAGGTGAGGCAACCATGGCTTGTTTAGTCAATGTTTTGCTATTTCTGACATAATGCAAGGAATTTATCGACCCATCTACGCTAGAATAGTGGTGTGAATTATATAGGAAATCTATGCTGTTCCTGACTGTGGCAAATCTCCATTCTGGTGCTTGTATGTGCTCAATTAATGAAGGCTGGAGCCTAATGATAATTCAGACATGCCTCACGCCAATCGGGGCCTTAAGACTGGTGTAGGAAAAGCCAGTCTTAGACTGGTTGCAGATGACCGTGCCGCAACCGGCCTGCTGTGATTTCAAAGCATGGGATGCACACGGGGATGTCCCCATGTGCCACGGAAGCACGGGCTGCAAAATATAACAAGAATAGGACATGTCCTATCTGACGCAGATCGGACTGTCGGCCTGCACACAGGACCGTTAAAATCACGGTCGTGTATGGGCCCATAGAAAAGAATGAGTCCGTGTGCTGTCCGTGAAATACACGGATAGCACACTGACCCACAGCACGGTCGTCTGCAACCGGCTTTAAAAATCCCCCCCTTAATGAACTGTGCAAAAACGATAGGATTGTTACCAGCCAACATTGATTTTCACTATTATCTTTAATTGCCTTCACTTGGTGACACCTTATAGACAGAGCAAAATGTGAAACGCCAGTGATCTTTTGCTAATCGCTCAACTATTGCTTATTCTTGTAGACCAACAGAAGAGCAAGATGGCGAGGAGCCCCAAACACCCCGTTCACGCAGAAAATGTGCACAAACATCTATTATTTTAATCCGCAAGCAGGTTAAGTAAGTAATGCTCTGAAGTCACTGCTGTAAAGTAAACCTGCAAGTGTTTAACAATGGTTTCCAGGATGGTAGAGGGGCTGTGGGTTACTGGGGAAACATTGACTGAATACATACAACTTAAAGTTTTTGTCACGGACCCCCCCACCACTTTTTCTTCTCCGGATAGGCCATCGGTAGTGGTGCTACAGCTCTGATCCTATTCACTTCAATAGCAGCAGACCTGCAGTACTGAGTCATGGCTGCTATATATTGTGCAGTCCCTTCTGCTTCCAGAACCCTTCCCTATATAGCTTTCATTGCCAGGAGACCGTCAGCTGATTAATGCGTGGTTCGGATGTCAGTCCCCCACCAATCAGAATCCTGAGGATAGGTAATCAGTATGGAAATTGCAAAGAGGCCAAAGAACCCCTTTAATGGCCATCCAATAGATAGTTGTGCTCTAATGGGTTTCTATTACCCAGGATCCTATCAGAGGGAGATCTTGAAGAGCTGGATGAAGATGCAGACTTTGTACCCCTCAAGGAGTCTGGAGTGTTAAGTAGCAGCGAAGATGATGATGATGACCATGAAGAAGCAGAAAGAGAAGATAAGTCTCCCAAGAGAGCAGCAAGGAGAAGGGTTACACCTAGGACCCCAACATCATCTTCTAAGAGATCCTCAGCCAGGACACCAAATAAAACTGTGAGTTACCAGTGGTGAATGATATTGTGTGTTTTTTTTGTTTTGTTTTTTTTAACTCTAATATTGTATGCTATTCACTGCTTGTAGAATATCACCACTATGATGCTCTATTAAAGGATATTAAAAGGAGTCTATTGGGTCTAAATTGGTTCCCAAACCATGAAGTGTCTCCACTTCTCTAACCGTAGATCCTGTGATCAATATTGTTAGTCACATCTGAGGCATTAATCTGCCAGAATTGGAGTTCTCGCCAACTCTGTCAGCAAAAACCTGGCAGCGATGTACAAGAACACCGCAGCACCATACTATTATGTCACTGAGCGTTAACCTTGTACTCAGTGCAACGTAATAGTACACTGCATTGTGAGAAGGTTTAACTCTCCTTCTTCATTGTAGGAATCTTATTAATGTGAAAACTTTGCCAATTTTAAAGCCAAAATAATGTCATTATTTTACATCTGTGTTTTGTGTGCAAGTATATTACTACTTATTGTATTACAACAATGGAAATATTGTGTGATTCCTCTCAGCCTGTGTCTAAAGCTGCCCACGTTGCTACACCCAAAATCCCAGAACGAAACCAGCCTGTGCAGAAGCCTGCTAATGTGCTAGAGGAAGCTCGTATCAGGTGAGGCAACCATGGATTGTTTAGTCAATGTTTTGCTATTTCTGACATGATGCAAGGAATTTATCAACCCATCTATGCTAGAATAGTGGCATGAATTATATAGGAAATCTATACTGGCTCCTGACTGGGGCAAATCTCAGTTCTGGCGCATCATTAAGAGGCCGGAACCTAATGATAACTCAGGCATGTCTCACTCCAATCAGGGCCTTAAGATTGGTCTCATGGCCTCTAAAATAAATAAAAATGAAGCAACTTTGCAGATAGCCCTCACTAAAAATATTCTAGTTTATGCAGAGCTGACTCTCCAGGGATAAGATGCAAATTCTGTATCGTGCAGTCATATTTCCTCCCATTTGTTCCTTATTTTATGCAGACACACGTAAATGACAGAAGAGACTATGGCTGGCAGGTCAGACTGTACAGGGCTTGTCTGTCACCATGGAAATACATAAGTGTGCATCAATGCTGGAGAAACAACACCATAGGAAATTTTCAATTGTAGAGTTCCTTCATTTTTGACACAGTGATCTTATCCTTACGGCTCCACTTTTGTTTTACGCAGTTCTATGGAATATTAAGGTGCTCTATAAATGATTAAAATTGTCCTGCACGCTGTAGTGACAGATATTCCTCTGATTCGGCTGTGTGCTATCCAAACATTTCACCCATGTCTTCTGTGTACAGGCTTCATGTCTCGGCTGTGCCAGAATCTCTGCCCTGCAGGGAGCAGGAGTACCAGGACGTATACAACTTTGTAGAAAGTAAACTGCTGGATGGAACTGGAGGGTAAGTTATCGCTGGTATTAACGGGGGAGATCTAGTAAAATTTTTATTTCATCCACCATTCTATTTAGCTGTCTCCACGGCAGTGAAAGTCAAAAATAGTGACTGATATAATAATGTAAAGCGAGTACAGCCAATTACTGTAGAAGGAGGGGTGCATTATGGGCTGTATGACGGGCCTTGTTTAGTAAGTATGACCATTGTCAATTACTGAGCATATGTTAGGATAGGTCATTGATATTAGATCGGTGAGGGTCTGATGCCTGACTCTGACTGATACACAGCAGATGTGTGAGCGGGAAGCACAGCTCCACTCTGTGTAGTGGCCAAGCCAGGTTACTGCAGCGTCTCTCTCATTCACCTGGAAAGACCCTTTAACTTTCCATTTTAATGCTAGGGCCCTATGTAGGGAGCTGCTGCGAAAAAATGCTCCTGGAAAAACCGCAGCGGAAATGCTCCATATAAAATCAGAGATGAGTATTGACTTCTATGGCACCTCAAAATGGAGCTGTAAACTGGACACAAAACAGGTTTGTTGCTGAAAATTCTGTGACTGTCCTATTCATCTGAATGAGGCTTACAGAAAACCATGTGCACCTTGAAGAAACAACCCATTCAGATGAATAGAACTGATTCCCAGTTGTAGAATTATTATTTTTTTTTTTTTTCTCATCAAATCTTCTGCCTGTTAATTCCCCTTAAATACCGCCATTTACTTACGTCCTAAGGCAAGTAGACAGCTCTGATGCAGCAGTCAGCTCTGGAGCTCCACTACATACTTACTGGTCTCATTGGATGCTGTGTACTTCTGCATTTACAAGGAACCGGATACCTTGCAGTCACCTGGAGATCTGTAAACTGTTTTGTCAGTAATAACCACCTAGTCGTGGCTGTGATTTTACAATGTATTTTGTATACTTTCTAGCTGCATGTACATATCAGGAGTGCCAGGCACAGGGAAAACTGCGACAGTGCATGAAGTGATCCGCAGTCTGCAGACCACTGTTGAAGAAGATGAATTGCCCTCTTTCCAGTTCATTGAAATCAATGGCATGAAGCTGACAGACCCTCATCAGGCCTATGTACAAATCTTAAAGGTGGGTACATTTGTAGCGCTGCCACAGTATAGTGAAGCTAAGATTAACGTTGTATTGGCATGTAAAGCCCCTATAGATATTTTAGCATGTTTTTTAGCCATTCAGTGTATCCCTGTACCATTACTTGAATCACTATGTCATTCCTTTTGTGTATTTTCAGCTTCTGACTGGACAGAAGGCCACTGCAGATCACGCTGCTGCACTACTGGAAAAAAGATTCAGTACAGCAGCCTCAAATAGAGAGACCACTGTATTGCTGGTAGATGAGGTGAGGGGATCTATTATTGGAGACTAAATGATAGTCTTGTTAAAGGGGATGTCAAGGCAAAAATGGACAACCTGTTTAAGTTTTAAATCGAACGGGGGCAGTGAGAAAAAAAAAAAATGTCATACTCTCCTTTCCACGGTGCTCCGTTGCCTCCCTGTGCGGTCCGGTCTTCTCGGTCTTGTGCTGGCATTTGGTGGAAGTCCCAGCCACACATGACCGCTGAGGCCAATCAGTGGCCTCAGCGAAAGGCTTGTGATGTCACTGCCTCTCTTCCTGAGGCCTCTGGTTGGTCTCAGCTGTCACGTGACCGCTGAGGCCAATCAGCGGTTTCAGTAGAACTCAGGAAGAGACCCGTGAGAAGCCGATGGAGCAGGAGGACTGGAACACGAGTACAAGCGAGTATGAAATTTTTTTTTTTTTAATTTTTATCATCTACCCCGGTTGTCCAGGCATTTAAAAAATAAAAATAATGCTTGGACAACCTCTTTAAGGCTGGGTTCACACCTGTATCAGATCCTCCGTCGAAAATCACCAGACGAAAAAGTGCTGTAAGGCTCAATTCAAATCACGTTTTTTTTGTTTTTTTTAAGTGTTTAACGGGTACAAAAAACAGACGTAAATGGATGCAAGGACTCAAAACGTAGTATAAAATACATTTTTTGAAGTCTATGTAAACTGCTGGCCAGCTGTTTGCATCAGTTAAACGGATGTATAAAAACGTGATCTGAATGGAACCTAAGTCTGACTTTTTCGTATGGAGGTTTCAGTTTAAAAGAACAGAAACATGACTGATTCCATTATAGTCAGTGGGTTCCGTCGGGCACGGTTGGTCTGTGTGTCCATTGGTCTGGTCCTCCTCTGTGCTTCCCGTCCACTACTGCAGTTTCCAGAGCCTCGGACTGCCAGAACAGCTGATCTGTATCGGGGTTTGGCTGACAGATCGCCACAGATGAGATACTGATGGCCTATCCTGAGGAAACAGGCATTGGGAGCTGAAAACCCCCTTTTAATATATTCATTGTATAGATGTTCTTTATAAAAAAAAAAAAAAAAAGTTTGCTATGTATATGCTGTTATGAGATTTACATAGATTGGCGCCATCTGGTGTTCAGAGTACTGGTGGACACACCTGCTCAGTTACTCTTCTCATAGCTATATCTTAATAGAGCTGCCAGAGTAGAAGTAGATAGATTCAGAACAAAGCTTGCCCCCAGCAGCACCACCAAGGGAAACATGGAAGCTAAGTTTTATTGTATTTGATGTTAATATTTACAACATGATTGTTCCTGAATTGAATGTCTTGCATAGTTGGTGTCCCTTTACCTATGAGAATGTCTGACATATATAATCTTTGTTCTTCTCCGTA
Organism: Leptodactylus fallax; assembly: GCA_947044405.1. Classification (NCBI taxonomy): domain Eukaryota; kingdom Metazoa; phylum Chordata; class Amphibia; order Anura; family Leptodactylidae; genus Leptodactylus; species Leptodactylus fallax. The sequence goes on along the minus strand of CAMRHE010000471.1, from coordinate 61,999 downwards.
GCTGGACTTGCTTTGGACCAGAAAGCAGAATGTTATGTACAGTTTATTTGATTGGCCTACGAGAAAACGTGCAAAACTCATTGTCCTGGCGATTGCTAACACAATGGATCTGCCTGAAAGAATCATGATGAATCGTGTAGCCAGCAGGCTGGTAAGAATTGTTACTTGTGCTCTCCGCAGCACAATACACACTTTATAAGGTTGTGTATTTATCAGTAAAATCACACCGTGGTTTAGTATACAAAAAATGTCACTGAACTTGTGTATGTCGTCCTTAGGATTGGCCATCAATATCGGATCAGCAGGGTCTGACAAGCATCACCCCCACATATGAGCTGTTTGAAGCAGCAGTGACACTCTTGTGATCGCTGCTTCTGCTTCACAGGCCATGTAATGTCTCGTTCATTTCCCACATGGCCTAACTGCAGTGCAGTCCAATTCAAGTGAATGGGGCTGAGCTGCAGTACCAGGCACAGTCAGTAATAAAATGTATGGCGCTGTGGTTGGGGAACAGTGAAGAGGCCGCACTGTCTTCAGTCAGCTCATTGGTGGTGGGACCGGGTATCTGACCCCCACCAATCTTATACTGATGAATTATCCTAAAAATACGTCATCCATATCATAATTCTTGAAACTGCTTTAATAGAAGTCAATGGCCACATTAATCATATATGTTGCTAATATGTCCACCGTGTACACTGCATGTATATAGTGTGAATTTCATTTCTAAGGGTTGTCTTATAGCCAACCCATTTTGTAATGCAGTCCTGGGATGATCAGCTGGTTGCCTTAGATCTTGTTCCCAGCAACCAATGAAAATGCTGGTTTTGCCATGACAAGCTGTGCCAGCCTGGCATATACCTGTAGTGGCAGATAAATGGCCGTCCTTGTAATGCTCCTTAACAGCGAGTATTCTCTGTTCTGCCTTGTAGAGGGGAAACTCTAAGCAGGTGACCCTTTACTATTATGTCTATATGTCCTAATGGGGACAAATGAACCGGGGTTGTCTTCATGATTTAACCCATTTAACAATCTGACCAATTCTGTCCTAGTTTTGTGAACCCAGCTTTAATGTCAAATGTTGCTTTTGTATTTTTAGGGTCTTACACGGATGTCCTTCCAGCCATACACACACAAACAGCTCCAACAGATCATAACTTCTAGGCTAAATCATGTTAAGGCATTTGAGGATGACGCCATCCAACTTGTATCCAGAAAGGTTAGTCCCTACAGCACCGTAGGACACAAGTCGTTATATTCTTAAAACCTTCCAGGTCCTTCATACTCATTCCATATATGAGAAGAAGATACGCTTGCATTAAACAGAATAACCTGTACTACAAGTGCATGTAACCTTCTCATTGAAATCCTTCAGGTGGCGGCTCTGTCTGGTGATGCGCGCCGATGTCTGGACATCTGTCGTAGAGCAACAGAGATCTGCGAATTCTCCTGTAAGAAGGGTGAATTGTCCCTAGTGAAAATGCCTCATGTCATCGAGGCCCTGGATGAGATGTTCTCCTCTCCTTATGTCATGGCTATTAGGTATTTACCAAGAAAACATTACCTTGTATCTGTGCTTTCTGCTTAAAATAACACTTGTAAATATACGTATCTAAGACTACTTTATCTGTTAAAGGACTATTCCCATCTTAAATGACAGCATGATGCTAAGATGTGCTATCACTTTAAGGGTCTGACCCCTTGAATAGAAAGGTGTTGCAGTCCCTCTGTACAACACATGGATGGAAACTCTTCTGGAAGGACTTGTATCCCTTAAAATGGTTATTTCCGTCTTTAGATTTTGCATATACACAGGTTAGGCCATATGTTACTGATAAATGCAGGTTTCATATGGACTTTTGTTTGTTTCTGGAATGCGGGGGCTTCCCAACCCCTGTCCTGTCTATAGGGGCATCTGCTGGCTACAAAATCTAGGTGGAGATTGGATGGTGAGGTAGCCACTCATGTGAAAGCGTGCTTGGATGTTTCCATATCTATCCTAAAAGTAATAGAGAGAACCACAGCCACGTCTCAGTTCTTCACTTGGATGTGGCAGCCAGTAGTCACCTGACCAAAGGGGACTGGGGTATGGGGGGGACCCTTGTCCTGGAGATAGGTGTGGGGACCTGCAGCTATCAGACATTTATGGCATTAACCCTTTTCTCTAGTAGATTAGCTATAGATGGAGGTCCGGGCACCCAGCTGCCTCTGACCAAGAAGTGTTAGTATATCCTAGCAATGTGTGATCACTATGAATGGTGGGAAAACTGCTATGAAAAGCCAAAAATTTCCTTTCATTGAACTTAAGTGTTATGTAGTCTAAGCATAAGAAATCAAAATGACGTGGCCTGAATGTTTCTCCTCAGGAGCGCTTCTGTTCAGGAGCAGGCATTTCTGAAAGCCGTCATTGCAGAATTCAGAAGATCTGGACTGGAAGAAGCCACATTTCAACAGGTGATTTAAGGGCACAAACACGTGGGAACGCCACCTAAAAGAGATGAGCTGCAAATGACACTTCTCCCCAGTGCACAGTATATGGGATATTTCTGATCACAGTGGGGTCTTACCATTGGTAAACCCAGCAATCCCAAGAACTGGAGACTGAAAGTTCCTCTGACTGCTCCACGTGAATGAAGTGAGGGTGTGGATGGGAATGTGGGATCCCCTTCCAGTCTCCGGTTCTTCTGATTGCCGGGTATCTCAGTGGTCAGATGTGTGGGTGCACATGAGACTTCTATGGGATTTCTAGATGCAAGCACAGCTCCACTCCATTCACATCCATGAGACTGCGGGCCCCCTATTCTCCTAATCACATGGGATCCCAGTGGTTGGACTCCTAAAGATCAGACCATTTTTTCCTATCCAGTAGAAAGGGCATAGTTAGTGGCACATCCCCAAGGTCTTATGTCCGTAACAAAGCTGGATTCACAGAGTCTGACAGCAGGACATGGAGCCTTAGGGGTGTTTACACTGAGGAATTTGATGCTGATTTTGGGGCGTATTCCACCCCCAAATCAGCAGAAGATTCCTCCCTGATTCTGTCTCCCATTGTTTTCAAGGGAAGCCAGAGATTGCAGATCCCATGACTGATTCAGCCACGGAGTCCACAGCTCGGGACTCCCTGCTGGTTAGGCTCATTCAGCAGAAATCTACAATGGAATGTCGATGCTCTGGGGAGCCGAGGTGGATGTCCGCCTTGAATTCTTCATTTTCAGCTATGTGAATGGCCCCTTAGACATTTCATATGCTGGCAGCCATATTGCCATAGGTTCAGTACATCAGAGGAGGATCTGGGTCTTGCAGCCGTAATAACAACATGTTATAATGCAGTTGTGTTATATTTGCCTCGAGATATAAGTTTTGCTCTATAGAACTGTGGCGGGAGAGTCCCTTAAAGGGATGATCCTCCATCAGAATATGTCCCAACCAAGGGCCCCACTATAAGATCTCATGCCATGTATGTAAATTTCTGCCACTCTATATACCAGCCTAGTATGGGCCGTTGCTTATGACAGTCACTTTGCAGGTATATCATCAGTACATCGCACTGTGCAGGATTGAAGGCGTGCAGCCCCCCTCCATGTCAGAGACCATGGCTGTCTGTTTAAGACTTGGAGCCTCACGTCTTCTCCTGGTTGAATCCAGCAGGAACGACCTGTACCTACGAGTGAGGATCAACGTCAGTCAGGACGACATCATGTACGCCCTGAAAGAAGAGTGATTGGAGTACTAGTGTATATAATGTTTTATGTCTGACCTATATTTAACCCAGTTTTATGGTTATTTATAATAAAGATTTCTATGTCTTTTTATTGTTAATCGGTTTGATTTCTGTTTCCGTGACTGTTTATGGGTGACGTATACTTTACATGACCTCTATAAATCAAACCTATTCGTGCCATTCAATAGCTAGAACAGGGAGTTTTCACATATATATATAGATTTTTATACCTAAAAATATAAGGGAACCTGTCAGCAGGGTAATACTGCTCACCCAACAAAGTCACCAAGGCATCTCATACCTACTGATGGGTTCCTATTAAAGATTAATATTGCCATATAGTATCAGATGTGATTGGGGCTAGCAAATTCAAGTCAATGCATTGAATTAAATTGTGTTGGGACCTATACACACACGCATTGGAACATTATATATAATATATACACACCCACACACGCATCGAGTCACATCGCCCTCTGCATCCTACTCTGTGAAATGTACAGTATATGTATAAAAGGTGTCTTGCTTTAGTTCTCCCTGCTGTCTAGTGCTCCAGATCCATGAACTGCAACACTTGATGCCGAGACAAGGCATTTTGGTGCCACAGGCAGATATGAGAAGATCTCCAAACCCAAGGTTTGCAACTTTTTTACACCAGATATCAGGTGTAAAATAAATAATAAATATGCCCCATTGACTTCACTGCAGTGTGAATAAGGCCCGACAGATCTACAAACACTGAAGCAGCAAACTTTGTAAAAACCAAAATGTGTCAGTCTCAAATTTTGGCCATGACTGTACAGTCCCATGTAAAATACATCACTTTTGTCCCTCTCTATCCACCATGCAGTCCCACGTAAAATATATTACTTTTATTTCTTCAGCTCCACAACCACGCAGTCCCATGTAATATCCATCACACTTGCCTCTCCCTCCCTATTCATCGTGCAATCCCATGTACAATCCATCACTCTTGCCTCTTCCTCCCTATCCACCGTGCAGTCCCATGTACAATCCATCAGTTGCCTCTTCCTCCCTATCCACCGTGCAGTCCCATGTACCATCCATCAGTTGCCTCTTCCTCCCTATCCACCGTGCAGTCCCATGTACAATCCATCCCTCTTGCCTCTCCCTCCCTATCCACCGGGCAGTCCCATGTACAATCCATCCCTCTTGCCTCTCCCTCCCTATCCACCGGGCAGTCCCATGTACAATCCATCCCTCTTGCCTCTCCCTCCCTATCCACCGGGCAGTCCCATGTACAATCCACCACTCTTGCCTCTCCCTCCCTATCCACCGGGCAGTCCCATGTACAATCCACCACTCTTGCCTCTCCCTCCCTATCCACCGGGCAGTCCCATGTACAATCCATCCCTCTTGCCTCTCCCTCCCTATCCACCGGGCAGTCCCATGTACAATCCATCCCTCTTGCCTCTCCCTCCCTATCCACCGGGCAGTCCCATGTACAATCCACCACTCTTGCCTCTCCCTCCCTATCCACCGGGCAGTCCCATGTACAATCCACCACTCTTGCCTCTCCCTCCCTATCCACCGGGCAGTCCCATGTACAATCCATCCCTCTTGCCTCTCCCTCCCTATCCACCGGGCAGTCCCATGTACAATGCATCCCTCTTGCCTCTCCCTCCCTATCCACCGGGCAGTCCCATGTACAATCCATCAGTTGCCTCTTCCTCCCTATCCACCGTGCAGTCCCATGTACAATCCATCAGTTGCCTCTCCCTCCCTATCCACCGGGCAGTCCCATGTACAATCCATCTCTCTTGCCTCTCCCTCCCTATCCACCGGGCAGTCCCATGTACAATCCATCCCTCTTGCCTCTCGCTCCCTATCCACCGGGCAGTCCCATGTACAATCCATCCCTCTTGCCTCTCCCTCCCTATCCACCGGGCAGTCCCATGTACAATCCATCCCTCTTGCCTCTTCCTCCTTATCCACCGTGCAGTCCCATGTACAATCCATCAGTTGCCTCTTCCTCCCTATCCACCGTGCAGTCCCATGTACAATCCATCACTCTTTCCTCTCCCTCCCTCTTCATTGCGCAGTCCCATGTACAATCCATCCCTCTTGCCTCTCTCCCTATCCACCGTGCAGTCCCATGTACAATCCATCAGTTGCCTCTCCCTCCCTATCCACTGTGCAGTCCCATGTACAATCCATCAGTTGCCTCTTCCTCCCTAGCCACCGTGCAGTCCCATGTACAATCCATCCCTCTTGCCTCTCCCTCCCTATCCACCGTGCAGTCCCATGTACAATCCATCAGTTGCTTCTCCCTCCCATCTACCACACAGCCCTGCTGACACCGCTTATGTTAATCCAGGTGACCCCGCCCCTCCCCGTGACCTCATACCTACGCTCCTCCCCCGGGCAGATGACAGGTCACGTGCTCATGACGTCAGGGCAGGTCCTTGAGGCGCCGCTGACAATCACGTGTTGTATGACAGCGGCTCCCTACTTCCGGGGTCGCTCCTCTTCCCAGCATCCCCCGCTCTTGTCCTCCACTGACTCTGAGCTCCTCACCCCGGGCTGTCTCTCCCACCCACCTACCCCGCTACCTCCGGCCTCTCCGTACGGACCAGGAGCCGCCATCATTAATTAACCCTGTCAGCCCCGTGTGTTTACCATCCTGAAGTGTATAGGTATATATAGCGGAGGATCACGTGACAGGTGCCGGCTGTGACCCCCTCCTCTGTAATAACCGTATCCTAGCCAGCTGACAACCAGCCCGGTGAGTGACAACCAGTATGGATGGCTCTTTAGCTGTTACAGAACTACAACTCCCAGCATGTAGGGCACGCTGGGAGTTGTAGTGTTGCAATAGATGGAGAGCCACAGGGAGTTAATATAGTGATTATTGCTGTATTCTGTAATATCTGTGACTCTCCAGCTGTTGTGGAACTACAACTCCCAGCAGTGGTCGGGGTATACTGGGAGTTGTAATAGGTGGAGTAAGCTGCGATTTAAAGGGGATTTCCAATAAAACTGGAGTATGTGAGGCTGTTGTGGCGGCTCAGGTGAGCGCTGGAGCCTGTCACTGGCCTTCATGGTCACCTGTTGGGTATCGGTGACATATTAGCAGTGACATCACCGATATCCAACATGTGATTGGCCGCCATGGTCACCTGAGCCACCTCAATTCTAGCCTGGCATGGGATGTAACAGGGGACCTGGGGTAGCTGAGTACTCTTTTATTAATTTTACCACACCCCTGGCCCTTCCAGTCAAACTGGAAAACCCCTTTAGGCTAGGGCTACACCGCGACTACTCACCGGGTCACCTGGGACTCCTTCCATAATCTCAGTGAATGGAGTTGTGTTGCGATCGCAACTTGTAGTCACAAAAGGATTGAGCAGTGTTTTTTTTTTTTATTTTTGTGACTAGAAGTCGGGGTCATAGTGTGACCTACATGAGTGAAGGAGTCGCAGGACAACCCAGCAAACTGTGAGCCGCAGCCGAAGTTGTGGTGTAGACCTAGCCTTAAAGGGATTGTGCCATTATGGACACTTATCCCCGTTCACGGGACAGGGGATAAGTGTCTGAGCGCTGGTGGCCCAAAAGCAGGGTGTGTGACCAGCGCTCCATCACGTCATGACACTGGTGATTTGCATACATGTATGACAGGTGAGCTCTTACTTGGAAGGAGCACAAGCTATAAGTGATGGATTGTGCTGTATGGTGTGACCGGTCCTTATATAACATGGATATAGATAAAGATATGTCATTATGCTGTGGTTAATGGGTTTTCAGCCTCTGGGACCCTCCCCAGTCCTGAGAGTACAGGGGGCACAGCTCTGATTTAGGTGCTGCCTCCTCCTCTAGGTGTTCGGTGCTCTCGGACACCAAGTTTTGCAGGATACTGCAGCTTGCCCCATTCCCTTGAATGGATCTGCACGGTGGGTGGCCGCCCTATAGGTATATACAGTAAAGGGGCTGCAGTAGTGAATCAGCGCTGTATTCCTGTCATTCTCAGGTTTGGTGGGGGTCCCATGGATTGATCCCCCCTAATAGTAAAGCCATGGCATATCCTAGTGGTAAGCGAGGAATACCCCTATGACTACGATGTCATTGTTGGCTGTGTATCTAAGCCTTCACACCAGGGGCTAGCAACCTTCAGCATGCCAGCTACTATGCAACTACAACTCTCAGCATGCTCTGTTCACTTCTATGGGAGTTCCAAGAATAGCAGATTAGATAGGCACGCTGGGAGTTGTAGTTGTGCTGAGGTTTGCTGCCCTTGCTGTACACGGTTATCGGCAGTAGATACGGTATCACTACATTACACACCATTATCACTCACTTTTTATCTTTATTACTTCCGCTCAGTTTTTGTTCCTCCTTTTATAGACCTGAAAAGGGGAACGAAATATAAAATATAAACCCTACAAATCTGGATATGGCCTTTCTGACTTGTCTTGGGTTAAACATCTTTATGGAGCAGGCAGACATCCATGTGCTGGCCTTAAAACAACTCCATACAGATGAATGGCAGTGATTTTCAATCTCAGAAGCTGCTGCATGTGAACATGCTCTTACTGTGTCACTGCAGGACAGGCATGTGTGGGTCGAGTGAGTCTTCCTCTCACAGTGCTGTCTCAGGACGGGGTGAGAGAGCCCTCACGTTTGTGTTTTTGGGCCCGTTATGTGTACTATAGTCAGGTAGCATTTGGTTTTCCCGTGGCCAAGGCTGCAGGATATTTCTGGAGGGTGAAGAGATAAGCGGCTGCCTCGTGTGCCGCTTATCTCTATGAAAAGCAAAGGATGAGACATTTCAGTGATAAGAAGAGCAGGTATGTGATAAGTACCGAGAAAGAAAGTAAAGAGCAAACCGCGCCAAGCGATAATAGCGTAATACTGTGGGATACAGTCAATGTAAAACAGTAGGGTGAGTATATGCTCACAACTACTTAAATGGCATGAAGGAATAATTCCAATGTGTTGGTGGACCTCAGGCAGCAGCTCCAAACCTCAGCAACGTGGTAACGGTGATAACACGTCAGGAAGATCCGATAGAGCGATGTAGGGTATAGATGGATACCCCAAAATAGAGGCATCTAAGCGCCGGTCCAGGTACAAAGATTTTTATTCTAAGTGGTGACACACAACGCGTTTCGGGACTTGCCCTTTATCAAGTGTGTATTACAAACTTGATAAAGGGCAAGTCCTGAAACGCGTTGTGTGTCACCACTTCGTATAAAAATCTTTGCACCTGGACCGGCGCTTAGATGCCTCTATTTTGGGGTATCCATCTATACCCTACATCGCTCTATCAGGTATGTGATGAGTCAGGGAATGCCACACAAGCCGTGCACTTTGAGCCAGCCGGTGTATATATAAGATAGACGTCTGTTTATCCAGAAAGCCCATGACAAATAATAGGCTGACTCAGAATGTCTGGTGCGTATACGTGGTGGATACTTCCTGGTGCAGATCACATTGTATTGTGATGACCCAGAACATACCAGGCCGTCCAGTGCCAAGGAACGTCTGATGTGTCAGGCTGAAAGTCTAAAGACCCCCCCCCCCCCAGGACGGCAGTGGTTAACCCCTTCCTCTATAGCCGGGGGTCTCTGATATGTGATCAGTATTCGTTCTATAGGGCACTTTCTGCTATTTCACATCACTGTCAGCTTATTCTTTTTTCAGTTCCTTAGTCTGGATTGCCAAACTCCTTTGAGAATGTGGAGTTTATAGATCAGTGAAATGTTTAAAGGGATGTCCCAGAAAAACAGTCAGATCAGCTGGGACCCCCACCGTCACTAGAGGCCCCCAATCCTGAGGAGTTGTAATGGAGCGGTGGTCACTGACTATGGCGCTGTCAGAGATAGATGAGCGCAGCTCTAGGGCTGAAGCAGTGCTCATGTGTAGTCTCTGGACCTGGGTTGAGACCCCCGTTGTGATCAGGGGGACCCCTAGCGATCATACATTTATCATTATCTTATGGACAGGAGATACATTATTCTTTGGTCAGTCCTTTTTATTTGTGGGGGCGCTGCAGAAATTGAACGCTGGCTACCAATGTCCATCGCACATTAGACTGGCCATACACAAGACAGGTGTTGACCAAATGCTATACAAACCCCCATACACATGCATACTCGGCCAAGTATGTATGTGTTCTGGTGTCTCGTCCTGGTGTATGTCACCTCGCCTGGGTAGAGATCATGACGCAGATACAGAAGTATTGTGCCGAGTGCCATGAGTAACTATCAGAGGACTCATCATGTTCTAGAGTCCTCCATCCCTGGTAGTGATGACTCTGACATTCGGTAAATGTTAGGATTACTATAGCGTGTGCGACTCCGCTGTATATGTAGGCGTCTCCTCCTCCAGATGACAGATTATTATTTGTACTTTCAGGGACTCGCAGCCACCAGTAATCCATACGCTGGGACAAGCAGGAGCGCTTCCATGAGCCGAAATGCTGGGCAGAAGACCCGGCAAGAAGAATGCCCCAGTCAAGGGCAAGGGGGCCGCTGCAGCCAAGGAGGTAAGGCAACGCCTTGACGTTAGTGTCCCGTGCTCCGTGTCTTGTGTAAGACTTGCTCCTTCTCCTCTGGTAGATGCAGTACATGTGATTCCTCTAGAGTCCGTACCATGTAATCCGATTTTCGGGATTAAAACCTCAAAACAAGATCCCATACTTCCTTATATACACATGAGCAGGGATCACAGGGCAGCACATTCATATCTATAGGGGCTGCCTAAAGTATTTTGCCTATTTTTCTTTACTTTATAAATCCTACTTTTCCTATAGTCTGAATGCTGGTCAGACATTTAGGCTCCGTTCACAGGCTCAATCCCTATAGTCGTCATGTACAGTAGGAGGGCAATAGGGTGTCCTTGTAGAATCCAGCAGGCTACTATACATTGGTATAATGTATATGTTGGGAAATCCTGATGTGAACAACGCCTTATCCATTCCATTATAGCTAGTCTATGATACCATATGAGGTGTATATAGGCAGTGTGCCCCCTGCTGGTGGGTTCAGTCTAGTTATAATAGTTTATCTCTTGTGTGCAGCTTGGGCTGTTTGTAGACTTCAACCCCGAGGACATGATGATGGGTATCCCAGATGACCCAGACGATGGCGATCTCGAGGCAGAATTGGCTGCACTCACTGGTGTCAAGGCTGCACCTAAGACCAAGCCTAAAGGAAAGGGTAAGTAACACAAGGACATCACAGCACCTTATGTAAATTCATCATATAGCTATTGTTTTAGCATCGTGTAATATGTCATTCTCCTCCGGATCAGTGGCGGTCTTAGAAGTCAAACCCGCCATGATAACAACTGATCACCAGGGGAAGGTTAGAGAAGTCGCACAGCGGGCTGATCACCAGGGGAAGGTTAGAGAAGTCGCACAGCGGGCTGATCACCAGGGGAAGGTTTGAGAAGTCGCACAGCGGACTGATCACCAGGGGAAGGTTAGAGAAGTCGCACAGCAGGCTGATCGCCAGAGGAAGGTTAGAGAAGTCGCGCAGCGGGCAGATCGCCAGGGGAAGGTTAGAGATGCCGCGCAGCGGGCAGATCGCCAGGGGAAGGTTAGAGATGCCGCGCAGCGGGCAGATCGCCAGGGGAAGATTAGAGATGCCGCGCAGCGGGCAGATCGCCAGGGGAAGGTTAGAGATGCCGCGCAGCGGGCAGATCGCCAGGGGAAGGTTAGAGATGCCGCGCAGCGGGCAGATCGCCAGGGGAAGGTTAGAGATGCCGCGCAGCGGGCAGATCGCCAGGGGAAGGTTAGAGATGCCGCGCAGCGGGCAGATCGCCAGGGGGAAGGTTAGAGATGCCGCGCAGCGGGCAGATCGCCAGGGGAAGGTTAGAGAAGTCGCACAGCAGGCTGATCGCCAGAGGAAGGTTAGAGAGAGTCGCGCAGCGGGCAGATCGCCAGGGGAAGGTTAGAGATGCCGCGCAGCGGGCAGATCGCCAGGGGAAGGTTAGAGATGCCGTGCAGCGGGCAGATCGCCAGGGGAAGGTTAGAGAAGTCGCACAGCGGGCTGATCGCCAGGGGAAGGTTAGAGAAGTCGCACAGCGGGCTGATCGCCAGGGGAAGGTTAGAGAAGTCGCACAGCGGGCTGATCGCCAGGGGAAGGTTTGAGAAGTCGCACAGCAGGCTGATCGCCAGAGGAAGGTTAGAGAAGTCGCGCAGCGGGCAGATCGCCAGGGGAAGGTTAGAGAAGTCGCACAGCGGACTGATCGCCAGGGGAAGGTTAGAGAAGTCGCACAGCGGGCAGATCGCCAGGGGAAGGTTAGAGATGCCGCGCAGCGGGCAGATCGCCAGGGGAAGGTTAGAGATGCCGCGCAGCGGGCAGATCGCCAGGGGAAGGTTAGAGAAGTCGCACAGCGGGCTGATCGCCAGGGGAAGGTTAGAGAAGTCGCACAGCGGGCTGATCGCCAGGGGAAGGTTAGAGATGCCGCACAGTGGGCAGATCGCTAGGAGAATGTAAGAGGCTAGCCTTCAAACAGGGGTTATGACAGTCTTTGACGGTCTGAGGGAAAACCTACAGAACTTTGCTAGGCTGAGTGCAGGGCCTGGGAGTCGTCCATGACACAACGATTTTAAGACAGAATGTCTGTACCATGTGCTGCCCACTTGGGCCATGCACTCAACACTTATCTCTATAATGTTCCTTTAAGGTTCTGACATTGACTAGATTATTATTAAGGTGATGGAAATTAAAGGGGTTTTCCAGGACTAAAATATTTGTGACCTATCCTTAGAATCGATCATTAAATTTCAGTTTGGCAAGTGAACCCCTCCTGTCAGCTGATCGGACCGTCCCTCCTGTGAGCGCCACTTCCTCTTCACAGGCCATGCGATGTCATGTTTATCAGTCACATGGCCTGTTTGCGGCTCAGTTCCTTTTAAGTGAATGGGGCTGAGCTGCAATACGAAGCAGCTCAGCCCCACAGCTACTATACAATGTACGGCGCTGTGCTTGGTCAGTAGTGAAAATGCTGCAGCTATCATCCGAACCCTGCAGTCTCTTCAAACAGCTGATCGGCGGGGGTGTTGGTTGTCAGACCCCATCAATCTGATATCGATGTCTTATCCTATGGACCTCTGTATGTCTTATTGTCTTATTTGGTATAAAGAAGTGTCTTGATAATTTCTGCTAAAAGTAACTGATGGCCCCTTTATATGTCTCTGCAGCTCCTCTCCCTATGGATCATATAGAGAAGATGGCACAAGAATGCATGAGAGACTTGGATGCAGAGGAGGATGATGACGATGACCTGGAAGACGATGATTTACTGGTAGGTATTGGTGTAATATTATCAGTGCGGGGACGGAGCTCGGGCCTGAGATCTGGGACACTGCACTGAATGGTTTTACACAGCACATTATATAGATCTATATATAGCTGTCCTGTATACGTTGAAGTATGTGGATACATATAGATAGCACACACATGGGTACAGTGCAGACCCCCATATATCAAGTCAGGAACCGGATTGCAGCAGGCTTTGTTAGCGCTTTCGTTTCATGAGGTTATGGCAGTTTTATTTTTCTTTGTGGTTTTCTCTATAGGCTGAGCTGCAGGAAGTAGTGGGAGAGGAGGAGGAGGAGGAAGAATCGCCTCCTTCACATGTTCAACAACTAACTGAACCTCAGCAGGTGGAAAACACAGAACCTGCAGCCCTACTTACCTCTCCATCTAATACCCTCAAAAGCCCATCACAGGTAAGTGCTCAGAAACAGAACTGAGCAGCGCTCCCCAGTGTTCGCACATATGGCTATAAATGGTTTTTGGAGTTTTTTTTCTGTTTTATCTGTTCTTAAAGGGGTTATCCACCTTTGGATCAGAGGGGGCGACTGTTGGGACCCCTGCAGATCAGCTATTTACCGTGTGCACAGCTCCTAGCATTGCTTACATGCTGAGCACTGCTCTCTTGCTGTACCCTTAGTAGTGGAGGTTATGAGTATCACAGCAGTGTCTTATTCAAGTCTTTGGGATGTCGCTGCCTTACCCATAACCTTCACAATTAAAAGTATGGCAAGTGAGTATCGCAACGTCCGGTATGTAAACTATGGTGGGAGCTGTGTGTTTCAGGAAAATGGCTGATCTGCAGGGTTCCCAACAGTTGCACCCCCATATCCATAATTGATGTCCTATTTTAAGGATAGGCCATCAGTATTTAAAAGGTGGATGACCCCTTTAACCGGTCACATCATGGCAGAGTCATGGCCTGCTCTATAAATTGCTTAGGCCTGGATGGCCGTACTGAGTAAGGAGTATTGCATAGTGGGGCAGAGCGAACAGGCCTGACATCCAGCTGTGACTGCAGTGCAGAATAAATTAGCGACTCCCTAGTAAGGAAACAACTGAATCCCCGGACAATACTGATCCCACGGACTTGGCTACTGGTGCAGTACTTTGCTGCGCAGATAAAACTACTTGAAATTGGGTGGTTTTTGCTGTGGCTCGCTTACAGGAGTCGCTGCAGTTCTTCTGCACCTTTACCCTTTGCAAAAATTGGAAGCTGTCATTGATACCTGCAGCAATAATTGACATGCCTTAGGCTATAAACCTCCAGTACTTTGCAGGTTTTAGCCACAGGATATGCATGAGATTTATATAGATCATATCTGGAATGAGGCTACTGTAGATCAGTGGGTTAGATGCTGGCCACTTTGTGACCCCAGCCCGAAACATATTAATGGTGGCGTGACGTTAGATGTGCAATCACTTACTGACCCCAGATGGCCTGGGGGCTATTGTGCAGGGACCTCCATCCTTTCATTCTCCAAATCAGTGGGAATACCATTGGTTTTCCCCCCACTGATCATATTATTATGGTATATTCTAGCAATATGCTATAAGGTTACAACAGTCAGCCATGACACTTAAGCTACATGCGTACAATCGTGTAGTGTGCAGGCCGATTATATAGTGGAATGTACTCGGATGACACACGGATATCAACAAGTGGTTCAGTTCCAATGTCACAGAGTAGGATAGGACCCGCTCTATAATCATCAGACCCCCATTTGCAGAGTCTCAGCCTCACACTGGGTCATGTGCATGAGGCGTAAAACTGCTGATAGGTGAAGTCCACACCCTGATAATCTCATGGCAATGGCACTTGTTGAGTGGGTATGTTAGATGGCGAGTGAACGGTCAGATCTTGAAGCCGATGTGTTGGAAGAAGGAAAATAGGCAAGCCTGCCCCCCTAATGGCAATGACCCCTTTTAGAAGGATAGGCATAATGGCTACAGCCAAGCCTCAGGAATTGTTCTGAAATAGTCTGAGGAACATGACAAAAAGTTCAAGGTGTTGACTTTGCTCCAAATCCACCAGATCCCATCCCCATAGAACATGCAGTATGTAGGATGTGCTGGAAAATAAGTCCTAAGAGGGCGCACCTGGTATTTTACAGGACTTAAAGGGAACCTGTCAGGTCTATATAGGACACTAAACCACCCACAGGTCCTTATGGCCTGGTGCTTTAGTGTCCCAAAAAGCCCTGTTCTAACGCTGTCCATGGCTGCACTGAAGAAACAATCCCTTATACTTCCCTAGAGATGCGCCTCATCGGACTCACTGCAGCTATTTGGCACACTAAGCAATTGATCCACACACTGGTAGTGACCCAAATAGATCTAACAGGTTCCCTTCAAACAAATTGCCCAACTTTTGAAGGGACAAAATGAGCAGCGAATTTAGATGTTGAAAGCCCTGCCTTCTATCTATGGCCACTTTTATCTCCACCCATTCCTAACCATGCCCCTTTAGTGGCCCTAACTCTGTATCATTCTCCCACACAGTATAATGTCCCACTTAACCTGCACCCGTGGATCCGGTGCGACACAACCAGTTTTACACTGCTGGCTCAGGTGGTTGTGTGCTTGTCCTGCTGTGACCTGCCACGTTGTGGCTCCCTGTATACTGATCTCTGTATACTGGACCCTATTTACTAATTCCTATATCAGGGTGCAGTATATAGGGATCTTATATATAGCATGCAGTATATAAGGATCAGTATCTAGATTATATTAATCCCTATACTACAGGGCCCCTGGGGGCCCAGGCACTAAGCACCTGATGGAGCCTCCATTTAGAATTCTGCCCATCCCCTGCACTCACAGGGTGGGCACTCCCTGGGTCTGACACCAGAATGGAGGAGACGATGGCTTCTGTGCGGCACTGGCACTACTCCCCTGCTCTGCCTCCTGACCAAAGTGCTTAGCGACACTAATGCAGGGTATGGCGGCATAACGGTGGAAAATCGGGACTGTCGCGTCTGATCTGGGTCGGTTTGGAGCTCTGCCTTTAAAGGCCAGGTACTACAGGACACCTCCAGACATGTCATACCTCAAAGGGTGGCACCTACACCATACTGGTTTTAATGTTATGACTGGTGCTTACTGTGGGGATGCCCCTTTAAGAAGTGCCAGTATTTTAGATGGGTACATGATTTTACATCATAGTAAACTTTTTTTTTTCCCCCGCTGCTGTGTTTACCAATGAATACAACGTGTAGGGGAGGAGATGGGTTTTCCCTGCACTATTAATACCGCGCTAAGATTTTTTTTTTTACCTTTTTGCTTGGTTTTGAGTTGTATAAACAGATGTAAGGAGACGCCTATGTAACGGCCGGTGCGGGCAGCGCCCCTCCCTGGCACTGGCACAGAGGCCACACTGTTCTCCCCTCCCTGTCCCTCTGCTTTCATTTCCACCAGTAACTCTTTCCGAGACTTTCCCCGCACTCCTACAGAGGAATGCATGCCCGGCGCTGTCAGACTGGCTGTAATGGGCGCCGTTACTGGATCTGTAGCCTGAAGGGTTATCAGGATTGGATTTAAAGGAGACGACTATTAGGAGTTTGTCGCTGGTGCACTTGTTTCCATATATCGGTATTTGGCTACTTACTGTACCAGTTAGGACTAGAGGAGAAGCTGGTATGACGGTGAGTACTAGGTACTATCCCCTCACTTAAAGGGGTTGTCTGGTTTTTAGAGTCCTTACAATAGGGCTTCAATATTGGATCTGTGGGGGTCTGATACCCGGGCCGGGACCCCTCAGATCACCTGTAGTGAGACAGTGCGGCTCTCAGTAATGTTTACATCATGTGTCCCATTGTAGTCTATAGGGCTAACACTGCAGTACCAGCACTCACCACTACAGTTTGTACTTATCACTTGTCAATCCGTGAGGGTCAGACACCAGGGACCCCCATGTATCTGCTATTTGAAGCGGCAGCGGTGCTCCCTGATCGCCACTTCCACTTTACGTGCCATGTGACATCACTGTCATCCGTCATATGGCCGCCTCCAAGTTCATATGGCCGCCTGCAAGTGAATGGGGCTGAGCTGCAATACCATGCACAGCCACTAGACAATATGTGGCGCTGTGCTTGGTAAGTACTGAAGCTGATGCAGTGCTCACCCGTACGCTGCACCCTCTACAAACAGCTGAACGGGTGTTAGACCCCTGCCGATCTTTAATTGACGACCTGTCCTATGGATAGGTAATCCATTATCTAGCCTGGAGGACTCCTTTAAGACTGAAGCTGGCCAGAGGCATTACATTGATGTCAGCAAAACCCACTGGTTTCGCTTTGAGTGGTTGGTCATCTTATTTGTATGGGGGGGGGTCTCTCATTTCTCCTCTGATAGCAGACCCCATTTATAACATGTGCTTGCGCAACTGAGCCAAGTGTGCGAGTATATGGGGATGTTGGGAGGAATAGCCATCAGCTGAATGGTAGGCCGATAATCCTATAATTTGAGTGCGACTGGCTAATAATAGTATGGGGTCTCCTGACGCTCCCACGATGGTAGATAAGGATCATGCAGTTGGTTTTCAGTAAGCTCAGTTCTTCTGTTTTCGATAAATAAAGTCGCCACCAGCCATCTGGACATGTGCATGCTCAGCCATGCTGAGTGTGCATTTGAACGGGGAACCAAGAGAAGTATTCAATAAAAGGTGATTTAGCTGCAGTACCAGACACAACCTGTATACAGAAGTGGCGCTGTTACAGGAAAAAGGAAACAAAATCTCATACAAGCCTTTATAGAGTCTGACTACTGTAATTGCATCATATCACTCTGAATTATAGAGGTTGTCAGCTGATCTGATTTAGCGGTTACTGGATTAGGATTATTTGTCTCGTCTCTTATTCCTTGCAGCGCTGTCTTGGTGAATGTTTTATGTTTCTTGCACCTCATTATCTAATTATTTCATGGTGTGATGTGACCCACTTATGTGTTTACAGACAAGCGGCGGGGAACTCGTACAGACGCTAGAGGAACGCATCTCCAGCTACAAAACAGCAATTACCAATGCAAAACAGTCCAACGAGAGCTCCAAAGCCAGGCGCTACGAGCGAGGCCTGAAGGTACGGCGCTCATGATAGGGCCGAGTGTGCGGGGTCTGCTTACTCCGGGGAATCGAGTAGAAATAAAAGGAACACATACATGCAGACACCGATCTAGTTAGAAATAAAGGATGTATTAATGGCGGGGTGGGCCCCCAAAAATTCAGTGGGCCCGGGGCAGCCGCCCCCTCTGCCCTCCCGCTAGCTACGCCTCTGATACACCCAGATAAAATGGAAGTGGTTGCTGATATCACCTTACTGTTTGTGGCTTATTAGTACATGGGAGGGGGGAAACATTTGAGGCCGGGTGACGCCCATGGTGGCCATCTGCAAAGCCGCCATTTTGGATTCTGGATTTTATCTGGGTGTATTCATACTTATGGCCCACCCTGTAGTTTTGCAAGAGCTGGAGTGCCAAAGGTTGCCTACCCCTGGTATAGGTTATAGCAACTGTATCTCCATCTTGTAGACACTGGAATCCATGCTGAAGGCCGCCAGACAGGGGAAGCCTGTGGCGGAGGATGAAATACCGCCACCGGTGGCTTGTGGGAAGCCCGCCACACCTGCCGAAGCCTCTCCATCAGTGGCAGTCCTTAAGGAAGAGCAACTAAGTCCAGCCGAGGCCCTGCCCGCCGACCCTGCCAGCAATGGGCAGTCACCGGAGGGCACGGAAGTGTCAGCCGCTGCAAGCCAAAGTGAGGACGGTAAGACAAACCCTACTGCCTAGAGCCGTCTGCCTGCTTTGTTATAGACAGTCTGCCTCAGCACCTTCTCGATCCCATGTCTAAGGCAGCGTGCGCTCCATCCTAACCTAAGGAAGAGCGCCCGAACCGCTTCACCAAATGTATGGCGGACGCCGTATACAAGTGCACGCCTCTCACGTCTTATACCATTGTTCAATTGCAGATACTAAAACTTTACTGACGACAAGACAGAGGGAATACAAGATGGCGGCTCTGAGGGCTAAGCAAAGCGGAGACCTGGAGAAGGCCAAGGAGTACATGAAAATTGTTAAGGTAAGTATTGGGTGTATGTAGTGCCCATAGTTAATGGGGGCAGTGGTACGCACAGGGTTAAAGGACTTCTGCACCTTAGATAATCCCTGCTTGATAGAAGGGTCCCTAGACAATAAGCTGATGACACGGTGTCCCCCTGTAGAGACCTGCACATAAGTGTTCATTTTCCTGCAGCGCCTCCACAGGTGAAAGTAAGCATTACACAACTCCTACTGAAATCAATAGGTTATCTGTATAGTACAGGACAGGACGAGTCCTCCGGAGAGATGACGGACACTCTTTTATGCCGCTCTTCTCTCTGGTAGAAATATTCTGGCAGTCCTCAGGTATACAGGCAGATATATCATTACACTCCTTCAGTTTTACAGACTCCCTGCTTCAGGTCTTAAAGCTGTATTCACTATAAGGAATATCTCTGTTCTAGCTAATACCTGTGTTCCCCATTAAATGACAATGCTAAATAACCTTTTCCTAGAGTTCTGTGTTATATAATTCCTCATGTATTCATCCTGGTAATGTGTGGATAAATTGACTACTGGTTATTACCGTTCCCCTTTCAGTGGGATGTGTCCCTGCATACATACTGACAGATCCGGGGCGCACCCTATTGAAAGGAGGAATGATAATACCTAGTTTATACATACCTTGCCAGGAGGAATAACTGAGGAATTGCACAATAAATTTGCTATAGTGCTATTACTTCATCTTCAATATGAGGATCTTCCTTTTTTCAGAAATTCAGCAATGTTCTAGAAGCTCTGGACAGTGGACAAGCCGTGGATCTTAGTCAAATGCCTCCTGCTCCAGATGGTAAGTACTGTATTAGCAAGGATCACACCAAATATGAGACCGCCTGCCAACATGGCGGATTTATATCAGACCGCCTGCAGACATGGTGGATTTATAGAAGGCCGCCTGCAGGCATGGGGAATATATATGAGACCGCCTGCAGACATGGTGGATTTATAGGAGGCCACCTGCAGACATGGGGGATTTATATCAGACCGCCTGCAGACATGGTGGATTTATAGGAGACCGCCTGCAGACATGGTGGATTTATATCAGACTGCCTGCAGACATGGTGGATTTATATCAGACCACCTGCAGACATGGTGGATTTATATCAGACCGCCTGCAGACATGGTGGATTTATATCAGACCACCTGCAGACATGGTGGATTTATATCAGACCGCCTGCAGACATGGGGGATTTATATCAGACCGCCTGCAGACATGGTGGATTTATATCAGACCGCCTGCAGACATGGTGGATTTATATCAGACCACCTGCAGACATGGTGGATTTATATCAGACCACCTGCAGACATGGTGGATTTATATCAGACTGCCTGCAGACATGGGGGATTTCTATCAGACCGCCTGCAGACATGGTGGATTTATATCAGACCGCCTGCAGATATGGTGGATTTATATCAGACCGCCTGCAGACATGGGGGATTTATATGAGACCGCCTGCAGACATGGTGGATTTATAGGAGACCGCCTGCAGACATGGGTGGATTTATATCAGACCACCTGCAGACATGGTGGATTTATATCAGACCGCCTGCAGACATGGTGGATTTATATCAGACCGCCTGCAGATATGGGGGATTTATGAGACCACTTGCAGACATGGTGGATTTATATGACTCTTCTTTCTTCTTAACTTTTAGACCACAGTGGAAAGAGTCCAGAAGTGTCAGCAGCTCCGGAGCCCCCTGCATCTGTCCCTGCTCCGACACAAGGTGAGAGGGGACGTGAGACAATAAATGACCTCTTTATTTTGCTGGGGTCATGTGACCAGGGTAAGGGAATTTAGTTATGGGGACCTTATATTTTATGTACTTATTCCCATATGTGAAGGGAGGAGAACAGGGAAGAAAAGTCTATGAGAGAATTGCTATCCCCAGGTTAGGTGATCACTTGCATTTACTGATCGGTGGGGATGTGACTGATAGGACCCCCACAAAGCACAAGAACAGGGGCCCCATATTCCCCATATGCACTACACAGGTACAGTGTCACCCCATTAACTTCTGTGGGACTGCTGGAGATAGCGGAGTACAATGGATTTCTGTTCTCATGATTGGTAGGGGTCACAGTGGTCGACCCCCACCCACTTGTGAATAGGGGAGAACTTGTAAACTTGGTCCAACCCCTAAGGCATAGGGCATATGCATGTCATAGTGGGGGAAAATGTCTGTCTGGCCGTGTCTGAGAATTAGTGGATCCAATATTAAAAGGATTGTCAGAGATAAAATAATCCCTTTAAGGAGATGTCTATGTAAGTAATGTCAGTGGGGTGGTTGAGCAGGCCTCATAGAGCTGGTACTGACCATGTCCTGTTTCCTTTGTGGGCCGGCAGCCCCGGCTAGTTCAGTGTTACAGGCTCTACAGCAGAGAATGGAGCGATACAAGTCTGCCGCACAGCAAGCCAAGGCCAATGGGGACGACAGGAAAGCAAGAATGCATGAAAGGATCGCCAAGGTAGAAAGCAGCGGCCATGATGGAATTCCCATACATAATTATTACTAAATGGGTTTTCCCATTGTTAGGCATCATGACTTATTATCTTAAAGGGCTGTTGTAGGAGTTTTAAATTGATGGCCTTTGCTTAGCATTGGTCATCGGTATCAGATCTGAGGAATAGGTCAGTATAACTTCTAGAATACCCCTTTAAGAAATGTGCCCTGTTTGTGTACACAGTTACCCGCCCTGCCTGAGCCTGAAGCTGCAATACAGACCCATTCTCATGGCTTGAAATGCACAACAGTAGTATCAGGATTGATAAAGAGTCCCAAATATTGGACCCCACAGATTATTATACTACTGCGCCCACTAGCAATAACACTAGTAGATGGGAATATCCCTTTAATACATTATATTCCTATATTATAGCGATATTGTCCTAGGTGTGCGCTCTACAGGGGTAGACAAACAAAAGCCAAAACCAAGTTTCCCATAGCTCAGGCCAACAATGCGTTCCCATGGAGAGAGCTGCGCCCCTTCTCATGATCCACAAAAACAAAAGTCAAGAACAAGAAAGACCAGATGTGTCCGAGAACGCGGATACGGTAACAACACAAACAATTCCGCACAAAAGCTCAGAAATTCTGCTCTTCTAATGTACGGAATAGTAAATAAAGAAGTCACCAGTAAGGCTCTGTTCACACCTACATTGGTACGTCCATTGTCCTAAGATCAGAGCAATGAGAATAACAGCAGTGGTGCCCATTGGACCCCATTGACTATAACGGGGTTTCTGGTTCCATTGATGGTATCCATCATTTTACCAGACAAAATCGCGCTGCACGCTGCTCCGTCACTTCTGTTCCGATAACTACGAGGTCACCGCCAGTCTCTACTGTCTGATCTCCTCCTGAGACTCAGGAAATGCCTGCTTGGCCAGTCACTGACTGCGGAGGCCACCAAACTAAGCCGGTGATTGGCTGAGAGGGCATTTCCTGTATGTCAAGATGGGAACAGGAAGTAGAGATCAGCGGGGTGGACCTGGTAGGTGGTGGGGGATGGGTGGGGCTCAATGTATCGCATTTTATTTGCTTGCTAGACAATCCCTTTAACCTTCCTTGCTTGCTTGCAGCAATACCAGGACGCCATCCGGGGACATAAAGCCGGGAGACAGGTCAACCTCACAGAACTCCCCGTACCTCCAGGTGAGTGTTGTAATATAAATGTATATATACACATATATAGCTAGAGGAAGAAGGATCTTGAAGATGATTGTTGTCTATGACTTTGGGCTCTTGGTTTTCACCTAGGCTTCCCTCCGTTTCCTGGTATGGAGAACACAGAAGGTGAGGGAAGTGTGGAGAAAGCACTGGAAGCTGCCCACAAACTGGCAAATGCCAAGGAAGAAGATGACGCTGAGGATGAAGATGATGAGGTTGGCAAATGTCTAAATGTATCTACTAAAAGTTACATTGTTGTCTGCATGTATCAATGGGTGACTGCTAAGAGTGGAATATTAAGTATGTTAAAGGAGTTTTCCAGGCTTAATAATTGATGAGATGGCCTGCGAAGCAGAAGTGGAGCTCTTCAAGCACCAGTGCCACTTCATAGAGCTGATCTGCAGGGGTCCCAGGTGTTGCACCCCCACCGATCTTCAATTGATGACCATTCCTAAGGATAGTTCAGCAATTTAATAAGTCCCAGACATCCCCTTTAACCATTACGTGATATCAAAAAACAAATTCATGCCCACACGAAAGTAAAAAACAATTCACATAATTTATGAATGAATAAATAAAAATTACAAATAAATAAATAGATAAACATAAGGGAATACAAGGAAGGACCAACAGAAAATATACACAAAGGCAGGAAACTTAGGGAATCAAATAATGAATAAATATGGTAAATCAAAAAAAGCACAATATCAAATATTTGACAAGATAATCTGGACCTATGAATAGGAATACGCCTACAAACTACCAAAAGCTTTACCCCAGGTAATAATATGACAAAGGTGCTAAAAGGACCATATATAATATATAGATAAAAGCCCTAAAATAACCTACCTAAGAAACAAACCCTTCGATGCGTGTTTCGCCACAGGCTTCGTAGACTTCATAGAGCTGATCTGCAGTGGTCCCAGGTGTTGCACCCCCACCGATCTTCAATTGATGACCGTTCGTAAGGATAGGTCAGCAATTTAATAAGTCCCAGACAACCCCTTTAAACCATTACGTGATATATATAGTATGGCTGAGGATACCAGCAAAGCATAGAGCAGCCATTGATGTTATACTTAGATGCTAACTAAAGGGGCGGAGCTTTGACAACTTGTGAATTATGTTCATCAGTAGGTGCTACCTATAGTTCTTGTCATGGCAAAGGGCACCTGGTGTATGTTGTGAATGCACCTTACCCGTGTTTGATTTCTCAGGATGAGCAGCCGGCAAAGAAACCCGTCCCTCAAAAACCCATCCAAATTGTAAAGCCGCAAATATCACCAGCTGTGCCACAACAAGAAGAGTCCCTCAAAACCAAAGGTGCTGGTACCGCAGAGAATCTCCCGCCTGCAGGTATGTCTGGAGACACTCACAATACAATCCAGTGCCCTGTGCTCCTGAGCATGGCGCTTCTCACTACACCGAGACCACCACTACAAGCACTAGCCCTGTCCTTCTCACTATGAGACCACCACTACTAGCACTAGCCGCTGTCCTTCTCACTATGAAACCACCACCACTAGCACTAGTCCTGTCCTTCTCACTACACAGAAACCACCACTACAAGCACAAGCCCTGTCCTTCTCACTATGAGACCACCACTACTAGCACTAGTCCTGTCCTTCTCACTACACCGAGACCACCACTAGCACTAGTCCTGTCCTTCTCACTATGAGACCACCACCACTACTAGCACTAGTCCTATCCTTCTCACTACACCGAGACCACCACTACTAGCACTAGTCCTGTCCTTCTCACTATGAGACCACCACTACTAGCACTAGCCCTGTCCTTCTCACTATGAGACCACCACCACTACTAGCACTAGCCCTGTCCTTCTCACTATGAGACCACCACCACTACTAGCACTAGCCCTGTCCTTCTCACTATGAGACCACCACCACTACTAGCACTAGTCCTATCCTTCTCACTACACCGAGACCACCACTACTAGCACTAGTCCTGTCCTCCTCACTATGAGACCACCACTACTAGCACTAGCCCTGTCCTTCTCACTATGAGACCACCACCACTACTAGCACTAGCCCTGTCCTTCTCACTATGAGACCACCACCACTACTAGCACTAGCCCTGTCCTTCTCACTATGAGACCACCACCACTACTAGCACTAGCCCTGTCCTTCTCACTATGAGACCACCACCACTACTAGCACTAGCCCTGTCCTTCTCACTATGAGACCACCACCACTACTAGCACTAGTCCTGTCCTTCTCACTACACCGAGACCACCACCAACACTAGTCCTGTCTTTCTCACTATTTCAGTACAAGAGCAGATGGAGTTCTTGGAGAACCGGAGAAGACAATACAGAAAAGCAGCTCTACAAGCCAAGCAGAGGAACGACCTGGACCTGGCCAAACAGCACATGAGAGTCGCCCATGTTCTTCAGGCCTCAATAGACAAACTCAAGGGTGGGACCCTGGTGGACATCAGCAAGGTCAGAACCTCCAAGAGCTCAGAACAGATGTTCAGTTTTGTACAGTATTTTAACTAGATATTATAAGATATATATATATATATATATATAAAAATACACACGCGGACAAAATTGTTGGTACCCCTCGTTTAATGAAAGAAAAAACGGTCACAGAAATAACTTGAATCTGACAAAAGTAATAATATATAAAACTACATGTTGACAAGTCACAAAGCTTCTGGGAGAATGTCCTATGGACAGATGAGACAAAAATAGAAATTTTTGGCAAAGCACATCAGCTCTATGTTCACAGATGGAAAAATGAAGCCTATCTTGAAAAGAACACTGTCCCTACTGTGAGACATGGAGGAGGCTCTGTTATGTTCTGGGGCTGCTTTGCTGCATCTGGCACAGGGTGTCTTGAATCTGTGCAGGGTACAATGAAATCTCAAGACTATCAAGGGATTCTAGAGAGAAATGTGCTGCCCAGTGTCAGAAAGCTTGGTCTCAGTCGCAGGTCATGGGTCTTGCAACAGGATAATGACCCAAAACACACAGCTAAAAACACCCAAGAATGGCTAAGAGGAAAACATTGGACTATTCTGAAGTGGCCTTCTATGAGCCCTGACGTAAATCCTATTGAGCATCTTTGGCAGGAGCTGAAACATGCCGTCTGGAAAAGGCACCCTGGAGCAGTTTGCTCATGAGGAGTGGCCAAAATACCTGCTGAGAGGTGCAGAAGTCTCATTGACAGCTACAGGAATCGTTTGATTGCAGGGATTGCCTCAAAAGGTTGTGCAACTAAATATTAAGTTAATGGAACCATCATTTCTGTCCAGGCCTGTTTCATGAGTTTTATTTTTTTTTAAATTCCTGGTTGGAAAGCAATGTCTGACTTTCATTTGTTCATTTTCATAGAATTTTTATATATTATTACTTTTGTCAGATTCAAGTTATTTCTGTGACCATTGTGGGTTTTTCTTTCATCAAACGAGGGGTACCAACAATTTTGTCCACGTGTGTAAATATAAGATTAAATAGAGATGAGCAAACTGGTTCGCAACGAGCCAGGTTAGTTACGAATTTTCCCAAAATTTCAGGTTTGGACAAGCCCAAAATTTTGGGGGTTTGTGACCCATGAATCATTGTTATACTCTGGGAAGATTTCAGCTGTGAAAACTACAGAATTATGAATGCAGCTGTGAACTATAACATAGGCTGTAACTCCGGATCAGTACGGCCATTTATGTACAAAATTATATATATTATATACTAAATTTAATATATAGAGGTGGTCGAGTCTCGCTTGATTGGTTTAACGAATATTTGTGAAGTTCACTTGCACGTTTCATTTCAAGCTTGGTCTGAACTGGGAGTGCTATTAATATACTCTGGCGTCTCTTCATCAAGTATAGAGATGGGTGGAGCTGCATTCACAATTCTGCAGGCTTCATAGATGAAATCTCACAGAATTCCCTGCTAGTGTAGTATCTGCATTCTAGAAATTGTCATCTTTATACCTAGCAATTTATAATAAAGAAAACCTAATATATATGTCATTTATAATATATATAATATATATAGTAATAATAGTCTATAGCAAAATATGTTTGCAATGACAAGGAGCAGAATTGTGAATGCAGCTCTAGGGTACACTACTCATGCAGGATAGGACATGCAGTGTATTAACACAAGTTTTATGTATTGTTTTTGTATATAGAAATTGTAAGATGGTTTTGTTGCTTCCTCCTTGGAATCGCTCCTTTGTTTTGTAACGTCTCTTCATTGGTCGGTATTCACACTGTCTCCCAGGTACCTCCTCCCCCCATGGATGAGGACAGTGACTTTGTAGTGGTTGAACATGAGGACAGCAGACCACCGCAGAACTCGGATGACGTTTATGCTCAGTTGATAAAGCTGCTTCAAGAGCAACATGAGGTAGGTAGCCGGAGCCGCCAAAATATTTCCCCAGTTTTTTCCTTTGTGTTACGTTTTGGACGGCACAAATTTCAGTTTGTAATATAATGTGATTACCGAATATGTCCCCTTTAAGGTTGCTGATAGTAGAGTAGGACAACCTAAGGATTGGTCATCAGTTATTTAATAGTAAACTATTTAATATTTAGTCAGGATGGGTCTGACTAATATAGAGGGTACCTAGTGGTGACCCCCTCTTCGCTGTCCATATGCCCCATTAGGAGTTGTCCCCATGAAACTGCCCCTATAATGGTCATACACAAAAACCTTTGTATACCATTTGGATTAGTTTAGCCTTTAAGGCGTCGCTTCCAATCAGAATTGCCATAACATATGATGTATACGTTATATGATTTAGTGCTGTGCGCAAAAATCCCAAATCTACACAAAGACCCTTGTACAAGAGCATGTGCAAAAAGCCAAAGCCCAGTAAATGACCTGCACATGTGAACCCATTGATCAGTTTTTACCGAAATGCTCTGCAGGCTACTCTATCACTTGTGTTATCGCCATAATTTTATTTTCTTTCCTCTAGAAATGCATGAGATATTCTAAGCAGTTCACACACATGGGGAATGTGGCAGAAACTACAAGGTGAGTTTCCTTAATCTTGATATGACTTGTTTGGGACCACCAGCAGAAAAATGGGGAAAGGGCTGTAACACCCGCACTGCAGTACATGGCACAGCGACCTCCATGTGAGTGTGGTGGTGCCTGGTACTGCAGCTTTGCACATTCACGTGAATGCATGGCTGAGCTGCAGTTGAAGATGCATCCTCACTGTTAAGGATAAGATGGAAAATCCCTTTAAATATTGATGGGGTTATATCTGAGTGATCATTGACTATTAAAGGGGCTTTCCCGAACCTATATATTGATGACCTAACCATACTCTGGACCCTCGCTGATCAGATATCTGAAGAGACGGCACGCACATGTTCTGCCGCCTCTTCCCTGTGCTGATGATGTCACAATCATTGGTGACATTGTATAGTAACAGCTCAGTCCTATTCAAGTGATTAGGGCTGAGTTGTAATACCAAGCACAGGTCCTATGATACATACAATGCTGTGCTGGTTATTTATTGGAGAGGCTGCAGCACTCACCCCAATGCTGCAGCCTAGTCATAGGTTGGACTTGATGGACTTCTGTCTTTATCCACCCTCATCTACTATGTTCAACCAGCTGATCTGTGGGGGTCCTGGGTGTTGGATCCCCACCAATCACATAACCTATCTTAAGGATCCTCTGTGTACAGTCAGTCTCTTACTTTGCTTGTCTTTTTGATTCAGGTTTGAGAAAATGGCAGAAGACTGCAAGAAAAACTGTGAGATCCTACATTTATCACAAGCTCAGGGCCTGGATCCTCCTCCCTATCATTTTGAAGACAAGACACTGAAGATTGTCAGGTATCACCAAACATTATTCCATGTGCTGCTTATCAAGTGAATAGGTCGGGGCTGTAATACCAGACATGGCCACCACCCAAAGTATGGAGCTGTTCCTGGTAAAAAATGTAGGGGATGCAGATCCTTCTGGTTATGGTCCCTGAAAGTCCAGACCATCATAAATCTAATATTGTTGGCCTATCCTAAAGTTAGATATCAATATGATAGTCATGGAACACTGATTTAAAGGGATTTTCTGGTTCTTTAATATTGATGGCCTATCCTTAGGTTCAGTCATCAACTCCCAGTTCACCCCTGTAGACAAGGGGTTTTGAAACTTCAGCACTGTCCTCTTCCCTGTTTACCAGGGACAGTGTTGTACTTTTGATAGTGACTGTACCTGGTATTACAGCAAAGTCCCTTTCACTTGAATGGGACTGAGCTGCAGTAGCTAGCATAGGCACTTCCGAAAGTACAGCGCTGTGCCTGGTAAACAAGAGAACACTGCACTAGCCAGATCGCCATGGCCAGCAGGTCTGTGTTTGTGAATGGAGGGGGTCTAAGAGTTACATCATCTCCTAAGGGTAGGCTTCAGTATAATATATAGATCATAATACAGTCAGATGGGGGAGCCCTTGCTGCCGGATTGTTCTCCATACTGAAGCATTAGCCACACTCCTCCACCAGACGCCAACATAAGACACACCGGAGGTTCAGAGCAGCAGGTGGAGACATGAGCTGGATTTCGGATTACCACAGGCCCCCATTAGACAGTGCAGCTAAGCTGGAGCCTCTGATCATAAGTAGTGACTAACCCCTAGCTGGATGTCTATCACAGATATATCATGGGCAGATAATATCACTTTCTCTCTTCCTTCCACAGAGTATTCTCAGAGCTCAGTAGTACAGAGATGCTGCTCATTGTAGTCCGCGGCATCAACCTCCCGGCGCCATCAGGTGAGGCTCTGACCATATCTCGCCCCTGTGTGTTCACCGTGTATCCGGCCTCTGTCTGGGCCTTGTGCTTGTCTCCTGCTTATGGTGTAAGTCTTAATGCATGATGTATTTGTCTCCTCTCCAGGAATGGCCCCCAATGACTTACACGCATTTGTCAAGTTCGAATTTCCATATCCAAGTACGGTAAGAGACATATAATGGGTTATAGGGGTTGTCAAGACCCAGGGGTAATGGAGACTGTGTGGCCTTTAGCATCAGATCGGCGGGGTCCAACACCTGTTCCCACACCGATCGGCCAATTTGCTATGCATTGTATACAGCTTCCGGCTCTGTACACTGCAGTGGTGGCGCCTTGCTGTTAGTGTTCCTGTATTGGTCCATTATACTCCGGCTCTCTTCTATGGGCGGATGCCCGGACATGGCAGATATCCGGCTGGGCTGATGCCCGGACAGGGCAGATATCCGGCTACGCTCATATAACGTCTCCCATTTGTTTTGCAGGAACAGCCTCAAAAGAATAAAACCTACGTTGTTAAGAACACCAACTCTCCAGGTCTGTATGTCCTGCAGGTGTAAATGTACAGCCATGGCGTCACAGTAAATGGATAGTGGTGCACTAGTTATAATACACCGGTAACACAACTGCTGGGGTTCATCTGGAGAGCATCTGAAAGGGTGGTCCGACCACTAAATATATGTGTTGTATCATAAACATGATCAATATTTGCCATTTAGATAAGTTAGAAAAATTATCCAGTGAAGAGTTATGACATTTAATCACTTAGTATGGCGCCACCTGGTGTTCATAGTGTATAGCAATGTGCACGTCCACCTAATGAGCTGAGTGCTGGTGGACACACATGCTCAGTTGCTCTCCACATAGTTTACTACAGAACAGCCAATAGAAATCACTTTCTGCCCTGCTTGTAAGGAAGGAGCAGAGACTGGTACATGGCAGGATAGCTGAGGAGACGACACCTGAAGGGGAAGTAAGAATGGGCTATAGTGACAGCTGCCAGAGGGGAAGTAGACTGATTCTGTCAAGAGCCTATCCCCAGTGGGATCAAGGGGGGGCTTTTAGTGTATATATATATATGGCTAGTTCTCTCTAGTGGTGGCTGCTGGAAGACACGGTAAATACACCAGCCCCAGGGGTGTAGATATAGGGGGTGCGGTGGTAGCAATCACCAGCAGGCCTTAAACCCTGACCCTACAGGTCCCTCTGCCACATAAAATATACCAGTATTCTATATGGCACAAGGTAAGTAGGGACCCCAGTCCAGATTTTGCCTTAGGACCCTTGAGCTTCAGGTTGCTCCTCTGCCCAGCCCTTTGTCCTTGTACTGGTAATATCTCTAGAGTTTTGGACATTTTATTATTTTCGGGATTTTTTTCTCTTCCTTCCCTCAGAATATGAACAGTCCTTTAAGCTGAACATTAACCGTAACCACAGAGGCTTCAAGAGGGTGGTTCAGGCCAAAGGCATCAAGTTTGAGATCTTCCATAAGGGGTGAGTGTGCGCCACCTGGGCCTTGAGCCTCAGGTTTTCCTCTGCAGGTTGTTGGGGGTATCTGCTACAAGGGTTAAAGAGTCCCGCTGGGGCACTAATATATGTGTGAACTGATCCCAATACTCTGCTATCTTACAAGAGGAAATCTTCATCTGGGTCTTCTCTGTAGTCACTGGGGTATTTATGTTACTCGCAGCAGTCTGCAGAGCCCTGGAGCCGGTGAGGGTGCGCCCCGTATAGGATAAGGTACCCGACTCCTCATAAATGAGGCGCACTGTGCACCGGGCTGTACAGCAGCTCGTAGATATCTGGTAAATGATAGCAAATCTGACATTGGCCCCACCCTCTGCCTGTAAATAATAGAGCTCTCATAATGGCTCCACCCCCTGTCTGTCTACACCACGCCCCTTTTTCAGAAAAGGCGGAGCAAATTTTAAAAAGATACAATTTATTCTTGCAGCTTTTTATGCCTTGTACACCAGAAAACTGTCATACAAAGCATACGAAATCTGCCCCAGTGTCCATAGGGACCATTGTTATTCCAGATGTGCGTAGGGATCATCATCATCATTACTGCACGTGGTTGTAGGGATCATTATTATTACTCCACAATGGGCGTAGAGATCTCTAAATTTACTACATAATGTGCACTATGACTCCATTTGTACATAAGAATCATTAGTATTACTACCTGATGTGCGTAGGGATCACCAGTATTACTCCAGGTGTGTGTAGGGATCACCAGTATTACTCCAGACGTGTTTAAGGATTGCCAGTATTACTCCAGGTGTGTGTAGGGATTGCCAGTATTACTCCAGGTGTGCGTAGGGATCAACAGTATTACTCCAGGTATTGTGTAGGGATCACCAGTGTTACTATCCAATGTATGAAGGGATCGCCAGTATTACTATCCAGTGTGTGTAGGGATCGCCAGTATTACTATCCAGTGTGTGTAGGGATCACCAGTATTACTTTCCAGTGTGTGTAGGGATCACCAGTATTACTCCAGGTATGTGTAGGGATCACCAGTATTACTATCCAATGTGTGTAGGGATCACCAGTATTACTATCCAATGTCCGTAGGGATCACCAGTATTACTTTCCAGTGTGTGTAGGGATCACCAGTATTACTTTCCAGTGTGTGTAGGGATCACCAGTATTACTCCAGGTGTGTGTAGGGATCACCAGTATTACTATCCAGTGTGTGTAGGGATCACCAGTATTACTCCAGGTGTGTGTAGGGATCACCAGTATTACTCCAGGTGTGTGTAGGGATCACCAGTATTACTCCAGGTATGTGTAGGGATCACCAGTATTACTATCCAATGTCCGTAGGGATCACCAGTATTACTCCAGGTGTGTGTAGGGATCACCAGTATTACTCCAGGTATGTGTAGGGATCACCAGTATTACTATCCAATGTCCGTAGGGATCACCAGTATTACTCCAGGTGTGTGTAGGGATCGCCAGTATTACTCCAGGTGTGTGTAGGGATCACCAGTATTACTCCAGGTATGTGTAGGGATCACCAGTATTACTATCCAATGTGTGTAGGGATCACCAGTATTACTATCCAATGTCCATAGGGATCACCAGTATTACTTTCCAGTGTGTGTAGGGATCACCAGTATTACTTTCCAGGTGTGTGTAGGGATCACCAGTATTACTCCAGGTGTGTGTAGGGATCACCAGTATTACTCCAGGTGTGTGTAGGGATCACCAGTATTACTCCAGGTGTGTGTAGGGATCACCAGTATTACTCCAGGTGTGTGTAGGGATCACCAGTATTACTCCAGGTGTGTGTAGGGATCACCAGTATTACTCCAGGTGTGTGTAGGGATCACCAGTATTACTCTCAGGTGTGTGAAGGGATCACCAGTATTACTATCCAGGTATGTGTGTAGGGATCACCAGTATTACTATCCAATGTCCGTAGGGATCACCAGTATTACTTTCCAGTGTGTGTAGGGATCGCCAGTATTACTTCCAGGTGTGTGTAGGGATCACCAGTATTACTTTCCAGGTGTGTGTAGGGATCACCAGTATTACTCCAGGTATGTGTAGGGATCACCAGTATTACTATCCAAGTGTGTGTAGGGATCACCAGTATTACTATCCAGTGTGTGTAGGGATCACCAGTATTACTTTCCAGTGTGTGTGTAGGGATCACCAGTATTACTCCAGGTGTGTGTAGGGATCACCAGTATTACTCCAGGTGTGTGTAGGGATCACCAGTATTACTCCAGGTGTGTGTAGGGATCACCAGTATTACTCCAGGTGTGTGTAGGGATCACCAGTATTACTCCAGGTGTGTGTAGGGATCACCAGTATTACTCCAGGTGTGTGTAGGGATCACCAGTATTACTCCAGGTGTGTGTAGGGATCACCAGTATTACTCCAGGTGTGTGTAGGGATCACCAGTATTACTCCAGGTGTGTGTAGGGATCACCAGTATTACTATCCAGGTGTGTGTAGGGATCACCAGTATTACTTTCCAGGTGTGTGTAGGGATCATCAGTATTACTCCAGGTGTGTGTAGGGATCACCAGTATTACTCCAGGTGTGTGTAGGGATCACCAGTATTACTCCAGGTGTGTGTAGGGATCACCAGCATTACTCCAGGTGTGTGTAGGGATCACCAGCATTACTCCAGGTGTGTGTAGGGATCGCCAGTATTCTTCTTCTTGTATTCATCCCTCTTATTCTTCTTCCTTAGTGTATTCTTGCTGAAGAGCGACAAACAGATCGGCACGGCCAGCGTTAAACTGGACAAGCTGGAGACGCAGTGCGAGATCCGGGAGATTGTGGAGGTGAGCGCAGACTCCCTGATGTGTTATTTATAGGGACTCCTCCCGGGGTAAGATCACCCAGAATGGAAACTTGTAGTTTTGGGAAGAATGTTAATATTTGCTCCACACTGACCACACTTCTGTATTAAAGGGAAGGTTTGAGATGAGTAATAAGGGGTCTGCGTTTCTTTCTGCAGAAACAGTGCCACACACAGGCTGTGTCTGGTATTGCACATCATTTACTGAGCTGCAATATCAGGGCGGGCCAGTGGGGGGTTGGGGGGACACTTTTTCTAATGGCTCCGGATCTCATCTGGGGAAAGCAGGAACCTCTGCTGTGTGGTATATAGTAGTATATACTCTACAACCTGGACACGGAGGGAGATTAACCCCATTAAAGACGGCAGCTCCAATAATAATAACAATAATCATCTTCTCATTTCAGGTATTTGATGGAAGAAAACCAACAGGAGGGAAGATGGAAGTTAAGATTAGGCTCCGAGAACCTCTCAATGGACAAGACCTTCAGACGGTGACGGAGAAATGGCTGGTGATGGATCTGGTAACAAGAAAGGTAATTATTATAATTAAAGGGTTGTTTGGGACTTTAATATCAACAACTTATCAGATTGTGGGGAGTCTGACGCCCAGATTGAAGAGGCGGCTGCTCTCCAATTGCAGTACCATTCATGGCCACTACACAATGGGCGCAGCCAATCGATCAGATGATCTGTGGGGCACTAGTCCCAGAAAACCCCTTTAATATTCTTATTATGTAATGAATATGACTTGTTAAAGGGGAGTCTGCCAGATATAAACTAATCACAGCATACCCTAGGACGACACACTGCGCCCAGAAGTGAAGGAGGCAGCGGAGCAAGTCTGAAGTCGGCCTCCGGCAATTGCCGGGTGCGGTTAGCCCTGCACCTGCTGTAAGTGAGCACCAGGAGGCGATGTCACTCAACTAGAGTTAGAGGCATCGGCTAGAGATGTAAGGAAACGCCCCTAAAGCCATATTCTGCTCATTTCCATAGGAATAAAAGGCTGATTTTTAGGAGAAACACATCTTTGTAAGCTGCAAACACAAAGTACTGTGACTAGTTTATATTCTCTTTTTCTGTTGACAGACTCCTTTTAATATGTAGACTTCTGTGTCTCCATGGTTACAGACTACAGCCACACCCTCTAGTCAGATCCTGCTCCAGGACCTCTTCTTGAGAACAGACTTAGTGGAGTAACTTAGACCAATAGCCCAGACCATTCCAGGATCATGAAACCTATGGGGGCAGATCCCAACAATAAGTAGGCCTTGTCATGAATCGGTTGCAGCAGGCCATGCGCTTTCTCAGAAATCTGCCTTGTCTTGTATCTGCCGGAGGTTTCTGTCATCCGTTGCGCCACAAAATAGGTGTAAATGTAAGCGAAATTGACGGGGCCATTTTCAGAAAAGTGTTGCGGTCGGCATAAATTCGGCACTTGTGCCTATTCCCCATGGTCTGCATAGGGGCTGCGTACACACAACGGCAGTGTTTTTGGGTTTTTTGTTTTACTTTGACTACACGCAGTGGAGCAGATTTATTACGCTTTGCATGGATGTGTTTTCTGGTGTGCAAGGTATGAAAAGTAAATTTTTTGCGATAAAAATTAACAACTTTTTGAAATATGCACCACCTACACAACCACCTGCATACTCCCACCTCCCCCTTTCAGACGCAGTGAGCCTCATTGAGGAGGCAGCGTGTACCTCGTCCTATATAAGGCGCACCCTCCACCGACCTCGGGGCTATGAAGACCGGCATTAGTAACGCTAGTCTTCATAAATATGCCCAAGTACTAACTTATTTCTTTCTGTAACTACACAGTGAGATGTGGTGCTATGGAGGAAGACGGGCGCCCGTGCAATGAAGATGCTGCCCTTTCACGCCCTTGCCAGCCTGCTAAGCTCCTTGCTCCGCAGGCTGAGAGGAGTTACATACCAAAGGATCTCCCACAGCATCAAAGCACGTCCGAGGAACGCCGTCTGGATCCAAGGATCACGTGAATTTATCAATGCAGAATGTCCGCCGCAGCCCTCAGACCAAGCCGGCCGCTGTACCTTACTAACAATATAACCTGGTGTCGCCCTCACGTAACCTCTGGCTTTTCATGCATTGAATGTAAATCAGGATCTCGATTCCGATTGTCCGAGCCCAGTGGATGAGCATGATACAAAACCCAGAATGTACAGCAACAAATGTACAAGCTGCTGACCTGCGCTTGGTGACAAAAACCCCCAAACAGGTTTATCGATGAACCCCCACAATGCCGGGGGGATTTCTGACTATGGATTTGCTTCTGGTGCTGAAACGTTCGTTCTCCCACTTTCTGCGCAGCTCATTGTGCGCACATCGCTGACGTGTGAGCAAGATACAGATAACACCCCCTCGGAAATGACATAGGTTTGTGCCCTGGAGAAGCGGCTGGTGTTGAATCGCCCCGACTAGGGGGGCACAGTCCACTTCTTCAGCGAAGGAGGGATGACATGAGCATGACTACTCTGGCAGGGAGAGGTTTGATCCTGCAGCCTGTCCCTGTAAGTGCCTTTAACCGATTCAGTCTATAGACTGTGGGGTCATTGATTTCCGTTACATATGTTTCCAGCTTTGTCTTTTTGTGTGCCTTTTAAAGAGGACCTCTCACCACCTCCACCACTTTTCATGCTTTATTAGGCTCCTCTTTGCTGATCCTGGCGCAGTTGGAATTTTTTATGTAGCCCCCACCGTTCCTGAGCTATCAGTGATGTTCGTTTTGGTGCCCAATATACTAACTAGACTCTCTAATAGCAAGTGGGTGGGGGCAGGCAAGGGGGCATGACTCAGCTCCAGAGGCAGACAGTGTAAGAGCAAGGGGGTGTGACTCAGAGATCCTGCGCTATTTGATTGGAGCTGAGTCACGCCCCCTTACTGTCCTGCCTCACATCACCCACTTGCCATTAGAGAGTCTAGATAACAAATCAGGCACCAACACTAACTGTACCGATTGCTCAAGCATAGTGGGAGCTAGAGAAAAAATTTCAACTGCACCAGAATAAATGGAGGGGCATCTATTAAAGGACGCAAAGAACTGAAGGTGGTGAAATATTTTCTTTAAGACAGGCTGTGTATCTACAGCAGTGGTCCCCAACCTTTGGATCTCTAGCTGTTGCAAAAGTACTGACAGTGCATGCTGGGAGGTGTAGTTTTGCAACAGATGGAAAAATCAAGCAAGTCATATGCAGATTAACCCTTTCAGGCCAAACACGTCTCCTGGTCACAGGCCTCCGCCACAACAGTTGTTGCCATAATTATTATTATTTTTTTTTTTTTGTTTCTCCCCATCGTTGAGATGTTTGTGCCACTTGTAAAGTGTAAATGTTCAGACTGTTAAAGCGTAACCAAACTTTCAGACAACTTTTGATTTTCTGGCAGTATTTGTGTCATTAATAAGTTTTGTAATATACTTTATTAACCCATTTTGGCTCCTTTGTGTGAAATCCGGCATTTTCTCCCTCTTTCCCTGCTTCTGTATTGAGAGCTGTTCCTGCCTCTCACTGTGTATGGAGTACGGGCTGTGAAGAGAAAATGAGGGTCACTTCATACGGCGATATCTCAGGCATTGTACAACGTAGAAACTTGCTTTTGGTGTCCTATGAAAGCGGAGATTCTCATCTTTCCTCGATATCATGGATGCAGATCTACCTGTATGATTTCCAGAGATATCACTGGTTGAAAACAGTTTGGATCGGGATATTTATATGCTGTTACAGCTATACATATCCCAACTTTCATAGGACACCAAAAGCAAGTTTCTACGTTGTACAATGCCTGCGATATCGCCGTATGAAGTGATCCTCATTTTCTCTTCACTCTTCACAGCCCGTACTCCATACACAGTGAGAGGCAGGAACAGCTCTCAATACAGAAGCAGGGAAAGAGGGAGAAAATTCCAGATTTCACACAAAGGAGTCAAAATGTGTTAATAAAGTATATTACAACATTTATTAATGGCACAAATACTGCCAGGAAATCAAAACTTGTCAGAAAGTTTACTTACGCTTTGAAGGAAGCCATTTTGTTTTTATTTATTACCTTCCTGGCTGGTACTATATATAGAGATGTTGTACTTACTGTATAGTAAAAAATAAACTGAAGCGGGGCACCTTTTATGTCTGTCTGCTTTTAGGCTTGTGCTCATAGAAAATACAATATTGCGTTACAAAATAAAATATTTTTTATTAAAAGAAAAATACATTTTATAGTCAAAACCCAAAAAAAAAAAAAAAATCATGTTACAGAATGATTGTACCTGACCCATGGAGCAAGCAACTTAACTTTTGCATCAGAACAAGTGAGGTATCGTAGGATCTTCCTGGGGAGCTTATAAAATCCAGTGATAGCGGGCGAAGGTGCCATGCAAGTTTCGTCACATGCTTAATACCCTTGAGAAGCGCTGCACATGGGTGACTATGCATCATATCGACTCGCCAAGTCTCCCCAGGCGATTGCATAAGTTAAAGCAATAGTGTATTGTGATTTAAAGGGATTGGCCAGGATTAGAATAGAATTGAGCTGCAATACCCCTTGTGGCCATGGACAAGGGTGGCGCCGTTTGTGGAAAATAAAAAGCAGATCTTTTCTCTAATCCTGGCCAGCCAGTGAGGACGTTGTCACGATGTGCCATCCATCATATGTATTTATGCTGCAAATGTGTTGCATGCAGCAGGCAACACAGAAACTGGACCAATCCATGCACACACAGGAGGCACAAGGGTGAAAAAAAAATTAGTATATTCCAAGCATAAGTTGCTACACTGTATCATTTTTGCCATAACAATGTCCTTGAATAATAAAAAGGACATTTTGCCCCCTAAATTTGATGCGGAGGCCCCAAATAACATGCAGGAAAGTCCAATTATTGGATATGCTATAAAAAGACTTGTCTGATTCATCTATTACATTACATGTTGGTCCAGATGGTGACCCTACACAGTACTTGTTGTGACACCCTTTCATACCCAGCCAGCATTGTAGTGACTTAGAATTGTGGAGACTATGGCTGCTTTCTTTAAGAAACAGCGCCATTTATGCCTACAGGCAGTGTCTGGTAATGCAGCTTGGTCGTGTTTATGTAAATAGGTGTGAGCAGCTTATGGGGATGAGTGGTGCTGCTTCTAGAAGACGATCGCCATGGTCTTCTATAGTCACCTATACTTAAAGGGGTGTTCTAGAGAGTCCATTATCATTTTGCTCTGGGGTTTGTATGCAACGAACTTTGGGGTTCTGACCCTGGGTCACATGATCAGAACCAGCTCCGCCTCACTGCTTGTTGTCTGTATCATGGGGGCTGGCTGTATTCTAGTAGTGTATTCAGCCATCCCTCACACTACAGATAACTAGGGGTGACCATGGGCCAGGAGGCGGGGCAATTTAGGGGGCCAGGGTCAGAACCCCATACTAAACCACAGAGCAAGTGCGTGCTGATCGACCCATTGGAGATCCCCTTTGAATATCAAGGTTTTCTGCTCCGGTACAAGGCGGTGAATTACCCACCAGCAAGTCCGCCATATGCGGACATACCCTTAGCATGAATTCACACACAGCAAACTGCTTGCAGAAATTTCTGCAGAATCGACCCCATTCAGACCAATGGAACTCAGTTTTACTTGGAGAGATTTTTGCAACACTTATCGGTGGAGTCTACAGGACTGAGAGATGGGTAGCCGAGTCCAGCAGAAATATAGTGGTGGTCACACATGTGCATTACCGTGCCATTCACTTAGAGGACCCCCCTCGTGATCGGTAAGTTGGGGGACACTTAAGGTTGTGACGTAGTAATCGGTTTTTTCATGGCAGGAAATATTAAATGTGATATTTCTCACTG
This sequence comes from Leptodactylus fallax, assembly GCA_947044405.1. NCBI lineage: Eukaryota > Metazoa > Chordata > Amphibia > Anura > Leptodactylidae > Leptodactylus > Leptodactylus fallax. Next base: position 22,273 of record CAMRHE010000471.1, on the reverse strand, counting down.
TTGGCCACTAGAGGGAGCATCACGCATGTACCGTATCAACGCACCACCCAGTACACGGATGAGTTTTAGTTACTGAAGGACCTTCATGGACATCATCAGGGTTCCTTAAGCAATCACAGTGACACTTGTACAGCTCAGCAGTGCTACACACGACGCCTATAAAAGCTGTACACCTGTCAGCGCTTTTGTTGAAGGACCTGAGATGACATAATCAGAGGTCCTTAAAGCAACAAGATATGTAACAGCATAGGAGGTAGAGTTGAGTGTAGAATGGAGCAGTTCAAATCAGGAGTGTTGTGGATCCAGTAGGTGGCGCTGCCTCAGCTTTGGGAGTCTGACAGGCCGTCACAGCTAACACACCCGGAGCCTCTGCACTTTCAGGTGTTGCATTGTTGAAGTAGAGGCGAACTACAGTGCCTTGTGAAAGTATTCGGCCCCCTTGAATTTTTCAACCTTTTGCCACATTTCAGGCTTCAAACATAAAGATATAAAATTTAAATTTTTTTGTGAAGAACCAACAACAAGTGGGACAATTGTGAAGTGGAACGAAATTTATTGGTTATTTTAAACTTTTGTAAAAAATAAAAAACTGAAAAGTGGGGCGTGCAATATTATTCGGCCCCTTTACTTTCAGTGCAGCAAACTCACTCCAGAAGTTCAGTGAGGATCTCTGAATGATCCAATGTTGTCCTAAATGACTGATGATGATAAATATAATCCACCTGTGTGTGATCAAGTCTCTGTATAAATGCACCTGTTCTGTGATAGTCTCAGGGTTCTGTTTAAAGCGCAGAGAGCATCATGAAGACCAAGGAACACACCAGGCAGGTCCGTGATACTGTTGTGGAGAAGTTTAAAGCCGGATTTGGATACAAAAAGATTTCCCAAACTTTAAACATCCCAAGGAGCACTGTGCAAGCAATCATATTGAAATGGAAGGAGTATCAGACCACTGCAAATCTACCAAGACCCGGCCGTCCCTCTAAACTTTCATCTCAAACAAGGAGAAGACTGATCAGAGATGCAGCCAAGAGGCCCATGATCACTCTGGATGAACTGCAGAGATCTACAGCTGAGGTGGGAGAGTCTGTCCATAGGACAACAATCAGTCGTACACTGCACAAATCTGGCCTTTATGGAAGAGTGGCAAGAAGAAAGCCATTTCTCAAAGATATCCATAAAAAGTCTCGTTTAAAGTATGCCACAAGCCACCTGGGAGACACACCAAACATGTGGAAGAAGGTGCTCTGGTCAGATGAAACCAAAATCCAACTTTTTGGCCACAATGCAAAACGATATGTTTGGCGTAAAAGCAACACAGCTCATCACCCTGAACACGCCATCCCCACTGTCACACATGGTGGTGGCAGCATCATGGTTTGGGCCTGCTTTTCTTCAGCAGGGACAGGGAAGATGGTTAAAATTGATGGGAAGATGGATGGAGCCAAATACAGGACCATTCTGGAAGAAAACCTGTTGGAGTCTGCAAAAGACCTGAGACTGGGACGGAGATTTATCTTCCAACAAGACAATGATCCCAAACATAAAGCAAAATCTACAATGGAATGGTTCACAAATAAACGTATCCAGGTGTTAGAATGGCCAAGTCAAAGTCCAGACCTGAATCCAATCGAGAATCTGTGGAAAGAGCTGAAAACTGCTGTTCACAAACGCTCTCCATCCAACCTCACTGAGCTCCAGCTGTTTTCCAAGGAAGAATGGGCAAGAATTTCAGTCTCTCGATGTGCAAAACTGATAGAGACATACCTCAAGTGACTTACAGCTGTAATCGCAGCAAAAGGTGGCGCTACAAAGTATTAACTTAAGGGGGCCGAATAATTTGGCACGCCCCACTTTTCAGTTTTTTATTTTTTACAAAAGTTTAAAATATCCAATAAATTTCGTTCCACTTCACGATTGTGTCCCACTTGTTGTTGATTCTTCACCAAAAAATTTTAATTTTATATCCTTATGTTTGAAGCCTGAAATGTGGCAAAAGGTTGAAAAGTTCAAGGGGGCCGAATACTTTCGCAAGGCACTGTCTATCTCTCCTAGATACAACCCTAACCCGCCTGGTATGAGGTGGACACAGATGGCGGTGCCTCATACTAACAGTCACAGGACGCAGCGCCACCTACTGGATCCACAGCATACCAGGCAGCACTTGATCTTATCCACTCCATTCTAGCCTCTACCTACCTGTCTTCTCCTATGGCTGTGCATTGACTCTATACACAGGTGATGCTCCCTCTACTGGTCAACATTGGGAAAAAAAATTTTTTTCATATTTCCTGAAATGTGGAAAAAATCCTAAATTAATAAACAGTCATTTGCATTAATAAACTGCTTTAGTTGACACATTACCTCTAAGGGTTAAAGGGGTTCTGCAGGAAGTGTCTCAGTACTTACTTCCCTGGGGTTTTAGGGTTGAACCCTGGTCACATGATCGAAACCAGCACCCAGACCCCGAGCGGCTGCTCCTCCTGTCCCATGTGCACTGGTGGTTACCTATGCTATGGGCGCTGGCTGAATACATCACTATAAAAGTAAAGCCGCCCCCCCGCAGTATACGTAACACGAAGAGACAAGGCAGCGGCCAGGTGCTAGGTGTGAGCAGGAAACCCCTGGGGAAGCTCGAAATTTAAGAAAATCATCTCCCTTCCCCCATAAACCACAACACTTTGGTCCATGGACTGTGTCTGGTATTGCTGCATCATATTAATAGGGACTGAGCTGCAATACCAGATCTAACCACTAAACTAAAGTGCTGTTCGTGGCAGACCCTCGGCCAGGCTCCATCGCCCCTCCTCACATCCGTATATGTCAAATGACTTGTAGACATGGAAATTAAATGAAGGTTTCCGGCGCGGCGCGTTATAGGAACACTGGTGAGATAATGGACAAGAAACGAAGACACGAGAAATAAAAAAAAACAGGATTCAGGACACACAAGACAGATGGCGTGTTTAATCGTCCAACACATAAGACAGTATCAGAGTTACAAAGGCAGAGGAGATTTCTTATATAATGTCCCAGGTTTACAGTGACTGAGAATCGGCATTGTAGAAATTGCTATTTACACACAGGGCGGGGGCTCGTATACTGGGATGTGGGGCCAGGGACGGCGGAGTCATGTCTCTAAGAATATAATGACTATATACTGAGAAGAGTAACTATCCCAACACCCAGTCCGCTCCTATACACACAGACCATGAGGATTACACCGCTAATACTGGTTTTGGGTTCCATAGACCACCCCTATATCCCCCCCACCCCCCTAGACCGTGATTGCATAATTCAGGGATATTGGCCACAACATGACTTATGGGATGTGACACTATGGATATGGCTCTTGGCAAATTTTACAACTGTGTCTTACTTGCTGCAGCCCGGTCAGACCTCCTCGCCCTCCGCTGCTACCGCCGCACAGTGCTTCAAGCATTACAGAGGACTCACGTATTATGTAACACTGACATGAGGGACGTCCCCGACCTCTGAGACCGCAGGGCGTACAACCCCTGACATAGACACGTGCACACGTGTGTCACCGACCTATGGGAACTTCTGTAGGGGCCGCTGTCCTATAGCAACATCAAGAGGGGAATACCAGAATAACACAAGGAGGTAAAAACCGCCTCCAATGACCTATAGGTAATGGACACAAGGGGGCGCTCTGTCTTCTCCACTACACTGTGTGTCATTTCTTCAGTTTTTAAGATGTCGGCTTGTTATGTAAACCTTATAAAATTCCAGGCCAATCCCTTTAGACATGTATGGTCTTATGGATAGCTGTAAATAACTGGTGGGGGAGGGGTTAACAGTGGGCCCCTGCACGGATCAACTGTATGGGGCCATCCAACACCCGACCTATACACAGCACAAAGCCAGAAGCGATTGGCTCCAGTCCCTGTTTAAACTGCAGTACCAGCACCCGCCACTATACAAGGACCGGCGCCAGTGCTGTGTATCATACAGGGACCGGATATACCCCTATGGAGCTGATCTGTGCAGGGACCGGCTGTCGATCCTCCAAATAATCAGATATTTATCACTTAGCCTAAGGGTAGGCCATAAACAAAAATTCTGTCCAACCACTTCCATAGGATAAAAATCTGTCCTGGTCATGTGATGGACACACAGGTGCTCGTTACAGTTGGGGCGCATTCACACTACATCACACGGCCACCTCAGATTATCATCCACTGGAGGTAAACGGTGAGCGTTAATTCACACGGCGCATTTGGTTACCATTAAAACTGCACCGGAAAAAAACTGCATGCGGTTTTGAAACATGTCTGTAAAGTTAAGAAACTAACTGCACCAAAAACTGCATGCAGCTTTAACTGCACCATGTGAATGCACCCTGAAGGCTCCATCTGAATCAAAGCAAGCAGACATCTTGAAAACTGGAATCCAGAAAGTACATTGTACATGACATCCCTGTGAAGTGACTTCCATCCCATCAGTTCATGCGACACTGGTTTTAGTGTTCTGGCGTTACTGCGGCTTCTACATTTTTAGACCTATTTAGAGTTTTTCTCTACTATGGATAGGCGGATACAAGAAAAAGTGCTTTTGATTATCGCTATACAAGTGTATTGTAGGTTACATGCTGCTGACCCTGCACGGTACCTGCATACTCGACCTCCGCCTCATCTCTGCAGGGTGCAATGGAAGGGGATTTAGTGCACTCAACATTTCCAAAAAATCTGCATATGTGTAACATTATTTCTGGCTCTTATATGACCTGTATTCTGCAGTTTTCCCCTCTGCAGGCTCCATCTCTAATTCTCGGTTCTCCCTGAGCTGGTGGTGGAGACTAGCTGCTATCATGTCTCCCATATACAGCACATAGAGAAAACAGATTCTGCTCCCTAACTCACCCTGATACAGCAACAAGGTCATCTAGGACATTATAAATAAGTACTGACCTGTACTGATGTCAATAAGCCACTTGGGGTTGGATAGAAACTTCCTAGCTCCAGCAGCCTCAGTACTTGTGTCTTTCCTCTCTCTCAGGTTCCTGCTCACCTGCTCCTTCCATAGACGTATAGTGAGCTGTAATCTGACAGCTCTAGGAGCCGCTGAAGCAAGACAGATTAAAGACAGGATAGGGGATACGTGTCAGAGCAGGGGCCCTGAATCCCTTATTTTGAATGAAGCTCCGGTCACCCAAGCCAGTCATGCTCCATTCAAGTCTGCGGGCCTGCTGGAGAGAGTGCACTATTTTATGGATAGGGAATACATGTTTTTGTTGGAAAACCCCTTTAAGCAGAGACTTCAGAGTGAATATCAGTTCAGAAGGAGAGAAAGTGAAAAGTGGAGAAAAGAGCATTTTTCTGTAATAAGATATATGACAAAGTTTCTTCTAATGACCTGTACTATTCATTTATGTAATGTTTGTTGACCATTTATAAATTATTATATTTGTGAATTGTTCACAATGCAACTTCCTAATATTCAGATGACGTCTCAGCCCCATTGACTTGCACTATCCTACCAGTCCCAGCCCATACACCAGAGTGGATCTGTTTCTGGAAGCAGTCACCGATTAGCACAACTATCTGCTCTTGCTTTCGGCATCCCAGTTGTCGGCTCTTCTTGTCACTGACAGGGCGGCTGCCTGTTCCTACAACGCTGAGATAAGTAAGAACACTGCCTAAACTTAACAATGGCCATTTCTGCACCGATTTCAGGGTCCACATAAGAAGTGATCACAGTGGCAGCGCCTCCTATCTTCCATGATGTAACCTCACAGCTAATACCTTAACATTGTCAATAGCAGGGCGCTCCACTGATTCTGGCACAGTTGGAATTTTTTCTCTAGCCCCTCCGTTCCTGAGCAATCAGTGCAGTTAGTTTCAGCACCCAATATGTTACTGTCAGATGGGCGGTCCCAGACTACCTGCTCCATCTCAGGACCGCCCACCCAACAGTAGCATATTGGGTGCTGAAACTAAGCATTGATTACTCCAGAACGGTGAGGGCTAGAGAAAAAATTCCAACAGTGCTGGAATCAGTGGAGCGGTGGCTATTGACAAGTTGGTGAAAGGTCCTCTTTAAGGGTGTAACCACAGGAAACCAAAACGGACTACTGCAAGAGTTTGACTGAAAGTTGAATACATGCATAACCTCATAAGACTCCTGTCATCCCTCCTGACATGTCTGATTTAGTAAATACTGGTCTTCCCCATAAAATAAGAATTCTGCAGCATCTTTGTGCCGTCCCTCTGTTATTCCTCCTGTAAATGTATGAATAAACTTCCTATTGTTAATAAGGTGTGACCCTACACATTCTGACAATGTCAGTATTGATTGGACAAAGTCGAGTCTGAGGCGACACACCTACTGACGACGAAAGGTAAAGCCCACTTGTCAAGGAGGAGTAACAGAGGAACAGCACAATGCAGAAAATGTTTCAAAAGTTGTAAGTTTGGGGTGAATACAATAGTATTTGCTATCAGCCATGTCACATGGTCCTCTGTAATGTCATGTCAGTAACAGAACACATTCAGTCAGGCGATGGATTCCTGTTTCCAGTTTATAGTAAAAGTTCCCGTTTCCATAAGGACATGAGAGGGTTAATTATTGGAATGACACCGCAAAATCTTTATGAAAGGACAGACGTAGGTGAATAAATATGAGTAGGACCACGGGTAACCGCGTAGAGGACAGCGACTCGAGATCGCCCCCTAGAAGCGGAATATTGTGTAAATAAATTAAAGCAGTCTATTTGGTGTATTAAACAATGGCCACACTGTAACAGTATAGTACGCTATGGATAGTGTCATACCGGATCCTGCCTGGTTACCCCATGAGCAGAATCACTGGTGGATTGCAAATACCGGAAAGCGCGGTAACATATAGAGTGCAGTATGTGGTCTTAAAAGACGAACATGTAATGTAAACGTAATCTCATTACCGTCCACCGGAGGAGCCGCGGGGTCGGGTATGAGTTTGGTAATCAATTGTGTAACGCATAGTCTCGGGATTCGCTCGCCTCTCTTCTGACGTCCTCCGTGTAGTTTAATCCATGAGACGACGATGCGGACAATAAAAAAACAAAAACAAAAAAAAAGACTTGTGCGCTCCTGAATAGTATAAAATAATATTGCTGCCCTTGCAAATAAGAACCAGCGCGGCCTCCAGCCACTGGTTTCATGCACTTGCGCTGGGAGGTGATACCGACACTACAGGCTGCGTATCTCGCTCTCCTTGCCATGCATTGTATGTTAAGGATTCGGAGGTTCAGGCTGGTCTGTAACAGTGTAAACTCGATAGAATGAAACAGTGATAGAGAACGCGAGCGGAAAACGTCTGCAGCGATGATTGCAATGAGGTCAGAGTGAGATTCCTGATTGTATGTAGGATATTCTTTGTGTTGCACTTATCAGGGTCTGTCTCCATCTCTCACTCCCTTCCTTTCCGCCTCATCCAGGATCTCTTGATTCCTCCTCAGATCGGCGGATTTCCACATCACCGTGCGCCCTCCGTTGCAACTTGACACTCTCCATTGGCTATGCATAGAAGGTTTAAAGCATTCTCGCGTCCGCCTCTCGCACCCTGACCTAGTACTAGTGTTAGCAAAAGAAAAGAAACATGGATCTTCCGTGATTAAAGTGCAAATGGTTCAGCCGGCGGCAGTTTTTGTATTTTTTTTTTTTTTGAAGACACGCTCGTGTCATCCCCTAGGAGATGTTCTCCAAGATATAAAAAATGAGTTCCATGGTCACCGGGCCTTCATTTATCTGGCACGTGCCCCCATGTATCACTGGCACCAAGGCACTGTCCAAGTCATGGGTGTAGCGAGGAGGCAGAGGTTGCCCGTTACTTCCTGCTTGGTATCCAACCTGAAAAACATGAACACGAGCAATGTTGTTGTCGTTGCACCTCACCCCATCATCATGTTACCCCTAACCAGGGCTGTGGAGTCGGAGTCGGGACAAATTTAGGCTGAGTCGGAAAATAAGTTTCCGGCTTTGGAATAAAAGATACATTATTTCTAATGATATTACAGTTAGTTACATTGTATAATGAATTAGATACATAGATCGTGACAGATCGACCGTTATAGGAATCAATTAATGAATTGGAGGATCTTTACTACTCCTGTCTGACCATGGCTGTCAGAGTCAGGAGTCAGAGTCAGTGTTGAATAAGAGAGTAATCGGAGTTGGTTGTTCGGCCTCCCGACTCCACTGCTCTGCCCATAACCTTCATACCTACAATATCAAGTCTTACCTGGTCCGAGTCCAGAGTCACTCTCAACCCCAGTCGGGTCATCCCGTCTTCTTTTAGTAGCTTGAGATGTGGACAAAGTGCAAGACAGAAAGCTTTGGCCACGTTTTCGGTCAATCTACTGTGGTCGGCGGGATCACTAAGGCCGCTCTGTTGTTCCTCAGTGTCCAGGAAAAATACCTGAGATGGAAAAGTTATGGAGCTGGGTAATACAAGAACACTTACAGGTGGACAGTCTATAGTACACATGTGATCAATGATTAAAGGGGCTGAGCCAAGATATATCCACAGAATATGTGACAACTGTCTGACTGGTGCAGGTCTGCCTGTGGGGACCCCCATCAATCATAAGAACATGGGTCCTGTGTGCCCCTTTGAATGGAGCAGCGATCAAGCAAGTATGCTGCCACTTATCTCTATGACAATGCCAACCAAAGCCTGAGTACCGAGGTGCGCTCTCTCTAGGAGGGGTGAGGGTCTCAGCAGTCAGTCCACCACCAATCTGATACTCTCTTCCTTTACTCTGGATAGGTGATACATCTCCATCTTAAGGCCCCATGAACATGCAAAGGTTGATAGTAGGGGCCAGTCACATGGACATGTCCGCTGCAACCCTGACACATGGGGCCTTAAAGGGGTTGTCTAATCACCAAATAAGGGGCAGAAGTAACAACCTAAAGAGACGGAGCAAGAAGGGGGCAGAACTAGCATCTTCTGCTAGTTCTGCACCCTTCATTGGCCATGTGATCGGCAGATGGGACGTCATACCATCACAGTAAGCAGAACTCAGAGCCAATTTAGACGACTATGGGTAAGAAACTTCTATCATTACCATAGGAACTTTCGATATTCTTTTTTTGGGGAGTGGATATCCCCTTCAATGACTGTACAATGAATAGTTTCCAAGATCTCTACTTGCTGTCAGTCCATGGAAACATTTAGGTGGATCGCCTCTCTTGTGACAAGCCTCGCACATGCGTCAGCCGCACAGGTTTGTAAGTGCAGTGAAATATGGAGGGCTAAGTAGATTTTGGCAAAATTCAGGATATCCCTTCCCCTCTTTCCCAGCCTTAATTATTATCCATACCTCGGTCCAACGGATGATTTTGCCATTGGCTTTGTACTCTGAGCCATGGGAAATCTTGACACTGGTAACAGACTCCAATGACTTGCCATCAATTGGGCTGGAAACGCTGTAGAAAGAGAGGATGATGGGTACAACAGACAGAGACGACCAGAGCTATACAGTAGACGTGGACATCAGTATGATACAGGTTTGCACATTTCACATCTCCTTTACCCCTTGTTGAAGTTTTTGTCATCTTCCACCCACTGTACATAGACATGTTCCTGCGTCTCCTCGGCGTCCGCCTTCCCACACGTGATGGTGAAGTCTTTCATCTCCCTCAGGGCTTGTCTTAGGGCATCCATGCTCTCCGCTGTGATCTGAACCATTACTCCATCTATGCACATAAATAATGGAGAAAACTAGGATTTGTATCTATTTCATTTTGCTTAAAGGATTTGTCCAGGAATCTCAGTACTTGGGCAGGAGGTCGGGGAAAGTGAAACAAAAAAATAAATCAATCAATCATATTCACCTGTCCCCTAAGGTAAGGAATCGGTGACATATGTGAGTGACGTCGCCTTTTCCTTTCCTGTGACCGCAGCAGTCACATGCAGCGAGGACTTCCGCTGGCACAAGCCTTGGTGCACGCTAGATTGGACAGCGGCAGCAGACACCGGAGCGCTGGGGTGAGCATGACTTTTTTTTTCTTTAAATGTTTCCCCTTCCCCGCCCTCCTGACCAAGTACTGAGATTCTTGGACAACCCCTTTAAGGCTAAAGCAACTTTGGACGTGACTTCCACTGCACAACCAAAGATCGAAATGTTGCCCTGCAACTCCTTCACTAATATAAGTCAATGGATTTGCCTTGCGACCCTGAGGGTGCTGCAACTGCAACTTATAATTGCAAAAAAAAAATCCAGCAGAGTTCCATCATTTTGTGACTAGTGTCAGTCTCCACACCCTCGGGGTCACAATGTGATTACACTTACATTAGCGAAGGAGTCACAAGGTGACACTGGAATGTTTGGTCATGTGATGGGACTATAACCTCAGACTGAAGGTTTCCCGCAGCTGCCAATACTGAAAGAATCTGTTCACAAAATCCACCTTCACGTGAATGGGACTGAGCTGCAGTAACCAGACATGACCACTGCATGATGTGTGGTGCTGTGCTTCCAGCTAGTACAATGTGTACTGAGTTGTGCCTGGTCCAGTATGCGGCAGGCCCAGCAATCAGCCGATCAGTGGGGGGTGCCAGCAGTTGGTATCCCCATCGATCTGCTATTGTCCTCTCCTAAGGAAGTCCAGGAAATCCCCTACAACTCATTTTAGTACTTATTTCTGTGCTCTCACTTACCTTCTACAATACTAGACTTTGCCAGGAACCCAGAAGATGGCTTAAGTGCTCCACTGAAGACGAAGAAACTGGCTCCGGTCACTGAAGAAAGAGAGAGACGTCACATGACTGTTACCGCCATCAGTCCTGGATCCTTGTAACACTACGGTCCAGGTCATTACCTTTGCGCGGCTGCTTATGAATACTGATGGCTTGTGTCTGGTAGTTGCCGTCGTCATTCTGCACACACACCAGGTGGGAATCGGCCTTCTGGTTGAAGCACGTGCCCCCGGCCAGGACATGTTCATTAGATTTGTTCATGGCTTTCATCATCTGGTGATCAGGAAATAAAAAAAAAAAATTAATTAAAATAAATGGCATGGAACAACAAAAATCAGTGTGAAGATAGAAGCTGGAATCTCTAGAAATTACCAAGCAGAATCCTGCCAAGATGTAATTGCTTTGGCATTTCCCCAGCAGTCCTGGCACTAAACCCCATCAATCACACAGGTCACTTGCTTACCTCCTCCCCAGCAGCTTCTTATGATCAAGAAGCGCATGCATCAAGGACTTTTGTAATCTTAAAGAGTTCCTTACCTTTCGAACAGCTTTTGTGTGTACATGAGCAGTAACATTAAACATTATATGACTTGTGTTCGGCAGTTTTGGCAGTTTTCCCCTCTGCAGTCTCAGTTATCCCTGAGCTGCTGGGAGGAGACTAGCTGCGGTCATGTCTTCTGTAGACAGTACAGTGGGGAAAAAAGTATTTAGTCAGCCACCAATTGTGCAAGTTCTCCCACTTAAAAAGATGAGGCCGGCCTGTAATTGACATCATAGGTAGACCTCAGCTATGAGAGACAAAATGAGAAAACAAATCCAGAAAATCACATTGTCTGAATTTTTTAAGAATTTATTTGCAAATTATAGTGGAAAATAAGTATTTGGTCACCTACAAACAAGCAAGATTTCGGGCTCTCACAGACCTGTAACTTCTTCTGTAAGAGGCTCCTCTGTCCTCCACTCATTACCTGTAGTAATGGCTCCTGTTTGACATTGTTATCAGTATAAAAGACACCTGTCCACAACCTCAAACAGTCACACTCCAAACTCCACTATGGTGAAGACCAAAGAGCTGTGGAAGGACCAGAAACAAAATGGTAGCCCTGCACCAGGCTGGGAAGACTGAATCTGCAATAGGCAAGCAGCTTGGTGTGAAGAAATCACCTGTGGGAGCAATAATTAGAAAATGGAAGACATACAAGACCACTGATAATCTCCCTCCATCAGGGGCTCCACGCAAGATCTCACCCCGTGGGGTCAAAATGATCACAAGAACGGTGAGCAAAAATCCCAGAACCCCACGGGGGGACCTAGTGACTGACCTGCAGAAAGCTGGGACTAACATAACAAAGGCTACCGTCAGTAACACACTACGCCGCCAGGGACTCAGATCCTGCAGTGCCAGACGTGTTCCCCTGCTTAAGCCAGTACATATCCGGGCCCGTCTGAAGTTTGCTAGAGAGCATTTGGATGTTCCAGAAGAGTATTGGGAGAATGTCATATGGTCAGATGAAACCAAAGTAGAACTGTTTGGTAGAAACACAACTCGTGGTGTTTGGAGGAGAGTGAATGCTGAGTTGTATCCAAAGAACACCATACCTACTGTGAAGCATGGGGGTGGCAACATCATGCTTTGGGGCTGTTTCTCTGCAAAGGGACCAGGACGACTGATCCGTGTACATGAAAGAATGAATGGGGCCATGTATCGTGAGATTTTGAGTGCAAACCTCCTTCCATCAGCAAGGGCATTGAAGATGAAACGTGGCTGTGTCTTTCAGCATGACAACGATCCCAAGCACACCGCCAGGGCATCGAAGGAGCGGCTTCGTAAGAAGCATTTCAAGGTCCTGGAGTGGCCTAGCCAGTCTCCAGATCTCAACCCCATAGAAAACCTTTGGAGGGAGTTGAAAGTCCGTGTTGCCCAGCGACAGCCCCAAAACATCCCTGCTCTAGAGGAGATCTGCATGGAGGAATGGGCCAACATACCAGCAGCAGTGTGTGCCAACCTTGTGAAGACTTACAGAAAACGTTTGACCTCTGTCATTGCCAACAAAGGATATATAACAAAGTATTGAGATGAACTTTTGTTATTGGCCAAATACTTATTTTCCACCATAATTTGCAAATAAATTCTTTATAAATCAGACAATGTGATTTTCTAGATATGTTTTCTCATTTTGTCTCATAGTTGAGGTCTACCTATGATGACAATTACAGGTCGGCCTCATCTTTTTAAGTGGGAGAACTTGCACAATTGGTGGCTGACTAAATACTTTTTTTCCCCACTGTACATGACAAAACCAGTAGGTCCTGCTTCCTACCCCTCACACAGACGCAGCAGCGCCATATAGAACAGAGTAGAGTAGTACAGATGTGAATAAAGCACTTGAGGTGAGACAGAAAGGTCGACTCCTATTCTCCCCCCCCTTTAAATTTCCGTGGTTACATGTAAACACAATTTCAAATGACCATTGGTTAATGGATTCCAGATGTCTCCCCCACCCTGTAATGCTAAAAACCAAAATGACTGCCCTTGATAAAATGGCTGACAAGATGTTTATAGAAGCCAAGTCATGTAACCTTAATTTCAACTCTGTATGAGGTAATGTCTAGTTAAACAGAAAGCAAGATCAGAGTTCAACTCTGTTCTATGTGATGTTTACATGGACAGCTTGAAGGTTCAGCTCTGTTTGACTTAATGTCTACATAAGACATAAAAATCATCTCAAAGGTTCAACTCTGTTTGACTTTATGTTTACATGTCCATAAACGCCAGCTTAAGGATTAACGCTGAATGAGATGCACGTGTCCCATGACACATTCTAGTAAAAGTTAGCCCCTTTCGCAAGAATGTGAGCTTGGAGACGAGTAGAGCCTTATAGAGGTGTATACACTTCTGTAACCTCCCATTCTATGATGCACATAAAGGGTATATAAAGACGGATGATATCCCCTGGCCGTTGTTGCAATCTACACAGCAGTGATTGGGGACGCCTGGGGCTGCTTGATGAGACCTGTCACAATGGCTTGGTGAGATTTTCCTGAAGATACCCTGATCAGAATTCATCAATGAAGCTTGGCAGTGTTGTAAGTGTTGATTTAATATACCTTTCAATATACTTTTAAGTGTGGATTTGATTATATCATAGTTTGCTTAACTTTGATTATCTTGCTATACCTTGCTTTATTGCTAGTGTTGATTATACCTTGCTTTATTGCAGGTTTTGATCATATCACAGGTTGATTAACCTTGATATACCTTCTGATATACCTTTAAGTGTTGAAAGTGTGGATTTAATTACATTCTAATATCTTTTATACTTTTCCTTGTTGTAAGACCTTTTTGATATCTTCTTATACTCTTCTTAATAAAATGTTAAGCTATTGTTGATAGTCTAGTGTTTTATTCTATAACTTTATTCTATTACACGGAATCCAAAGAATCTTTTTCATTTGGCAAAACACACCCCACCCATTCCGCGCATGGCAAGAAATAATTTAGTTTTCTGCTCAAAATGTGGTATATGCGGCATGTTATGGCAATTCTGATTGAGAGCCGTGTCTTAAGGCATCATTTCTATTGGATAGAGCTTGGTTTTAAGTGTTATTGTCTGTTACTATAAAATACACAAGTGCTGGGACATCAGTTTAGAAGATTTCACACAACAAGTCAGGTCTTCCTCCAGCTGGAATCACTCAATCATCCCTATTCCTCACAGGATACTTAAGAATTGGAAGCTCTGAGACAATAATGTGAGATTCTTGGTTTTGGGGATCATAACTAAATTCTACCACAACATCTTTCTAGTCCATCTTGAGAGACCAAGATGGATTCCGCAGAGATTTCACAAGACTTCCGCCACCAAGCAAGAACTTTAAAGTGATGGCAGATACCTCATTGTATCGATTGCTGGGAATCTTGATGCTGGTTTTTCTGACTTCCATATCCACTACCAATCCCTGGACGACCGGCAGCGTGTACTGATAATTCCGAAAATCCTAAAAGAAAAAAAAGAAGGGATTGAGAACACGGTTTCTGGTCTATATAGCCGATCTATGATAAATTTATTCTTTACGAATATTATGACCAATCTCGATTTGTTATCCAGCTCTTTGCAAATGACAAACTACCCTTAAGACAGGCCATCAATATAAGATTGTTGGGGCCAACTCTAGGCATCAGCTGTAGCATACGTCCATTCCTTGTGTACCAGGCACAGCGCCATACTTTTAGCAGTGGTCATGCCTGGTACTGCAGCTGAGTTCTACTTCCTTGGATGGGACCAAATTGCTCTTACTTGTAATATCAGGCACAGAATAAATATCAGCATATATTACAATAGTATTATTCCAATTAAGGAGTAAAAATGGGTATAGAATCCAATAAATAGCAAAAGAAAAACATGTATGTCTGTACACATCAGTGATAGGATACTCACAGCCAAGACATTAATGATTGTGTGGCCAGTCTCCCCAAATAGCGGCTTCCTGAATCGGACACTGAAGAGCGGACATGGGTACACTGAACAGACATAAGGCAAGGATTACAGACCTGTTAAATGTAGCAGCGAAACATGCAGAAAAGATAAAAAGATGTATTGTGTGTTATAACGGGCTGTGCTATATCCACTACCCAGTACACATCAATATCAGAATAATAAGGGTCTGACCCTGAGCACCCCTGCTGACTGGCTGTTTGAGCGAGCCATAGGGTGTGTGCAAGTGCTGTGGCCTCTTCACTGCTTACACTGCAGTCTACATGCCTGGCATACACTTAGCAGCAATGATACATGGCACTGCAGCTTTGTCCCAGTTATCTGAATAGGACAAAGCTGCAAGAACATGCACCCCTGCTACTTTCCTGAACCCAGAAAATCCCTTTCCGTAAGTAAACTCCTCACTTAAAGGGGACTGATATTGAGCCCCGCTCAGTCAGTGACATCACATCCATTGGTCACATGGCCATGCCGCTGCTCAGTCCCACTCAAATGAATCAAGCTGAGCAGCAATACCAACCACATCTACTATACAACGTACAGCGCTGTGCCTGGTAAGTAGTGAAGAGGCCGCAGCAATCAATATCATAGTCCAGGATAACCTTTTAAAGGATTTTTCTAGAATTTTACATTAAATTTGTAATCAGAGGAGGGCCGAACTCAGAGAACTCACTCACTGGAGCAAAACAGGGCCCTTTATGGCAGTGCCTGACGCAATAGTGTCCAAGTGTGTGCAGCTGTGTCCGGTACTGCATTCTAGTGGACAAGACTAAACTGCAGTACCAGAGGCAGCCATGTGGATCACTGTGACGCTGTGTTGGTACAGCCGACTGGCAAGCCTTACTGCATCTTCATTCTTCAATCCTTAAAGACAGGTCATCAATGTAAAAACCCAGAACACCCCTTTAAAAAGGTGCAGAGCCTCATTGCACTCCCATGTTAAGGCTCAAATCAAGCAATACCAGAAAGATAATACTAAATCTAAGGTAAAGAACAAACCAAAGTGAAAAATGTGTAAAGATTCTAGAAAATAAAGGTTTCCCAGCACTTGCTCCATCTCCACTCACATCTGTACTCTGCTCCCAGACGAAGCATGAGCCGCATGGGGAAAACTTTGGCCCATGGCGTCTCCCATTTCTGAATGAGGATCCCAAACAGGTAGGGCTGTGCAGGTAGTACCAGGTCTTGAAGGGACTGGTACGTGGGTGTAACATACAGGAATCCTCCATGTTCCTTACTGCCTAGGAAGCTTTGGCTGACGAACGAGTGCCCCAAGTTTCCAATCATGTTACCTAGGATGAAAGCAAATATAGATATATTAGCCATAATAATCTATCTGGTCAGCAGCGCCTGCAGTACCACAAAGAGAGAAGGTCTTAGAGGTGCAGCATTCTGTGTATGACCCACACGTCATACTTTTATATATTATACTTTGTTTGCTATCTCCCCCCACTCTCTATGTTTACATTATCAAAGTCAGCAAATATGAGGGGGAATTTATTAAGACTGGTGTTTCCTATGCCAGTGTTAGTCCAAACTGGTGCGAGATGCACTAGAATTAGGCTCCGTCCTGTTAATAATTCAGGTGCACTCCCATTCACCAAAATTAGGATCAGGGACTGGCATAGATTTCTGATAGAACTCATACCAGTATAGTAAATCTGTGGGGCCGAGTGTTCCCACCCCAGCCCACCTTTCCTCAAAGTGGCCAGCTGCTAGGAAAATGGAGAAAGTGCATATTTTGCTGCAAAGAATCGCGCACCACAAAGGTCAACCAAAACTGCTATGCCTGTTTCAATAAATTCCCCCTATTAATCTATCCCATTATGTCATAAACTCCCCCTAGTAGTTAGAAAAACAGGTATTAACCTATAGAGAGATACATTCCAATAGGTGGCGCTAGGAGCAAATTCCGCATTCCCACCAATGAGGTCTTATTTGTATTCCTTACCCAGAATTCTTAGCCTGGTCTAATAAGTCCCTGTACTAGTCTCTCCGTAATGAGACATGTTACCCCTTCTGACTTACTTCTATGGAGGTAATTTGGAGCTCTATCCATTATAACATCTATTATGAAGCGATTCCGCATGTAACAAATGACATAGGGTCAAAGTGTGGAGATTCACTTTAAAGTCCAATTTCTGTATCCAGACACTATAGAGCAGAAAGAAAACAAATATGCACTTAGGATCTATAATGTCTGGATACGTGAAGCCCCGTTGTCTCAGGTACGGCTCCTATAGCACAAGCTGGGACTTAGTAGAAGAATGAAGTCATGAACTTTCCGCTGGTCCCTGTGACATCTAACAGTATCCTTCTGGCCTTGCCACATACCTGCCAACGCTTCCCGGTAAATTTCCACAAAGTGACAGAAGACATCCCTGGGCAGGCACTTCTCGTCAGGCAGACATTGCAGGAGGATGACGAGCTCGGCCTGGCCCACGGCGTGCATTCCTTTAGTGGTGAAACACCAACACTTCCTGTTCACATCTGCAGGAAACAAAGCACAGGCAGCCCTAAGTGAACCTGCAGCCAATCCGCTACCTAGCACATAGCGATGGACAACTCACTGCACATATATGGTATTTCTGCACTATTCCTTATCCGACCGCAATATCCACACATTAGATTATAATTCAACAAACATCAGGAAATCATACTGACAAATGCATATAGGTATAGTAGTGGGGGGCAAAATAATTTTAGTAGTCAATGCCAGGCAGGGGCAAATAAGGTCATGGGATACATCAGGAAGGAGTTTAGAGGCACATATTCAATCTTAAAGGTGCTTTCTAAGCTTAAAGGGGCTATGCCATGAATAATATTTATCCTCTATCCAGAGATTGTATTCACAACAGGGTAAAACACCCCTATTCTCAGGATCAATGAGGGTCTCAGTGGTCAGACCCCCCAAAACTCAGATATTTCTCCTCTATCTTTTGGGCGGTTGACACATTCTTCAAGGCATAACCCCTTTAATAACTGATGACCTATCCTTAAGATAGGTCATGAATTGAAGATCAGCAGGAGCCGACACCCAGGATCAGCTGCTTAAGAAAGCCTCTGCAGCCTCTTCACTACACTGTTGTACATTTGAATAGCAGTTGTACTTGGTAACGCAGATCAGCCCATTCATTTGAATGGGACTGAGCTGCAAACAGAATGTCACATTCACAGCCCGTGAAGCAGAAGCAGCACTCAGGGAGTGTCGGTGACACATCAAGCAGCAGATCCACGGGGTTCCTGGGTGCCGGACCCTGGTGATCTTCATTTGGTGGCCTATGCTAAGGGTAGATCATCAATGAATAAGTCCCAGAAACCCCCTTTAAGTTTACTTGATTGCTGGAAGCCCCACTGGGAAGTCTGAATGGAGCGAGTGGCGGCTGAGCATGTGCCCTGCCCCTTCACTCAAAGTCTAGGGGACTGATGGAGACAGCAGAGTAGACTGCTCAGCTGTTCTATGAGCCCCATAGAGAGTGAAAGAAGAGGCAAAGTGCAGACGTGACCACCACCCCCATTCATCCTCATGGCGATCGTGCAGTGGGACGGTATAGGGGGCCCTATGATCAGTGGGGGTCCCAGCTGTTAAACATTTACCACCTACTCTGTAGACAGGTCATATATGGCTCTTGTGGATTAACCCTTTAAATTATTGCTATGGTTGATTCTTTGATGTGGATGTAAATGTGGAAAGATGTAATATCTCGTAGTATATGTACTAGATCACATCAGATCAGTAACTGATAGAATGGGATATATTTGGGTTTGGGCCATAGGGCTTTGGTGCTTCCGCTGCATAAACATTCAGACTCAACAACATGACGTACAATTCACAATCTTCACCATTGCCAAGAGATTTGCATTCAGGACAAACACAAGGGGATCTGGTCCACCATCTTCCAGCTGCTGCATGACGGACATCTGGGAGGGGCGTTCTTCCACTGCGTAATCTAGGGGAAAAAAGATCACTAAATATTAGCCAATGAAATCTATTCTAAAATTCCATGGGTTAAACATAAAATATAAGGATGGAGGGCAAATTGCTACATAAACTGTAGAAATAACTGCTGTGGCCTCTTTATTACTTACCAAGCACAGTGCCATATATTGTATAGTGACTGTGCTTGGTAGTTCAGCTCAGCCTTATTCATTTGAATGGGACTGAGCTGCAGGATGTGACCAATGGGTGTGATATCACCGGCCTGAGAAAAGGAAGTGAAGCTCAATCCTAATAACCTGTTACACTATAGAACAATAATTTATTCCCAAGTTACCTCCTTTCACGCCAGTGGAGATGAGAATAGGGGGAAGCCCATCCTCTGGTATAAGGTTCATTGCACTGCCGACCTGAGTTATACTGCCGCAGAAACCAGACGTGTTCTCAGTCTACAACACAAAAAAAAAACAAAGATGGAGGAAAGAGGACAAATAAGAAAAAGTTAAAAATAACAAATGACAATTACTAATGTCTATCCATGTTTATCTACATTGATCTGCTCAGATCACATGACACAAGGCTTCCTGCACTCTATGGTTGTCCCAGCAGTATAACTTTACCTCAGATGATGGAGAATTGCTTGGGGAGGATTTGTTAGTGTCATGTGATACTGTCAGGTTTCCAGCCGCAGGAGCTGCGCTCACTTTTCCTGCATCAGCAGCTTCCCCATTTGGTAAAATGCCATCCGCAAACCAGACCCTCCTCTGCTCTCTGGACTGTGACCCTGCAAGAATAACACACAGACTTTACAGTTATCTTATAAGGAATTAGGCTCAGTCGTGTATGTCCTGTATTATTATATATACAGCATGGAAGGTCCAGTGTTATTATATGTACAGCACTGTAGGCCCCATATTATATGTACAGACTGTAGGCTGTATTATTGTACAGCACTGTAGGCCCCGTATTATATGTACAGTACTGTAGGATCTGTATTATATATACAGCACTGTAGGATCTGTATTATATATACAGCACTGTAGGATCACTATTATATGTCCAGTATTGTATGATCTGTATTATATATACAGCACTGTAGGCTCCGTATTATATATACAGCACTGTAGGCTCCGTATTATATATACAGCACTGTAGGCTCCGTATTATATATACAGCACTGTAGGATCTGTATTATATATACAGCACTGTAGGATCTGTATTATATATACAGCACTGTAGGATCACTATTATATGTCCAGTATTGTATGATCTGTATTATATATACAGCACTGTAGGCTCCGTATTATATATACAGCACTGTAGGCTCCGTATTATATATACAGCACTGTAGTCTCCGTATTATATATACAGCACTGTAGGCTCCGTATTATATATACAGCACTGTAGGATCTGTATTATATATACAGCACTGTAGGATCACTATTATATGTCCAGTATTGTATGATCTGTATTATATGTACAGCACTGTAGGCCCCGTATTATATATAACAGCACTGTAGGCTCCGTATTATATATACAGCACTGTAGGATCTGTATTATATATACAGCACTGTGGACTGTATATATATACAGCACTGTGGATCACTATTATTGTCCGTATTGTATGATCTGTATTATTGTACAGCACTGTGGCCCGTATTTATATACAGCACTGTAGGCTCCGTATTATATATACAGCACTGTAGGATCTGTATTATATATACAGCACTGTAGGATCTGTATTATATATACAGCACTGTAGGATCACTATTATATGTCCAGTATTGTATGATCTGTATTATATATACAGCACTGTAGGCTCCGTATTATATATACAGCACTGTAGGCTCCGTATTATATATACAGCACTGTAGGCTCCGTATTATATATACAGCACTGTAGGCTCCGTATTATATATACAGCACTGTAGGCTCCGTATTATATATACAGCACTGTAGGCTCCGTATTATATATACAGCACTGTAGGATCTGTATTATATATACAGCACTGTAGGATCACTATTATATGTACAGTACTGTAGGATCTGTATTATATATACAGCACTGTAGGCTCCGTATTATATATACAGCACTGTAGGATCTGTATTATATATACAGCACTGTAGGATCACTATTATATGTACAGCACTGTAGGCTCCGTATTATATATACAGCACTGTAGGATCTGTATTATATATACAGCACTGTAGGATCTGTATTATATATACAGCACTGTAGGATCACTATTATATGTACAGTATTGTATGATCTGTATTATATATACAGCACTGTAGGATCCGTATTATATATACAGCACTGTAGGATCACTATTATATGTACAGTATTGTAGGATCTGTATTACCTCCATAGACCGGACTGACCAGTCTAGTTAAAATTTAGCATAAAAGGACCCATAACCTACGAAATACCTAGGACAAGATGTTATTTTAGAGGAATGTTAAGGACCACAGCGGCTGAAATACAAGCAAACAATGGAAGAAAATGTTGAGAGGCCTCTGGGGGGAAAGAATGGAATTTGCAGGAAGTCCAAGTGACACACCTCAAAGGGGAAAACAAATCAGAGGAGCAAAGAGGAAAGAAAGAAAAAATTCTCATCATTTAACCTCATACATCTTTATATCCTGCAGTGAATATCAAGCACCTTACCCTGTGCACTTAAAGAGGTAAAATAAAGACAACCTGGGGGCGTGGCTAGCGCGCGACATGGACGGTCGCATGTGAGCGGAGCTCCGGCTAGAGCCGCTCATCCATCCTGAAATCCATCCTTGCTTACCGGTGCCCGGGTTCGCTGTCCGCTGGAACGCACTTCTGAGGCCCTCCTCCTGGTTCCAGAGCTCCCGTTCTGCCGGTGTCCTTCTCCGTTGGGTAGTAGTCGGTGATCGCTACACGTGGCCGGCGGCCATACACTCCCACCGCCGCTGCCGGAGCCGCTCTGTCCCGCGCTGCTGTGGCCTGGAGCTGGGGGTGGAGCTGCCGTTCTGGGGCTGCGCTCGTGGGCCGGCCTGGGCTGTGCAGGCACCGCTGGGGCCGCTGGTCCTGCTGGCACCCGGACGGCGGTCTCCCCTCTCTCCACGTGGCGGGCGGCCATTTTAACCCTGACCGGTTTGGCCATCTG